>PUFA01000077.1:3875000-5247500 GCA_003508835.1 Eonycteris spelaea
ATGGTATTTTGCCCAAGGGCAAAGTAATGGCAGATGAAGAAAGCAGGCAGGGATGTGTGTCGGAGATGATAAACATGGGCTTCAGAGCTGCTGGAAAAGGGAAATAGAAATGAGATTAGTCCCTCAATAAAGCCATAGACTTAGGTGGGGAGAAATACATTGAGGTGGGGTCCAGGAAGCCATGGATGCAGATGGGGTCCAGCTGTTGGATGCAGGAGAGCCGAAGTGGTGACTTTGAGTGGATGTCAGCAAGAATCACAAGAATCCACTCAACTGAGGAGCTTCTGCATGTAAAAGAAATGTTATTTATAATTGCCAGAAAAGTTAGAAAAGGCTGTGTTTCTTGGGTAGCATCCAAAAAGAGGTTGGAATGAAACAGAGAGGTAATTGTTAAGCACGTGTATCCAGGCAGTCGTGAGGTCATTAAATGGATAGTATGGTTTAGAGCACAATGAAGGGTGTGCACTTTTTTCAAGCTCACTCAACCACCACAAGTGAGAACTAACAAGGGCAGAGTGACCTCGAACACAAAAACATCATTATCCAGGCACAGCAGGGAACGTGACAGATACAGTAACTTCATGGAGTAATTAGTGTGATAATGTCATCACCTTGCATTTTTATGAGGTTTTGCAGTTTTCACAAAGGTGAAGAGATTAAGACGTACAAATTGGTAGTTATGGGATGTAAAGTACAGAATAGGAATTATAGTCAATGATACTATAATAACTATGTATGATGCCAGGTATGAGACTAATTGGGCAGATCACTTTGTGAGTTATATAAATGTCTAACCACTGTGCTGTACACCTGAAATTAATATAATATTGCATGTCAGCAGTAATTGAGAAATTAAAAAAAAATTTTTTGAAGAAAGTTACTTTCACTATATCATCCGCAAAGCATGGGTTGATGATAAGGCATTGTCTAAAACTGAATGTGTGTTTGAGCTCAGTCTCTCACACCATGGCCTCAGATAAATTACTTGACCCCTTTCGGCTTCAGTATCTTCATCCTATAGCAAGAGCATTGAACTAGATGATTTGCCAGGGCCCTTTAAGTTCTACTCTTTTTACTGATAAATGATGTAAGGTAAAACTGCAATTTATATCATCGGCTATCAAAGTTCTTGATTATAACGTATGGGAAGAGATTCATTTTGCATCATGACTCAGTACACCCATACACATACACATATAACTGAAATATAAGTTTTACAGAGCATACCTAAATGATCAGGTCCAATAGGTTATACTGCAGTAATAAACAATGCCCGAATCTGAAAACAACAAAGATTTTGTTCTGGCTCATGCCATGTGCATCATGAGGCAGCTGGGGACCCTGCTCCACTTTGTCCTCAGGACTCAGGCTACAGCGGCAGCCTCCACCTCAAAGGTCATCAGTCATGGTACATCTTACAACAGCACTTAAAACTTTCATCGGGAGTGGCACATGTCACTTCTGTTTACATTTCTTTGGCCACACCTAATTTCGAGAAGATGGGAAAATGCAATTCCACCATGTACCTGGGGAAAGAATAAAAAATACCTGATGAATGCATGAAATGGCATCAACAAATATATAATGTGATGGTTAATTTTATGTGTCAACTTGGCTGAGCCATGGTGCTCAGATACTTGATCAAATATTATTCTGGATGTTTCTGTGAGTGTGTTTTGGGATGAAATTTACATTTAAATTGCTAGACTATGTAAAGAAGGGTGCTTTCCATAATGTGGGTGGGCCTCATCCAATCAGTTGAAGTTATGAATAGCCAAAAGGCTGACCATCCCCTGAGCAAGAGATAATTCTGCCAACAGACAGCCTTTGAACTTGAAATGTCACATTGACTATTTCTGGGTCTTCAATCGGCCAGCCTACTTTGCAGATTTTGAGTTTTTCCTCCAAAACCATATGAGCAAATTCCTTAAAATAATTCCCTTTATGTACATATATATCCTTTTGGTTCTGTTACTCTGGGGGACCCATACTATGGAGGATGAGTTGTGATTTTTTTCCCAGTTCAATTGAGTTCTATTCTATCCTACCTTATTCTAAAATTTCTCTTTCATTTAAAAAAAATTCTAGTCACAATCCAATAAACCGACTTCAAACTCACCTATTGATCACAACCATAAACTTAAAAACTACTGGCTTATATCTAACAGGAAGTAAAATAGTTAACAGTAAACCCTAATTATAGCCAATCAGAGATTATTTTACTGGGTTTACAAGGAAAATGTTATAGTGTCCATGTTTCTGCTCAAAGACAAATCAGAGCAAAATGAATTCTGTTTTATTTAAACACAATTAGCAAGGCTGTCTTCACATCAAGGAAGCAAACTAATCACACTCATTGATATAGCAGGAGCAGGTTATTGATCTAGCAGAACAGGTGAAAACCCCAAGTGACTGAAGGAAGCAGATGTCCAGAGTCAGGCTGCCATATTTAGCAAACAAAGAAAAGTCATCCCTGGGATAACGGATGTTGTGGGTGAATTGTTCGGAAATCCTCAGTACCTCAGACTTTATGAAACGGTAACAGAATTTGTGGGGACAAACTGAACCCACACCCTAGAATGAGAATTATTTACATTTTACCATACTATTAACATTCCCTAATTACATATTCAAACTCCATTTACTGCCAGAGGATAACAATTACTCCTCATCAAGGAACTGCTGAAAACATTAGTTTGTGTAAATCTGTCCCACCAAAATTCTACCGTTTTCATAAATCCTGAGTTAAACCCTCTAGGAATTATTACAAATAGATGTAGGGAATGGACAGACTTTACCTATTAAAAATAAATATATTCAGGTACAGAGTAGGTAAAACTATGCGTTCCACAGCCAATGCCTGCCTGCCATGCTTGTTGCATCTGAACAACTGTAGGGGACACATTCACACAAACTTTGGGGAATGGCGCTCCTGCAGTTGAGTGACTTGGTGGCCTTGGCCAGATGAGCAATCTGCCATGTACAATGTGCCCTGTAGGGCCTTTTCCCTTTGGCTCTACCCAGTAACCAAAGCTCTTAGCACAAGGTGATGGACTCAACATTATTACTTGATTCTATTTTCATCTGAAGGAAACGAGGCTTTGTGAAACTATGATGGGAGACACTGGCAAAGTGTCACAGCTGGTGAGAGACAAAGCCACTACAATGAAATATGATAGTGTCCATGTTCTTTGCAATTTAGACCGGTGATCTTCTGTCTACTCTTTAAGATATTTCACTCCTCCTGGTTGAAGAGCAAAAATAATTAACCAAATAATTACTACGACAATAAAAAATACAAAAAATTAATGCTAATCTTTGAGACAATATAATCATTGGAATTCTTAAACTGAGACCATGTGGTTGAAGGTGGGTAAAAAAAAAAAAAAGAGATAGAAAAAAAGTCTACATTTTCAGTGACCATAACAGTTCAGTTTCAGGGAACTTGACCTGGCTTATGATGCACCTGAGCGCAGGAATTAAAAATGGTATTGCCAAGAGCTCCTTTTCTATGTGGAAGCATGACAAAGGGTCCTAAATCCTGAAGCAGGGGCTGTTTTTCGCTTACAGCTTCTCGGTAAGTCAGAAGACACCTGCAGGCTTCACTCTGCCCATTGCCTTGTTAGAACAAGTCCAGCCGAGAGTCACACCATTTAAAACCCGTGAAAAGAAGCAGGTAATTTGTCTCGCCTAGTGAAAAGGTGAGAAACATGAAGAAGGCTTATGGCCTCGCCTCCCTTCTGCAGAGCGCAGCCCTGCAAACTGAGTGAAGAGGGGGTGAGTCTCTATTGTGAAGAAAGGAGTGGGAGGAGGGGGGGGGTCCAGGGGTTGGTGGATGGCGGTGGATGGCGGTTGTGTGTGGATTCCGGATCTGTGGGAGAGGCTGCATGGCGGTCCTTCTGCAACGAGAAGACAGGTGACCAAAAGTCAGGTGGGTCCTAGTCCATGACGACGTGCTGCTTTTTTTTTGAAGCAATGCTGGCTTGAAATGCCTAAATGACAGGTGGATAGTGGAAATGTGTGGAGAGGCGTGGGCGGAGACGAGAGTGGGCGGTGGGGCCATGGTGAGTGTGGGATGCGTGCTCCGCCTGGTTAAGTCAGTTCACGCCATTGCTTGCTGCAGAACAAAACGCCTCTGCAGGCGCGGTGTCGCCCGCAGCCTGCATGTTTGTGACCCCTGGTTGAGAGGGTCAGAAACGGGCAAGAGGGGCACTGCCACATCTTCTGAAGGTCACAACCCTGCCAGTCAATGTTCCTTTCCCTCGCAGCTGCAGCCTTGCTTGTAAACGCAGTCTTGCTCAGGCAATTTACCCAGGGACTTGGAGACAATTCTTCCTGGAGACCAGGCCAGAGGGAATCATATTAATTATATCCAGGTGCAGCTAGTTAGTAGGTTAGGGTTTAGAATTGACATCAGTAAATACAAATTATGGATGATTTTGTATGGATCAGTGCAATCGGATATGAAAATGTGTTTATTTCTAGAGTTATTTAAACTTTGTCTCTTTTAGCGAGCTAAAATCATTAAACCAATAATTACAGATAACATTTATTGTCCTTCCTATGAGTCGGATATCATATACTTTACATGGATTATCTCTTTCTGTCTCATTTAATGCTTGCAACACCCCTCTAAGGTGGGTTATATTATTATCTTCATTTTACAAATGAGAATGCTGAGGTATAGAGAGGTTAAGTAACTTTCCCAAAGTCACACAGTAAGTGACAGGTGGGATTTAAACCCAGGGGTGTGGCCAAGTCACCATCTAACTAACTAATGTCTAATTTCCTTGTCCCCCGCTCAGGACTCCACCAATTCTTTTGAGTTCCTGCCCAGGACAGTGAAGGGGGTCACCCCAGAGCCTTAGACCTGCAGGCATCCCCACTTCCACTAGCTGGTAGAAAAAGAGGTTCCTAAGGGGTGTTCATTGCAGTCCCTGGAACTGTGCCTGATTGGAGCATCATTGCCTGTGTTGCAGTTCCTCAGAACCATGGTGAGGGGCTCCGAGTAAAGGTCTACATGTACATTTATGGCCACTTGGGTCATGTGAAAGCCTGATGCATCCTAGGTGCATGAGTTAGGCTAAGACTCCCCACTTGGGGAGATCAATGGCTTCCTTTTGACCTTAGAGGCAGAGTGCCAGATATGGAAGACATGATCCCTGAAGACTGAAAATGTTTTAGGGTACAGAAGTGTGGGAAACCTGCTGGGAATTAACAAAAAGGTTTTTAAGTTTAATGCCATTCAAGTTGTTTTCTGCTTCGGTATGCCCTGGGGCTTGATATCAGGCCACTAGAGAAATAGTGGCATAAAGGGGTTTTTAGCAAATCAAATAGTAAGAGAGAGCTGGGCTAATATTCACCCTTAGGGAAAGAAGGGAGCAAAGCTGTCTTGCTTATGACTTAATGAGGAGTTTTGTCCTAATGGGAGGATATTTCGACATCTTTAGCCTTAAACAGGCTGTAACTGTTGTCATTTATAATCCGCTTTCTCTCTGCCTGACTAGAGCCTGGGTTCCTACTTGGCCATCTTAGTCTCACTTTGGCTCTTTTGGTCCCTACAAAGCACCCGAGTTTCTGACACATCTTCATCCCGGGCCGCTGGCCCTGCCCATCTGCCTCAGGCTCAGAGCAACCGCCTTCTTTGCCCGCTGGCCACAGGCGTGGGGAGGTCGGTGGCTTTCCACTCCCGCCGCCTTCCGAGGTCTCCTGGGGCTTCACGGAGACCTGCCCGGAGAAGCTCGAAGTCAAGGCCTTCCTCTCCTAACTGCAGTGCACCACCAGGTTGCCAAGACGTGGCTACCACTTTCCAGAGTCTTAACGGAAACGGAAGGTAGACATCTCTCTTCCTGTGGGCTTTCTTCTCCAGGTTTTAGGTTCTGTCTTAGAGAGAGGAAAGCAGGACACATGGAGTCCTCATCCTCCCCTTTCTATTCACCTTCCCGCCGCGGTGCCTTCAGTGATAACAGGTGAGCGTTCGTCTTATTTCCCTGACATGGAAGCCACCTTTAAACATGGAGCAGTGAGCCTCATGTCCTAGCTGTCATGGGCAGAAAGAGTGGCTTTTTTATACCGTGAGGACCTCTGCGGGTTAGTCCACCAGGCCTCACCTTGATCAAAGGGCTCCATAGCTGAACGCTACCTCTCCCCATAAAGCCTGATTTTATTGTCTTTTAAAGAGGGCAAGTAAGTACATCATATTTATCGCACTGAGGATTAATACTAGCTTCTCCTCAGGGGGAGAGCATGCAATGAAACGTGAATCAAAAACAAAATTAAAACGCACGGTTTTAACGTTCACAAACCATATTTTTAAAACGATCACGATCTGACCCTTCTCCTAAGGCCTCCTTTATGTTGGAGATTAGCACATTATTAAATTAGGAGCATATTTCTGCTCTGGAAATTGATTTATGATTTACCCAGATCAAATAACTCATCTTTAGCAATAGGCGTCAGGCACCTATGCCCTAATCTGTGTCGACGACAAATGGACACTTTATCCGTGGGTCTTTTAGTGAGAAGTCAATCATTTTCCGCACAAAGCAAGTGTTCTTTAATCCAGGAAGACCGTTCGAGATGATATGGGGTGGAAAAATAATTCACAACTGGGAAACATAAGCTGTGGTCCTTGTTTTGTCACTCTCGATCTCTTTGAGTTAAGGGAACTTAAAGTGGCCCACTTAATAATCTCTTCAGACTTTAGTTTCTTCATGTGATAAAATGCTAAGCTCTACTTTCAGTCTAGGTATCCTTGCTTAAAAACACTGGGTCAGCATTTCCTTTCATGTTATTAAATGTTGCCCCCTTGTGGTTCCTAAGGGTTCACTTCGTCTTTAAAAAATTTAAAATACATTTTAAATTTGATTACAAATTTTTAATTTAACAATTGATCTGTTATGCTCAGCTCCCATTAGACCAAATATTCCTGATACGTGGTATATAAAAAATAAAGCCGCCTTCTAAATGCCAACCCCCTCCCATTAAAGTGGTCATCCTTTCATTTAGAATGGTGAAGTCACTCAGATGAACTATCCCGTTATAGCCCATCTGTCACCTGGGGACCCTTTGTCCTTGAGGAAATGTGGAAAACATGGTCCAAATAAAATTCCAGTGCTCAGAAGCATTTAAGGACTTTAAAATGATTTCCTTTGGTCAGTTCCGTCAGTGAGAGTCAGTATGAATCGTATTTTTAAAGAAATGTGTTAATAGAACCATTATATACATACAGAAAAATGCACAAAGCATAAATGTACAGTTCAATAAATTATCAAAAAATGAACTCAATTCTATAACCAACACCCAAGTCGATCTTCCTATGAACACTTACCCAAGTTCTAGACGTTATCTTAGTTCTTTTAACACTAGCAGGCATCACCACCAGTTGCCCTGCAAGCTGATCCAGGCACTCGGAGGCCCCTCACTTCCTCCCCTGTCCTTGGATGTACAACTTTGTCCACTGTTCCCCGGAAGGAGCCATTTTAAGGACACAGCCTTGAGAAAATAATTTGTCATTGAGACCATCTGGGTGGTATATATGACTTGACCCATTTAAGGCCTCTATAGAAACTTTTAAGACTCTGGTGGTCAAGTACTGGGATCTGTTTGTCTTGTGGCCACCCAGATAAGCCTCATGTGTAAGGTCCTTGCTTAATAAACCTGCCACCTACAGATCTGGGACAATCTGCCTCTTTCTTGGGTCGCTCCTTGCCCTCCATATACGTGGACCAGTTTCAGATTTCGCCCAGGAAGCTCCAGAGTTTGAAAACCTACACCGGCCCAAGAGGACTAACTCTGCTGGGCCACCTAAGGCCATTTTACTATTCCTCGATGATTTTACACCTATTCATTACATATGTATCATGAAGCCTAATGGTACCAAGCCTTAGAGAGATTGCTCAAGGAAGTGTAAATTGGTACAATTGTTATGGAAAGGAGTTTGCAGGACCTTAGAAAGCGGAATGCTCTCAAAGCCTGTCAGGCCGCAATTCCGGTGCTGGCAGCACTATTCATAAGAAAAAACAAACAAACTGAAAACCCATTTATTAGGGACTAAATAAAGAAAGAAACACATCCCAGTTCCACAGTTGAGTATTACACATCATTAAAAACCAATTATGTGCACGCATCAACATGAATGAACCCTTATAATACTGCACGTTGAAAAACAAGTTCGGAATAACTAGAAGTCAATTCGTTGTGTGTATATTTATGTATATATTCAAATGTATATGTATTTGCATATATGTATGTGTGGAGATACATTTGTAATTTTTAATCGATATTCTAGTTTTCGGCTCGGTGATGGGTCCACAGATATTCGTTTTATTACATCATCTTCAGAGAAGGACATGCAGGGAACAATGTTAGTTGGGTCATGAACTGAGCGTGAGGATAAATCCAATTTAGAGCCCTTGAGGTGCATCAAGTTCCAGAGCTTTCACGCCTTTCAGTTCGTTTCCATTTGTCTCTCTTTTAGTGGTCCCACACCTGTACCAGGTTAGCCCTCCATGGTAAGACTGGGGTGATGCATCACCAAACAAGGCATGGGATCTGGCTTCCCCAGCAGCCGCCAAGGGGTTGGGGCCTATAATCAAGAGTGTGGAAGAATTAGTTTCTTACAGGGTGAAACATCATCAATGGAAAAACAGGAGACAGAGGAGAGGGGCAAATAATCCTCCCCCACCATTCCCTCTTCCCTAGACTATTCGAACATGTATTTCCTCCTTTCAATTCTTCCGGCACAGTCCTGGAGACAAAGCAAATTGCTCTAACTCTTTGCGATGTGTAGTGAACTAAGAAGCAGCCAGCACAGAACACGTCCACATCTGGTTGTGTTGCTTTGCATCTTTCCTTGCCTCACTTCCTCTTTTCCTTTGCCCTCAACTCCCTGGGCTTCTACGTCCCCCCAAATAGTGTTGGGATCTTAATGTTGCTCCGGCTCTGTTTCCTAGACGACCTAGTCTAACACAAGGTCTTCTAGATAATTTAAATAATTATTATTTATTATTATAATAGCTCATGTCTCCAGATGAACTTATGTTGTGACTGGCACAGAGCCAAGCCCGTTCTCTGGATTATTTTATAGAAACTCCCCAATAATCCTATGAAATGGCATTACCTTGCAGATGAGGAAACCATCACTCAGAGAGGTGTGATGACTTCCTTAAGATCATGCAGTAAGTAAGGTGCTTTATTTTAGGAACATGCTATTATTCTGACTCACTTTATATAGAATTTCTTAGAGACCTTACTTTTCCCTGACTCCACAAGTATTAATGATTTAGATATGCAATGCCTGTAAAACTACCACGATAATGATTCTACACAAGCAGTTAAAGACAGAATATTTTATCACAAAATGTGAGAAGGTTTTATCTGAATGAGAAGCTTGTTAAAAAAATGTAAGCAAGCAGAACGAATCTTTTCAACTTTTTGTGTTGATGGTGTAGTATTGGGAAGTATTGGGCAAAAGATAATTTTGTGTGGGAAATAAACCCATAAACTAATTTAAAAAAAAATTCTTGAAAAAACTTCTATAAATGATGTAGGTAGGTTTTGACACATTATTAGGTTGTAAAATATATTGAATAGATTGACACTAGCATCAAGAAAAGGAAGAAATAGGATAGACTAAAAATGACCCATTTGCACAGAGTAAAAGTTTTATGAAGTTTTTCTTTGTATGTGCATGTATTAGTTAGTATATGTCCATAAGGAGTCATGGTATAAATTTTTTTATTGTTGCTGAGAAAGCTTTTGAAAACACTGATATATTTGGTGACAGTATCATATAGTTTGTTTATTTTTTCATTTATTATTTCATTTAATAAATTAAAATAAAATTAGTTTATTTTCTAATTACAGTTGACATAAATATTACATAGTTTCAGGTGTACAACATAGGAATTAGATATTTATACACCATACAAAGTGATCACCCCAATAAGTCTTGACACCGTACATAGTTGTTATAATATTATTGACTATATTCCCTATTCTTTACATCTCTATGACTATTTTTATAACTGGAAATTTGTGCTTCTTAATCCCTTTCACCTTTTTCACCCACCCTCTCAATCCCTTCCTATCTGGTAATCAGTTTGTTCTCTTATCTATGCATTTGTTTCTGTTTTGTTTGTTTATTTTCTTTCTCAGATTCCACTTAAAAGTGAAATCATAAGTATTTGTCTTTCTCTGCCTAAGTCATTTCACTTAGCATAATACTCACTAGGTCCATCCATGCTGTCATAAATGGCAAGATTTCGTTCATTTTTATGGCTGAGTAATATTCCATTGTATATAGGTACCACATCTTCTTTAGCCATTTATCTACTGATGAACACTTAGGTTGCTTCTGTATCTAAGCTATAGTAAATAATGCTGCAATGAACATAGGGGTTCATATATCTTTATAACAAATACTTTTTTATTTTCCAATTAAATTTGACATACAATGTTATATTAGTTTCAGGTATATGACATAGTAATTAAATATTTATATAACTTATAATATATAAATTATAAGTGGCCATCCCGATAAGCCTAGTACCCATCTGACACTGTACATAGTTATTACAATACTATTGACTACATTCCCTATGCTGTACTTTACATCCCTGTGACTGTTTGTAATGACCAATGTGTACTTCTTAATCCCTTCCCCCTTTTCACACATCCCTCCAACCCCTCTCCCATCTGGCAACTGTCAAAATGTTCTCTGTATCTATGAGTTTGTTTCTGTTTTGTTTGTTCATATTTTTTTTAATTCCACATGTAAGTGAAATCATATGGTATTTATCTTTCCCTGTCTTTCTCTGTCTGACTTATCACTTTGCATAATACCTTCTAGGTCCATGTTGTTGTGGATGGCAAGATTGCACTCTTCCTTATGGCTGAGAATATCACATTGTTTCAAAAACAAAACAAAACAAAACATTTCTGGAGTCAGAAATGTCTAGGTTCAAATATCTGCCCAACCATAATTTTCGTAAAACCTAAATCTGGTCTGCTTGCTCACTTGCTGCTGCTCTTCAGTGAGAGCGTCTTGTACAATGGATTAGAGCATCCTGTGTTTTCTTTTCATAAGAAAGCCCATGTCTCTTAATGCTTACAGAACATTATTGAAATGCTCTCCTGGGGGCTGTGCTCCAAGCTTGCTTCTCTGCACGATGGACTGGATCCCACAGACCTTGGCACCTGGTTCTCACATTTCATCCACACGACATCTCTCTCACGCTCCCTACACCTGGAGAATCCTAGGACTATTACTGGACCAAGGCTAACACTCGACGCAGAGTTTGACACATGTTTGGTATAGGAAACATGATTTTATTTAGAGTCATTACTTTCCAGATGGTTCATACCCGAGACCTGACTAAGCACCCAAGCTTTAGGGAGATTCTTGGAAAGGAGAAGACCAGGAGGTCATCTCGTTATGGTGAAATGGAAAACAAACTCTGAAGGAATATGAACTCCCTTTCTGGCAAGCACCCTTCATTTTCCAGGCTCACTGCCCACACATAGATTCTCTCCACCTCTTGCAGGTGTCTCCTTGGGAGTCATTTCATGGCAGAAGTGTGGGTTGAGGATCTGGCTTATTATCAGAACAGATAGTCTGAGGACAAGGAGGAGCCTCAGCTATTTATATATTCTCCAACCCTCCCATTTGCAGCTAGATTTCTCGTCCCTGGAATTTTAACTTCTACTCCTGGAGCAGAAAACATTTTAGAGTACTTTCAAACTCAGAAAAGACACACATGTAAGCTTTAGAAAATAAAAATAACCTCTGTAAACATTATAAAAGCAAGGCACAATAATTATAGAGAACATTAGCAATAGGCAGAAACAAACAAACAAACAAAATATATGTATCTATTATCTCGCCCAGATAATTATGATTTACACTTTGGTATATATTCTTCTTCCAGACGTTCTTTATGCATACAAGAAAAATTTATTTGTTTTCCTGTTATGATTATCCTTGTCATTTAAACTTCACATAAAGCTATGATCATTCTGTAGGATAATTCCTACAAGTGTAATTACTATATTTCCTGAGTCAAACAGTACACACGTTTTGAAGGTCCTCTCTTTCAAAACCAGTTTTCATACACATTCCTAGTTCTTCCTCTCCCCTCTAACCTTCACACGTAACCTGATGTACACTATTTGATAAAAGACAGTGTCCGTTCATGCTCTCAAGGGTGGCAGAATATGCCACCTCAAAATATGCCACTTTGCTATAAGGATTATTTCAAGCCGAAGGTAATTGAGAAGAAGCAGAAAAGAGAAAAACTGTCCTCCCTCTATTTACCTAAAAGCAGGACATAAACTTGTAAAAGTGTCCCTTCCTTCTCTCTTCCAGGAAGGACAGAAGTGAATCACCACAGGCAACTCTAGACTTTTATCAGCCCAGAAATGGCATGATAGGACTCTACCATAACAAACCTTGCTAAAAACTGGCCTTATATACCATTAGTTTCCTCATTTATTTTGCATTCCCACAATTTGCTGTCCCTTTAGAAAGGCCCAAAGTTCTTTGTGCTTTGTTTTTCACTTCTCTCAAATGTATTGATTTTTTTGGTTGTTGTTTTTAAGATGTTACATAAGTCCAAGTTCTAACCGCTCCTCTGAGTTACTCATCACTGGGTACTCCTAAGTGTACGCACAATGCACGTGTTAATAAATTTCAGGGGTTTCTTTTTGTTTTTTTTTTTTTTTGTTAATCTGGTTTTCGTTAGTCTGAAAACCAGGGTCTCAGCTGGGGAAACTAAGATGGATAGAGGAAAAGATTTTTTTAACTCCTCTAGACCTCCAAATGCAAATATTTATATCCATCTGCTAGATGATTACAATGAGCTCAGGGGACAAGCTTGATAAATCTTAGCCATAAATGCCGTGAACTGAAGTTCATGGGTACAAGTGCTTAGAAGTATAAGTACAACCAGGAAGCAAAGAGGAGTTAGATTTTTCAGGATAAAATGTGACCAGTGGTGAAAGGGAGACAGAGGAGCTTGTCTCCTAAGAGATGTCTCTAGGGCATTACGCAGAGAAAAAAAGTTACAAGGTAAGAGAGATGATTGGTTTGCATATTAATGCTTAGCAGATTTCACAGGAGAAATCTGATTCATTAAACTTTGAGGTGTAGCTCAAACTTTACTTCCTAGGGGACCCTTCCTTACCACTCAGGATGCAGAGCAGAACCATTAGGAGAGACACACACTTGTAAGAGCTAAACAGTCTTCGCAACACTATTGTCTGGATCGAGAGTGCACTGTTTTGTACACCCATCAGCAATGTATAAAAGGACTCATTGCCCTATGCCCTACAGCTTTCCCAACAGAATATATCATCATAATTATTAATATTTGCCACTCTGATAAGAAAGAAATGGTGTTTCTTCTTTTAATTTGAATTTAATTGTGAGTGAGGTTGAATAGCTTTTCATAAGTGTAAGGAACATTTTATATCTTTCTGGGGGCTATTTTCTGCTTTATGTGTCTTATCCGTTTATCAAGTTTGGGTTCTTTTTTATTTGATGTTTAAGAGGTATTTACATATTAGCGATGTCTTTTATCTGCAATATAAACTGCAAATATTTTCTTCCACTTTGTAATTTGTCTTTTGACTTCACTTACAGAGTTGTGTGCCCTGTAAATCTTCTAATTTTTAAAAGTTTTATCTAGTTGAATTCATGAATTGTTTATTGTGTCTGAATTTTTAGACACATTTAGACAGCTTTTCCTTGTGGGTTTCAAAGAAATCTACCTATATCTTTTTTCTAGTACTTTCATGGCTTCATTGTTATAATTATGTTTCTCATCCAGTTGGTGTGTGTTTGTTTCTTTGACTATTTTTACTTTTTTTTTGTATAGCGTGAGTTAGGGATACAGTTTTATCTCTTTCTAAATGGCTTTCCAAGTTGTTCCAACACAATTTTGGTTCCAGTGATTGGAGATACCTTACTTTATCATATATTACATTCCATATATTTTTGTAATTTCTAGTCTATTCCACTGCTCCAGTTTCTATTCTTGTACTTAAAATGGCTTTTCAATATATTAGACTATCTGACAGACATTTCTGCCTCTCCCAGCGCCTGAATACTTCTCATTTAGTGTTTCTCTGACTATTCTTATATGCTTCTTCTCTCATGTGACTTTTAAAAGTTATCTCATTTTAAGGTAAAACTTTTTGTATTTTATGGATGCTTTATGAAATGTTTACTAACTTATGGAAAACTGACATCTTTATGATGCTGAGTCATTTTTTTTTCTTCCAAGAACAATGGATGTCTGGCCATTTGTCTAAGTTCCCAAGTCTTTCAGGAGTGTTGTAACATTTTTCTCATGTAGATTTTGCAAATTTTGTGTTAAGTTTATTTCTAAGCATTTTATCATTTTTATTGCTACTGTAAATGAGATTCACTCTTCCATTATTTTTGTTTATATGAAGGATCTTGATTTTTTATATGTCGATGTTATACCTTGCTATTTTCTGATTTTGAAAATTGCATATTTTAGGATTGATTCTTTAGATCCATTGTTTTTAATTTGTGTTAAGTATTGGTTTTTTTCTTTACTAAAAGCTCCCTTTTTCTTCCACATCTGCTTAGCCATTTTTTACTAATCTCTTGTTCTTACTTATTCTCAACTCCATCTTATATTTTTTAAAAAATTTAAAATATAGTTTATTATGTGCTTATTAATATCACTATCTAAAGTCTTTGCAGATACAATTCTATTGTCCACTTATTTTAGTTCTACTGGCTATTGCTCATGGTCTCTTATTTTCTTATATATTTTGTGATTTAAAATTTTTTTTCCCCATGTATTCATGTTCCTTGGAACTCTATTTGTGGAATTATTTGAGGTTCACGTTTAATGTGAGTTCCTCCAGAGAGGATGGATTTTGCTTTTGCTAAATATTTAAGGACCAATCAACTTGTGACCAATTCAAAATAATTCTTAGCCTGGGGCTTTTTAATTTACAGGAATAGTATGAATTCAGGCCAAAAACCTGGACAAACACTACCCCAGGGCTAACGTTCCTCAGGAATTTCTTGTACCACCTATTCAACCAGTTCCAAGATTTAAAAAAGATCCTTTATTGTCTGCTTACAGGAGTGAGTTTATTTCTGGACCTTCCTTTTATTGATGGTATAGCAATTTAGGTCCCCAGCTGTATGTGGGGTTCTCTAAGAATTCCCCTTGGGCACCTCTAACCTTGAGCTTGAGGGGCTATCAAAATAGATCAGACTCCAGAGGTTTATAGATGCCCCAGGAGAAAAGCATGCTTGGTGGCTTGCTCACCTTTGTATTCCTATTTTTATTAATTTTTTGGCTTCTAAAGACTTTTTAAACTTTCTTACTAACTTAACTATGCATTTTAAAAGCTTTTATTTAAATATGTTATATAGCTTTCTCTCTAAGTTTATTGAGGCGACATTGTGTTAAGGGTGGAAAATTTTCAAATGGCCAACTTCTGTTTCCATTGTTTAGTGTTAAACAGGGTGTAGTTCTGGGAGATGTTCTGTGCAAAGATATGCTAATGTTAAGAGTGTAGTTATCCAGTGTAAAGATGTGTTAATGGCCAGCCTCTGCTTCTGTAAACCTGCTTGCTTGCCAGAGGGGTTTTGGGGCTTTTTAAGCTATCCCCTCTAAAGGCTCGGGACTGATCTCTTCTAACCCTGCATGGTAGAGAGTCAGTCGCTGGTGGCTAATAAAGGCTCACAATTCATCTCACTTGGCTCCGTGGGTCTTAGATTTGATCGTACCACAACAATTGGTTAATAAATTTATATAGGTTTCAAGTGTATAGTTACTAATACATTATCTGTATATTGCATTGTGTGTTCACCACCTAAAGTCATAGCTTTCTTTTTCATGGAAAAGTTGTTAAGATTACCCAGGATGTCTGACCTCCACCAGACTGGGATGTCTAAGGTGATTTTTAAAACATAAAATACATTTAAAATTAACTAAAATTATGATATAGATATGTATTTATAAACATGGAAAGATGGTGGTATAATGGTCAGTGAGAAGAGTTTCAAAATTGTAAAACAAAATATAACCCTAACATATTCAGAGATCCTTATATACAGAGAAAATAATTTTAACAGTGAACAGTTTCTGTATTGAGGAGGTTGAATTTTGGGTGATTCTTCTTTTATTTCTACTTTTATAGTCTTCTGTAATAAACATGAATTATTTGGTTAAAACATTTTAAAAATGGTTTAAAAATCATTTGAATCTGAACTGAAACATTTTGATACTAAGCAGGAATGATGAATAGTGTTAGTTTTCTTCAAAGCCATTTGACTATCTTTTTCAACTTATCAATTTTGATTTAATGTTCTCTCTCTCTCTCTCTCTCTCTCTCTCTCTCTCTCTCTCTCTCTCTCTCTCTCTCTCCCTCTCTCTCTCTCTCTCTCTCCACCCCACCCCACCTCACCCCACCCCAAACACATTTTTTCCTTTGCCCTCTGGTCAAAATCACGTCGACGTATACTTCTAGTTTCTGTAGAGCTACCGGTTTCTAGGAATGAAAGACTTTCTCCCCAAATGAGGGCTCAGAAGAAAGGGAGCAGATGAGGGTGGTTCTCCTTCAAAGAAGCCTTTCAAAAGCTTGAGGGTAGGTGGTTTGAGGAATTGAAATGTCTGAGATGATGTTTTCCCTGGAAGCAGATACTAGAGGCGATAATCCCCCAAATCCTTTCCAGTGATGATTCCATTATTTTGTAAGTGTTCCCTGGCTGGAATGACTTTTTTTTTTTACCCCCACTACCTCATTTAACTAACTCCAGATGAAGAATCTTACAGCTTTTGACTCTTTTAGAGTCTATGGTGTAATGGATCTTTCTAGAATTGGTGAGAGAAGTATATAGACAGAAATATAGTATGGGAATCAGAAGACCATGAGCTCTGAGGACAGGATAATAGACCCTTTTCTGGGCAAATGTGCAAGAGAATGCCACCCCAACAAGACCAACTGTGCATTAAAGCAGCTGCTATTATATAATGAAAAAGTCTGGGAAAACAAAAAGAATACACTTGAGACTCCAGGAGAATTCCACTTGCATGTATCATCAAATTAGATAAAAAGGAAAGACTGCGTAAGGCCATCCAAGCCCATTCTTTTCTCTCAGCTAGCTCTACAAACTTGGGGAGGACCCACAGTGATTCAAATTATGAAGTTCAGATGTCTAAACTATATTCATAATTTTTAAAGGAAACTACTTTCTGAGACATTCTTCAGGTTTGCCAGAATTTCAGAGTCTCACTCACAGAATTTTTGCTTCCTCTAGACATGCTTGGGTTTAAGTGCTAACTAAAATTACTAAAAGTAATTTGTTATAGTGTTATAAATGAATGTGAGTTGCATCCTAGCAGTAAATCGATCATGCTACATCTACTTATTTCAAAGATCAGAAGGATACGTTTATTTTGATCATTGATTTGAACCTCTTAGATGACAATACCTTTTTGTCCTGTACGAAAAGATGTTAAAATCTTTTTTAGTTCTATCGTCACAGGCTGTCATAAATGACTTCATTCTCTTAAGTGCTGACGGATCAGACTTGGCGAGTACACGTCCCAGGAGGTTTGGAATGAGCTGAATTTTGTCAACCTTTCTCCCCCCAGTTAAGTCTGGGCCCCACGCAGGACGCTTCTAGGCAAGGAATATATCTAATGCTTTAGGATTCTGGATTCTCCTCTGGGTTTCTAAATGGAAGTGTTTTGTGGTGTTTGAGAAATTGAGAGGATTAATTATTGAGCAAGTTGAACCCCATCTTGAAGCGTTAGTGCTTCCCTGGGACTTGCCTACAGGAAGTCTCTTATTTCATTTCTTCATGCTCTATTTATCTTTCTAAATGAATGATACTATGTGCTTTTTCTGTAACTGTAGGTTTATGGTGGGGATCATACAAGATAGTTTATTTCAGGAAACTTTGGAAGAAAAAATGGACATTGTCAAAATTCTTATTCTCAAAAACAAGATTTTCAGATGAGGGAAGCAAATGAGAAAGACAGCTTTGGATACTTGAGTGATCCTAACGGTGGTTAAATCCAATCACCTCACTCATGTTTAGAATTTCCCTTCTCACACTGTGGACTTGACTCAGTTCTAAAGTCTTGGCTACAGGCTTTACTATCTGGACCCAGCCACCTGTCTGAGCTCCCCCTCATCTTCATCCATCTTTCTCATTTCTCTTATGCTTCCCAATGCCTCCTTGCAGTTCCTCCATCCTAAGAGACTTTGCATATTTTATTCTCTGTGCCCTTCCTCCAGTTGGTTCTGAGTAAAATTTTCACATTAGGACACATTAGGACCTTGTTATACAAAAGGATGGAATAAAAAAAGTAGAGGATACAAAGAGTATGTGACACAATTAATATCAGCTAACAATGAGACCTTACTGGGTGTCTGACGTTATTCTAAGGGCTTTAGTGGATTAATTAGATTTGGTGGGTTAACTCATTTAATATTCATGGCATGCCCATGAGGTAGGTATTCTTACCATTTCTATTTCACACATTAGAAAACAGGAACAAAGAGGTTCAGTAACGTACTGAAGGTTAGCAGTGGTGCCAGAACTCTGTGCAGAATCCATGTTCTCCCAGGAAGCACCCATCTACCTAGGCAGGTAAGAAAGAGATATATTAAATATCTACCAGAGCTGACAGTAATAGAAGAGCTCTTTCAAAGTAATATGTACTGTTTTTGTTTTTGTTTTGTTTGTTTGTTTGTTGCAAAAATAGACAATAATTACTGTAAGAGTTCAAGAGAGCAAAAGGAAAGTTCTGCCTGGATGGAACTGACCAAGAGTCGGAATGGCTTCTTCATCACAATAGTAATGCCGGAAGCAAGAAATAAGGTGGCAATGCCCTCAAAATTTTGAAGAAAAATTATTTAAAGCTGGAAGTCTAGGCACAGCCAAACAAGTAATAAAATTTGAGGGCAAATACCTGCAAGATTTCAAAAATGTATTTCTCCCTCCCCACACACCTGTCCTGGGATACCACTAGAGGAGAGGATGTCCTTCATTGAAAACAGGAGAGTAAAAACTGATCTAGGAAGAGGTGCAAAATTGAGAACAGGATCTCGAGCACAGGAGAGAAAGGGAGAGAAACCCCAGAAAAGTAAATGTGCTTCAGGGATAGAGGGCAGCCATCCAGCCTGGAGCAGCAGGACCAAGAGGTAAAGTGTTGAGGCTGTCATCGCCGAGCCTGCTACTGTTGAACATCTCTCCAGCCAAGAGGAAACTCCCGGACGATGTACTGAACCGAAACAAGAGAATATACTAAGAAAGAAGACACGATCTTCAGGAAACAGGGAAGCCAATCTTGGACAAAGGCAGAGGGAATTCCAAGTACGGCAGAACAGCAAAGGCCAGAGTGACAACTGAGTAGTGGGCATAAAGGGAAACCTGCCCAGAGAAATGCTTAAATTGTTTTTACTTGAGATAAGTGACCTGATGAAAGGTTGTACTGACATGTTATTCGAAGAGCTGTCGGAAAGATTAGAAAAGCAAAGAGCAAATGAAGCAAATTAAAGAGCAAAGTCATTATTAACTTCAGGAAAATCTACAAGTAGAATGGGAAAATAATCAGTGTATTTTGATGCTTTTAGATGAATAATATTTATATAGGATATGAATAGAAATGCTGAATATAAAATTAACCACAAAGATGTAATAATCTAACCACGAGAAAGTAGAAGAAGAGAAGAGGGGATGGCAATCTAAAATAACTAAAATACATGAATGATGTTTAAATTGATTAATAAACACATAGCAATACATGTGTTTTATTTAGAAATACAGGGATTTGAAAATGTCAAAAAAAAAAAACTACTAAAAGAGTCAAAGTGGTTACCTCTAGAGAGGATGATAATTTTTTAAAACAAGCTCTCAGTATCTGAATTTTAAAATTACATATACGAATCACTTTAATAAAATATCTTTTAAAAATTAAAATTGTCCATGTGAGCTTTACCAAAATATCTGGTATCTAAACGATTCTCAGCAATGGTTTCTCTTCTTGTTTATGGTATTATCATTATTGGAAAGAATCTTAGCTTATTTTCAGATGATATTTAATCTAGTAATATTTGCCACTGACTTTCTGGAGATTTGGACAGTTTCTTCATCTGTAAGGTGAAGGGGTTAGCACCCACATACAATCACTTAGGCCTGCTCTGGCCCTATTTTGTGAAATAGAACTTTTATGCAATGCACATACACTGGCAGGGGCTGTCACACATGAAAAACTTGGCTCCTTTAACAGGCCTGACTTTGATCTGGACCATGGAGCCAAGAAGATGAGGAATGTCCTCATCACTGGTTCAAGGACACCAGAGAGAGAGGTGCCTGTGAAGAGAAGGGGGAACTCCAGCAACACGAAAGACAGAGTGAGACAAGATGATTTTAACCTCTGGAGTGCCGACATACTAAAACAGGACCATGTACTGAAATGCACTTTGTGAGGGGAAACCCCTAACCAAGCATAGGAGGTTCAAACGGGAGTCAGTCACCAGTGGGGAAAACTCGGGCCTGAGGGGCAAGACCTTGCACTTACCGTTGCCTCTGCTGGTACTCCTCTCTCGGGGGCCTGGACGAGTTCTCTCATGTCCTTTGTCTCAGCTTCAGGATTGGGAAAATGAGGACTGACTCACTTGGGGTTCTTTGGTTAGCGGTGGGGGGAATCACATTTGGCCAAAATGGGGTGGCGCACAGAACGGGGACAGAAGTCAGGGAGGACAGGGAGCCGAAGCTGTTCCGGAGCTCTGGGCGGGGCCGATGGTCAAAAGGTCGAGCAGCTGGATGGCACGGCCACAGCCCAGGGGGAAGAGATGCCACGTGCCACACTCGAGCAGGACCT
This sequence comes from Eonycteris spelaea, assembly GCA_003508835.1. Lineage (NCBI taxonomy): Eukaryota > Metazoa > Chordata > Mammalia > Chiroptera > Pteropodidae > Eonycteris > Eonycteris spelaea. The sequence goes on from PUFA01000077.1 coordinate 3,895,889, forward strand.
GAAGGCCCTTGGCTGACGTAGGGTGTCTTAGTCTGTTTGGCTCCTATAAAAAGATACCACCAACTGGGTGGCTTATAAACAACAGAGATTTATTTCTCATAGTTCCAGAGGCTGGAAACCTGCACGGTGGGTGGAAAGTTTTTTCCAGGTGCCCAATTTGTCGTGTTTTCACATGGTAGAGGGGCTAGGGATTTCTAGGGCCTTTTTTTTTTTTTTTTTTTAAATAAGGCGCTATTCATAAAGGTTCTACCATGATGCTCTCTGCACCTCCCAGAGGTCTACCTCCTAATCCCATCCCCTCTGGGGGTAGGGTTCCAACATTTTTGCAAGGAGACACAAACATTCAGACCAGAGCACAAAGATTCACTCTTCAATTGTTGGATCAAGGGAGATCCTATCTGGTAGTGGTCCAGGCAGGGGATGGTGGAGAGAACGTTCAGGGCTGTGGGGAGTCAGCTATTACCAACCGGTATGAAAGTATTCACCACGTAACAACTGGTACGGTTGTACTGGTGCGTTTCTGCTGGATATTAGGTTATGTCTAGCTATAAAGAGATATTCATTGTTCCTTCAGGCCTCACTGCTAGGGTGAACTGAGATGAAAGTTCAGCAAACAGTCTCTTTTTCTGTCCTTGCATCTTGCCACTTTATTCTCACATTTTCCAGAGAGAGTACCTGGCTGGTCTAGTTTACAGATCATGGCGACACTGGGCTCGAGGAAAACAGCACTTTGAATGACGGCCCTACTACCACTGTGTCCAATGGCGTGGAGGCAATTTCCTAAAAGAAAGAACTCAGAGCTGAGATACAGAGTATTTAACAGCTGGTAAGTCAGGGTCATCAATCAATTAGAAGGTTCATCAGCCCTGGACTGCAGGGGAGGATCTCGAAGGTTCCCTGCTGTGTTGGTGGTTAACCTGTCGTTACCTGCTGTCCTCGTTGCAAGATCAGGGCACATACTTTGAGTCCCAAGGGTGGGGGACATGGGAACTGGGGCTGGGGCCACGGTTATCGCTCATAGGTTTCAGCTGGTGCCTGCCTGCTGGCTGAGTATGAACCCTCTGTTACCCAAAGAAGGGGGAATGGATGGACGCCGGGCTGTGGAAAAACCGCGGTTGGCTGTGACAGAGGAGTTGGGAGTAGAAGTGCGAATAACTAATGATGCTGGAAACTACGGTTTGCTACAGAGCATATGAGGAGACGCATGGTGGTATTTAGGTTTTCACAATAACTAGGAGAGGAGGAGGGTGCCAGTGGAATTTGGTGATAGAGTCAGGAATAACAAATGTTTTAGCGGCTGGGGCAGTCATGCTGTTCTACCCAAAATGTCAATAGCACCTCTGTGGAGAAACATTGCAGAGATAATTTTCTGTAAGTGGCTGCTGAAGACCGGATAGCTATAGTGGGCAGAAGGCTGATAGTCCCGGTTGGCTGCCATTTGTTATTTTCTTATAAGATTAGGTCCATAAACAAATCCGCCACTTCATCTGCATGACTATCCCCCCAGCTATAATTAATTACCCCCTACTTGTACTTGAGGAGTTAGGCTCAGGCAGGCAAAACAAGTTCGCCAGAGTGACACAGCAAGGGAGCAGACCCCCTTTGATTCAAGTTCGAGTCCAAAGTCGTCTTGAAAGGTTTCAAGGGACCGAGAGGACAGGAACGACAGGGTGTGTGTGTGGAGGGCTTCCAGAGACATGAGATCACCGTCATGTCATGAACTCAGGATGAGACTCTAGGAAGAGCTGTTGAGTCCTGGTCTCAATTGCTGTGGGAAGCTGGAATTTGGGGAGATCTTTGGAAAAAGCCCCAGATGTTATTTTTTTTCTAGCTTGAGGGTGGAGACCATTAGTGGTCTTCTAGTCTTGTTTGATAATTCAGTTTTCAATACTCTACCAGACTCAAGGGCTGACCTAAGATAAATGTTGAATAAACATTCCCTTGAAAGGGCTGGAAATTCACACACAACGGCAACTTAATGGAAAACTGATTGAAACCAGCCATTCAGATCCAACAATAACTGAAGTTTATCGACATTGAAAGTGAAATGCAAGAAGTCAAAAGTTAAAGAGGGAAAGGAAGGTGAGTTCGAATTTAAAGAAAAAATTTTACAGCATTACAAGATCAATATACATTATGGTTTAAGATTTTTTGAACAAATATGCTTCTTTATTTGTTGCATATAGATTTTTGGACACACATTTCACATTAAAAAATCATCCATTCCTCATTTCCAGTTCTGTATAATTCCATCATCAATACCTTTTCTCCCCTTTTGTCTAAAGCTTTGTGCTAACACGCCACTACCTCCCCCAAGGGAATTAGGTGAGAAGCTAAGTTTACACTAGTCATCAACATTTTGGTAGAAATGAAGGACATACGAGCAGATTTTATTAGTGAGAGGGAGAACAGAGTATGAGGGTAGTAGGCCCTTGCATGGGGAGCAGAGAAATGGCGATCTAACCCAAGTGGTAGTTGTCTCCGGAATAAAACTGGATTTCAGGAATTCTGGTCCCTGTGTATCAGTCTAGGGTGGATGGGGATCTTTCCAGTTCCCACCCTACTGAACTCCCCAGCATAGACACCAGGTGGCGCTCGCATCCTTGCAGTACCGCCTCTGGAGGCCTTGGGCTTAGAGCCCGTCTCCTAAAAAGCTGCGCTGGCTGCCGGCCCCCTGGGAATTGCATTCAGTGAGGCGCAGAAGCAAAACGGCACCTTGCTGGGACCCTGCCCTACCGCCGAGCCGAGGCCAACTTGGAAAGGGACGGGTGGACCCTTTCTCCAAGCGCAGGACCAGCGGGGAAGTTCAGAGCATGGGCAAGGGAATGCAAGCACCAAGCAAATTCAGGGAAAGCAGAGTAGGTGACTAACAACTGCAGGGAAGGTTCTGTCGGAAGGTGCCCCCCCACCCCCGCCTCCCCGCCTCCCCTGCCGCCCCCCCGCCAACCTGAAAAGGTTTTCAAACGCCACAGCCTCTCTTTCTGGTTCTCAGCTGGGCCTGATGGAAGCAGGTTCAGGAACCTTTTAAGAGTACCACTTGCCTTTCTCTTCTCCCCATCATCACCCTTGAACGTGGCGAGACACTCTTTTCAGTTTTCCCAGGTATGGAAGTACTTTCTCACAAAAATGAATTCTTGCTAAATTCTCAGTTTCTATACTTCCCTCCTCATCATTTGGGTTCCCATAATAAGCTGGATCGCAAAGAACGCCGCGGGGGGTGCGGGGAAGAAGTTGTTTGCACGATTCAAACATGGGTAACCAAGATGAATTTCTAAGGGGGTTCACAGGGGTTCAGGGCCAGGCCCCGGAGACCGAGCGCGGGGCTCTGGCCCGCTCCTGAGCTTCACCCCGCAGGGGAGAGCCCCTAGGAGGGTGACCTGCATGGATCAGAACCAGCAGGCTGTTTGACAAATGCTGAGTCTCTGGCCTCACTCAGCCCAGACCTGTCGAATCAGCATCTCTGCGAGTGGGAATCCAGCCACAGGAAACTGCCAACATTTTTCTTTTCAGTCTAGAAACTGTCAATTTCAGCACCCCCAGGTCATTACCTGCACGCTAAAGTTTTAACATCACTGCTTTGGCGTTTTATAGCCCTTGTTCAGAATTGTTCGGAAGAGAAGGGCGAGGAGCGGAGGAAGGGACCCCTTCACCGTGGGAACAGGCCCGAGCGCAGGGTCTTTGGGAATTTGGAAGTGGGCGCGCAACACCTGCGTACCGGGGGGCCCCTGGCCTTCCGAAGAGCCGCAGGGCCGGGTTTAGCCTCCCCACACGAGCCTCGGTCGAGTGGAGAAGCAAAGCGGCTCTTTCCCAGCGCAAGACACTCAGCTGCGCACCTGGCGGGACTCCGGGTCTGCCAGGCGCGAGCGCGACGCGGGGCGGGCTACTCAGAGCATCTTCCGTGGGGCGGGGGTGGAGGGAGGAGGAGGAGATAAAGTGGGGGACTAAGGCCTGCCTCCCACCTCCCCAACCTCCGCCCCCGCGGCCACCTTCCGCTCTATAATTGGCCGCCGACCGCCTGCCTTTTCTCCTATCTGATCTAGGCGCCCAGCAGCAGGGAAGCGCTGGGGAGGAGAAGGCAGCCCCAGGCAGCGGGGAGTGGGAGCGGGAGAGCGAGAGGGGGAGGGAGACGGAGTGGGAGAGGGGGGGAGAGGCTAATTAAAGGGGCGCAAGGCGGGAAGCAAGCAAGAGCCGTGCGCCGTCAAGAACCAACTCGCGGCGGAACTTGGATCTTCCCTAGACACCTGAAGTCCCCACCTGGGCTAGAACCTTGCCCTGCACAGGTCAGTCCCAATCTTCTCTGCCCTTCTTTGGGTCGGCCGTGGAAAGTTTATTCGTGAGGAAGGAAAAGTGAAAAGGGAGAGCCACCTGTAGTCTCACTGCAATTCCTGGCCGTTCTCCACGCGCGCGCCCGGGATGCCCCGGGGACCTCTGGGGCGGGATGGGACGGTGCGCCCTGCTGCCTCCTCGCGGGGGTCACTGCGCGGGGAGATGGGAGGCGCTGCGTGATACCCATGCGAGACAGCGACGATGCCTTGTGTGGCTCCCGGGAGCTTTTCCCTGTGCTTGGTGCCGTGAGCGCGCGGGTCTGGCTGCGAGACCGTGGTGACACCAGCATTTTCAAGTAGAAGGGGCTTAGTGAAGGTGGCGACCTGGTGAGAAAGAGGCTTAGGAACCTGTCTTGGAGGGCTGTGAATAAAAAGAAAGCACGCTGTTTTTATTTAGATTGTATCTGGAGTCTCTTGAGAGAGAGCAGTCGATGGAGATCATGGGGGACAACTCACCCCGCCACCCCTTAGTACGGCCACAGATTAGCGCTGGGGACCAGGCGCTAGACGCAAAGAGGACAGCCAGGCAGGGCGCGTTGCTGGAAGATGTTGGCGGTAGATAACGCTTCGACGTCTCTGCGTCAGGGAACCCGGATGCTTCGCGCGTTTGGCTTTAGGTTTCTGGACCCAGGAGGGTGCGGCTTTCAGACGCAACACTAGGCTGTGGTGTTGGAGGGTCCTCTCCGCCTTGTCTCTTCCACCCCTCATCTCTCCCTCCCCATTTTGTCCCCCTGGACTCCTCTCTGTCTCAAGCCCCCTAGTACGCAGCGTCTGGGCGAAGATGCATCTGGTGGAGCCGAGCTTTGGCGTGCAGCGCGCACAGGCAAGAAGGTTAGGGCCGGGCCAAGAGGAGCCCGCGTGGGGTCGCTGGAGGGGCCTCAGTCCTGGGCGGGGTTCTGGAAGCCGCCTGCAAGTCCAGACCACAGGCACTCGGATTTCTGTGTACGGTTCTTGGGTCCTCCGTGGGGAGCACGCCCTCTGGCGCGCGAGCTCAGGATTGATCAGGCATCGCCCCATTTTAGGTGCGGGTTCGGTTTTGTCCTTAGGAAAAGCCCCCAAATGGAACTTGTGTGCCTATCTCATAGGGGTCTAGATTTCCTTCTTGAGAGCCCCATTCCCTTTGGAAATTTGGACTCCCTTCTGGAAGTTTCTGAGAGTCCGCTGCTGGGAGCAGCTGGAGGAGATGGGAGGGGGCAGGAACAATGAAATATGGGGGTAAGACTTTAATGGTTCTGTGGGGAGCAGAAATGAAAACCAGTTTTCCTGAAGCTCTTTTGTTAAAAGCCCTAGGGTTTTCACCTACGGAGGACCAAGGGGCGTGGCAGGTCCTAGTTGCGTGACAAAGGGGCGCTACTCAAATCCACAAACTGGCTTAAGCTGGGTGCCACGAGCAGAACTGGTGTTCTGTTTCTGACAAGGTGGCCGCGTTCTGTGCACTGAGACTCGCTGGTAAATTTAGAATGAGCGAATGAATAAGTGAATGAATGAATGGATAGCACTTGGATTTTTGGCTGTTCTGAAAAAGCACCTTGGATGAGTTTCCTCTTAACATGGCCCCAATAGTATGGTTACTGTAAGACAGACTCCATTTCAGCATAGCATTTTTTTTTTCAAAATAGCTTTATTGAGATATAATTCATATACCATGCAAGTGTATAGTTTGTGGTTTTTAGCATATTCGCAGTGTTGTGCAACCATCACCACAATCAATTTTAGAACATTTTTATCACTCCAAAAAGACATTCCATACCTGTTAGCAGTAACTCCCCATTTCTTCCTAACCTCCTCTCCCCCACCCCACCCAGCCGCTGGCAACCACTAATCTACTTTCTGTTGACATTTCATATAAAGGAAGCATACAATATGTGTGTGGTCCTTGGTGACAGGCTTCTTTCACCTAGCAGAGTGTTCTCAACGTTTATCCCTGATATACCAAGATACTCTCTCACTACACACTAGAGCATCTCCTCTGCCGGGGGAGCCCTGAGCCTGGATAGACCTGAACCTCCACTGCAGCCCTGACCTCCTGTGGGTCCCTTTGAACGGACAGGAGCTGCACTGGTGAGGCCTCTCAGTAATTCCTTGGATAGGATTACTTGGAACCCACTGGAATTCCTGAAGCAGTTTTGGGTCAGTCCCAAGCTTCAGGATTGATGGGAGGAGCCCTTTGGCCTTATCCTGCTGCTATCCTTCCAGCCAAGGATTTCAGAGAACTTTTGGGGCCTTCTCTGCATGTCTTGGTTTTCAGAGTCAGCCAGGGCTGGCCTTAAGAGTGGGCTGAGCAAACAGCTTTGGTTTGAGGGGCAGCCCCAGCCCACCCAAAAGGCCCTTTTGGGGGTGTGGTCTTTTTGGCTTTTTCTTGTATCACTTGGTAAAAACATAAGCGCCCGCACGCACACACACAGAGTAAACACAAAACTGTTTTCAGTGGACAGTCCCTGCAGCTAGTGACTCTGGACACAATTTACTGTCATTTTAATCCAAACACAGCCAAATGACCGCTGTTTCCTGGCCCTTGGTGTGTAACCTAAGATTCCTTTAAAAGACAAGGCCCTTCCTGAATTGCTGCAGCCTGAGGTGGTGTTGTTTGAGCACCACTGAGCCAACAAATTATCTGGGACTCTGACAGTTTGTATAGAACAAGGTCCTTGGTAAATATACCAGATGGCCCCTGGGGACCAGAGAGACCAGCCTGGGAGAGAGAGGGAAAAAGGAAAGTGACGAAAACAAACTTCCTCCCTTAGTGCGGGATGTCAGGAAAACAATCTCCTCTTGCTCCTTCTATAATAAATAAAAGTAGCAGAGATCCACTTTCTCTTCTACATAAAAAAGCCTTGAGTGAAGATGAAACCAAGCCCCTGTTCTGGTGGGGGTCACGGGTGTGTGTGCCATGTGTGTGTGTGTGTGTGTGTGCGCGCGAGTGCGTGTGTGGTGGAAGTGCTGGCATTTCTTTCTTTTTCTTTTCTTTTTTTTTTTTTTTTTTTTTGAGTACCCACTGAGTACCTACCCTTTTCTCTTCCAGAAACACATCAGGCTTTAGATTTGGCAATAAGATCTCTGAGCTTTAGGGATATAAATGACATTGCCTAGGGTCACGAAATCAGCAAGTGACAGACAATAAGAAAAGTCTAAGTGACAGACAATTAGGAAAAGTCTATGTGGTATCTGAACTCAGATCCAGTTGGACACAGTCTCTGTCAGCTTCTTGAGCGGGGCGGGGGAGGCGTGTGTGATCAGAGGTGGATGACATCCATTGAGGACACACAATCTAGTAGCAGAAATAGCAATGGAAGCCTGGAGAGCAGACAGATATATGTAAAATCTGAGCCTGCTCCTTCTGTGCCTCAGGTCCCTTAACCTTTCTGAGCTTTTGTTTTCTCATTCAGAAAAGAGGGAAAACAATAGCCACCCTATAGGGTTGTCTTAAGATCTAAAATGATAGAGTACAAAGCCTGGGAGACAAAAATGGTTACTTTTCTGCTGCTTTTTCCTTCTTCTTTCCACTTTTTCCTTCTCTTTCTCTGCTCCATTTTTTGAGGGGATTGTGACTTGAAAGGCTATAGGAAGTTCTAAGAGCTGAGTGTTTATTTAAGTCAGACTTGGTCAAAAGCAATCCCTTATTTCTTTGATGGAGGATCTATGTCAGTCCTTCAAAAAAGAAAGAGAAAGCCAGGTGATGGAACATTCCTAGTCAAGGAGCTGTCACTCCAATTTGCCATACTTTTGGAATGGCTTAGCCTTCTATTGCATAGGACTTACAGCACCCACCTAGTGTAAGACTGAGCAGCTGCATTTCTGAGGCTGATTTGCTGTCAGATCCCTTGCATTTGAGTTAATTCACAGGGCTGCATTTAACGTACATAAGGTCTTTGTGTGAAAGCCTGTGCCGCTGGGAGAAGAAAACAGCACCTTTTCCTCTGGATAACACAGCTTCGTTTGTATACAACTTTGAGAGCATAATTAATATCTGCTAATTTCAAGCATCGCTTACCCTAGGCCAAGTGCAAATTGTGCAGTACATTGTCTATGAACTGTGCACATTACCCCTGATCATTCGATCATTGATCATTAAATCCATCAGTATTTATTGACTGCCTGTTATGCTTGTTGAACCTTTTTGATTATTGGTTAAACTGTCCATCTAAATGCCTGTAGTACACAAGACATGGAAAGGTAAAAATAGTTACCGAGGCCATGAATTTAGCTGGACAGTTGCAATGGGATAAGAGGCAGATACCATCTATTGGAGGCCTGGTTGGTGAGGGATCTAGGCCAGTGCTACTCAGATTGTGGTCTGCTGGTTGGTTCCAGCCACAAACTGTTAATTCCTCCAATGAGATAAAATTGCACCAGGGTGTAAATCAGATATATTACTAAGCACACTGCTAGTGTAGCTGAGATTTATACACACACACACACACACACACATAGCAAAGCTTCCTTGATGAAGGAAGCAAGAAAACACACTAGTTTACGTTTTTGCATAAGCTCTTTATCTCACTGTGGACCAGTGACAAAATAGTTCACAGACTAGCTATTTTGAGGCAACATTGGCTCATATCTGTGCTTTTTTTTCTGGATAACACAGCTTCCAGAAGTCGATCTTGGATCCTTTCTGTCTTATATTATTTCCTTTTCTCTCTGTCTTTCCTTCATTTTTGTTTGTTTCCTATGCCTTTTCATCCTCATCTTTATAATATTCTCTTTCATCCCCCTTCCTTATTACTATTTTATTATTTCTTTCCTTTTCGATGTTTTGACTTTGCTTTTTTGTGTGTGTGTGTATTTTAAAAAGCAAAATGAGAGGAGCCCAAATACACAAGGTAAGAAATGAGAATAGAAAACAATCACATGACTAATGGAAAATTAAATAATTGGATAGTAGTTAAGGTAATTAATTGTATGTCGATAAATTAGAAAACATAAAATGGACTATTTTTAAAACAAAATACAAATAGCTAAAATTTACCCTAGATTATACAAAAATTACAAATAAAACAATAGGCATACAATTTTAGAAAATTCGTTAACCTCCTTGGTTTTGCAATTGAATGCTAACAAACTAATTTTTAAAAATCAGTAATACCAATAGTATTATAACTGTTCTATAGCAGCATATATGGAAAGAGAGCTTCGAATTATTTTTGTAATATCAGAAAAGTAATAATGATATAAAAACTTGACAGCATAAAATAAGAAAGCCATAGACTAATTTCACTTATTAATATACTGCACTTATTAAAATGAATAGCCTATCCACAAAGAGAGCCCAGTAACACATCACTAGAATAAAATACCCACTGTTGTCATTACAGTTGCTTTATGGTAAGGCTTGCTACCAGGAATCGTGAGTCATCTGACTTTGTTTTCTTTTTAAAGATTGTTCTAAGTCCTTTGCTTTTTAATGCAATTTTTAGAATCTGCTAATTTCTACAAACAACAACTTATTGAGATTTTGATTAAGATTGCTTTGAACCTACACACTAATTTCAGGACCTCCCCACAATGTCGACTTTTTCTATCCATGAACATGGTACACTGCTCTGTTTATTTAGGTCTCCTTTAATTTCTCTCAGGAATATAGTTTTGTATTTTTTGTAGTTTTTATAGGAGAGTGTAGAGAACTTCCAGATCTTACTAATTTCCAAGTATTTTACCAGAGTGCAGAAGACTTGAATGTCTTACTAATTTCTAAGCATTTTGTGTTTTTTTTTGGATGTTACTATAAATGGAATTAAAAAAATATTTTCATTTCCATTTGTTTGCTGCTATAAGAGTATGATTGATTTTTGCCTGTTGATCCAAGTCTTGCAGGCTTCCTAAATTTACTTATTAGTTCAGGTAGGTTTTGTTTCTTTGGTAGATTCTTTGGGATTTTCTATGTAAACAATCATGTTGATTGTAAATAAAGACAATTTTACTTCTTCCTTCCCATTCTTTCTACCTTATATTTCTTTCTCTTACATTATTGCACTGGCTAGAACCTCTAGTAGCACTGTTGAATGAAATGGTAAGTTGTTACAATGTTGACATTCTTGTCCTATACTTGATCTTAGGAAAGAAGTGTTCAATATTTTACAATTAAATGTGATATCAGTTGTGGGTTTTTCATAGAAGCCCTTTATCTGATTGATGAATTTCTTCTATTTCTAGTTGCTCAATTTCTTTTTAATCATGAATGGGTAGTGAATTTTCTCAAATGCTTTCTCTGCTTCTGTTGAGATGATATATCAATCAATCAATCAACTGTATATTTTAATCTGTTAACATGCTGAATGATCTTAATTTTAGAATAGTAAACCAATCTTATATTCCTAGAATAAACCTCACTTGGTAATGATTATTATTATTTTTTATATTACCAAATGCCATTTGATAATATTTTGTAAAGGATTTTTGTATCTATGTATGTGAGAGATATTGTTCTGTAAATTTTATTTTTGTAATGATGTCTAGTTTTCCTAAAATATTATGCTAGCTCACCTCTGTTTTCTAAAAGGATTTGTATGGGATTGGCATTATATCTTCCTTAAATACTTGGTAGAATTCACTAATGAAACCATTTAGGGATGCAATTTTCTTTGTGGGAGTATTTTTAATAACAGATTCAATCTCTGTAACAGATACATGGCTATTTAAATTTCTATTTCTTCATGCATCTATTTTAGCAAGTAGAGTATTTCAAGAAATTTTTTCTAGTTAAGCTAAATTGTTGCATTTATTGGCATAAACTTATTAATATTTTTCCCTTTTATCATGTGTCGGTGTGTGAGATATGTAGCACAATTGTTTCTTTTATTCCTGGTATTATTAATTGTATTTTCTATTTTTGTTACTTGATCGCTCTTTCTAAAGAGTTTTCAATTTTATTAATATTTCAAAGAAGCGTGTTTTAACTGTTAGTTTTCATTAATATTAGTTTTATATTTCTTTTTTACTCTTATCTTTATTAGCCCTTTCTTCAACTTAATTTAGATTTAATTTGTTCTGGCTTCTTTAGGTGGAAAATGAGATCATTAATTTTATTTTAATTAATTTATTTTAGAGAATACTTTTTATTATCCTTCCCATGATTCATATTAAAAATTTAAAAATGCCTATTATATATTTTTTAAAAATATGATGAACATCTCACTCATGAATATAAAAATGCTATAGGAAATACAATTTTCCCCATTCAAACCATATTTAAGCCTCTTGTTAATAACAATAATGGTACTATTAGCTGAACATAACCTATGTGCCAGACATTGTGCTAGGAACTTATTTTATATAAATTTACTTTATGTGAATCATCTCATCTGATCCTTCTGACATGGTAGAGATACAATTTTTAGCCCCATTTACAGAGTTAGTCACCTGTTATAGGGAAGTCAATTTGTTTAAGACCAGGAAGTGAAAAGAATGTGCTACTATGATCAACATTTATTATAATAATGTGAGATAATTTAATATTGGGAAGCCTATAAAGAAGATACATCACATCTGATGGGAAAAGTGGTATAATCATGTTAATGTGAGCTGAGAAGGCATTTGGATGATTCAATACTCATTTTTTCCCCAGACTCTTCCAGATCCAGGAAATAAAGGATTCTTTCTTAATAACGGTAAAGTATTTATCAACAGCAAAATATTATGCTTAATTTGAAACATTAGAGATAATCCTATTAAAATAAGAAGCCAAAAGATTTCTGCTATTGCCATTAGTATTTTACATTGTTCCAGAAGCTATGATTAATGCAATAATACAGGAAATAGAAATAAGAGCAACAATACAGAAATGGCAAGGACACATTTACCATCATCTACATATAATATGATTGTCTACCAGAAAGTTCCAGACAATCAATTAAAAAAATATCAGAACTATGAAAGTACAGTTGAGTGGCCAATTACATCAACTGCTTTTCTATATTCCAACAGTAATCAGATAGAAAATCTAGTGGGAAAAATTCCTGTTTTAAAAGCAACAATAGATATGTAGGACCTAGAAAAGACCTTGTGTGAAGTATTATAACTTAGATAATGAAAGCCATAAATCTTGAGAATAAATAACCAAAATAATTGTTCCTGGATAGGATGAAAATATTGCAAAGGTATCGTGGTGGTTCATTTTGTTTGTGTTATCTTGACTGGGCCATGGAGTAGCCAGACATTTGGTCAAACAGTATTCTGGATGTTTTTGTCAGATTGTTTTTATTTATTTAATTAATTTATTTGGATTTTTTGTTTTTATTTTCATTGTGGTGACATTGGTTAATGAAATCCAGCAAGTTTCAGTGTACAATTGAACAGTAAGGCATATATATTGTTCTGTGTAGTCGTTGATTTAAAATCTTTCTTCTTTTTTACATAAACATTTTAATTTATAAATATTTCTCTCAATATTTTAGCTGCATCCAAATTTTTACGTAGTCTTTTTATTTTTATTTTCTTCCTGATAGCTTCAAAGTTTCCATTGCAATTTCTCCTTTGACTCATGGATTAATTAGAAGCATGTTGTTTAATTTTCAAATACTTTTAGTTTATAAAGACATTTTATTTTTGATTTCTAATTTAATTCTGTTGTAAGAAAACATACTTTGTAAACTTTAACTGTTTTGAAATTTATTGAGTCTCATTTTATGGCCCAGAATATGGCCTATTTTGTACAACTTTTCACCAAAAAAACTGTACACTCAAAAAAAAGTACATTCTCTAGTTATTGGATGTACTGTTGAATAAGTGTCAATTAGTTGATAGAATTATTCACATCTTCTACATCCTTACTGATATTTTATTAAGTTGTTTAATCAGTTCCTGAGAGATGAATCAACATCTCTAACTTTGCTTATTTCTTTCTTTAGTTCCATCAATTTTTGCTTTCTGTATTTTGAAACTGTTATTAAGTGCATAAATATTTTTGATTGTTTTCTCAGTTAATGACGCTTTATTCTGAAATGTCCAGTATTTAAGGGGAGTTTTTATGCAAATTTTATTCCCACGCATTGTAGCTCATTCTTTTCTGACATACCCCTTCTCAGTGTCCATTCTTTCTGGCATTCCTGAACTTTTCTGCTCTTCTACACTTTATGCTGACAAGACTGTGGCTTCCTAATTGCTTTTTGGTCACAGTACCATCCACGTTGGGGAGTTCACTTAGGGTTTAAAAGGCTAATCATCAAGCTAATAGTAACAAAACTAGGTCTTTATTCCTTAGAGTTATTTTATACTATGTCATGATGCTAACAGAAAAAAGTAATTACCACTAACTTCCTCCAGGGCTTATTTGTAAGTAGATTGCCTTACTTAATCCGAAAACCCTTTTGATTATTCTAGATGTGAGGAAGATAATATTTGTACTAGAGAGATTAAGGATTGCTAAACAATGTCAACACCCTGGTTAATACAATAGACCTGTTTTTAGTCTTTGCTTTCTTATCCACAAATCTTTATGACCTAGATGATCAACCGACTATAAAATTCTTGTTTTATAAAATGGATATTGAAGTTTTAACAATGTAGAGTTGGGGAAGGCATCTTAGAAGTCATTTTGTCCAGTTTCCCTGCCACAAATTCAGGAATCTTTTCTATAACATCTCTTATGTGGGTAAAACTTAGCCTGCTTGTGCCTCAGAACTTCTAAGGAGTAAAAGAGAAGAACCTGTTTTCAGTGTTAGACAATTTTTTAAAAAAATCCAAACCCACATCTCTGTGGATCAGTGCATTGATTCAAGTTCTATTTGCAGAAGCTGCACAAAACAATCTTGTTTTATCTTCCACGAAATCTCTTCAAATATTTGAAGACCTCCATTATGTACCTCCATTTCCTGTTTTTGCTAAGCTTAATGCAAACTTGCTTAAACATTCTCATTTCTTTAAACTCTGTGCATGAACTTGTCAACTAGAACAGCTAAATCTTTTCTAAGTCGTGAACTATAAGTCAAACTTCTGCATCTCCATATAGCTGATTATTTTGAACCAATATAGAGCTGTCATCTGGAAAAATGATAAAAATGGATAAGAATTATTTAGAGAAGTTAAGGCTGTTTATTCATACAAATATTGTGCCTCTGTCATTATCTGGAGCTTTAGTTTTTGCCTAACTCTTTATGCCAAATTAGTCCCCACAGCCTCAATATGATAGGGGAGATGATGTGACTTCTTGATTTTCCTTCTTCCTTTAGTGTCTACCTGGGTAGCAAATTCATTGATTATTATCATTCTCCTTTCCTTTGCATTCTTTTAACTTGTTGCTAACATGCTATCAGAACTTTTTGAGAGCTGCCCGTGTTTCAGGGACATTATTTACATGATCACAATCATTCTATAAGGTAGATATCCATTTGCACATTTTATTGATAAAGAAACCAAGTCATAGAGTGGTTAAACCAGTTCATTAAGGACCTCTAGCAATTTATTGGTAGGACTGTCTTCCTAACTCCCAGTTTTCTGTTTATATCACCACTTTGTGTTAGCTCTTTGTTCCACTTTATACTAAATTCATTTAGCTTTGCGGTATATTTGCTTGCATTCTTCCTTTTCAATACAATTGTAAGTAAGCTGACTAAGAACAGGGATCATATAGTATGAACTTTAGCATCTTCCTTACTACCAGGTAGAGAGCTTTGGTTATATAGTAAGGCACTTGATAAGTGATTGTTGGGATAAAAATTGCAACACTATAAATAATCTCTCTCAGGGCCTGGTAGGCCAGATAGCTAGCTACAATTTTGTTTAAGTGTATGAGTTTTTTGTAAGTTGGCATTGATTGAATAGGACATTATCCAAGGTTTGAGTGTATGTATGTGTGTGAGTGTGAGTGTGTGTGGTGTGTGTGTGTGTGTGTGGTGTGTGTGTGTGTGTTTGGGTGCACAGGTGTATATATGAAAGGTTTATGAAAACTTTAGAATGAATATTTTAAGGAATTTTTATAAAATGAGTGGGACTTAGAGCCTTTGCTCCAATTAAACTCAACTGTACAAGTGAGATTAAGTAGAACAAACATACGAAGTAGAGGAAGAGTGAATTCACCCTAACAAGAATAGTTTTAAGTTACTAATTATAGAATTGTGACAGTGTTTTGAGAAAATTTGTAATAAAAATGATCAGCTTTACCCAAATTGTTTTATACCTTCTGAACTCAGAGATACGTAGCTATTTCTTTCATGATGTTTTAAACAAAACAAAAACAAAAAAAATACTAAGGCAGAGTTATTTTGTGCAGGCTTTTGGGCAAAGTTTCAACAAATTATACTTTGACATTTTGGTAAATGTTAAGCAATGTCATGGCACTTTAATAGGAATTGGGATTTTTCTTGCCCCTATTTCACTGTCCAAAAATTTGGAGAGTTGGCAGAAAACCTTGGGAAAACTAAAATTTCACTTCTCCCAATGTGGCTTTACTCATCCTAATTTAAAATAAACAACGAAAAAGGAAGAATTTAAAGATAAACTATGGCTATAATAAATAATACTCAGTTTTCAAAAATAATTGCCAACATTTAGTAGTATTTATTTACTTAATAATTTATTTAAATTATATGAAATGCAGATTAACTTCCACTGTGGTGTGTCTTAAGCATTGCTTTAAAACACCTGGATGCAGAATTGTAGTGCTTGCATGAGAACAGAGAAAGCCTATTGGATTGTGGCTTGTCAAAAGATTTTTTCTCCTATATTAACATGATATTATGAAAGTCCTTTAATCTTAAAATTCATGAGAAAAAGACAAAAAGAAAATGCCTGTTTCCTTACCTCTCCTTCTCTTTGACTTGTTCAGGTTGGAAACTGTGATTTTAACACCTGGGGAATAGAATCTTAGAAATATATATATATATATATATATATATATATATATATATATCTTTTGAGTTGAAGCAATTCTGCTGCTGTAGTTTTCTTTGGGTGTCCTGGATAGCTTTCTGGGTGACAGGCAGATTTATTGATGTTTTGGTTGTGATGAGGCTGCAACCTGCCCCCTTATCTTTTCAAATCTCCTGTATTCTTGCCTTCTGTTTACTTAAAGATTACTCACACCCCCTTAGATAGTCCACCCAATCTCCTTTTACTTGTCTCTGTAGGATTAGGGTTCTATAGATGTCCCAGAGCCTTTTCTCCTGTATTTTGTCAAAATTAACTCATCATTTTTCTCATTTCTTCTATGCTCTGATTAATGGATGGTTTACTAATCTATAATAAATTAATCAGGCTAACATGCCATACATATCACTTAATATATGTAATCATATAATATAATAAAATATATAGTTATGATATATATATACACACTATATATATCACTTAATGTGCTGTCAATTACATTAGGAATTTTAAGGAGCTCCCAGTATGTGTCTTAATCCAAAGGAAATATTCTTTAATAATTAGCATTGTGGAGTTATAGTAGGCTGGTAGGGGAAGATATTTTTTGGACCCTTAAGTACAAATGAGTATATTTTAAAATTTTATTATAGGATCTTGGCTTGATTATTTATATGATTTTCAAAGCATTTGCATCTGCCTTTTAAATATTTAAAATTTTTTAATTCTTTAAAAATTCTTTTTAAAGCCTACAGCACCTAGTATTCTTAGGTGGTCTCCCATCCAAGTACTAACCAGGCCTGACCCTGCTTAACTTCCAAAATCAGACGAGATCGGGCATGTTCAAGGTGGCATGTCCATAGACTAACTCTTCTAATTTTTATTTCTCAATTAGAGTTGATATTCAGTATTATTTTATATTAGTTTCAAGTGTATAGCATAGTGGACATTGGAAACACAAAAGAGTGAGTGCTTGAAAGACATACAAATATTTATTCCTCTGGATACACTATATTACTCTAGAATAAAACCAGAATATCATAAGTTTATGTGCACGAGTCATTGCTTTGAAGTTTCATAGAATTATGCTTTGCTACACTCACTGAAATAACTCTTGGGTTAAAAAGTAAATTAATGCTTATATGATGCTTCCAAGGCATATTCTGAAGAAAATTAATAGCCTCAAATAAAGAATAATGTCACTTTAATTCAGGATTCAACAAAAAAATATCAAAAAGAGCAACTAAAAAAAAAGCAGAAAAGAAAAAGAAAGCAATTACTAGTGATAAGTGCAGAAATAAATCAGGAATAAAAAAATAATATTGGCAAGTAAAAAAAAACTTATCCTCAAAAAAATGCATTCTGGACAAATATATAGCTTATCTATTCTGGAGAGAAAAGAGAAGTCAGAAACATCAATTTAATGTGATAATGGAGCTATAACCAGAAAAGAAATACTCTAAGTTGAGAAATCATACAACTCTGCTAATAAATTTGAAAATTAAGATAAAAAATAACTTTATGGGAAAATAGCCAAGCTAGAACCAAGAAGTAGAAAACATAATTAGATATATAAACAAGAAAAAATTTTAAAAAGTTGTACAGGATTAGCTTCAAAAAGGGAAATATGTCATACAGTATACGTATTCAGAATTTACCAAATCACACTTTAAGTATGTGCAGTTTATTGTATGTCGATTACATCTCAGTATAGTTGTAAAAAAGGGGAAATAGGCCCATGTTTTTCCCGCTCCAGTTATTCATAGGCCTTCATAGAACAGGTCATTCTCATGCTATTTAAACTATTACATAAGCAAGGAAAATATGGAAAGCTTTCTAACGTATTTTATGAAGCTAGAAGAATCTTGACACCAAAACCTTTAAAGAAAACTATTAGTTACTTTTGATGATTAATATAGTACAAAAATTATCTATACACAGCCAACACTATATAAAAACAACATTATATGGAGACAACAAAAATAAATGAGCCTGGGAGGAGGGTCCACTGAGTGATCTTTAGACTGAGAAATACTGATTTGCAGATGTTAAAGGGATTCTTTGGTAACGCAGCATCAATGAGTTGCGCAGATTCGGTCCATAACTGCAAGAATTCAGGCAGGAGAGCGCTCTGTGCAAGGCTTGCACTGGCAGACCCAAGATGGATAGAACGCTGGAATCCCTGAGAAGCATCATTGCTTATGTCTGGCTCATAGAGACCTGACTCTCAACTCGAAGACTTCTGTCAATATTCCTAGAATTTTGGGAAAGCAAGCTGCAGCAAAGGGCAGCTTTCCCAAGTGAAGCTGTGATGGTCTACAAGTCAGTGCCATCTTGTGGACCTCTTGCTGTGAGTTCTATGACTCTCCCTGGGGCACACTGTTTTGGCAGCTTTTCAGTGCTGCTTAAGTAGCTCTGAGCCTGACTGGGTGCAGCTAAAGAGGTCATGGTCAACATCCTCTTGAGTGAGCTGCCCTTTCACAGGATCATCAAGGAATTCATTCTGCAAGAGTTCAGGAAGCTATGCTGGCACTGCGATGATGTAGATGTGTTTTCCATCCCAGCATCGGCATCAGAGCCCATCACCCTGTTAGAGTCAAACACGCAGAAGATCGTGCTTGGAATTTCAGGAGCTGGTGGCCATTTTCTAACTATTGCATTGGAAAGGAAGCCCTTTGTGAAACAAAGTGTTCCCATAGGGACGTCACCTCCTATATGTTCAATATTCTGTAGTGAAAAGATGAGCAGCAAGCATGACTCTGGACTGGACCAAAATGAGAGCCACCAGGAATCAATCCTCTTAAGAGCAAAGAAAGGACTTGAGGAAGTTAGAGGAACTAGGAAAGCAGGATAACTATAGTTTTACAGAAAAAAAGCAAGAAATCATGAGGTCAGCCTTGACTCAGATCTATAGTGTCCTTGACACTTCCTCACCCACTGATGAGCCCATGGCCTTGTGTGGCTGTCACTAGCAAAGCCAGGTCCCATGTGCCCCCACGGATGGCAGAGGCCAGACAGGAACATTAGGAAGCTCATTCGAAGGATGTCATTAGAGCTTTAGCACCAATAGTTACGACTCAAAGGCTGTACTAATGCTCCCACCCATTCCATTCACACAACCTGAGGGTAGTAGGACTCTTACAGGACCCAACACCCACTTCATCCAATATTCCCATTACCCTCTCTAGACTGAAAGGATGGAAACAGGATTGTTTGAAAAATATTTTCCAGCACTGGCTCCAGCCTTTCCCTGGCTGACATGTGCCTCCCTAGATTGTTATGCTATTTCAAAGAAAGGGTCAGTGTACATTCCCTCAAAAGAACTACATCCAGAACTGGGAGAAGTAGCATAATAGCAATTTAAAAAGTATTACCTGGGGTTAAATAAGCAATGTGGATTGTTTTAAAAAAATATGCAAGGGTACGAGTCTCTTCCCGAGCTTTGTAAACTAAGAGGTAGCTTACAGTTTACTAGGTATAATCCAGAGCTACAATGGAATTTTATCTGGATCTATTAAAGTTATTGAAGTGGTAATAGTATGAAAATATTAGATGAATTTAATGTGGCTTAAAATACCACTGTAGTAGTAATTGTTTAAAATCCGTATTCTTCTACTTGGGGATAAATGTCACCTAGAATAGTAATCCCACTTTTGTTTCTTAAGAAGAATTAGTATCTAATTTTTATGCATCCTGCAATCAATCATATTTATTTTTAATTTGCAAATAGGTAACTTGAATTGATTTGTTTTTATTTTTTTTGCCACTAAAGATGTATACCTATCATAGCGAAAATTCTACACATTTTAAGTTTAAAACATTTTGAAAAATCATTAGCATGTAACAGTGTTTCTGTTTGATTCGTTCCTTAGGAGTTAGAGAGAAGGAATCTGTTGCTGTCTTTGTTGTTGTTCAAGAACCAATAGCTCAAAACTAGTGTCATTATTAAGTTTAACTTACTGAAATATCTAACAAAGTAGTATGACTTTGGCTAAAGCCATTATAATTACACGAAAATTAAAAAACAACAACAACAAATAATCATCTGTTATTGTGCAAACTTATGACAATGTTACTGACTCTATTTTCCGTCACCATCAGATGAAGAAGGGGAAGGGATTAAGAGGTATAAATTGGTAGTTACAAAATAGTTATGGGTATGTAAATTATAGCATTAGAAATATAGTCAATAATATTATAATAACTGTGTATGGTGTCAGATGAGTACTAGATTTATTGAGGTGATCACTTTGTAAGATATATAAATATCTAATTGCCATGTTGTACACCCAAAACTAATATAATATTGTGTGCCAACTGTAATCGGAAAATAAAAGAATTATTAAGAAAATACCTAGCTTGCTTCCTTCTCTCTTGGATTACTGGTTCATAAATTCTATGCCAAATTCAAGGTCATGTCTACTAACAGGACCAGATAGATTTCTCTGCTAATTTTACTCACTACTGTATTATTTCCTTAACAAATTTCCCCTTATTGTAGGATTTCGAGGACACCACTTAAATTTTAATTTCATATAAACAATGATAATTTTTTTTAAGTCTCATATCCCAAATGTTGCATGGGACATACTAAAAAAAAAGTATTGCTATTTACCTGAAATTAAAATTTAACTGGGAATCCTGTGTCTTTATTCGTTAAATCTCGCAATTCTACCTTACACATTATATTTATTTATGATGCCTCAGAACCTTTGTGGAAGAATATTGGGGGATAAATGAATGGATGAATGGATGACTATATGAACGTGAAAAATACCCCAGAGAGAAAAACTTTTGAGATGTCTTAATCTCTGAGGAAAAGACTCTGTAATGGTTTATAATAGAATTACAGTCAACAATTTGTAGATGGGCCTTTTAAGTTAATATCGAACATTCACTTTTTCCTTTCCCTTTTTCCCTCCCTTCCATCCTGCTCTCCTTTTTAATTTCTCTCTTTTTCCTATCACTCTTCTTTTATTGATATTCTAATGAAAAAGAAAACGTGGAAGTTTTAGATAAACACATATGAGAAAAAAAGTTATAAGAAAAGTTTAGGGATTATTTAGCCCAGTAAAATGGAAGCCGAATAGTGATTTAATATTAGCATAAAGTGGTTTTTCAAATTCTCTTTGATTACTAGATGAAAGGTCCTATGTATCTTTACTTTGTAGGCAATATAAGGCAACAGCAGGACTTTTAACTTTGTGTGAAAAATATTGGAGGAGCACATTACTGGCAAGGAAATTATGATTGTCTGATTATAATGTTCATTTTAGGTAAACTTTTGGAACTGATCCATTTGGGAAATTCACTGCATAATTTATGTCTTACAAGAGTCACAAAATACCTTCTGAACTTCCTTCCCAAATATTTCAAATCATTCTCTCCATTTACAGCATCTTTTCAAACATCTTTATTAGTTTATTTTTTGGAGTGAAATAAATGATGCCCCAGGAGAATGAATTACTTCCTAATACTAATCCATGTTGGCTTGTTTGCCTGTCCTAGATGACTACAGATATGTACCTTCTTTTCAATCTTCTTAAAATACCCCTGTGATCTCTGTTTCCAGGACGGCTGTTGCACCCCATGTGAAAAGCAGGAAATAAAATGAAGATCTTTCAGTGCAAGATGCAGTACTGGCTGTTTCCCACTTTTTTGGCAATTGCTTTCTTTTGCATCATTGTCCAGGCTCAAGGTAATGGAACATTTTAAGATTATCATTAGGGTGTGCAACTCTAGCCGTGTTGATTCTTCTTATTGTTTTTTTAAATTTTATTTACCTAATAGTGCTTCACTGGTTCAACTGTGTTTCAAGACAGGGTTATATATTTGCTTTTACTCAGTATTCCCTATTACCAACTGTTTACATTGTAAAAATGTGTCATAACTTTGATGAGGGTTGCAATCTCTCCAGTGACTGTGCATAGTAATTTTATGGCAGTTGGTTAAACAGCTCATTCTTAACTTACTTCTGTGCAGATTTAATCAGCAATGCCAAGTTTTCATGTTACAAAATCAGTTCCATTAATAAGGAGCTATAATGTATGTATATGTGTATTCCAGTCATGTCTCTTAAATAGAGTGTCTCTTCAATATTTCTACTGCTTCATACTGGTCCTTATTTTGCTTTCTCTAAAAACTGAGCATGCAGTCTGGTGACAAGGTCTGACAGGGGCTGCTGACACGTCACTTGAAGTGTTTCTAATTATTTATAGCTTCATTTTAATCATACTCAGTTTTTGAAATCTACTATTGTATTATTGGGATCTGCATTTTATTTTTGAATTCCACTCATTTTTATAAAGTATGTCAGGAGTTGGCAAACTACCACCAAATCTGGCCCACTGCCTGCTTTTATAAATAAAGTTTTATTGGAACACAGCCATGCTCATTTGTTTACATAAGTCTGTGGCTGCTTTCATACCACAATAGCAAAACTGAGTAGTCATGACAGAGACTACGAAGCCCACAAAGCCTAAAATATTTATTATCTGGTCCTTTACGGAAGAAGTGCACTAAAGTACAAAGTAAGTGCATAATATGCGTCAGTGCTCAAAGCAACTTCACAGATAAACATGGTAATCCTGCAGAAATAGAAATTTTGGTGCTGAAATAGTCATTCTTCAGCTGAGCAAGGAAGTCTAAATGTGATACGGAAAGTGTTTTAGGAGTGTTAATGTCTAATGCTTGGAAGTTAAGGTTGTAGAAAAGTCAAATGCAAGAACCACGGCACCCAGGTGCCTAAACGTGACGCACTCTTGTTCAGAAAGGAATGGAACTTGACTCTGCACGCTCAAATGGTGTAAAAACACTTGGAATTAGTGACTGTATCTTCAGTACTTCATGCAACACAAAGGGATCAGTTATCTACACAAATTCTGCTTATTTACATTGATAATGCTTTCCACTCTGGCAATTAGAAAAGTGATTGTAGAAATTCTAGCTAACTCACCCTCTAAGCTATGGGACACAGGATATACAGGTCCTTAGAAACCAAGGGCAAGCAAATCACGGAGTCCTTCGGCCTTGCTATCTCAGATTAACTTAACTCAGAAATGGTCCTTCCTGGAGTCAGTGATCATATAGAGCTTTTCTGGGGTACTTTCAGGGATGCTTCCTACCAGATATACATTGTTAGCCAAATTCTGTTTTACATTAACTTCTATGGGGCACACACTATGTGTCAAGATACAAAGCTGAATAAAACTTGACTCTTTGCCTTGCAGCAGCGTGCTGCCCACTGGGGAGACAGACTAGAAGCAGGCAAACCCAATACGAGTTCTTGGGGGGGGGGGTGTGTGACAGCAGCCAGAATGGAAAGGCAGAGTGGAGCCAGATCGTGGAGAATTTTAAACAGCTCTGCTTTATAGAAGATTCTGCTGGCAGTATTGCTGATACACGTCTTTGTGACTCATAGGGGTTTGAAGGATAAGAATAACTAAAGCAAGAGAGACCATTAGAAGATTATATTAAGTTGTTCACAAAATAAGCATGAGGCCCTGAAGCAGGGAGAGGAATAGAGAGGAGAGAATGAATCTAAGAAACATTTAAGAGGTAGAAGACATAGCCCTTGTTTGCTGATTGGATACGGAGGGAACTGAAAGAGAGAGAATCCCCCACGGGGGATACGATCTGAGACCCCCAGTGGATGCCCAAAACCGAACCCCATGTGTGCTGTTTTTTTCCTACATATACATAGCTATGACAAAGTTTAATTTATAAATTAAGCCCAGCAGGGATTAACAGCAATAACTAATAATGAAATAAAACAATCATGAAAATAGGCCATAATAAAAGTTACATGAATGTGGTCTCAGCTCTCTGATACCTGATCTGATAGCTGAACTGGCTACCGCCTGACTGATGGGCGGGAAGCTATGCGGCGTGGAGGCATGCGACAACGAGATGATTTATGTCCTGGGATGGCGCGAGATTTCAGCAAGTTACTCAGAATGGTGCACAATTGACAACTTAGGAATTGTTTTTGGAGTTTTCCACTGAGCATTTTTGGACCATGGTTGACTCTAGGTGACTGAAACCGTGGAAAGCGAAACAGTGGAAAAGGAGGGGCTGCCGTATCAAAGATGGCTCTGAGGCTTTTCGCTGGGGAACCGAGTAGATGGGGCCTTTCATTTCAACTCTTGTGTTATTATTGCTTGTGTATCTTGGCGTCCTAATCGTTTGTTTACCTAAGCTCATTAAAGACAGTGGTTCTCTCTTTGGTGTCTGTCTCTCCGTATAGAACGAAGCCTTAGTCACAGTGGATACTACTAGGTGAAGAGATTAATAAGAGAATAAAGGACAAAGCAGGTCTTCGAAGCTGAAGATAATGAGTTCAATCTTAGACAAATATATGCAGCACTTGAGGTGGTGATGGGACATCCGGAGTTGTCTGGTAGATAGCTGGTGGTCTGGAGCTTAGGAAAAAATGATCAGGGCAGGAGATTATAGCTGAATTGTATTGCACTTGGGGATTAGAGTATAGGGATATTTTGGGTCTTAACCCATTTCCGGTTAAAAAAAAAATGCAGCTTGCTGCTAGCATTCATTTCATTTTACATAAACACGCTCTTTGAGTCTGAAGCAAAGCTGACTGGTTTTCAATGTGAAAATAAAATGTAAAAACTGTTCTTGGGGTTATTTCTAAACAGCACTTGTCTCTAATCCTAATGTAACAGAAATGGAACATTATATGATGATCAATATTTAATAATTTTTTTTATCTGGTAAATTTCGAAGTATAGAACAACACAAAACAAAACCTCTAGGATTTGACATTTTCAGCGATCAGGGGTTACTATATTTTGTAAATGGAAATACCTTAAAACAGAATGCTATAAATAGAATGATGCCTTTTGTTTCCAAAGCCTATTGATATACTAGAGCGATGTGAAAATAATAATAAAAGTGAGATATTTCGCAGCAGTCTTTAGGATAAGGTTAGGACTGTGACCCGTGAGTTATCTTGGGGTTAATGCTGCAGCTGTAAGTGCCACGAGGCGTATTCTCAGAGCACACAGGAAAAGGGTTAAGGGTAGAATTGGAGAGGGGTGGCCCAGCGGAGAGAAGTGAGGATGAAATCTGGCAGATCTCAACAGTTTAGAGGCTAAAGGAAGAAATAGGAAGTGATTGAAAGTGTCAAAAAGCAATTACAAACAACATCGAGAGAGTATAGTGGCCTAGACGTGAGGGCTGGAGAAACTCTCAAGAAGGAAGATGGAGGAGATCCCAGAAAGAAAAGCCTTCAGATGTCATTGGCTTTGGTTTTTAGTGTGTGAGACATTTGAGAAACTGAATCCTATTTCTACCATGACGCTATTTGTTTTCATGATTGATTTTGAGCGGGAATAAAGAATTTGAATTACTTTATTTGATTTTCCACTTTTAAAGCAGATATAGTAGTGAGTTCCTGTGAGTTGGCCAGTTTTGACGTTAATTTGCAAAGCCATATGTGAACGTGTTTGATATTCAATAAAGTACTTCGCTAATGGCAGGTGGGTTGACGTGCTCCTGACACTAATTATTCTCAAACTTTATATTCTTATAGACATTTTCAGATCACATTTATTCACAAAATGAAAAAAAAAAGTGTCAGTGCAGTAGGCAGAATAATGTTCCCACAAAGATGTTCATGTCTTAATCCCTAGAACCTAAAAACACGTTACATGGCAAAGGGGAATTAAGATATCAGATGGCGTTAAGGTTGTTAACCAGCTGACCTTAAAATAGGGAGATTATCTCGGTTTATGTAGGTGGGTCCCATTTGGATCCAATCAAGGGGTCTTTAAATAAGGAGGGGGAAGGTAGAGGAACCAATGTCAGTGATGCCATGTGAGGAAGACTTGGCCAGTGACTGCTGGCTTTGAAGATGGAGGAGTCCTCAAGTCAAGGGAAGCCTCTAGAAGCTGGAAAAGGCAAGAAAATGGATTTTCCTCTGGAGTCTCCAAAATGGAACTCAACTCTACCAACACCTTGATTTTAGCCCAGTGAGACCCATTTCAGACTTCTGACTTCTAGAACAGTAAGATGATACATTTTTGTTGTTTTAAGTCACATCGTCATAATTCGTTACAACAGTAATAGAGAACTAAAGCAGTCAGTAGTAAAAGGCATACAGGAAATTAACTCTCTCCTCTTAAATTGCTAATCGGCAGACTATGCTTTACCACTTAGTCTCGCCAGGTAATTCTTTATGAAGAACTTCCCCTCTCCAGAGAATGTGAACCCACATGGGCTCAAATAACTGTTTATACCTGGATTCCTCCAGCATCTTCTTTTCAAGACAAGCTGTTAAATGAACTGGAACACAGAAAAAAGTAATGTTAGTTGGCTGTAAGGGGAAAAATGTGTATAGCGTGGTAGAATGGGGGCACCAATACTATCTCAGAATTTCACAGTAAATCTTGGTTTTAGCAATGTTTGTTTTGAATGATTACAAGAAAGAACCACTGAAGGTAAAGTAACTGTCATTTAAAAACCTCAAACTGTATAAAATTGGAGACTCAAAGTGTATAAAATTGTAGACAGCATCAGGGTTTAACTTCATAAAGACCTCCTCTGTGTTGATACACATACCATGTTATTTTGCTGTTATTAGTACTCAGATATGTTTGGAAGTTGAGAATATTTTCTTTACTTCTGTTTTCAGCATCTTTATATTGGATTATGAAATTAAAACGAATTGGGTTCTAAGCAAGATAAAAAGACCCCTCTAGCATATCACACAGTAAATTTCTCTCAGCTATTAATTTCTCCCATTTATTGAACATTAGGACAAAGCATTTAATTGGAAAATGACAGATAAAAAACCAAGGTTCTTTATTTGTTTGTTTAGATCACTTGGAAAAATAAGTCAAATACTCCTCTGCTGTTTAAAGATCTTTTACTTAATAAATATAATAAGTTATTCCATTGATACAGCACCCTAAACAATGTTTTGAAGGGGAAAACACTCTAAGTGTGCATACTGCTCCATCTTGACCAGTCAGATTTTTGGTGCCAAATAAAAGAAACTGTTCTCTGGCCAATTTGAGCCCAAAATGTATCGGAGGTAATGAAGTAGCTCACAAAATTAAATGTTAAATAATGAAGCTTTGAAAGGGTAGGAATCGTGGAACACCCTGGATACAGGTCTCTGGGAACTAGTGACCATTTTTAAAAAACATGTCCTTGGAATGAAATGACTGGAGCTATTTTTCTTCCTTCCATCATGGGACAGGTTCTTGGGAGAGTCAGTCTGTCCTCCCGCCCCTAAGCCAGGGGAAAACATGGCTGGTTTGATAGCGTAGCCAAGGCCGCATGCAGTGGGCAGGTAGTGTGGTTCCCTGGAAGGTGCTGTTGATAAAAAAAGAGGGGAGGTGATTAGAAGAAATCCATTTCTGTGTTCCTGGGTAAAACGTAGTGTTTCAAGAAATTAATGAGAATATTTCATTAGAGGTAAACCTTTGCATAGGTTCTCAATGTCAAAACAGCAAGATTTCAGTTAAGTTGAGTTGAAGTGAAAGAAAGGAAGGAAGGGCTGAAAATTTGCCCTTTTAATAACTATTCATATCATGAAATAAAATTTCCCAAGTACCTGATAACAACGAGGCTTCACTGGAATCACACAAACATTTCTTTTCTGCCTACGAGATTTGATTTCTGAGAATGGTTGCGGTGAAATTCTTGGGGTTTAAAGAAAATCTTCCTCCTCAAAGTAATACAACATGATGAAACTAAAATGCCCCCATACTTTCAGTAACAAGCCTAATCCTGTGCTAGAGAGAAGGATAACAAATGGACCCTCCTCGGTCTTCCTCCTCAATCCCCCTTTGGGACGAAGTTCACATATTTACAAATGTTATATTTGGCCTGGTCCCTCATAGGAAGCCTGACTTCATCATACAAAGAATGAGTTTGTTAGCTTGCTCTTGCTTCTTGGTGTGTGCCAGACATCAAGTTTTACACCTGATTTTTGTCTTCTTAAAAAGCTTAGGATTTTAACTGACACAGATTAATTTTGAGTCACATTCACGTAAGCATTTAGTTATTACTGGAAATTAACTATATGTATAAAAGCACCTCCTTTGTGCTCGCAAAAAGAAAAAAATCACTTGTCTGGTATTAAATGTACACAAATTTTTGTTCCATGAGATAAGAACAATTATTTCTCTCCGGCACTTACAGTCCTCTGTCAATCTTGCCGCCCTGGCTTTGGCACAAGTCCCAGTGCCTTCCAACAGGGAAACTGAAGTTCAAAGCCGTGACCTCTTTCTTTCTTAACCAGCATTTCTTCTTTTCAGTGTAATCTCCCTAAAGGCCAAAACCTAAAGAAAATGGAAAATTTTTACCCAACTAAGATTCTCTTTTAATGGCTTTGAGAGTATTCATGTTCCCATAGGCGGTAGGTGTGGTCTATTGATAAAAGAAAGTGGCGGTATTGCTTTCATAATGGACTAAAGTCTAATGAGCCACTTATACATTATTTAAAGAGTCGAATATTGATTGATTTGAGTATTGATGAAGCATGCGCTTCACACTTTATTTCCCTGAGTGGTTCAGCAGAGACCAGCACCACTCTGGGTTCTGGAATGCCACCATGTTGTCTGAGCATGATATGTGGCGTCAGGGCATGGACCGTGTTATCCTTATTGCTTTCTCCTGGAAGTTCAGAAGGAAGCTAGTGACTAAAAAATGTTACAGGCGACAAACTCAGACCACATTAAAGAACAGCAGCCTGGGTAGAAAATGCCATAAAGATTTCTCATGTTTAACCTAGAAACTTGACTGTTGTTAACTTTTTTGCTCTCCTTGAGATTTCAACCCACCTGGGGTGCTGACTCAAGTGGTTGACCCTTTTGTAACGACCTAGACTGATGCCTCCATCCTGCTCCTTGTACTTTTCCACCTGATGGTTCCCAGGCATGCCGGCTTTCTCTCACCAGTGCGTTCATGCAAACTTAGCGATAATGTTGGCCAATGATGTCTCTCAGCTCACTGATAAGATTTGGCTTAGAAACTGGATATATTGTTTAAGTTTTTAAATTCCTATTTTTAATTTTCTTCTGTAAGTAGCAAAAAACTATCTATAAATAGATATTCTCCCCAGTTTCCAGACTAAGCAAAATAATAATGGTTTCTCTGTTCATTCAAATGTTCAGTTAGCTGCCTTCCTCTTCTATTTCATAGTAGTTGTTCTTATGCTAAATCCATATTTTCCTGTAAGCTAGAAAAGTGTAAACTCTTACATTCATGTCAAATTGAGAAAAGGAAGCTAATGCTTTTGTTTTGCATGACTACGTTCTCTACCGAGAGATTATAAAGGGCAACTAGAAAGAGAATGTTACTCTTAATATTGTATTCTCCAATGCGTACTGATTTCAGATGAGTGGATGGTCTATAAAGGAGTAAATTGCTTATTCATCTAGCTCAATGAAGGGTGACTTCTTTATGTGGATCTTCTCCCAAAGAAACAGCATTTTTTGAGGGGGTCAGAGATTGTCATTCACCAGTATGTGAACTTGGTAAAGTCTCTTAGCTTCTTCTTAGTTTCCTTATATATAAAATTGGAATAGCAGTATGTTTTTGTTAGGATTAAATAAGCTTTGGAGATCACCCATAGAGGAAGTAAGAGAAGAGGAACAAACATTTTTTGACCATTTATTATAATATATTATATCCATTGTCTTTTTAAATGTCATTCATGCGCAGTGAATATTGCTGTCACCTTTTTTAAAAATAAGGCTTTGAAAGAAGCCGTCACTTGCTCAAAGCTAATTATCTAATAAATGACAGAACTGGGAATTAAAATAATATCCAAACTCCATTATACTACATATCTGTTAAGGAGAATGATTGTTTCCTTCC
Source organism: Eonycteris spelaea (assembly GCA_003508835.1). Lineage (NCBI taxonomy): Eukaryota > Metazoa > Chordata > Mammalia > Chiroptera > Pteropodidae > Eonycteris > Eonycteris spelaea. Next base: position 3,925,861 of record PUFA01000077.1, read on the forward strand.
TGCGCACTCTGTTTCCTAAAGTGAGAAAGATTGGCTATAAAAGTAGGTAATAAGAGCTAACTTTTCTGTTAAGTATTCACTTTTTTTTTTGACAAGCTAATTTAGATGTTATATAATAAATATCTTCTCACTAAAGTATTTCTTTTGAAATTATATAAATGATCTTATCATAACAAATGTTGGATTACTAAAGTGAAAAACCTAAAGGCATAAAACAAGTCCCAGTAGAATAGATTATAAAAGCAAACATGTTCCAAGAAAAATTCATCCTTGTAACATAATGAAAGTATTTTACAAGGTTGGCTCTAATTTTTGAATCAGACTAGAGTATTAAATTCTAACCCTAAATTATAGTTCTTTGTCATAAGGTCAGTACTGTTTGACAAATGCTTATCTCTTGAGCAAGAAACAGATGTTCTTAAGTTTGTGTTATTTTGCAAACCGATTAATTCGTTAATTCATTAATGGGATTATAGAAAGAACACATTTTGAAGCTGATGAAATTTTGTATATTTTGATTACATTACTTTGAGTTTTTAAAATTTAACAAATGGAAGCTTAAATGTTAATGAAGTGTTAATAAACATTTTTTTGTTTTTGCTTTTCTTTTTCAGTGGCTCCACCCACACGGTTAAGATATAATGTATTATCTCAGGATAGTATACAGATTTCATGGAAGGCTCCAAGAGGGAAATTTGGTGGATACAAACTTCTCGTGGCTCCAGCTTCAGGTAAAAACAATCAATTGTATTTTCTATACTATAGCAATGTTTGCACATTGCTAAAATGTGTAGTGATAAGTGTTGCTTAAAATCATTTGAAATTTTTTAAATTTAATATTTGAGCTTGAAATCTTACCTTCTACTTCAGGAAATAATGGTCCCAAAGTTTAAAGACTGAAGATTGAGCTCACTATAATTCTCAGGCAAAATTTTCAGACTGTCAAAAACTCTTACTACCTCTGTTTCAGCATAGGGTGAATACTTTTGGTCTAGTCATACTTCAAAAAAATACGGCACATCTGGATGGCCAACAGCCATGATTGGCTGAGTAAATTATGATCAATTAATAGACTATCATTTAGCAACAGTACATTACGATTAGGAAAGCTAAAGTAGACATTGTGAAAATAAGTGATTAGCAGGAAAAGCAGAAGTTAAACAAATTTATTGATCATGAAGATAAAGTAGTTTGTAAAAGAAAACCATGCTCTCTGGTGTATCTCTCAGATCTCATTTCATCTAGGTTTCATTTTCACATTGAATATAATAAATAATAATATATTTGTATATAACATATGTAGATTTATATAAACATAATAATTTTTTCTCATTATTGGGGATAAAGATGGTTCTGTGGAGCTGGACTCCTTTCTATTGGAGACCTTTCCCCAACTCATATAATGAGGCAGACAGATGCTCTAGGTGTGGGCCTCTTACCTAATAGACTTAAAATCTCAAAATAAGTATATGAAACACCTCGCTTCTTGCTTGGTTATTAGGAAGGAACCTTATTTTATTAACAAGTATTGTGCATAGGCTCCTTAGAAGTACTTCTGGCTCAGTGCTAGGAGATGCTGACTTTTCCCATGTTGGCCTGCAGAAGCGACTCACTTGTGGAAAGCAATACTTTATTTTCAAACTCTGTTTTGGTTCAGAGTTTTCATTTTGGAACATGGCCCAACTTGGAAATAACTTTGACTTTTAAAAATAGTTTGTTTTCTGAAATAAGCCATCCTGGGAAATTTAAGAGAGTCTTGAACATTATTATGACTCTAAAGGTCAAAATATAAATTTCTAATACGTAGTACCTCTGAGAATTCCCCATGTTTGGTCTGCAAAGGTAGTTTGTTTCTCTTTAGGGCATCGGTGTTTTTTAACTTTTCCTTATTAATTGCTAATAATACCGAACTCTTAAGTACCCCTAGCAGGTGTCAGTGAGGAATCATGGACTCCTAAAAATGACTTGGGTGGCCTCGGGACCAAACCTCAGCCTGACCCTTCATTCCCCTCTGTCAGAGCACACCCCAAAAGTAGATCTCCAGCCTTGCTTACACACCTCCAGTGACAAAAAAAAATTCAGGATGAAAGGCAAATAAATTATTTCTTCATGAATACTGGGTATATTTTTCCCAGTGACCCTAGGCCCTGTCTGCAGTGGCCCAAGCTAGTAAGACAGGCTTGACACTGGTATGTCCTTGATCGAACATAAAATAAATGGAGTAAATAGAAAGAGTGATAAGTACATCTAGACACAAAATATTTTTAGACATTTTAGAATTATAAGGTATATTCCAAGTACTGTTTATACCAGTCTCTTCCAAAGCATATTTCATGGTATTCTGCAGGATGCTAAAAAGCATTATACAACCAAATGGTTTAATGGTCAAATAAATTTGAGAAGTGCTGTTATAAACAGAGTTTAAAGCTTTTCAATTGCAGGATTCTCAAAGCCTTTAAAATAATATACCCTATGTGCCTCTTAGAGAGGGATTTCAATGCAAAGTTTTATAAGGAAAAGAAATTTTTTTTTAGCAAAACACACATGAAAGATTTAGTTGGTGCTCTTTGTTGTAGATGAGTTTTAAATGATGGAAGTTCGTGAAACCAGATTTAACATCTTGGACACAAATGCATTTAAGGAAATGGGTTTTGGCAAGAGAAAGGCTCAGTTCTGGCTTTTAGTAGCAGGCGGCATGGATGATGGTAGAATCATATTTTAGACTTAGCGTGATTAATTTTCTTAGAATATGACTAAAATATATTGTAATCTGTGTAAAGTTTTATTAATGCAGCAAATTTCAGATCCTTTCTGCAGTTACTGCTATAGAGGCAGAAGTTTTAAATTAATTTCCCTCTTCTCAGACATAGTAATCACCACTAGAAATTGGAGAAGAAAGGTATACTAGGAATTTTGTAAAAAAGATTGAATATTTAATCAACAGCATTTTCAAGAAAGCCTTAGATGTCAGTCTAATTTAATGGAGAGATAATGGGGATTTGAAATCTTTTCATGAACCAAACTAACTTTCAAGCAGCCAGGTAATGAGTGGTTCCTTCAACATCCTGAGCCGGTGATGCTCCAATTTAAGATAATTAAATTGCTAATGCTTCAAGGATGCTTTGATTCACTTTGGAAAGGCCATAGAAAAAAATTCCAGCATAGATAATTACATTCGGTCTGCCCATATCTTTCCCTTGACTTTTAAGTGGAATTCTTCCCTTGAAGATTATATCTGATGTGGAGGGTTTACTGTCTTCTAATCTGGTACAATGGTTTTCTCTAGTGCATAAAAGCAATGGTGTGTTATGATGAAATATTTTTGCAAATGCTTTTTTATCTAGACAACCGTTTAAGTTGTCTAATGTGAAGAGTACAACTGCAAATGAGAACAAAAAGTATATTAAAATTAAGTGCTATGCACATACTACCGTAATATGTATTTTTAAATGTCTCCACCCATAAAAATGATTCTGGTTAATAAAATTTCTTAATGTACACAGTTAACCTAATTCTTAGAACTTAATTTTCTTTCTATTTTATTATAGGTGGAAAAACCAATCAATTGAATCTCCAGAATACTGCAACTAAAGCAATTTATTCAAGTCTGATGCCAGACCAGAACTACACAGTTCAAATTATTGCATACAATAAAGACAAAAGAAAGCAAACCAGCCCAAGGTCAATTCAGAAGTACGTATTTGCAGGTCTTTAAAGTGCACCCTGGACCCTGTCCCAGCTCCGAGTTTAAGTCTGTGGTAAATATTATAATAGATTAAAGTTCCAAATTGTTTAAATTGGAAAAGATCTTAGAAGAAATCTAATACAATCTCCCATGAGTTCTTTTTCACTAATGCTCATCTGCCCCTCCCTTAACTCATTTCGCTGCACTCCTTTTATCCTTTAAGTTTCAGTTTTCAAATACTCCTCCTGATACTGCCCCTTGAACCTTACCCAGACATCTCACCTACCCAGCACATAGTAGGTGCTCAGTAAATACTTAATGAATAACTGAACGCACTTCCCCTATGGTATTCCTAGTTAGTGCCAGTCTAGCCTCCACAAGACCAATCTATACAACATGGAATTTAACTCTTTTCAGTAATTAGTAGTTGACATTTATTATCAGCTTATTTATTACGTGCCAGGTCCCATGACAAAGAGATTTGTGAACATATTCGACATGGCAGGTATTAGAGCGTGAGATACATTCAGGACTCTGTCAAGGGAGGTGCTGTCTGCGCCCCGTAATGGATGGGGGATGGCTTCATATTTGAGCCAGTTTTCAAACAGTAAGTTGGGAAGACAGAGAAAGGTCGGGGCATGCAGAGACATTCTAAGCCACGGAGAAAGCTCCGAGGCAACCCGGTTCCTGTCTGCACTGTTCCTTTAGACAGCATTTCTTTCTATTGAGTTTAAAAATTGTTTACTCAGGCCCTCATTCTTCTTCCTCTCAGGAGATATTCATTCATTTATTCATTCATTCATTCTATAAAAAGTTTAACAAGTATATATTGCATGACAACTAAATGTCAGATCCTATTTTAGGCACCTATCGAATTTATATTCCAGTGAGCAGAGATTATACAGCAACCCCTTCTTCCTGGAAGTGGCCTTTCAAATGTGGAAGGCGATGGAGTTTTGTGTATCATGAATGCAAACCAAAGAGGCTTGTCTTGCTTACCTTTCTGTGTTACCTCATTGTGAAGATAAACTCTGAAAAAAAACCACTCAACTTATTATTAAAGACAGTTTTGAACATAATTAAAAAAATCGGTACAGTAGTACAATGAACCCTGAAGTATGTCTGTCACTCAACTCAACAATTAGCCATTCATGGCCAGTCTTCTTTCATCTGTTATCCCTACCTCCCCCAGTTTATTTCGAAGCAAAACCTATGCCTCATTTCAAGTAGCAATAGCTTTCTAAATCCTGCCTAGGATTAATTCCAAAACACTGAGAGGCCGTGGTCTAGAACTGTGTATGCAGCACTGTTCTATCTAGATTGTCTATCTTTCCCTCCCCCTTTTTTTCTTCCCCTTCAAAGTAATGTTTTATGAGACATTATCTTGTGATTTGAAATTAAAAAAAAAAACCAAAACCCAAAAAACAACAACTTTGTTAACCTGCCACCTCTTGAAACTTTCCAACAAAGACATTTGGTAAATTTACCTGTCAGCAGGACACACAAATGTTTAAAAGTTACATTCTTTTGAGATCTGCATTGTCTGGAAGCTCAGGTTTTTAATGTTATTTTCAATATAAATCAGCCTTCTGTCTCATTTTGTTGGCACTGTGCTTCAGTTTCTGGTCTCTGCTAACTTCCTACGTGAATAAGCAAAATAACTTAAAGTTTGTGAGAAGAAGGAAAAGGGGCAAGGAGAAACAATTCATTTTACAGTAGTCTGAAGGTATTGCGATTGATGATTTCACATATTCTACTGACTGAGCAGTTTAAGAGACACAGGTGCTTTTAAGAGCTTTGCCAACAGTTCTTGACTCAAAACACTTAGAAGGACATTCCCTTGTTTTCAGATTGTGTAGTTCTGCTGAAACAGAGCAACAGTCTAAGTGGTTGGTTGGATGAATTGTATCTAAGCATCTATTTTTTTTTTTTTTTAGCTACGTTATTTTTATTGGCAGGATAGAGGGATTAATTCTTCCTAAAAACAGTTCTTAAGAATGAAATTAAAGTAACATTGTTTGGGTGGCTTCCTTTACCATTTTGCATTTCAGTTACATTTTTGCTCAGTGTGGGATGGAGCTAAAGAAAGACTGGTCTCCCTTCCCTGGAAAACTTTCATAGTTGATTCCAGAAAAATGATCCACACAAAATTGGATATAGGTTTCTAATCGTGTAGGCATTTGAATTCTTCATAAGCCATTTTCTGATACACAGGGAAGCATAAGACACAGTCTTTGGATTTTGAAGACAAAAAGGGTATATCTGATCTGCTAGATATTATGATTCCAAGTCTGGTGTATTTGGCCAAGCAACTTGACTACATCCAGTCTTAGGTTTCTTATCTGCAAATGAGGTTGATGACACATGCCCATTATTGCATGGATTAGCTCACTTCAGCACATAGTGGCGGCGTGGTAGCTATTGCTGTTATGATTAATGCCATTTTGCTTGTGACAGTCTGTTTTCTAACTGATTTTGCCTCCTGCATGAGGGGGACAGCAGCTGGAGGTGACACACATGTTAACATATACATGACCTAGTGGCTTGAATCCTGTGCCAACTTTCCTGGTTTTATATTTTTTAGTTACTTCGCCTCCTGGTGCTTCCCTCCTCATGTGTGACAATCATGCACGTTTTCTAGCTGTTTCTAAGGATTAAATTTTTTTGACACATTTGCCCGTAGAGAGTTCTCAATCAAGGTCATTCCTTAAGTGTCTTCCACATTTCTCATGTCAGGGTGAAAAAAAAAATATAGCAGTTGCAAGTTTTGGGGAATGAAGTTCTATCATGGAGCTAATTTCTACTTGATACTCTCAATACTTGCAAGGTTTTAGTAAAATTCGTTGAATATTTTCTTCTAGCTTGTAACATAACATGTTGCTGTGTTTCTTCTTTTCTTCCAGTTAAAGATTTGGAAAAAAGAAAGGATCCAAAACCCAGAGTCAAGGTGGACAAAGGAGATGGGAATAAGCCATCTGTACCGGAAGGTCAGGTCTTTTTTTTTTTTTTTTTTTTTTTGACTTGCTTATTTTGGGTGTTGAGTTGTTTTAATAACACGGGCGATATACACATACATGGCCGTTGGCCTCATCAGAAGAGTATGGATCGAATGTGCAAACTTCCTTCAGCTCCATTTCACCCCTTTCATCCGCACACGTAATAACTGTCAGCACGTCCTTCTCTCTTACTCTCCCATATTCAATACATCGCCGAGTTCCAGTGAATTTATTTTCTATTGAAATACTGACGAAATCTGTAATTTCTTTCCATGTCTATTGTCAAGACTCAGCTAAGCTCCCATTTCTTTCTTGGCATACAGTATTCTTTAGTAAAATCTCTACCCAGAACTTAGAGCAATCTTTTCAAAATAAATAGGACACTATGCTTTCTCCATACACACCTTAAAACCCCTTCCATAGCTGCCTGCTGCTCTTAGGATAAAGAGCAGCATCCTTAGCAAGGATCTAAGTCCCGCGTGGTCTCATGACTTACTCACCTACTTCTCCTTCCTCATCTAAAACTAACAATTAAAATGTCGCTTACTAATAGCTAAAATATAGTCGCCTGTCAGCTTATCCTAGTGCCTCTTTTCACATTATGCGTGTGACCTTTTTAGTCACTTTTCTGTGACTGTACAAACGTAAATGTACAGACTTCCCTGTTGTAGTTCTTGTTCTGTGCATTGCTTTTTCACTTCGAGAACTTTTCATGTTAATGCATACAGGAGGCAAGATGGTGTTGTGGTAAATGCACAAGCATTGCATTTGCCTTCTTGAATTCAAAGCCTACCTTTGCCACTTTTAAGTTTGGGTGATTTATACTGGTTATCCTAATCTCTATGTTTCTGTTTCTTCATCTGTAAAAGTTGGATGATAAGATTTATTTAATAAAGTTCTTTGGAAGTAAATGTGTTGATACATGTAAAATACTTAGAATACTGTCTACCGTTGAATAATGTTAGCTATTATTGTTAGTCTACCTCATTCCTTTAATGGCCAGATAGTAATGTAAGGAACAGATTATCATAATTTATTAACTATTTCTTATGCCAATGAGCATTTAGATACTTTCTAACTTTCACTATTATAAACATGCTACAAAAACATACTTCTAAAAGTGAAATCGAAGATTAAAGGATATGCAAATTGTACAGTTTTGATAGTCTACTATATTGACAAATGTTTTCAATAATTTATCCTTAAAACATACATTCTTTCAACCATTGAAATTCTCAATACTTAAAAATATTTTTCAGTAATATCTCATTAATTTATACTTCTTTGATTACTAGTGAGGTTGAGCATTTTTTTCATATCTTTGGTGGTCATTTGTATTTTTTTCCATCTTTGATCCATTTTTGTATTGTGATTTTTGTATTTTCTATGAATATAGAAATTTGGTGTACATTTTGGATATTAAAATTGTTTCTATTACATTGTTATAATGTTGCAAATATCCTCTCTTGATGTATTATTCACCTTGCAAGTTTATTCATACTTTATGAAGACTTAATACAATGTTTAAAAATTCATGGCAAATATATTCTACTTTTATGGATTTCTTGGTTTTGTGACTCTTAAACTATGAAATATTTTCCTATTTATAATTTTATATTTATATTTAAGTGTATTATGATTCACCATTAAATATATCACGTATATAAAAAGTATAAAATATAATAAATAACTTTGTACAGTTAAGAAAATAAGCATATTACAACACAGTTGGAGATTTTTATGTATTCCTATGTATTCCCTTTTCTCTCTTCTAAGGGGCTACCATTATTCTTAATTCAGTGTTTATCATTCTAAATGTCTAAAGATGTTCTAAAATGTCTTTATCATTCTACTACATATATGATTTATGAAACCAAAATTTAGTTATTCATTCATGCCTTAAATTTATAGTCATTTTATCTCTCTCTTTATATACACACACACACACACACACACACAATACTTTTGCAACTTAATTTTCTTCCCACGTATGTTATTAGGTTTTTTTTGAATTATTCATGTAGACTTATATAGAGGAAATTTATTCATCTTCATTGTGTAAACTAGAATTCCATTGGATGAGTATACCTCAATGTATTTAACTTTTCTACTCTTGTTGTTTCTAATATTTTGCTATTATAAATTTTCTATGTCTTCTGCATATGTGGCAGAATTTCTTTAAATCATATACCAAGATATTGACTTGTTCAGTTGTAGTGTGTGCATATCTCCAACCGTGTTGATCCTATCTGTTGTCTTTTTGTTTTATGTTTTTATATCTAATATTTACTTCTTTTCTTATTATGTGTTTCTTTTTCCAACTTCTGGAATTGGATGCTTATCTCATCAATTTTTAATATTTCTCTATTATGCATTTTAAGGCTATAAATATCCAACCACTACTTTAGTTGTATCACATGGATTTGGATATGTAGTATTTTTATTATGTACCTTATACTAGTTTCTAATTTCCACTAGGCTTTCTATTTTGATTCTCAAGTTACTTAGAAATATATTATTTAATTTCTAAACTTATGGAGATTTAAAAAAAATAATCATTATTGGTGTCCAAATATTTTACTATGGTAGGAATATTTTTAAAATATTTGTTGAGATATTATTTAAATGTGTTCAAATTTTTTTTTTTTATCATTTTACGTGGAGTTGAGAAAAATTTTAATCCTTCTCTCTGACGAATGATTTTTCCACTTCTCTTTGTAGGCTTGGCAATTTTGTTTTAAATTAGAGGCTAAGTATGTGTAAAATAAGTTATAGTTTCCTGGTGAATTTTTCTTTTTATTTTGTAACGAAAAGGTGACATATGTTCTAATAAATACTAATGAATACCTGGAGAAGGACCATCCAGTCAGCAATTCATTTGCTTTATTCATTGAACACTTGTTTATGGAGCGAGACTTCCCTGAGCCCACTGCGAGGTGGGGGCTGTTTCAAGGTGTTTATTGCAGTGCCCAGGACCTCAGCTAAGGCAAAAACTTTCAGGTTTTTGGCAAAAAGGTGACTTTTTCTTTTAGGTGAGGGCTCCCATGAGGTGTGTGCAGGGGCAGTGAAGACTGAGAACACTGGCATTGTGGGAGATTGTCTTAAGAAAGTAAATTATGAGCAATGGCGACGGTCCAGGCCAGAGTCAGGGCTCCAGGAGGTTGAGGGGGAGCATTAATGGGGCTCTCTAGAGACAAAAAGGCCTTCCCCACCCCAGCCTTACAGCACCTCTTCCAAGATGTGGTAGTCCCATGATTCACACTCCACTATGCCGCTCTCTGTTTTTCCTGCAGTCTGCAATTTTTGGCACAAGAGTCTATATTAATGGTGGCTTACAATCAGGCATACTTCACATATTTTAGAATGTTAGTTTAAACGCAAAGGGCTAAGATCCCTAGTAGAGTTGCTGTGCAGTTAAATAGTTACTTGTTTTCAATCTACTGTACATGTTTCTTCAATAATCTAAAACAAACTCCCAAACAAAAATGGTATTTGCCTTTGAGCATAATAGTGGCTTCTTTGCATCGATGGCTGTTCTCTCTTGTTGTCCAAACAGCTTTCTCCATTTATTTTTGGTGTTTTGCACAAGAATGCAGAATCTGATAGAAAAAGATTGAGACAGATAAGAAAAGCAGCATAGGATTTCTTTTTTATCCCCCTCTTGGTGGTTTTTCATTTAAGATCTCTGATCCTCTTTTTTTTTTTTTTTAAACGGAATATTTATTTGCTTATTTAAATTTTCTACCATGAGATGATAAGGAGAGGGTACCAATGTTCTGATTTTCCGGGGAGGAAAAAATGAGATGAGCTTGTGTTCCTCTTTCAAGGGGTTGGCAAACTGTGGCCCCTGGGTCACATCCAGTCCTCTGACCGTTTTCTTAAATAATGTTTTGTTGGAACACAGCTGCTACACTCATTCCCTTTCATTTTGTTTAGAGCCGCTTTTCACAGTAGCAGAGTTGAGCAGATGCAACAGATACTGTATATTTTCTGTCTTGCCCTTTTCAGAAAATGGTTTTGATCTTTGCTTTTGAATGTGTTAGAACAGAATCACTTGATGGACTGAGTGATTCATTGTTTTTCTGAGGACAGCTGGTCTATTTTGGTATTTCCAATAAGAAAATAGGATGTACTCTCACATACAAGCCTTCAAAAGATTCTACTTTTGACACTCCCAATTCTGATTTTTTTTAATCTGAAACATGAGAACTCCCAAAAATTAGTTATGAAGATTAAATAAGTGACTATATATGGAGTGCCTAGAGCATAGTAAGTGCCACACAAGTATTTGCTATTGAAATGACAATGTATAGTTTGCATGAGTTAATCACAGAACCATTTTTATATGTTATTGATTTAACAATAAATTCATAGAGGAGGTTGGGTGATTCTTTCTCTGTGCACAGTGCCCAGTGATCATCGTAGGCAGGATTCTACCCTCATGAAACTTACATAGCCTAGCATGGACTTAATACTTGTTCCCTGCGCCTTCTCTTAGAGAAGGAGATTTTAATTTCGGGAATGGGAGTCAAAAGATCAGCTGAAGCACAGGGGAGTGGGTGGGTTTTGTAGTTTAATGCTGGCTAGACCCTGAGAGGGAAGGGATTGGGTCCAGTCACAAATTGGACATTGGGGTTAGGTTGTGGGCTGCAATTTGTGCATCACAGGGTTTAGATAGATGCCTTGCCCATAGAATATGGTCTATAAGGATTTCTCCTCCTCCTCCTCCTTTATTGTTATAATTACTATCATCCACACAGTTGATATGGTGTTCCAGCAGCGACACTCGGCTGGGTTAGAGTTTCTTGCTTCATCAGTGCGGGGAGAGTTCAAGGCAGCCCCTTAGTCCAGCTTGTGCCCTGAGTGGGGGAAAAGGTCTCTTAAAGAATTCATAACCATGGGCCTGCACATTCAGATTCGGTGTTCAAATGTGCACTATTCAGATGCTCTGGGGTCCCCCCCCTTCAAGAAATTAATATAAAAGTTGCTGAGAGCCGGGAAAAGTAGGGTGCCTGGCTGAAGCAAACATGAAATCTCATATGAGGAACATATGCTCAGCTCAAATTCCCGATCGCCACAGATAAAGCAATGCCAAGGAGCAGTTTGTGATCCAGACTTTTGAAACACAGAAATAACATGAAAATGGAAGTCTCAGAGTCCCATGAATTCCAATTATGGAATGATTGCATAAAGACTATAAAATAAACAAAAATTTGTTAAAGTCATAGAAATATTCAAAACAAGAGAATAAAAGAATGACTGTGAACAAGAGAATAGGTAGATTTGTAAAGGGACCACACAGAACATACAGAGTTTGAAGGGCATAAGTAAAAAGATAGACATACCCAGAATCATGTTGGTGCAACTGTGGAACATCAAAGTCAAAGATGAGATTTTTAAAAGACAAAATGGGAACAAGGAGGAATGAAAGGACTTGTTGAAGCCATTTCTGTATGATGGCGCTCCAGCTGTGTGCCTTTGTCTCCTCTTCAGTTCATTGCTTTATTAAATAAAACTACTGTTTTTCAAAAGTCACGTTATTTCATTTAATTTCTTAATTTAGAAAAAAAGCTGAGAAATCCAGCAAATTCAGCTGGCTCAATAAACCGGTGATGTGTTTAAGGAAAAAGAAAATTAATTTATTAATTAAAAAAAAAAAAAGGTTGAGACGCCTTGATCTAACACAAGTGAGTAACAGGAAAACTGTGATATAATATTGGTCCTGTTTCTCCTCACTACTGTCCTCTGAGCATTCCATGATATTCACAGGAGCAGAGAGCAACTGCAGAGATAATCTATCGTGCATAAGGCATTAGACACATTGTAGGTCCCTGGAGTCTCAGTAAATATGCTCCGAGGGAAAATCAGAAGATGATACGAATTACTATCCAGCCCAGGGTTTAAGAGAATAAAAAATAACATTTCATCAGGATTTTTCTTTTCTTCCCATATTGGACTTTCCTCTCTCTCTCTCTCTCTCTCTCTCTCTCTCTCTCTCTCTCTCTCGTGTGTGTGTGTGTGTTATTTTTGAAACTGGTGTCACTTAGTGTACGGCACACAGGTTTTATGGTCAGACGTCTTTTGGAATGAAATCTTATTGCTTCCTACCTACCTCTGCCACCTTAGGCATATTAACATCCCCCTAAGTCTCGGTTTTCTCGTTGGCAAAATGAGCATAATAGTCAAAATGAACAGCAGGGTTGTGAGGATTAAATGCTATGACATATATGACACATTTGGGACGTAGCCATCACCTAAGGAATATCAATTCCCACCCCCTTTCCTACTTCCTTTTTCAAAAGTCTCCTTTTCAAAGAGGAAATATTAGTATTCAGAATGCAACAGAGTGTCTTAGATTATCAGTAACTATTTGTTGACTATTTGGATTTGGCTAGTTTTAGACTCAAGAAATTTGGAGTCCCTTGGAGAAGTTTAAGAAAGACTGTTTTTTTAATGGAAAAAATGTTTTTATCATAAAAAAACAGAAAGTAGGTTTCTATTTTTTTCCTTGATGTGAAGGATTATAATTCATGTTTACATGAATTCAAAAAAACAAGAGGCAGAATCAATCAGTCATTCAGAAAATAATCATCAAACACCTGCAAGGAGCATTATATCTGTGCATAAAGTTATGAGATTTCCCCAGGGCAAGGGCATGCCATTCTTCTAGCAATAGACCTCAGTTTCCTCTTGGTTCTCCCCTCCTGACCCTCTGAATAAGATATTTTTAAAAGATCTGACACCTTTCTTTCGGCTTCCAGCAAACCATTCTTAACCTTTGAATTCTCCAGTGGTAAGAAATCATAGTTCTGCCTTCTATAAATTTTTAAATGTCCTCGTTTAAAAAAAGAACTTGTAATACCTATATTTTTTCTTTTTAATCCGAGACTTTACAACTATGAGCACTGCTATAGGTTTTGGCAGAGTCTGTCCTTCATAGGTATGCTTGGACATGTCTGACGGATACCTTCCTTCTTATCTAAGCATTTTCTGTTAAGCGTCTTATTTCTATATCTGCAGGGCTGACTGTTGGTGTGAAATTGAGCAGGTGTTTCAGGCTTAGAAATCGCAAAATGTCAGGATCTGTTCGTTACTGATGAACTGGAGTAACAGGAAGAATTGACTTGTTGCATTTTTTAAGAAAATCACCTTGAACAACCAAAGTAAACATACGGCCCAATCATGTAGTGCTATATATAGAGCTGAAAATAACTGTGAATATAATACGCTGGCTCCTGAAGTTGAAGAAGTTTTATGTTAAAATAGCGATGGTCTGGCAAAGTAGCCTCTCTTGGGTTAGTATTCACGTATGACAATCAGGAAATAACCAGATAATTGTACAACTAAAGTGAAAGAGCAAACTTTATATAAAATATTTTTAAAAGAGTATTTATTTTCAAAGCAAATAAAACCTGCTTTAGGTATCTTGCGTTGTAGTAGGTGGAGTTTGGAGAGGGTAGACGTGGATGGCGCTTGGGATTAAAACTGAATAAAACCTCTCAGAGATGGGAATGTTGTTTGGGGAACGAGGAGGAATTGCATTATGATGAAGTGAGAAATAAATATGGACAGGTCAAGTGGAACTGAATTATGAAGAGCTTTGAAGAACATGATGAATAGCTTAATAGGCTTAATTTGGTAGGTGAGGAAAGGAAGAAATCTTAAATTTTAGAGCTGGAAGTTACTTTGCGGGCTACAGTGTTAAACCAATTGAGGGGATGATGGGAGCTCTTCAGCCATGCCCTGAAGGGTTGACCAGCATCTGCTTTCGCTGGCAGAGATCTCAGTATTTTCCAAGGCAGTGGTCTATGGAAATGTTGACTGTTAGAATATTCTTTTTTAGATTGAGTTGAAATCTGTCTCCATGTGGGCATACAGAACACTCCTAATCCCCCTTCTGTGTGACAGCCCTTTTAATATTCGAAGACAGCTGTCATGTTCTCTCCAAGTCCCTTGTGGTTAATGAGCAAAGAAGAAATGTGATGCGTGTGCTGTTTATAGGATTGTCGGTTACTCTTGAGATGCAGGGCTCTGAGTGACAGCTGAAATGTTCTTTTGACAGTAGTTCAGAGGTTGGGGGTCACATGCCTGCAAGTTTTTATGGTGTTTATCCATCCCAGGTTGGATATAGCGCAAGTGAGTATGATTTTGATTTCATGTTATCTGTAATTGCAAGGCTTGGCAATCTTTCCTCTCTTCCTCCTTCTTCCCTTCTTCCTTCCCTCCCTTCCTTCCTTCCTTATTTTCTTTCCCCCTTCCCTTTCCCTCTCTTTCATCTCTCCTTCTTTTCCTTTCTCCCTCATTTCCTTTCAAATACTTCTCCTGTGATAGGGGTTGAATAGCTCAATAGCTAAATGTTTCAGGCTGTGGAATTGGTCCTTGATTTGAATTCCAGCTTTCCCACCTGCTCAGTGTGTGATGATGGGCAAAATATTTAACCTTTTTAGTTACTTAACTGTTCTTTTTCAATGGAGTGAAAAGAACACTTATCTTATAGACTTAATATCAGGCTTAAATGGAAAAGACATATACAAAGCCTCTAATGAAATGGTTAAGTCTTTTGATTATTGTAAAAAAAAAAAAAGGGAGCAATGAAACATGTCTGCCACACCAATGAATTAACTATGTGTATTAGTCAGGGTTCCCCAGAAGAACAGAGAAACAGAAATAGGATGTATATCTATAGAAAGAGATTTATTATAAAGAGTTGTCTCATGTGCTTAAGGAGGCTGAGAAGTCCCAAGAGTTGCAGTCGGCAAGCTGGAGCCCAGGAGAGTCTATGGTGTACATTTCAGTCTGAAAATTGGCAGGCTCAAGATCCAAGAAGAGTCAGTGTTTCGGTTTGAGTCCAATGTTCCAACTCAAGGCAGCCAGGCAGGAGCAGTTCCCTTTTACTGAGGCTTTTTGCTTTACTCAGTGCTTCAGTCAGTTGAATGAGGGCCACCTACATTAGGGAAGGCTTTACCCGGTCTGTAGATTCAAATGTTAATCTCATCCAGAAACCCCTTACAGATGCAGAATCATGTTTGACCAGACGTTGGGCACCACAAGTTGACACCTAAAATTAACCATCACACTATGTAATGTATTTCTAAAGAGTTCTGCAAAGAAAAATAAAACAGAGGAGAAAAATAAGGGAGGAGAGCGATGGAGAGAGTACTGGTTTAGGTAGCGTAGTCATCTGTCAGGGATGCTTTGAAAGGTAAGTTTCCACCAAGAGTAGACGTAACAAGTAGTAAGCTCACTCTGGTTAAACTGAGCTCCAGATACAACTGAAATCGGCCCCCTGCTTCCCATCTGCTAGATGGACACATTGTAATATTAATGTGACAGATAACTAGCATCCATCCACATTGTATGATGTGAGGACATCTCCTCTGGTAGCGGTAGCATGGTATGATGGAAAACACATATTGGAGCAAACTTTCAGAAGACCTTATGTCCAGTTCTGGCTCTGCCAGTAACCACTAAGCCATTCACTTGTCTCTCTGAACCTCAATTTTATTCTCTGAAAAGTGAGGACAATTAATGGCTTTCCACAAGAATGTGGTGAGAATTAGGATGTGCCAGTGTATTGAAAAGCTCTTTTAGAAGCATTGAACTCTTGGCAAATGTAAAATGATGTTAATTCTTTAAAAAAAAAAAAAAACTTCATTGATACAGCTGAAGCTAATCTCGGAAGCAAAGTCTTAGCTTGAAAACTTGAACTTAACCTCCTGGGAGACTTAAGTGAAAAATTATTCTGTGACCACAGTTTTCCTTCAGATGTCTTGGTTAATGAATGGTCTACCTAGATATTTTGCTAGTGGCATAGAAAAAAAAAAATTCAAAGCCACTAAATGAGTCAGACTAATTCTGGTAAAAATCATTGTGAGATTTTTCTGAATGCGTATTAAGATAATGGGAGTAAAAATAGTATACGCTGTCCTTTCATTCAGCTTTACCTCCAGCATTGGAAAAAATATTAAGGAAGACAGGCAACCTGATGCAACCCCCCTGATCCCTAAGTGACTGTGATCCACCTTCCCAGTGTGTTAGTGGGGCACGGCGGGAGGAGAGACCACACTTAATTGATTCATCATGGTTCATTTTTCTCGTGCCCTGCTGGAGATATGAATTATGTGAAAGGAAGAATTCTTTTTTAACAACATAATTCAATGTACTTCAAACTCATGGATGTGCTGTGTGCCAAGAGCTAAGCCAAAGGGGATAAAAACATAAGACACAAATTTCTTAGCTCTCAAGTTCAGTCTAGTTCGGGAGATAGATATAGAATCAGATCATAATGGTCCAGTGTTAGTCCAATGAACCAAGTACAAATGCAGAGGCAGTGAAGAGGGGCAGATAAAAGTCTGATCTGAGGACTGTTGGAAAAGCTTCAAGGAGTTGGCAAAGTGTGACCTGGGTTTTGAAGGATGAATAGGAGTCTACCTGGCAGAAAAAGGCCGCTTCTGTCAGTTCTCTGTTTCCTATTTTAATTAACTATGTTGATGAATACCTGTCTTCATAAATACATTGAACCATAATTAGGTCTTAATTTGAATGCTATTAGAACAAAAGAAATACTGTTATAAAAGAAAAACTTTTAATTTGGTAATTTCATACCATTCTAACTAAAGTTGCACCTACTCCTCCCCCCCGAAAAACCTGCTTTTTATATCACTTTATTTGTTTTTATAAAGCCCTTGAAAATATCTGAACTTATGTTGTATTAGAGTCTGTCTGTTTGCTCTCATTGAAAATTTAAGCTGTTAAAAGGTAAGAACTTAGTCATGTTCTTCATTACCCAAACAGTGCTTTGTATATATAGTAAATATTAAATAAATACATTTTAATGAATAAATTATATCCAGAAAATTAGTTACATATGATGTAAAATTAATAAACGAAGGTTAGAGTTTACTGGTTTATACTGATCCAAGCTATTTGAAATAACTTATTTTCAATACAAAATTTTCTCATGAGTCAGTAACATGGTAAAATGGGTATAAAATTATTGTTAAAAGAACACTTTTCACATAGGCTATTTAAGCACTCAGTGCTTACATTTGGGAGAGAGAAAAGTTCTAGAGGGATAATTGGAGATGCTTGCAAGTGACACATACTAGCTGTGGAATATTGTTTTAATGACAAAAGCATGCATACTTAACTCTTTTAAATGCAGTTTTATATTACATTTGGCTGCAGAATTTTACCCAACACTCACCTGGGCTCTCAGGTGTGTCTGGCTTTTCATCATTGATTATTTAACACATTTTTAAGATGCTTAATGCTTTCTCTCTGATAGGTCTCTCTCCATTTAAGAATGCTGAAATGGGTAACATATTTGCTAGTAGGAGATATTATTTGTCATCAGTGCTGAATCTGGCTTTTATTTTTAAAAAGATTTAAATATATTCAGAATTTAATAAAAATTGGAATATATGTCTTAAAAGATTCGCTACAGCAGCTGGAGTTATGTTTCAGATGTGTGATTATTGAATTTGAACATGATGGCTTTGAAACTACCTTTTGCCCCACGCATTTGAGCACATATCTGCTTCTTGCACAGTCAAACCTGTTGATTGGCTAAGCATGCCACATGCTGAAGAGTTCTACCTGCAGTAGTCTTACCGGAGGTAGATACACTGTATTTGTGCCTACTATAGAGGAAACAGCCTTTAGGATCCTTTTATTTAGATATATCTTAGAGCTAATAATCAGGGTTTAGGGTGTTCAAAAAAAAAATACTGTTTTTGCAGTTCCCAGGCAAGTGTGCACTAATCTTGAAGAAAAATCATGCTTTAGAATGCAAAGCTGATTATAGATTTTGACTTCCAAAATCCTTAAAAACAGCATCTGGCTCCTGCTATAACAGACGAGTCTTTAGAAAAAGGGGCATAGTCTTAATTTCATATGAAGTGTGTGGAATTTCAGCTTGTTTTTAAACATTGTTACTTAAATTTTGTGATGAAACACTAAAATTATTTTCTAGTCCATATTTTCTGCATGCTGAATAGGATTACTTTCCTCTATTTTAAATTAGGTACTCTCTTGTCCCATCACTTCCTCCAGAACGGACTTATCAGAACAGGAAAGCCACCTGTGTGCCCTGGCTGTCTTCCCCATCTCTGCTTAGTCTGATGTTGCTAAGACCTTTCCTGAAAAGAATCTACAGGCTAAAACCCAAAGCTGGATGATTTTGCACAGACACTGCTTTCTAAAATATGCAGAAGACTTAGTGCCAGGACGGTGTGAACCTGCCAGTGTTTGGCTAACTATTTCCAGAACACTGGCTCTGCTGCCAGCTGTTACCACATTTTCCTGGTAAAAACGCGTTTAAGAGAAGAGTTGTAAAAACACGGTGGCCCTAATAAATAGGAATTTATTAAATTCTTAGCACTAAGTTATCTGAAAGACGTTATAGTAGACTCACTCTTTTAGAGTTCCAACAGTAAAACAAATGCTTTTCTGGTTTATACTTTGCAGAGGTGAAATTTTTCTGTGAAACTCCAGCTATTGCTGATATTGTAATCCTGGTTGATGGATCATGGAGCATTGGAAGATTCAACTTCAGACTGGTTCGGCTTTTCTTGGAAAACCTGGTTACAGCATTTGACGTGGGTGCAGAGAAGACACGAATTGGTACACCTTCTTTTCGTAATAGCAGTCAGCTGTCAATGTAAAACTTCTAGGAGGCTTCTTAAGAAATTTCAAAAACTCGTTCTAAAGTGGTTTTCAGAATTACAGGATCAACTATAGTGATGTTCCCAAAAATGCAAGTTTGGATCAATAAACATTTATTTCTACTAATTTTTTCTATGACACTGTCATTCAGTTCATTTAATTTTCTGGAAGTCAAAATCTTTTCTGCATAATGATAATAATAATAATAATAATAATGATACAATTTTAAAATTATAGTTGGCTTAACAATTTATCAGTAAAAATTTTATTTTTATTTAAAAGAAACAGCTGAATCTAGTGAAACATTGAACTAAAGAAAATGGACATTGGAAATAGCTTTATGGTACAAGATAATCTTTGCCAAATTTGCTGAGGCAACAAGCAAATGAAAATATTTTAAATCTTTGAGCAATACATCTACTTGATGATTTAAAGTCCCATAGTTTTACTTTTAAATAGCCATTAAGGAAACTCCTTTAAGAATAAAAACCAATATATAAATCTAGACCTTTTATAAACACACTCAGACTTTTAAAAAACATGCTAAGTACCTAATTAGGTGGTCACTTCCAAATAGCTAGAAAATAAGAACATTTTCCCAGTCCCCAGATAATTAATTCCCCTAATTAATTTCTTAAATCAATGCCAGGGATCCTTCTTGAAAGTACATAGTAAGGCAGAGAAAAAAATGTTGCAAGGATGAAGCCCTTCATCATTCTAGTTTTTTTAATGGTTCACTAGACCATTAAAGGGATCCCCAACCCCAGGGCTGTGGACCAGTATTGGTCCGTGGCCTGTTAGAACCGGGCCACACAGCAGGAGGTGAGTGGTGGGCCAGCGTCGAGTGAGCGAAGGTTCATCTGTGTTTGCCGCTCCCCAGCGCCAGCATCACCGCCTCAGCTCCACCTCAGATCCTCAGGCATTAGATTCTCATAGGAGCACCCGTCCCTGGTGCTAAAAAGGTTGGGGACCGCTGCTCTAGACCTTTGAGTAACACATTATTTTTTTGTGGGGGCTTTCTCTTCTTGTTTTCCAGGACTTGCCCAGTATAGCGGTGACCCCAGGATAGAATGGCACCTGAATGCCTTTAGCACAAAAGATGAAGTGATTGAAGCTGTCCGAAATCTACCTTACAAGGGAGGAAATACACTAACGGGTATGTATTTTTTTGTTCAGTCCACATTTTTAGCAACATCTTTTGCCAAAGAATAGTTGTATTACTTTAGTCTGCCAGTGTATAAGACTCAGCATAGTATTTTTTAAAAATCAAACTGACATCTAATGTTCTTAGGTGGCTCATTTTTAAAACCCAGCTTTAAAAGTTAAACCCAGACATGTCATTTCTTTTGTTGTATGGGTGTAATGTTCCAGAAAGCGCTTGGTTGGCCTGGAAGAAAACAGCAATCCCTGAGACTGATGGCCTTCAGTAGCTGTCTTAAACATCGTCACTTCTTTTCCCTTCTTCTCTTTTCACCTGTTTTCTCCTCCGGCCAATGAAATCAAAACAAATTCCTGCCTTATTTTCAAAAAGGTATTTTCTTTGCCTTTTTTCTGCAATCAGTAGTTATCACGAAAATAGTTGTGGATCTTTGACTCACTGGTATTTTTGATAAACAAAGAATGTAAGAATATAAGATTATAATTATCTCAGCCACAGAGGTTATCACAGGGTTTAACCGGTGCACGCTATTTCCTTCCACAGGCACACAATGGAGATACTCGATTAAAACAATATTGTGCTGTCATTAACTTTTAAGTGAAACACTGAAATCCTGATAATTGCTTTGCCGATTCGAGGCATAGTCTAATGGGCTTTTTGTTAATACAACAGAAAATTTATTAAACAGAGATACTATAACAATATCGCAACATTTTTTTCTTTTTTTTTTTTCTGGGTGAAACATTTCATACTCAAAAGGCAGGAGTTCAATGATTATTTTAGATCTACTCCCACTACCCTTAAAAAAGATAGAGAAAATTTTTGGTTCTTTGGAGCATCATGAACAACATTGAAAGAGTAGTGATAATATTTGGAATGGTTGCTGTTGTGTGCGTATTCTTGCTTTATCCTAAATTGTAAAGATTTAGATTTTTCTTGTACACAGCTCTGTCAACAACCCTTGGCCATGAATTCAGTATTCTTTATAAATGCTCATTTCTGAAATGATGCAGTATTCAGTTATTTTTATTACCTCTCTTATGATGGATTTTAGCTTTTCTTTTTTCCATCCGATCTGTCAAATGAGGATGTTGTTGTAAAAATGAAGATGAAAGTTAGCGTCTAATAAAAACCCCTTTAGTCAATGAGTTACTCATCTTGTGGTTACATTTTGCAGAATTGGAAGGTTTTTTATTATAAGTGGTCGGTTTGTGTTTATTTTTCCTTGTTTTCTTCCAGGTCTTGCCTTAAGCTACATTTTTGAAAATAGCTTTAAACCAGAGGCAGGAGCAAGGACTGGAGTATCCAAAATTGGCATTTTAATCACAGATGGAAAGTCCCAGGATGATATTATTCCACCCTCTAGAAACCTTCGTGAGTCTGGTGTAGAGCTGTTTGCCATAGGTATGTGTTATTTATGGTCTTGTTTCACTAACGCGCACAGACACACAACCACTTAAAGCCATGGGTAATGCAAAGTGCACTTCATCGAAAGCCAGGAGACTGAACACTCCCTAGTCTTGGTTCTGGTCATAGCTACTTATGTGACTGAGCCCAGCTTCCTTACATTTAAAATGGGCGTGATGGTAGCTATTATGTATCCTGTAGTGTGAGGCTCTCTCGGCGAGATACCATCCAGAAAATGTGAAAAGCATCAAGTTCAACAGACCTGTACCTTTTAATTAGTCAGGATTTTCTCTTTAGTCTCATATCATAGCTCTCTCTTCTCTGGTGGTATAGGGAGAAACCAAATTTATCATTTTCAAGGAATTCAGGTCCTGCAGCTATTTAAGAAAGCACGAAGTTCTAAAGACGTAGAGTTATTTCTTTGAAACTAACCCACTATAAGGTATTATTCTTGTGGAAAAGGCTCTATATGGCACACATTCAGAATAACTGCAAAATATTTAGGTGATGCAACTTCGCTCTTGATTAAAATGTTTACATTTTCTTTGGCAGTAGAAAGGTCTTCTATTTAATAGAGACTGACAAAACAGAAACAAACCCTAAAAGAAGACACAGTTCCTCTGACCCATTCCTAGGTTTGCTTCTCAAAATGTGGTTTATAGAATGTTTCATTCAAGAAGTATTTGCTTATTTGCCATGTGCCAGGCATTGTGGTGGGAGCCGGGGCGTACAGATGGGCAAGGCCAAGTGCTTACCAAAACATTCCTTCCAAGTCACGAGGGCCATTTCCTCTTTTCGTTCTGTTTGAACGAACTATTTTGTTTGGAAAGGTGAGATAGAGAGATAGAAAAAGGGAAGTAGATTTGGGACTATCTTCCCTAGAATAGTTTTATATAAATTCAAACATTTTTCTAACTAAATGCCATGAAAAGCATTGACATTACTCTCCTTGTTTCAGCTTGCACTAATGTTATTCTATTAGTGCAGACCCAGATCCAACTGTGCATTTTAGAAGCTGTTGCAGGAGTCCTTTAGATGAGAAATACCAGAGAGATTGTTTTAATCTTTATTTTTTGTTTTACTATTCTTTTCTCCGACCAAGGAAATCCTTGCAGGAGACTTGAACTAACGGGGGATTAATTTATGTATTAACTCTCCATTTTGTGGTCTTGTTAATAACGAAATGGATGATTGTACAAAGAAAACTTTAGATGAATTCAGATATGATTTGGACTTTTTCTCTGAAAATTACCTGAAAATCAGTAGTATTTATTATCCTATGACCACCCCCCCCCCCCTGACCAAAACAAATAGTTGAGAGACAACCAATGATTTGCTACTCAATGTGTTGAGGTTGGAAGATAAAACCAATGCCACATCCAGGCATCTAAAAAGTAATTCATGATGCCCTAGTAATCTCTCTTCCTTGCTTCTGTAGTAACTCTTTTTAGCACCCTTCGATGACTGCAATGTCAGGGATTCATTCATAAAGAAATGCTCCTCATCCACTGAAGCCTGGGAAAAGAAATCTAACTTCACACCCATAGAACCCAACTGTGTACCTCCCTTTTTCTAATTTCACTGGTAAACATTTATTCATTTTCATGTGCAGTCTCCTGAGATGTAGCATGATATAGTGGTTAGGAGCATATGCCTTTGGATCTGGACTGCCTGGGGCGAATTCTAGCTGTACACTTCCAGTTGGGTTTCCTTGAGCAAGTTAATTAACTCTCTGTGCGTCAGTTGACTCATCTGTAAAATGGGAGGAACAGCAGTGCCAAACTCACCAGGTGGTTGTGAGGAGTAAATGTGTTAATGAACATAGAACACTCATATGCTCGAGGCATAGTAAGCACACTCAGGTGTTAGCATCCACTGCTAAGATAGACTAGAAAAGTTGAACAGGGGCTGAGGGTTTTCTGTATCACTCTATTCTGTGTTGTATTCCAAACAACCAGTGTTGCGCTTGACCTATAGTGAGAGAATTCAATAAATATTGTGGAAGAACCAGAGTTTGCCTATTTGCATTAGCAAAATTGCAGGGATCACTATCTAGCCAATTGAATGTGTTAAACGATATTTTCCTGAGATTTCTCTCAATGCTGTATTATAAAAATATTAATAATAATAACTATTATTATATTTATTTTTATTCTAGCAGTATCTCTCAATTTAAGTAGACCTATTTATGGAAATTTAACCCTGTATCGATAGTTGAAAGTACTGGTTTAATTACTATTGCTTCTGCAATATTCATGCAAGAAGGAAGTTAGTGTTATCAACCCATCTTTCCATTAAGATATACTGAACAAAATTAAGGTCAATCATTTAAAAATAATGATAATTCTGAAGGTGACTTTTGAACAACATCGAACGGGAGACCTGCCTCTTTAAAGTAGCAGGTGCTTTGATTGCAGTGGAGACTGACAGGCTCAGGTTGAGAACACTGCAGTGGCTTTATGAAACGGGGCGTGAACCTCACGACCCTCCCTGTTGTCCTCAATGCAAGGGGTGAAAAACGCCGACGAGAATGAACTGCAGGAGATCGCGTCGGAACCGGACAGCACTCACGTGTACAACGTCGCCGAATTTGACCTGATGCACACAGTTGTGGAGAGCCTGACCAGGACCCTCTGCTCCAGGGTGGAAGAACAGCACAGGGAGATCAAAGGTAGCCAGTGATGGAGAGCAGTCCTTCAGTGCCTGTGGGTCTACCCTGAGCAAAAGTCTGTCCTGGGCTATGAACGTTCTCTTTTTCATCTTGACTTTCTGAATAGATCCCTTTATTCTCCTAAGATATGAAACATCAGCATAGAAAAGGGAGCAGATTGATGGCTCGTGGCCCTGAGGGACAGATACTTTCATCACTAGTTAATTTTCTCCGTGTTGTTGATTTAGACCATCCTGTTTTTTGTTTTGTTTTTTTTTTTTTTGCATTAAAATTTGGATTTCAGGATAATTGTATATTCACGTCAAGTAGTAAGAAATAACAGAGAGGAACTGGTGTGCGTTCCCAGTTTCCCTCAGTGGCGACCTGTTGCGAAGCTGCAGCACCGTGTCACACGTGGGACACTGGCACTGGCACAGCCGTGATGCCGAGCATTCCATATCCCGGCTGTTGTCAAAGGCACTGCCAGGTGGGTGCTGGATTTATCGGGGGAGTCACCTTAGCGATTATATACACCTTCAACCAGTACGCTGTGCACTGGAAACGAATACAAAATATTACATATGATCATGATTGAAAAACATAAATTCAAAACACAAAGAAAGACTAAACACGCCAAAGATAATAAAACATTTCCATCACCACCGTTGTTGTCCTTTTATAGCCACATTTCTTTCTGCCCCTCCCCCAACCTCTCCCTGACTCCTAACAATCACTAATCGGTTCTCCATGTATAAACATTTTTCATTTCGAAAACATTATATATGGGATATGCAGTTGATATAACCGTCGGGGATGGGCCTTTTGCGCTCAGGGCGATTCCCTGGAGAGCCATCCCAGCTGCTGCTCGTACCATTAGCGCTTTTCATTGCCCAGCCGTATTCCTCGGGATGGAGGTACCGCAGTGTAACGGTCCGCCCGTCGAAAGACACCTGAGTCGTTTCCCGCTTTTTGGCCGTTACGAAGCTACTATTCATGTCCAGGTTCTTGTGTGAACATAACGTTTGCATTTCCCTGGATCGTGCCCAGGAGTGTGCCAGCTGCTTCACATTGTACTTGCATGTTTAGTTCAGTTTGGTTTTAGTTAAACAACTGCCAGCCAGTTTTCCGGGGATGGCTATAGCATTCGACATTCCCACCAGCAATATATGAACGATCCGGTTTCTATGCATTTGTCACCAACGTATGTTGTCGCTACTATTTTTTATTTTAGCCATTCCGATAGGTGTGTATTTTTATGTCATCGGTTATAATTTGTATTTTCCAGGTGGCCAGTGAAGTGAACATCTTTTCATGTGCTTATCTTGCACCTGTATACCTCTTTGGTGAATATCAGTTCGTATCTTTTGCCCATTTTCTAATTGGACTTCTTTGGGTTTTGTTTTTTGTCTAGTTTTTAACAGTTGCGTTTTGAGAATTTTTTATTTATACTCTAGTACTTTGTTGGATATGTTATTTGTCTTTTCATCTTTTTAACAAGATTTCTTGTGGACTAAAAGTTTTTAATTTTTTAAAAATTAAATGTATGGGGGTGACTTTGGTAAATAATATTATGTGGGTTTCAAGTGTACAACTCAGGAATACATCATCTGTATATTGCACTCTGTGTTCACCACCCAAAGCCAAATCTTCCCTCACCATATATTTTACCTCCTTTACTCTTATCTACCTCTGCCCTCCTCCCTTTCCCTCTGGTAACCACTAAACTGTTTCTGTGTCTATCAGTTTTTGTTTGTTTGTCTTGTTCATTCATTGCTTTCAAGTTTATATCCCACACATGAGTGAAATCATACGATTCTCAACTTTTTCTGTCTGACTTGTTTGGCTTAGCATGATAATTTCAAGATCCATCGTTGTTGTCGCAAATGGCAAGTATTTCATCTTTTCTTATGGCTGAGTAATATTCCATTGTATATCTGTGCCACATTCTCTATCCAATCTTCCATGAAAGGACACTTCAGTTATTTCCATGTCTTAGCCATTGTGTTTTTAATTTTGATGAGGATCTAGGTTGGGCAGCCACACAATAGTTTCCAAATAAACTTCTTTGAGCTTCTTAAAGATACTACTTTAGAACCCAGCTTTTCACACAAAAGATCTCTGTGTGTGGTTGCTGATAAAGCTTGTAATCAGTTCCTGGTTAGAGTTAGTGTTCAATAACTGTGTTATTTTTCCAGTGTTATGGTTACTAACATCTCTTGGGTAAGTGCCCCTGGAGAATGAGAAATTCTTAAGTTCAAGGACCTTGAACTTCCCGTCCCAAATCTTTTATAGAATTATTTACTTTAACGTGTATATAACACACACAAAGCACTTAAACAGTGTCTGTCTCATAGTGAGCACTCAGTATGTTAGTTTCTGCATTTCTCTTTACATTTAGATATTAGCCATTTTTTGAATCGATGTCTTTAGTATAGCGGCTTTGTGTCTTAAAAACACAGGCTTTTGTGTCAAGAAGCTCAAGTATCAATCTCAGCTTAGATACTAACTATGAGATTGGGCGAGTTATTTAACTTCACTGTACTTTGGTTCTCTCAGCTACAGAATGGGAAAAATAAAATGAGATAATACTTCTAAAGAGCTCAGAAGAGTACCTTAGGTACACACATGCTCAATTAATGTTGTTTTTGTTTTTTGTTATTCTGTAGCAGTTTCTTTTAAAAAGTTACTTAAAGTCAAGAACTGTCTTATTTAAGTTTGTATCCTCAGAAAACTAATACTAAGAGACATTGAAATGTTTTAGTGAACAAACGTAAGAATAAATAACTGAATCAACTTATCTAGAGATGAAAATCTTGGAGGTAACAGAGTCAATAATCATTCTTGACTAATGGGGTTTACTAGGTTCATAAGAAATAAATTTGGGAAAGAGATTCATTTTGTGTTTCTTTAATTTAGCCTTGGCCCTTGCCACCATTGGGCCACCTACGGAGTTGATTACTTCTGAAGTGACTGCCAGGAGCTTTATGGTTAACTGGACTCATGCCCCAGGAAAAGTGGAAAAATACAGAGTTGTGTACTATCCGACCAGGGGCGGAAAACCAGAGGAGGTAATAAGGAGATCCTATTTTCAAACTATTATTTTCATTTCTCAAGTCTTCTGCAGTAGTGAGGATAAGACAGAAATGGATATATATGTATAAGGAGATTATTCTGTCACAAACATTTAGAATTATTTGACTTAAATGCATTTCCTTGTGTCCATGTTGTTTTTTCTGAGTAACACTATTTACATCCCCTCTCACTTTCACCAGATAAATGTCATAACTAGTCATGTGTCCATTTCTAACACAATTTATTTTGACATTTTTTTTTCCTTTTTAAAATTAATGAGTTTTCAAGCAAAAGAAATCAGTAGTTAATTATTTGGCCGGAACTCCCTTTTGCTATTTAAGTATTCTTTCTGCTTTGGGAGTGGTCTGAACTTTCTGCCTTAATGAAGGCTGTGTGTTCCAAATTATGTGGTCATATAGTCCTCCAGGGTTTGGGATTTCCTGGACATTTCTGGAGGTGCGTGCAATGGAGAAGCCATAATAAAGCGTCTGTGGCTGGCGGTTTTCATGGGTTGGCCATCACAGGAGAATACTTATTGCCAGATGACTGGATTCTTCTCAGTTTCTACCTTTGATACAGCAATTCACAGGGAAGATGTTAAAATGTGATGAAATCTCTGTTTCTGTTTTTTCCCTTAAAGTGCTAATCTTTTATTGTTCTAACCCCTTACTGATCTTGATCTCTGCATGTTTCACAATTTTCTTGTGTTATGGCAGGAGTTCTGATTTTTTTTAAGTGTCAGAAAAGTAGATCATGGGTTTAAATCATCTGGACTAGAAAAAAAAGAATCAGAGTGCTTCCAATGGTTTTATGACTAATAAACCTTTTAAATGCTTCCCAAAACTCCATGGAAAAATATCACATGTCAATTGTTAGTAAATGGATGTGATTAGGATGGGAATGACTGAATTTCTATTATATATGAATTAATAAGGGACTTTGGGATGTATTCCATAAAAGGTGTGTCACTTCCCGAAGAAATTCAAGGAGAATTGACTGCCACAGTGGAAGAGAGGATGGGATGTGGCACAAATAGGAAAATATTTAATGAAATGTTCTCACTCGAGATAGTTTTGCTTTTCGATTTCAATTCTGCATGTGAGATATTTGATATTCTCATTCCTCAGACTGTTCTTTAAACAGGTGGTGGTGGACGGAAGCGTGTCTTCCACGGTGTTGAAAAATTTGATGTCTTCAACTGAATATCAGGTAGCAGTCTTTGCAATATATCCTCACACTGCTAGTGAAGGCCTACGGGGGACCGAAACCACATGTACGTATTGAATTCTCCCCCACCTGTATAGCATTGCTTAGATGGCCTTCTCTAAATTGGAATTCTGCTCAGATTGGATTGATGCACATCCTGAGTCAAATTTATAGACAATACTTGTGCTGTATTCCAGGGCTGGTCCATTCTGGTCCATGCTATAGTTGTGGTTTGCAGGTGCTACATATTGGGAGGGATATCATAAAACACTGGTATGTTTAGGGGAGAACAACCTTGATGGTGAAGGTAAAATGTACATTTGTTCCATTTAGTAAAATTTAAGTGAATGCTTATGATGAACTAAGCAGTGGATTTGAACTTGTCAGCAGAAGTTGAGAAGGAGCTCTGTAACATTCCTGCCCAGCAGAATAACAAAGAAATTAGGTTTCATCTACTTTCATTATTCATATCATTGTAATGAAAACAAGCTTCTGAGTACTAGTAATCTCTACTTGAGCGTGATCATGATAACACACACACACACACACACACACACACACACACACATACACACAGACAATTCTGTGATAAGGTAATCTTAAAAAACACGATTGCCCACACATTAAGTTATTCCAGGCATTAATTAAGGTCCTATTATGGCTATGTACTATGCTAAGTTGGTCTAAAAAACTCTGCTTCTGATAGAACAATAACAATATAAATACCAGTATCAAAGTGTGAGGCATTATGATAATCACACTCTGCATCAATAATATTGTTGGGGTTATTTCTGACAGTAATTTACAAGGCAAGTGTTAATACTCCCACTTTGCAGAAATATTTTAGCAACAATTCCAGCCCTTAAGAAAGTTGTCATCCAGTAAAAGAGGGAATGCAAATCAAGGACATGCAAACAATTAGCGCAATGATGTGCCACCGGGCACTCCAGCAGAAGTGTGACAGGGTGCTTACTGCATGTCTCAGCAAAGACCCGAACTGAACATTGGGATTGGAAAGGCAAGCAGGGCATGAGTATGGATACTTTGAAATAAGCAAGCACACTGATACAATTTTTTAAAAAAATCTCCTCTTGCAGTTGCTTTACCCATGGCCTCCAACCTTGAACTGTACGATGTGACTGAGAACAGTCTGAGGGCAAAATGGAGTGCAGTGGCTGGAGCGTCAGGGTACCTCATCCTCTATGCTCCTCTCACGGAAGGTCTGGCTGGGGATGAAAAAGAGGTAAACCTGCTGCCTGCTAGAGTGGCAGAATCGTTAACTTTCTTAAACTAGATGTTTTTTTTTTTGGTTTGTTTTTGCTATAAAAATTTAGAAAGTTCACATTAACAAGAGGGAAGAAAAGTCTCTTGTAATTCTACCTCCTAGAGGCAGCCATTGTTAACTTTTAGGTAACAGTTTTTTTCAAACCATTTTTAACAAAACAAATGGTCCTGTAGGCTTAGCATGTTTATTATGAATATATTTCCATGTCATTAAATAATATTTTGTATAGTCATTTTAAACAGCTTAATAGTATTCCATTGTTGTTTTGTGCCAGGTCATGTTCAGTTAATCTCATGATATTGGACATTTAGATAATTTGCTCTATACATATGCTTTTTTGACCATTTTTAACATTTTTACATGGTTGTCTGATTATTTCCTTAGGATAAAGTTCTAGAAATGCAATTTCTATTGTCAAAGGGCATGCAAATTATTAAGGCTTACATTAGGTGTCACCAAATGACTCTAGAGAAATTTTATATAATTTATATTGCTTTTGCAGTTCATAAATGACTGTTTTTCCCTATGCACACTGCCTTAGAATTTCTATTTTTTATTAATTTGAAAGACAGATAAATGTATCTCATTGATGTGGATTTTTTGCATTTATTTGATTTTAAGTAATGAATCTTTGACTTTTGAATGATTTATTTCTCATTTTTAATTTATGGGGAATAATTCCTATAATACAGATGTTCAAGGAATAAAGAGCAAGTGTCTGTGACATTAGGG
This sequence comes from Eonycteris spelaea, assembly GCA_003508835.1. NCBI lineage: Eukaryota > Metazoa > Chordata > Mammalia > Chiroptera > Pteropodidae > Eonycteris > Eonycteris spelaea. The sequence goes on from PUFA01000077.1 coordinate 3,956,719, forward strand.
AATGTCTTGACCAGGCAGGTAGGGTGAATAAGGAGAGGGAGTTCAGAATTGATTCTTTAACGTTGTCTAAAATCTGTCTCTGGTGACAAAAATCTTTAGGGCCAAAAATATGGTGAATCCTCGTGTCAAGAACAGAGCATTGGTGACATGTTTTTTTTATTTGCAAGATAAACAGCTTTTGTCCATTTAGAGATAATATTGGTTTGAATTATTTTGGCAGAAGGGAGACTTAAAAATGATGATAGAAAAATGCTCAGCTTCACCAAAGAGACAAATGAAAAAGGAAAGGGGACCATTTCATATCCAATAGATTAGCAAACAGTTTTTTAAAGTCTGATAATACTGCATTTTAGTGAACATGTGGAAAACAGAATCACTCATGTAAATTGGTACAGTTACCTTAGAGAATAATTTGCAATATTTCATCAAGCTGAAGCTATTATAGTTTTTAGGTACAGAGCACAGGGAAACTTTCTGCAAGGATTTTTCAGTGTAGGTACGTGGTCAGGACTAAATCTTACAGACAGCTGACTTGTTCATCAATGGAGGAATGGAAAATAGCAGTATATTTATATAAAAAATACCATAAAGAAATTAAATAATGTCAACTCTGTCCCTGTGCATCGACATGGATAAATCTTGAAACATAATATTGACAAAAAAATTATAAAAATATTATGTCGATATGGTCCCATTTATATATGGAGTTAAGTATACATAGCTGTTTTAAAATAAGATCTGAAGTCAATATGACTAAATGTTGAGATTCACTAGATTTCAGTGGTGGGTATACCTCAGCTTATTATAATAGTATTTTCTCAACATTTATATATGTTGAGATATTTCAAATTTAAAAACTTTTAATTTGACAGTAACACTGGCAGTTTTGTAACTAGAGACTTCATGGAGATATTTTTCTTTCTTCTAAAACAAAAATAAAATCCTGTTACGCAGCTGTCACTCAGTTGTTACACAACTGAGAATGGGCTTGTTTGACTGACTCCAAAAGTCATAAAAATCATCTCAGAATCAAAAAGTAAATTGCCGGTTTGGGCATCAAGGTGGATTGATGTCTTCTGACTCCTGGAAGGGACTTGCAGTCCAGGTGGACAGACTCTTTGTCGAATGAGACAGGAAAATTGGTTCAGCTCAACTTGGGTTTGAAGCAAAGACTGGGGATCCGGCCAGGCGACTGGTTAAAATTATCCAAGTGGTGAAAGATGCCCACTTGGCACTGCCCCAACACGCTGGCCTGGAGCTTACACTCTTTCTAGAGAACATTTCTGATTTGGTTCCACTCACACTCTTCTGGGGACCAAATATTCAACACTATTATTCTCACTGCCTTGCCACTTATCCAGATGTAAAGAGTTATCCTAAAACAGCACATATGGGTACGTCCAGTTTTACACGATTCCATAGCATCTGTTTCTAATATAAAATGACACGAGGCAATGACATATTGTGACTGAAGGCTGTTCAATGAAGGGCTTGTGAAGGGACAGTCTTATTTTGTGAGGTCTCACCTTTATTCAGTTCTACTCTGATCAGTGTGAATAATAACACTTTGGCAAACAATCTGATAACATGTGTTCTTTTCAGATGAAAATTGGAGAGACCCACACAGATATTGAATTGAGTGGGTTGTTGCCCAATACGGAATACACAGTTACAGTTTATGCTATGTTTGGAGAAGAGGCCAGCGATCCTGTTTCAGGACAAGAAACAACATGTGAGCAGATCTGTCATGCAGATGAAATGCTGTAACAAAAGCCCAAATCAACATTGGATTAGATTGAAACCTCTTAAGAGCTAATTGTAACTTAAGAAAATGTATTTTGGGGAGGATATAAAGTACAACATAAAGAATATAGCAATAATATTGTAATAACTATGTATGGTATCAAGTGGCTACATGAGTTATTGGTGGGGGGTGGTGGTAAATCACTCCTTTAATCAAATAAATGTCTAACCACTATGCCATACATCTGAAACTAATATAAAATAATAGTGAATGTTAAATGTAATTGAAAACAAATAAAAAAGAGTATATATATTTTATTTAGGGGATAGAAATGTATTTCTTCTAGTCTTGTTATTGTGAGTCATATGGATACTGTAACTAAACTTTAGTAACCTTTAGCCACCAACGTCTTTGTCAAATTTAAATGCTAGATTAGAATACAGAGGAAAGAACATGGGTTTTAGAATCAGAGTAGCTGAGATGGGAACCCCATCTCAAGTCGTGTTTTAACTGGGTGACAATAGGCAAGTGATGTAACACTTTTGAGTCTGTAAAGGGAGGAACAATAGTTGTACAGATAGATGAAAGCACTTAGCACATAGTTTGTCAATATTCCTTTTTTTCCCCCAATAATATCAAAATTAAACACTTTTTCTTTCTAAAAAATCTTTACTCTTTTATCTCAGACTAACTATAATACATTTCTTAAATTGAGTAAAAATTTATTGGCCAGGCTTATTCTGGCTAAATGTAGAGAGTTCATAATAATTTTAGGAAAGGTATATATGTGTCTATTGTTGACTGGAAAAGCAAAATCAATTGATATTCTGTCACCTAAGGATTTATTCGGGAAAAAGACAGAATTACAAGCTGGTGTGTGCAGACATAGCAAGCTACATGCACACCCTGAACCAGGCAAAGATGGAGGAGATGCTTTATGGAGGGGAAGAGGAAGTTAAGGAGAGGGGCTGTTCAAACACCCATCTCTGTTGTAAACATAAAGTTCTTTCTGGGGCTCTGGTGGTGACATAGGGTGTGAGAACTCCTCCCATAAACCCTGGTTCCTCCCACTGGCCCTCCTGATTGGTTATGTCCAGGATCAAGTCTCGGTCACAATTTTATCATTATTTATCTATTTTATTTAAAAATATGATATGGACAAAATACTACCTTGGCATACCAATAATGCTTTGCCAGCTACCATTAAAAATAAGACTCTATTCACGGTGTTTTGAAACCTAAGAAAATGCAGAGAGATGCAGGGTCCTGCCCGTCCTTCTGAGCAAGGTGAATAGCAGTTTCTACAGTGTTTTTGTCTTTAAGATTCTACTCGGGAAACATACACAGAAATTTAATGATAAGGAAAGAAGTTTCCTCCAACATTCATTCTTTGTAAGTTAAGTCTATGTTGTTCTTGCTCTTTGAAGAACGACAAATGTAATTAAGACAATAAATAAACACCCCCCCCAAAAAAAACTGGGAGAGCCCAACATAGAAGAAATAAATCATGCCAGAGGCATTTATTATATCACTTGACTTAAGTGAATTTTGGGATTCTGTCAATTTTAAAGTAAAATTTTTCTCAGCAATTCATCTATCTTTCACTCGGAATACTTATTTCTTTACATTTAAAAATGATGTGCATGACTCTTTTCACCATTAGTAGTTGATTTTTAAAAAAGGTTCCTAAAAATGATATCCTCATTACTTATTCCTGAGACTGGTATTTTTGTGCACTAAGAAAGCTAGACATTCCATCTTCCTGCCAAATATAACTGAACTCCAAAAAAATTTCGAGTGAAGTGTGCACAACACTTAAAATAATTATATTGCTTTTTTCTCTCTTACACCGTTTTTCTCAATACGTAAGAGAAAGTATTGAGTCACTGAGTCTTAACTTTTTATTGTCAAATTATCAATATATTGAATTAATGAAAGAATTGACTTTAGGAGCTGACAGTTGTCATTATCTTCGAGGTTTTTGCTCCGCTGGCTCTATCATGGACTATCTCATGGACTCTAATTAATCAATTGGTCAATTAAACTCTAACTGCTCTACTGCTCCTACTAATTATGACCTTGGTCAAGTCACCTCAATTTCATGGTCTCTGTAATGGGAATAAGTGTAACTCTATTCTCGCAGGCTAACGTCAGGATGTAATGAGATAACATGTATTACATCTCAGACTCATAAAAAACATGCAATAAATCTTAATAATTGTTTTAACTATAAACCCTCATGAAAACCCTCAAAGATTATCAACATATTTTAATCTGTTGAAAAGAAAGGATCCTTGCAGAACTGCGAAACTCAATGGGATTGATAGGGATCTGGAGAAATGCCAGCACCCCTTTAAATATATTTTTTAAAACAATGGCGAAGTGTTTATTCTTACCTAGTCTCACCAAGTCACCAAGATTTATTCAAGCAGAAATCTTACTCTTTGATTCAACCAATGTTCATCGAGTACTTGCTATACTAGAGATAAAGCCAGGAACAAAGTTAAAGCCAATTCTTGAACCCTCTGAGATTATAATACATTGGAGGAGAGAGACAGTAGACCAGTAAATTTACAATAAAAATAAATCAGGCAAGGGAGGTAGGCAGCATGGGGTAGTATGAGTATTTTCTATAAAGGCGATCCTGGAGAGAGAGCATCGCTGTGAAGGTGACACGTGTTCAGAACCCTGAATCTTGGCTGGCTCCAAAGTTCTTGGCCTACGTGATGGCAAGAACGGAATTTCCTTCTGCTCAGAAGGAAAGACAGAGAGAAGTTGAGAGAGATGGCAGGAGTTGGTGGTTCAGTTTTAAATATCTTTGGAAATAGCCTGATAGATAGATACCCAAATGGAGATGGCGGATAGGCATCTGCCACTCATTTTACGCATGGGAAGTTGTGGAGTAGGGAAGCAGAGCGACTCTGCCGGCGTCATGTGATAATTGAATAGAATAGCTAACATTTAATTTCCAGTGCCTTGGTTCTTGACCCATTAGGTTGCTTATTTACATCAGGTCATAATAATAACACTGACTAGAAAAGAAAGGCAGAAAATTTACCTACATCTTATTAATTTCTAAATCTGTATAATTTATTGCTACTATGTATTTCAGGAAAACTCTTTTCTTTGTTGATTTGTTAATTTTCTTTGTTATGAGTTTTTATCTGGGTGGAACGTTTCATATATAAGTAATTAAAAAGCCAAAGATGCTGTGTGTCCTTTTTACACATGTATTTAAAAATTTTAATTATTTTCTATTCCATGTACTGCGTAGTGCCCTTAAGTCCACCAAGAAACCTGAGAATCTCCAATATTGGCTCTAACAGTGCTCGTTTGGCCTGGGACCCAACTTCAAGAAAGGTCACTGGTTATCGAATTGTCTATAACAACGCAGACGGGACTGAAATCAATGAGGTGAGCTGTGGAACACGATGTCTGTTTTGCTCCTGGTTGTGTATTAGTTTTTTTATGGTTGCATAACCAACCATCCCCAAACAGAATGGCTTAAAACTATACTCATTATTTTCTTTCACAGTGTCTGTGGGTCAGGAATTGGGGCTTGGATGTGTAGTTCTGGCTTGAGGTCACTTGTGAGATTGTAGCCAGATAGTGGCTGGAGCTGGCATTGTCACAGTGGCTTCTCTCCTGATATGTCTGGTGCCTGGTCTGAGAAGACTGGATCCACTGGGAGCTGGAGCAGCTTTCTGTGTCTCTAAGTAGACTCTTCACTTGATTCCTCCGGCGTGGCAGACTTAGGGGGGCTGGACATTTTACGTGTTGGCTCAGAAGTCCCCAGACAAGTGTCCGATGAGACAGAGAGTTAGGCGGAAGCTGTGTCACCTTGAGTAACCTAGCATCAGAAGTCACAGTATATCCTTGTGACTTCTGCACCATACTCCGTTAGGAGGTGGAATCACAAGTTTATGGATTCAAGGTTGGGAAGAACACAGGTCTCACCTAGGGATGAGAGATATATGTTAATGTGGCCATATTTGAAAAATACCATCTTCTTTGGACAGGGGTAGGGAAGTATGTATCTTCATAGAAGTAGGAAAGTAGAAATGCAGTATTAACCAGTTTATCCCTGTACTTTTGAGTAAACTGGCATCTGAAAGACCCTAGTTAGATGAGCTTAAATTGAAAACTGAATAATTCAAGTTTTGTATAGGAAGATACTTTTAAATAATAGAATTTATTAAAACCCACAAAGATATAGTATCTCTCACTCAGTAACTAAGAATTTCCAAGGAAATCCTTTCCTTGGAAATATGTTTTAGCAGGATAAATAGCTAAGTAATTTTTATTTTTTTTCCTTATCTTGGTCTAAGAAGCTAAAATGGAGAGGGAAATATATTGGATTCATTTCTGTTTTTTGATCAAATAAAGCAAGTATTTTTATATGCGGAGACAAACTTTTTTCTACAATTAAGTCCAATCAATATTTTTGCAGAATGCACTCTCGTACAGGACATTGGGTAATGAATGGAAATAACTGCATATTTGCTAATAATACAGAATTACTATTCGACATCATACATTAGATCTTAATAAATCCTAAAGGCAAATAATTCTGATGAAGCTGGGATTATATGGACTAGTTGCTTTGATTTCAAAGCAGTAGTCTGAAATAGTAGGACACTTGAAGCCAAAAACACTGAGCTATCAGTGTCTGTTATCAGTGATAAATAAATGACTTTCTCAAGGTTTGCAAATTTGGCTGTGTAGGGAAGTCAGGCCGATAATATAAATGAGTGAAGTTTGTCCTTAAATTTGTAAAAATAGTCACATCTGCAAAGAAATACTTGTTTTTCTTGAAATATGCGGCTAACTTAGGCTACATTTCATATTTCTATTTTTGGGACATGGGTATATAAAAAGTTCTCTATTGAAAGAAAGACAGTAATTCAAGACTGATGACAAAGGACCATGAATGGTGGGCTGTAGTGACAGGGATGCCAGGACATAGTGGGAACTGATGTGCTGGGGAGTGTTCGCATACATGTCCATCCACGACTCAGCCAGTGCCAACTTCTTCAGATGGCTGCTGCGTAGAAATCCAGGCAGGGGCTGCCTGATCTTGTGACGTTTACCAACTTAAAAATGTTGACTTGTTGAGCAACCAAAATAGCACTGCAATCACATTCACTAATAAATATTTTTTCACTACAGAGCATTTTTCCTTTGGTAATAACTTTTTTGATAAAACAAAAACAAACCATTATTTACATGGATATGTGTTATATTCATAAATATAATTATATCAAAATTATTTTTATGAGGTATAAACATAACATTATATTAGTTTCAGGTATACAAAATAATGATTTGATATTTGTATACATTGCAAAATGATCACCATTGCAAAATGATCATACATTGCAAAATGATCATCTAGTCAGCATCGATTTTTAAAAATATATAGTTTTTGTGGCTTCTTATGGTACTTTACAGTATTTTTCTTTAGAAAAATGGTCCTAGACTAATATATTTGTTGAGAAATGCATGTATTTTTTGTAGTGTCTTTTGATCTTGGGGATGCCTTTGACATTTGCTATTTCTATATTTATATCATACTAGGAAATTAGAAAATAATGTTAGGTAAAACAAATTTAAAATATAAGTAAAGGGACTATGAGTGAATATCTGAGAAAATTTTATTTCAGTAAAATACATATACAATGTGTGGATTTTGTAACATTTCCATTTTGATTGAAGTGTGTGAGTGTGTGAGTGTATGTGTGTATGTGCGTATTCTTACTTCTTAATTCTTAACCATGCAATTAAGCCTAGAGGTTGCTGGACAAGTATCTTTTGTCTAAGTGAAATATTATTTTACCTAATTTTGGAATATATATAGTTTTAAAGGTGAATATTCCTACACATATTGCCTTAACTTATATTAATTTAAGCTTTTATTTATAGAGAGTGCTGCAATTGAGATTTTAGGAAATTCCCAAAACATTCTGGAATGAACGTTAAGATGTCCTGTTAAAATCTACTTAGTTTGTACTATGTGACTCATTGTAAGAGTTTGCTTTCGACTTAATTTATATTTCTCTGCTTCACTTCCTCTTCTTCCCTCTGTGTGTTTTTCTGTATTACTCTTCTCTCTAACTTTTTGGAGTCCAAAGAAGAAAAATAAAAACTGAGCACTTAAACAAATGTGGAGGATGATGATGATGATGATGATGATGATGATGATGATAATGATGATGATGATGATGATGATGATGGTGGTGGTGGCGGCAACAGTGGTGGTGACGGTGGCGGTGGTGGCAGCTCAGATATGTCAAGTGCTTATCCTGAGCCAGCCACTGTTCTGAGTTGCCTGATTTGTCGAACCAAGGACAGAAGCCATCTCAGATAACATGTACTGTGAAAGGATTTGGGGAAATGTGCAAACATGATGGGGAACTAAAGTACGGCCATTTAAGTTTTATAAATGAAAAGCCACAGATTTTAGACTCTGAGAAGCAAGTTCAGTTCCCAACAGCGATGACTCAACAAAAAATAGAGCCCAGAGTGCAGCTCGGGTCCCTCACTCCTCATCAAGGACTCTTCCTTTATCCCGCCCAGAATTAGGCTAAAAGCTAGACAGTTTAAACATTATTCTGAAAAATAGTTGCATAACAATGAGATCATGGCAATTTGTTATCGTTTTCCCAAATCCTCCTACATTTTAAAAACACTACCAATAAACCAGTTTCATAACTTATTCTAAAATACAAATATGTTAACTAATAAAAAAATGATACCTAGAAGTTTTCACTTGATGAAATAAAATAATTAGTAATTAATACATAAAATATGGTCTGTTTAGGATCAAATAAGAGGCTTTAATAAATATATATGTTGAAATGATATATTTATGAATACATACTTATATATATGAATATATATAAAAGGGGAAAACCCTTTTGTACACAATTTTTTCTGTGTGTTTATATACACAGTTTTTCTTTTCATCTCTTGGTATACCTAAGAAAATTTTATTTTAACTGTTTTTATGTATATTTGATATCTTCACAAAATTCCTATTTGTCACAGATTTGAGACTCAAGGCCTGAACAATAAATTTCAGTTGATAGTTATTTGACTCTTGGGAAGTTAGTTCAACTCTTTGGGTGCCAGGTTCCTCATTTGTAAAATAGTTAGAAACACCCAGGGTTTGGTGAGGAGGGGATGAGATGCTCAATAGGACTATGAATCTAAGTCCCTGACATGTAGTAAGTGCTCAGTAAATCTGAGCTCTTACAATTCAAAAAATAGAAAGCAATATGTAAATATAGTTTAGAACATGTCTTGAACTAATACTTTAGATATAGATTTGTCTTTTCTATGAGTTTAAATAACAAAGCCATATTATAAATAGTGTTTAAAGCATACAATTTAGGGTCTGAAACACTTGTATTTAAGGCCTAGGTACTGGCTGGTTTCCTTTGGCAAGTTCTTAACTTTCTGGAGTCTCATTTCATCCATCTTCAAATTAGGGGTAATAGTTACCCTACGAGGTTACATAAGGATTAAGTGAACTAATGCATATAAAGCTTACAGACAGTGTCCACACCAGAATAAACACTAAATGCTAAGAACAACCTATAATATCGTCAGGTCCAGATTCAGAACATACCTACACATTTCTTTTTTAGTTAACCTTTTCCATGTAACTAACACCTCCAGCCTAAAAACAACCCATGATTGTGTAATTTGGACAAGGTTTAGCAGGGACAGCTTGTCTCGGCTCCATGAAGTGTCAGCTGGGGTGACTCTTGCATTCATCTGGAGCTGGACTGGGCTGGAACTTCCAAGATGACTTCACTTCCATGTCTAGTACTTCAGCTGGGGTGGCGGGAAAGGCTGGAGGTTGGCTGCCTTCTCTGACAGAGCAGTTCAGGGTTTCACAAGAATAAAAGTGGACACTCCTCCCTCCCTATTTTTTTGAATTATAGTCGATTTCTTAGAGATATTTATGGTTTCTGGATTGGCTCTTGGTTTGCATGAACCATTTATTATCTCTTTTAAAAGGGCTCTTTGGAATCTCCATCTTAATTTTCAGTTACTTGTTCAATTCACTAAAAAAAAAAAAAACCAATTCAACATACAGCAGTGAAGAAGCTAAACAATGTTTTGCCCTTAAGGGGCGTATACTCTATGCAGGAAATAAACAAGTATGTAAGGAAATAAAATAATTTCAGGCTGGGATTGGTACTAGCAAGAAGCAAACAAGGACAGTGTTAGAGAAGAACCATACTGAAATTGGTGGGAGGAGAAGTCCCTTTGAGGAGATAACTTTTAAGCTCAGTCCTGAAAGATGAGGGAGGCCTAACTTTGAAAAGAACTAAGGAGTCCCAGACAGAATGAATTGGATGTGCAAAGTCCCTGAGATGAGAAAGACATGGAATAGAAGGTCACTGATAGAAGGTCACTGTGGCTGGAGCTTGGCAGGTGATTAGGAATATGGCAGTCCAGATTACACAAGGTCGAGAGGTCATTGCAGGATGCCTAGCTTTGGCCGGGAAGGTAATCCATAGCCAAGAAAGGTTTTAAGTAGGAAAGTGACACATTTTGTATCTTGGTAATGTTCACTTTGATTGCCATGAACAAATATATACAATGAGCTTAGTTACCGTGCCCTTGACCTCAGGTAGGATCAAGATTAGTCACTGATAGTATTGTAAACAACAGATTTTATTGATACTGCTTCAAAGGGTATCTTGAAAACATTTTAAGTGGGATCTTTTTTGGCAGAGTCTTCTCTCAAGTAAATAGGTTCATTTCTTCAATTCCCCAGAATATCACATTTTACTATACCGACATCCTAGGGGTTTTGTGAGAATTGAGGCAATGCATGTAAGTGGAGGGCACTATTTACTTGTTCCACTACATTTCCCTTGTGGGATGCAGCTCAACAACCCATCATGCAACCTCTCAAAGATAAAGCTGTATCTGTTCTTTTCTGAGTTTGAGGATGGCTTTGCTCAGGATTCTGTCTTCTAGATCCTGCCCTCATCTCCTTGTATTTTATGATTTCTTTCTTCAAGGTCTGTTCTTTTTTCTTCCCTTTTCTAATCCTTCCCTTTCTTTATACAGCCTTGGACCTTATCCTCAGGACTTCATCCCTTATGTGCCCTTAAGATAATGGTACATGTTTTCTCCCAAATATGTCTCTCTATGGAAGATAAACAAAACTTTCAAATCTTTAATATGACTATTTCCAGATGGTACTAGGGAGGTTGGTTGCTCACCTCTACATCTCTTAGAGGCATTACTGTGTATTTCTTAGTCATGGAGTCAGTAGAGCCCAGGCAATGAACCCAAAACCTGCTACACCCAGCTGATCAGTCTGAAAACATTATATTTATTTGTATTGGCATTGTACATTGTGTGTACTTTGCTTTCTATATCTTTAATGACTGGAAATAATATTGGTTGCAATGATGTCCTGAGAATTAACTGATAGGTAATCTATTGAAGCGTGTAAGAGTCGAAATGTGTGTATGTAAACTGATTGATTTTATTATTCAATATAGGTTTGTTTGTTTGTTTTTTTTGCAGTTATAACTCCTCTGCCAGCCAAATGGTCTACAGATAATAATAAAGTGATTTGTTTCTAGTATGTAAAGAGTATCTGATACAACTGTCATGCCTTCTCTCTTTTGCAGGTTGAAGTCGACCCTATTACCACATTCCCTCTGAAGGGTTTGACGCCCCTCACGGAGTATACTATTGCCATATTCTCCATCTATGAGGAAGGGCAGTCAGAGTCTCTGACTGGAACCTTTACCACAGGTAGGCCTTGTTATGAAGAGTTTCCAGGAGTAACCACGGAGAACCCACAAGCTGGAGCAGCTTCTTCAATTGTGATTTTGCAGAGATTTCATTTTAATTTTCATTTATTTTATATTATTATGAACAAATGAACAAATAGGTGACTAGAATGCATGCTGGTTAATTATTTTCTGTCAAAGCAAGGGAAAGAGAAAAAAACCATTTAAATTCAGAAGGTCTCAGTTAAATAAAAGTGTACGTTGTTCTCTGTCTAACCACACACTGTTTCTTTTGTTCTGTTGTTGTAACATTTTCACAACTTTCATTTGTACATGTGTATATTATGTTGAACTTCCAAAATTGCTGATATCCAACAGTTTTTGATCTACAAAAATGATAGTCTCATACTATTTAACATAATACATCAATCTGTAGCCATTGATGTATTTTTGTGCATCCTGAAATACTAATGCAATAAAATGGGATATTTTAAATACTAAAATAAAAAATAAGGTATGACTGCATTATTTTCCTTTTCTACATATACGCTGTAGTCACTCAACAATATAAACCTGTTTTTTGCTTCTTGGTGGCAACAATTCCATTGCTTGCTTTCTGTACTTATCATTGGCTGCATTTGGAAACAAATTTAGTGCTATCCCAAGGTGATGAGAAGGTAATTTGTAGAGAGGTGAGAAGTAAACTGGATTGAGAAGCTATGTTCACAGAAAAAAAGTCTAGTAATTTCACAGACTCTCTGGATGGCTAACTCAAGTGGAGATGTCATGGTGTCCTGTCAAAGAGTTTTTAAAATCTCTGATTTCAAATACTAAAAACCCATGACCGACAATTTATTTTGGGTGTGGTCAGATGTTACCTCTGTTGCACAGCCCAGAAGTGTATAAACAGAGAAACAGTGGGAGGTCTGGTAAGTTGTATTCCACCTCTGATGGCAGCTGTATGTACGAGGTTAAGCGGATAAGGTTCTTCTCTAGGATTTAACTTATTCTTAGTGCCTTAGGCACGAAACCAAATAAAGCTAAAAGGGACGTTTTCAGGACTCTAGGATAGCATTTTGTTAATTTCCTCAAAGTACTTGAAAATATTGTCTTTGTAAAATAATGAGTACACATTTTTCTTTATAATTGTTATCGAAAGAGCCAAATAGAGAACCTCAGAGTTCTGGAAATTACTGGAAAACTTGTAAAATCTGCTGTGTTCATGGTCTTCCTGATTTGCACTAGGGGTAAATGACCCCACCGGACTGAAGGGCTCTGCTTTCTGTGCTTCCTAAAGCAAGAGATTCCTCAGAGAGAGTCTTCTCCGCCTGTGGTCCTCAGGGGCTGCTCGAGTGGCGACTCCCTTGCCTTTTCAACATCCTTAAAAGATCTCTTCCCTTGGCTTACAGAGGAAGTCCCAGCCCAGCAATACTTAGAAATTGATGAGGTGACGACAGACAGTTTCAGAGTGACCTGGCATCCCCTCTCTGCGGATGAAGGACAACACAAGTTGATGTGGATTCCAGTCTACGGCGGGAAGACTGGAGAAGTGAGTTGCCTGAAAATGACCCGGAGCGTTTTATCTGGAAGTGAATACCCACTGCTGTGTTTGCGTTGGTCCTCACTTTAAAATAGATTGAGAATCCCAGAAGTAATTGGTATTTTGCATGGAGTTTTATCTAGTCAGATCGGATGATTTAAAATGCATCTTTGCTTGTGTGTTATAAATCGTTTCAGTTCACTTGACTTTCATAAATGGCATTTATTTAAACTTCAAAATGCCCCTTTTGCAGTATTCTTAGTTTATTTGCTGAGGGAATTGAAAGGAATAAAGTCTCTGGTTTGACTTAAAAAAATGAATTCAACGGCCCTGGAATTTTTTTTTTTTTTTTGAGTTCTTTATGCTTAGTCGTTTCTTGTTTACACCTGTTTTATTAATTTTTTTTCTTAACTTTCTCCTCTATTATTCAAGCTCTTGCAAACATAGCCAAAGTTGTTATGAGAAATGAATGAGATACTATAGGTGAGATTTTCTTTGAAAACTAAGCACCAACTGCTTTTTAGGTTATCCTTAAAGAAGACCAAGACTCACATGTCATTCAACACCTGGAGCCCGGAACTGAATATGAAGTGTCACTGTTGGCTGTACTGGATGATGGGAGTGAGAGCGAGGTGGTGACTGCTGTCGGGACCACACGTAAGTTTTGGTTTGGCCAGGATGGACATCACCAGCTCCCACCATCTGTTCTGACATTGTCTTCACCCCAGGTTCTCTGCCAATCATCCTTATCCTGGGGCTACAAGAGACTTTGATTTCTCTTTGTCCCCCAGAAGTCTTCCTGCATCTTCGTCTCTAATGAAACCAGCATCTGGAGCGTTTTTGAATTTTAGACTATTATCACCATAAAGGCAGGGACCATATCTGCCTTGTTCACCATACTATCTCTAGCGCTTAGCACAGTACTTGGTATATTTTAACTGTACAATAAATACTTGCTAAATGGATCGATGGCTAGATAGATGAAAAATTTTATAAATGAATGAATGAGCAAACAAATAAACCTAGGGCAAACATGTCAACCAAGAGTTTATGGAATTTTCCAAGTTGATCTTGGTTCCAAGATCATGTACAAAATTCACTTGCTGATTCATTCATCTCTTCATTTTTTAAATATGAGGTATTAAACACATATTCAGTTTTCTTTGATTGGATTTCTGGAATTGCATTCTGAAACAAAATTGCATCCAGAAGGTTTATTGAAGAGTGTAGTCAGGAGCTACATCTGTAAGGAAGTAAGGCTGGCTGGATAGGGCAGAGAGAAGCTAAAACAGTCCCCAGCTAATTCTGTTTGAGTTCTAGACCTGGGATGACCCTTCTGAGTTGTCTTAGATTGAGTCAAAAGGGCGGTGCCTTTATATCTGCAGCCCCAGTCACTGGAGGTAGGCCACCCCTGACAGAGTCCATGACCTCAAGCCAGGCAGTTCCCAGAGCTCTGAGCCCTTGGCAACCAGTATTCCAGAGGCTGGTGGATGAGTATGTTGACCCCAAGAGGGAATGTTGGTGAAGCATCACACAGGTGCTCCAACCACTGTTGCCCAGGGTGGATACAAGAGTTAGAAGGTGCACTTCTGCTGTCCTCCTTGGCGGCCCTGTTTGGCAGCCCATTCATAGCCTGCTTTCCAGCACTGACTGTTTAATGTCCTTGAATTACCATTGTGATGCCCCATTGTAAAGTAACTGGGAGGTTTCACAATTTTATAGGTTTAATTCAAATGTTTCTATGAAGGCTGATAGCTGTGATTAGAAACCTTAACTTCTTCGGGTGTCAGTTTTCTTAACCGCAGAATGGATATAATGTCTGCCTTATGACTCACTTCCTCGCTCTTGCACCCGTAGCCAAAGGGGTTGTGAGAAGCGAGCGAGATAATATAGGTGAAATTTTTCTTGAAAACTATTAAATGCTACACACAAATATATTAAGTTATTATCATTACAGTATTTTAAAGAGATGAATATTTTTCTTTAGTTGACAGTGTTTGGACAGAACCAGCTACGACTGTAGTAGTACCTACCAGACCTGTGACAACAGGTAAGGAAAAATAAAAGCCTATTTGCCCGTAAGAAAAGTTTGATTTAAACAGAAGTTATATTACCCCAGTTTTATTTTTTATGATTAATTAGGAATGGGGCATGCCAGGTCAAATTTCACTCCTCTCAGAACCTCTAAATCTTTTCTTACCCATAAATGCCAGTTGGGTTTCTAATCTACTAATCTCATCGTTGCACCTCTCTATCTTTTCCTTTGTTTTGGATTCCCATTTGGATTCCCATTTCATCTTCCAGAGGATGTTAGCATAGCAAGCCCTAGAGCCTCTCTGCCTTCCTCTTGATCTCAGTGACTTCCTGCTGCTCGCGGTCGAGAATTATTTGTATCATGGTTTCCTTGCATTTCCGTGGGTAACTAAGACCTGGGTGGTGTCTTGGTCTTCCTATATCAGCTGTCTTCTCTCTCAGCTTAACTTTCATTCTGTTACATACATCTCCCAACTAGCTGTCAGAGTCCATTAGATAAAGCACAAGTTCGACGATATAATTTGTTTTCCTACCGAAAACCTTTCCATGGGTTTCTAGGTTCTTTATCACCTGTCGATTGATTGATTCATTCAGTCACTGATTCATTTGTTATTCAGTTAATTTTTTTAAGTCCTTCTTTGTGCCCCCAAATCTCTTTGTCATAACATCGACATCTTTCCTGAGTGGGTTCTATTTCCCATCCTGGCCTTAACTATATTTTTCATGCTTTCCCCATTTCCTCCTGCCATCTAGAACTCTCAGTCCTGAAGGTGAGACTTTGCCTTCCATTCTCACTGCCTGGTACCCTCCCCCTGTTCTTCCTGGTAGATTTCGCTCTCCTGCCTCCACAGTGGCACTTTTGCTAGTTTGATCAATTGTTAATCACTGTTTATCTCCAGGACCTAACACAATCTGATGCATAGTAAAAGCTCAATGAAAGTTTATTGAATGAATTAATTAATTAATGAATGAAGAAAAGAAAGAGTCAGTAGAGATGGACAGAATGAAAAGAAGTCAGCACAAAAGGGAGGAAAAAAATGGGCCAAATGAGAGAGCAGGCACTTTAGGATATGAGAAGGAATGTGTCAGAGAACACGAGTGAAGGAGTTTGGACAGGTGTCAGTGAAAGGATAACATCCATAGAGACAACATGGTGAGAGATTTGTGCTTTAACTGACAGTGTCAAAGTGGAAATGGGGGAACAGGTGAACGGATGTGTGTTGGAGGGGGACCACGTCTGGTCCTTCATGTCTGCATTTCCAGCTGTGTGCTAGTGTGAGCCTGAGCATGCTCCTTGTGGGTTCCTCCTTCGATTTCTTAGTCCAACGGCTTCTTCCCAGTTCCCTTACTAGTGTGTATACAGATCTGATAGTTTTGAGGGATCCATGGTCTTAACTTGTAAGCATCTTTTAAACTCCATTTTGTTTGCTACCAGTAGGTAGCATGGCTCCCCAAAAACCACTAGAGCAGAGTTTGTCCTTCGTGTGGGTCTACGTTTGAGAGGTGCATTAAATGATACTTGTCATTTCCAAAAATGGCCTCTGCAGCTCATTTTTGAATATGATGGGTTAAAAGATCTTTAATCCTTGGTTGTGTTTATTCCAGTTTTCCGGACAGGAATCAGAAACCTGGTTGTAGATGATGAAACCACTTCTAGCCTGCGGGTAAAATGGGACATTTCAGACAGCAGTGTGCAGCAGTTCAGGGTGACCTACCTGACTGCTCAAGGGGACGCTGCAGAAGAAGTGGTAGGAACGGTCTGTATAAATCCAGCTTCCTAGAGACTGAGGCTGCCTGACTAACAGAGCTAACGAGGCATCTGCAGAGGTTCACGCACGCTCTCCTGCTCACTTCTTGGGGACGCGACCATCTCTAGAAACTAATCTCATTTTCATTTAATCCAAACTTAACTTCTGGTTTCTTGATGACCTTTCTCTCTCCAAAACTTGCTCCATGTACAGCCTACTTCAAGTCGGCAAAGCTTCCGAAGCTTGTACCTAGTGTTGCTTCTGCTGCCTTGACAACTTCTTAGAGCACCAAAGCAAAGCTGGGTCATAAATAGTCCACCAGTGCACACAGTTGTCTCGTGTGCGTGTGTGTGTGTGTGTGTGTGTGTATCGAGAATCTGATAAAACTTCTTAAGCAAAGCATATATGAAAGAATAAAGTGTTCGTAGTAAAATGCCATCCATCAACAAACAATTATAGTTTTCACTGACGTCAACTCATTTTGAGCAGCATTATAGCCGTTTCTAATTTATTCTTAAATATGAGTGTCTACATTAGGGGATTTACATTTTTATATGTTGAGTTTTCTTTAAGTTGTTTCATATATATTTGTTTTTCTATATCAGAAACCTGGGTACATTCTTAGTCATGGCCTTCCTGTGGTTTCTTTTTTTTTTTTTAATTTAAATTTTTCCAGTTAGAGTTGGCATTCAATATTATTTTGTATTAGTTTTAGGTATATAACATAGTGGTTAGACATTCATATAATTTATGAAGTGATCCCCCGAATTATCTAGTACCCACCCGGCACTGTACACAGTTATTACCATATTATTGACTATATTTCCTACACTGTACTTAACATCCATGTTTTCTTAATTTATACTGTATCATTCTTTTTAGTCTGGAACTTGAAAATTGTTTCCTAGACCAGATAACTCCATTGTGCATCCAAAAGAAATTTTTTTTTTTTAGTCATGGAATGTGCTTTATTTCGCCTCATCACTTACATTTCTTGTCTGCTGCATTGTTTTTGAGACACTCTGGGAGAGAAGTCTCAAATTCATTATTGCTCAAGAATAACATTATTATCCTTCCTTCTTCTTCCTTACTTTAAAGCCTTTCGTAGAAAATTATTTTTATTTATGTGCTTCTCTAAACAATTTTTTGAGCCCAAAATTCTCTTAGGAAAATCCTTTATTTCAGGCTGAGAGAGGAATCATTACAGGACACAGTCATGACCCTGAGAATAGCCACATGTACTATGAATAGTTAGAAGAGCCATGACATTGGTCTGGGAGTACTTTGGAAAGTTAATGGGCACTTAAGCAAAATAGATTGAATTATAAATTAACTCAGATCCATAATTGGGAAATTCAAAAAAACTTAAAACCATGCTTAGCAATGGTATCTAAAGATACAATTTGGATGTTTTATTTTTCCTGTTATTGTCCTCATATTTTAATTTCGTTTCTAAAAGTGAGACCCATAAAAACTTCCCAGAGTGAGTTTCACTTTCTGGTTTTTGTTTCTACTCTTTCCAAGAAACACATTAAGCTTATTGCTAAATTATTCTTGTTAATTTGGAAAGGGTAACAATTTAATCTCATACACGCACTCATAGCTCTGCAAGGTAAAATAATAATAATATTTTCTTTGGGTCGTGTCTACATAATTTTCCCTTTGGTAGTTTCTTTCATTTCACACTGTTTATTTCGAAACACTTGGACAACCTAGATGAAGGAAAGAAAGATCAAAAGTCTTAAACCACATGTGTTCCAGTTAAACAAACCTTTACTAAATATGAAAAATATTGATATATTTGCACTATACAGAAGAAAGTACTCAAGAATTTTTTAAATATCGGGCTTCTTTAGTAAGTTCAAATCAAATCGGATTTGTGCATACTTATTTTATGGGCATATCTTCAGGGACTCAACTGAGGATTGATTAATTGGGAGTTTATATCTCAGTGTTTTATGAAATGTTGCTGCTATATAAATGTAATGTATTATTGGGGACAGAAAGTGGGTGCATCTAGATTTAGATTATAAAACCAGGGTAGGACAGGCAGTTGCAGACCTCTGTCAAAATTCAAGGGTCTTGAATTCCCAGATAACAAATAAATATCTTAAAATAATGATGCATGGCCAGGAAAAAAAGATGAATAAAACATATTACAAAAGTGATAAAAGAAATGTATCCAGATGAGAGAAATACTTCTTACCATCTTTCCAAATTTTCTTTAACTGTAAAAGCTGACTAAATTTACTCAAAGAAATAAGATGAAGTATTGAAGTTAGAGGATAGTGTATGAATATAAGATTGTAAACCAAAGTCAAACTTTAATACATGTAAAAATAAAGGGAATGAAATTTACTTTTCCAGTTTAGGTAAGCAAAGTATTTATATATTTTCTAAGCATAATCAAATCTACCAAATATTTCCAATAGAAAGCTTTTTGAACTCTTGGAAAGTAAAGCTACCTGTCAAATATTTCATGAGGATTTACTTTCAGCTCCGCTCTGAAATACAGAGGCACAGCAATCACATTGCTCTGAATTTTGTGATCTGGGTAGGCAGGTCTCACACCTCTTTATTTGTGAAAGGCTGATCAGGATTCTAGATTGTTCTTGAGCCTAGATGTCAAAATCCATAATCATGAACTGAATTCTGACTTGTAAGAAATGTTCTAGAGCAGGGTTACCTAGAGCGTGGCTTGGTCTCCTACCGAATTAGTTCAGAGATTAAGCTTCAGAAACATTTATAGCACCTGGATATTGCTTGCAACATCCAAGAACATGCTCACTTTTTCTAGCAATTCTGTTTTCCTGTATTTCATAAAAATATCGGTCTTCGGTGGATTGGAATGAAAACAACAGTGCCAACATCATCTGGTCCTTTGCCCCAGATAGTGGAAGAACCCTGTCTAGAAACAGAGCTCTATAAACGGGAATGCAACGGGATGAGATGCAGGGAATCCTCTTTCCACTGAGGGAACAGCTTGCTGGGTAGGATCCCAGCTGCTCTGAAGAGCTTTGGGCAATAGTGGAGCCAGATATGAAGTTGCATTTCAGAACTGGTTAAATTTGCATCTCACTTAATTGTGAACATCTTTATACAACGATTTTATAAATAAAACCATCACCTGCTGTGACCTCCAGCATCTGTTCTTGGTGGGAGTTCCTTTTACCTTGCTTTGTGCAAACAAGCAGAGGCCTGGCAGAAGGAACTTTGCATATCCTAGAGGAGATTTATGTTTTATTCTTGGGAATGAGTTTAATTAGAGTAAAATGGTATAAGCAGGGTAGTCATTTGAAGTAGACCAGATACCCAGGATTTCACTATGGCATCTTTACTCAATAGCTGTGTGGGCCTCGGTTTCCTCATCTGTAAAATGAGTGTAATCATATTCCTTACCTCCAAGGATTGTGGTGAAGAGTAACTATATTAAAATACTTAGACTAGCACCTGACACATAATAATTGCTGAGTAAAAGATGGATATTATTGTAAACCACAGCAGCAACTTCCTGGCAAGTTAAGTGGCTCCTCCCAAATGGCCCCAGTGCTTTTCAGTATGCCGCACTCTAAATTTGATTGGTTCCAAGGCCATGTGTTTCTCAGTTTGAAAGATGACCTTTTTTAAGGAGCATCAACGTGGGTGGTTTGCTAAACACACTGCTTTGAAGGAAAACCCAGGCTCTGGGCTCCAGAGGAGTTTTATTTAGAAGTAACGTAAAGGAAGCCGTGTTGATGGGGTAATAATACAAGTCAGGGCAAACGCAGTTCTTCCTTTACATGCCCTTCACGCCAGGATCGTCTAATTCATTCGAGGATTAAGTAAAGCTTCTTTATAAAACTCTCCCACCCAGGACCACATCATTACAACTCTGCATATGTAAATGTCCCTTTCCTACGAGAAGCAAAATCATATTAATCCACTATAAAATCACTTAATCCAGATTTCCTCTTTTCCTATACATAAAAAAAATTGCTTTTAGAGCTTAGCAATATCTTAGGAACAGCTGCTCTGGATTCAACTCGAGGCTTTCTAGGCATAGTCCATGATTTATAGGTTCCTTCTCTCATCCAGACGTTGACAGCACAGCCCTTTGCCTGCTGGCATTTGAATCGCAAAGCATCTCCAGCTGTCCCAGTCTTGTGACTGCCTTAAACGCGTTTGGGTCAGTTCTTACATCTTAGCATTTTTCCAGCCGTGATTAAGCTCCTTAAATGGTCCAATATGTCAGCACTAACTGCTGGAGCGCAGACAGAAAGGTTTGTGGTTTCAGCCTTGAGAACACGTGGCTTTGCTGGTCCACATATTCTTCCAGGGATGCCAGAATTTGCTCTGAGCCACATGGTACGGTGCACTGATGGTGTGGTGTCAGCCCCACTGCTGCATTTCATTTTTTGCAGCCATTAGGGACAGAGTGATGGTGATTTTAGGGTGAGGAAGACATCTTTTAGGAATAAAAAAGCCACAACATTTTTATTACTGTATTACTGGTAAATATGTTTTGATCTGGAAAACTTGAAGCTAATGTGTGGTTCTGTTGTTCTTGGCTAGCATCCGCTCTTTTCTTAAATGCTAGGAGTAGATTATCTCTGAAAAGATAAAGAGTGGAAGGCTGCATTTTCAAGAGGATACTTAAGTAGAATCAAACATGATAAGCCGTCTGGGTTCCAGAATGAACAGTCCTAAGCCGTGAACACCTGCTTTCCAAAATAGGTGATGATTCTCTTTTCTGGATACCTTACCAATGCTGAAATAATGTTCAGAATAAACTATTCCTCAGTACCTAAGGACTTCGCATTTAAAAGTTCAGCATTAATGATCATCGACGAAGGGCTGCTGTGAGTGGACTTTTGGAGAGATTGCTTTTGCATGGGCGCTGTTTTTTTTTCTCGTCACGCTCCAAGCACATCTCCTCGCTTTTGATTATTTCAAAGTGCCTGCTGTCCTGCTGCATTAGTAGACCAAGGGAACAGAGGTCTTACTAAGACGGTGGTCCTTTGCTTTTCTGTGCAGGTTATGGTACCTGGAAGCCAGAACAATCTCCTTCTGAAGTCTCTGCTGCCAGATACTGAATACAAAGTGACGGTGACTCCCATTTATGATGATGGGGAAGGTGTCAGCGTCTCTGCCCCAGGAAAAACCTGTGAGTCAAACTTTCTCCCTGTGGATACTAGCTGACTAATTAATCAAAAATGCTCCTCCCCTGTAATGCACCTGAATGACACAATGCACTGTGGTGAAAAGATCAAAAGAGACTTCGTGATAGAAAATTTGGGTTTGAATTTTGGTCTTCCACACTTTCAAGCTGTGTGACTCTGGGCAAGTTGCTTAAGTGTTCTGGGCTTCAGTGTTCTTGTCTGTAAAACCTACAAACAACTACATCTTGCTCCTTCGGCATCTAATTCATCAGAAGTCCTGTTGATTCTCTAGAATGCATTCTACGTACGTGTCTGTCCATTTTCTCTCCACCGGAATCCAGGCGACGCCCACTCTGATGGCGTCTTCCTGCTTCCACTCTTGGCTCCTTTGTCATTCTCACAGCCGCCAGAGGAGCTTTTCAAAATATAAATTATCTCCTGTGACGCCTCTGTTCCAAGCCTCGCCACGGCTTCCCACTGTACTCAGGATAAAATCCCACATCCTGCCCAAGGCCCTGTGTGACCTGGGCCCTGCCGATCTCTTTGATCTCCCCTCTGACAGGAGCCCCAGCCATACCTCCTTTCCTGCTCTTCAGTGGACATTTTATAAGCTTGTGCCTGCCTTAGGACCTACGCACTAACTTCCTTCCACAAGGAATATCCTTTCCAGACGTTTTGTTTCTGGCTTTTCCTTGTCCTTTTGGGTCTCAGCTGAATGTCATCTCCTCAGACTTTTCTGACCACCCACGCAAAGGCGCTCACGTTCTCTATGTTAGCATCCTCTTCTGTTATTGTTTCAGTTATTGTCACGGCACTCTTTTACTGTCCTGATATTTTCTCGTTTGCTCATGTATTTGCTCACTGTCTCCTGTCCCGGGTAGCAGCATCATGAGAGTCCAGGATCCCACCTGTACTGTTCATCTCTGCATACCAAACTCCAGCAGCGCAGGGGAGGCTTCACGGAATATTTGTTTTACATAAATTGGCCATGATGATCATCTGAGGAGTATGCATGAAAGCCCTTGGTCAAACACTGCAAAGTCTTAGCTGTCCTTCATTACCGTGTGCTTGTCTGTCCTTACGTGAAGACGAATCTAGAACCTAATAGCTTAAAACGGCAACCACTTTATTATATCGTACCATTTTGTTGGTCAGAAAATTAGGCAAGGCTTGCTGGGGAATCCTTCCATTTCACATAGTATTGATTAAGGCCACCCGATGGCTGGGCTAGTGCGGAGTATCCAGGACAGTGTCACTCACATGCCTGACATCTTGGTGGGGAGGCCTAGAAGGCTGGCCTAGCTGAGCCTCTCTCTCTCTCATGTGGCCTCTTAGCCTCTCCCTGTCATAGTTCTTACTGGTGACTCAGGACTAAACGAGCAAGCGTTCCCAGAGGCAGAAAGCAGAAACTGTCAGGACGGTTAAGGGCTCTGCTTAGAACCGGTGCAGTGTCGCTTTTGCTGTAGTCAGTTGGTCGTAGACCTCACCCAGAGTAAAAGAGAGGGCCACAGGCTGCACCACCACTCAATGGGAGGAGAGTCAGAAAAACCGCACCCACCTTTAATCTACCACCATTACCCAGTGGTTATGTGTGGTAGGTGACGAGGGCTGAATTCTGTACCTGGGCACCTAAGTATGGATTTTTCAAATAAGTGCACAAGTCATTAAAATTCTGTAGCTGCAGCCCCAGGTCCTGGCTCTGCTCAGCTAAGCAAGTGGGTATTCCCTCCTCATTTGGGCGGCATCTCTCCATCCTCCTGGTGCGCGTGCTCTGAGTATCTCCATCCAGACCCCAGCCAAGCCGGCACGCTTTGCTGGAGACCACCCAGAGTCCTGTGAGCGCTGAGTTTCTAGTTATCCCCTCAGGGTTCACGTGGAAGGAGAGAAGGCAGAGGGAGGAGCAGAGATGTGGGGGCCCCAAACTCGTCACTTCGCGTCTAACCACCTATGCAGACATCTCGAATTGATCTTGGCTTGATCTACACATTGGAATTTATAGCATATTTTGATATTGTGCTGCTAAATAAATGCCTGAAAACTACAGAGTTAAACAGCAATTAAAGAAAATTAAGTAGTGGTCACCTAACATTGATGGAGCATCTACTATGTGCTTTTAAATACATCATCCTTTTCTGTCTTAAAGCCAGGTTGTTAAAAAAATGTAGGCAAGTTTGGTTTAAAATAAGCGTAATAAATTCTGAGTTGGTTTTGCACTGTGTTATTTAACGCTCTTATGTTTTGTAAAGTCACCATAAAGCCGCCACTCTGTTGGGGTCAGGGAGGGAGAAGGAGGTGGGAAAGTGAAGGGGCTCCCTCTAACTGCCGATAACCTGGGCTCAAAGTTCTACTTTTAACTTTTGTATGTTAAAAATCAGTATAATTCGTAAAAGGGTTTCACGTTGAACACACATATACATTCCCACAAATAAAAACTAAAGACTATTACTGTAGAAATATGACTTAAATCTCATCACAGAAATTCCACCACATGTAACAATATCTACATAGTAAAATTATTTTAAAAGGTTAGTGGGTGGGCTACTTATTTTAAGCAGTGGTCAATGTGACTACATTCTGTCACTAACAAAGTGATAAGGATATTGGCTATCAATATGCACGATAGTTTACCAAGGACCTCCATGTAAATGGCTTTAATGTTTTGATGAAAACAATTGAAAAACAATAACATAAAATTTCAAACAGTCCAGGTAATATAAAGATAAAAGCAAAAATAAAATCATCAGAATCGTACTTCTGAGAATCACCACCATTACTACTATGTGATTGTCCTTCATACAGCTGAACAAACATGCTTCAATAGTGGGATGGAGTGGCATGTAGGCAGAAATTTTAATAAATACTTTAATAAACAGTTTTACTTAAAATTAGCTTAAGGGTAGTCTACGGCCATGCTACCCTGAACAAGCCCATCTGATCTCGGAAGCTAAGCAGGGCTGGGCTTGGTTAGTTCTTGTATGGGAGACCACCTAGGAAGACCAGGTGCTGTAGGTGTAAAACATAAAAAAATAAGGCATTGTAAACTGATAAGGTCCTTGCAATCTGTGAGGTCAACCAAGGGTTACCTCGCCTAAAAAATAAAAATAAAATAAAATAAAATTAGCTTAAGGGCAAGGAACCGACATGACATTGGATAGACTGTTGATCTTCAGATAAAAGTGCTTCACCACAAGTGCAATTATTTTCTACATATCTAGTATTTAAAACAACCATGGACTCATCGAAAGCTTCTCACTGTGTGTTTCAGTGTAAATATTTTTAACACCGTGGGAAGATATCTTAGATTTCGTTAACAACAGTGTAGTTTGTAAAGATGGAAACCATACAAAACCCCCTATTTTTTTCCTTTTCTTTCTTGTTCAGTACCACCCTCTGGTCCCCAAAACTTACAAGTCTCAGAAGAATGGTATAACAGGCTGCGTATTACGTGGGATCCACCATCTTCCCCTGTAAAGGGCTATAGGATTGTCTATAAACCTGTTAGTGGTAAGTAGTGCTTTTAAAAATATTTTTATCACTCTTAGGCATCTAAAATGTCTTTTAAAGTGAATTGTTTTTGTTCCGCTTTTTATCTATTTTTGGTTTTTCCATGTTTTAAGAAGTGAGAAGAATTCTTACCTTCTTTGGGGAAAAAAAGTGTTTTAGTATGGTCAGTGTTAGAACGGACACTGTCACAGTGGTGATGTTATGCCCTGACCTAAGAAATGAACGGGAATGTTAACGAATAGGATACATGCCAGCATACACTTGGCCTACACACCCCAGACAAATAACCTGCCTCAGAAACTTTGACTCTAGAAATAGGATGTTTCTGGGCTCAATGGTTATATAGGCTCTAAACATTTGGAATCTCCAATTTCTCATTCTTCTACTTCTCAGTTCTTTGATGAACTGGAGAAAGTCTGTTTAATAAATCACCATTTGGGGAACTATGTTGGGGTATAAAATTCATCGATGCCCTAAGATTGTAGTAAAAGGCTTTTCCATCAGCCTGTTAGACCCATGGCAAGGAGACCCCTCTCTCCTAATCACATCGTTATATCTCGGAAGCAGGAGAAAGACCTGGATGGGGCCACGGAACCCTTGGTCCAAACACCACTGGGGATGATGCCGTGTGCGCTTCCACCTGTTACAGTGGCACTTTCATGAAGTTTGAACGGGAGACTCAAACTAGATATTATAAGGGTCTCCTCAGCATTTTGAACCGGGGCCTTCAGGATCTGCTGGTTGGCAGAAAGTCATTCTTCAATGATTCTTCTTGATTTGGCAGGAAAATTTTAAAAACATTCGTTGGGCCATTAAAAACTCTTTCTGCCCTCAGAAACTCCTTTAGTCTCGGCCTGTCACCTGAGATGTTGCTTTTGCTTCTGTAACACATTTCAGCCTTTTCCGTGTCCCATGATCTGGGTTCATACAACTAAAATACCCAGCCTCCGATTTCTGCAGACAGACAGACATCTCTATGCACCATGAAAATGAAATAGCAGGAATGTACCATGGATGCACAAGTCTGTTTGAGACAGAATCCTTGGGATCTGTCACCATTTTTTATTTGTTTGTTTTCTTGTGTCTTTTTTTTTTTTTCCAGGCCAGGGCATGTGCTAATTATAAAACGGCCTTGCTGTATTTGTTCTTTGGCCCTTTTTGTAAACATTGATCAGATTTTCTGAGGAAAATAGCTTTGTTTTAGGCCAGTGGTTCTCAGTCAGTGCAATTTTGCTGCCCAACAGAGATATTTTTGATTCTCACAACTCGATGCTATTGGATTCTGTAGGTAGTTAAGCATCCTACAAGTCACAGTACCTCTTCCCCACTGCTCCAGAATAACAATTAACCAGCCCTAAATGTCAACAGTGCTGAGGTTGAGATCTGCCGTTTTAGGTCAAATGGAAAAATTGTATGTGAACATTTGTACGGAGATTAGGGGCATGGGAAAATCGCTACTGAAAAAACATTCATAGAGAAATATTTAAATATATTGTTGGAAGGGAATCTGGCATAAAATAATGAGTATTTTAGGAACTTGTCACTAACTCAAAGCTTTCAAAGAAAGAGCACATATAGACAGAGGCAGGAGGTAAGTAAATTGGTGTGGGACTTAGCAAGAAATGTTTTTAATGCTAAATCAAAGATTCCACTGGGTTGAACCAGATAGAGGTGGACAAGTAAAAGCCTAAAGAAGCCACTGGTCAATGATCTTGAAGTAAGAGTGTCATCTGTCTGGTCCTAAAAATTATTAAGAGGTGTAGATAGAACTAGTAGTGGTAACACACGTTCAGCCCCACGTGGCTAAGCATGGCACTGTGACCATGATAAAATTTGTTGTTACTGACGCATGCCTGCTGGTGTCGAAGCCCGGTGTCTGAGAAAGGGCCATTGAGAATGACTTCTCAAAACCTATGGTAACATAGTAGGTCCACTGCAAAGGACTCATAATATGGTGGACGGTGGATTGTGAGGTAGGCCAGCTTAACTGACCAGCACTAGGGAAATAACCACATCTGCAAAAAGGACTGTGTCCCTATGGAGAAGCTGGCATGGTAGTCAGGTCCGTAAGTCTTAGAACTAGATGGGGCTAGATTTGCACCCCAGCTCTGAAAAAAAAATAGTTGACTAGGTTTCCAATTTTTCATCTTCTGTTAGAACTGACATACACTCTCTCTCCGTTAGTTGCCGGCCCGACACTGGAAACTTTCGTGGGAGCTAACATTAACACCATTCTCATCACAAACCTCCTCAGCGGCATGGACTACAACGTGAAAATATTTGCCTCTCAGGCCTCAGGCTTCAGCGACGCTCTGTCAGGCGTGGTGAAAACACGTAAGACCGATATCCTGTTGCCTCAGCCCCCACGTGTGGTTCTGCACTGTAACTCAGCCCCTGCTTCACTCGATGGTTGGTTTTTCTTTTCCTCAGCGTCGCCCTTTCTGGATGGTGTTTCATGGAAAGAAAGGTGTTCTCCTTGCTCAGAGCTGTAGCTCAGAGTCCTGGTTGGCAGGCGAACGTCAGAGCCTGGCCTTCAACCGTACTTGATGGTCGTGGGCAGGAGTGCCCTCTGCAAAGTCTTTGTTGGCATTTTTCAAATTAGGTGAAATTTTCTAACCACCCTGTAGCCTGACACAGCCAAGCCAGTCAAAGTTGGGCCAATGGGGAGTTCACCTTTTCTCCAAGCCTTCACCCCTCCTCCCCTTACACACACACCACACACACACACACACACACACACCCCTAAAAGATACATACGGCACTCTGAGGACTTCCTTCTTTACCTTTTAAGGGTTTCTGCACTGTCCACACACCATCTGGGACTTCTCAGCGGCATATCTGACTCCCAGACCCACGGCATAATGCAGTGTTTTCCAAAATCCCGCGTGTATATTCCACATTCTTTATGTTTGTTATACTTCCGTACCATCTGCTTAATATTTCTTTAAACCAACTTACAGGATATTTTTTTACTTAAGTACTTTCCAAAACCCACAGAATTATGCTAAACAGAAAACCAGCATTTTTAATACACATTAAAGGTAGTTCAGAAATGATGAAATAAAGATGGTTTGGCTGGTGCTGATGAAAATCATCCCGAGTCCTATCAACAGTACGTGCCCTGAAAATCATCCTATCAACAGTACATGCCCCACACCTGAGAATGATAGTCACGGTATCATCAAAATAAAAGCCTTAAATCTGCTACGTATTAGTTAAGGCCCCAAGCGAATTACTTAACTTCTCGAGCCCAAGCTTTCTCCATGTTCAAATGAAAATGATAATAACCATACACAGGGCGATTGTGAGGATTAAATAAAGTGTAAAAAGTGCCTATCAGATGGCAAGCGCTCAACAAAACCACTATTATTGTAATAATTGTGCTTTATGCCCTTGGCCTATATCTCACTCTCATCCCTAATCAAAGAATTATAGATGCAATTATGTAAGAAGAATATATATATATATATATATATATAATATATATATATATATATTAAAGCAGACCCCAAGTCGCCTGTATTTGACCACCTACATTTTATATAGAACCAACCTTTTATTAGTTTTCTTTAAAGGAATATCTTGAAATCTTAAAATCTGGGTACAGAATCAATTTAAACTCAAAAGAACTAGTTTGTGACTTCAACAGACCTGTGGCTGTGGCCTGTGGTTCTGATCTCATTCTTGGCTGTTGAAATGATACCCTCCTGGCACTCCCATAAGCGCCCAGTATTTCCCTCTGTTGTGCTACAGCAGCAATGGTCCCCAGCCTCTTTTGGCACCAGGACCAGTGCTCCTGTGAGAATCTTGATGCCTGATGATCCGAGGTGGAGCTGAGGCGGTGAAGCTAGTGCTGGGCAGCGGCTGGAAATACATACGAAGCTTCACTTGCCCAATGCTCACCTCCTGCTGTGCAGCTCGGTTCCTAAAGGTCATGGACCCCTCCCGGTCCGCTGCCGGGGGTGCAGGACTCCTGTATTGTAGCAACCCCACAGTCCTTCCTTAGGAACACCCTAGAATCCCCTGTGGATTTCCCCACCTCTATCTCCTCTCTCCTCTAGTTTATCTTGGTTTTTCTCCTCAATTACTCTTTCTGTCTGTGCCATTTTTTTCTGTCTCTATGATTTGGTCTCTCTTCTTATTCTTTCTTGTCTCCTTCTATTCACTGTTCTCTGCCTCTCTTCCTTCTGTTCTTTCCTCTTCTGTCCTTTAATAAACACAGTATTCTAAATAATATTAAAAGACTTAAAGTATTAAGTTGTTATATATTCTATCCTTAAAGTAAACATTAGATTGGCTTATTATTTGTTTTCTTTCTTCTTTCTCCCAAGCAAAATAAAACTCCATGCAACTGCAAATAAATTAAAGTGTTTTTTAAATTTGGTGTTATATAGATTGTTATTGATTTCCTTTTTTTGATGGGAGAGGGGTTGTTTACTTGGCCTTAGGATAAAACATCTTGCTTCTCTCATCTAACAGAAAAGAACACTGTGAATGTGTAAGTTGTGATTAGACAAGATTATTTTTACTATCTTGAACAATAATTTTAGGTTATTATTTTTATTTAATGACGTAGCTATTAGAGAGGGAGATATTAAAGAAAATGATATAGGCAAGAGAGTCAGAGGTCATAAGAAAAAGTAAATATTATTTTCTGCTTTCTGCTTGTTCTAAATGAGAAACATCATATGCTTACTCTTCTGAAGTCTTGGAAAAACAATATTTTTACTGCTCTACAAAAACCTTTGGTGAATCATTTTTGAATATTACAGCATTCTAAATTAATAGAAATCTATGTATTTTTAAATAATTTTTGTTATCTGCATTAAATCTTTTATTTTTAAGTTTTCAAAATTTGTTAATTCTCATTCAATCATGTTTTGAAGGCCAGTCCTTGTGAAACTGCTCCCTTTGAGTAAGACTTCCATTTTGCCTACTTGTTCATACCTTTTGTTAAGCCATCACTATCTTTCAGTGGTTGCTAAGTACATATTGTATTAATTTTTATTAAAGTATATATAGTAATTTTTGAATATTTAGAAAACACAAATAGAGAAGATTGAAAGTCACCCATAATTTCGCCATGCGTTGCATCTAGTCTTTTTCTTCTGAATATGTATTTTTTTGTTTACAAATATAAGGCAGAATGTGTAATACATCATTTTTTGCAACTGCTTTTTCATGTCATAAAATGATTATCTTTTGTGCAATACTTTGTTCCAAGCTGACAGTCCACTTCTCACTAAGGAACCTTGAATTAGGATTTTATCACGTTAAAGTTCATTGCAGACTTGGGACATTTGTGGTAGTATCTGCAGTGTGACATAGTTATGTTTTTATTTCCTTATAGTGTTTTTGGGCGTGACCAATCTTCGAGCAGACCAGACTCAGATGACCAGCTTGTGTGCTCACTGGCAAGTTCACCGTCATGCCACCGCCTACAGGATAGTTATCGAATCCGTCCAGGGTAGGTGCAATTCATCACGTCTGTTTTTGTCAAGCACTAAGCTTGGTTCTGTGCAAACCACTGTGGAAAGCATCCACGTAACATTAGACGAGCCCTCTCGTTTAGAAACCTTTTTGATGATGCATGCTTATTTGATATTTGCTTTGTGGGATCCAGGTTTGACGGTAATGTTTTTCGTAGTGATTCTTTTTGCTTTGGGGGATTATTGGCGAAGAGCACACTCTCACCCAGGAGATGGGATAATATACCTGTGCCACCCCGGGCAGCTTCTGCCGCATTTCAGTTCTCAAGTGTATCTACGACTCGGGACTTTGTTTCAAAGTTGAAACGCTAAAAATGGTGGCTTTTTTATTAAAATATAAAGAAAAACAAAAAGCTGATTCCCAAAAAGTGAGTTTCTAGGAACTTGAATCCTCTTTTATATTATCAGCATGGATATTCAGAAAATGAGGTCAAATAATGAAATTACTTGAATAGAATTTGTATTATCAGTAGAAAAGGTGTGTCTTGTTATGTCTAGGAGACACCAGAGAATCCCAAGTGAATTTTTTAATCTTTCAAACTTGATAATGAAATTGTTAAATATTTTTTTTTTGGACAATGATCATATTTCCTCATAAAAAAAAACGAAGAGCTAATTTGATGGGGGCAGGCCTGAGTAGGAGGATTGTAGCGCATAGTTCTGGCTATACCTACATGTAAAATCATATTTTGATCCAATCCAGAAGGTGAAAGCACAGTTTAGTCGAGTGCTGAGAGCATTTGGAAATAAGCTGAGAATATGACAATAGAATATGAGAGACACCAGAAGAGGTTGTACCCACCCCAACCAAAGCACTGTCTCAATAGACAGGCTCAGCCACTAATTCCTTGATTCCCTGTGTGTGATCCCATAGGAGTCCCTTTAGCCTGACATTGGCTAAACATAACGGGAGTGGCTTTAACTTAGAATGAACATTGAGAAAGAGAAAGCCAGGACAAGTCCAATGGATCTTTTGGTTGTATTTAATATGATTTATGAGATGCTTAAGCAGAAGTAGATGAAAGATACGCAACTATTTAAGAAATAATTATAAAATCTTGAGGAGTTATGTTTTATATATCTTTAAAAGACTAGTTAATCTGTTTAATATGAAAGAGTTGACATTTAATGGTATTTGCTAAGCTTCAAAAAAATACTAAGTATAAAAATTACACTCCCAAACGACCCCCAATACTTTTATCTTTTTATAATGTCTAAGATGTTGACATGAAGGGACATGTCCTGTGGATAGTCATTGTCTTTCATAAAAATTTATGTAGGTCGACATAACATTGTATCAATACTGGCTTATTGGTGGAATTGGTGAAATCCTTAAGTATTTTTTAAACTAAATGCTTTTAGTTCAGCATATTTGCAAAATAACATCGGGATTCTGAGAAGGTTTGATTGATGTGTCTGATAACATTGACCCAGTTATCTAAAACCTCGATAAGCTCTTCCCGAAGCCAAGATTTTTGCTAGCAAAAAACATGAGTCCACACTTCCTTCTTATCTTCAAGTTAACTTGTATCCCTTCAGTATTATTTTCAGGCTTCCCAAATCCTCTTAAACAGATCCTCAGTAGTTTTAATTAAACAAGAGTGCACAAAGTGTTGTTCAGTTTATTTTCCACCAACATTTATAAGCTGAGAGATTTATGAGCCCAATTAGCCTACGTCTCATTTACATAATTGTTAACTGAGTATTATTAATCAACTGGACAGCAACAGATTCTAATTGACAGCCTCAAAGAGGAGTGTTGGGGTGGGAGTGAGTAGGAATCGTAGTAGGGAATATGTTTAAATATTTTAACTTACACAGTTCGGGTCAAGGAATAGTTTTTCTACTTGGAGTGGGGAAGAATTAGGCTGGGTTTCTTTCTTTTTGACCCTTTTACTTCCTTCAACCATTTTTCTTACCCTCACCTCCTGACCTCGCCCCATCTGACAACCACTAACCTGTTGTTCTCTGTATCTATTACTTGGTTTAGTTGAGTTTCTTTATATTAAAGAGAAATGTAATCTTCATCCTAACCACGGCCTTCAAAGGACCTGTGGTCAGATGTTCATTCTTTCATTAGCAGATGAGTTCCAGAGCTGTTTTAGCTCTGTAATATCTGCCATTAGCTACATAAGCTGCCTCTGTAGAAATTTTAGTCCTTGCACACAAGAGGAAATCCTAGAGAGAAGTGGGACCTGATTCCTCCATGAGACAGAGGAGAG
Source organism: Eonycteris spelaea (assembly GCA_003508835.1). Classification (NCBI taxonomy): domain Eukaryota; kingdom Metazoa; phylum Chordata; class Mammalia; order Chiroptera; family Pteropodidae; genus Eonycteris; species Eonycteris spelaea. The sequence goes on from PUFA01000077.1 coordinate 3,989,905, forward strand.
CTTTCTCCCAGGGTGACTTATTTCTGAACACCTCTGACAAATTCTTACTGTTGACAAGTAACTTTTTCCAGATTTTTAAAAAGTATACTCCCCATGGTCTGGTCATGTCACTTGTATACTGAGATGTAGTCGTGGAGAGACCTCTGTTCTGACCACAATTGCTAGTTACCTTTCTTCTCTGGACTTCGGTTTCTCTAAAATTACTTCTTTTGAGGCTTTTACCTGATGCAATACCTACAAATTTCCAAGGTTTTTGTGAATAAAGTAGTTAGGCTGTATTGTCCACATTTACTTATTTGTTTATAAATGGCAAAAAAAAAAAGAAAGAAAGAAAGAAAAGAAAAGAAAAGGGACTTAAGCAAAAGAGTCAATTTATTGGCTAAGATACTGAGAAGTTAGAAAGTACCTGGACGGCACATCGAGATTTAGGTGTTCAGTGTCATTAAGATTTAGTCTTGCTTCGTCCTCTGCTCTGCTCTGCTCTCATCCTCAGCCAGATTCTTTGGGTCAGTCCCAGTCAGACCCAGAATTACATTCTCCCAGCTTCCAGCTTAACAGTCTTCATGAAAAGAGAGCTTTTCTTTCTCAATAATTCCAACAGAAGTCCAGGAACAGAGTCATAGTGGCTCAGTTTGTGTGAGATGCCCCAAAGTCTGTCATTGAGTTCAAGGGGCATGAAATAAACTGGTCAGACCTGGTTGCCTCCCACCCCTTTTTGTTGAAGAGGAAAGAGGGTTGTTATTCAGTCCTTCCTAAATCATAAAGACCAAGAGTGGAGAAGAACAGAGTCAAAGAAAGAGAGATTAGATGCAAGATAGACAAAAAGAACAGATGTCTGCTATCCATGTAAATATTATGACATTTTTCATAGCCAAGACCAAAAAAAAAAAAAAGAAAGAAAGAAAAGTTTACCAGAAGGATAAAGTCCTCTTAGGAGAGACTGAAATAAAATCTGCCTTTGAGTCAGTCATCCACTTGCCAAAATTAAATTGTAGGCTTTTGGTTAATAGCAAGATAAACCAAAGCCAGAGACTTGGTTGTTCTGGGGTAACTCAGAACCCCATGGGAGCCTCCCTTAGTTCTGTGCATGCTCTGTAGTCCGTGTCTCTCTCCAGCTGTTTCGAGTTGACTTGCTGCCCGAGACTGAATATAGCATTTCCTTTCAATTTGTGTATTTTATCGCCACGAAGGCCAAAATACTGTATTCTCTCCCTCGTCTCCATAGGTTGGTACATGCCTTTCTAGCCTGCTTTAGAAAAGTTTCAAAGGATGACCTACTTGTCCTCCATCTTTAGGTGTTGAAATGTCAATTTTGCAGTATCATCCATTCACCCAGAGAAAGAATTGCGGTACAGTGGAGGGCCTACTTTACCAACACCAGAGCCTACCCGCCCCCACCCGTACCCGCAATGATCACATGAAACCAAACCTAATCTCAGGAGTTAACTTTCCGAAGCAGTGACATTATCATTGGGTATTTGAGAGACATGGGGGATGGAAGCATCTATACCATAAAATCGCAGTAGAGTATCCTGGGATTCTTTGCTTGTGGATTCAGTAACTACTCAGGGTATTTTGGTGAGTCAAGTTGGTAGCACCATTATTGGCATGACAATAACTCAGATACTGTATTTAGTTTTGCTTCATAAGAATGAATGCACAAAGATAGAATTTTTTCAAGTGTTACAAAGAAATAAATTAATTCCCTGCTTTTGGCTTAGGCAGTTGAGGAAATTAGTCATCATTTGATCAGTTTTTAGGCCTGAATCACACATGCCAAAAGCACCATGGATACACCCCATTCATGTAACCCCTCTCTGTAGTATTGAGAATCAAATGATACTGTTTCCTATTAATTTTACAGTGACTATTCCAGTTTTCCAAATATTTGTAGATTTTTTTTAGGCAGTAAAAGCCATCTATAAAGTACATGGGTATCCACAAGACATAGAGGAGATGACAGAAAAGCACATTTCTAGACGCAATTCCAGGAGAGTTCCTGGACACTTTTATGGAGATAGATAAATATGATTATTCACGCCTAGGATTTAGGAAATGTTTGAATTACAGGTGGTTCACAGGAACTTGCAGGAGGTTCCAAACTTGTGGTTAAGGGTTAATAGAAAGAAACATCTACTGTGGGGTCTGAGCCAGCCTGACCTTGGACATCAGCAAAGCAGAGAGCAGGGTTACTTACATTTTTCTTACGATTAACTCCTTTCGCAGCACACATAATCTCACAAACACCTTAATATTTTCATTTCATCATTTTGCAAAATATATGATAAAGAAATTATTGAAGTATACCTTTATTCATTCCGAACAAATATATTACCAAAGTGATATTATAAAGTTCACTTTTAAAACTCTTTGATATTATAATTAGAACAATAAATTTTAATTCCACTGAACATATGGCTTTAATTTATTTATGTTTTTTAAAATCAGGATTTATCCATAGACAAAAATTTAAATGGCATGTCATGTTTCTCTGACATATGTATACTGTAATATTTATGTTTTGTTCCTACATATTAAAATATAGATTGAAATTTAATAGGTATTATACTTTCAAAATAAGCAAAAATTAGTATTTGACATTAACTTAAAAAACACTTGGTCTGTTTTTGTGTTATATATATTCACTATATATTTACTGAACTGCAAATAACATTTTAAAGTTCTTTTTAACCACTAAATAATATATGTAATGTATTTAATCAATGCAGTTTTTAAAGTTTCACCATTTTTATTTTATTTATTAAATGATTTTTTAATTTTTTAATATTGTAATTTTTTAAATTACAATATTATTGACTACATTCCTATTCTGTACTCTACATCCCCATGACTATTTTATAACTGCCAATCTGTACTTCCTAATCCCTTCCCTTTTCATTCATCCCTCCAACCCCAATTCCATCTGGCAACCATCAAGATGTTCTCTGTATCTGGGAGTTTGTTTCTGTTTTGCTTTTAACACCGGTTTTTAAATTTCTAGAAATAAAGCTATGTAAGGCTTTGACGAGGTGGATGCAACTTATGGGTCAGATGAAGATCCATCTAGAGGGAACTTGCATAATAGTGTTTTCATGGTAGCAGTGATTCTCCCTTTTAACCAATTATGTGATATAATACCTCAAGCCAGTATAATTCATTTTGGAATTTTCTGATTAGGCCATGAATATTAAGCATTTTAGAAACAAATCATCTAAAGATGGCTGTTTTTTAAAAAAAAATTTTTTTATATGTGTATTTTATTGTGTTTCTGTTATAGATACACAAAAGCAAGAATCTACTCTGGGTGGAGGGACAAACAGGCATTGCTTTTATGGACTTCGGCCCGATTCACAATATAAAATCAGTGTTTATACAAAGGTTCAAGAGATCGAGGGCCCCGGTGTCAGCATAATGGAAAAAACACGTAAGTCAAGTGTCTTCTCTCCTGATCCCTGTCTCCAGAACAGTTTTTAGGCATCCTGTTTTGATTTGAAAACCTTATTCCATTTAGAAAAATATTAGCTTTTGCTGCCTGGGAAGATCTGTAATATAAGTTTTTGTTCCTCTTATCCAGTCCCAGAATTCACTGCACATGGCCTAGTGATGTCATCTGTATGTTTTTTCCCATCCCCCATAAGCTTCACAAGGGACTATAAGGCAGTATGATGGCAAAGTGCTTGAAACAATGACCTGTATTGTGATCTGTATCCATAAGGAACATTTGCGGTATGTGGAGTGTGAAATGAAGCTTAAGGACCGGGTCCTGACATTAAAATAATGGCATTTTACCACAGCCATGCAGGTGGGCATGAGCCAACATGTTCCAACTGGCTGACCCTGGAGTTATTGCCTACTTAAGAAGCTTTCACATTTTTTCCAAGTTGGCTGCAGATCTGATGCGCTGAAGGGGAAGGCAAAGTATAAGATTAAAACAAAGCACTTTTGACTTGTTGTAAAGAGCAAGGAGGGTGTCAGCTTCTTGGAATGGCGTTTAATCAAGGATTCCTGACCTAGAGGCCACAAACATTAAAATGGTTCAAATCATAATGAATTCTGGGGGACATTTATGTGCTTACCTCAGAAGCTTGAACTCGAAACCCTGAGGATTTGCGTCTGACTAGGTAGTGGGCAATGGGCTTTCTTGGAGGCTCCTCTGTCTTCTAGCTGACTTTTAGAAAGCTTTACTGCTTATATATGAGTCTTTCGATGGATCTGGGACATACAGAAAGAAATCATCATCGATGTGTGACTTTCAAAAATAGAAAGTCAAGATACAGTAAATTGAATCACTTAATTTTTTTCTAATATACTTTATTTCGTAACACTGAAATTTTGTATTATACACGTATTTTTGAGATATAATTACATACCATAACGTTTGCACATTTTAAGTGTTTAATTCAATACTTTTTAGTACTAAGAGTTGTATAACCATCACTGCAATCCAATTTTAGAATATTTTCATTGACCCAAAGAGATCTTTTGTGTCCGTTCACAGTCAACCCCCTGTCTTATCTTCAGCCCCAGGCAATTTATTTTTTTTATTTATTTATTTTTTTATGCATTTGCCTTTTCTGGACATTTCATGGAAATGAAAATATATAATATGCAATCTTTTGCATCTGGCATCTTCATTTAGCATATGTTTTTGAGGTTCATTCATGTTTTAGTTTGTTTCTTTTATTGCCTATTAGAATTCTGTTTTATGAATAGAGGATCACATAATTTTAGAGTTATTAGAAGCCTGGTAGTACAGAAGATTTAGGGTCAAATAGGCTTGGTTGGGGCTCCTTTCCAGAATCGTGGCCTGGGGGCGATTCAACATTTCTGAGCTTACTTTTGCTTATCAGTAGAATTAAATACCTAATCTCTTAGCGCTAGTGGTGGTGGTAAAGATCCAGTGAAAAAGAATCTGTTAAACAGCTTTTCAGGCTGTATCTTATTGAGCAAGTGCTTTTTGTCAGCACTTGGAAGTTACAAAGTTATAGCCATGGGGTCAGACATGTTTTCTCTGGGAGATGTATATACATACACACCCACATAATACACACACACACATATAGTTCTATATAGTTTTAACGTGTGTTGAAAATTCAACACATGTCCCCATGGTGCCAGTCTGCTGGAACCGAGCAACTGCTGTTTCTTTAGATAGTGCCTGTGCTCTAAGTTAACTCCTGCTTACTATTCAGGCTAGTTCTTCGCTCATAGTCATTACTTGCCTGACTTCCGAAAACATTTGAGTTTGAGAGCCCTGTTCTCTTTCCTTCCCCTAACCTTAACTCTACCGCTGTTAACTACCAACCCGGGGTTAATTTGGATAATGCCGTTTGATGTAAATGCTTATATTATGTTGGCGACATCTGCCTTTTTGCAGCTTCTACCCCACTGGCTCTGGTTCAACCTTCTGAAGCAATACGGATCAGGACTGCTCCTTCTTCTGTGTGACAGACCCTCACGTCCTTGAAGACAGGGACCATCTATATGCCACATAGAGAATATAAACATGTGTCACCAGTAATTGTTCTTCTCACCCAAGGGATTCTTTGACCAAAGTGCTGCCCAAACATACTGATTTGTCTACCACAGCCTCCCATTGATTTGGCTCTTGATTTATTGAGAACTTAGGACGTGCCTCCCTATTGCACATTAAAGAAATTACGCAAACCTCGCTTCCACAAATTTCAAGATACATAAATCTGGTTTTAGACACCTTTTGTGGTGCTTTCAAGAAAGTTTTGCATGAGATTTCTCGTTATTCCTCATTTTTTAACTTTGTGAAACATTTTAGCTTCAAAAATTGCCTGTAAAAGGTAAAAGTGATATATATTCATAATAATGCACAGAGATATAAAGCGCATTGTCCCTCTTTATCCCGTCTTCTTTCCAGAATACTTATTTGTGTCAGCTTAGCCTCCTTTAAAAAATTCTACCTGATACATATCGGACAGATAGATATTTTCTGTTTTTATGTCTCACAAGTAGAATCATACCATAGTTTCTGTGACTTGCTTCATTTCACATACTAATTAATCTCTAACATTTTTCCATACCAGTAGTGTAGTTACCTCATTCTTTTAAATGTCGAATCTTTTTGCTCAATTTTATTTTATTGGCTCTTAGAATTGGAAGAGACCTTAAAATTCATCTCTTCCAACCTTCCTGCCAGTGAAGGAATTCCCTTTACAGCAACCCCGGCAAATAATCAGTCTGTCTGAGCTCAGAGTCTTCCAGCTATTCGGTGCTTGCTTACTGCCTCCAGAGACTGACCATCCCCCTCTGTGATCAGCTATGATTAATCGAGAGGTTCACCACATATCGAACTGGGATAATGTAAAGAATTTTTTAAAGGTTTTAAAATTTTTTTACTGTCAAGTAAGAATAGGAAAGAATACGTAAAATAAATGTTTAGGCTGTTTATCTAATGATGCCATAATGATGCCATATGAACTGGTATGATAGTTAGAGCTCTGATTAAATATCCCAGGTCCTTTAAGCAGGACACACTTCCACTATTCCATGGACTGCTCATCTGTCATCATCAGGGTTGAACTGATGTGGACACACTGTAGTCTCCGGGGGTCCTTCCGTTTAATTTTCAGAATTAAAAGTTGTCCAGATACAGTCTGAGCAGAATAGAGAGTGAATCAGAGTCCACTGGGGACCACATCCTAGGGATGCGGGGTGAAAAGGGGAAAAGTACTATTGAACAAGGATTGATGGCCCATCTCTGCTTAGGCAGAATGGAGATGAAGTTTATTATATGTGTGAAACCAGCCAGAGACTAATCTAAAACATGTTGGTGGGATTCGTGCCCTAAATCAGCATTAGAACCGCTCTGTAGTTGACAGTTTAATTGCACTGACTTCTTCTGGGTTAACTGAACTGAGGCAAAATAGCATTTCAAGCCTTCAGCAAGAGGTGGAGGGGATAGATGGAGCCAGTTTTTACTGTCTGAGGCAGATTCATAGCAGTCGCTAAATTCACTAATTCTCAAGAAGAGAACTGTTTCAATCCTGGACTCCCCTGAAGAATTACTGCTCCATGATCTCCCTCTCTTTGCCACAGATGAGATAGCTGATTGATATTCTTCCTCCTTCTCCTTTCCAGACGCACCTCCTACTCAACCACCTACTTTTCCTCCGACTATTCCACCAGCAAAAGAAGGTAAAAGAATATACAATGATGATGTGATTTTGTGGGTTTTATTTGTTTGTTCATTTAAAAGCCAAGATATTAACAAAAGGTGTTTTCTCCTTAATAGAAATGCTTTTTGAGCCCTGATAGGGTACAACTTTCAACCAGTAGTAAATAAGACATAAGGATCTAATGCACAATATAATGAATATTTACAGCATTTTTGTACTGCAATTATATAGTGTGATAGAGGTACTAAATATTGCTATGGTGGCATCCCATATGTAAATGTATCTAATTAGCATGTTGTGCACCTTAAATTTATACAATATTACATATTAAATATGTTGAATTTTTAAAAGAAAAAATGTTCATTTAATTATAGATTCTGTACAATGGGGTAGATTTTCTAACAGAATTACTTCATATTTATTTCATTGAAAATATCAGAGTAGTAAATGTTCGCTAAGAAGGAATAGTTACCTAATTTGTGAGTGAGAATCTAGTTTATAATTCTATAGACAGGGTAATATTTTCCCAGCTTATTTCTGAAATGCCTCTCCTAGTTGTTTCTTTCTATCTTTATCACAAGAGTTCTTCATCACCTCTTCCCTGAACTGTTAAGGTAACTTTCTAAAAAACTTTTAAACACAGTAGTGATTGCAAATTATTTTTATTCCATTAATGAACATTTATTAAACCTACTGTTCATTCTCAAAGCTCATATGTCAAACACTTAAGACACAATATGCTCTTCACTCATTCTCACTATTGCAGAGAATAGGTGTTTGCCTAGATAAGTACCAGTCGAGCATATGAGTTAGAAAATGAAGATTATACTGTTGTAGTTCCGAAATTAGAACAGTTAATGCAGCCGTGGGTTAATTACTTATAAAGGCGGAAAGGAAATTTGATCTGCATTTTGAAGAATGAGTTTTACAGATAAATAATGAGGAAAATAGCACTCAAAGTCATGGAATGTTCTAACCACATGATGTGTTTGGGGGGCCATAAGTGCTAGTGTGGTACATGGAGAAGGGTGAAGACAGAGTTATGAGGTCGTTTGGGAGCCAGAGTAAGGAGTTTGGGCTTTATCCTGTAGGAAATGGTGCGCCATGACAAAGTTCATGAAGAGAGGCTGACCGGAGGAAGTCTGTGTTTGAGAAAGATAACCTTGGTGGAATGGAGAGGAGGGATGGATTGGAGGGGGTGGATGGAGAGGAGGAGAATATAAAGGTGGGACATATAGTTGGAAGGTTTTGGAAGAGTTCTTCCATTCCCCATGCATTTTAAAGTTCCTATTACATATCAGAGAGACAAAGAAAAATCAGTTGTTCCCATCTTATAGGAGCTTCAAGTCAGTGGGGTCAATGCTGGAGAGTGTAAGGGTTGAGGAAAAAAGAGACAGTGAGAAACTCTGGCAAGGTCAGCATCCTTCCTAGCATACCATGCAAAGTCTTCTATGATTGACCTACTTGGAGGCATCATGCGCCAGACTGTTGGGTAACAGCAAAATTGTACATCCTGATTGATGAGTTTACTAATTAGACATTTCTGATCCAGATATTACAGGACTCTTTGAGGTCAGAGTATTTTTACTTAGAGCTGAGCATGGTCACCATTCAGTACACATTCATGAAGGCTCATGGAAGATACACAATTTGAAAGGGTTTGTGAGAGTAAGGATTGAGAAAGCAGAAATATTGGTCCTGAAATTTTCATCAGGATGGTTTTAAGTGGTGGAACTTTTGTAGCTTGAATGCTTTTATTCATTTTAGCCTCTGTTTGTCCTTTGTGTGTTTAATTAAAAAGTCTGTAAATTTTTATTAAAATCGTGCTGAATATTTATTAAACAAACCTTAAGAAGTAGAAAAGAGTACACAGAAGAAAATTAAAAACATAATTTCCTATCCCAGAGGTAATTTCTTCATGCATTTTGGTGTATTTTCTTGTTTTTCTTTAATTTATTAATATTTCATTTTGAGAATATATTCAGATGATCATGCTTTCATTTCAAAGGTGAAACGTAGTCTAGATTTTATCTTTCCTTGGAAATAGAGGACCAAGTTTTCTTCTATAAGCTTATAATTAACAGATCTTGTGATTCCTTTCAGCTTTAAATTAAAACCATAAATTTTCAAAATTTTATAAATCATGGAACTCATGAGAACAACCTCACCAGATTCTTATTGTTCTTGGAGTATTACCTCACTTAGAGATGGTTTATTTTACATTATAAATAGCTTTAATGGGATAAAGTTGCATTTAATAAAATAAAAACCAAATGATTATTTTTTTCCTAAAGAAAGGAAAAAAGAATATTTTATGTAACTGACCTAAGATTTGAAGATTTAAATTATTGAAGAGTAAATTGTTTATTTCATTAGAAAGGAGTCCAGCACAGTGATCTGCACTAATGAAGGAGAAAGAGACATAGATAATTTGCAACCACACATGATACCCAAAAAAATGACAATTAAAAAATGCTTTCAGCAGAGTAGGTGTTTGTTGGTGTGTTTTTTGCTAGTTTGTGAGTGTTTGCATTAGTAATACCTACCAATAATAGTTGTCCTGGGCTGGCATTGGTGTACAGTTTTTGACACGTTAACAATGGCAGAGGGCATAGACAGAATTTTTGAACAAGGCTGGAATTGACGTTTATTTATGGCCTCAGCCAGAACGCATATCAAGTTGTAGATTAATCTGGTTCCCTTGTGTCACATGCCTACGGTTGAATCTCTCTTAAGTTACTCAATAAGCAGGGGACAGAGTATACACAGAATGACCACTTGGGCTTCTTTCTAGATCAGTAGGCACTAGAGAGTTGCTGATTCTTCTGTCTTAAATCACTTAGTTCCACCTTTTGCTGTTCTCTCGCTTCTATTCTTTGGGGCTGAGGTTGAGGTTTTTTTTTTCCCCACTTCTAATTTCCCATGTTCCATAGAAATTAGAATAGGAACCTCAAGTATAGAAGAGAAATTAGGGTCAAGAGCTTGGCATATAAACCTGAAAGGATTTGTGCATTTTCTTTGGGAAGGAGCTTGAGTTACCAGAGCGAAATCATCATCTGCTTTGTTGGTTTAACATCTACTATGTTTTCCCCTTATCTCTGATTCGAAATTTATTCTTGGTCTTCAGTATGTAGAGCTGCCAAGGCAGACCTGGTATTTATGGTGGATGGATCCTGGAGTATTGGAGATGAAAATTTCAACAAGATCACTGACTTTCTGTATAATACTGTTGGAGCCCTGAACAAGATTGGTGCAGATGGAACTCAAGTAAGGCTAACACATCAATCATTAATTCATTCTAGGCATTAAAAAGTTATTCTAATGTATTATTATGGCTGCTAGTCAGGGGATATGAGTAAAGAACTATAATGATCATATTCAACCCTGAATGAGAGGATACACAAGTCTGCATTTAGAAGCAGCTTACTGATGCCTGAGAGAGCTTGAGAAGATTCTAATCCTTAAAAGCTATTGGATTCGACAAACTAAGACAGTTGGAATGGCCATATCAGCAGATGTTCTTTTATATATAGTAGGATATCCCTTACAGATACAGCCAATATTTCCCCTGCTCTCAAAGACATTAAGATCTTGGAAGAGAGAGGTATGGCCACCAAGTACTATAGATCAAGTAGAACTTAAAATAATTCATTTATTCAACAAATGTTTATTGAGGATTTATTATGGCCAGACACGGTACTGTTAAAATGAATATGACAGACACTGTCTCTCATTACATGGTACTCATATTCTTAAAGGCACGAAAAGGAGGAAGATGAGAAACAGATATAAATAAGCAAATAAAGAAATTCACAAGGTAGGGTGTAAGCCCCGAAAACAGAGTGATAGGATTTAAATTCACCGAGGGTTATTTAAATTTGTGTGTGTGGCAGGGGGTATTTTAAATTGTGTGGTCGGTGAAGTCTTTTTTGGGGAGGTGGCATTTGAACTGAGTTGTAAATGATCTGTAAGAGATCTGAGAGAGATCTGAGTGCAAAGGAGCTAAGATGAGAACCAGTTTTGAGGCTTCAGATGCTAAAACTTGTAGCTAAGATTAATGGGGGAGCACGTGGGGGGCAGGAGCAGAGGTGGTAGAAATAGACCGAACCAGATTATCTTGACCTTTGTCAAATTATAAGGCCTAGTCTGCCTTTTTTCCACCTGTCAAATGAGGTGGCAAAGGCCTACAGGAGTTAGAGAAGTTTTTAAGGTGGAGTACTTTCTGAAAGGCACTTGGAGAAAAAAATGCTATTTAATGTGTCATCAGATTTGGTATGTAAGGTGTGTGGAATTTTAAACGAAGGAAATTGTGGACTGGGCTAAGTAAGAAATTAAAATCATAGATGATATGCTCTTGTGTGTGCTTTCTGGCCTAGTGGTAGTCTACATATGTATAAAAAAACCCAAAACCGCTCTTTCTCCAGGTTGCAATGGTTCAGTTCACTGATGACCCCAGAACAGAATTTAAACTAAATGCTTACAAAACCAAAGAAACTCTTCTTGATGCAATTAAACATATTTCATACAAAGGAGGAAATACAAAAACAGGTAAGATCAAAAAAAGCTCAGTTAAGACCCAAAGTAACTAATTATTAGTAATTACTGAGATGACCTTTGTAAAATTATATTTATTGGGGATAATAATGGGTAATAACATTATATAAATTTCACGTGTACAACTTCATGACACCTGTATACTCTATACTCAACTACCAAAGTCTAGTCTCCTTCTTTACCTTGCATTTGACCCTCTTTACCCTCCTCGTCCTCCACCAACTCCCACTCCCACCTGGTAACCATGATTCTGTTTTCTGTACCTGTGAGATTGTTCATTTGTTGCTTTTTGTTTGATTTCCCACATATGAGTGAAATCATATGGTTCTTATCTTTCTCCATCGGACTTATTTCACTTAGCATAATATCCATGTTGTCACAAATAGAAATATTTCATTTTTTATGGCTGAATATTATTCCATTGTACATATGTACCACATCTTTTTTATCCAATCATCCAAAATGACCTTTTATTCTTTTTTTGAGGCATAGTAATATAAATTTTTTTTAAAACGATTTTTTATAGATTTAAGAACTATGTTCCCACTTTTTCCTCCCCAGGGAAAAAAAAGAGAGAGAGAGAGAGAGAGAGAGAGAGAGAATAAAATTGAGCTATTGCCTTTCTTTGTTTCAGGAAAAGCAATTAAGTATGTCCGAGACACCTTGTTCAATGTGGAGTCAGGTACCAGAAGAGGCATCCCAAAGGTCATTGTGGTTATAACTGATGGACGATCACAAGATGATGTGAACAAAATCTCCAAGGAGATGCAATCTGATGGTAAGTTGTATACAGATCAACAGTGGTGGCTATGAATAATATGGTTTGTTTCTGAATACAAATTTATAAGCGATATCAGCATGACTTTAATGTTTTTAAATCTTTCTTAATATTGATTGGACAATATGATTTTTAAAATACATTTCCAGGTACAAATCTATTATTTTGCTGGGGTTTCTCTAATATTTTTGCTGTGTATGGGATGCCCTGTGTAAGAAATGCCAGCGATTAAATGTAATACTATGAAAAAGATCATTATGAAGGGCCAGGGAGGGACCCTGATCACAGAAACTCCTTAACTTCATCATCTGTAAAATGGAGATTCTCATAAGACTGTCATGAAGATTACATTGTATAAGACATGCCTGGCAAGTATTAGTTTGATATCCATTTGCCAAGTATTGAACCATGACCCACCTCAGGCTGCTAAGTCTATTAATATCTGTTTCTATACTTTATCCCATGAATTTTAAAATAATTATTAAAATATGCAGACATAACAGTGTTACTCAAATGGCAACCATTTTGTCTCAAGCACTGATTAGGGCATTAGCCTTTTTGAGTTTCTTTAAAATGGAAAATTTCTTTAGGGGATGGTGGAATAATTATCATATAATAATGTACGAACATTCAGAATTCTGATGAACTGCAAAGAATGAATTATCCACACCCACTGGTCCTCCTCCGTAAACATGTTTTAAACATTTGACTGTCTTATATTGAATTATTTATATCTTGTGCAATTTAAAGCCATCAGAAATCTGTTTCCTTTCTGCCACAGGCTACAGCATTTTTGCAATTGGCGTGGCCGATGCAGATTACTCTGAGTTGGTTAGCATTGGCAGCAAGCCCAGTGCACGCCATGTCTTCTTTGTGGATGACTTTGATGCCTTTAAGAAAATTGAAGATGAGTTGATTACTTTTGTCTGTGAAACCGCATCAGCAAGTAAGTTCTTTGAAATGTGCACTTACTCGTGTTGCTTAAAGGCTGAAATATTTTATATTAGTTAAATAATGAGTCCCATCGTGATCTCAGGAAAGAGTATTACCTTGCAGAGCTTGCAGACATTAAGTATTATGATTCGGGGTATTTGAAATTTACCTCCCCTCTCCCAGGTTTAGAGTTTAGATTGATAAACACCTTCCCCAATGAGTTGAAAGTCTGTGTTTAAAAGCGACTTGCTTAAACAGTTGTAGCAAATCGTTTTCAAAAATGTATTAAGACTATTCCTGAGGGTAACACACTAGAAGTAAGACTCATCTCAACACAGGCTCTTAAGTAGCCACCATAGATTTTAATGGACCCTGGAGAGGTGAAGGAAGCTGTGGTCCTTTGGTTTTAATAAGGGAAGTAAAAGCATTTCAATCTTTTGGAATCCATAGAAAACCATAGGCACATCTGGTTTGGATTCCCTTCACAATTGACTTCCGGAAAGATTATGTTAGCTTCCTGTTCTCAGGACAGGGAAAGAAGATGTTTGGAAAATATCTATATTAAGGTTTTATATTGTTTGTTTTGTTTTCCAGCCTGCCCACTGGTGCACAGGGATGGCATTGATCTCGCTGGTATGCTTTATTGCAATTTTTTCAAACACAAATATATTAAATAGTTCCCATTGGGGATCCACGTTTTTCTTATAATTTTTAAGAGACTAATCTTGAAATTTAATCCTAAAATGCCCATTTAATCTTTTTCTTTGTCTCTGGGTTTTTTTTTAGGATTCAGGATGATGGAAATGTTTGGTTTAGTTGAAAAGGATTTTCATCGGTTGAAGGGGTTTCTATGGAGCCTGGTACCTTCAATGTGTATCCTTGTTACCGACTTCACAAAGATGCCCTGGTTTCCCAGCCAACCAAGTACGTTTCCATTGCAAGATATTGAAACCAATCATTTGTTTATACTATCTCAATGTGAAAATGATGTCAACTTGAGATATGCTGTAAATAGTTTCTGGTAGGACTTTCGATAATATTAGAGCAGGTGATGTTTAGATTTCTTTGTTTAAAAACATCAAACTCACATATAATGCTGGTTGAACTTTAATATCTGTTGATCTAAGAAAAATATATAAAGATAGTTGCTACTCACGTAGCACTCTCATGTACCAGGCATTGTTGGAAATGTTTATATACATTAACTCACTCAAACCTCCAAACAACTCTATAACCTCAATTTTACAAATCATGAAACTGAAGCACAAAGGAGCGAAATGACTTGAGTGAGATCACATAGTTGGGTAAGTGACAATGCTGGATTTGCACCTGGCAGTCAGGCCCCAGAGCTCATACCATGAACCATTTCATGCTAGTGCCATGGATTTAGATGGTTTTTGTCTTTGACAAGTCAAAACGGCAACTCCATATAGCTAAAGAGTAGTATTGAGTTTATATAAAAGTCTCATTATCTAGTCACTTTATAGTCTGTGACATGTATAGGGATCCTGGGCCATTTGCAGCAAGTCTGCAGACTCAGGAGATAGTTGAGATTACAGGTTGGGACATCTGGTATAAGGGGTCATCTCTCAAGCTGTCATCTGCTACTTTACATTCCAAATCAACATTCATTTTTTGTCTCAAAATGCCTTCAGTATTTTAATGTGAAATATTTCCAGTGTCCAGATTTTTTGGGTGGGAGGTGGTGTTTATCTGACAATGTCTTTATTTCACCATTGGGTACTGCAGGGTGTGATTTTTAAATCTCTCCAGAGCATTGACTGAGGTTATATAACACAATCTTGTTTATTTAACACTTCTCGGTAGGTACCTTGAGAATTATCTTCCTTTCTTCCTTAAGGCATGTGATATAATGGTTTGACTTACATATATAGCGAAATGATTACCACAGTAGGGTTTGGTAAACATCCATAACCTCATATATAGCTAATAAAAAGATAAGCAAAAAAATCCTCCTTGTGATAAACGAACTCTTAGGATCAACTCTCTGGATAACTTACCCATGTATCACATAGCACTGGTAACCATAGATACCATGTTGTATATTACATCCTTAGCACTTTCCTATTCAGTATCCACGTTTTGATTTCGTGTGCTCATGTACATAAAAACCTGGGGGAAATCATATTAGAGTATTAAATTTATCTATCCAATTTATAAACAAGTTGCTTGAGGGGAAATTTTTAAAGTATGTAATAGATCTACTTAACTTAGAGAGATATGAGGGTATAGCAGGAGCAGATCCAAATGGGAGATTAGTGTGTGGGGAAGTCAATGAAGATGTGCTCTTGTGGAAAGGAACAGAAGGAAGTAGGATAGGGCAAAGGTGAGCCAAGCTGTGAAGCAGTCTCAGCAAAAACTTCAGCTTGACTCACTCACGGAGTTCTGAAAATGAAGCTCTCTCCATTGGCATGAGAGGCTCTGGTCCTTGTGGCCCCTCAGAGACTAGTCATTGAGATGCCATTGAAAAGTTGGAATGAGCTTAGGAGAGGCCTCTTTCTTCAGCTGAGGCAATTCCTGAAGGGAGCTGGTATCTGAGAGCTGTCTACAGACATCACTCCAAGTGGCAGAAATAATATATTCTTAATTATTAAAGGCAGATCTGTGTGGTGTATCACAGCACACAGCTCAGATAAGAATGCTGCTACCTACCACGTGTAGTAGAAAATGATGACATCTTAAGTTTTACAAAAGGACTGTGGATAAACATTCCTTACAATATGAAAACTTTTGAAACTACTTAAATGTCCAATGAGAAGTGACCATTTAGATAACTTATGGAGTAGCCAAACAAGAGAATATTGTGCAGACATTAAATATTGGGCCTTTAAAAATATTTAAGGAAATATGAAATGTATAATAAATGGTGCTGAGAAAATAAAGAGGCAAAATTATATAAATTGGACAAATATGGACACTCTTTAAAAGCTAGAGGGAAATGCAGCACACCAAAAACAGTGATCACCTCTGGATGGGATTAATGATGATTTTTTCCTTCTTTTTCCATTTTTCCAAATCTTGTATAATGAGAGTACATTTGCTTTTATAACCATGTAAATCACTTTTTGAGGAGAGACACAATATTTTGTTCCATTTTCAGGTATTTGCATCCAGAAGGATTACCTTCTGACTACACGATCAGTTTTCTATTCCGAATTCTTCCTGACACTCCAGAGGAGCCGTTTGCTCTGTGGGAGATTTTAAATAAAAATTCTGACCCGTTGGTGGGAGTTATTTTAGATAGTAAGTATATTTATTTGTATAGCATTGCGCACACATGGATGAAGGATAAATGTGGCACATCATCTTGCCCGCTTTGTGTACATTGCAGAGTGACTCACTTACCTGAAGCTATGTGTAAATAATAACAACGAATTATGTAATAGTTGGTTCTATCATTTATCAAGAAATGCTCACTGAGTTCCTACTACGTGCCAGCACTAGGCTCTGGGACATAGTGGTGAGCAAAGTGGAAGAGACAGTTACTGAGATGGTGAAGACCACAGGAAAAACTAAGGTCATGGGGGAGAGGGAGGTGGTCAGAAGGATGAGACCAGAAGTTCCTTTTCTGGACATGGATATGATAGTTGTAAGATGCCTATTTCATATCCCATTAAAAAACATCAGATTGGCAGCAGCGTATTTGGGAAGAATTCTAAGATGGAGAAATAAATGTGGAAGATGTATATGTGTGATGTATAAGCCATGATACTGGGAGAGGTCATCTGGAGAGTGAGTCTAGAAAGAGAAGAGGATAGTTCTGAAGACTGAGAGACTCCATTGTTGGGATGTTGGAAAGTTGAGTAGGAACCAGTGGAGGAAGCTTCTTAATCTCACACTCTTGGATGTCACACATGAGGGTCACTTAAGAGGATCACTAAGTTTTTGGTTAATGTCAATGAGTTTTCTAAATCGAGTTTTAGTTTTAGTTTGGGAACCAAAATTTAGTGGCTAATGTTAGGTGCTAATCAAACATTTGAGTAAAGAAAGTATTTTAAGCTTGTTTTCAACTAGTATTTGTGAAAAGACTTTTCAGTGCATGGAAATGAATCAATAGCTAAATATGATATTGTGAAAGCATTTTGCACTGATATTAAAACTAAGGGGAAACTATAGATTAAAAGGGTGTAAACCACCAACTCTATTACACCCAGGACTCGAAAACAAAGAAGTCTCTCAAAATGATTAAGACTAGCTTTGGCTTTTGAAAGCAGACTGAAGAATTAAATTGTATCCTGGGAATGAATTAATGAGAAAAATATTCCTATTTCTTTGTAATAAAATATTGCTTGTAACATGAAGTACTCAAGATTAGGAAGGTTTTTGTTTGTTCATAATAAAAGATATATTGGAATATCACTCTTTTAGGGTGGTATAAATTGCATGCCCTGGCAAAGCTGTTTGCTATAGTGGGTTAATTAGGCAGAGTCTGGTTTCTGTTTCTTAAGACTTCATTATCTTCATTCTCCCTTTTTGTCTGCTTCTATTCCTAGCTTCAGACAACCATCTCCAAGAGGGTGGTAGGGATGAAAGCGGACAAGGAAGTGTAGAGGAAGAATATGTGTAGGGTCTTTGCCTCACTGTCATCACATAGTTAAATCAGTTAATCTGGCCAACTAGAAGCCTGGGGTGACCTAAGGACTGTAGATCACTTCCTTAATCACTCATCACTTTGTTCTAAAGGAGCTTCAAAACAATGGATGCATTATTTTCAGTATTAAGTTGAATTTTAGAAAAAATATTCACTCATTTTAATTCTTCCTAAAAGGGTTTTTTTCTTTGTTTGATTAGATGGTGGGAAAACCCTAACATATTTCAACTATGACTATAGTGGAGATTTTCAAACTGTTACTTTTGAAGGACCTGAAATTAAGAAAATTTTCTATGGAAGCTTCCACAAGGTGAGTAATGCTTTTATACATGTCTTTTTATTCTTATTTACTGTGGGCAAAGCCACAGAGAGATATGAAAATATTCCAGTGAGCTTTGGACCTCAAATTTCAGCTGGAATAAGAATTACCAGCAGGGCTCATTAACGATGCCCAGAGATTCTGATTTGGTAGTTTTGAGATGGGACCCTGAAATATGCTTTTTTTAAAGCAGGTACCCCAGAATATATTGATAGAAATGGTCCAGTTTCCCACTTTGAAGACTAATGTGGTGGGGAGTACTGTATTACTAAACAGGCAGTTGTTCATTCACTGCATTACATGTGATGTGGAAAGGATTGCTGGTCTACCTGCCCTGCAGATGAAAAGCGCACTCTGTTCCATAACATTTCACATCTTTGAAACACTTGCTTTGATGATCAAGGTTTCCTTTGTGCTTGGCAAATAACCCCACTGATCTCTGAGCTGTTAAGGCATGCAACACCAAGAATGTAGGAAGAGCAGAACATTTACTAGGTGGCGCTGCAAAAAGCTTCTTATGCCAGCCCTTCTTGCTCTGTTAAAGCAAGAAAAGAGATGTTATTTACAGCAGTCTTCTTGGCTTTGTCTCCTGACCTGGAACATGGTCAAACATCTAATTTATACAACTTCGCTACCTTCTACAGTTTGAATTCCTTAACTGCATAGAACAGTGGCATAACAAAATTCTGACTGTTTTACATAAGAAAATTTGCATTAAAATGTATTTTTTTCCTGGTTTAGTAGGGCTGTACAAGGTATTGTAAAAACACAAGATGCAGTTGGAGATTTATTAGTTCATGGTTCAAAATGGTCCCATTAGCATCTTTGGAGTTAATTATTATTTCTCACTAATTCGTCCTGACATGATTCTTTTCTTTGTTAGGCAGAGTCTCTTGCAAAGTAGGAGAGATGAAAAGCATGTGAGATTTCCTGAGTGTTAAAAAAACATTTCCATCTTTGCCTGTGGTAAGGCGTGAACTTGCAATTCTCATTCCAAAGAATCCTTATGAGCCTTAGGTGAATGAATGGTAAGCTTTGCTAACCTCACCAGAAGGATTCAAAGACCTATAAATAAGGTTCATTAAAAATTGATTTCAAATTTATAAACCTTCAAGTTTTTTATAGTTATATGAAGAAAAATCTCACTTTGCTACATCTTAACAAAGCTAAATAACGAAAAAGAAAAAAGAAAAAGAAAAAAAAGGAAAGGCTTATTATGTAACAAACCATTTAATTGAAAGATCTATTAATGGGAAATCTTGATGCAAACTTAATTTGTACAGACATGTTATAATCAAATAAAATGTGCCCCGAAGGTCTCTTTCAAAAAATTAATAATTATATATGGATCCTCAGTACAATCAAAGAAGCAAAATATGTTTGAAAACTTTTCAATGTCTCATTGTGCAAAGCAAATCTTTCCACAAGTTAATAGTTCTTAAAACATGAATATTATATCCTCACTTATCTAGCACCCAACATGGAAATTTCTGTAATTTATAATAATGAAAAATATTCCAAGGCTCAAGAACACACAAAAGTCAAATTATAGCCTTTTAATGATCATAAAAGAGATGATAATATGAAGCAAGTCACATGGGGAATCTACTCTAGCAGCACTTCTTCAGTTGAGTAATGGTTACTTTTTTTCTTTTTGAAGAAAAAAGAATTCTCAAGAGCCTCTGCTATTGACTTCAATTATTTTTATCATGATGTCATTTAAGTAAAACATTAAATAAAAATTGGCAGAAATCTTTATGCTTTCAGTTGCTGCTCAACAATGAAACAAAAATAAATCAAGATTGGATAAAACCAGTAAAAATAAGACCATTTTAATGTGATGACATTATTTTATGGATATTCAACCTCTACTGAGCATAGAGCACTGGCTGCTATAACTCTCGAACTGTGATTCACATTGCCCAATACCTTTTCTCTTTGAACTACCATGATACCCTCCTTATGTAGCTATTCGTAACTTCTTTTGGCTTTCACTTAACGTGAAACTGTTAGTCGCCTAATTCCACTCTTTTTGCTCACTAAACAAGTAGCCTGCCACAAACAAGAAGGACTCAAATGAGGCATAAGCCATCATAAATTGAAATGCACTTATAAGTACTGAAATTTCATGGCAGAAACTGTTTACAGTGAGTTTTATTTAGAATATACTTACTTTTGACCGTCACCTACATGGTAACACAGATTTTTACAAATTTTCACAAAGACTGTGTAGACTCCTACTATATTACCATGGACCTCCGGATTCTAGAGATTCTAGCTTGAGAAAATTTCACCATCTGTTAAGCCAAAGAGCTTTATTTCTTTTGGGCCTAGTCACTCGAAAGCATTCCTCCTTCTCCTTCAGAGTCTAGATCTTTTCTTCTCATCTTAAATTAAATAAATATTATCAAAGTATCATTTGCCAACCACTGGTAGCACTGTAGATAACTTTGGGTGGTAAATCAACCAGCATTTTAAAATTTTTGATATATTCATGTTTATGTTAATGTGTATTCAGAGAAGGCATAACTAAGACAATAATCCTATGATTTCCAGATGTTATTGATTTAGAGGAAACCGAGATTTTAAAAAAGTAAATACTTTCAAAATCATTTCAAAGAAAAATATTAATTAAGTAAAAGTAGGGATGGTACCTGAATGTGGGACAGTCATGGAGTTAATGAAAGTAAAACCTTTCTCCTCCAGCAAAATGCACAGAATTCCTTCTCTTCTTATTCATACTTTTTAGTGATGTGTCACATAATTATGTAAATTTGGTCGATGCTCCTCTAACTTCTTACCTACCAAAACATCTTGACTTTTATCCAGCTACACATTGTTGTCAACAAGACTTTGGCCAGACTGGTTCTTGACTGCAAGCAAGTGGGTGAGAGGGCCATAAATGAGTCAGCTAATATCACAGCGGATGGTGTTGAAGTCCTCGGGAGAATGGTTAGATCAAGAGGACCAAACGGAAACTCTGCACCAGTAAGTGGATGAGCAAGTGAAGCTTTATTGTGGTCATAGAAGGGAAAATATTGTACAATTATCTATTATAAATATTTTACAATTATCTATTATAAATATAATACAACTATCTATTTTCTAGGGAACAAGTTTGGTAAAGGAATGGATGGATGGTTGGATGGATGGATAGATAAGTGGATGACAGCCTCTTTAAAAGAACTGAAATGTACATTTAAAGTTCTTGGCAGTATGTTGCTGCTGTATTATAATACAGAGAATGCTCCAGGATTTAGGCTACTTTATTTTTTAAAGACATTTTAGAATTCAAGTGGTAAAATAGTCATCATATGGTTTTTGGCATAAATGGCTTGTTAATGAGAATCCAAACTGTGAATGAACCTCATTTATATAAGCAAATATAAACTCATACAAATATGTGGTTATTATACACAGGAAATCTAAATAAGCCTCTCGTTTGGTTTAGATTTGGGCGTTTTATAACAAGATTTTTGCTATTGCTAATATGAAGCCTACCCTTTAATCATATAGATTTTTAAGTAACAAATCACTCTAAGATAATATATTTTTCAACATACAACTTGGAAGTTTAGACTGAGAGACTTCCAGTTGGCAAAGAAATCACATTCCCTTTACTCACCACCCACAAAAAAAAAGACTAGTGCACATAAGCTCTTGTTTATCACCATGCGGTCATAGCTAATTAGCAACGTTCTCTAATTTGAGTTATTTTATAATTGGAACCAATTAGCTTGGAGAGCATTTCATCCTTTTTTTATTTTTATTTTTCAATTATAGTTGACATTCAGTAATATTTTCTATTAGTTTCAGGGTGGTGGTTACACATGTATATGATTTATGCAGTTACTCTTCCCAAGAAGTCTAGTACTTACCTGGCACCATACATAGTCATTACAATATTAACTGTATTCCCTACGCTGTACCTCACATCCCCTACTATTTTGTAACTACTAATGTGTACGTCTTAATCCCTTCACCTTTTTCACCCAGCTTCCAACCCCTGGCCATGTCCTCTTTGGAGAAATGGCTATTCATGATCTCTACTCATTTTTTAATTGAATTTTGTTTTTTTGGTGTTGATTTCTATGAGTTCTTTATAAACTTTGGATATTAACCCCTTATCAGATGTATTATTGACAAATATTTTCTCTCATTCAGTGGGCTGTCTTGTAGTTTTGCTGATGATCTTTTTATGATGTGCAAAAATATTTTAATTGGATGTAGTCTTATTTGTTTATTTTTCTTTTGTTTCCCTTGCCAAAGGAAATACATCAGAAAAAAATTATTAAAATAATATCAGAGAGTTTACTCTGCCTATGTTTTCTCCTAGGAGTTTAATGGTTTCAGGTCTTAAATTTAAGTCTTTAATCCATTTTGAGTTTATTTTTGTATATGGTGTAAGAGGGGGTCCAGTTTCAATTTTTTGCATGTACTGTTCAGTTTTTCCAACATCATGTTGAATAAACTTTACCCTATTGTCTAGTCTTGCCTCCTTTGTCATAGATTAAATGACACATAGGCATGGGTATTTCTGGGCTCTCTCTTTTGTTCCATCGATCTATGTGTCTGTTTTTACATCAGTACCATGCTGTTTTGATTACTATGGCCTTGTAGTATAGTTTGATATCAGGTAGCATGATACCTCCTACTCTGTTCTTCTTTCTCAAGATTACTATGGCTTTTTGTGACCTTTTATGGTTTCATATAAATTTTAGGACTATTCGTTCTAGAAGTTCTGTGAAAAATGCGTTAGTATTTTAATAGGGAATGCATTGAATCTATTGATTGCTTTGGGTAGAATGGACATTTTAGCAATGTTAATTCTTCTTATTCATGAGTACGATATATGCTTCCATTTATTTGTATCATTTTCAATTTCTGTTTTCAGTGACATAATTTTCTGAGTACAGGTCTTCTTCCTCCTTGTTCATATTTATTCCAAAATATTTTATTGTTTTTGATGCAATTATAAATGAGATTGTTTCCTTAGTTTCTCTTTCTAATAGTTCATTATTGGTTTATGAAAATGCAACTGATTTCTGAATATTAATTTTGTACCCTGCTATTTACTGGATTTATTTATCAGTTCTAATAGTTTTGGAGAAATTTTGGGGGTTATTTCTATATAGTACCATGTCATCTGCAAAATGACAATATTACTTCTTTCCAACTTGGATGCCTCATTCCTTTTTCTTTTCTGATTGCTGTGGCTAGGACTTCAAATACTGTGTTGAATAAAAGGAGTGAAAGTAGACATCATTGTGTTCCTGATCTTAAGGAAAGTACTTTTAGCTTTTCTCCACTGAGTACGATGTTAGCTGTGGGTTTGTCATATATGGCCTTTATTATGTTGAGATGTTTTCTTTATTCCTACTTTGCTGAGAGCTTTTATCATAAATGGATGCCAGATTCTGTCAGTGCTTTTTCTACATTTATTGATACATTCATATGATTTTTATCTTTCATTTTTTAAATGTGGTATCGTGTTAATTGATTTGTGGATATTGAACCAATCTTGCATTCCACTTGATCATGGTGTATGATTTTTTTAATGTATTGCCAAATTTGGTTTGCTAGTATTTGTTGAGAATTTTTACATCTATGTTCATCAGGGATTTCAGCCTGTAGTTTTCTTTTTTTTCTTCTTCTTCTTCCTTTTTTTTTTTTTTTTTTTTTTGTAATGTCTGTGTCTAATTTCGGAATCATGGTAATGGAGGCTTTGTAGAGTGAGCTTGGGAGCCTTCTATCCTCTTGAATTTTTTTGGAATAGTTTGAGAAGAATGGGTGTTAAGTCTTCTTTGAATGTTTGGTAAAGTTCACCTATGAAGCCACCTGGTCTGTTTTTTGGGAGTTTTTTGATTACTGATTTGATTTCATTAGTAGTAATCAGTCAATTAAGATTTTCTGTTTCTTCTTGATTCTATCTTGAAAGATTGTATGTTTCTAGGAATGTACCTGTTTCTTTCCAGATTGCCAATTTGTTGTCGTATAATTGCTTTTAGTATTTTTTATAATCTTTTGTATTTCTGTAATGCCCATTGTCACTTATCCTCTTTCATTTCTGATTTTATTTATTTGAGTCCTCTCTCTGTTTTTCTTGATGAGTCTGGTTAAAAGTTTATTAATTTTGTATATATGTTCAAAGAACAAGCTCTTCATTGATCTTTCATTGTGTTTTGTTGTTGTTCTTTTGTTTTTTAGATTCTATTTTGGTTATTTCTGATCTGATCTTTATTATATCCTTCCTTCTGTGCACTTTGAGATTTGTTCACTATTCTTTTTCTGGTTCATTTAAGTGTAAAGCTAGATTGTTTATTTGAGATTTTTCTTGTTTCTTGAGGTAGGCCTACATTGCTATGAATTTCCCACTTCGGAGTGTTATTGCTGTGTCCCATAGATTTTGGGTCACTGTGTTTTCATTTTCATTTGTCTCAAGGTGGCTTTTGATTTCTTTATTGATCTCATTGTTAACCCATTTATTGTTTAGTAGTATGTTATTTAGCCTCTATGTGTTTGTGTATTTTCAGTTTTTTTCTTGTAATTGATTTCTAGTTTTATACCATTAAGGTCAGAGAAGACACTTGATATGATTTCAGTCTTCTTAAATTTACTGAGACGTTTTGTGGCCTAACATGTGGTCTATTTTGGAAAATGTTCCATGTGCACTTGAAAAGAATGTATATTCTGCTGCTTTGTGGGGAAATGCTCAAAAATATCAGTTAAATCCATCTGGTCTATGTGTCATTTAAGCCTGCTGTTTTATTGATTTTCTGTATGGAAGATCTGTTTATTGGTGTCAAAGGGGTGTTAAGTTCCCTACAATGGCTGTAATACTGTCAAGCTCTCCTTTTATATTAGTCAGTATTTGCTTTATGTATTTAGGTACTCCTATGTTGGGTGCATAGATGTTTAGAAGGGTTATATCCTATTGTGGATTGATTACTTTATCATTATGTAATGTCCTTCTTTGTCTCTTATTATAATTTTTGTTTTAAAGTCTGTTTTGTCTCATATAAGTATTATTACTCCAATATTTTTGTTTCCATTTTCATAAAATATCTTTTTCCATCCCTTTACTTTCAGTCTGAGCGTGTCTTTCAATCTAAAGTGGGTCTCTTGTAGACAGATGTATGGGTTTTGTTTTCTTATCCATTCAACTACCCTTTGTCTTTTATTGGAGCATTTACTCCATTTACATTTAAAGTGATTATTCATAGGTACATAATCATTGCCATTTTATCATTCCTATTTGTTCTTTTTTTCCTCCCTTCTTCTTAAACAAGTCCCTTTAACAATTCTTGTAATACTGGTTTGATGGTTGATGAATTCCTTTATCTTTTTTTTTCTTTTGGTCTGGGAAGTCTTTATCTTTCCTCCAATTTTCAATAGCTTTGCTGAGTAGAGTAGTCTTGGTTGTAGGCCCTTGGTTTTCATCACTTTGAATATTTTGTGCCAATCCCCCTGGCCTACTCCTTTGTAAGTAACTACTTGTCTTTCTCTTGCTGCTTTTAGGATGCTTTCTTTGTTTTTAACCTTTGGCATTTTAATTGTGATGAGTCTTGCGTGTGCGCTTCTTTGCGTTCACCTTGTTTGGGACTCGCTGTGCTTCCTGGGCTCGCTGTGCTTCCTGGACTTGTGTGTCTGTTTCCTTTGCTGGGTTAGGGAAGTTTTTCATCATTATTTTCTTCAAATAGGTTCTCAATCCCTTGTTCTCTTCTGTTTTCTGGTACCCTATGATGCAAATGGATGCTTGATGCTGTTGCAGAGGTCTCTTAGATGGTCTTCATTGTTTAAAATTCTATTTCGTTTTGTTCCAATGAGGTGTTTTCTCCTACCTTATCTTCTAATGTGCTGATTCCATCCTCTGCTTCATCTAATCTGCCATGGAGTTTTCTAGTGTATTCTTCATTGCAATGATCATATTCTCTATGTCTGGCTAGTTCTTTTTAAAATGAATTTCATGGCCTTTTTGTGCTTACTATCCTTTGTTGAAGTTCTCATTAAGTTCCTTGAGCATCCTTACAACCAGTGTTTTGAACTCTGCATGTGGTAGGTTGCTTGACTTTATTTCATTTAGTTAGTTACTTTTCTGGATTTTCTCCTGTTCTTTCATTTGGGACATGTTTCTTCGTTTCCTCATTTGGACTGCCTTTCTATGTTCACTTCTGTGTATTGGTGGATCTCCTATGTCTCTCAGTCTCCACCGAGTACTCTTATGAAGTAGTTGTCCTATATGCCCAGTGGCTCAGTTCTTTCTGATCACCTGTACCATATACTCCAGGAGTGTATACTCTTGTATAGGTTGTGCATGCCCTTCATTGTAGTTGAGATTCGATTTCTTTTGGCATTTCAGTAGGTGAGACTGACTCTCAGGTTGACTGGCTGTGAGGACTGGTTTATGACCACAGCATATGAGCTGCTGTGTGTGGGCATCCCATAGATGGAAATTTTTGCCCCAGGAAGCAACTGTGCCTATCGAGGCCACCATTTGGGTGTTCCACTCGTGGGCCTAATTGAGTGGTGCTTTGTTTTGGTCTGTGCTCTATGTTGTTTGATGTCACCCTCTGGGTATGTTGGGTCTGGGCCTTTTAGGAGGGCCTCCCGCCAGGGTTAGCGGCTGCTTGTGACTGGCCTGAGCTACCTGGTAGGAGCTGCAAAGCTGTCTGTGGTTGGTTGCTGCCTTGCTGGACATGGAGGCATGTTAGGGTGGCCGTGCTGAGAACTGTGGCACGCTACAGTTCTAGGCCTGAGGCAGCTTATCAAAAGGCCAGGTCACCCCAAGGCCTGATGCCACCTGCTGGCGGCCATAAGGCTCTACTGCTGAAAGAGCCTCAGTAAGTACATGAATCGGGAAGGCAGAGTCCCAAGAGTCACCAGGCGGGATGAGTGTTCAACAGGGAGTGAAGATTCAGGATTGGTGCCAGTGCTGACCCTGGGGCCCCTTGCAAAAGTCCCAGAGCACACTTGGCCAGCTGGTGTCCATCTTGGACCTTCAGACCCTGAGAGTTTCCAAGAAAGTTTTAGCACAGTTTGGGGTTGATTGCTCACCACCAGAAGTGCATCCGGCAGTACATGGACCAAGGTCCACTGTTTGTGAGTGCATTTTATTCTTGCAAACAATTTCATCTGTTGTAATCTACATTTCTCTTCTACATAACAAAATCAAGTTTATTATGAAAACTATTATTGTCTTGCCCTTTCATAGATCTGTAGAAACTAGTCAGGTACATGGACCTTTAGAAAGACTTGTGGTTGTTTAGCTGAAGATCACTTTATACAAATGAAGATCTTCTAATTTGTCAGATAAATTAAAACATACCAATGGTAATTGAATGGGAGAGGGGACAGGCCCTCCAGTAGTCCCTAAGGAGTTTAAACGAGCACTGTTCTAATTGTACTCTATATAATCCATTCACTTTATACCAGCAATATCCCAGAGTGGTAAAGTGATTTACTTGGGACCCTTTGCTATTTTGTTGATATTTTCTTGGTAACAATAGAAGTGAAATTCTTGCTTACATAGGGGGACATTAATGTTTTCAGACCTTGACAGGTGTGTGTTAATTAGCTTGACATTTAGTTTTGAAATATCTTTAAAAGTACTTTGTTTCTACTTTGCTTTGGAGAGCTATGATTAGAGGTTGGAAAGAGAAGTATAAAAAGCTGTGGAAGTCTCTCTTGTTTTTAGTTATGCTAAGAGACTTTTAAAAAACATTTTACATGATATGAGAGTTGTCTTCTCTTGCTGTGAGGTATTCATGTTGATTAAGAAACACATCTTCTACTCCATGGAAGGTACTTTTAGATAGCACATTCCAGAATTTATAAAACTCCAAAAGGCCAAACCGAGAGATATTCTTATATTAATAAATGGTTGTATATGATGGAACACTTGGATTAGATAAATGAAAAAACTCTAAGAGAAATTCATTTAGTATGAGATTTCTAGGGCCCAAATTACTTGCTAAGATATATTTTTTTAATTTGAGAAATAGTGCATATAAAAATCCCTGACCACTTAGCGCATTCAATGAAGAGCAGCTGTTATTAGTTGAAGGATGACAGTAATACCTTCTATCTCACCTTTTCTAAACCTCTATATTGTTTAACACTGATTATTTGTAGTCAAGTTTTATTTTTCTTCCTCTTTCATATGTCTAATTTTCACCTCTTTAGCCAGAGTATAAATCCCTCAAAACAGAAATCATGTCATGGTCTTAATTTGCAACCACACCCTTCTACCCTGTATCACAGTATTTAATAAGTCATATGAACAGACTAAGTCCTCAAAAAAAAGATACTTGATAGAAATTAAATAGAATGTCATCTATATGAATTGTTTTATGTTTTTTCTTAAAATGTTGTTTTGCATGTGTTCTATTTCATTTGTGGTATAGGTGACAATCAGGTCATATATATCATACCCTCTCCTAATTTATATTTTACCATTATAGTTTTTTTTTTATTTTTAAAAAGTTTATTAGGGTTTATTTGAGCCAGAAGAGTATCCGTGAGGAAGCAAAATCTCAACAAACTGAGAAAAACGCTTCTACAATTCCAGTTTTATAATTACAATGACAATAATTATATTTCAAATTACACTCTGTGCAAGAACTATACTCCAACTACATGGCCAATTAAATGTTAAAGAATGTATTTCTGAAAGCAAAAGTGCCTGTAGGTTTCAGGCCTACCGGCGATAAATCTGTACTTTTGTCCATGAAAGAAAAGTAATTAAACAGAGCACTCTCTGTGATAACTTCCAACCAATAGGAGACAATGGGGAATTTATTGAGGTCAATAATTAAAGAGTTCTTTGTAAGGCTAGTAGGAAAAAAGTTGTGGCTTTTGTTAGAATCTGGAAGTCGACAGAGGATTACTAAATAGATTTTCAGTCTGCCCACTTATTGAAAAATTTATGTTGAAATGGATGTTATTAGATTAGATCTCAAGAATGTAATTAGAAACTCACTTTTTTTATGGGGTTATTACTTGATTGCTCCAGTGCAGGGCTAGAGAGAAACTTTAGTCTTCAGTTTTCGATTTAGAAATCAGAGATTGCTAACATGATCTTGAATCTACATCCGTACTCCCATAACTAGCAAAAAAGAATGTGTAATGTGCAAATTTTGGATTATTCCAAGAAGAATAATTATCATATAAGAGAGATTGGTAGTTTGTAGGTCAATATTCCCTAGCAAATTCAACAATGATACAAAAAATGCCAGATGATGGAAAAACTAAATATTTAGTCTTTAAATAAAATACAGTCTTTTAAAACCAAAGTTAAATAGAGAAGAGATTAATAAATTTCGGGATATAGTAACTACTATATTGAAATTGCTCACATGCATCATAAAACAACCGTGTTCAGCAATGCAAGATTTTATAGGGAACAAAAGTCCCAAGTGGGACTAAACTAATAAGCAAGCTTAACTCAGCCATCAAACACATGTGGGAAGAAACTTAACTGTGCTTTTTCTATCCCAACTTCTTTCTCCTAGGAATTGTCTTTTATCCTTTATGATAACTAATGAAATTATAATGCTGCCAGTCAGAGATGATTCTAGAAAAATTTTGAGCTTCTGGATTAGAATCATGTTTCATAGTGTCTTTCTTAAATCTAACTCATAATTATCCACTTGACATTTGTTTAGCCCTCTGCTGTTTAAATAAAGACAAATACAAATTACATTATGCTGTTTATTATAAATTTATTTACTGAGTTAAAGATTTTTTATGTAGGAAGTAGCAGTAGACTAGTCAATGATCCTATAGAAACAGGTATTTGTAAATTATATGATTAATATAATAAAATGATTATGTTTTTACAAGAATTATATATTTTAATCCTTAAAATGATAACAGTATCTAATATTTAGTATGTGTCTACTATGGACTGTGTGGTATGTACTTTTCTGTGACTATCTTATTTAATCTTCCAATAACCGTAGGAAGAGATACTTATATAAGCCCCACATTATAGATGCAGAAACTGAGACTTGAGGTTAGGGAGGGATGCCCTTTACAAAAGAGAAGAAGGTGAGATGAGACCATATCTGACTTGCATAAAGTTACCTGCCTTCCATTTCAAGCTCTCTTCCACTGGGTCAGACTGATTATTACAGAACTTAAGGTGGAGGGAGTCTGGCCTATTCCCATCACCATATGCTTGTCTGTTCACCAACAAGTTCAAGGGCTCACCATTGTTTGAATTACAACCTTGAAAGTAAATGTGATCAAAATGTTTCCCCCAAAATGTGTCTACATTCTACACCTATACATTCTAATTACTACCAACCATTAATTTTAATTTAATGGTTTTTCCTACATGAAATTGATTGAGAACAAGTAAGAGCACTACATTCAATAGCTGACAAATGGTATATGCTTAACAAATCTTAGTTTTGAAAATGGCGTCAATAAAAATTGAACACCAAATTAAAAGCAGAAGATGGGCTAGGTCCCCAGTAAGCTTTTTCCAGTATTCTTGCAATGTTGAACTCTCTAAATATTAGTACAAGTTCAGGTACAGCTTGACTTCAAATTATAAGCTTAGTTACGTGATGCTAAAAAAAAAAAACAGGGTAAAATCTGACTCTGAGTGGAAAGTTGAGCCAAGGTTACATATTTATTGCCATTCACAGATCATAGTGACAACAATAAGAAATATTTTAATCTTATTTTCGTGCTAACATTTGACCTCAAAAGATTTGCCTTTTGTGCTACACCCAGGCAAAAATGTCAATAATGAAAAACAAGCATGTAATTGGTTCAGCATTCCCTCAAAAGAGATTATAAAAAGTGAAAGTGGGAGATTCTACACTATCTTTTTTTTTTTTGCACAGATATATTTTTTTATAACCTTCACTTAAAAAGGAAAACAGTCACAGCAATAAAAGAGACTGCCTCTTGGAATTATTTACTTGAAGGAGGATTTACTTTTAACCATATTTTCTTGGATTTATGGGCACTCAAATGTAGGATATTTTCATATACCATCTTTGTGCTGTTTCCTACATAATCAGTACAGATGTGTGTGTCATTACTTTTGGAATAAAAGCCAGAGTCTTTTTTTTTTTTTTTTAGTCAATCCCAAGAAATGTGCCTTGGAAAAAGAAGTCTCTAAATAAAGGCTGAGGATCTAAACTGTTACAAACACAAAACGATTATGAAAAAAAATGTTGTGCTCATACAAAAAATGGCTGCTGACTTCAGCAAACTTGAAAAAAAAAGGCAGCCCACGAACATTTCTCAAATGATAGTATTGGCTTCATTCAGCACTTAGTAGGCATTCAACCTCTTAAAAATAAAACGAGCTCAGAAGAATGCGAATGACTTGATAGGGCAGAACTTTAGCCAAAAGTTTATATGTAGACATTATCCTATCATAGGTGATTAGGTGGTGAATGTTTATTTGAAAAACTTCCAAAAAACTTGGTGCCTACTGGGACTAGTGATAGGCTTTGGTTTTAAATAAATGCAGTCAGTAAAATGTTTTGACACTGAGGACTCTATCAAAAGTGGAAATTTCTTAATGGTGAATGACTTACAGATTTAACTGACTATCTAATGCTGTCATAACGGGACCCATTAATAAATGTCCTCAGACAATTGGCATTGTAAAGTTAGGCGGGAGTGCCTTAATTTTAAATGTGAGGCTAAAGATCCATTCACTGCAAAAATCAACCACAAGAAAATGATGTGTGCTCTTCAGATCCCAACCAGAACTCAGGTTTCAGCATGTGCTTTAATTACTGAGGGTCTTCTGCCTCAGATCCTAATCAGTGGAATGGGTTGACATTACCAATATCATGCCTCATAGTGGTGATCTGTGGATAAAATGATACAGGCAAAGTCCTTAGGATCGCATCTGGCACACAGTAGGTTATCACTAAATGTTTGTGACCATTGTTGTTATTTGCTAAGATTTTTTCTCAGCCAAAACATTAAACAGATGTGGTTATTATAGAAACAAGCTACTGTTCTATTTCTACCCTCAATACTGTGTTGCTTTCACTTCAGTTCTGCTCTTTTGGCCTTTGTACTCCTGCACTTTAAAGAATTCAACTATGAAAGGGCTGCACCATGTTACATTAAAAGAATACTTATCATTTATAATAATTATATTCCAGGCATTGTTCTAAATATTTCCCTGTATTAACTAATCATATCTACTTGGGCACCCTCATTTTCATCTCTTGACAGGGATTGAATGATACTCCTTGAGAGAAAATAAGGCACCGAGAGTCTCCAGCTCTTGCTAAAAGAAGGTTGAAAATTTAAAATTAAAAAGAACTTTATCCTTCTCCCAGCTCTGCACCTGATGACACTTTTAATATTTGAAAATAATATAGGAAGAGATATAATATTAGAAATGGTTGGATATTGTGAAGCTAGTGTTAGCCCTTAATGATATTATAATGATGTTTTTGTATATTTCAGAATACACATTGAGTTATTGCCAACATACATGAGTAGAACAAGACTGTCTAAATATTTATGACATGATCAATGGCTTAAGTAAAACTACATTTAGCCCAGGTTCTCACAATACCATATGAGATTCTGTCATGACACTTACCACTCTGTAAATAGTATTTATGTCTCTCACTCCCTGGAAAATCTTTGAGGGCAGAATACCTTGCACTCTGGTTTTGTTCAGTTTGTATCCTGAGGTCTACATAGTATCTGGCTTACATTACCCACTAAAGAAAAATGTTGTGAATGTACTCCTGAATGATTAAAGTCAGAATTAATTCAACAAGCCTTCATGAATACCTGCTACATGCCACATATTGCAATAGGGAACAAAAAGTTTAATAAATGGTTCTCTGTCCTTTGAAGTACTCTAAGTCTAAGGAGGGGAAAATACAAATAATTGTATTGTATGGTGGGAGATGTACTATAGAAGAGGCATATGGAATGCTGTGGGATTACAGAGGCGCTTGGAGTAACTGTGGTGGGCCGTACAGGGAAAGTTTCAACAGAGGCGCTAAGCTTCTTTAGCTAGAGATGGGAAAGGGAAGTGGCAATGAATAAGGGAGTTTGGATGGTAGATGGAGTAACAATAGATGAAACCTTAGATTGCTATGTGTTTGAGGAAGCAAATTCTTTTGATATTGTTGGAATGACTTTCAACATTTATTTTGTGTCAGATATATTATCAATGTATTGCTGTCCTATTATGCGATATGTAATATGAAATCATTATAATTATAAACGCAAAGTTTCTATCTTTTATTGAATGACAATTTTCATTTTTAATTGCAGTTCCAGTTACAGATGTTTGATATTGTTTGTTCCACATCGTGGGCCAATAAAGACAAATGCTGTGAACTACCAGGCCTGGTAAGAAATCTTCATTCATTATTTTGTCTGTTCTTCATTGACATTTTCTAAAGTTATATGTGATTCTCTCTGAAAATGAAAGGCTATTTCACAAAACTCATATCAGAGATAATTAATTGTGACATGAAAATGAAAAAGAAGTTAAGGAAGCGTGTCTGAATCAGCAGGATGCCCTGGCATGTCTGGTGGGAACTGTACACACAGCTCCACAGAGTGCCATTTACACACAGTCCACACGTGCCCACATTTCCTGGTTCATGAAACCTTTGGAGTAATTTTTCATGGCATCCATAAGCCAAAAAAACACCTAACAATTCCATTTCTGAAATAACGAGCTCCATACATCTTACTATGTGTTTATGTCTTAACAACTCAGTAGCTGTGTGAAAAAAGAATACACATAAATTGAAAGAAAAAAAATGGTATGTTTATTTTATTCTTAAATAACCACAATTACTTACTAATGGGATGCGTTTGCCTATTGGGAGTGTACAATTTCTTATATCTTGGAATCTGATTGGACATCTCCACCCTCACTTTTTCCACATTGATTTTTTTCATGGTCTTTGCTTTCCATTGTAGCAACTGCTGAAGAAATAGATTTGCAAATACGTGCCATCAATGTAAAGAGTATTTCAAAATCTAACGTTGAAACTGAACTACCTTGAGCTAGTTGTTCATATGAAGTTCAGTGGGTGCCAAATATTGCTGTTTCTGTTGAGTTTTTAAAACATCCACACTGTCTTGTGAGTTTGTTATTGTGTCCCAGGCATCCTGGAACGTGGTTCTAGAATTGTAGTCATGATTTATATAACCTACGTGATGTTACTAGGAACCAAACTTTTTCTCATTAGTAATACCAAGTGTAATTCATGGGCATATACCTGTATATCTAAAAACAGATCCATATCTTAGGATCCTTCAGAAGGAATGAATGATGCCTGTCGTGGTTGGATAGCAATCATGTCATAATAATTAAACATGTAACTTGGGTTTGGAGAAGCCATCACAAAGTTTAAGAGATTTGCCTTTTTAAGACCTTACAACAGATCACATCATCTATTGCAGGCAGGAAGTTTATGGTGACTATGCTTGAGAAGGAAATAACTTATTCTTTCAGAATAAGTTCTGAAGTAGACTAGGGCAGGAAGTTCAGTCAGGACGCTGTGATGTCATGCTTAAGTGCAGGTAGATTGGAAACTGAAAGGGGAAATGCTCAGAATCCTATGATGTATCAAGCAAAACATGATCACCATTTCTCCTAGGAAAGAGCCAAACCTTCTCAGAGCTTCTCTTTCCATTTTTATCACTAGATATGTATAAATTCTGTGGCAGGAAGACATGGATGGAGATGCAGTCAACCGCCATGGCAAAACCATTACTGAGTTTCTGGTTACAGGAGACCTGTTGGCCTTTTTCTGGGGATCTTTCAGGATATTTATGTTTACATTTCACTCTAGCTGGCCAAATGCCAGGCCATGTGTGTTAGCAGGAGGTTTTCCTGTAATGAGCTGAAAGCTTTGACTATTGTCCAACATCTAGAGAAAAGTATATACAGTATATACAAGCCTTTGCTCAACATTTTTAAATTTCTGTTGTAAATAATTCAGAGACTGAGATTCTTTTCAACTTGATCATGTAATTATCGCTTATCAGCTTTACTTAGCTCTAACTTTACTTTTCCCCAAAGTCTTAAATAGTGAAGCTCATTTTCTCTCTCTCCAAAGGGACTAATGAACCCCCTGAACTTGTATAGTTTCTTATCCCAGGGCAGACTTTTCTTTAGCTGCTGCTTCAAATGGGATATTCACAAACTGTTTAATAGCTGTTAGCAGGTTCTCTGTCTTTCTCTCCACTCCAGAAACTCTTTCAGATACATTCCTCCTGACGTTCATAATCTATCTCATAATGTCACATGGCAACAAAATTCTCCAAGACAAGAAAAGTGACCTTCTATTTCAAAGTTTTAGGTTGATGCTGTAATTTTTTTTAATTTTCAGTCACAGAATGTGAACAGTAGTTAAAATTGTTACAGAGAATTGATGATGTGTTTAATCACTTTTTAAATTTTGTTTTGCTTATTGGTTTTAGTATTGATGTAGTGTTTTTGGTTGACTATTTCAACAAGTTTTTTTTTTATCTTTTGAAATGGAAAAAAATATTGTAATACAAAGAAAGTTTACAAGACCTTTAGTTCATAGAATACTACTACAACTGAATTAAATAGTAACTAGGATTTTTTTTTTTTTTTTGCACCCACTTCTGCCTTTCTTTCTTTCCTGGATTCCCAAGCTGGTTTTATCAACATCCTTTGATAATGATGATTATTAATGACTGACTAGACACCCATTTATTTTTCTTTAAAGAAAAGATTTTGTGATCAGGAGAGAATATTCTCTGCCTTTCTAGACTAATACTCACTTGAAAAATTTCTTTTAAGTGTCTTAAATCAGTGTTTTCTTTGAAGCCATAAAACCATTTTATAGACCATCTAATTAACAATTATGCTACTTTTTTTTTCTTCTCAGAGGGATGATGAGACCTGCCCAGAGCTTCCACATTCCTGCTCCTGTTCTGAAGCCAGCAATGGGGCTCTGGGACCCGCAGGCCCACCAGTAAGTCTTGTCTAGTTCCAGCTTGAATGTTCTTTAATAATATTTATAGCTATCATTTGTCGTGTGTCTAATATATGCTTGCCACTGCACTAAACACTTACTTAATCCCATGAGCAAACTGGTGCAGAGATGTTAAGAAACTTGCCTAAAGAACACAGCTTGGAGGAGCTGCTCTTCAAATTTAGGTCTCCGTGACTCCTAGAGATGATGCTCTCTCTGAACCACTGTGCCAGACTCTTTCTCTGTTCCAAATCTTCCCTTTAAACTCCTGTGCCTTATTTTTCATGTGAGTGTTTCAGTTATTGACCCTCCGCTTGTACCTGTAAGATCTGCATGCCTTCCTTTTGCCCATTTTGTATCAAAGTGTATATGTGAAGGAAGGATTTTGAATTTACCAGGAAAAGTAGCCCATCATAACATGAAATTCTCTGCTATTGACTGGCACTTCCTACAGAAAAGGGAAGAAAGAGGTGGGGGAGAGGGAGAGGGAAAAGAAGAAAGGAGGAGGAGGAGGTAAAAAGAGCAGAAGAGAGGGAGGAGAGAAAGTAAACATTTTTGTGAAATATAAAATGTGTGTAAATGCAATGTCTGGGTCTTTGAATTTACCATGATAAATCTTTTGTAATACATGTAAATGTTCATTTTATGTCTAACCTGCTAAACGAATCATCAGTGTTTCTTTAAGATAATATGGTATAGCTGGTCTATGGTTAGGAAATGGCAAATGCATCAAGGCAGAAAGACAAAGAAAATAGGGAGAAGATGCTCCATCCAGCAAATACAGAAACCCAGACCTTGCAGGAAGAATATTCTGATGCCTGAGCGGTCCTGCATGCTGGCTTGCCAGAGGCAGCCAGTCCCAGTCAGCATGTGTGTAGTATACAGTCCACGTTGACAGCTGGCTTGAGGCGTGAAAGTTCACTCCAAGTTGGCACCATCAACATAATTTTCCTTCCTTTTGTGTATTATATTTCCTGATCTGAACAAAAAGGAAGAGAACCTGCTGAATGCATCTGAAACATATCCCAGCAGTATCTCCTTTATCTTTGGCACATAAATCATTCTTTCAAAATATAGACGTAGAACCCAAATACTTTTTTTTTTTTTTTTAAAACAAAAGACTCTTTATTTCAAAGAAGCAAATGTGGGATGGTGGTAAAAGCATTGAATTTAAATCAGAAAATTAGGCCTGTCATGGAACCAATGCGAACCATTTCCTCATGTATAAAATGGCACCCACCTCTTTAATAGATCTTGTAAGGAATACACAAGTTAATATGTATATAACATATGAAACTGTGCATTATGAAACTGTAACCAAATGTAAAGAGTTGTTTTTAGCTTAACCTGGGAATTGAAAAGAATTATTTTCATTCTGCTTTTTTTCACCAAAAGTATGCCTTTGAATTTTATCAAGGCTTTATGCACATTGTTTAGTTTATTCACTGTACATGCTATAGGATATTCCATTATATAAACTACAGTTTATTAACTCATTACTGTGGAGTATTTCCCTACTATAATATTATTATAGCAAACATCCTTTGAATGTGTCTTTGCAAGCATGAGTGAGTACTCTTACAATAATACTTAGATTTGTTGGAGGACAAAAGAAACTTCATGAAGTTTCTTCAACTTCATGAAGAAACCCCAAAGTGTTCCTTAGGGTGTCTGTCCCTCTGTCCTCTCCCACAAGCTCTCTGTGAGGTCTGGTCTCCATGCAACTCACCAGCAGGCTCTGATGTTGCCAGGCTGGATCATATTATCTGGTGACTTTAAAACCCTGTGTCATTGTTATTTTAAATGAAACTTTTCCTTCCTGCTAGGGAGATGGAGTGGCTTTTCATTTGTCTCTGAGCCATTTGGATTTTTTCCTGTATAAATACCTGTTTATAAACTTTACTGGGTTTTTATTGTGCAGGTTTTTTCTCATTGATTTGTATGTGGTTTATGTATTTTGGACACAACCTTTCTCAATGAGTTGGTTCACAAATATCTTTTCCTGATCTGTGGATTGCTTGTTGTTTATAGGAATTTATATTGTCTAGACATTTTAATTCAAATGTAGTTAAATATTTTTGTGAGCTATTGTCTTTTAAATTTTTTAAGTCCTTTGTTTATCCATAATTTCTTTTGGAACGTCTTTTTAAATTTTGAATTGTATGAGCTATTTTTGTGTTTTTCTCACTGAACATATTAATTTTATTGCACTTTATCATGGAAGATAGTCTGCTTCCTACCAAGTCTTTGACATTTGTTGATTCTTTGACATTTGCTTTATGACCTTTCTCAGGTTTTACAAATTTTCCATGTAGGCTTTAGAAGAATATGTGTTCTCTAATTGTGGAGTTCAGAATTTTAAATATAAATATCAGTCAATCAAATTGTATATTGTGTTAGGATCATCTTTATCTTCATTAATTCTTTATCTTTTAGTTACTGAGCTAGATATTTACAATTTTCTATTCCAATTGTCAATTTGTTAAATTCTGTTTCTAATTTCCATTATGTAGAGATTGTGTTGTAATATGCAAAAAAGATTAGAACAATTATCTTCCTAGGACGTGCTGTGTCTCCATTTCTCTTTTGGATTATATTCCTCTTATGTATTTTCTTTATCCTTTTAATTTTAGCCTTTCTATGTCTTTATATTTCAGATGTGTCTCCAAAGACCATATGTGTGGATATTTACAAATCCGGTTTTATAGTCTTTCTTTTTAGAGTTTAGGCCATCCTGTTGTTTGTGATAATTAACATATATCTGGTTTTATATTTCTATATCTATCAAGTTAATTTTTGCCTTCTATTTGTCCCATATTATTTATATATGTATAATATATACATGGCTTTCTTGGTTGTTTAAGATTTCATTTATTTGAATTTTTTGGCTTTTTGCTCTTATTCTCATTCTTTTCTCCTCCACTAATTTTGAAATTATAATCTCTATACCTGTTCTTTTAATAGTTAATCTAAAAGTTTTAACAGATGTATTTAGCTTGATGAAGTGAAAATAATCAAGACTTCTACCCTTCTTTCAATCAATATGGTATTCTTGGAATTCTTTTTTCTTGGATTGTTTTTAGTAATTTATTTGCTGTTGTAATCCAGTATTTAAGTACTTTTTTTTCATCATCACAAATTAGACATTTTATTTTTACTTCTTTTTATAAATTACTATGTTAAGACTTGCCTACATATTTGCTCATTCTTTGCTCACAATGTCTTCTGATATCACTTTTATTTTTCCTAAAGTTCACCTTTTGGATGTTCCTTTAATGGGAAACTACTGGTGTAAATTTTCTGTTTTTGTTCATCTGAAAATACTTTTATTTCCCATGGTATCAAAAGATGGTTTTGATAGTTGTTACAGAGATTGCTAATCGTTGCCACTGCTTCTTTTTAAGAGTAGAATCCTCTGAGTTTTAGCCAAATACATGGCCATTCATTCAACAAGGGCTTGATTTCTTAGCACCCCAGCATGTAGGTATGACCTTATGATTAAGTTCTGGCCAATGAGAGAGAAGGTATACACAGTCACCCTGGATGTTGTTCTTAAATGAAAGCCAAACGCCCTCCTGAACCATTCTCACTCTTCTCAAGACTGGAATGGGAACACGTGGTAGTGAGTTAGTTCAACTTTGATAAGCATGTTCTAGGCATAGCATAGTACAAGATGGACACACCAAGTTTCACACCGCCTGACGGGTAATGCTACTCTTCCACTGTGGGCCAGTTACTAACTTAGATTTTAATATACAAAAATAATAAACCTCCTAAATTGCTTAAAATTTTTAGTATTGAACCCAATTAAAGCACCCAGACGGCTTTCCAAACTAATAAACTAGGAATATAATTCTAGATTAACAATTATGTTCTCTGAGTACTTTTTTTTAAAAAAATTATTATTTATGCCTACAGCACCTGGTCTTCCTAGGTGGTCTCCCATCCAAGTACTAACCAGGCCTTGCTTAGCTTCCGAGATCAGACAGGATCGGATTTGTTCAGGGTGACATGTCCGTAGACCATGGCTAGCTCCTCTGGCGTGCGAACCCAGAAAGCAGACGTGCTAACTGCTACACTATGGAACCACAACCTCTGAGTACTTTGTAGATGCTATCACACTGTTTTACAGTTTCCGTTGTTGTGATTGCATGTCACCTGTCAATCAAATTAATTTGTCATTCTGTGATAAATCTTTTTTCTCTGGTTGCTTTCAAGAACCCTTTGTCTATAGTGACCTAAGGATTTTTAACTTTGGCGTTTTTTGAGAATCTCTTTAAGTATTGCCTTTCTCTATCATCTCTATTATGGTTTTCTGAAACCCAACCAGAGGTACTTAATAACTTCTAATTTTGCTTTCATATCTTTTAACTTCTTTTATTTATTTTCTGTTTGCATCTCCAGGCTCCATTCTGTGTAATTTCTTCAAATTTATCACCTACTGTACTCTATTTTTAGCTATGTTTAATATACCATTGAGCCTATCCATTGTGTTTATGATTTTGATTATTATGTTTAGCATATCTGGAAGTTATATTTAGTTTCTTTTCAAAACTTTTGGTCATTTGTATAGTCTCTTCTTGTAACACTTTAAAAACTATTTTTTCTTTAAATGTATTAAATATAGTTTACATTCTTTATCTGATAATTTGATAATTTCTGTATCTGCAATGTATGTGATTCTGATTCTGCTATTTTACTCATGCTATCTTGTTTCCATGTGCATTGTGTAATTTTTTTGGTGTATATTTGAGTTCATATTATTTGAAACTTTATCTCTGGCAATATTTTGAGCCTGTGTTTCAACTGTATTCCTCCAGAGAATATTTGTGCCTGCTTCTGCTAAGCTCCTGAATCTACAACCAACTGAAAACCACCTTAAAAGATTGACTTAGGAGTTTTGCTTGATCTTCACAAGCAGTATGAATTCTAGTCCTTAGGCTGTATGAGAATGAACTTCTGGGTAATATTCCTGAGGGGGATATTTCCAACTCTTCCAAGCGCTGAAGTGGAAACTGCGTTTTGGCCTTCCACCATTTTTTTTCCCTAGCTCATTCAGAATGAGCCATTTTTTTCTCTAGCTCATTCAGAATGCAGCCTTTCGAGTTTCCCAACTTTAATGAATGTTTCCTATTCTACCCTTCCCCCACCTATCATAGGCCCAAGTTCCTGTTTCGTTGCCTTGGGTGGGCTATAAAATACAAGATTCGCAGCAAACGCAACCATCTTTCGCAGAGCCCCCGGGGTACTCTTATTGCACATGCCTGCTGCTCTGGTTTTTTGTTTCTTCTTCATTCCTGGTACCTAAGGATTCAGTTCTTAATTATGATAATGTTTATTTTAAACGGCATTAATAGCTTTTTTAGCTGGAGGGTTTTCAAGTTTTTTTTTTTTCATTTGCGATACTGCTGGAACAAGTTATAAAATATTTACATATGACCTAAGAGTCCAGCTTTTGAAAAGAGAAGAAAGCAGCAGAGAAATGAAAGAGAAGGGTTGAGCTCTGACTTGTTAAGAACATGCGAAATGAAGAAAAACTATTGAGAATTTTAAATATTTGAAGTATAATAAGTTATTTAAGAAATAGTATCCTAAACAATGTGTAATAAATCCTGTCTGATGATTAACATAGTCATGATTATCTTCTCATTCAAGAATTTACACAGTGGTGTTATGTGCCAAAGAAACCGTAAAACAGCTGTAGGGGGACATGAGCGAAGGAACCTGTTATCTCTTTCCCTAAACTTAACTCTTTCTTATTAAAGGGATGGAATTTTTACAGTCACAAAAATTTGTTCAATTTTTGTCATGTCATTAGTGATTGAGGGTTAGGGATAAGATGGAAAATAAGTTAGAAATGTAAAATGGTCCTTGGCTCTTAGACATGGTGCCTCTGGCATGAATATCTGTGAGTCACAATCATTTAAGATGTGCAAACAAAATTAAAGACTTGTGCCAGATGGGGTATGTTACTTGGGATGCATCGAGCTTGCTTCAGGAAACAGAAAATTTGACTAACACGGTGATGTAACCCATTAGGACATTTGGACATTCATTATTTACCCAACAAAAGATTTACAGATGGATAGTCCGGAGGGAAATGAGGCTGCTCAGCAACTTCCTCAAGGACCTAGATTGTCCTGGCTTCCCAGTTTGCTTTTCTTTAGCTTGTTGCTTATTAATCACATTGGCTCAAACTGGCTAACATGCCCATTCCCAGTTGCAGAGAAGAGTGGGAAAGCAATGTTGTTTAAACAGCAAAAAGCTGTGGGAAAACCTCCTATATTTCCAATGGTGGAAGAATGGGTACTCAAACTATTATATATCCATGGTTTCGACAACTATGCGACTCATTAAGAATAAGTTAGATCCATATGCTATGTCATGGAAAAAACTCAGGAATATATAAAGAGTGATGTCACATATGCAATCTACATTCATCAAATAATACCACAATATACTGTAGGGAATATTTTCTATAGATACATATATGCACATGAATAAAATGCAATTTTATAATTATATTTTGAAAGTCTGGAAGGTAAGCAACCAACTGATATCAGAAAGGGGAGTGAATTAACATGATTAAAAAACAAGCTGGAAGAAACCTTAAAGATTATTTGATCCTGTCTTTTCCCAAATGAATTTCAGTAGTCATGAACATAATGGGAAAAAGCACACAGTGGGAAAGCTGTTGCATTTTTAATGAGCATTTAATCCTCTGCTCAAGTGAAAATGATTTTCTCATCCTAATGCCCATGCAACCATTCTAATACTGATTTCTCTTTTTTACAAAGAGTAAACCTGTGACTCAAAAACAAAAGGAACAAAAATCTAGCCAAAATTAATAACATTATATATCTCATATATACTTAAGATTCCCTTCTACTCTTAGCAAGTAATACATTTTTCCGTCAACCGTAGTGCTATAATATTTGCTTTTAAAATTGATTTACTTAAGTAAAATAGTCGATTAAAAATATTTAAAGGTATATATGCTTCTACACAAACTTACAAGGAATATATGTTTGCGAAGAATACTTACACATATATTTATTATGTGTTTACCTATGTCGGTATAAAGAAAAATAATAGTGCTTCAGGTGGTGCATAAATATAGCAAGAATCTTGAGGGGAAATGCAAATAACTGAAATTACAGAAAGGTTAATCTAATTAGCTTTTTGTGGTATAAATAAAGATAATTAAATTGTTCCTATTTTCATATGCTTTTTACAATTTAATTAAATAATTTAATCTCAGTGTTGTGATGTAAGACATCTGCTTTTAGAGTAGCGGTATATATTATTCGCATCCATTAGTAGCTATAGTCTTACATCACTAAATTTAAAAATCCTATAATTTAAAAAAATTTTTAAAGGATTTGGCATAGAAAGTTTGTTCAAACTATGAAATCATTAGCAGGGAAAGCTGACTCTAGGTGGCAAGTTTCCAGTTAAGGATCAAGATGAACATACTTCATTACACAATGTGTTGGCCGTTACACAAAATAAGAATTACATAATCCATATTAGTAAAGACAATGGGTGAAATTCACTGCTTTAAGATGTGTCTTTGTGCTAATACTTAACATCTGTTTGCCAGGG
The DNA here is from genome assembly GCA_003508835.1 of Eonycteris spelaea. Taxonomy (NCBI): domain Eukaryota; kingdom Metazoa; phylum Chordata; class Mammalia; order Chiroptera; family Pteropodidae; genus Eonycteris; species Eonycteris spelaea. The sequence goes on from PUFA01000077.1 coordinate 4,033,826, forward strand.
TGGTCCGGGACTCAGAGGACCAAAGGGCCAACAAGGTGAACAGGGTCCAAAGGTAACGTTGTCTCTCTTTCTCTTTGCTTCTCTCATTCTCTCTTTCTCTGCCCCCTCCATAACTAGACTATATAATTTTGGAGTTGAGTACTGTTTGCCTTTTGCAATCTGAATGCCCTTACATTTTGATGAAATTTGTGTCTAAGTCTTTCCCCTTATTCTGAAAGACTTGTGTTTTATTCTGAAAAAGAATTTTAATAACTTAGCAAAAAGAAAGGTTTCTGGGTCAAGAGTAGAGTGCCATTGTTCTGAGTGGTTTAGTCTCCAAGGTCATTCTCTCTCTTGTACATTCTTTTCTTCCTTTATCTAAAAAAACAACATATTTTGGGGGAACACTGAATTCCGGGTAATTTCTCAGGTTGTAGATCCTCCCTTCTTCCCACTGTGTATAATAAAATACACAGCTCTATTTCCCATGCTCACTGTCCAGGGCCACCAGGTGTGGTGGTTCAGGTTGTACAAAGTCACCAACCAAGAAGACCAAGCTGCGCCAAGTCACGTCAAGGCATATATTTTCCTACTTTGCACCAGGCACCTAAGGGCTGGCAAAAGCCCAGCCACTAACTGAGTTCGGCTTCACTGTCTTCTCTCTGGCTTTCGCAAATCTTCTTACTGGTCTCCTGGCTCCAGTGGCCTGATTTTTTTTTTTTTTGATTGATTCTTAACATCTGCCCCATCATTCCTTTAAAGTAGGGCTACCCGTTCGTGGCCTGTTAGGACTGGGCCGCACAGCAGGAGGTGAGTGATGGCTGGCGAACAAGTGAAGCTTCATCTGTCTTTGCAGCTGCTCCCCAGCACTAGTAGCATCACCGCCTCAGCTCCACCTCAGATCATCAATAGATTCTCACAGGAGCACTGGGTCCATGGTGCCAGGAAGGTTGGGGACTGCAGCTTTACAGTTATACTGGGTCATATCATACTCTTAAAAAATGCAAATATGCGTTTGCCTTAAGAATACAGTGTACTTCCTGGCTTGGGATTCACAGCCCTTCACATTTGACTCCCTACCTCATTTCACTGTGTTCCCCCACACGATCTCTCTATCCATCTTGCATGACTTACTGCCTCAGTGTAGTCAGTTATTTAAACTTATAGAGTATTATCCTTGGAGAAGAACATTGTGAAGTTTTTACTATAAAAATTGGAAACAAGTGAAGCAAGATAGAAGAGAATGTGGGGGAAAATGAAATAAATGAAAGAAGGCTGAAGATAATCAGGTATTAGTTAACTCAAGACTCGAACAGAAGATATCTCATTTTTTTGTTTTTTTTGTTTTTTGATTTTCTGAGATTGTGGCACAGACTTGGTGTATCTTACCTGGCTTCATCTTTTATGTGCTACAAGGAAGGCCAGTGGTTTGAAAGCTTATTTGATGGTGATATACTGCATTTTCCTTCATTTGACTCAAGGACAGTGCCACTGAGCTCCTATAGACTCTGGTTCCTTCCTCCCAACACCTTAATACCATGTCCCTATTGTTTTTCTAATATTCGTACTGGATGATGGTTCTGATTACGAAGGTATATTGGGAGTTCGTAGATGTTTGATGATTTCAAGATTTACCCTTCTCCTCTAATAAGTCATTCCAACAGGACGACTACTGATGTGGTTGTTTTTATATGATTTTGATGAATCACAAGTGCAAGTATGTAGTGGTTTTAGGAAAAAGTCTTGTCTACCAATGTAGACAGTAAAGGAATGGATAAACTATACTTTCCAAATGGAAAGCTCCAGTATGTATTATTTTTTCATTTTGTGGCTTTGTGTTTAAGTTGCCACAAATAGATAATAAAAATTAAGAAGCTCAAAGCAGTCCTGTCTCTGATCTCTCCTAATCATTTTTGTGTCATACTTTACAAAATAAAATAGGACCACCTACTCTCTGCCCCTCTATTCCATTCTTAATTCCTCCATAATATATAAAAGGTAAACTATTATAGATATTAAATAATATTTGTAAATCACCTCCATATCTTCTCCATCATATTTTTAAATATTTACCTACCTCTCTCTCCCTCCTCTTACATGTTTCTTATACAAATAGTTTTCATTCAGTGCTTCTACCTCTTCACCTTTTTGGTTTTTGCTGCATAAATATTCATAGCACTTTTATTCGCAATTTCAGAAAAAACTAGAAATAATTCAAATGTCCATCAAAAGATAAATGGACAATTTTCTGTATATCCATGCCATGGAATACTACTCAGCAACCAGAAGGGACGTACTACTGAAACATGCTACCACATGATGAACCTCGAAAACACAGTGAAAGAAGCAAAAAAACACAGTGCACAGTGTAAAATTCTGTTTATATGCGTTCTTATCACACAGACGATTTTGGTTCCTCTAAGAATCCTGTAAAGTTGCTCTTATTAAAGTCAGCAGTGGCCTCCATGTTACTGAATCCACGGGGGGGACGTTGGTTTAATGTTTTATCTTACTCAAGGCTCTCTGGCAAAAACATTTTTTTTTTTTCACATTTGACTCATCATTTTGTGTTCTTTTCGAAAAAAAATTTTTTTCTTCCTTTCCTGTACCACTCTACCACTCTATTTATTTTCTTCCTACTTAGGTTTTTTGCATTCTTTCCCATGCTTCTCTTCCTCTCCCTTTCTACCTGATTGTCATCTCATTTCTATCCATTTCCTCTTTCACTCTATCTACAGTCTCCTTTAATAACCTCACCTACAAATACATTTTCAACTATCCCAAAATCCATCCCAGTTCAGACCTCTGTTGACCCCCAAACAACTGGACATTTCCACATGTTTATTCTCATACACTTAAAACTTACTAGATTCAGGCTACACTCATTATTTACCCCCCACTTCACACCATTTTGCTCTTTCTTCTGTCTCGTTTACCCAGAGTAATGGATTCATCAGTCTCACATTTAAGATGATAATCCAGGTACTGGAAGCCTTAATTTATAAAATAGGTTTTGTTAGAGTCAGAGAAGGAGAGAAGGGGCCAAAGACTAGGTTGAGGATAAATAGGATCTGGGTCTAAGATTACAGAAATGTGTCGTTTTAGCCAAACCACAACCAGTTCCAGATTACAGAAGTAAGAGTTGCTAAAGTAAAAGGAATGTCTGATCCTGAGAAGAAAGGAAATTAATAATGTTGAGGCTAGGGTAGGTCATTCAGTGGACACTGAAGATGCATAGGGTGATGGGAGGATCACGATGAGGAAGAAAGCATAAGCTAGGTGCAAAGTCTTCAGTAAATGCAGAGGAATGCCCCCAAGGTAGGTAGTGGACAATTGTGCAGGTGGTCTCAAAGCATCTGTATCTTTTAGATTTGTTATGGAGTGTGGGAGGTCTAGGAACTCACATAATTGGCATAGCATTCTCATTTATGGAAGCCAAATATATAAAGTGGCTGCAACCCCTGTGTGTTTACTCTTTTGGTTTACTGATGGCAGTTGCCTGGGAGGTGAGTCATCTGAGGTTTGGTGTTTTGTTATCCCATGGGTGTTTCACATCTTAAGGACAATTATTGAAGGAAATACACTGTATGTGCCCTAAGCGAAATATCTTCTGGGCACCAGAGGGTCTAACTTACTCTCTGGGGTGACTTTCTTCTCTTGCCTTCCAGGGACCAGATGGCCCTCGGGGTGAAACAGGCCCTCCAGGACCTCAAGGTCCCCCTGGGCCTCAAGGACCAAGTGGTCTCTCCATCCAAGGAATGCCTGTGAGTTTGTGTAAACATTCAGATGGGTTTTACTGTTGTCACTTCTCCATGAGGTACAGAGAGGGAACTTTCGTCTTCTGTACCTTAATGATGAGTCTCGGCCACTGTCAGCCCCTGCAGATAAGGACTGAGAAATGAAAGTAAAGATTGAGAGTTCATTCATTACCCAGCTTTTTTGTTCAATGATGAGGTCTTTTATAAACACAGACCGACCTAGGAAATAAGTATATCCATAAGCAATTTGTCTATAGAAGAAAAACAGGGCTTTCCCTGTATTATGCTTTTTCTTGTTTGATTTAATGGATGTGATAAAATCTAAAAAGTAACAAAAGTTACACAAATTTCAGTTATTCATGTATATGTAGTGATTGTGGCTATAGAGTCATGAAAACCTCATTTATAAGTATCTTAATGAACATCAGAGAGCAATGCACTTAGTATGAGTATTAGATTATAAATAGTGTACTTTTTACAGCCTCATTTCTTTGTAAAGACTGTTCGTACCATTGAAAACATTTAATTCCACTCACTGATATTCATTAATCTTACAATAGAGGCCTAGATTTATACAATAAAACCAATCTCAGTAATTAAGATTTGAAGGAAGCAGATCCTTTTAAGCCATTTTTACCAATCTTTCTGTGCTTATGATATGTCTAACTAAGAAGTTCTCTTTTTCAGAGTTATTTTCACATTTTGGAAAGCAGTAACATACCAGTTTGTACAATTACTACTACTAATAATAGGCATTTATTGAGGTCTTGCTACCTTCCAGTTTCTGTGTTTGCTTTTCCATTCTTATAAATCTCTAGCCAAAGCAAAACAAAATCTATATGGATAATGGTTTTAAAAATCTAAACTATAAATAATATTGAAATGTTACATTATGGGCTTAGCCATATTGGACTGTATATTCTGTGTTTAAAACTATTCTGATATGTAAACATTCAGCTCTATAGGAATGCTTGCATAAGTGGTATAGTATATGTGAGAAGTGAAATGTTGTATTTGGATGTTAGTATGACAGTAATTTAATGTTGAAAACATTAGAACAGTTCATGGGAAAAAGGAAAGGCTAAGAATTGACCTATGTGAACTTAACCCTGCATATTTTTATATATTCAGGGAATGCCAGGTGAAAAAGGAGAGAAAGGAGAGACTGGCCTTCCTGGCCCACAGGTATTATTTCTATTTTTTTTTTATCTATTACCCTCAGCTCTAGAGCCTTACCAAGGGGGAAAAAGACAGTAGCTTCTGATATCAGCTGGAATCTTGGCAATCAGGGGTTTCTATATTAAAGATGGTCTTTAATATACCAGACAGAGGGGCTCAGGGGGCACCCTGGTAGAAGACATTCCTTTCCTGTGGGTTCTAAATTCTTAGTTGTGAAAGCGTCACCTTTATGCCATTAGGTTTATTTGGAGGCCTTGATTTATTTAGGGAACTGGGTGAGAGGGAAACTAACCCATCTCCATGAAGCTGATTCTTTTCTTGTCCTTGCTCTACCCTAGGGTATCCCAGGAGGCATTGGTTCACCAGGACGCGATGGCTCACCAGGCCAGAGGGTAAGGACTTGCCCAAGTTGGTTGGCAGCACAGTAGATTCCTCATCAAGTTCCTCTTTGCTTATGGCAGTTCTCTATGCAAAGAAGTCAAACCAGGTGTTTCATTTCTTTTTTTTCCTCTTTTTCCTTCTATGTATATTCCATCTATCTTGACTTGATTTCCCTTCACTGACATCTTCTACGTCCATTACTTTGATCAAAACCTAGAAATCTTCATCAGATCTCAAATTAGCAACACCTCTTTCTGAATATTCTCCAGGCACAAACCTAAGAAGAATCTAGACTCATATGAATCAAAATTCAAGTATTAATGACAATCTGCAGTAGTCTCCATCTAATGTACGTAGATTATTTTTTAACCTGTTCAAGTGGACAGTGGTGGAAGAAATTATAAGTATGTTTACGAGAGGGATGAGGTAACACCCAGTGTTTGTTTAAGCAACGTCTTCACTGAGCCAGGTCCGAGGTTCTTGTCCTTAAAGAGTTGATACATTATTGAGAGAAGATATAACCAAATAGGGAGCTATACTGCATGCTATGATGAGGGGCATTCACAGAGCTCCATGGGAGCACCAAGGATAGAGAACTAAGCCAGACGTGGAGGGCTGGGGAAAGCTTCTCGAAGAAGGCTGGGTCTCAACTGAGAGAGAGAAGTTAGCCCGGTGCCTGAGGACAGAGAAGCCACTGCACGCAGAGAGAAGAGCAGACACAGCGGGGAGGAGATGAAGACTAGGTGGGGCGTCTCTGATATTGCACGCAGTTCTATGTGGCTGGAGGTTAAAGGATAGTCTGTGTGTATATGTGTGCACATGCGCACACTCATGTGCACATTCACCGGAGTGTGGGGAAACCCTCAAAGGATAACACTGGAGAGGGAAACACTTAAATTCACTTAAATTATCTATTTTTTTCAGACTAAGGATTTTGAGTTTTAACAGGAAGTCATTAAATTTTTAGCAAGGGAGAGAGAGGCTGGTCTTCCCTAAACTATCACCAATTTAGACACGTGGGCAGCTCCATAGATTCTCAAGACTGAATTATATAGAGTGGCAGCCGCTTAGATCCAATCCATGAAGGACAACGCATTTGGCTTCCAGTGATATCTCTGGTATAGCTTACCCACTAGGTTAAAAAAAATGACTCATTTCTCTGTTCAAACAAGACCTACCTTTTGGCTCAGGGTAGTTATATCATTCAAGAATAAGAAGATTGTTTTTCCTATAGAAACATAGGTGTGGGACCTTAAATTTTTTCCATGTTTTATTTTTATAGCAAGCTTTCATTTGCTTAAAATCTCAGTTTAGTCTCTGCCCATCAAATTGAATTAGTCTACAAAGCATGGCTGGGTGAATGTATCTAAGGAGGCATTCTCTCAAAGTTAGATTTATGTAGGTTTCTTGTACATTTGGAAAGAGTATCTAGAAGTATTTATATGTTTTGGCAAAGGGCTTAGGCTAAGATCCCGTGTGGTTACACACCTAGATTCTTTCGTGATTCTTAAAGCTCTGAAAATGGCAATTCTACTGATTTGGTTCAGTGAATTTACTTGATTTATCTATGCATGGAGTCTAGTGTTGGCAAAGAACTCCTAATTCAAACATATTAGATTAGTGTTGAGATTGTTTGGTTTTGGAATTCTTTTTTTTTAACTGCTATACCAACACAGACCTTTAATAAATATTTTGCTATTCCTCCAAACACATTTTCTTTTATAAGATGAAAATTCTTAGGGCTTTATTAAAGTGATAAGATAACTGTACATGGATTTTATTTTCCTCTTCTCCCTCGATTTGGAGGTAAAACTTTCAGGGTGTGTCCAATGTTGAAAAATTCTTGGTTGGGAATGAACTTGCCTTTCAAAAACTTGTTTCAAGAGGATACTCATTCTCTCTAAGGCCATATTAGAAAAAAAGATCATGGGAATCCTGTGACAGTTGTTTCAGAAAAGATATTTAAGAGCAATACTATTCTTTCGTACAACTCTAGGGGGCTACTCACACATCATAAAATATAAGGGTGCCCCCCACCCTGGAACTGTGTAATGTGGTTGCCCTGCTTGAGGGAAGGATAGTGCATATATGTTTTTATATCTTAGTATCTTATTTAATAAAAAATTGAGCATCTACTATGTGCCATGTAGTAAGCACAGCCAGGAGAGACATGTCCATTACTTCCCCAGCAGGGAAAGATCTAGAAGAGCAGAGACCTTCAATATCTAAAGGAGGTAATTTGTAGACCTGGAGGAGATGGAAAGATGGGGTGGTGTTAAGGGCTTGACTCTTCTCCTGGATCAGGGGAACAAATGGGTCTTCCTCAGAGACAGTCGAAAGGTGGGTGCGAACAGTTATTAGGTGGCTCTGATCTGTTTAGTCAAATTATCTGGGGACTTACAGGAAGTAAAAGATTTGAAATAATTAGACAGTTACTCAACAGGATTGTAAAGGAAGAGGTCCAGGACCAACCAATGTGGTGGTGGTCTAGGACCTGGAGCATCTTCACCAAAGCCCAGATTCCCCTGAGGCAGTAGGGGCGTCTAGGTCCCTGTGGTTATGAAGCGGGAAAGATGGTCGCTGAAAGAGGATTAAGGACAAACAGTTACGATTATTCCTGCTCCATCTCCGTCATCCTATTAGACAAATCTGCAATCGGAGAATAATGGTAATAATGATGATAATAACTGGGCATAGAACAGACTGAGAGCAAACACCATGGGTGATGTGACTTAGTGTTGAAACGCTCCAGAAGCTACTTTCAGAAAACTGCCCAGTTCAGCTTGCATGTCCAGGAAATCAGGAAGCCGAGATATTTTGTCTTTTATTCACTCTAAGCACTTTGATGGCTTACAGTTTCTGTGCTTTCATTTCCCCTGATCCCCAGTGAGTAAAGCCTATTGCGGACATGGAAGGAGGAACTGGGAATAAACCTGTGTGGTGATGACCAGTCAGCGCTGCTAGCTCCTCGGAGCGTCTCCGGAGCGAGTGACTGAGCTGGGCTGTAGGACTCGTAGTCTATTCCTTACAGCACGGTCTTTGCCATCTTTGTCTTCTCTTACTAACAGTTCCCAGCTGACCCGTAGAATCATAAGATGTAATAAATATTTACTGTTTTAACATAAAAAAGAACTCAGCCGAATGCTAACACCATCACCTTGGCTATTAGCTTAGGGAAAGGTTAGTACTTCTTTCCTGGGCCGGTGCCAGTGTTACCCCCTCTTAATTTAGTCTGGAAGGAGGGAGAGCTTTGCAAAAAATAAAAAAGGATATTAAACGTCTCTTCTTTAAATAGGAACATGTTTTCTAACGTTTCTAGCTTATTCTGGCTTTCCCCAGGGGACTCTGACTCTTAGAAGCAGCTCATATTCCATCCTGGGCCTGAGGCCATAGCAAGTCCAGCAAAAGTTGGACTTCTTCAGTGAACACATCTCAGCCTCTTGCTGGGAAGGCGACAGGGCACAATGCAGGACCACACTTTATAAAGTGCGAGTTCAGATTTCACAGCTGACGCCTTGACACACCCAGTTTTCATTCTGAGCCATTTCAACCAGCGGCATTCTCAGCTTGTCTTTCTGTTCCACAATAAATCTTGCCACCTCCCTCCTGTCGTTCCTCCTCTATTCTTGGTGTCTGTGACTCCAGGGCCCACCCTGTGATCTTTGATCATCTGTCATAAGGTGGATTTCTCAGCCTCCATGGTGGACATCCTGGTGGTCCTTAGAGTAACTAGGAAGAACAGTCAAGACATGGATGATAAGCAGAACAAGTGAGAGAATTGAAAAAAAAAAAAAGAAAAGAAAACAACCTCTTTTCTAGTCCTGAGGCTTACTTACATCCAAGACCACCAGCTTTCTGTCAAACACTCCAAATAGAAACTTTCAAAAATATTTTTATTTTTTAGTTCTTAGTATAGTTATATAAAAAGTCAGAGACAAGAAATAAAAATGACAAGGAGATATATATATATATATACACACACACACACACACACACACACACACACACACACACACACACACATATTTTATGACACCTGGAAGATAGTAATTCCTCCATGGTATAGAGAGTATTCGTTTTAAATTCTAAGTAAATTTAATTTAAATTGCTTCCTTTCCCTTCGGGCTACTGCTCAGAGTATCTCCATGCTATTGCCATAACCACAGCCTTTTTTTCTGGTCTATAAAAGATGAAATTCTGTTTTAAAAAATCCTACATATGAATTCTACAGAACTGGTGAAGTTATGGGAAGCAGGATGGCCCAGTGGCGAATATGTAGACTAGACTGTTAGCCAGACCCGAGTTTGAACTCTAACCATGTGACACTGAGCCAGTTACTTAAGATTTCCACCCTTACTTTCCTCATCTGTGAAGTGGAAAAAATAATATTTGACTCCATGGAGTTGTTTTGAGAATTTACTCGTAGAAAGAATTTCTATATAAAAATTCAGTATTAGCTGATATTAGTACTCACTCTTTTCAGTGTAAACCTAATGAGTCAGGACAGTATGATATATTATAATGCCTATACTTGACATATTAAAATGCCTTAGAAGATTTTAAAGAACTATAAAAAGAGCCTAAAGGAAAAGCAAGTAGTTTATTGTTGGTGTTTAATTTTCTTGGATTCCATATTGAATAGACAGTTGGAATATACTTCCTTTTTGTGGTTTGGTGTATACAAAGGCCATATTTGTGATAAATGTCCCATTTCATCAAAGTGAGTTGGATTTAAAAATGTATTTGAGAAATTGAACTTGAGTCAACTATCTGGGTTTAATTCTTATCATATATAAATATTAAACAGTAATGAGAGAGTCGTCTAAAGATTATTTTATTAAATACTAAGATTCATGATAATTACCCCCTTGAGTATCTTCTTTTTTTCAGAAGAGGAAATGTAACACACCATCACAAAACTAGTGGAGAGAATGTGATTTTCTTCTTTGTGGGTGTAGACAGAGTTTTATAAAACCGCTGGAGAACATTCTCACAGTCAGCCGTGGTGACGATAGTCTCTGCAATCGGGACTTGCCAGGTTGTTCGAATAAAAATAGCAGCTGCCACCAGAATGCATCATTGACAAAAAGCATGTGCTTCGCAAATGTTCTGTTCTCTGATCCTGGGAGTAACCTCAAATGCTGAGCCCTGTTACCACACTGTATAGTCGAAGCATTGGGAGCTCTGCGGACGTCCTGAACGATGCCATGTGCGGTCAGGCTGCAGCTGGGGCCGTGCGCCAGGTCCTTGGCTCCCACACTGTGCTTTGTTCCCACAAAACTGCATTAACAAAGATCGCTGTGGGATTTCGTAACGTAAAAAAAGTATTCCACGAAGGTATTTAATAAGCAGGTCTCCATCACTGACGATGTCTCACCTAGCATTTTTGGGCAGTGAGAACCCGGTTCGGGTTACTCTCTTGGTGAAGTAGAAGTTGCTGTTTGACACCTAAGAATCTGTTTCTTTGATGACGTTGCACCTTTACTTGGATACTGGCACATCTGGGCACATCGGAGGAGAGATCTATTACTTCAGGAGCTAGTTTGTGTTATTACCGGCTGCTAAGGTACTACTATTGGGACACAGAGTACGAATAGTATCTGCCATGCACTCTGGTTGTAACGCCATCCTTCGGGGGCAGGCCAGTGGCTCCACAACTTAAGTGATCAGGTGGTTGTTTTGTGCTTTTCTTTTTTTCTTTTTTCTTTCTTTTTTTTTTTTAATATATAGATTCCTGGGCTTTAGCCTCAGAGATTTAGACACAGAAGTTCTTAGGCATGACCTAGGGATGTGTAGTTCTAAAAAGCTTAATGATTCTGATAATCAGCTAGGTTTTGGAAATGCTTGGTAGTAAATTGTTAGGACTATTATATGTTACTTTCTTAGGTAGAATATTGCTGATTGTTTTCTTTGAATTCCCTGAAGTCATTACTGCAGGTTACTAAAAAATACATGTTTATATTTATACATATACATTAAAATTCACATTAGTACTATTATACATAGTGTATCATGTGTATAAATATATAAATATATGTATGTATACAATATATATACATATTTACACACATTCATAAATTGAGTTTGTGTGTGTCATTGAAAATTCTCCAGTGTGGTTCAGCATGTTATCACACATAAGGATTGGTCTTGGATCTCTAGCCTGGACCCGTGTGTACACAGTCGGTGGCTTTTTGCTGCTTGGTCTCTTAATCTGGTGGTTGGTCTTAAAACTTTGCTGCAAGTAGCAGCCTTGTTTCTTATGGCCGACTGCCACACTGGACTATCCAGTGTCACTCACGGCAGTCCAGAGCCATGTCGTGGAGTTGAAATTAGGAGTTTCTACCAGTATTTCTCTAGCCCTCATTGCTTAAGTTTGGTCTGTTTCAACAAACTCATCAGCTTCCAGCTACTTACAGACCCCATTATCCCCAAGAGTGTAGCGTCAGTCAAAGGACGTCAACAACTGGTGTTCGAGAAACCTCAGGCTAGTTCTGTGGCCCATAGATGCAGGCTTCAAAGAAGGCATGGATGGTGACTATCGTAATTGAGTCACTAGTTCTGAGTGCTATTTCTAGTACACATCAATATTCTAACTTCTGAACTTAATTTCAGTAAAATACTATTTGCAGGTTTATTGGTTTAATTCTTTAGACACCATAGGTATACTACCTAGAAACTACGAACCTTTTAAGAGTCTACAAAAAATGTTTCTGACTAGAAAAAGGCATATATATTTGCTCTAAAGTGTGGAAAAGAAAACTAAAAAATGGAAATTAATGCTTAATTAAATCTCTATAAAATATTGTGCTTTGCCAGTTTTAGCCATCATTAAGCTTAGTGTTCATTTAATAATTAGTGATTTTGAAAACAAATTTTAGGCTAGATTTCCTCTTGCTGATGAACTAGAGCCAACCACAACTTAATAAGTTACTCATAGCCAAGTGTTTTCAAAAACAAATTATAAAAATCTTTTCAAATTTTTATAGCAAAAATTATTTTAATGTGGATTGTGGGTACATTTTGAGGTGGGAATCCCAAAAAGGAAAAATGCCTGGAGATACATCCCTATTTGTAGGTGGCTCATTTCATGCACTTTAAAAAATGTTTGTCGGCCTAAGGGAATTCCCACATTATGCTTATCATTTAATTTTCTATTCCTTAATATTCATTCTTCATTGCTTAATTAACAGAAACACACATCTTCTCAGATTGGCTTCTCGATATAAAATGGACAATTTATAGATATAGAAAAAATTTTTTTTTTTTTTAGGCGAGGCAATCCTTGGTTGACCTCACAGATTGCAAGGACCTTGACTGCTTACACTCCCTTATTTTTTAAAATTTTTATGCCTACAGCACTTGGTCTTCCTAGGTGGTCTCCCATCCAGATACTAACCAAGCCCAACCCTGCTTAGCTTCCGAGATCAGATGGAATCAGGCATGTTCAGGGTGGCATGGCCCTAGACAATATAGAACTGTTTTGAGAAATGCACACACGTTTTTAGCTTATAGAGTTGAAGACCATTCAGTGGGTTTCGCTTAAACTGATTCACAAAACTAGAATATGCCAATTATGTTGCCCTGTAAAATGCAGACATTTTATAAAGATTCTTTTCACCAAGTTTATTGCTTTTTTATAAAAAATACTGTTGCTATTGCGGCTCACCCTGAGATGAAGAGTTGAGTAAAGGAATCTGACCCCTGTCTAAGAGTTGGCTGGCTTTCCAGGATAGGCTTAACAGGGGTCCAGGGGCAGAGGGACCAGTGCAGTTGGCCAACCATCCTGGGTCCCCTGACTAAACAGCACCTCTCCTGTGAAACCATCCTTGTATCTCCATGCCTGGAGATACATGCTCCCATGACATTCTCTAGGCCATCATCATAGCACATGGTCATTTTTTTCCCCCAAAATTGACTTTTCTCAGCATATAAACTCCTTTGAAAGAGACTGTCTTGTTCATCATGGTCTACCCAAAACCTACAGAGTGCTCAGTGCATAGTAGCTCTGCAAATATTTTTTAATAATGTGACAAATGCGAGGCTTACAAATAAAACTCTTTTGAACGTAAATTTACCTGGTGTGATTCCAAGGTTAAAAAATAAAACTATTTTCATGAAGAAAATGTAATCTTTTTTATTTTCTAGTGTTAAGAAGAGATTTGGGAGAAAAGTGGCTTTGATTATGTTTCTAAAATGGTATTAAGATCCATTTAGTAAAAAGCAATGTATAAAAAGTAAATTTTAATTTGTAATGAGAGAAACAGGTAACTCAGAAGAGCCATAAGGACACCTTTATTCTTGAACTATTATAACGAAAAATACTGTTGTCCATGACAGTCTATGAAAGAAAGTGCTAGAGTAAAATATACTATCGTGGCCACTGCTGGTGCCCGGATCAGATCCCCTTTACCTGGCAGGTATACTTCATCCCCCAGCTGCTACAGGTGTTGACTGCTAACAACTCGCGTTGCCCCTTTTACAGAGAATTGCCCTTGGAAATGCCATCTTGGTCCACGTAAATGACTAACTGATATAGATACATAAAACCTTACCCTGGGTCAACTCTGACATGTAACCCACACTCCAGACTTCCGATGGGGTCCTGCTGAGGGCAAACTTAAGCCACGTCCAGTTCTCACCTAGCCTGTTCCCCGGCCTTCTGCCTTGTTCACTCTCCAAAGGTTTCTCCCTGCCTGTGGAACGTTCATGAACAAAGAGGGCTGACATCGATCTTTCCTGCTGCCCTATACGTTTCCAGACCAATTTTACTGAGATTAATATTTATTTATTCAACATGAGAATCATGAGAACATGTCTTCTGGGAGACTCAATTTTATTCAGATGAAACATTAGTATCTATTTTGTGTTAGCAGTGTGCTAGGAGCGGGTTAGCAATGGAACCATGATAGAGAAAGAAAGAGAAGAAAGGGAGAAAATAAGGAAGGAGAGAGGGCGAGAGAGAGAGAGAGAAGAGGAAAGAAAATCAATCCATCAGTCAATCAATCAATCATTCCGACTTCTGAGGACACTCTAGGTAGGAGAACACAGAGTGCACAAACTTCTAGTCTCCTCTTTGGATTTGATCACACTAAAGCACTGGCCCCTATGCTAAATTTAGCAATCATGGAAGAACATTTCATCATCTTCCTTTCCAGATGATACGCACATGCATCTATAAATCAAGCGAATTCAAAGCTCTATCCTTCTGGTCCCATCATGGAGGAGAGTAGTGACACATCATTGCCTTTTAAACTCCTTCCGCGTGATTGGGAGAGGGGAGTAAATGTATGACTTCCTCCTTTTTTAAAGAAAACATGCCGTGGCTCGCCTCCTTCTGAATAAAATCGCCCGCACTTGTTTTTGAGATATTTCCCCTCCCTCTGGACACAGCCTGGAAGCGAGTCAGGGAAGCCTTCCCGCAGCAGAGCTGCAGTGTGTTGGTTGTGGGCAGCCGGGCTGGCTGGTGTCACGTGTGGCCTGCACGTGGCTTATTTCGTGTCCAGTGCTGGGAGACGCGTAAGGCAGAAAACAAAAGATGTCCTTTTAAAAATGTCTTTTGAAATTATTGAATACCTGCACAGAATCCGTTTTTTTCCTTATATGAACTTCACCTGGAAAATAAGAGTCGATTTTTTTTTTTTAATTTCCCTTTTTAATGTAAGGTCTCCTAACCTCTCTTAGTCCCAAGGTTTCTCACTTATTACATGGGCGATGGACTGCGTCCAACTAGGGTCCTGTCCACCTCGCACATATTCTGATGTTTAATGCTCTCGTTCCTGGACATGGTATATGTAACTCCATATAAAATTATTTCTTTCAACTTTAGGTCAGCATTAATTTTTGTTGTCTAGTTAGCAGATCCAAGAAAGGATGTAGGTGTGTGTTTGTGTAACTTAATCTGTATCAGGTCCTTTCACTGTAGCTTTCTAACTTAATATGTTTGACTAACGAACTGAAGTTAAAGAACAGAAGCAGTAAAAAAAAACCAAACAAACAAACAAACAAAAACACTGATGTACATATATAGTATAGAATAGCTACTATGACAAACAACCCTAAAATCTCACCTTAAATTAAAATAGTTTAATGAAATAAAATAAAAATAAAATTGAAAGTCTCTTGTTGTCCACAATCCAGTGCTGTGAACGGGCTAGTTAAAGGAGTAAGTAGGGTGGTCTGGTCTCTGTTCCACAGAACCATGGGACTCAGGGTCTTCCCATCTTGGGACACTCTCCTTTTCACCATGTGGCCTCTAGAGTTGCTACGAAAGGGGAAAGAAAGTGGAGGGATTACCCATGGGAAACTTTTTATGAGCCAGAACTGGAACTGGCCTTTTTCCATTGGCCAGAACTCAGCGCTGTGGCTCCAACATAATTACTGGAATGGGAAGATGGGAAATGTAGCCTTAGTGTGTCCAGGCAGAAAAGGAAAACCGTGAATATTGGGGAGCTCTAGGATTCTCCTTATCTGGTTTTAAGATTCCCTCGTATTCGAGGAAGGATCTCGCTGGCCAACGCCTTTCCTACATTCTAATCCTACTCCCTCTTTTCGCCACCTCTCATCTCCTCTCTCCAGCTCACATACCATTTCCTTTTGTCTGGCTTCACATTTACTCTTTTATTTGATGCCTTGAGGTAGGAAGAGACGATGTGACTGTAGAAGGGGATCCCTAAGAAGGTGGCTTTTCATGAGTAAGATAAGTAGAAAGGAGAGCTCACTAGAAAAGCACGCGTTTTAGAAAGAGAATCGGAGAGGCCAGCAAAGAAGCTGGGAGAGGCTGGTTTGAGCTGGTTACAATGGGAATGGATTGTTCCAATATGAGACAGATCCCAAGATGAAAGGCCCATCTCTCCATGTAGTAGAAAGCGATATTTGAACAAAATTTTATGAACCTATTATAAAATTAGGTTGAAGATTCTCATGTTTTTAACTGCATTGGAAATACCAGCATTCGCAATTAACAGCTATAACTATTTAAGAGTAGACTCACTGCAGCTGTTAATTTTTTTTAACTCACATGACAATAACACACATATACACCTTCAATAATGTAGGAAGATATTTTTATCAAGAACGGAATTTTCTTTCTGCCTTAAATTCCTTCAACATGAATGGGAACAAACACGTACCCATTTGTAAGCCCACGGTGACACACATTCAGCACACCTGCCCAGCAGTCAAAACTGCATCATTGCAGCAAGAAGGTCCCCAGGCTGCTTCTGAAGAGTCGCAGAGTTTCAGATATGATACTCCCATTTGTAACATAGATTCCTGCGATAGGGGTTCCCGCCCCAAACCTCTTTCAGGTCCTCAAAGACACGAATTCATCCTTTTTGTGTAGCTGTTAATTACCAAGAATGAATCTCCTTTATACGTTGTTATGTTTAGTTTCATAAAAAAACACTTTCTGGAAACCAGTTCCTGCTTCAGTTTGCAAGTAGCATTTCTTACACCTAAAATTCTTATACCGGACAGTTTTGTAGGGCCAATAGACACAAAAGCTCTGCCAAGAACAATTCCCATGAAGAGTTTAAAAGCAGTGAATCCCTGGAAGTTCAGAACAAGTGACAGGACTTGGCCCCCAAATCTTAAATGGGATTAGGTGCATCTGTTTGGAAAGCCAGATGAAGCAAATGTGTAGTTGACACACTGTTTTTTTTTCCCAGGGCTTTCCTGGAAAGGATGGATCCTCAGCCCTCCAGGGCCACCGGGCCAATTGTAAGTATTTCCAGAAACTACTGGGATATATTCTGCTTTAAAGCATTTTGTTTCTTCTGAGAGATTTTCCTTTGCTGGACCTTTCACCCCAGCAGCCATCTTTGCTCTAGTGTAACAAACAACTCACCCTTTGGTACAAAGCTCTCTCTAAAACGCTCTTTAAAAATAACATATCCATATGGCTTGACCCTTCTTCTCTGAGCCACTTTGCCGTAGATCACCTGCATTGATGAAAGAACTGTACCTAAATGATAGTGTGGCAACTTCTCAAAAAAACAAAAAGTCTTTTCTATTCTTTTGGTTGTTGGGACCAGGAATGAACCATGAATCTGAAGTCCTAGTGTTGAAGGAGAGGGAGTTCTCCCTGTGTGGTTGTTTCTCCTTCTTGAGAGCTGGCTGTCTTTGATGGGAATGAAGGAGTTTTCACCTTTGCTCCATTTTCCTGCCTCTTAGGGTATTCCTGGAGCCCCAGGAGTCCCAGGGATCACAGGGAGTGTGGGACCTCAAGGCGCCCTGGGACCCCCTGTGAGTATGCCACAGTAACCAGTCACATGGGTTGCCCGGTCATCCCCCTGGTTCACTTAAGTGTTTATATTTATCTCTGTTGGTCGAAAGTGTTTATTCAGTCTTGAATGCCATGAGATTCCATAAAGAAAAACATAAGCTCATATAAAGATTAAGGTCAGACTGTGCATATGTCATGGCTAAAGACAGATGGTCCCAATGGAATAATTAGCTACACTTCTGCTTATATATATTTCCATGGTTTGTTATTTCGTATTTGACTAAGTAAAATCAGTGCCATCTTTGTAGGAATTGGGTACAGTAACTGCGTGTTAATTAGATGTGTCTCACGGGTAAAAAAAATATAAGAATTGAGAAACTCAAGGGTTAGGTTTATTTTTTCTAAGTTCTCCAAGAAAGACATAATTTTTCGTTAAAACACACTCACACACAAAAAATAGCAGCCTTTAAATAAAAGCACAGTGAATGACACTAATTACCTCCTACTTTGTGCTTCTAATCTCTAACATTGGTGTTTAATTGTGATCAGTGGGAGGGGGAGGGGAGGCTGGGCAAAAGACCAATGAGCACATCTGGGCCCGTTTTCTCTTCTGTAACACAAGGTAGTTCCATTACATGGCCTCCAAAGCCACATTTGGCATCTTCCGTGACTTATAAGTTGTCCCTTCCAGGTGTAGGTCTTAGCATTACCCTATTATCTCTGATAAATGAAGTCTGTGTTCATAAACCAAAGTGGTTGAGATGGATAAATGTTTGCACGACCACAGACATGCTAAGACTCTGAATGGTGAGGGAAGGAGAGGGCAACGGATTAGATTTCTGTTGCTGTTATAACAAAGTCCCTCAGTCTCAGTGGCTTCAAACAACACAAATGTATTATCTTAAAGTCCTGCAGGTCGGAAATCTGACGCAGGTCTCACGGGGTTAAAATCAAGGTGTCGGCATTTCCTTCCTGCAGGTTCTAGGGAGGAATCTACTTCCCTGCCTTTTCTAGCTTCTGAAGACTTCTCACATTCCTTGGCTCACGGCCCACTTCTGTCTTCGGAGCCCAGCAGTGTTACGTCTCTCTGAGCATTCTTCCAGTCCCATCTCTCTCTGAACACAGCCAGAGATTCTCTGCTTTTAAGGACCTATGTGATTGTGTTTGGGCCTCCCAGATAGACCTAGATAATCACTGTACATAACCCAAGATTCTTAACTAAGTCACATTTGCAAAATCATTTTTGCCACATAAAGTAAAAGTCACAGATTCTGAGATTAGGGCATGAACACTTTAGGGTGCGGGAGGCTTTTCTGGCTAGCAGAGTGACTAAGACATTAAAGAAACATTGGTTCATATTTAGAAAGATACTCTCTCCTTCTAGCGATCCAGTCATATTACTGTTAATTTCTGAAACTCATTCCCATCAAATCATTTCAGCCTCAGAGTTCTTTTCTAAGCTATGAGTCACATGACACATGTGCAGATACACACACACAAGATATGAAAATAAAAATGTGTTCAGATTTCAGCAAACACATCCTAATTTACACACCCAAATAAATGCCCTCCTTAGCAGCCATCTACTTATTCTAAGTACATTGTCATTGCTCAAAATACATTTAGATCTCTTTTCAAATCAAGATGATGGTGAGTCACAAAAAAAAATAAATTGCTTTATTTTCACGTCTTTTTTTTTTTTTTAATCCAAAATGATATTACCAAGTATGGTCAAGCACACAGAAGCATACACTGACACCCTCGTGTGAGCACACACACACACACACACACACACACACATGCACATGTGCGCACACACACACACACATACGCACATGCCCCTTTCACTGAAAACTTATCCACTCACTTGATTCTGGGCTACTTCTCACCAGAAAAGAAATTTGAAAACATTATCTCTGCTGCCAGGCCTTAGTCTGCTTCTCTAAATGTGCGCTCAGGAGCAAGAGTTCCCGAGTGTGCCAGCAGGGCTCAGAGAGCGAGGGCTTCTGATTAATAGGGTCCAGGGACAGTGCAGACTAGATCTGCTTCTCAGAAAGCCAAGAGTGATTTTAGGACATCAAAGGCATGTGAGGCATCGTGAAGCGAAACGAAAAGAAAAGGCAAAAAACTGATTTAATTTGGTCAGACAACAAACAAATGTAGTGGTGCGTGACGTGACCTTGTGCGTGGCACCCTTAGTGATGTTTCCTAGAACCGGCTTCCCTTGAACCAAGCTGGGTTGATCCTGAGCCACCAGGGATGGGGTGGGAAAGAAGGGCAGACTCTGGGGACTTTGGGAGAGGACCATGGGGTGCACGAGGGGTGGAGTTGGTCATGGCATATGTCAGAGAAAAGAGAACCCTGCCCTGCTCATCCACCTGGCCCTTTGTAACTCTGAACAGACTCCAAATATGGAGCATACAGAAAAGCCAGCAAACTTTTTTTTTCCAGAAATAAAACACTTGCTAATAATATTATTTTTGATTGCTATAAATCTAAAAGGGCCCTTGATGGTGGCACTTTTATCAGAGACAGAAACAAATCTTTTTGTCTGGTTTCATAGACACTGGGCGGGAACGCCACAGTAGGCTTTGGGTATTCTCTCAAAAGCGGGTTGTTCTCCGGACTGTCCAGCCCAGACTTTTCCCTGTGTTTTGGGCCCTGAGCAACCAGATGCCTGCTGGCTGCCAGACTGGCGAGACCAGTAAGGCGGGCTCGGTGTCATGGTGTTAAGGCCTCGCTTGTTTTCCCATGGATGTCTGTCTAGGAAGGCCGAGGGAAAGAGACCAAGAAAGACAGACTGCCCCACTGAGAATAGCAACGTGCTTCCTATGAGCTGGTTCCAGGAACGCTGGCTTTCATGGCCCCTCGCCTTTAGCTGCTGGGCGTTGCTCCCGGGCCGAATGTGCACTCCTGCTTCTGCGGCCAGAATCCCTACCTGAGGTGTAAGTGCAGGCTAAAATACAGTGCCCCCTGCAGGGGAGCCGATGGTGGTGCAGCACACGGCAGAAGGGGCCATGCGTTTAGTTTGAAATCAATACAGACAGTAGATCCGGTGCTACACCATTAGAAGCGGGCACACCTAGGTTCTAGATGTGGCCCCGACGTGACTTAAACTGTGTGAGCTGCATCACCTCAGCAATGTACCTAGCCTCTCAGGATGTCCGTTTCCTAATTCATTCATTCAAAGACGCTTAGTGGGCAGCCACAATATGTACAAGATACATGAGAAAGAGGGTTTCTGAGGGGTACAAATGACGCCGAAGATATTTTTCGATATTCGTGGACCATCTAGAGAGAATGATGTTTTGTTTTATACATATACATATGCATACATACAGTATAAAAACAAGGCAGAAAGTGGGAAGTGGGAAATGCCCTAAGGGAAAGACAAGGAAGTTGCTACGAAAGGTCCATGGAGAGACACAGAGGAAGACAGAGCGGGAGATGTCCTCCTGAGTTGGGGGTTGGGGGCAGCAGCCCCCAAAGGAGCCAGTATTTCAGTGGAATCTTGCAAGATGGGTGTGACTTCCACCCGCCAAGATAGGGGATAGACGTAAAGCAAACCCAGGGAACCCCCTCTCTTTCGTGCATTTTAATAGTTTTCGTCTCTTTTCTCGTGCCTCCTCGCCACTGCCACAGTTTCATTTCAGGCCCTCTTCACTCCTCCCTCACCAAGATTCCTATCACAAGAAACTCCAACTGGCCCTCTCACCTCTGCCCCAGCCTGCTCTGGTCCATTCCCCAGCTGCCAGAGGGTCTTTGTAGTGCGACTCTGCTACGTCATTCCCTGGCTCAGATCTCCTCACTGGCTCCCTGTCACCAGAGGGTGGGTCCCAAACACGTAGCCAGGTACGCGTGGCCCTTACAGTCAGCCCTTACTTTCCCTTCCAACTTGATCTTATATCATCTCTTCACTTGGCATTGAGTCACCCTAAATTATTTAAAGCTCCCCCGACATATGCCATACTCTTCTATGTTTTTGTTTTTGTTTTTGTTGTTTGTTTTTGTTTTGCCTTTTGGGATGTTCTTTCATTTGTCTGGGCTGCTTTCTCCTCCTTTCTCCACCTGGTGACCTCCTGGTTATTCTTTGTTTAAAACCGTGCACTTCCTGAGGCCACCCTCACCTCTTCAGCTGTCAGTATCGGTCTTTCCACTAAAATGATAGTTCCTTGAGGGCAGAAATTTTATCACATCCTTGTTTTCTTCCTAGACCCTAGCTCAGTATCATAGAGGACACTTAATAAGTATTTGTTTCAAGAAAGAAAGAATGAGGGTATGTTTGCATTCCGGTTAGGCTGATGTTCAAGGGAGTGTTGAAAGATTATTCTTATAGATTGGAGGTCAGGTCATGGAATACCTTTGGAGTTGAGGTAGGATGTTTTGATTTTAGTTAACAGACATCTTTAATATGTGGGACTTGGACCATGAAATTATTTCTCTTCCCTTTAGCACTAAAATTCTGCGAATCTATGAATGTAGCTACTGTATTTTCTTTTCTTTACATTTCAAGTGTTCCTGAAATTAAAGGAAAATGTGCCACTTTTTCTGGCCTCCCTCTGCACAGAAGATGTATTTGCCCTCAAAGCTTACTTTTGTGGGGTTATGGGCCTTCATTTGCTCAGGAATCTTTATTTTGTTTTTGTTTTACTTTGCAAAAATCAAAGGAAAGATGTCAGAGAAGTTGGAATTAAACTAAATTCTTACCATACGGATATTTCACTAAATGGCTATTTCACTGAGGCTGCCTTGCTGTGTCCTGTAGTTACTTAATAACAAGGATCGTGAGGCTGAATTTGAAGAATTTCAGGCCCTAATAAACGCACATTCCCCTGTGTCCCAGAAGGTTCGACAACTGATGCTGCCTATTTACCTGATCACTCAGGTTGGCACTACAATTTGTTTCGAAGATTCAAATAAACCCATTTCACCAATGGTAGCTGGCAATGGGAATGTCAGATCACGTGTCGGTTCAGAAATAAAAATATTCAAGAGAAAATGGATTTTAAGGAAGGACTCAAGGTTAAACCTAATTCTGAATAACTGGAGAAGGTTGGAAGGATGTATGTTTGCGTTTTGATCATTATTTACGTAGGAAAGATGGAATAGAAGTTAGTTATCGGCTACTGGGTTTGCTGAGCAGTATTCTTTTCACGGCAGCAGAGGGGAGTATGGGGGGTGCATGAATTCGAGGGGCAGGCTGAATGGGTTCAGGTCCTAACTTTTCCATTTTCTTATTGTGTGACTTTGGATAGGTTGTTTAACCTTTACTTTCTTTTATGTAAAATAAGAATAACACCTTATTACTTTTCTTGTATGTAAAATAGGAAAATATCTCATGGGGTTGGTATAAAAATAAGTGAGGTTATCTTAGAGGAGTCTTATAAGGATTACATGAGTTGATCTTATAGAGCTGTTCTACAGGTTAAATGAGTTAATGAGCCAAAAACAGTATTTGGGACATAGTAAAAGCTGCTTACGTATGAACGACTAGTGTTTACAGTTTCTTCATATATTTAAAATGTGAGATATTTACTTGTTTTGTATTTGTTTGCTGATTTTTGTTTTACACCTGATGCTTGAAAAGCTGGTTCCGTTTGGGTTTCTTTCATAGTGACGTAAGTAGCTCTTTTGGGACCTACCAGAGGACATCACTGTGTCTTGAGGAACTTGTCCATTTGTGAAGCCTGAAGAAGTAAAGGAAGAGGATGTGGCTACTACATTTATTTTTCAAAAGAATGGGGGAGGAGGTGTTGCTTCGTAAATCTGATTTTTGCAAAAAGTTTTATGATGAAAGTTAGGTATTTTTTTGATAGAATCGACTCTTTTTCTAAGACTCTAGATGCCTAATGCCTGATTGTGTCTTAAATATGTTTTTTAAATCAAAGCAGTTAAATGAAGCACAGATTGGCTTTCATCCAGACCTGAAGTGAAATTCAGCCATTCATTCATTCAGTTAACACATATTTCAGAGCACCTGACATGTCCCAAACATAGCCGTAGGAACTGGGAATACAGGTCACAAATAGTGAGGATCTGCTTTCTTTGTAGAGGTTTGAGATACTTCTTGCAAGTCCAGCTTTGTATTTTTCATAGATTTCTGTTACTTGTGTTACCTCATTCCAAATAATGACTATATTATGAGATACCAGCCTGTTACCCTTACAAGGGACCTTAGAGACCATTTAATTGAGTGGCTTCACTTTACAGAGAAACTCAGAATGTTTAAGTGGCTTGTGGATATCATGTCTTATATTTTTTCTCAAAATATCAATATATAAATTTTCAAACACACACAAAACTTAAAGAATTTAGTATGAAGACTCATATGCCAGCACCAAGATTCTACCATTATGTGTATGAGTGTGTGTATATTTTTTAATAAAGTTCTCTTGGGCCTCATTGGTTATTGATCTCATGTGTAATATTAGAAAATTACGTTACAACACACTAAAGGGTAGATTTATACTTCTAGTTGAAGTCAGTTAATATTTTCCTTTCATTTTATTAATAAAGCAAAAGGAAATTCAAGGCCAGAAGAAGAGACAACAGTCCTAGTTTTATAATAAATATTGCAGTTTAATATTGGACTTAGTTGAATGTTCGAGTGGCTCTTTTGTACAAGACACAGGCTAGGTGGTTTTGAAAATATAAAGTAAGATAAGGTATGGTCCCCAGAGTTAGAGATTTTATCATTCACATAGGGAAAAGAGAAATCCATGCATTGACTTATAAAGATATACAACAGTGAAAATTTAGTGTCAAATATTCCAACTAAGTACTGTATTAGAATATTCCACTGTTGATCCTTTAGAAGTTTTACACTTAATACTTTTCTCACATTTCGCATGTTTTCATACACCAAGTAGACTAGGTCTGTGGGAATAAGAAATTGCAATTTTGAGGAGTAGGAGATAGAGAGGTTGGGGCTAAATAACCAGACTTTGAATTCGAGGACTTGGACTTTGTCACTTGGATTTCTAAGAACCCCTGAGTGATTTTGAATAGAAGAAGAGCTACCATCAGTCAGCAGTCACTGAGCTTTCTGAGTTGTGTGCTGGTAGTATCTGAGAAAGATGACACTGGTGACTGTGTGGAGGACGAGCTGGAAGGGAGGTCTTTAGCTGGTTAGGGGGGTTAGTTAGAAGGAAGAAGCAGATGTGAGTAGGTGAGGGTTGAGTGATGGACTAAAAAGGGTGGATGTAAGAGGAATTGCAATGGAAAAAGTATGTGTGTGTGTGTGTGTGTGTTGAACAGCCATGTGAGAGGCAAGGGGAGGGAGAAGAAATGAAAGAATCAATGGCGGGCTCAAGCTGGCTCAGACCTGCTCAGAAGGGCCAGCTGCGTGCTTCTCTGCCCTTCTCAGCTCCATCTTCAGTAACGGCACATTTGCAGCTTGAAATCGGCTGCTGTCGAAGTCTTTACACCTCCAGTAGCAGCAAGCCCTACAAGCCACGGCATTTTATTTTTCCAGAGAACCAGTTTACCTGCACACCATGGGGTGACCCAGAATTTTGTGTTCAGGTGACTGTTAAATGAGTAGAGATTTTGGAGAAGATGCTGAGTTTGGTTTGAGACCTGCCGAGATTGTAGTGACAACTGGGAACAGTCTGGCAATGTGGCAGATTCCATCTCTAAGTGTCATCACTATCCTTTTGGTAGAGACTGTAAAAGTATTGTTCAGTGAATTTACTACACTACCTCAGAGTTGAACCAAAAAGATGAAATCTTTGTGAAGGCACGTTTTGCATTATAATTGTAATTTCATTGCAGGAACCTGGAAAACCCTGTTGTTTCTTCGGTAAAATATTTTATAGTAATTGTAAAGTTTCTTAGGGGTCAAAGAGTAGCTAAGCACAAAACAAAGTAATAATTCATCTGAATTCATGTTCACAGGGGCTCCCGTGATTAGAGAGACAATCGTGTGCTATTAGTCTGGAGGGGGAACATAGTAAGGATATAGGAGGTTCACAGACCTCATCTTTTACTTGAATTTTTAGGTTGGAAGATCTTTTGCAAATAGATCTTTGAGAACTATTATTCAAAAACTTGAAACAGGTTAGCTCTTCAGCAGAGATTAATGAAATGCATGATGAAGATTCAGTAGAGTACAATTCATAGAGTGGTGTGTAGTGTGGAAAGGTGCGAACAACCTACTAGTGTAACTGTATGTTACAAAGCAGCATTGCTGCACGATCCCGGTTTCGTATGAAAACATACTGCCTATGCATTAAAAGGCTGGAGGAGTCCGGTATTTTAAAAAACTGTTTCAGTTTGGTGGGGTTACCAGTCACTGTTTATATCTGTCCCGTGTGTGTTTACTGCAGAATTACTAGAGCTACGAAAAATGTTGTAATAAGATGCACTATCCCTATGCTTGGCTGAATGCAGTATTAAAAGTAACTTGATGATTTAAAATTTTACAGGGTGTCCCAGGGGCAAAAGGAGAACGAGGAGAACGAGTAAGTATCCTGCCTGGCTCATGCCAGCCGGCTAGTTGTTCACGGTTCATTGCGTAACCCTGACAATGACCATTTCCTGTCATGATTATTCAGTGCTCTTAAAACATTCCTTCTCTCTCTACTCCTTCTTCAACTCATTGGACCCTGAGCCCATTTTCAAATGGAAAACGCCCTGTGGGTTGGAAGTCAGGAGAGCTGGTTCCTAGTAGCAGCAGATCTGCTTACCATCCAGCAAGGTGACCTTAGGTCCATTTCTTTAAGGAGAAATGGAGGGAATCAAACTCATCTAACTCACAAAGTGAATTTGATGAAGAAATTATAGATTGGTTGTGAAAAGGCTTCAGATGAGTTAAAGCTCTATACAAATGCCAAAGAGTAGAGTGGGACTCGTGGCTTTCCAATAGTGGCCCCCAGAAAGACAACGGCAGGCATGGAATCGAGGAGCCGGCTGCGAAACTCAAATCAGTGTCTTTGGGGGACCTTATCTCTCCTTCGAGAAATTCTACAGCTGCTAATATAATTGTGTCGTTGGCTATAGTAGAAACAGCCGTGACCTCCAAGTACCTCTGTGGAACCTCGGGCAATGTGTTTAACTCTGTTTGTCTATAAATGGGTTTAACACCTTTCTTCTGAGTTGTTATTTGTATTAAGTAAGCCACTGCTTGAGAAAGTGCTGCATTTTATAAGCTCTAAAGAGCTATAAATGAGGCATTAAATGTATATATAAATGTGTGTATATATATATACATATATACACACACACACACATGCATGAGTTTGTTTCAAAACTATTAAAGTTTTTAAACTCTGGAACAGAAAATGCTTTCTTAAGCTTTTTAAGTTAATAACGTCTCTCAAGAACCTTGCAGCATGAGTGCTATATTGCTTACTTCTTCTTTGCGTGCACCATGGCGGTCAATCCTACCTGTTGCCAGAAGCGGGAGCCTAGGTGAGAGCAATGGGTCCCGCCAGATCTCCACCCTGGAGGTCCTGCCGTGTGTCTGGGCTTGTGGCTGAGTCAGGAGCTTGCTTTTTCTTCTCATCCAGGGTGACCTGCAGTCTCAAGCCATGGTGAGAGCGGTGGCGCGCCAGGTGTGCGAACAGCTCATCCAGAGTAAGTGCCTTATAGTTAGAGACGTTTTCTGTTACTTGTCCAGATGGGATTTTGCCTTTTCCATGAGTGTAATGACTAAGGAGAATACCTCTCAAGCTCTTTCTTGTGGTAGACACGTAAGCTTTACAGATGGCCATCGCTAAGCCATCTAAGAGAAGTTACAGATCACCTTCGATTTATTTCTACATCGGTGGTGCAGATGTCAAATTCCTCTGTGTCATCTGTCCAAGAGCTCTCTGTTGTCCAGATAGATTTAATTTGGCTTCCCAGATCAAATCTTTTACTCCTCCCTCATCTTGCCAGATTAATAGATTTTTTTTTTTCTTAAATACTCAGGGATTGAAAAGTGCCAGACTAAGGCATCAGAAACTACCTTCAAAAAGGTGATTCGCAGTGTGGATTTCTATTAACTCACTAGATTTAAATCAATACCTCCTTCTTATGCATTTATTTTGATAAACCCAAGATTCTTTCCTTTATTCTTTACGATTTATGCCAAAATACACACACACACGAAGAGTCTTCATGAGATATTTGGTATGATACTTGTGTTTCTTGCTAAAAATTACATCGGAACACACTTGATATGACACCTATCATGCTTTTTTTCTTTTCATTTTAAACCTGAAATTTTCCAGAGTCCAGTATTTCAATTACAGATTCCTGCTCATTCATTTATCACCCATCCATTTTGTACATTTCCCTCCTGGCCACTGCCTATATATTTTGTCTCCATAATCTAACCAGAGTTATTAAATGGATCAGTAATTTGTTCAGGCCCAGGAGGATCTGAGGCCAAGTAGAGATGAAATATTCCTCTCAAAGCGCACCAGCTCTGGCCTAACTCTACTGTCAAGCCCCCCACTCCACACACCATTGTGTCCTCTGCCTCCAGGGGTGACATTACCTGAGCGGCTGCCTTGACAGCTTTGAGGTTACCTTTCATCTAACCCAGGAAAGTTTGGGAGTCCTGTAAGTGTCCCAGGAGGCCCTGTGGACTCGGTTCAAAATTCCATCTGCGGGAGATAACACCAGAACCCACCCCTGGGGAAAGCATGGAATAAAGGTCAGCATGAGCTTGAGAGAGTTTTCATTAAGACAAAAAATCTCAGGGCAAATAAATGCAAAGCTGCCATCTTCAGACACTGTAGTAATGCTCCCTATATTTTAACTTTATTTCATTTTATGTTATGCTGCCCAAGCTAAATGTGAGTGGAAGAGAGAATTTACCCACTAAATGAAACTGTTGGAGTTCAATGACAAAATAAGATTCTTGAAAACACAATAAATCGTAAAAGGGAAATTGAACATTAAGTAGAATATGTCAAAAGCTAGCCTGTATCTTGGATTATTTTGTAGGTTTCTCACTTAAAGTATTCAATGTAAATGAGCAGATCATTAGTTTAAGGAAACCTAATGGTGAAACCCTAACATGACGCACTGACCACGGTATGTGGAAGATTTCACAATAGTTGCTGTCTTATTCTGCTGTGGAGTGAAAATCTCGTATAAATGTATGATTATTTAAAACGTGCCCTTAAAAAGTGAGAGTTCAAAATTGAGGGTTTTTTTCCCTCAGGATTTCTCGGATTCTTATGAATGACTTCTAGGAAATGGAAGCCAGCGAGAGGCTATACAAAAATGTTGAAATGGGTCTGTGAAATTGGGAGGCCCCTCCTGTCAGTGCAGGTGTGAGAGAAAGTCCTAGAAGAGATTATGTGCTGCTTTATGAAGCAACCTACCCAGAGGCTGTGTTTCTGGCACCTCAGCCGCCTTCCCACTCCCTGCTTCAGATTTCTCTGGGCTTCTTCCTTCATTCTTCATGTTCCCTTTCAGCACTGGATTGATCAGTTAGCATATAATTCCTCACAAACTCAGTTCTCTGGTATTTAGTCCAGAGCTGATCAGAAGAATTATGCTAAGAAAAGTTACATAGGAAACTTTGAGGTTAAAGTGATGACAGTTAGAGGAGGGATTAAGGACCTCTCTCTGGTCAAAAGAGGAAGCTGAAAAGTAGCTATAGAAATTCCGGCCCCACCCAACATTGATGGACATGTCTACTGATGGGCCCAAGTCACCTGGAAGCCAATTCTAATTACTATCATGGGCCTATGCTTAAGAATGTTTCAATATATTTTAGAAATAATCCCTCTAAAAACGATTACTCATATCTATTTAAGTTTAAATGTTTGAGAAGGGACAAGTAATAATTATTAAGAAGATTCACTTACAGGGGAAAACCTTGCCTCCTGATGATGCTAGAAAAATGAGGCACTATGGTATCAAGTACTTCATTAATCTGTACTTCTAAATATTAAAACACATTCTTCCAGGCAACACTGAGTTAAGTGATGATGGAAGAGAGAGCCAGATTTAAAAAAAAAAAGTGGGAGTTTCTACAGCCGGGACCTTAGTAAAGATTTCTGCAAAAAGGCTTGGCAACAAAACGATAAGTTGAAACAGAGCACTTGTCTGCTGATTTGTGAGCAAGAGGGTGGAGAAGACTTTGTGGGTTGGAGAAAAGACAATTTGGGGAGGGAGGAGTTGCTAGAGAGGAGGGGCAGCTGGGTGAGGGGTCTAGGGGTCAGGTAAATTGTGGGGGGTAAAGATAAAATTTATGACTTCTGTGCAGTGATGTTTACTGAGATGCTGACATGAGCTGTGGAATTCCAAACACATGAGATGCAACTTGAGTATAATCCAGCTGTGTGTATCAGCCAGTGTGAAATGTAAAAATGTTCAAGTTGGAAATCAACATATCGCAGAGGGGTGTGCTTTCCCCCTTGATGGGTGTCTAGCAGAATTGTTCGGAGCCTTGACACATACTAGCTCGTCCTTCCTTTGTGTGACGATTGAATGCTGGCTTTGTGCTTTGTGTCTCAGGTCACATGTCCAGGTACACAGCCATTCTCAACCAGATTCCCAGCCATTCCTCGTCAATCCGGACCGTCCAAGGGCCTCCTGGGGAGCCTGGAAGACCAGGCTCACCTGGAACCCCTGGTGAACAAGGACCCCCAGGGACCCCAGGCTTCCCGGGAAATGCAGGCGTGCCAGGAACCCCGGGAGAACGAGGTAAGTGGGGCGAGGAAACAGACCATAACAGTGGTGCTTATACGATGATAAAGCCCAAAATAATAGAACTGAATTAATTCTACGCCATCTATTCTTCAGCTTATTTATCCCCAAGGCTGAGAAAATGGAGTAATCTACAAAATGTTTATCAAGAGCCACATTTGCTTGTATGAAAAAGGAGGATCAGAACCCTCAACTCACCTCATAAAAGGCTTTTGACCTGAGAGAAACATGTCCCCTCTAAATGGAGGAATTAAGAAAAACGCCCCTTCCCGGTGGGAGAATCAGAAAATGATGCCTCCTCTGGACATGTGTGGATCACACATACGGCATGGCAGTCAGAGAGGTCACTTCTTAGTCTGGTGCTTTTCTGTGTGCAGTGCCTAGTCAAGCTGCTCTGAAGTGAGTCATGAGCTCTATTGACATATGATCCACATATGCCTATGTGGAACATGCCAGCTCTAAACTCATCTTCCTATACTATGAGGCAGCATTTTGTTTAATAATTTAAAAGGGCTGATGTTTTATATTTCCTGCTAAAGTTCCTTTGAAATAGAGATCCTACTTAGTCTTTTCTTCTACCCTTTATAGGTCTTAGTAGTATTGTAGAATACGATAATAAGACGCTTTGATAGAATTTCACCCAGTTCTGTAACTGACCAAGATCTCTCACTCCAGAAGTAGATCAAAGAAATGTGAGAAACTGAGGCTACATATTAACCACAAAGAAAATGATGAGAAAAGAGACAATAAAACTATTTTTTAAGAATTTACGGAATGTAGATCTGAGGAAAAGCATATGATTATCTGTCTGCTCTGTGAATCATGTTGCGTTTGTGAGATGGGTAAGATCTATTCCTCTTAAAATCTGGATGTAAAATGCAGATTACATAGATTGTATTTCACATTCTGTCTTGATCCACGCCAACAGGCCGAGTGCATTTCTACCTCGTCATTTTTGTGCCTGTTCTTCCTTCGGAGACATCCTTTCCCTTCTCATCTTACGGGCGTCTTACTCTTAGTTCAAGGCTCAGCCTAACCCCTGTCTCATGCATGAAATTTTTGTTAATCACTGCAGACCACAAACGTCTGCAGCCCTTGAAGCCCTGACTGTCTGTTCTACCCATTTTAGCACCCAGCAGACGTTAGTGAACAGCTAGGTTGCTGAGAGCAGGAATCAGGTCTGCATTGCTTTGCACATAATAGGTACTCACTGGGTAATTATTGCTTTGACTATGACCCAGCTCTGATTTTCTTTTCTGAAGGTTTTCCTTTACCAGGGCACTACTAAATCAGCAGATGTAGGGAAAGGCATAATTTCCTTGCAGGACACCAAAGACCTGGCAGCCAGGAAGGTGGCCACCTCTGTCAGCAGGGCACCTCTAACGGTGCTGGTGATGGATCGGCTGTGACTCAGGGAGCACGGAGCCAGCACTTGAGTCACTTACAGCAAGTCACAAGTTGTCTTTGTTCTTTTTGTCAGTCCTCCCTTGTTCTTGCCAGGCTGAGTCTTTCTTGCTCTGCAAGAACACTTGAATGCTTAGACCTAGGAGTTCTTATACAGTGGCCCAGAGAACCTTTGAAACAAGAATTTCCATGATACAATTTTCTTAAATACATACACACACACACATACACACACATATGTGTAGATACTCCTAAAGAATATAGTAGACAAGCAAAATCCTGAATTTCACAAATACATGGAGGATGACAAAAAGTGAGATGCCCTTTGAGCCTGAGGGAAGGTGATTTTATTTGATCACCAGTTGAGGGGTGTGGTTTTGGGTTTAAGGCCCACATCCCAAAAGTTTTAGATCAGGAACCATACAGCTAACGATTTTCATGTTTAAATGGGATATCCATAATGGCTGGAATTTATATCTGGTTTATTTTGTACAGTAAATCAGCAAATATTTGTTGAATGCAGGACTTATGTAAGGCTTTTGGCTTGTCATTGTGTAAGAGCATATTATTATTATGACTTTCGGTTTTAGGCACCAAATATAGCTGCCAATATTGTGCTCAGTCCAATATACACATGTTCTCATTTGGATAAAATAAGAGGTGTGGTTTGGACAAGGAATATGACGCATCACTGAATGTTCAGGCTGGGAGATGGTACACGCTAAGGGAGTTGTGTAGGAAGTAAACGTTATCAAAACTTAGAAGAAGATATCACTGTGACCTTTGATTTAAAAAAGGGCACTAACATTTATTAAGCAACTATTTGATAAACTATCAGCTGCTTAGCAAATTATTAATGCTCATAAAAACCGTACGGATCAGTATTATCCCTACTTTTAGGTGAGGGGACTGAGGCTCAGCTAGATTTTTCAATTGTCCAGGGTTGTTCAGTGGAACAATAAGGAACCAGAATTCAAATCCAGATGTGTACGGTCCCAGAATACCTGTGCTTGCTCCACTCTGCCGTGAATTCATTGCTTAGAGGGGGATTCACAGAGGAGAGGCCAGAACGGCACAAGGTCTGGCAAACCCTGTTTCGTGATGACTCCGAATAACCACACTTCAAAACATGGGAACTGCTGGGCTGATCAGAATGTCTGAGCGGGCTGCGGTTGCACTGTTTGCAAGCCCCTTGTGCACTCTGTTCTGCTGTGTTTGGATAGTTGTGGAACATCCATGACCTGGCAAAGGACCAGCTTGGAGATGAAGCTGGGTGATCAGTTAGGTGAATATAACTGTGATAAAAACATTTCCCATGGCTTCACATTTTGGCACTTGACAATTCTTCTAAGATTCAAGCATGTGCCCAGGCTATGTAAGAGTCCAAGTAGGAAAATGACCTATAGGGAAACTGGTCACGAATTCAGCAATTCGAGAGTACACCTATAGAAGTTACACTTCTATTACAGTATCTCACCCTGGGGGCAAGTAGGGGAGAAACCTGGAACAAGGCAATTCAACCTTATTTTACCTCTGCTATCTTCAAAGAGAAACCATTGTGATGCTGCTTTAACTAGAAGCAGCACAACAAGATAGAATGGGGTTTGGGACATCAGTCATGCAAGGGTTAAAATCCTAGCTTAGCCACATACCTGCTATATAATTTTGGCCACTGGATCTTACAACCTAATCTTCCTGGGTCTTCATTCATTCATCTAACAAGCATTTACTGAGCATCGACTACATGTTGGGCATGGTGCTAGGCACTAAGGACGTAGTGCTAAACAGAGCAGGCATTTCCAGTCTTTCATGTGCCCAGCATGGAGACAGATATTGAACAAAAGATGCATGAGTAGTTTAATTTCAGTTGTTATCAATGCTGTGAAAAAATTCAGGATGCTCTGCCAGCATGGCAGAGTAGACTCAGACTTACTCTGTCGAGTTAGTGAGTTTCAGCTGAGACCTAAAAGCTTAAGAGTTTGGCATAACAGTGAAAGAGTCAGAAGAGAGCACTCGAGGCAAGATGGCAATAGCGTGTGCAAAGGCCCTGAGGCGGGGAAGGACTAAAACCTTTAAAGCCATGGTTCTCAGCCCGAGCCAACATATTGTATCCTTTCGTGACAAATAATGTGCAACATCTTTTACTGTTTTAAAACAAAGTTCATAGATAATAGATAAAACCTATCTTTACACACAATTTTAAAAAACTAGAGTGCCCTCTAGTGTAAATAATACAGAAAACGGGAAGTAATTTATACTCAATCTATTCCAATATATAAATTCTCAGCATGACTATATTGGAAGCATAATGAAGAAGTGGGAATCTACTTATATTTAATAATTACTGAGAATGCAACAGCTACAAATTCAGGCTGATACGGTTGCGCTTTATCAATTACTTAATCTTTCAGCATTTTCTCTGTTGTGTTCATAGTGAAGATCTACTTAGATAGCAAATGCATCATTGGCATTATGCAAATAAATGTAAATTACCTTCTCCTCCTTTGTAAGGCACGCATTCCTAGCTTAACAGATCTCTTGGTTTTGCATTCTATATCTTTTTCCTACTAAAGCCTTCCAGAGGAGCCTTCCAATACTGACTATCCCCTACCATGAATTCACAGTCACAGTGACTTCCCCCATGCCAGTGCCTGGGAAAAGTTGAGTGGAAATGATTGGGAGGTGTCATTCAAAAAACTTTCTTCATTGGAACTCATTGATTCCTATAAATGTCATTAGCACTTTATATTTACTCTGTGGAATCAAATATTTTGGGTGCCAAGAGCTCTAGTCACGCCAATATTTTATTGAGGGTAGAAATAATAATCGTGTTGGAATGTCATCTGCAATTGAGAGAAAATATCACATTTTGTTACCCAGATTAATTTTTTGTCGTTATTTGAAGATGAAGTCCCGAGGGACTTTGGAGGCTGGAAAATTATTCCCCTCGAGCTTTTCCTGCCACAGATGACCAGATTTCTAAAGACTGAGTAAAGAAAGACAAGATTTAAGGATTAATTTGTACCAAGCCTAAGGTTCTGTGGTCTACTTAAAAAAGATGGAGTTTACTGTAGAAAATGAGAAAAGGGACAGGAGAAAGATGAGAAAATGAATCGTAACTGACCTCCCCCAAGCAACGCAGGCAGAGAAATAATCAACCATACTCCGGTTGCTGTAAGTCGGTGACAGTCCTTTCAGAGATGTAGAAATGGCAGATGAGGCAGAAAATGCTATGCACACACTGAACTTGAATCTGAGTCCCTAGTGCTCATGCTACGGTTTCACTCTGAATCAACAAGGCTGAGAAGTCTAGAGAGAAAGCTGGGTCCCAGCGTCATTTAAGAGAGAGGTAGTTTCTAATGTTCAATATTTCTGTGGTTGAAAAAGCTGTTGGCACTGAAGATGCATTTGGCAGAAAACTGGTCACAAATTCAGAATTAAAGCATAGTGGCTGTGAGCCAGGAATGCCTCGATGGTGTCTGTGAAACGTCTTAGCGACCCTTGTCTCCTGGTTTATTCCTGGAAAAATTATCTTTATGGGTCAGATCAACTTGATTAAAGATAGAAGGCTGGAAGAGCTCCCATAATAATTTGCTAATTGATGCTTAAATGTTTACAAGTCTTCCCTGGGATGCAGTATTATAGTTGATGTTCGGTCCCATGAAACGTAGTCTCTTCACTGCTGATGAAAATCTGCTGAAATACTTGTTTGCCTTCTTCCTCCCCTTCTGCTTCCTCAACTTCCGTCTCTCATCTCCTGAGAGGTGAACTCCAGAGAAATAAAGATAGAGTTTTCTCTTTTCTCACCCAATAATTATTTGGTAAAGTCCAATCCGAATGTCCTTTGGAACAAGACCTTTCCCTGAAGGGTTGATTGATAGATTGTGTTTTGCTAATGTATGTTAACCTTAAGGCCTTGGCAATGAATGCTCTTTCTCTTTTTCTCTTTGTAGCCTCTTGTATTCCATAGGGGTATTTTTTTTTTCCTATTACAAAGTGACTCTTGACACTCCCGATTGCAGAGAGAAATTCTATGTGTTAGTGATCTAGTACTGTGTAGCAAATTATCCTAAAACTTAGTACTTTGAAACAACAAGACACGTGTGATCATGGTTTCTATGGGTCGGGGACTTGGCGTGGTTGAGCTGGGTGGTTCTGGCTCAGGGTCTTCCATGAAGTTGCAGTCAAGATGTCAGCCAGGGAGAGTCATCTGAAGGCTTGACTGGAGCTGGCAGGTCTGCTTCCAAGGTGGCCCACTCACTGTGCTGCTGGCAGGTGTCTCGGGCCCTCCCGGACTGCTCTGCTCACATTCAGCCTGAGAAGAGAGTGTTTCTCCACAGGACGCTTGAATGTTCTCGCAGCATGGTGGCTGCCTTCCTGAGACCAGTGACCAAGAGACACAGGAGGGAGGAATTCACACTGCCTTTTTTGCCTGGTCCCAGAAGTCACAAGCTTTGACTTTTAACATATTCTATTAGAAGGGAGTCACTAAGCTCACCCTACCCTCAAGCCGAGGGGAATTAGGCTATACGTTTTGAAGAGAAGAGCCCCACAGAATTTGTGAATATGTGTTTAATTACAGTCCTCTAAATTAAGTCAAGGCCTCTGGCCTTGCAGTGTAAACAGGGTGATGCTTTCATCCCTATGAATGATTTCCAAGCAATCTAACTCCTAGAACACTGGTGAAAGCTTGGCTCACTCACAGCTGCCTGTTTTCACCATTTAAATGGGTATTTTCCTCCCCCACCGCCTTTAAATTATTCAAATGCCAGATGTAGCTTTTTTTAGAGGGAAATACATGATATAGATTTAAGCACCTTGAAAGAGTAGCACCTACTGGAAAAATGTTTTTGTAGATCAAGTTTTTTTGTGTGTGTTCCTGTTTCTGGAATTAATTATAGTCAGGATAAAGTCATTTTCCAAATAAACACAAAGAATGATTTTTTAAAAAAGCAATTGACAAACTAAAATTATCATCCAATTGTGTCTCTACACTTTGTCCTTAGCGGGCTATGGCTATTTATAATAACCAAAAGCCGTAACTGGTATTTTGTCTTCTTTTTGCCATGAAAGCTAACATAAGTGTTTCTGTAGCTTAAAATGTTTTTGAAATCCTCAGTTGGAGGTCTGTGTAGTAGAGTAGGTCGCAGCAAATTCTTTGTGCTGGATTTCAGGTGCTGTTTGGGGTGATGGGTATTGTGCTGGAAATACTGCTCAAGGTTGATGCCGTCTCAGAAAGACATCCTTGTGTGGTCCTGGTTCATATTTTTCAGTCGGCTTCATTTCAAGCATATATCCTTTTCTCCAGCCAAACCGAACTGCTCAGTGTTCTCGGTATTAGTCAACTTTCGGTGCATAACAAACCACAAAAATCTTGGTAGCATGCAACAATAAATATTATTTCTCGCCGCATGTCTGTGGAAGGGCGGGGCCGCTCTGCTCTGCTGGGGTCCTGGCTGGAGGGGGAATGGCTCCTGAGGGTACATTCTCCTTGTGGCAATGACAACAACAAAATAGGGTCGCCCAACCCCCCAACCATATTTGAAGCCTCTGTTCATGTCATTGCCACTAATATCCCGTTATTCAAAGCAGGCTCATGGCCAAGCCCAAGTCCAGCGGGTAGGGAGACACAGGAGCTCGTAGCGTGAGAATGGACGCATGATTCTCTTGTAAAGTAGTAAAGATTTAGACCGCTGTAATTCAGTGTACCACGCTGTTCATACATGCCTTTTCCTTTCCTTCCACGCTCAGTGCTGACCCCTGTTGTTCTGTTCTTATACCTTTTGGGGTGTGTGTGTGGGGGGGGTTACATGCCCTTCCCACTCCCCAGAACCCTCTTCCTTCCTCTGGCTCTTTCATTTTCGGACTTCAGAAACGCATTTCAAGAGTCACCTCTGCCAGACACTCCTTCTTCACCATGGTTACCTGGCCCGTGTGTTTGTTGTTGCTACGCTGCGTTATTCCAACTGGACGAGACCGAGTAAGAGCTCCCCTATTTGTGCGCCTCTGTCCTCACCCTCAGGCGCACGCATCCAGTGACAGCAGTTTCCCATTATCTTGTAATTGTCGACATACTTGTCTTCCCCCGGACTGTGAGTCCCTCGGATGGAGCTATGCCTTTCATCCCTGCATCGGCCCGAGGAGCCTCAGCAAATACTCGGTAAATGAAGAGACAGCTGACCTCTACCTCATTCGTGTGGGAAGCATACATTGAGCACTCAGGTAGAACATAGTCTCTTGAATTTTCCTTTAGTGATTTCACTTCTGTTCATCCTAGCTTACCAGCTCGCCAAAGACCAAACTTAATGTCTCTTTTCCTTTTATTCCTCATAATACCTGAAATACGAAGTTATTTCTTGAGTCGTAAATGATTTAAGCTGTTGATCACCGCCAGCTTTTTGGCTGCCATCTCTCGTTCACCCTAGAGCGACGACATAAGCAGAAGTTCATGTGATGATAGTACATCAATCCTAAGACATCCTGTTAATAGCCAAGTTCTGCCAACTTGACAGTGTCAGCGTTTTCTTCAAGTCATCATTGTATAAATTTAGCCAGAAAAGCAGGGTGAGATTTTTAAATAGGAGTTTTGGTTACACTGGGTAGGAAATGCATATAACACAGCACATGCATTGGACATTTCAATGCCCAAATGTGGATCTAATTTAGATGTTTGTGGTCAAAGATCAAAGGACCTCCTCCTGTATTGCTTCTGTGTGTGTGTGTGTGGTGTGGTGAGAGAGAAGATACTCCCTATTTCTAAATGTAGAAATGTACTTTGCCATTTTCTAAGTTTCTGACCTTGAATAGGCTAGTGAATTGGCAAGGTAACAGGTACTAGTTTATATGATAAAACTACAAAAACCTAAAGTGTAAAATGTTTCATTGTCTTCATCGTCATGCGATCAGCGTTCCTTTGACCACTGGGAAGACCACCGGGTAGAAATGTGATTCAACACATTTCCCTCTGGCTTTTCCGTGGGACCAGCGCCGTGTTTATCGGTGGCGCTAAGCTTCGCAGGATTCCAGCCGCCTTAACTAATCGTATTGCTTAGTTGCACCAGCAGGTGTAAATCCAGGTGTTGTGGGGCCTGACGCTTAAACAGTTTGGAGTTAAAGAGTATGAAGTTACAAACAAAAAACGAGATAGGTATTGAAGGAGCTGCATGCTTGTCAGGGGCCATACCCAGGCTCCTGAGTCTGACACACGAAGCTCGTCGTGACCTGCCCTAGACTGGCCTCTTGTTCTGCCACTCCCCAACACAGCTGCCAGAGCCATGCCCAGCCACTGCTAGTTCCCCAGGCATGCCCTGTTCTTGCCCACCTGCAGGCTTCTGCACATGCACTTCCATTGTTCTTTCTTTACGGGCTAATGCCTGCTCTTTAAGACTTCAGGCGTCAGCGGTATTGGAAAGCCTTCTGTGATTCCGCACAGGTACCTCGATTCTGTTATCTCATATTTTGCTGTAGCTATGCTTACACTGCATTACAGCTCCTCATTTATTTGTCCATTTTCCCTACTAGTGTGTGGTGGCTTGCCAGAGGCAGGAAGGGTGCCTATGAATTCTCTGTGCCTGTTACTGGGCACTTTGCTTTCAGTTTATCCTTCTCTATCCTTTAGCTGTGCTCGCTATGTTTTCAGACTCCCTTGCCCTGTGCTCCTGGGCAGGTTCAAGCAGCAAGAAGCATCGAGGGTCTGAAGAAGGGAAAAATCAGGACGTTTCTCCCCTCCTTCTCCCCCTCCCCCTGCCTCCTCCATGGCTCCAGCTGTGGCTACAACCCTGTGCGGCTCCCACTTCCACTGGACAATTCCTCAGTCTCCTTCTCGATCATGTCAGAGGGCTCTAGGTGCTGGGCTCCAGCCACTGCATTTCTTCCCACCATCCCTGTGCCCCTCGGGTCAAGTGATAGTGGCTTCCTGCTGCTGGTGGTTTATGGGTTGCCTCGCCATCTTTATTTGGCTTCTTGGTCCTTCAATTACCCATGTCACCAAGTCTCTGTATTAAGTTCCATCTGCCTGAAAGATCCAGAATGGTTTCTTTCCCTGGCTAAGCCCCGAATTATAGAGGCGAACTAGTTGGTCCATTGCTTTATGAAAAAGGCAATAGGGAGAGGAACCCGTAGCAATATTTTGCCAAGTTTGTTTACATTTAAAGTGACCATGTATTTTCCAATTTCGGTGACCCTCGCTCAAAATGTGGAATTGCGTGTGCTGGCACTAATCCTAGTTGAACACGTAGAAATAGCAGAGACTGGAGAAATACAGAACACTCTTGTAGCATTGAGTCCGATTAATCTGCCATCTTGTAGCTGGCTGGGTACCTGGTCCAGTATCTTGCACCTAGTAGGCATTCAAACATACACCGGATGAAAAGCAGACTCTACTTGCAAGTCATTGCCAGCATTTCCCAGGCAACAGACAATATAATAACATAGCTATGACTTTTTGGTAGAATTACAATGAAAGCATTAACCAGGCCTTGCATATCTGCCTGAGCATAAGTCTTGGTTATTGCTCACAGGGTCTGGGATCCAGACCGTGCTCCATGGAGTAGCACGAGACTCCAGCCTTGTGTGCCTGGTTCAGTCTGGGGCACAGAAATGAGTAAAGTCTCCCTTCTCAGAGGCCAGTAGGCCAAAGAAAATAGTAAAGCAATAACCAAGGGCCAGACCTTGGGCACGTAGTCAGTGTGAGCAGGATAAATCCTCTGAAAATTGCCCCTAAGTCTCGCTCAAAGCAAAGGTCAAGGGCGTAAACCCAGGGAAGTAAGCTGAGGAAATGTGATAACCACAGGGCTGATTTCTGAGTGTCAGGTCAGAGAAAATGTGCTGACTGAATCAGCAGGAAGTTCAGGAAGCCATGACTACAGTAAACAAGATGAGAAGCACGGCTAAGAGGACCAGCTTGGGGTGGAGGGGCTGGATGTGCAGTGATTAAATGTATAGGTGTTGGCACCAACTTGTGCATGTTGAAATCTTGGCTCTGTTACTTACTAGCAAAGAACAAGTGACTTAAGCTCTCTGTATTACACCCCTCTTTTAGGATTAATAGTAGTGCCTGCCTTCTCTGTTCTTGCTAAGACTAAATGAGGTTATACATGTAAAACATCTATCATTCAAAACCTAGCGAGGTCATTTATAGGCATGGCTGGTCTACCAGCTAGCCACATATTTATTTTGTCACAGTCTGCAACTGGAATTTGTATTTTAATCCTCCATCCATTTGCTTGACAGACATTTCTTGAGTAATTATATGTGCCTGGCACTGGGAACACAATGAAGAACTAAAACAAACAGGTCTCTGCCTTAGTAGATCAGAAAAGATAATATTGGCGGATCAGTGTTAGATTAGTGGTAAGGGAGAATCAGGTCGTCCTGAAATGGTTTCTAATAAGAATCCTAAGAAAGAATGAATATGTCAAAGGCACCACTCTGGTTCATAACGGGGGAGGCTATGTAAGTGTAAGGCCGGTGGGAACTCCTTAAAGGGAACTCCTTAAAGGGAATAAGAGAGTAAGATCTAAGACAGTAGCTCTTAAAAGTTCTCATTAAAAAAGACAAAAAGAAAAGAAAAGAAAAGAAAGAACTGATGAATAATAGAAAAGCCTTTTCTCTGATTATCCTAAATGTTTTTGGTCACTCCACAGAAAACCAAGTGTATTTTAATCTTAGCTCAATCATGTTCTGGTAAATTAGATTTATATCACTTGTATTATCTGTGCTCATTTTTAAAAAAATAGGAGAAAGTGACAGTTAATTGGAGTCAGTGCTCATCTCTAAGAGGCACGTGGTAGTTGGTGTTGCCACACCAAGAACTTGTTAGACACGCAGTGTCCACAAAAGCCAAGCATGTGACAGTAAAAGCAAAGCTCCAGCCTAAGGAATTGTGTTTATGGGTCCTGCAAAGTCGTGCTTGCTTTAACGGCCAGCTGCCCACGTATAGTTAGATCATAATTTCAAGGATTACAAAATTGAAAACTCTCCGTTAATAAATAATCGTATCCCTAGAATTTTCCTTTTTTAAAGGTATGTTGAGGGGCTAGAATATTTTCATGAGGCTCTTCCTCTCTTACCTTGGCTCATATTACAGATAATATCAAATTCCACTTGTTTTTCCCTATATGAATAGAAAATTAAAACCACTAGACTTTCTACTTTCAAATCTTCCCCACCTTTTGTTTGTTTGTTTGTTTGTTTTTGTTTTAACAAATGAGCAAAGGATAAGGACAAGGATATCCTGTCAGGGGGATTCTTCCTGAGAATACTTTTCTGGATGTCCTATTCAGCCTATTCTCCCACATCTTCTTAAGAATCCCTGAGAAGCCGTATTGCTAACCTTGATCCTTAAGGGCCGTAAGGTCAAGGGAGGCCACTGAGTCACCACACAGTTAATCACGAGCAGACTAGAATTAGTCATTGCTGTATTTATTGTGTTCTAATTCTGTAAAAATTAGTGGTTCCCTATGGGGAATGTGATTCTCATTCTAAAAAAAGAGACAGTTTCTGCTAAATTCCCAGATGCACATTGGGGCACAATCGTTCTCAAGTGAGGGAGCACCTACCAGCTAAAAAGTACTCACTCCAGTTATTACCCAATTAGCTAGACTAGTAGCTAACTGGGTCACACCCAGTAGTTGTACTCAGGCCATTTTTCAGTCTGAACGACTTGGTTAGCAATCAAGCATCAAATATTGACTGGTCCACGTATGTGTGCATTTTAAAACTCAGACATGATGGCATATTCTTTTGAAAAATCACTTTCTTCCTTCTCAGTTCCTAAGAGAAGAATCAGGCCAGAGACAGGAGGTCATAGGCTCAGTGGTCACTGCCCTACCCCCTCCCTGTTGTGCTGATCTTTTTTTTTTTTTTAATGATTTTTTTATTTTTCAATTACAGTTGACATTCAATGTTATGTTAGTTTCAGTTGTACAACATAGTGATTAGATATTTATGTCACTTGCAAAGTGATCACCCCGATTTATCTCGTATTCATCTGACACCATACATAGTTATTACACTATTATTGACTATGTTCCCCATGCTGTCCTTTGCATCCTCATGACTATTGTGTAACTGCCAATTTGTACTTCTTAATCCCTTCCCCATTTCACCTCTCCTTCCAATCCCCCTCCCATCTGGCAACCACCAAAATGTTCTCTGTATCTATGAGTTTGTTTCTGTTTTGTTTGTTCATTTATTTTGTGCTGGTCTTTTGGGGGCTCAGAACACACCAGCAAGACCACATGTGATAGGCTCTGAGGACCCCTAAGGAAGAAGGGCTTTTTCAAAAGATGCCAGGTGTACCTTGACCCCAAGAGGTGGCCATAAGGAACAACAGTGGACACCAAAGCTTGAAATCAAGGGACAATCACGTGCGGTGATTACAATGACATGTGTTGTGTAAGAAAAAGCTGTCAGTTGCTCATCAGTCTTTTTTGCCAACTATTTCCAGAGCAAATGCTACATAAATGCTTTTCTTTCTGGAAGTTATAAACTGAGATGTTAAAAGTGACAATTTTTAAGGGCTGGAGTTATGTCTTCTAATTTGTCTACAGTGAATACGTATTATACTTAGAGGGAAAAATAAAGTTATTTGTAATGTCAAACATTTGAAAACATTTTAAATTACTTGCATGCCTGCCACCTATCAAATTGGTTGTTTTTGTTTATTTGAGTTCCCTTCTAGGCTTTGCCAATTCACACATCATTTCTCTGTTAATTATATCGAGATGCAATTCCACACATTCTGCTATTTCAAAGCATCATTGCACATAAAAAACAGACACCAGAGATCTTGTGCGATGTCAGAGTAACCCAGACCCCAGACTGATGCAGCTCTCTCGGACTGGTTGGGCCTCAGTACAACGTGCTCCCACCTGTCCAGTGAGCTTGTGATAGAACCTGCTCGGACGATGAGGTGTCCGAGTATATGTTTCTTTGTTGGTTTTTTTTTTTTTTTTTTTGCCTGTGAAAATGTATAGCTTGTTAATAGCACTGTAAATTATTTGGAATCAGAAGTCCGTTCAGTGGAAAAGACACATGAATAGGTTTAGATTTTTATGGGGCTGAATCAGCCAAATCAAACACAGGCTTTTTTAGAGCTTCCAAGTTCTTAATGGAAACTCACGCTCTTCAGAACTCTGCTGCCTAATTATAATTCATGCCTTCTGCAGATACATTTACAGGGTGGACCAAAAGGAAAATGTTAGACATATTCACTTGTGACTTCTATTGTGTTACTTGTAAAGTGCCAACTGCATACGTTGGATGGCCTGGTGCGTGCAGAGACAGAGGCCAGCTCCTGGCAGGCTGAACCACTGCAGTAGAAGGGAAGACGATAACCTCGCAGTATTGCAAAACAGATGACGAGCTCAGATACAGAACCAGCCCTCTATCTGGGGCTCTGCATAAGTCTCCAGTGTCAGAATTTAAAAGTCCCCTGGTAACCACAACCCAGACCAACCCACATCATCATCTTCATTAGAGACATCCTTTTGAAACCCACAAAAATAAACTACTCAAATTTCATTTTAAGGAAAACTAACTTTCTTTCTTTCTTTCTTTCTTTCTTTCTTTCTTTCTTTCTTCTTTCTTTCTTTCTTTCTTTCTTTCTTTCTTTCCTTTCCTTTCCTTTCCTTCTTCCTTCCTTCCTTCCTTCCTTCCTTCCTTCCTTCCTTCCTTCCTTCCTTCTTCCTTCCTTCCCTTCCTTCCTTCCTTCCTTTCTTCTTTCTTTCTTTTCTTTCTTCCTTTCTTTTTCTTTTCTTTCTTTCAACAGGACTAACTGGAGTCAAGGGAGAAAAAG
Source organism: Eonycteris spelaea (assembly GCA_003508835.1). Taxonomy (NCBI): domain Eukaryota; kingdom Metazoa; phylum Chordata; class Mammalia; order Chiroptera; family Pteropodidae; genus Eonycteris; species Eonycteris spelaea. Next base: position 4,078,200 of record PUFA01000077.1, read on the forward strand.
GAAATCCAGGCGTTGGAAGCCAAGGTCCAAGAGGCCCCCCTGGGCCAGCAGGTAAGTCTTCCTATCTAACAGGGAATTACTATGAAAATCCTAAATCTTTTCTTCATTGGATATCACAGGAAAATGACCATGTTATATCCTTGTATCTAAATGGAGTGGCTGTGTTTCTCATTCATTTTGTTAAGAGGCTAATTTTTCATTAACGACCCTCCTGATACAAGCCCCCAAAGTTTTAATATATTCTGGGATCTTATTGGTTGCATGAGTTAGAATAGGACAGGCTGCAGTAATGAATGCTTAGTGGATTGATGCCGTAAATGTTTACGTCACACTCATACAAAGTTAGATGTAAGGTGGTTTCCCTCATTTTAGAATAAAAGGCCTCCTGGAGAAAAATCAGGGAGGCATATTGGCTTTCAACTTCCTAAATGCAAAATGACATAAGTCACTTGTCATATTTCACTGTCTGGAACTAGTCACAAGAGCTCTGAATGACCTGCAAGGGAGGTTTGAAATCTCAAAAAACACATGGATATTTGATGAGCACTGAATAAGTTTTGTGTAAAGTCCTGTGTTTTGTTTACATTACTAGATGCTTTTAGGATGGTCTCTAGATGATCCTACTTGTTAGAATTCTAATGGTCTCCAGATGGCAATACTCTTTTTTAGCATTATAAGTTGCAATTCTATTGGATACTTGCAATCCCAGTCTTAGCCACACTGAAATACTTTAACAGATTTTTTTTTCCCCAACATAATAATGATTTTGGAAAATACTTTTTCTAGGACAGATTCCTAATGCAATAGATCCATTTTGAGAGTAAATATTCCTGTTATTTGAGATGGTCTGAGAACTGATCTAGCATTGTACATTACATAGAATGGATGATTGGTGAATGTTGAGTGAATGAAATCGAATGTATCTGAGAGCTACCGCACTTCCCAAATATAAGATGATAGCTGTTCCTAATTTTCATTTTGGTTCTAGTTGAAGAATTTTACTTCTAGTTGAAAAATGCCTTTTAAACACTCTTGGTATCCAGGTCTAAAGCAAACGTAAAAACAAACAAACAGACAAAAAAACCTGATAAACTTTTTCGATTTGCAAAATTTTAATCTCCCTCCCATTTTCACTAAATCTAAGTTCTCAATTGGTATAAACTAGCCTAAAGAAATTGTGTATTTTAGTATATTGGGTCCAATTTCAGACTTTTCCTTCTTCTCCTGTAGGATAATTTCTTCCAGACCTAGACTAATTTATTTGAATGATCTGAGGCCACAAACTGTATAGATGATGAGGTTGAGATCGAGTGTGTTCATGCATGTGTGTGTGTGTGTGTGTGTGCGCGCGGTGCGCATATGCGTGCACATGCCCATCCATTGCATTCATAAGGAACGACATTGGGAAACAGAAAGCAGGTTGAGAGTGGAATGCTCCTTTCCCCTCAACATCCCAAAGGGGATAGCAAAGAATACAGTTTGCTTCCCAGGCTTTCTGAGCTGAGCAAAAGCACTGCCCTCCAGGAGAACATGTGATTACAGCATGATGCGCTTCCAGGGAGTCCTGTTTAGGATGAACTGAACGGTGGAAAGAGGCAGATTATCCTAATTGTCAAGATGTGTCAGGTTGCCTTTTGTAAGAGGCAGACCACTTCTCGGTGGTCTCAAAACTCACCCTGTGGTGGTAAAAGACCAACTATTTCATTTGTGGGTGCTTTTTAGGACCTGCAGGAGAGAGTCGGCCAGGAAGCCCAGGGCCCCCTGGCACTCCTGGACCAAGGGGTCCACCAGGTCACTTGGGGGTGCCTGGACCACAAGGTCCTTCCGGCCAGCCTGGATACTGTGACCCCTCTTCGTGTTCTGCCTACGGAGTGGGAGGTAAGTACCAGCCTCTTGTGGGCTTTGAGCAATGTTTTACTGTGGTTCATACTATAATGCTGAAGGGGTGCTGTGAAAAGTAGGCCAATTATGGGAGGGAAGCAGAAGTTGAACTTCTCACTGCCTTAAATTATCCAGAGGCACTTTCTATAAAGTGCAAATTCCGGTAGAGGTTCCCTTTTTAAAACCATAAGAGGGAATTTGAAATAACAACACATCTAAATCTTCCAAATTGTTTCCAAATTGCCATTCACTCATTCTTGGCCTCTGCCTCATATTTGGTCACCGGGGACATGTTCCAATGTCTTTCGGGCCCCTTATTCAATATCACTGCTGTGGTGTGGCCGTGATGTCCCGTAAAATTTTACTCTTATTTTGGGAAAACCTCAAACTTAGAACTTACCCATAACTGGGATCCCCTAGATTCTTTTGGGTGACATCCTGCCTACCACATGCATAACCAAAGATAGTTTTAAGAAGAAACAAAAATGTCCACTGTCCTTGCCTCATTACTAACTGCTGGACTGAGATTCTGAAAAGATTGCGCTCCCTGCAAACACCTGCAAACGCCTGCAGCCTGCGTAGTAGCAGGTTGTGCACTGGACGTTTTCTGCCATTATCACCATGGAGGCATCAGGAGAAAGTTTCAGAGACTGCTTTGGGGCGAAGAGCTTATCAGTTAATGAATTTAAATTTTCTGCGATAGGAGAAATTTAACCTTAGTTGCCAGAGGAACTGGTCAAAGTTTTGCTGATGTGTTTTTCTCTGTTCATTTCTTCCCTCCCTGTTCCCTCACATCTTCCTGTCCTTCATTAAGATCTGATCCCTTACAATGACTACCAGCACTGAAGTGGAACTCTTCCACGCTGGGAAATTGGCTATGGATACAGAACTGTCCTGTTGACCACCAGCACCCAGCCCCTGCCCGACAGTGGGCGCTCAGCTTCCCTGCCTCACCTGTCTGCCCACTGTCACATGTCTTTGCCCTCCCTGCTCCCGACATACACAGTGTTAATACTGAAACTTAACCAAACCACATGTGTCAATTGTAATAGAAACGGACTGCTCCATATTGGCTTGGATACAGGCATCTGATTGTGCACCAAGAATTTATCCCAAACTTTCCTATGTGAAGGCTCAGTAATAAAGTTACTCGTATGTGCCTTCTTCTCCTCCCGCCCCCACACAAGATGGATGGGCATCTTTCTCCCTGACCACCCTACTCTCCGTGACTTTTCTGATCACCTCCCTTCCCTGCTGCCCCTGGTGATGGACTGCTAACATGAGATCGGTTTTTAAAATTTATTTTTCTTAAATCTGCTGTGTTTTCAGGGTTCCTTTTGTAAATAAAACACATAATATTTAATTAGTTGGCTGTGATTCAGTTTTCTAACAAGTTCTGTCATGTTTCTGTCCCTTTCACTTCTTTTACTAACCATCTGAAACCTCATGGGGAAGCAGCAAGCGTGTGGCGGGTGAAGGTAGCTACTGCTTTCTACCCAAGCAGATTATCTCTGTACTTTAACTACCAAATCTGTGTCTCCGTGGACCCACGCGAGGGGAGAATATCATTTTATGGTTTCTGGGTCCTATCAAGTCCCCACCCCCACTCTTCCCCTCTAGCTCCCCACCCTGATCAGCCGGAATTCACTCCTGTCCAAGATGAGCTGGAAGCCATGGAACTGTGGGGCTCCGGGATCTGATAGCCTCGCGACGCGTTTGAAGACCAACTGCAGGAATTCTTAAGGGATCTTATTCCAGAAGAATGTCATTATGTGGTTTGTATACTCCCTTTTGGGGGCTTATTTCATCAGCCTAAATTTCCTCCTTGGATGTTGTTATTGAAAAAAATATATATATATATTTTTTGAAATCCCCTTAAACTCTGGCCCCCATAGGATTGATTTTCTGTTTTTTTGGTTGTTTTTTTTTTTTAATGACATGACAGATTATTTGTTTTTCCAGAGAAGAGCACTCAGAGAAAATTTGGCAAAAAGAAAATTGAACTATGGGATCTTTTCTGTGTTAGATCATCTCAAGTCCTAAAATGCAACAAGACAAATATGATTGTGTCCGAGGGGGATGGGGTCCTCTAGAACAGGAATTTAAGGAGATTCAAAGATTATGCCATGTATCTCTACCCCCTGATAGCCTTGCTAAAAAGAAAAAAGGAATTTGGAGAAACTACCTCTTGCTTAATTGATCTGTCCAACTCCGGGATCGCTTGATAACTAGTTTCACTGCTATCCAAGAATATGTGTTACAATAAAACCTTTCTGAATTTGGTGCTTTAAAAAACAAGATTTAGTTTTGCAGTGATTGTTGATACATGAAATAATGGCTTTTCAATGGTGCTAATGCGAAGAGATCCAATTTCGATGAACAATTTATCCAACACTTTCCAAGGCTTGCCCTCCTTATCTCCATGAATTATTTTGTACATGCAGATAAGTTTTTGCAAACCTCTTTCGATTCTCTTTTATAAGCAAATAAAAATTTAAAAGAAAACATGTGGATTCTTTTTACTGCATTTCTAAACATCACCTTAAACTTTTGTGGTCTTTGATGAGTCTTAACCAGAAAAACAATAGTTGCTTCCTTCAGGCATTCATTCATTCATTCATTCATTCATTCATTTGTTCATTCTGAGTGTAGTATGAAGCTTAACAGAAGAAGTAGTTGACCTGAATTTCATCAATCATCTATAACTTGCCAGAAAGCAATAATAGTGAAAATGCAAGACTGGTGCTAAATAATGTTTACTAATAATTGCCCGAGGAGCCCATCTATCTTCTGGTATTAAGAAGAGCCTGAAAAACTCAAAGGGCAGAGAAAAATAGGTTGAGTCATAGACTCTAACCCAAAAACTATAATTTATCTTCCCCCCCCCCACAAAAGAAAAATCTGAATATTTGGGAAAGATTTAGGTTTTATTATTTATTGTTGGAAATAGAAGTGGAAGAGAACCATAGACTTAATGTATTCATTTCTGGTAGCATCTCCCTAATAACAGCTAATTTTAAAAAGGAGAAATGGGGCCATTTATTACTGGAAGCTGGATTCTTCCTGAATCAGGAAGGTCTTCAGGCCTCTGGTTCCCGTCACCACGCAGGTCTGGTTTATATAACCTTCCAGCCCTAAGATTCAAAGAGTAGGTTCTACTTGTGGACCTTTGGGGATCCAGGCAAAGATTTTTTTGGCTCCTTTGCAGGAATGAAAGAAGGCAGTCGGCAGGTAACCAACAACTATTCCCTTTCAGTTCTGGAAAATGATTCCACATATAGAAAGTAGGACTGGTGGGGAGGAAAGCTCACACAAAGGTGATCAAAATCACCTGAGAGAACTTCTCCTTAAATGACAGGTGTGCCATTAGTCACTTCATACCTTTGCATCTTAGATTTCTTTTAACAATAGAAGTTGAGTAGGAGGAGGTTCTGTATGTTTTAGTGTTTGGCTCTTGGAAATGCATAGTCTAACGCCATGTCACTCAGAAGACTCTCAAAGTTTGTTGTAAATGATGAGACTCTAATCCATTTGTATCATTCTTGAGTCGTGAAAATACACTTGGCTTTGATTTTACTTGGTGATCTAAATTTGTTTATTTAAGCTATGGGAAAGTTTCACTAGTTTGGAATATGTCATCACTTAGACCCAATATATCAGATTTTTATTGAGTGAAATGTTCAAAATAAAAGGTGTGACTCAGATTCAGGACTCGTGTTTACAACACACTGCCTTGTGATAAAAGCTGATTTTTGAATTGCATTTTGATTGACTTACCTATTTTGGCAGGAATATGCTTATATCTTAATTTATAGTTTATACTGTTTCTGAAAGTAATAATGCATCGTTTGATAAAAGAAGACATTACTCTTCAGAACTTTCATCACTTTTGTTAGAAATCCTCAATTTCTTTGGAAACAATCCTCTAGGGTAGTTTTTATATCCAGAAAGGCTTCAGTTCAATTCCAGGACAGCTCTCTCTCTCCCCTTTTTTTCTTTCTGCCTCCTCTGCTCCACCCCATCCTTCCATAACTAACTTTGCTGTACCAGGACCTATTTTAGTTTCAAGGATAAAACAATGAATAAAAGAGTCATGGGCTGTCCTTATTGAGCTTCCTCTTAGTACTGGAGAAAGACAGAAAACAAGTGAACAAATAAGCAAAATTAATTTCAAATTGTGATGAATGTATGAAAGACACAGGAAGAGTTCAGAGACAGCAATATGAAGAGGGTATAAAAGGGCATCTGCATCAGTTGGGTGGACAGAAAGGGCTTCTCCGAGGCCCTGACATTTAAGTTGAGACATGAAGATGAGAGATGGTGTGGGAGGAAAACTAAGGCCAAGATTTTGTCCAGACCAAAGGCGTTTGTCAGAAAAGTGCTCGTCATGTCCAAGGAACTAAAAGAGGCCAGTGTGGCAGAAGAGCGAATGGAAGAGTGACCAAGAAAAGGCTAGAGAACAAAGCAAGTAGGACTGTGTGCACCAAGTTGGGATTTAGATTTTAAATTCCATAAGAAGAATTCATGGATGTTTCAACAGAGGAACGACTTGATCTGGTGTATGTTCTGAGTGAGTGGAGGGGAATTGCTCTTACAATGAGCCATGGTGCTGAACTTCCGCTCTGACGCTGCCATTGGGCGGTTACTATAGGCGGGCCTCCTCAGGGCTTTAAAGTTGTAACAGTTAGGTTAGGCCTCGCTGTGCTGTGGCAACAATAATCCCCAACATCTCAAGAGCTTCGCGTGATGCTCTTCTATTTCTTGCTCATATAAGAAAGCAGGACAACTGTCCTCCATGCCTTGGCTTATTGTTCCACCCTGCTTCTGTCTTGGACACTTCTGTATCAACACGTATCTCTGTGATTGCCATGAAATAGAAGAGAGAACATGGAGAATCTTCTCCTCCAGCTCCTTCAGAAGTAACACACGTTACTTGCACTCACATTTCATTGGTCGAAGTAGATCGCATGAGCACGGTTAACTTCATAGGGATGAAGAAGTACCATCGGCCTGTGTACTTGGAGGCAGAAGAGAACCGGAAATATTGGTGGGAAACATTAAAAGCTACCATTTATGTTTTAACTCATTTGATCATCACAGCAAACCAAGAGTTAGCTCACCATTATCCTAAATACGACAACGAAGAGACAAAGGACAGAAAAGTTACTTGCCCAAAGACACACATTTAGAATTCAAACCTAGGCATTTCGGCTCAAGATATCTACTCAACCTCTGGGCTACTCTGCCCACATAGTGGTGATTCTTAAATATTAATGGCAAAAAGGTGGAGATGGGACTTATTAAATACACATTCCTGGACTCAGAGGAATCCCCAAAGATTCTGTTTCAGTCATCTGGGTTGGGAACTCTTTCTAATCAAGCACCTCAGGCGATCAGTGAACTATAGTTTGAGAAACACCATTTTGAGATGGTTCTGCACGCCCATGGAGAATGGGTTGGAGGGAGTCAACATTGCCATGGTCTAATGAAGATGGTAGAGGACTGACTAAGCTAGTGGAGCGGATAGGACTTGTTAAGTAACAGAAATGCGACTAGCAACTAGGTGGATAGAGATACATACATCTCTCTGGGAATCACAGACTTGGAGCAGAGAGGTTAAAGAGTCCGGTTTAGGAGATGACTGCGTGCGAGGGCTGGATAGCCAGTTGGGGGTTGGGAGAGTTATCAGGGCTAGAAATAGAACTTCCAGAGTCGTGTGCATGTGGTAGATTTAGGCCACAGGGATGCTGAGATCACCTAGAGAGTTTCCTGCCTTCTGCTTTCCCTCTTCCATTTTCATGTCCACGGGTTGTCCAAGCTGGTTTTTCCTTTTATTTTGAAACGTATCTCAGCCAATGCTCTCCAAACTACAGCCAAAATGAACGAGCCGTAAAACCCTGTGTTGTGTGCTCTCGTGTTCTCCATCTTCGACGTGCTTTCTTTTTTCCTATTTGGAAAGCCCTACTTTTCTGCCCCCCCAGTTTCAATGACCTACGTATCTAAATGCTCAGTCTCCAAAACTCAGCTAGGTTCCTCTTCCTATGCGAAGCCTTCGCTGATCCCCAGCATGGCCACCTGGACAATAAGATGATTCTGATCCCACGGTCCCCTTATCGAGTGAGTTCTTTAACCTTTCTGCTCCCATATTACTTGTGTGTGTTCTTTAAGAGCTCTCGGACTGCCCACAGTGTGCTTAGCACTTGACAGCTGCTCAATAAATGTTTATAGAATCATTTCATCCTAGCAGAGTTTCATTTATAATCAAGTCAAATTATATACTCTTGTCCACAGTGGGAAGAATTTCTCTAGATTTAAGGCAGAACATTTAGGAGACAGGGATAATGCATACAAAAAAATTGATCAACTTTTGTAGAAGCTTGCAAATTCAGATTGATTAGGTATTTCAGAATATGAGGAGAGGAATTTAAATTTTGTCTGCCTATAAATTTATTCATTCATATGTTCATGTATTTGTTCATCCCTCTGTGCGTGCATGCATCCATCTAGCAAACTTTTAATTAGCATCCTCCATGGGTTTAGCTAAGTATTGAGGTGCTGGAGAAGATAAGATAAATACAATGGCATCAGAGCTTCCTAACTTCCTGCTCTAAGCTAAAGCAGGTCAGGTCATTTGGAACAGATTGTGGAATATCTATCTCATGCTAAAGTGTTCAGTTTTCTGCCTGAAGGCAATAGGAAGTCAGTGCGAGTCTTTAAGCAGATGACTCATTAGATCGGGCTTATTATTTGGAGACAGTTTTGATAGTGTATAAGATAGATTGGTGTGGAGAAAGATCAAGGAAGGAAAAAGACATTTAATGAACACCTGTCTTGGACTAGCTTCTGTCCTGGACACTTTATATTAAGTTGATTTTCACAAGTTATGGTAAGTATTCCCTTTTTACGAATGATCAAACATGTAAGGTAAGTGACATGTCCAAGGTTACACACGTACATAAAAGATTCAAAGAAGGAATTCGAACTGACTGGTTTGTTCCAGTAGCTCATGCCCACCACCCTGTAATATGCCACTGTGCCTGTTACAGTAGTTCAGATGGCCAGGGCCTGGACCACAGCAGTGCAGTGAGGAACAGGAGGAGAAGCCAGATTTGAGAACGGATGGGGAAGTACTATGGGCAGAACTCAGTAACTGATGGGATGGCAGTGGGGGGTGACAGGCAGAAGGTAAGAATGGCCTCAGGGTTTCAAGTATGGGGGAGTGAATGAAAGGTAATTTCATTAAGTGAGACATACTTGAGGAGTAAGAGAATGATTTTAGAACGGCATATTTGAGGTTTTTCTGCATTTTGTACAATAATTGCAGGATTAGTGGCAGATAAGGACTTAAGAAGGACGAAACAGGGTGGAATGATTTAGGATGACTAATTTGGGCTGTAATAACAGGGCAAGATTTAATCCCTTCGGGCCTGTCCCCAACAAGAAGGGCTGTTCACATGCAGAATGAAGGTTTCCAAGGTATGAACCAAATATTTGGTTTAAAAAAATTATAACTTTTCATTCTGATTCGATGTGGCATTGGAAAGGCTGATGTAAATGGTTCATTTGTACTAGGCAAGCGCAGGGTCCAGAGAATTCCTTAGCCACAAAGTCTGGTTCTTCTATACTTTTTAGGATGACTTTATCTTTAACTGAAATTAATCGCACAAATATACTTGCAATAGTTTACATTATTATTAGACTGAATAACTTGATTGGAAATGTGATGCAAGATATTTCCATCTGGTTTTAAATGAAAAAAGCAAATTGCAGAACAATATTTATCTATTACTTGATCATCTATTTGTATTGAAAAATTGGGATGAATAAACTCCAGACACATAACCATGGTTTCCTCCTGGGACTGGGTTGTGGGGAATTTTTACTTTTTTTTTACTTTTTAAAGTTGAGTGTTAATTTCACTTACCATTAATGTTCAACATTTCTGTGTTGTTTGAGAAACGCTTTGCTCTCAGGAGCTTCATATTTTACAGAAAAATCACCAAAGATTTTTAAAGTAAAATTCTATTTTACAAAAATAATCTGTTACCATTTTAATATCTTCCTCATTAATGACATGGCATAAGTGGAGGAAAATGAGTCATTGCTGATGTTTAGAAAGATGGTAGGTATTAGTAATCTTAAAAACGCAATAAAAGGGACACTAAATGTATTACCAGGAGTGCTGGAATGATCTGCTTGTCTTGGTCGCATTTGTAAATGCATAAATGTTAGTAATAATTTATTTTTTCTCTTTATCTTGCTAAGCAATAAAAATCACACACTGGCACACTTAGCCACATTTCGTTGTTTGTTTCTTTGGTTAATTGCATTTTATCTTACTGATTAAAAAATATCCATTACCAACGTTGTGAAGTTCGGCTTTATTAATGTAACTTAAAAGAAGTTTTATAATGAAATCCAGAGAAGTTAAAATATCTTTTTTTTCCCCCAGCTTTAAAATGAATCTTGTATGGTAACAGCAAAACTAACTGACAGACAGAAATGAGAACTGTAATTACTGAAGACACTTATCTATGTTTTTCAATGTTCTGTCACCTGGCTCAAATTCAGCGAATCCTGATAAAACTATATCCCTGATATGTTCCCAAAATCATGCTGGGAACTTGTTAACCAGCTCGACTTTCCTTATGAAAAATCATTATTATTTGCATGGGCTATTATTGCAGAGATGTACTGAAGAGAATTTTGTTATTAGAAAATTCAGGTGTTTTCACTTTACCTGTCCTTTCTCATGCACGTGTCTGTATTATGCCTATGAACTGGGAAGTTTGGAGGCCGAAAGGGTTGAACTTCACAAAGAGTTCTTTTTATAAACATTTCAGTGATCAGATCTGGGCACAAGGAGAAGCCCTGCTAACTAAATCTCTGTTGTCACTGGCTGCCTGCTCATGTTCTTGGAGTGTTGCCAGCAGGTTCTACCTCTGATTTCACCCTCAAGTGTGAGCATGTTTTAGCAGACCAGGAGAGAGCCACCCCTCGTGTGATTATGAGCAACAGGAAAGCTAGAAAACTAGATACATCTCAAAAGCTGCCTGCAGAAGCAATAGTGGTCTGTCCACATTCTACAGCTTTGGGGAAGTTTTGCTTCTCCTGAAACATCTAGCAGTTCATATCTGGGGCACTTTCTGAAGGAATCAGACCCATACCTGCGTGGCTAACGATACCTTTCAAGGATGGGGGTGATCGCAGTGACCCAGTGTGGACAGTGTAGACACAGGCTGACGATTTCTGCTGTTATTTCTAGACAGCTAAACAGTGCCATTCATGACTCCCAGAAAGGTTGTGGCCTGGACACCATTTCCAAACATTAACATTTACTTATTTAAAAAAAATTTTTTTTACTATCAAATAGGCACTGACTGCAACAATATCAGGTGTGTTCAGAAGCAATTACCTGCTTTGTTACTCCTTAGGGACCTACATTAGCTTGAAGTCATTGTCCATATATTCTTTTCTTAACTGATTAAGGTCTAAATTTCTCATCTCCCTAACTCTGGTATCACCAGAGACACTTCTATCCAGGTCTCAGATCATTTCATATTGGCTGCTGTTTTAGAGACATAGCTAGCTTCAACCAAAGCTGTATTCTCTGCATACAAATTTGTCATTCATCCCTCAGACTCCTTCAGTATGGCTACATGACATATTCTCAACCAATATGTATGTGACTTCTGTGTCAAGGGAGTTAAGAAATATGTGTGTCCTGTTCACCTGCTTCTTTCCCATTTGCCATCTGAATGCAGAGGACTCCAAGGTCTTATGGGATGTGAAATTATGATGTGGAAGGTGTTTGGGTACCGAGAAGACTTTGTGGAAGGCCAGCGACTAATCAGGAACATTTGCATTATGTTGTTACGTGAACAACACACATTTTTATTAAGAGCTCAGAAATGTGTGTGTATTATATTAGCTAGTATTACCCTAGCTAATATAGCTGCTTTTATTCACAATAAACATTTATTAGATTATAGCCTTACTATGTGCTAAGCAAAGAAAGAGCCAAACACTGTGCTCAGTGCTGGGGATATACAAGAGAAAAGACACATTCTCTACCTTCAACAAGCTCAACCCGTCCATGGAGAGAGAAGCAATTATAACACAAAGGGATGGTTCTGATGGATACAAGTACGAGGAAAAGCGATAGCAAGAGAGACGGAATATCTAAGAATGCCTGGAAAGGAGTGAGGTGCGCGAGTCACGGTGGACACAGGGTTAGTAGAAGACAACTGGAGAGTCGTTCCAAGGCATGGAGACATGACGGTGCAGCTGTCTGGGAACTACCAAAGTTTAAGAGGGGCTGGGATATACAGTCTACCAGGAGGAGCAGATGGCGAGGAGTAGGCCTTGCGAAGGGGTGTGGCATTTAGGCCGAGTGATGGAGAATCACAAAGTGCTTCGGTTTGGGAGGCACAGGAAGAGACCTCTGTGCTGGAAATACCTCCTTGGCTCCCGTGTGAGGATGGACAAAGCACGCGCAACCTTGGGTTATTTGGAAGTAGAATGTGAAACGATTTCAGGGCAGGCAGGCAGTTTGGGATGTGATCCAAAGAAACATCGGCGGGAAAGCAGAACGAGTGAGACAGGGAACAAGGAAAAGCTGGTAAAGAGAGTTGCGTGTAGTCAGGGCTACCGCTGGGGTAAGGGGACTTCCAGTTGCTCCATGACCTCTGAGAAGCGAGAGAACGCTTCCTGGAATTGTCCCTAGAGGGTGAGAGGCTGGGGCTCTCTTCCTCTGACTCCCGATTCCCAACTGTTGAGCCCCGTCAACATCTAACCAGGCGATGTCTTTATGAGCGCACTCTGAGGCGGAACGCAGGAGTTCCTTGCATCTGTTGAGCGCTGCCAGCACCAGCTGACCTCTCACCTGTCCTCCGTAACTCTGGCTAAGGTCAGAGGAGAGCAGAAGGGATCTGTAACAGGAAGGTAGAAATGTTAGTCCGAGAGCCCAGTGAGGAGTCCTCTGCAATTGCCCAAGTACGTTCAGACGGCAAGAGTTTATGAGGAACAGTTATGTATCCCTGGCATGTTTTAGACACTTGGAATACATTAGCAAGCATGACACACACAATCTCTATCTCATCGAGCTTGCCTTCTCATGGAATGACAGGATATAAACAATAAACCTAATAAGGCAGTAAGTGATATAGTACGTAGGAAGAATGTGTAACAGGAAAAAGATAAGAGAATTGGGAAAGCGAGGGCAAGAAGGTCAGGGGCTATAGTTTGAAATGAGGTGGTCTCAGTAAGCTTTATTCGTGTGACATTTGAGCAAAGACTGGAAGGAGGTGAGGGAGTAAGCCACTCCCTCACGAGGCTATGTCTGGACCGGAGTATTCGAGCAGTGGGAATGGCTCAGGCCCTGTGCTGGGAAGGAAGAGCAAGGAGTTAGCATGCCGAGCAGAAGCAGGAGAATTGTAGGAGATGAAATTAAGTGCAAGGGCCAGATTACATATTGTCCTGTGGGCTGTAACGCCCTGGTTTGGAACTCCACGAGCCAAGAAGGAAACTGACACCGATGCAAGCGCAAAGGGAGTTTACTGACAAACTCGAGTTTGGACCCCACTCGTTCACTGACGCAGCAGTGGTTGAGAGGAGCCCTGACCGAGGGCTGGGACCTAATTTAAAGGGTAAAACCGCAAGCCTTGGGAGATGCCTTGGCGTTACCTGATTGGGGGGTTAGGTTGACCTTTAAAGGGATTGGGTGGTAGGTTGTTGGGTCTGTGTGCAAAGGGGTCGTGCGCAGTTGGGGCTGTGTATAGAGCGGCCGGCAGTGGGGTAATATCAAGAGGGACCGTGCGCAGAAAGGGCCGAGTGCAGAAGGTGCTGGGTGCAGTAATCAGAATATGTGCAGGAGGAAATAAGGTGGGGTGACTTAAGGGCCCACCGATTAGCTGGCCTGGCTGATTTGGCCAGGTGGTAAGACATTGTTCTTGACCACTGGCCTTTGGGGAACTTTTCGTACAATTCATCTTGGGATCACTCAGAAAAAGGGAATCATTCCAGTCTTTCAGGCCATTGTATAGATGTTGGCTTTAACCTGAGAAATGGAAAGTGGCGGTCACTTGAGATCTTCGAGAACGCAACGTTGGTAGAACGGTGCAGGCCAAGCCTAAGGGAATTGAAGGGGAAAAAAGGAGTTAAAAAAGAGAGACTCACCTGTGGATGAGTCTTACTGCAAAAAGGGAGCACAGAAATAGGGGGGGTCGTATAGAGAGAAAAGTGAGGTCAAGAAAAAGCTTTTACTCCCTTAGGAAGACTGAGTGATTTTGTTTTCTTTTCTTTTTTTTATTTCACTCTCTTGGTAGACTGGGGTGAGGGACGCTCCAGATGATGGCCCAAAATGGTTAAAGGGTAAACGTGGATCAACGTTTTTCTTTCCTACCCTGTTCAATCTGTCAACATTCCTACAGGCACTTCAGGTACATTATATATAAAATGTAAATATAAAAAACATGCACTCCTTCCCGCCTCCATCCATCACCTCCACGCAGCAGAATGTCTTCCAAGCCGGTGACTTTGAGTTAGTTACGTCGGCTGTGGGCTGCTAGTGCGCACAACACGGGCAGAGGTTTGAAATGTGCTTGCTGTTAGGCTTGCTCTCTTGTTTCTGCCTTTCACCATGACAATGTGCCTCCTCAGGTCGCCGCTGGCCCAAGGACAGCCAGAGACAGGGAGTAGGCCTGGCCCCACGCTGTGGCTTGGAGGCAGGCCCAGCTGAGCCCAGCCCGACTCAGCTGAACTCCAGCCAACTTGAAGCTCTCCAAAACCTTTCCTTTTGGGTTTTTACGGGGGCTTCGTTACACAGGCACAATTGATTAAATCATCGGCCATTGGCAATTGATCCGACCTCCAGCCCTCTCTCATCCCTGGAGGTCACTCCGGTCCTGGAGGTCAGGGTGCCACTGGAAGTTCCAAGGCTTTAATTCCATAGTTGGCCCCCTGGTAACCAGCCTCTGACTTTGGGTGCTTTCCAAAAGGCACCTCATTAACATAACAAAAGCCACATTGGAAATTCCAAGACTTTGAGGAACTCTCTGCCTGAAAGAGAACACCATGATAGTAGGAAACTTATTCAGGGATGTATCTCAAGCGTGTAGAATAGTTTCTGGAACGTAAATATTGGTCACATGATCGATACAGACTGGAGAGTTGACTATTAATCACTGTTTCCAAAGTTTAGACTTCTAGACCAAATTTTCTGAAGAATATACATATTCACATTTCTCCATGATTTACTGGCTCCGCATATACACCATGCTGGTAACAGTGCATAATTATAAAATAACTAGTAACACTTTTCTAAGAAGTTAAAAAATATTTATTTGGATTTTGTGAATTTGCCAAAAAGTCAAGATGCTTTATACTCAGACTTTTCTCTAAATTTCAAGATGCTTTTTAGTTTTGTGATTGCTAAAAAGGATGCCAGATGGCATCATAATTAAACGATTCATACAGGTTGACAAGCGGAGCCCCACAGCAGCCTATAAAGCACAGGTGTTTCGTGAGCAACAGAATGGTTTTTGGTTTTCCAGCCGCCGCTCCTGGCAAAGGCGGTAGTGGGTACGAACCTGGGAATTAAACAGTGGGGGCAGCAAATGCAAAGTTAAGCTTTGAAATAAAGATTTGTTTGAAATCAAAGAGTTTCTCGTGGACCAAATGGCACTGACACGAACTGTGTCTCCTTCAGAGGTCCTGTTTATGCCGTCTTCATGTGGAAAATGTATTCCAAACCTTCCTGGCGGCCAGCCTACTAAAAGTTGGCCGTCAGGTGGAGTGACTGCTTTACCGGTAGCTGATCTCAGGTTTACATTCTTTCAAGGCGAAGCCCCTGAACAGCAGAGATGCTGCAAAACTACTCAATTCTTATTTTTAGATTTTTGAGCAGAGAGAGAATTGCAACTTTTCTGTACGAGCCTGTATTTAAGTTGAAATGGAGCCTTAATGTCTGCCTTGGAAAGATCAGACTTTCTGAAAAAGATTCTATCCAATTCAAACTCAGCATTGTAGAGATTGGCAGCAGAACCCCTCCTGGGATTTTGGGCTTCGCATCAGACTCAGAATTTGCTACCTGTTCCACCGTGGAATTCTCAGCCAGGAAAGACCTGGACGTTTAATGTTCTTGGCTGAGCGTGTATGAACCCCTTTTCCAGAAGGTAGGAAAACAAATCAGTCAACTGCAGCATAGAAAAAAGATGGGGGCACGGCAGAGCAACGGTGTCTAGATCTGGCTTGGAGGGAACTAGCAATAGAGGAAAAGAAGGAACCCTGGTAAGAATCTGATGGAAAATGCAATTTACATGCATTTTTTAAACCTTCATTTGAGTTAAAACGTACAAGTCAAACAAATTCACTCTTAATTCACTTTTAAAGATGGCAGCATCACTTCATTACCATCAACCTAACACATGGCCCAGTTTGTCTGCACCACGAGACGTTATTTATCAGTCTCGCCAACCATAGTTCTCAGTAGTAGACACTTTGTAAATTTAGAGTAGGAATTAGGATAAGAAAGGAAAGAATTGCATTCTGGGCAGAGAGCATGGCTTTAAAGATCCGGTGGGAACCCAGCTTTATCCTGGCCACCTGCTGGGTCTTGACCGACCCCGGAGATAACCCATGCCTGGTGATGAGGACAGGCTGTTAACGGCATTGCCCTGCCCATTCGAGGCTTGCAGAGAGGCGCTCCCCACTCCAACCCAGCCCAGACAAGGAGATGGCACCAGACATTGGTACAGCATCTCCCATGTGGCCACATCTGCTGGGGGAGTGTGACCTCTTAGGACCCTGGAAGAAAAGTCAGCCTGACACTAGGACATGATAAACCAGCAGTCACAGTGAGTACAGCTGTCCCATAAAGTGGCATATGCATTCAAAAAAAAAAATATCTCTGCACGGTGGAATTTTGTGCTCTAAAATTAACAGGGTTTGTGGGGAAAAATGGAGATGGGGAGAAAGCACCCTCTCGTGAAACAGAAAACTACAATTTAAACATATAAGTTCCTAATAAAGAAACATAATAAACATAGGTGTTTATAGTGAAGAGTTGTGGCTTTTGAACTATGGAGAATAGGTGGAAGATTATAATTTTTTGAATGAAATGAGTTATCAGAGGTAGGTGGCTTATTATCCTGTTTTTGTCCCTCTGAACCGGCTTAAAACAAAAACTCAACTTTCACTGTTTTATACCCCCATGAAGAAGCTGTTTGTATGGCCCAAATGAGATCAGATGTCACAAAGGCTCTCCCGCTGCATGAGGTTTGTAGTTATCTGCAGCCTACTGAGTGCTTTTCAGTTTTCAGTTCCCTGGAAAGGAGTGATTGCTGGGAAGTTAAGATTAAGCTCTCGCCTTGTTTTTAGTGTTGTCTCTGGGGTTTGTCAGTGTGATTACTGTAGGCTCGCTGGCCCTGGTGATATTACATGCTCTTTTGCTTCAAAACATACAATACTTTTACCTTTGCTACTTATAATCAGGACACTTCCTCATTTTACTGAGCAAATATAGCAGGTGAGGCACTTGGGTAAAATGGAGAAAGGTTTTGTATTATCCTGCCACAGGTCATTTGCTCAACTGGATGTTTTTCACACGTATGAGGTGTTACCCAATAGTGCAACACACAGGCCCCTGGTGAAAAATTGTATATGAATAAATTTGGTTTTAGTGATTTAATTCTTTATTTGCACTAATTTTTACATTACAGACACACAACAACAAAATACATATACGAGCTTTTTCTCTCCTTCCCATACGATTCTCGAGTTAGGGTTTCCTTCTTTCTATAAGAATTCTTATTCTTTAAACTTGTTTCTTCTGTTCATTTTACTTCAATAGGAGCTGCAATCCTGCTGGTCCAGCCTGTCTCCCTCTCTTAGGGTACTGGGTCCCATACAGTGAGTTGTGATTTCACTTGGCTTACGTGTAGTTGTCTCTTATATATGTGCGGGTCAGGCTGTTAAACTCTCCAGCAATGGCACATGGGCCGGCTCTGGAAACCCAAAGCTTCTGCTTCTGAGGTCACTTACGTGGTGCAGAAGCCCTCTGCTGTGGTTCTGAGTGCAAAGTCCCAAGAGCAAGGGGGAGCGATTCAGTCTACCAATACAGCCCCTTGTAGGTCGAATAGTTCTGCAGGATCAGGCAGCCCCTCCCCACCAAGGCTCACGCAGCAAGTGAGGTTGATGGGGGTTCGTCTCAGTATTCAGACTGAAATTTTGTAATGTGATGACTGTCTCCATATTCTTACTGAGCATGCTGTCATGATCTCTTCAAATCTTACAGGTTCGTTAGAAACAAAGACTCTTCTGTAGCTTTTCTCAACCAAGAAACATGTGCCAGGATCGTTCTAAGGGTTAAAACGAGACAAAAATTCTTCCCTATTAAAGCTGCTGCATCAGGAGCTGGGGCTCATTTCGTATCGGCTCACACCCAAGATTACCAC
Source organism: Eonycteris spelaea (assembly GCA_003508835.1). Classification (NCBI taxonomy): domain Eukaryota; kingdom Metazoa; phylum Chordata; class Mammalia; order Chiroptera; family Pteropodidae; genus Eonycteris; species Eonycteris spelaea. The sequence continues at coordinate 4,096,535 of PUFA01000077.1, forward strand.
ATTGAAGTCCAGGGTGGAGCCACTTTGGTCCAACAGTTTAAAAACCAGCTGCCACTTCCCTGTGAACGGGAGCTGTTGACCTGCACCAGGTTATGCTAGCAGCGGCTAAGTCTGTGAGCTTTTGAGCTATTCAGTTCTGTGACCTTGGCCAAGTTACTTAACTTATTTATCTCAGTGTGTATTTTTGAAAGCGGGGGAAACATTATGGTCATTATAGGATTGCCGTATGGATTACATGAATTCACTTACAGAGACAGTTGTGCCTGGCACATTAGCAGTGTTTACTGCTTCATATTTAATGCCAGTTCCTGTAACACACCTGACATCACAGGTCACTCATGTCACAGCAGCACCTCTGACACCAGGTGCACTTTCCACCCTGCAACAGACTTAGCTCTGTGTGGGGCGTGTGTTGGGGGAAGACGTGTGACTTCTGTTCCCGATGCCTAGCACTGAGCCCGGCAGGTAGCAGGCACTCAATACTGTTTTGCTGAATGAATGGGAAAGGTGGTCAGAAATTCACTCCTCGATTGGCTAGGTAAGAGAAGGGGAAAAAAAACCCTACCATAAAAATGCCCAAATACAGTGGCTCGTCATCTTAATTTTTAGAAAAGATATTTTGCTAGGTTATCCCAGCAGCCCAGGATAGGTACCCGGCAGACGTGAACAGGGGCCGACAGGAGGCTTGGGGAGGCACGGAGACGTCCTGAGGATGTCTGCACACGGCGTCACAGTGGGGCAGATATTTCTAGGGTAGACAGACATTATTTTGTTACTTTGCTGTGGTGGAGACGAAGGGCAGTTCTAAGTACCTCAGGGCAAACCTTATCCTGCTGGGCTGGACAGAAGAACTGTGACAGATGGGAGTCAGATAAAACAGTCTCCAGAAGGTCAAGTGAGAGGGGGCTGTCGTCCCGGGTGGCAGGACCATGACCAATCAGAGGACTCTGCATGGACAGGCACTTGCTGCTCGATGCTGCCCGGGGCTTTTTTCAGTAAATGACAAACTGAATAGTTACCCAAGTAAGCGATTTTATTTTTATCACCATGATAACATTCAAATCAGATTACATGATAAAGCGATTCTATAAAATAATGCATTTTACTGCAATTTCCTGTCGCAGGAAGATCCCTTCCTGACCTTTCTCCACAAACCTGGAGCACCCATAACGAGTTTGTCAAAGAGCAGTGGCGTCTTACTCGGCGCTGTGTTAGTTATTATCAGGAGGAAGTTTCGATCACTTCATTATTATTTTCTGCAACTTTCATTCTACTACAGCCGTAAATCTTCAGGTCTGAAAAACAAAAACCAACATTTATTTCTTAAGAATCATATTTCATTTTCTCCTGCCTGATGAAGGAAGATTTATTTTCCCAATTTAAGACAAAAGTAACTGTTCATCAAGAAATAGCTACAAACGTTATATCTCAGTTTTTGGTGAAAAACACCAAAGCCAAATCCTTACAAACTAGAATGGTTAAGTGGCAATTCCCAAGTTGTTAGAGAGTATAGAGTCACTTCGTACCTATGAATGAATGTAACATAAAAACTTGAATTAATTCAATTTCTGTGTTCTATTTAGAGTATTTTTCATAAAGTCCTTTTCATAGCAAGGATTACTGAGACTTTTACAATTCATATGAAATATAGATTTACCTAGAAAAGGCAAATTCTAAATAATTTCCCAATTTATATTATTTTATCATGTTAAATTTAATTTAATATATATAAAATATATACACAAAGTATATAAACACTAGCTCTTTGATATTTTAGTTATACACATGCAACTGATCTTTTCCTCATATATTTATAGGATTAATCATACCCAAAAGTTGCTTCTAGTGGTAATATTAAAACAACATTTTCAGGGACATGTTAAATAAGAACAATGAAGAATAGAAAATTATAAATGCAAAAAATTATAAAAGTGTCCTGTTATCTTTTACAATGTGTATTTGTAGGTGTTGAGCTCATATGAAATTTTCAGAAGAAAGTCAGTAATCAGTAAATGAAATAGATATTTTTGGAACAGCTGTAAAAATATTCGATAGTTTGAGTTCCGTTAAAAAGCAGATGAACTCTGTTTGCCCCGAAACAACTTTATCTAGTCCCATTCTACATTTACAGTATGCTTTCTTAAACAAAATATACAAGATAACAGACAGACCAGCTATGAAGACCAACAGTCTAGTGGCCGAGTGAATGAACGATATTACAATTTAAAGTTATTCTTTAACCCAGAGGAGTCCAGGCACTGATCTGGGAAACCAGCCAAATACGCTGCACTATATCATCAGTCATTCTATAACAACGAAAAGAAACTGCAGAATTTGTCACGTTTTTGAAATCTCTTTCTTGAACATAAAAACTGCATCCAATGGCTGGGAAAGACAGTTCGATATGACAGCTCAATGTGGCTCCAAAGTGTGCCCTTTCAGCTGGTAGTGAACTCAGAACAATCACGGCAGTTAGAGACACCCGTACATTTAAAAAACAAGCCATCCTCCCGTCTAGCTGGTTGTGTAATACGACAGGTGGCGGTGAGGCCATTGGAAAGAAATCCTCTAAGCGGATGTCCTGACAAAACGTCTCTGCAACTCCAGTCCAAAATAAACGTGCTCAGTCGGTCTAGTGTTTCCACACCAAAGCTGAATTTATTAAGTAACAATGAGACGACAGAAAGCACCTTTGATGGAATTTAGAAGAAAATTAGAAGTGTGTGTAAAGGGTGTAATCTGTAAGGAATGCAGATAGTGGCCTGAAGGCAACAGGGGCCTAAGCCCAAATGTTTCAAGAAGATTTTGGGGGAGAAAGTGAGAAGGGTGAAGATGAGGGCTCCGTAGGGCTGTAGCAGTAATGACCGAGAGGAAAGGACAGGTTGAGCAGAAATGCAACATGTTTGGAGGGAAGAGAGGGAAGGGAGGGAGGAGGGCTAGGCCAGGCTGATGGAGGAGGAGCTATTGGAAAATGACAGTCCAAGGATGACTACTAATTTTCAACTAGAAGAACTCAGTGAATGGCAAGCTGTTTATTTTTTCAGGGTCGGGAACACAGACAAAACCGATTCTGAAGGTAAGGATCTGGGTTTGGAGTATGACAAAATCTGGACACGCAGGCAGCTGGTAGTTAAGATGTAGATTGTAGGAGAAATGAGGCATGGGGAAGACATCTGAGAGTTGTAGACAGTACAGATTCCTCCTTCTCCACCCCACTGCCACATATCAAGCGGCCCTGCTTCAGTACCTTTAATAGCCCTCCACCGCTGTGTGGAATTCAAACACCTCGCAGTGTAGCATACAACCCTCCAGGACTGGCCCCGCTCACCTCTCTGAGTCTTTCTTTCTACACTACTTCTCTCGTTTCTGGTCCCATTACACTACTTGCTATTGCCAAATAAAAACGTTCACACATCTGGTTTTGGGTACTTGAGATTTCCTGTGCTTGGAATACTCTTATCTTTTATCTGCTGGAAGGGACTGGGCTAATCCTTCAAAAGCCACCTCAAAGCTCACATCTTCTGCAACTCTTCCTTGTAATTCGGGCAGGGCTCTCTTCTCTGAGACTGCGAGAGGACCTCCCGCACACTTCCATTACAGAGTTTTTGGAATCATACTCGCCCTTACTTAGGAAAATAAAAATCTGTCATTTATGTAACACATACTGAGCGCCTACCAGATGCCGGGAAGTACACTAACCACTGCACATGCATCATCTCATTTTATCTTCCTCACTGCATCGTGGGAAAGATGATGTTATGAGCCCCACTTTATAGCTGACAAAACAAAAGCTTGGAGGACCAAGTAACTTCTTTGGGGACACACAGCTAGGAAGTGAGTGGCGGGGATCTAGTGCAGACCCTCTGACTCCAGCACCCACAAGCACCGTTTTATTCTACATGACTCCTATCAGGCTGTCAGTCCCTTTAAAGGCTGGCTGCCCAGCCCCACACTCCCCCAAACACTGATCTTGAACTCCCAGTCATTAGCGGTACCCATCAGGCAGGGCTGCTTGTAAGAAATGCCAGCCTTGTTTAAGCATCCTTTCCTCTTTCTGCTGACAAATGATCAGGATCTTTTGCAGAGACTCAAATTTAGAACACAGAAATGACAGAAGCCAACACATTTACATTATCTTCAAATAGGGACTTCTCTAAACAAAACAAAACAAAACAAAACTCTTGCCTTCAGGAAAAAATCTTTTGGGAGATTTTAGTTTTCATTCTGAAATGGTGGAAAAATCCCTTTGGCTTGTGAATGAAATGAAACATAAAGCTATAAAACACATGGTTTATGTTACAGTTCAGTGAGAGACAATATTATGTGTCCCATTAAGATAATTTATTTTCTAAGGGAAAAAAGCATCTTAATTTCAGCTGCAGATCCATGAATAGGGTATAACTTAAGTTTAAAAACCTCAAAAATATTAATTCTCCCTTAGGTCTTAAGAATATTTCTCAATATAATGCTTATCCCAACAGAACATTTCATATTAAAATGTGAATAAAATTGGAACAGTGGAGTCATCTTAAAAACAATAGAAGGTCAGTTTGATGAGTTTTAAAGCATCTACAGTGTATGGATGAAGTTATTAGAGTAACCCATTTCTGGAAATCTGGTGACATCGCACATTCTTTGAATGAAAGATGTGAGCTGTACAGGTGACCGACAGCATCTTTATACTCATTGCTCCAGGCACTTGTACCACCAGCCTGATCAGAAAAAGCCCAGGTGCTTTAATAAAAAAACTCATGAAATTATTAAATAATTTTTCAATCAAATTATTGTTTCTTCAATTAAAATTAATAGGAATTGCTATATTCAATTATCTCTTTGAAATCCTAAACTCTATTGGCTAAGACTGTAAATGATTTGGTTTGGGTTGTTTAAGTAGAGATTGCTTTTTATTTTAACAACCAGTTCTAATCTGTTCATATGCAGAAGAATATTTATAACAGTTTCAAACGCCTAATTTGAGCAAAATTCAGCACTGGAAACACTGAGGTGCACGGGTTAAGCCAGCGCTGAGCTGGCCGAGTGAGTGGGAAAGCTGGAATGTAACCCTGCTGCCCCAAGTCCAGCTAATAACTTCTGACTGTGAAGAGCAGCAAATTAGGTAAATTCTTGGAGAAAAATGCCACATGACTAGACTAGCATGAATTATGGAAAATCCTGAAGATGTCTAGCTCCTCATGGTTTTGAAAAGGTAAAAATCCTTCTCCTTGTCTTTGATTAAGTTTCTGATCTGAAGCATAGTAAAAACAGTTTTTTTCGGGGTATTAATTTAACTAAAACTGGAAATTTGTAAACTTTGAGGATCGCCAGCTTTGTATCAGACGGCCTGCACTATAGCTTAAATCCTCGCTCCCTTCTAGAGCTGCAGACTGGACTGGACGTGCACCGTGTCCCCTTCCAGTGCTAGGGCTGCCAGCATCGGGAAACCCGTTTTGCTTTTAAGGAGCTGCATGGATTACCTACTAGACTCCCTACACCTAATGCTGCTTTCAGGGAGACAATGCCAGGGCTGATCACGACTGTCCTCACACGTCCTCGCTTGCATGCTCACCACCTCTCTCCCTTCCAGGCATGCTTCTAGTAGAACAGTCTAAGAGCACTAGACACCAGGAACAAGGGTTTTCATTATAAACATCTGTTTTCAAGCATTTACTGATGCTGGAACTTTCCACACTTAGTTTCCCTACAAAGGTGAGGGTTTTGCTTAAAATAAAGCATTACAAATTTAATGGGTGAGGAATAAAAATACATTTCTTTTTCTGATTTTGTTTTATCACTCTGTGCATAATGTAAGCAATTCGAGTTAAGTTTCCACATACCTAGTTTTTCCTAAGAAGAGGTCTCCTACAGAATTTTGTAAAAATGAAAATAGAAAGAATCTGAAATGATCCAAGTTTTATTTTTAACCTACATAATGAAAAATTTCCATTACAGTGCCAGCGTTCTAATTTCCACGATTATTATGGTTTTGTAATGTGCTGGCAAAGCGCAATGACTATGGAAATAATTATCAACAGTATTAAAATAAGTTGACCATTTGAAAGCTACGGTCTCAGGCAACTGAATTGTGAAAAAAGGATAGTGCTATTTTTTCCTTGAGAAACAAATTCTAAGTGTATACCCTACAATCACCACTTGCTCATGGCAAACACACATCTACTCTGTACTGTCAAGAGACACAACGTATAACTTCATGACATGTGGCAACATAATTTATGTGTCCATAAAGTGTAAAAAGTACTAATATACCAAGTTCATGTACTAATTTAATATTTCTAAGGAGAAAAAGGCTTTTCAAGAAAATATAGTTATGTCAGAAAAAAAAATCAGTTTTATCTTTCTTGTTTACTATTTTTTAAAAATGACTAAACAACTTAGCATAAAAAAAATCACATAAGCTGAAATTAGGCCTGAAAGAATACAACTTTTATAAGTGATTTAAAATACTTTAAATGAAATCCTACAGTGTAGCTTTTAATTAAGATTAATACAACCTTGTCTATGACCTACTGGATTCAGAGCTTAGTTTGACAATTGCTATTGTAGCTCAAAAGCTTTTAGCCTCTTCCAGATAAGAAAAAGCTAAAGGAGTTCATCACCACCAACCCGATATTTTAAGATATGTTAGGCTTTTTAAGAATAAGAGAAAAAAAAGACAAAAAATATGAATAATAAAATGGCAATAACTACATATCTATCAACAATTACTTTAAATATAAATGAATTAAATGCGCCAAGCAAAAGACATAGGGTGGCTGAATGGATAAGAAATAAGACCCTTACAAAGGCTGCTGCCAATAATAATACTTCAAGTTGAAAGACACACAGAGACTGAGAGGGATGAAAAAAGATATTTCATGAAAATGGAAACAAGACAAAAAAGATCTGGGTAGCAATACTCATACCAGACAATAAAGTCTTTAAAACAAAGGCTATAATAAGAGACAAAGAAGGACCCAGGAATTCTACTTCTGGGTATTTATCCGAAGAACCCAACACACTAATTCAAGAAGACATATGCATCCATATGTTCACTTCAGCATTATTTACAGTGGTCAACATATGAAAGGGACGAGGTGTCCATCAGTGGGTGAGTGGATAAAGAGGTGGTACATATGCACAATGGAGTATCACTCAGCCACATGGATGAAATCTGCCATCTGCAACAACATGGATGGACCTAGGGTATTGTGCTGAGTGAAATAAGTCAGAAAGACAAATACGATATCATTTCACTTATATGTGAATCTAAAAAAATAAATGAACAACAACAAAAAAGATAGAAACAAACTCATAGATACAGAGCATTTTGATGGAGGTGGTTAGAGAGAAGAGTAAAAAAAAAAAGTATTTAAGAAGTACAAATTATAAATTGGTAGTTATAAAACAGTCATGGAGATGTTAAGTATAGCATAGAAATACAGTCAATAATATTGTAATAACTTGTCTCAGATGGGTACCAGATGTATCAGGGTGATCACTTTCTAAGTTGTATAAATGTCTAATCGCTAAGTTACACACCTAAAACTAATATAATGTATGTGAACTGTAACTGAAAAATAAATTTTTTTTTGTCTCTAATAGAAAAGAATAAACTTACATTTAACCAAAAGCTAATGATAGTTCCAATGATAAGATGTCCATTTTTAGATTATAAACATATTTTAAGTTTATTGCCATGGAAACAAAAACCAAAGCAAGCTATTTTTGTGTCTGTTTGTTTATGGTGCAATACAGGTACATCTGTTTCAGTCAAGTCCCTGCAGATTCACCATTAGATCTACCTTGGATAAACCCCAGTTGCTGCATTCCGGAGAAAGATTATATTCTTGGCTTAGCTATTTAGGGTGGAACAAAAGTATATTTTAAGCAGGTTCCTTCTGTAAAAGGAGAAATTTTTTTTTTTCTTCATGAAAGCAAATCTACCTGAGAAATCCCATTTTCAATGAATTACGCTGCATGGCACATCAAATATTTTAATGCTAATGCTAACGTATGTAATATTTAATGCTAAAACTTATGACCTAGCAAACAACTAAAGTGGCACAGTCCATTAAGGTAGTCGCTAGCCACATAAGGCTACTGAAATTTACGTGAATCAAAATGACACGAAATTAATCTTCAGTTCCTCAGTCACACGAGCTCAGTGGGAATACTCGAGAGCCACACGCTGACAGGAACTACACGCGTTCCAGGTGATGAAAACTAACTCGACTTGATGTCAACTCTACCGTGCAGAATAACGGAATGTTGAATGATTTATGTTAAATGATTAATACGTTTACATCATGATGTACCCTCATATCCTCAAATTTCAAAAATGTGTGCACACATTACTATTTTGGGAAATAAGTTAACACGCTGTGTGGCTCCTTGTGAGGAAAGATCATAACCTTAATAGCATAAAGAAAAGTCTGGTATCTAATGCACACTCTTGCCACAGGGATATCAGGAATGAAAAGAAAGGGTAAGAAAATCCCCTCCCAGAGTATAACTTAAAAAAAAGCAGGAAAGGCTTTAAGTTTGTCTAAAAGTCTATTTAAAAATAATTACAGAGAATGTTTCCAATTCCATTAATATAATAAAGGCACTCGGTCACCTTTTGTTTGAAATGAATGAAAATCAGTAAAATGCTCATTTTAATAGTACTCTATGATAACATTAAATATAATCTTCAGTGAATGGTTATTATATAACTATACTGCCTGGTTTAAGTGATTTATAATATACTTTAGAATATATTATGATTTATAACTAACTCTAAGCGCATAATATGTGTTTGGTCACATACTTGATTAAATAGCACCTTTGGCATTTCTAGTTAAAAAAAAAAAGTACCACACCCCTATTGGTTAGTATATAAATTTATTTAAGATGATGTCTCTATAAGACAATCATGCATGACATATGTAGATTTACAGAACTTTGTAGCATGGTAACCTACCAAAACTTCAGGGACTTCTTAAAATGTTTTTAGGATATAACTTATTAAAGCAGACAATCTAAGGACTACATACGACTAAGTACATTTATGTAAGATGCTACAAGAGGCAACAAGCAGCACTCCAGCAGAGTGGTTAGAACGTGACCCACGAACTAGGACTAAATAACTGAAACTGAATGAAAAACTGTTAACCTGGTGCCCTAGTGCCTAATACAGGTCTGTGGAAAGAAGCACAATATATATTTGCTGAATAAGTTAATTGAAGCACTTTGCATCTGTGAAAAGAAACACAGGCTTGGCAATCAGCATAGTTCAAATCCAGGTACAACTTGGTTACTCTAATAAAAAGTAATAATATATTATCTTATACCTTGGAGAATAGGTACAATGAATGTAAACCACTAAGCACAGCCTTGGCAACTAGAAAGTACCCAGTAAATGATCACTGATAATACTGTTTTGCTCACCATTGGCAGGTTTACTAAAGTAGAACCTTGACACTAGTCAGCAGAGTTAAATGGATTTAAACGATATACCCTAAAGACTTCTCCTGTGAAAAGAGTCTGAAGGAATATATATAAACACATATACAGGCAATAACGAATGAGTCCATGATTAGATTTCTAGACATAAGTCAATCCTGGGAAGGCTGATATTTTTATGAACGTATCTAGCTAAAGAGCCAATGAAGCAACACAATTTCAGAGTACAGTGGGCAGTATCTGTAGGAAGATTATATGTCTTGTGTAGGTCAAGCAATGTGGATCTGTGGTTCGCTCTAGACTTACTGTGTAAATTCTGCAAACGTTTCTGAGGCCCTATCATGTGAAGTACTGGTTTATGCACTGGGGATGCAACGATGACAAGATGCAGCCCTTGCTCTTGAGATAAATGTGCTAACGACAGAATCACAGAGCCAGTGCTATCACAGAAGACGGTTGGGCACTTAGTCTAGTCTTGATAGTTAGGCAAGGCTTCTTACAGGAGATGACATCTGAACTAAGGTAAAGAATGAGTAAGAGTTATCCCAGACGATAAAGGTGATAGACTTTTTTCATGCAGAAGTAATAGCAGAACAAAGGCCAAGGAGAGTTAAATTGCATAAAAAGGTGCCAGTTTTAAACAGCCTGCTATTCCTCGAACAGCACAGTAGAGTGGGAAGAATTTAAGCTGAAGAGAGAGAGAGGAGCCAGGTCATGGAGAGCCTGGCGGGCCAGGCAGCGAAGCCTGGAAACTGTTAGATGAGAGAGAGTATGTCAAAGCTAAGCAGCTTTCCAGACCTTAGGTCGAGGGGACTGTACAGAGCAGAGGAAAAAGTATTTTGTTTTTCTATTTAAATCAAGGCTATCTATAAGTATTCAGAATTGGTGACTTCTCGTTAGACGATATTCTTGGCTTAGTAATGCAAGCTGGAAAATGGAGAATCACTTTGTTTTAGGTAACGACAATTCATGATCATTCCAAGAGACTACAATCAATCCAAGTAAGGTCATCCCGAACAAAATGCCTGACAATTACAGGCACCTGTGAAGACCCCTACACTTGCCTAGCAAGGTCTTAAGACTTAGAGACTTTGGTTTTTACCAGCTACTAGAGTTTATTTGCAGGTAGAAGCTGCAAAGAGTATCCAAGGGATTTTAAAAAAGTCCACTCTTTCCACTTCTAGGGTCTTACCATTTGATTAAGGAAAGAGAGGACACCCAGCTTAAAAAACAAGGAAAATGAAGATGAGAAAGAGAGGCAGACTTACGGAGACCACACTCTCGGGAAAGCCTCTATGTCTTCCTGTGTGTACTCGTCTAGACGTTTCGGCACTTTCCGTGGTTGAGGAAGCTCTTCCACTAAATTCTTAAGAATGTCTTCTGGTATATCCTGGGTTAAATTACAATTTAGACTTTATTTTCTTAAAATATATCCCTTGTAATTAGCCATACTTTGTACTATTAAAAACTAAACAAAAGCAATATTTATAAAATGAGAAGAACAATTAAGCTTTGGGAAAATCCCTAAAAGTACATTAGACCAATGATATAAGTAACCTCATTATAGCAATACACTTCCTACTTTAACCTTGACAAATATATTTTTCATGATAAATTAGATGTCTTCAATTTTGGCAACTATTGAGACACTAAATTCTATTTTTTTCCCCTAAATACTGTTTAATTTATTCCTCTCCTTTCACACTGCTTTGGCTCATTCTCATGATTTTTTTTTATCTGAAGAGTGTGTGTACTGGGTCTACTGCTTTCAATCCACACTCCATGTCTTTGCCAGAAAAAACTTTCAAAAATGAAAATCTGCTGGCTCTTTGGGTCGTTTAGCCAACAAACATTTATTGAACTCCTTCAATGAACCAGGAGTTGTGCTAGGTGCTGAGCATACAAAGGAAACTCGATCGGGGACTCTAACGGCTTATATTTTTAAAGTCGCTCCTCAACCAGTGTCCTCACTTCTACTCACCTCTCTGACCTCGCTTCTCTTCACACGCCCCTGGCTTCTGGGTTATCAGCCTCCTTCCCTTTCATGCACTGGTCTACATGACGTTTTGGTGGCTTGATTAATAGTATTCCCCCCGCTCAGAATGACTTTCCCTAGTTGTATATCCAAATATTCAGAAAAATGAAAGGAAAAGTAAAATGCAAAAAAAGTCAGAATTTGGGTAATAAAAAGCAAACTAAAGAGTAAAGCATGTATGTGAGAGATAGGTGAAAAGAAGAACAGGAACTAAATAAAGAGCATGAGTAACCGTAGAATTGACATTTGTAGTGTTCTTGTGATAAAGACATAAGAATAAGAATTGTATTGCAAGTCTGGATAAGTTAATTTTTGAGATTATTGAAATAAGGAAAAAATATCAATATGGATATATCCACGGGGATAGAAGATATAATTCCCCCTTTTCATTATAGTGTGTTCCTAGAAATTTTCAAAAAAAGGTTAGTATATAGTAAATTACGATTCTCCTCAGAGAACATGTAATTGGGAATCAAATATCTTGGCAAGGGCAGGGCATCAAGTAAGTCATTGCTGTGACCAAGCAGTGTGACTCAATAATCAATATACAATTTTAAAACAGCTTTAAAGAACCAGTGTTCTGTACTTTAAGCTTGTTTCCAAAACCTAACATGGCAAAATTTTAATAATATTTTTTAAAATTTAAGTTGGCTTTTTAAAATTATGGGTTGGATAAGCTGAGTCTCTATCAACATATACAAAATATACTACTGACAATGTGTCTTTTTCACTGAAAAACATTTAAAAAATATTTAACATCCCTTCCTCAATATATTCAAATCTGCAGGTATAATTATACATAAACAGAACAAGCAGAGAATGCCTGGGCATATGAAACATTATTACGTGATTCTTATTTTTTACTTCCTGAAGAGGCCCACCTGCTAATGTGGTATTTTTTAAATTTATGAATATTTCGTACTTCTTTGGGAAGCCATTAAAAAATAAAATTTGCAAAGATAATTTCAAAAGTTGCCAAGTTCTCACTCAGTATAGAATGTATGGAATATAGTGGGTTTATGGTAAATGATTGCCAAATTGAATAGAATTTTGACTGAAAGGAGTTTATTAAATTTCTCTACTATTAGAGGATTTCACTGAAAGAATAGACAAAATCAATGCAAAATGAGGAGTAAAAGTTGTAATTAGGTATTACATATGAAACCCAGAAGAGGGGAAATGCCTCCTTTAACCTGTGCACAGAGAAGGTAACCCCGAAATGTTAACTGAGTGCGTTTATGGAGATTTAAGAGCCTTCTGAACAGAGCAGTTGGTTAACGTAAGAGGAAAATAAGGAAAAAATTAAGAGTAGAAAAAAGAAACACAGTAAGTGATTATTTATTATTTAGTTTTTTATATTTTTAAAGAAATTTCTGTTCTACAGAGAAGTTATGAGAATATAGTGAACCCTCATTCAACTTTCACCTACATTTACCAATCATTAAAATACAACACATTTACTTTCTTTTTATTTGTGCACATTTATACACTTTCTTTTTGGTTGAACCATTTGAGAGTAATTTGCAAATACTTCACCCCTAAATATTTCAGCTCATATCTCCTAAATATAAAGATTGTCTCCTACATACAAATTACAAATTCATGTTCAGGAAAATTAGCACCAATACGATGAACACTTATCTAATATACAATCTATTTTCAAATTTCTCAAACTAAACTAATGTCTTAAATATCATTTTCCCAGTCCAAGATCCAGTCAAAGATGAGCTGCTGCATTATATTATGTTGTTTAACATCCATCATATGTTCTTTAGTCTCCTTTAATCCCTTCCTTTTACTCTTTCATGAAATTAACATTTTTTAAAAGTCGAGGCCAATAATTTTGCAGAATGTCTTTTATTTGTATTTGTATCTGTTTCCTCATGATTAGATTCGGGTGAAACATTTTGGCAGGATGCTATACGGTTTATGTTGGTCCTTTAGTGCTTCATTCATAGCAGGAGACACATGTCAGGTGTCCCATACTGATGACATATTTGATCTCTTGGTTATGGTTGGTGTCAACCAGATGGCTTTAATGTAAAAGTATCTTCCCCCTTTCAAATCGTAAGTATTCTGTGGCACAATGTTTTGAAACTGTGAATATCCTGTTGTATAATCGTTTATCTGATGACTACAGTATATGCTGATAATGGTCACTTTTCTAATTCAGTATTATTTCTACATTTTTTTTTTAGATGATATTCTTCTCTAAAGAAGAGCTTTTCCTTTTCCAGAAAGGAGAAGGAAAATTATAATAAGTTAAAAATAATTTTTAGACAACTATCATGGGCTCATAGATTTCTGTTTTCTATCCAATGTAGTCCATTATTTTAACTCTTCATTTTAAGGCAAATACAGTCCCTTATTTGGTCACTGGGCACCAATTCAAGCTGCTTCCCACTTTCTCTTGACATTTCTATTGGTTTATGAGCACCGCCTTACTGTTTGTTCTTCACTATTTCACTGTCTGCATGAGTACACCCCATAATAACTCTGTTCTTTCTCTGTGCCAGACCCAGAAGCAACCATTTCTCCAAGGAAAACCAGGCTCTTTTAGCAGAGACTAGCGCTTATAACTAAGATCTGGGCACTAGTTGTGCTTGCTTCTCTTCTTGCTGTATTATACTTTATGAATATATAAAACCTTAAGATAAAAAGTTAAAAGCAAAAAAATAAATCATCTAGAAGGTATTCTCTAAAAAAAAAACTCAGTCTTTTCTATATTTCATTCTATATTTTTCCACTTAACAATGTGTCCTGGAAAACATCATCAAATAATATTTGTCATTCTATTTTTATAACTGCACAGTACTCACTAAATGGATATAACAGTTTATTCAATTTTGTATAAGTACTTATTTATTTCTGTCATTTTACTATTATAAATAATGTAGAAACAATAATCGTGTGTATTTTCAGACTACATTGCTATAAATGAGATTTCTGGATAAAGTATGAATCTCCTTACATATGTATTTTGTTAAATATTACCTAATTACCAGGTTCCTGATGGGCTGCAACATTTTGTACTCCGCCAGCAATGCATGAGTGTCTGTTTCTCAACAGCCCTGACGGTAAAATGCGTTGTCAAGCTTTTAAATATTTAACAATCTATTCTTGCGGGAATGGGCTCATTTATTTTATAGTCTGAAATTATTTAAGTAATTTACTGTTTAACTAAACTACCATGAATACTTAAAATACCCACACTCAAACCTGACTACCTTATAATTGGGACAAATATTGTTTTTGTGTCCTTTAGAAAGTATGGTTTCCAAACAATGTGACAGTACAATCAGAAACAGGAGTTTTTTAAATTCTTGGGATTTCATGAAGATCATTTAACTTTAGATAGATGAGACTGCTCCCATACCTGGAAGGAACCTCAAGGTAAAGTGAATAGTGAAAAATTATTTTACTCATCCATGTAAAACAAAGGTAAAAGCATGAATAATTTACTCATGTGCTGTTTGAGTGGCTTGAGTAGTTGATATAATTTGATATTCTGGAATGAATTTCTACATGATTCCTCTGCTAGGAGCTATAATGACAATCATCACCATGTAATGATAGCAACTAGCATTGATCGAAGTGCTGTACAGATGTTATTTCATTTAACCCTTATGTAGTAGGTAGTAGTATTACACTCATCTTACAGAGAGGAAACAGAGATAATAAGTAACTAATCCATGGACATAAAGTCAGTAAATGGTAGGGCAAGGATTCTAACCGTCTGATTCCAGAGGCTGCACTCAACTATGTTATTACAGAAACTTTCTCTAGTGTTTCATTATATTATACTAAAGAGAAAAGCTAAGTACTTAGAACAGTTTAATATTAAAAACAGGAGCTCTGATCATAGTACCTTGTTTTAAAAAAAGCAGATATTAAAGTGAAAAGGCCAGAGCTTACAATATTTTCAATTTTCAGTCCAATGATAGCTTAATTTATGATTAAAAATAAGAGCAATTGTTATTATGGTGTGTTCACTATAAAATATAGAAAATATTTCAGAAGTTGACGTGAAATGATTAAAATAAGTCTATGGCAATTATTTCAAAAGAACATACAGTACTTAATTGAAAATATAGGAAAAGCATCTTTAGCAATGACCACTGACTTACCTCGTCTGGGAAAAGGTGCAACCTCTGCATCATAGTTCTTCTGTGAAGGTTTTTGGGTAGCATGCCATAAATAGCGAGTTTTACAATCTGAAACACATACACAGACAGGACTCAATAAAAAGAAAGCGTGATGCGACATAAAGAAGGCACACATCATTAGAGGTCGTGATGAAAACGAGTGGGCTGAGACTCCACATGAAAGGCAAGAACTGGAGACCGAAGTAGATATGGGGCAGCGATAGGAAAGGAGTTTTTATTATTTTGTGTAGTATTATTTTCTTTAGGCTCTATTTTTTTCTTTAGGACAAAAAAAAAAAAAAGATTAAAAATAATCTATATATGTGCCCATTTTAGCTAGACTAAGAAGAGATTCTCTAAGCTTTTACAAGGACTTGTGGCTCAAATAATCTATCACAGTGCATACAGCAGAGCCTAGAGAGGCCTGAAGCCTGTGTCTTCCAGGTGGGAGATCAGGTTTCCAATTCAAACACTGAGCCCGACCGTGCAGCTATGAGACCGGCTCCACAGGTCCCAGATCTACAACAACGGTGCTGGTTCGCAGCCACTGAAAACTTACTATGCGTACAGTGCTCAGTGCATTACGCTCATCGTCTTGTTTAGCGCTGAGTCTCATTTCGCAGATGAGGAAACGGATTCAGTGAGGTTACAGAGCTCCCCCAACATCATGTATCCGATAAGTGGTGGTGCGGGAACTCAAACCAGGCAGTCTAACTCCCAGAACAGACACATAGCACATGCGATCGCATTTCTACTGTGTTTCTCTCCGTAACTTACCAAGAAGATGAGTCCCTTCTCTCTACCATACCCATTCCCAACATGGCAAACCTTTCCATGGTTTACTTTTTCCCTTTTAAGGTTGTTGTCATGGTTGGTTTTAATGTATTTTATGTATGTTTGCCAAGAGAAAGTCACCCGTGCTCCATGACATCCTGGAGGGCCTCCAGGTATACAGTCAGTGTATGCAATAACCGTGAGTTCTTTAAAAAAACTACTGACAGAGACATGTGGAGTGTTACATAGATTTTTATCATCTGTACTCATATTTCAAGGATATAATTTGACATGTATTCAAGCTAAATGCACTAAAACATCACATGTTAGAACAGGGTTTCACTGTAAGAAGAATTTCCTATTCCTTTTATTTTCTTATCAAATCAGAGTAAAAATCCTTACTACATATACAAGCTAATGACATCCATATACACTTTCTATTTTCTAGGTTAGTGCTATTGATACTTTATGTTCTGGAAACCTTACTTAAATATAGATTTGTATTACTAAATGCAATTGAAAATTCAGTTCATCACACAAGCCACTCTTTTTGTGGTCAATTGTCACACGTGCTAATGGTACATATTTGACAGTGCAGACAGAATATTTCTATCATTGATAGAAATTTCTAACCGACAATACTGATCTAGATATTAGTGTTTAAAATATTTAATGTTTTAAAAAAGATCAAGTAAAAACTAACAATGTTAAGACTACTCAGCATTTTTTTTTTTGGATATACAAGTCATAGCTCTGAAAATCATCCATTTAGCAATTTTATTCTATTAGTAGGGGTATTGTGCATTTGGTTTTCATGTTTTAAAAAATTTAGTTGTATTTACTTGAATTTAACAAGCTTGGTATGTTTTAGAATTTGCCCTTTTCAAAATGCATGGAACATAACACTCAAATTAGGAAAAGTAGAAAAATATATGACAATGTTTATAATAGTGACAGGGGAGAGAAAAAGACAAGACAGATAAACATATATGCCCCCAAAATACATGCAGATGAAACATGCAAGAACACACTTTTAAAGAAACTAAAATATATGACAGAGATAAAGGATATAAGGAAAAGGCTGAATCAATATATTCATTTCAGTTTTAGAATTAATGACCTTCCATGAATTATAAAAATATTTAGAAATATTTAATAACCTATTAATAACTATTTAAATGCACTAATTAATGTATCTTACAAGTAATATTCCAAGACTGTACTAATATTAGAAGAATGCATTATGAAACACATTCACTTACAGGCCACATCACCAAGTACTGATTAACAAATTATGTCTGCTGGCAGAAGACTCACTGCTTCAGACAGACACTTAGTGGAAGTAAAATAACTGACCTCTTCCTTACCAAGCCATTTTTTTTTCAAAACACAAAGTCAAAATTAACACTTAAAAAAATATTAAGATCTTTTTTTGATGTAATAATTTAAATGGATTTAACTCTGAAATATTTTCTAAGCCTTCCATCAAACATTTTTTAATGCATTTCCATCTTTGTTTCTTAAAAAAATAATTTGAAACAATTTTACTACACTTTTTAACCAATGTAACCAAATTTAACCAACACCAAATTCTTAACATCAAAAAGTTGGATTATACTGCCTCCTAGTGTACAGTGAGCATGTGTAAATAAACAACAAAATTTTATATTTAAAAACATTTAAAAATATTAAAACTATAATCTGTTATAACAGCTATGGTATATATTATCAGCAGTCCTTACAACTTTTTAATACCATTATATATAATCTATATTAACAGTCAAAATAGGATACTTCATTTGAACTATAACAGTCTAAAAACATGTTATGAAGCAGAATATTAAATATTAAGAAGCAATCTCTGAGTATGTTTTTGTATAACAGATGTAATAAAATGTAAAAAATAAACAGTAAAGCATGGAACTTCTAAATGTTATGTCAGGCCTTATTATAAAAAACATGCCCCCCCACCTCCTAAAACTTTAGGAAGTCCTACACCTACACCAAACTAATGGCTGTATCCTGACAATAACCATTTAGTTTTGTTCATCATTTTAGGAAAATATATAAGAATGTCTTCACAGTATAACATTTTGCTCATTTATAAATGTAATTAGGTCAACAGCTAAGATAGTTAATGATGGGTAAAATGCTCTTCATTTTATAAGTATAGTTCAATGACTGGGTTTTAAAAAGTTAAGGAGGAAGAATAAAATTGTTAAGTGGAAACAGGAGACTGCTTTTAGCAATATTGAGGACTAATATTTGGATTAGAAACTTCTCCCAGTATTTAACTCAAATAATAAAGTAATAAATAAGCATTAGTGAAGCTAATGATATTGTTCAAAAAAAATATTTTTAAAGCATGGAATCTACTGGAGGCCAGAAACAGGAGGAAGTACTACAAGAAGAAGTGCCAGGGCTGGCATTTGCCCTGAGGTCACCAGCTTACTGCAGGGCTTGTGTTTTAAAGGAATACTACTTTGGGTACAGGTACTAAGACTCCATCATAAACCTAGATTTCAGTGGAAAGGCAACAGCAGAGTGTAGAATGGGAAAATTTAAAAAATAAGAGTATTTCTTGATAGGTAACTGTTAACCATGAGCCTGACCTCTCAAGGCTCAATTTGAGGCCCAAAACATATCCCTTTTATAGGGATCAAAATCTAAGATATAGCTTAAAGAGGTCTTAGAAAATCCAGAAGTCTAAAGAATTGTTTAAAGAGCCCTATGCACCTGCCAGATGCTAAGTAAATCTTTCCTGAAGAAATTCTTTTTTTAACATAGGTCTCAAAGAATTCTCAGAGATAAAGTTCAAGGTACATGAGCTTACCAAGTATCCTTAGTAGAAACAATATTATAGATTCAAAAAGACCACAAATATTAGACTCGAATACAAATGCTAAGAATTGTTTAATATGCTTGAAGAAATATAATGGGGAACCAAAGGGTGACAAAGGAACAGAAAGATGATCAA
This sequence comes from Eonycteris spelaea, assembly GCA_003508835.1. Lineage (NCBI taxonomy): Eukaryota > Metazoa > Chordata > Mammalia > Chiroptera > Pteropodidae > Eonycteris > Eonycteris spelaea. The sequence goes on from PUFA01000077.1 coordinate 4,115,907, forward strand.
AACTGAGTAGCAAACTTGAAAGAGAAACAAATAGTACAATTTCTAGAAAAGGAAAAAATATAAAAATTGAAAGGAACTCAATAAAAGGGTCAATCAGATGAGACATAGGTAAAAAAAATAGAGAACTAGAACACAGATCTAAAGAAATTATTGACAATGAAGCACAGAGACAGGGAGACATAAAATACGAAAGAGAGCTAATAAATCAAGCATAATAAAGTGAGAAATTTGACTCTAAGTATAATTATATTTCCAAAGGGAAAGACCAGATAAAGAAGAAAGGGAGCCAATATTAGAAGATGTAGAAGCTGACAAATTTTCAAAATGGAAGACACCAATCCTCACCCAAAATAAATAACAAGATTTGAAAAACACATGAAAACCAAAGCCAAAGAAAAGATCTTAAAAGTATCTAGAAAGGAAAGGCAGAATACAAAGAAACAGTTAAATTGACATCTGACTTAGCAACAGTAATAACAGAAGCTAAACTCTGTTTAAATAATAGCTTCAAAAAGCTAAGAGAAAAAAGTGGTTATCCCAGAATTGCATATGTATGCAAAACTATTAGGAATGAAGACAAATATAAAAATAGGTTCAGACAAAAAAGTGAGTTCACTATTAAGAGATCGTTATAGGAATGTCGGAATTACTTCAAGAGGGAAACAGCCCAGAAGGAAGGCTGAGTTACATGAAGGGATCGTAAGCAAGAAATCATAAATCAGTAACTGTGTAAAACAATAACAAAAATTTGAACTGGAAGAGATTTTTAAAAATCTCGAATAGAGAAAGCATATAGATTGTGAGGATGAGTAGGTGTTAAAAATCTTCTAAAGGCCTTGATTTAATTTGAAGGAAAGGAAATATATTGACTAATTTTAGACTTCTGGTAAATAAAGTCCATTAATCCAAAAGAAGGTAAGAAAGACGGGGAGGAAAACAGAAGATAAAATCTAGCTCAGTAAATTTTAGACTGTAAAATGTTATATCAGGAAAACATTATCGAAAGAAGGTTGATAATAGCCATATTAACATAAAAAAGTAGACCTCAAGTTATAAAGCACACTGGATATAAAGAGTGTAGGGCAGTATGTACCTTGATCAATATCTTAGGAAAATTATAATTCGAAACTTAAATTTATCTGACACTAAATTTTCAAATGATTAAAAGCAAAAACTGACAGAACTATAAGGAAAAATGAACAAATCCACAATTGAGATTTTAACATAACTCTTTCAGGTAATCAATAAATCAAATGAACAAAAAAAGTCATTAAGAATATAAGATGGAACAACATACTTAGTATATTCGATATAACGAATATATAAACATACACACATATATACATATCTATCTCTCACGCTCTCTCTCCCCCCAAGGAATTTTCAGCAAACACATATTTTAGGTGATCATGCAACTGTGTCAAGAAATTTTTTAAAAAGCATCAAAATTATTTGACTAAATGCAAAACATACTAAATAGTAATTTAAAAAATACACAGAATTGAATGATAAGGAAATAATACTTATCAAAGCTTGTGTGCTATAGTTAAAGTGAAGAATTTATAGCCTCAAATGCTAGCTACATTAGAAGGAAGATGAAAAAGCAGAGTCTGAACCAGTCTTTCCACAGATGATAAATATGAAAAACTGCGATACACGTACTGCCACTGGATCCTTCTGGTGAAGCTGAGCAGCTGTTACTTGTTTAAATCCACCTGGGTAACTGTTAAAAGAAGCAAAGACATTAAAACTGAGAGTAGGCTATGGTCCAGTATTCCTGAAAAGAAAATTCTCGTATAATACAAAAACAGTTTTTATTATGAAATTATACTTGCTTCTGGAAACTATGCTATCCACTAGTATCTTAAAAATTCAGTAGTGACTTATGCTATTTGAAATGCTATTCTCTTAACTGGGCAACCATCGCTATTTCATAAATGTCCCCCATCTTGGAAAATTTCTTAGCATAACTGTATTTCTATTAGAATTTAAAGTGATTCATCATTCATTCATTCATTCAGTCAGTCAGTCATTCACTCATTCATTATGGGGTTGTTTATCATTGCTTGAATTAAGAAAGAAAAAGCAACGAGCCCAAATGTTTCATATTCCATGCCAAATCAGGCAAAATGTCTGTATAAACTAGTGGTCTGTCAGGTTCGGGGAAAACAGTGGTAGACCATTTGGTCCTTGAGCCAAGTCAAACTCTCAACAGGTCATGATCCTGTTCTTCATTAACAGTTGGTAAAAGACCCTAAGAGTTATTTTTGGTCCTAAGTAATAAAATATTTCAGTGCGTTCAGATCAAAATTATATATAAAATGGATAAAATGGAGATTTAAAAATATATCTGTTTATTTGGGATAGTACTGGAGGCAGCTTAGTGACCTGGATACCAGAGATACAGGTCTAGAATCTTGGTTTGCCCGTGGCTACCAGTATAATATGAGGGAACTCACTTTACCTCTTTATATAGTGTTTACTCAAATAAGAAAAATGATAACATTTGCCCCCATCTACCTCTCAAGATATTTATGAGAGTCAAATGAGAAAATGTTTGTCAAAGTGCTTAAGAAATTTAAAACAAAAATAACACACAGATGTAAGGTTTTATTACACTGAATGGATAATTACAGCCTAAATGATTTTTAAGGAAGGGAAAAAGAAAATGTAAAAATCAGTGGCCTATGCAAGGGAAGTTGAGGACTCCCTAAACGTGATTCCTTTTATTGGCTTCTTTCAACAAGACTTGAAAACATTTTAAGATGATTTAAAGAACTACCTTTTAGGAATAAAATTTAAGAAAGCATACTGAAAAGTTTGCTGAGAAAAACAGATAATTTTCAAACTGATATTCTTTCATGTTTCATAGAAATTCAGCTTCAGAGAAAGAAACAACTCTCTAGACTTCAATTCCTGTATTCTTTCTCTCCATGGAAAAAAATACTTTACAATTTCTATGCTAAAGATTATCTTTCTACTTTTAACACTGAGATGGCAAATACTAAAGGATAATACCATTTACATTATATTTCAGGAGTTTGGACTTTACACTGAAAAATCTGAAGAGCTATTGTAAAATTCTGAGTAGGAGAACATCTTGAGTAATCCAACACTCAGTTGATTTTTATTGATGGAAAAGTAACTAAATTTCTTCTCCAGTACGGGATAGCCTGACTGGAGTGGAAGATATTTGTTCTGAATGATAGCCAAGATTTTTTCAATTCATATTAATTCAGTAAACACTTACTGAATGCTTGCTATGCTGGGTGCTGGAGATATACAGATAAATCCCATAGGATCCTGTCCTCAAGGACAATGACTAAATTCTGTTGTGACATCTAATGGGAAGCTATATCCCTAAACCATGCCAGTATATTTAGACGACTAAAGAGGTAGACTTCAAAGTTCAAAGTGCACACATACCCATCTCACTCAACCTCTAAAACCATTAGAAGTGAATGTTTATAAAATATCTGGACAAGAAAGAATTTCTTGAGACTAGAAAACATAGAAGAAATTACAAAGGAAAATAGAGATTACATAAAAGTTAATTATATAAAAATTGAATAACCATAAAGCAAAACACATCATAAAGAAAATTTGTAAAAAGTAAAAAATATAATAGTGGATTAATATTCTTAATAGGTAAAATGTTCAGAGAAAGTGATCAGGAAAGCATTGAAACATCATTATTATGCAAATGTAAATAATCACATGCCCATCAGAGTAGCAGAGCTTTATTATTAAACTATTTTTAATAATACTATGTACAGTTTTGTAATAACAGACATTCCCATGTACAACTATTGCAATAGTAAACTGGTGTTTGGAAATATCAAAGGCCTAAAAATGATCATCCCTTGATTCTGAAATTCATTAAATTTCTAGAATTTTATTTTAAATAATTATATTTTGAAAAGCTTAATGGGTAAAGATATTTTCCAGTTCTTTATAAAAGTCAAAGTTTTAATTTCAAAAAAGAGCAATGATTAAGTAGGGTAAATCATATTATATACTAATAATTAATGGCTAAAAATAATACTGATAAAAGGGCTGAGAATTTTATATTAAGTGAAAAAGGATATAAACATAGATATTAAAATGTTGGGTCAAAGGATGAAGGGTGATTTTTAGTTCCTTCTTTAAACTTCTCTGCATTTTCTAGTACTAGCATGTATGAAAACTTTTACAATTAGAAAGTTAAATTTTGAACACATAATTGCAATAAAGTATTAGGAGCATAATAAAAGTAGTATGTCCAAAATATAAGTCAAGAGTCAACAGAAAAAAAGGAACAAAAAGGCGATTAGCTCTATGGGGGTTGAGGAAATAGGAGAGGCATCAGAGGATGTGACATCTGAGCCAGGTTTAATGGATAAGGAGGGTGCTTAAGAAACATTCCTGTCAAGGAGAACAACACATGCAAAGGCAGAGAGGTAAGAAACAGCAAGATGTTGGATAAAATGAAGGATTATGAAGCAGTAGTGGTAATTTGATGCCATTAATTTGCAAAGACTTTTGAATTTTCACAGGTGAGAGAGCCCTACTGACAGGGACACTCCCAGGAGGATAGCAAGCAGTTCGCTATCAGCCGCGCTATTATTTCCCTTCATTTGCAATAATACTACAGGTATTATTGTTATAGGAATTACCTAGCATTTTGCATCAATACTTCCCTTTATGGTTTGATCACATTATGTTATCCTGACTTTTCATATTTCTTTTCTAATTACCTGTAAATTTTATAGAATTTGGTTTTTATGTAGAGATACGCAATAGTAGAAAGTACTAAAGATGGATGTGAATTTATTTTTGTTAAGTTAAATAAAGATTACATAAATGTGTTGAAGGGGAGGAATGGGCAAAGGCCGGCTAAAGGAAGCAAACAAGTTATTCCAAGCATTTAAGACCTACCTGGGCAAGAGACGAAAAGAAAAAGATGGGAACATCAAAGTCTGCTTGTCTAAGACAAAGGTGCAATTGGAAAGAAAAGAATAATTTTGACAAGAACGAAAGATCGACAAGTCTAACATATCATACATAATAGTGGAGAAGGTATGCTTAATTAAATTTGTACATGACCTGAAGATGAGGGGTTAACTAACATTATATGACTGAATTGAGATCTCGAAAGATCTTAAAAACCTGGAGATAAAACTTGACATGAAGTAAACCTAAGGTATTATAGTTGGATTAAAATGAAACTAAAATACACAGGAAGGAGGAAACATGGTTGAAGAGCAGCATGTTTGAAAAAGACTTAAAAGAGCTTTAGCTGAGAGTGAACTCAGCGTGTCCCATAGTAATATGGCCCTGAAAAGTTCTATTGCAATAGAACACCGCATAACTGAGAGATGGAGAAGTCACATTGTATTTGGAGACCATCAGAACACAACCAGGCAGGCATGTTTAGTTAAGCAGCAATGACTGTATCTAGAGAAGAGTAAACAAGAAATGATGGAGATATGTAAAGTGAAGTTATATAAAGAACTCTGAAGGACCTAGATGTTTAGCCTAAGGAAAAGACAAATCAATGGGCCCTTCCTGATCACTGTCTCAAAATTATCTCAAGAATGTCATGTGGAAGACATATAATTATTTTTGTCCCAAAGAGAAAAAATAAGACCAATATGAAAGCCAGAGAAAAGGAGATTACAACTCAAAGCATAAAGATCTCTGTAAAAGTTAGACCATTTCCAAGGTGGAATAAATGGGCCACCTTATGAACTGTTAGACTGGGACAGCTCAAACGCAAGCAGAGAAACCTATAATTTGAAAGGTATGTTGTGGAGATTTTAGGTTATCTTCCAAACTCGGGGTTTCACTCACCACTCCTTAAACATCTCAAGTACTTTCAGATGTTCAGGATGGTCCTGGAAATAGCAGGAAGATGAATTGCAAGATGCAGAAAGAAAGAAGATGATTAAAAAATGAGAATAATCTTGATCAGAGAAGTTTATGTGAAAAGTCTCCAGGAAAAACAGATATTGTCACTTAATAACTAGTATTTGGTACAGGTTTGTGTTTTTCTGACCAAGTAAATTACATATGTAGCATGAGTAAAATTAGTATTTTCTTAAATGCCGAATTTTGAAAATACATTTTTCTTTTATATAAGATCAATACTACTGTTAAAGTAATGCATTTCAACTGCCTATCATCCTTGACAACGACGCTGTCTTACCCAGTATGTGAGGAGTATACTTTTTGTTCCCATTTGTTTCCAGAAAATGCGATATGCCTTGTATTCATTATGACAACATGATCGCCACAGTCACCTAGGTTTAAAAAGAAAAGAAAAATAACCACGACTTTTAAGACAAAAGTGTCCTTGGTTATTTATAATGCTTATTAAAGTCTTAGTAACACATTAAAAATATAAAGCAAGTCAGTGCAACATCAAAATCCTTGAACAGATTTCTGTTATTGCTTTACATAAAGTCTAAGTATAAAAAGAACTGGCTAGCCGTTTGGAAAATTTTGACACTGGAAGGTAAAAGAGAATTTAATAAAGATGCCAGTACCAACAGTACATCTTTAAAGGTAAAGTACTGTTCTTTCTATCATATCTTCCCATTAATAATTATACTTTACTAAAAATGTTTATGTTAAGTACTTCTTAATATCTTCTAGAAATTTTCCTTAAAAGCAGAAGAGAAAATGAAAACAATATGCATATAGATATAAAAAAGTATGTTTTGCCAATAGGTAAATTGAAAACAAATGTAAAACATCACAATTTATTCTTCTCACATTTAGAGAACAATAGAGCACTATGACCTTACGCTAACTACTAACTAACAAGGTTTCTTTCAACTATATATAACTAGTAAAATTTAAACTTTCATTCTCAACTATGACTACATATATATTCAACAAGATGGGATGGCCTGAAAATTAAAATAGATGTACTGAATTAACTTTCCAGTGAAAAGTACCCCTGAAATTGGCTATTTGTCAAAAAAAAATTTTAAAAAAAGCCCTTGAAAGTCAAGTTTTCAAATGACAAAATCAATCAGAAACGTTTCTTAAATGCCTATTCTACTAACAGAAAAACAAACTTCGTAAGATTCTAGAAGCTTATGTAAGAAAGACCACCACTGAACTAGTATGAACACAGTATATGAAAACTAAAGAATATATTATATGATTCTATACAGAGCTTCGAATTTGAATGGCAGAATTTTTGGAGAGAAGTTTATAGTCTATATCTGACAAAGGTAAAGGAAAGAGAATAAAGCAGGTCAGTTTTCTTCGCTAGAATGAAAGGGAATTCAGAGAGGTGAAGGAAAGACTCAAGAAGCTAGCTGTTAAATGTGCCAAAAAAAACATTTTGACAGTACTTGGTGAATTAAGTGACTACATTTCCTAAAGGTAATATGTGGTGGGCTACTAAGGCAGTTAGGCAGATGAACCAGAAGAACCACAAAATGGAGTGAGAAGCTGCCTATCTAGTCTCAAACATATGCTGAAATTACCTTAGCTTTCACCCAGGCATTTACAGTGGAAGAAGCTAAGGCCCATTAAGATTAAGGGATCTGTCAAAAGCTCACACACCAAGTTACTTAACACCCTGTTGAGACTCTTTCTATGACACCTATTTAGAGGGCAATGGGAATCTTTAACTTTCCATTAAAGCTGAATTTATTTGTAAAATTAAGACTGCAAAATTAAAATGATACAATAATTAACATCTGAAATAGAATGGCATTTAACTGAATAGTAAGAGAGGAAAATGTGCTAGCTATGTAGCGTTAAGAACATCATCAACTCTCTGCTTTTAACAAGTCCTTAAAAGATTTAAATAAATGATATGACAGAATACCAGTGATTAAATTAGATATAATCTAATCTTTGATGAATTATTTGGTATGTTAGTATTCACAACATTAACCTTTAAGAACTGTGTGCAACTTTTATTTCATTCCAAGTAGAGTAGGAGTATTTTAAGATAATCTAGTAATAACTTTAGATAATGCTAAAGAAAAGTTTCCCTCTGCTTTTAAATGCTCAGATAGTCCTCAACTAATTAATCTGTGGGTAGTGAAGAGTGGCGTCCTCATGAAGAATAAGTCATAATCCAAAATTCACCACATGCCCTTTCTTTTTATTTGTCAGAAAAGAATCACGTTCAAAAAAGTTCCCAAGTCCCAAATTCAGGAGGATACCTCCAATTAGACAGAGGTGGGAATTCTGTTTCTAGTTCCATATAATCTCCATCTTGACTCAGACTTTTTCCATAAATAACCTTATAAATGGAAAGTTGATTTTCTACAACACTTCACAAAGTCCAGTGGTCCTATAAAGTAGTTCAAATATCATATATGTCATGTTCAGATATATTACTGGTTAACTTTTATAGCTAATCCTGGATGTATGATCATCATTTGTAATATTATTTTTCTGGAAAATTAATGTCAATTTTCAAATAAACATGTTTACAGTGATTATGAGCAAATAATATATGCTTAATAAATGCTGATTAAACCAACAAATGTTAGAAATAAACTGAAGAGATCACATTTGTAAATTATAAACTGCTTGCAATTTAAGTTTTGATTTTAGTGACATCTTGTGGACATGAAAGGTTTTGCTGCTACAAGTAATACAGAGTAGGAGATGAAAACACAATTCAGTCTTTGGAAAGTAAATTTCTCATTTCATAGAAAAAAACTATTCATTACTAGAAAAGGATGACCTGATAGGCAGCCAGAAAGCTCACTTAGTGTTCTAGCAGAATGTTTATTCATTAGTTTTTAGGGAATACTTTTGTAATAATGACTTGTTGTAAGGAAGAACTTTAATTCACTGCAAAGATAAGTGCTATATTTTAAAGGAAATTAGTGACTACTACTAATTCTATTTTTCTTCAAATTTTGCATTTCTAGAAAGACAACCTAAGAGATCTGATCACCTTACTGATATCATTGGTAAGGGAAAAGCAGGAAAGCAGTGTAAGTTGTTAAGAATCAGCATACCAAAGTGGAATGAGCAATTTTCTATAAAGGAAACGAGTGCCTGGGCTCTAGTCCCAATTCTACTATCATAAGGCTAAGTGAAAGTGAGAAGGTTGTTTTATTCTTCTGATTTTAATTTTCTCACCTGTCAATGAGGCAGTTAAAAACATATCTAAAGTCCTAAGGAATTAAACAAGTCTATGAATTGGTAATTCTATTACTATGGCATTCTCCGGTCCGCAAAGAAACCAAAAAGGATATTTTTAAAGAGATATAATTAGTCAAGCATAAGTCTGCTGATCACTATTTTCTTTCAAAGTACAGTTAATCCTCATTATTCATGGATTCCATATTGCAAATTAGTTTATTCCATGTTGCAAATTTATCTGTAATCCCCAAATCAATGGGATTACAACTGCTTCCCTAGTCGTTCATGGACATGCATCAAACAGCAAAAATTTTGAGTAGCTGAATGCGTACATTTGCATCTGGATAAAGTGATGCTCTGCCTTCTGGTTTCAACACTGGTGCTATAAATGAATGTTCTTTTGTGGTCTACTTAGTGCCATGTTTTTTGGCATTTTTATGATTTTAATTAGTGACTTCACTGTTTAAAATATCCCCCAAGCCTGATTCTAAGCACTGTTTTAAGTGCAAGAAGGCTGAAGTGTGTCTTGCAGAGAAAATGTGTTAGATAAGCTTTGTTGAGGCCTGTTATAATGATGTTGGTCATGAGTTCAACATTAAAGAATCAATACATATACTGAATAAGGTATCTTTAAACAGAAACACACACAAACAAGGATATATATTGATTGGTGGATGAAAATGTTGTGACCAGTCTCACAGGAACCTAATTCTGTATTTGCTCTAGACACAATAGTTCCATGTTTACTAATTCAGTATTCAAAGTGACTTTAAAGAAAATAACTACAGTGAATAATGAGAACTGACTGTGCTCATAAAACATGTGTTTAAAAGTGTCACTCCACAAAATATTCCTTACAAGCATCTATTATGAACCAGACATGGTACTAAGTGCTTGAAAAACAAAGAATAACATGACAAAATCCTTAGATTCATATTCTGTGCCTGAGATTTTTTTTCACAGGGTGTGGGACTTATTTTGATGCCTTACTGAAATTTTCATTAAGTGAAGAGAAAAGGTTAGAGCTCACAACTGGCATCTGTGAATGCATGCATTCATTCAAAAGCATTTCCTGCACTCCAACTATGTGTCAAGTGCTAGGGATACAGCTATGAAAAAATCAGGCAACTGTTCCTGTCCTCATGAACTCAGCTTAGTGAAGGCAGGTGAACAATAAACATTTCCATACCAAATCAGGTGATAAGTGAATCCTAATTTATCAAAAAGGCAAGGGAAAGATATAGAGAAAGGGCAAGCAGTGGAGGAAATCAGGGAAGGCCTCCCTCAGAAAACAAATGACTGAGCAGAAATCTGAAAGATGTAAAGGAGGCAGCCATGGAGATGTCTGGAGAAGAGCACATAGGCAGAAGAACAAAATGTGAAAAGGTCCTGAGGAAAAATGTGCCTGGCGGGCAAGTTAAAGGAACAGCAACGGGCCTAAGTGGATTACTTAAGGTAGGAAATAAATTCGGCGAAGTAATAGGGACATGACGCAGGTGCTTGTAGGATACTGACAGAACTTTGGCTTTTACTCTGCCTTTCCTTTGGAAAAGATAACTGTAGCTGATCTGTGGAGAAAATACCCCATTGGGGCAACTGTAGAAGCAGGGAGATCACTGAGGAGACTTTTGGAATAATCCAGGATAGAGAATGCAGTGGTTTAAAATTGGAGTAGAAGAGAGATAATGAGAGGTGGCCAGACTTCAGATATACATAGTTTTTCACATATTTTTATATATATGGAATTGAACAAGGAGAGTCACAGATGAAGCAAAGCCTTCTAACCAGAGCAACTAAAAGAATAAAGATGCTATTAATTAATGGGGAAAACTGGGAGGAATAGGTTGGTTTGGGTGGGGAAAATGAGGAATAAGACATCTCCACATAGACTTCTACTGGAGATACCTACAGGACTCCCATGAAGATTTGTTGAGTAGAAATTTGGTCATGTGAGTGTGGAATACAGGGGAAATGTAAAACTGGATAAAAATTTGGGAGGCATTAGTATATAGATGATATTTAGAGACATGAGACTGAATTGCGATCACCTAAAAATATAGATCTATCTATCTCTCTCTCTTTGTATATTTCATGTCTTTGTATGTTTCAAAATAAAAAGTTAGAACTGAACAACTGCAAAAAATGTTGACAGGTCAAACAAGATGAAGAGTAAGAAGTGACACCTGGATCTGGCAGGGTGGGCACTGTGCCTGGGTTAAATGAAGTCAATCAAAACTATCTATAATAAGCAGAAATCTTTTGTATAAAAACAACTTTTTTGTTTTGTTTTGGAAAAAGGATACAGAAAAGCGAATCTATTAATTTAAAACAGTGAAAAGTGAACTTTCTATGCCTAGCTCCTCTATATATCTTCCTGGAGAAAAGGGTTTTTAGGGTGAGAAGGCAAGCTTATTTGCTCATTTTCAAATTCATCTATTGAAATGTACATTGCCATGTGAAGAAACATGTATAGGAGAGAATATTTATAGTCCAAATCAGGATATTTCTGAGAGTGAATGGAGGAGCAACTGATAAATTTGCTGGGGCAAGGTGTAAAATGGGGTTTTCCCAGCCAAACTGGTCTGTATGGCTTCCCTACAAATAAGCTAAATTTATTTTAGTGCCCTATAGGTTTTTTGCAAGAATGGAAGAAGGGATCCTCAGGAAAAAAAAAGAGGTCCTTAAAAGCAAACCAGTCAAATTTCTTCGAGATTCTATTCTGGCATGTAAATTGTGATTACTAGCGACAGGTCTAAAACTATACTCACTCAGTTGATGGTACACAGGTTTATGCAGTCCTTGAAGTTTAACTGATGCCATAGCAGCAAGTTTGCCGGGGGGCTGCATTTTCCCATCTAAGAGATACCAAACTCGAGCAAAGGTGGCCCATTGCTTGAAAAAGCAGAAGAGGAAACAAAGAAAATTCTAATTAAAATGGAAATAATTGACAACTTATGTACTATCACGCGTATTCTACAGTTAATGTCAATAATTTGAAAACAATCTTATCGCTAAATAATTTTTTTGTTTTTCTTAATTTCTGGAAAAGGGTAAATCTTTTCTCATTATTCTGCAAAGATTAACATGGTAATTTTTCCTTCCTTAAATATGGGTCATGCTTTGTTAAAAACATTCCAAAGATATATTTCCCTTTACAACTTATATTTCTTTGTATCACAAATAATAGAATCTAGAGGGGTATTGAGAAATATTTATAAGTTGTTTATTAAAGTCTTCAAAAATATTTTGAGATTAGTAGATACATTACATTGAAAGATGAATGGCCAATTAGGAACTGAAGACCATTCAGTAGTTTAATTCTAAGGGAGAGTTAAATAGCAGAATGAGGCTGGGATGGATGATGTTAAATAAATTTTTAAAAACTGCCTTAAACAGATAATCTTTAGGCTCCTCGGGCATAGGTCACTGTCTTTTCAGTGCCTATCAGTGCCTTCAAACTCTAAGAAACTTACAGCTCAGAAAGATCTTGACCAAATGCTTTTTCTATGCATATACACAAGCAGCTAAACAATGCTGGAACAAATACAACTAGGTTATCTGGTTTTATTTTAAATTTAATGATCATAAACCTCAAATAAGCCTATAAAACTGCTTACCAATTTTTTTTCTGTCCTCATTTTTCTAATATCTATCTAGTTCCTCTCATACATCTTTTGTCAGCTTTATCACTATTTTATATATTTTGATGTCATTGTAAATTGTATTTTTAAATTAAATTTCTAATTGTTGCTAATTTATAGAAATACATTTCATTTTTGTATATTGGTCTTACATCTTACAACCTTACTAAACGTTATCAGTTCTAGTAGCTTTTTGTAGATTCTGACTTTTTACAGATGATAATGTCTTTTGCAAATAAAGACAGCTTCTAGCCCATACCTTTTCCCTACCACTCTGAGCTTATCAACTAACAAAAAAAAAATTCAAACAGCGGGAACTCTACAGGACAATCTTGTTTCTTCAAAAAATTTCAAGGAAAAAAGGAATGGGAACCTACTTATTAAAAGAGACTAAAAAACATACAATTTATTGCATTTTAGATCCTAATCCAAAGGAACAAACTGTAAAAGTATTATGAATTTATGTAATGTATAGGATATATACATGAGAAATTGAAAATTTGAACACATACCGGATATTCTATATTAAGGAATTGCAGTTAATTTTTTATTTAGCTGTGATAATGGTATTGGGATTGTAATTTTTTAAAACCCTTATCTTGTAGAGAACATACTGAAACTTTTACTGATGAGATAATGAGTCTGAGATTTACCCCTTAAGGAAGGGAAAGAAGTGAATGACGGTACAGACAAAATGATACTGGCTTTGAGTTTTGTGAAATGGGGTGATAGCTACTTTTATAATTCTCTATAATAAAGTTAAAAAAAAAAAAAAAAACTCCTGACCTCACCTCCCCAACTGCTTCATTTCTTTCCTCTCCTTTCTAGGAAAATTCTTCCAAAGGGTTGTCTTTACTCCAATTTGCCTGTCACTCTTCTCTTTCAACCTACTCTGACCTGCCTTTTGTCCTCGGACACTCATCACCATCACTCTAGTGCTTGCCAAAATTACCATTGCCTTCATGTTACTAAATCCATTGGTCAATTCTAAAAGCTCCATACAGCTGGGTATTCCTTCTTCACTTGATTTCCAGGACACTGCCCTGTGTTGGTTTTTTTTCTACCTTGCTGATTCTCCCTTTTGCCTCTGAGATGTTGAAATGTCCCAGAACTCAGTTCTTGGTCCTCCTCTCTTCTCTAAACCACTTCCCCAAACACTTCATCCAGACCCATACCTTTAAATGGCATTTGTATGCTATGACTCCCAAATTTACATCTCTAGCCTGGATCTCCTTCCTGAACTCTACACTTGTATCCAATTGCCCTCTTAACATCTGTACTACAGTGTTTCTTAAACCACATATGTAGTAAAAGACTAGTTAATTCCCCAATCCACTGCAGATCAATACTTTTATTAAAAAAAAAAAGAAAAACTTAAACAAATTAAAATTCAGCCACAATGCCAAATTGTTATAAAAATTTCTAAAGGTTAAATTTTTTAATTTCTGTATTTACCTGATCAGGGAAAGGTAAACAGTCTAAGGACTAAGAGGAATCTTAAACCTACATATAGAAAACTGAACTCTTGCTCTTCCACCAGAATCCTGCTTCAATCTCAGTGGAAACAAAAACCTTGGAGTAATCCTTGTTTCTTCCTTTGCTATGGTCCCACATGCAAACTTTGAGGAAATCCTATCGGCTCCACCTTTAAATAGAACCTGACCACTTTTCAACAGTACAGTGTTACTACCCTGTTTGTGCATCATGGCTCTAGCCTGGATCACTGCAATAAGGATTCTTTGCTTCTATCCACCACCAAGCCCCATTTCTAAAGTCCATTTAAATTTGGCAGCCACGGTACTCTCTTTACTATGTAAGAGAGATCACGATACTCCTTGGTTCAAAAACCCCATTTAACTTAGTAAAAATCGAATTCTTACAATGATCTACAATGACCTATGTGATCTATCTTATTACCTCTCCGACCTTCTCTCTCTAATACTCTTTCTGGGAGGGTGGGGGAGGAGGACATGAACAGGGCTGACTGAAAAGAGGAGGGGACTAGTACAAGAAAACGACAGTGGTGGCTAGAAAGACCCTCTAGGTTGTGCTTTCCCGAGGCACCTCCTGGTCTGGGACTCGGCTTCTCTGCAGATCCAGCTTCACTAACCCCACCGGAGCCATTGACCTCCTTCTGTCAGTGTAATGAATCCCATCAAGCAACAGAGTCCGAGCTCACCTGGGGCGCCCTAGAGAAACTCGACATGTTTCCGCATTAGCAGGACGGTCCTTTCTCCAATATCCTTGTCCAATCCTCAGCATTACTGGCCCGGCGGGAAACGCACAACGCCAAGCACAACAGTTCCTAGAACCGTCAGCCCTCATCTGCCTCTCCGCTTTTCCAGGGTCCCCTCCAATCTTTCCAGAGTCGCGATTTAGTCATGAAGAAGGAACTAATGAGGATTCTGAGCGAAGTTCTCCCGAAATCCACCCCCTTGCTAGAAAAGCTGCCGAAAACCCACGGAGGACACAATTTCCAGCCGAGCTAAGTAGAAGGGAACAGGAAGTGCATCAGCAGCGCGCGGCTGTTTTGATGTGGAATCCGAGACCTGAGACTGGTGCTCAGCTCCGGGGAGATGGATCGCTACCTGCTCCTTATGATCTGGGGGGAAGAAAAAGTCCCGTCGGCAGCAGGTGGGGACCCGGAGCACGGGCAAGGGGTGTTGTCTGTTGAGGGGACCGAGAATCAGCCCGGTAAGTGCTGGGCTGAGAAAGAGCGGGAACGGCTTGCGGGAAGAAATTTGAGTTGAAATCTAGTTCTGTTGGTGAGGGACCTATGTCGAGTGTCCCAGGAAGCTGTGACTCTATCTGGAAGGTTGACATGTGTCATTATCTTCGCGGAAAAGTGGGGACACATTCGTGGATGCAAGATTCCGGCGCTCATTTCTTGACACGTAAAAAATTAATTGAATAAATTCTTTGTGCCTTAGTAATGGAATGTCTGCTCTTTGGAAATAGGCACTTTCAATGGGTCTTTCTGCCTCCTGTGTTGCAATATAGAAAGGAACAAGCTGGAAAGGGGGCTCTTCTAGGTTTACATCCTACTAGCAGGAGACATCCCACGCATGTTTTTTTTTTTATGATAAATTTAAAATGTTTTCAAACGTTTGAGATTATATTGCTTTATGATGCTCCTGTCTAGATTCTGTATTGCGTTTTATTTGTTTGTTTTGATGGAGCAGACATTGAGGAGGAAGTGTATGTGGTTGTATATAGGGTATTGTGACAGGGTTTCCCCTCCTGGCTTAAAATTATTCTTTTGGGGGGAATTTTGGATTTGTTTTAACTGGCTAGCATGTAAAAACTGCGAGCCTTTCCTATTTTCTCTGCTTGCTTTAGATTTATGTCAAAACTTGAAAAGAGCATAGTTCTTTTATGCACAACGTACTGTTCTTGAGATTTTCTGATGGTGAAATTAGAATAAGGCTAGATTATGTAATTCTTGAGCCCACTGAGTTTGTCTTTTCTTTTTCAGATTTAACAGCAGCACATGTTTATCATCTCCTGAAAAAAAGCATTAGTGATTCAATTAATCCAGAAGATAGTACTTTCCCTGGTAAGTATAAAACCCCTCTTTATTCTGACGCAGTATGTGTATTGCAAATGAACTTAACTAGTTTGATCACTTGGGTATATAAGAAATACTTGTTGATCGTGTACAAGTCACTGGAATAAGGAGGTAACTAAGGAAATATAAAACCGAAAAAGATGCTGTTCCTCTCTTTCTGATGCTTGGATGTGATAAAATTGTTATGAAATCATTTTAGGTTCTGAGTTTCGCTTATGAGATTTTTTTGCCCATCTTTAGCACCATATAAAATAGGGTAGTGTGGCATTATAAGGAAGATTGTGATTTTGTCCTGAGTACAAATATTAATTCTCTTGCAATCATTTCCTTACCCGAGTTCCTTTTTAATGCAAAGGTTTTTGCTAGCATTGTTTTCTCTGAGACATTGTCATTCTTTTTGTCACAGTGGTTTTTATTGCAGGGGCTATTTTTAGAATCCATTTACCTAAAATTTAAATATCACTTAGCGTTATCACTTTTTTTTCTCCGCTGTGCTTTGCTTTTTTTTTCTTTTGCCAATGCTTTCTTCCTAGTATCCATTTTTATAAACTACCACATGAATTTATCACTGGGGAGACAAGGAGACAACGCAATTATATCTTTTGCCATTAGTGTGTGAACCGAATAACATGTGGGGTGTCCCATCAGCTACAGACTTTGGAAGCAGTAGTGTGATTGGTCATTGATCATGATATGCATCTTTTATTTATGTAGTGATTTGCGATTTGAGAGATTAGAAGTAGAGTTTTGCTTTATGCAATTACAGTTAATTAATAAACCATGGTAACTGGAATTTGCACCCTCTTTTGGGGGTACTGGTATTATTTAAACCATGGTAGCTGAAATATGTGTATATCAGAACCATGCAAAGAGAGACCTGCCTATATTGAATTTCCTATCCTGCTAGGAAATTATTGCTCTCAGTAAAATGTCAAGTTTGAGGAACTGGAAGTACAAAGGTGGTTATAATTGAGATGAGACTGGAGAGGTAGGAGTAGCAATGTTGAGGATTTTGTAAATCATGTCAGGAGTTTGGACTTTTTCCTAGTGGTAATCAGGAGCCATTAAAGACTTTAAATAAGAAAGAGACATGATTAGATATATGTGCTATTGATGTATTCTGGCTACAGTATAGTAGACAGATTAGAGGAAAGTATAATATGAGGATGTTGCTGGAGAAGACCAGCTAAGAAAAAGAAGGGTAGCCAGGGTGGTGGAAAATGAATAGATCTGAAGGAAATTATGGAGATAGAATTGTCTGACTTAGTACTATTGTATTGATATGATTTAAGAGAAGGGAAGAGTGAGAAAAGAATTGAGAATGACATTAGATTTCTAGCCTGGGTAATAGTGTGATGGTGGCATTTAGTGAGATAAGAGAATTAGATTTTGAGAGAATATGGCATGATTAGTTTAAAATGTGATTAGTTGGCCTTTAAAATGTCAAAGCGAAAATGGTTTGTAAAATGTGGCTGCACAGTGTCTGAAAGTCAAAAGGCAGAGTAGGGCTGGAGATGCAAGATACAGAATCATCAATTCATGGATGTCAATTCAAGCCATGAGAAGGAATGGGATTGCTTATGGATACTGAGAAGAGCAGAAAATCTCAAAGTGAATCCTAGGATTTAAAGGAACTGAATACCAGTTTTTAATGGAATGAAAAGGATGACCAGAAAGATAGATTCCACAAAAGCCAAGTATTTTAAAGAGAAAGGAGTCAAATGTGTCATTTTTGCTTCCTTTTTTCCTCTTATTTTGAGATGTCAGGTAACAACAGAACTAAAAAGTATCTTAAAATTAGTAACATGGTAGTTATTGGTGACTTCAGAGAGTTTAGTTTCAGTGGCAGATTGTAAACAAAAAGACAAATTGAAATGGATTTGGTGGGAAGTAGAAAAGGTGATGAAGAAATCAGTCAGGGCAGTCAAGTAGACAGTGTTTTCAGAAAGTTTATCCTTGAAGAAGAGAAAAGAAAGAAGTAACTGGAAAAGGGAGTGAATTTAAAGAAGATCCTTCTAAAAAAAATTTGAGAATAGGTGTGCAAATTTAAATGCTAATAGGAAGGAACTGACAGAGGAGTAGAAATTGAATACAAGAAATATAATCAGTGGCCTGGGCTCTCAATGTAAGTTTAAAGGATAACCTTGAATTAGAAGGGCGTGCCTCCGACTTGTTAACGAAGGAAAGAGGAAAGGCTTAATGGGAATGAAGTAGGGACATATATTTGTTGACAGGATGTTATGGGAGTTACTACCTAATATGGTTTCTATTTTCTTAAGGAAGTGAGAGGTAAAGTCTTCTGCTAAGATTGTTGGCAGAAAGTGGTAAGAGGCATTTAGCATCTTTTCTAGCTTCTATAAGTTAAGCCTCTGTTACCACCTTTTTCCTTCTCCCTCCTTTGAATCTAATTTCTATGCATTGCTCTAAATAATTTGTGATTCTTCTGACATGCACCCTGGGTGACCCTTAATTTTAAATCCTAGTGTGATATTCTGGTCTCTAAGAAGGGCATCTCCCTTATCAGAGGTTATAGTTACTCTATAATTCCTCCTCCCTTTTTAGCCAGGTCAAACCTGACCTTCACAGTCTTTGAAGAGAAATCATTACTGAAATGACCTGCATGGTTTTGTGTGACTCAGTAGTAATTGTGTGTGTGTATTTTTCAACATCTTTGTGGTAGATTTTAGTGTTTGAAATGACAAATTAATAATATGGATTTTGAACTGTGATGAACTAGACCGCAGTATTCATGGCGAATGAATAATTTTGCTGTTTTGGCAGAGTGTTCTGTTCAGATTTTTAATAGAGATTCTCAAAAGATCTATCTACTTAATGTATGTTTATATATGCATATAAAACTTGAAAAACTGTATAACATATCAAAATTATATATTTGTCTAAGTATATATAGTTGCTATAACATCTGCTTATTTATGATATGCCTTTCTTCTGATAAGTGTGACTTTGTTTTCAAGCCTGTTCAGTGGGCGGTATACCTGGTTCCACGAAGTGGTTCTTTGCAGTGCAGGCCATATGTAGAATTTATCAGGTAATATAAATAAAAAAATAATCATTCATAAATTTCTTTGTTAATATAAATAATTCCTTGAACTCATCATTTAATGCAGTCTTTTGATATATTAGTTTTGTAGTTCGGACTGGGAAGAGATACATTTTGGTGTGGAAAAAGATGAAATTGAAGATGTTCTTCAAACAAATATCGAAGAATGTTTAAGTGCTGTGGAATGTTTTGAGGATGAAGATAGTGCCAGGGAATC
Organism: Eonycteris spelaea; assembly: GCA_003508835.1. Lineage (NCBI taxonomy): Eukaryota > Metazoa > Chordata > Mammalia > Chiroptera > Pteropodidae > Eonycteris > Eonycteris spelaea. The sequence goes on from PUFA01000077.1 coordinate 4,135,502, forward strand.
ATTATCTTTGGCTGAGTATGCTCATATGCTTTTTATAATATCTTTAAATATTAACATTGGATAGTATTTTAGCTATAGAATAAAGATTAGATTTTTAGCAGTTGTAGTAAGCTAATGTTTGTTAATTGAAATTTCAGCTCTATTTTGGTAGACATTGGGCAGCTTGGGCCTTTTATTTGAATAAAATTATTTAAAATGCAAAACTTGGTATCAAAATATTAAGCTTAAGCTTATGTAATTGCAGGAATCATAAAAAAGTGGTATTTTAATTAATATGTCACTTTCTTGAAGATAAATTCTGTCTGATTTATATTTTACGAGCTTGGCTAGAAACTTTATTTAAGGTTAATAGCAGACATTCAAACCAGAATGTCATTTTCATTTTGCTATTTGAAGCTGAAGTATATGATTTTTTTCAATTTCTATGTATCCTTAGCATTTCATACACCTTTGAAATCTGTAAGGTTTTTGAGGATTATATGAATGACTGATTCACTTTTAGGTTTTTTGAATTATGGTACAATGTATATATTGATCCAGGTGATATAAATTGTGATAATTTTTTTCTTCATGAAATATCTAATCTCTGACTCATAATTAATAACCTTTAAGTTTAGTCTTCCATAATATTTCATAACAAAAATCACTTGTTTTAATGTTCATATATTACAATAGTTCTATAAATTGCTAAAGACCTAAAATATTCAATTTTCCCATTTTCAAATCATATATGTTTGTACTGATTAATGTAGGGAGATGTAGAATGGTAGAAAATATTGAGTCAGGGCCAGTAGAGGTGCTCTGTAGTTATATGGTCTTGGGCTGGTCACTTAACTTCTCTGGTTTTTTGGTTTTTCATCTATATTGTTGTTGAGATCCTTTTAGATGATTTTCAAGGTGCCATCCAGCCTTAGAGCTTGTATTATTTTATATGTTTTCCCGCCACTCTTAAAAGATGAGTGTAAAAGAAGTAATTTTAGTAAGCCATCTAATAATTATTTCCACAAGAGGGAGCTTGAAAACTATACTATAAGATGCTTCAAGCTTTTTAGACAATGATGATTTTATAATAAATGGTTTAAGTACTTTTATGCTACATAATAAGCTACTTTGAGAAAAAAAGAATTCATCATATAGATAAAAGTAATAAATTTTGAAGAATTGGAGGAGAGCATCATATATTCTCATCAGGACTGTTATGTGCCATTCAGAGAAAAGCAGTATCTTTATTAAACACTTAGCAATACCTTTTAGGATGCTTGGTCTATTAGTTATTTATATTTAATATACTAGATATAATTTAGGGAGTTTTTTTCTGTTTTTGTTGTTTGTTTTGGGGTATGACTGAGAACTTGAACTCAGGGTTTTAATCCTGGCTTCCACACCTACTAATTATATAATTTTAAGAAAATTATTTAAAATGAGAACTGTGATAACATTATGGTAGTATCATGGATTGTCATGAGGATGGGATGAGATAGTGCATGTAACATACTTAACGTCTGGCACATCGATCCATTAATATTACCTTTATGATTAGATGTAATGTGTGTGGATGTTTCTCTTTTTCTAACTTACCCTTTCATTTTAGTCTGTTTGAAGAATCTGCAGAAAATTTGCATCAGCTATCAGACAAACTTCCTGCTCCTGGTAATATTTTATGACTGCTTTCAATAATTTGTATCTTATACTTTCTCTGAATGAGTGATAATTCAGTCTTTATGCTTGGGTTATCACTTTTAACTTTGAAATTCAAAATGAAAAATAATTTCTTAACTGAAGTTGATACAAAACATAGTTCAGTACTTCAGTAAAGTATATTACAGAGACATGATCTCTTAATTGTTTTTATTTAGTGAGACAAAAATTGGAACTTAGAAAATTAAATACTCATTTAGTTATTACTGAAAAAGAGTCTTTTCACTATATACCAGTGTTTTCCAGAGTATGTCTTTAGAATACTAGTTCTACGAATAACTTCTGGAAGAAGTTCTTTAATCTAGATAATGTGGATAATATTCTTTTGTTCTGCCAAGTCGCTATACACATTGTCAAATATAAAAATTGTATAGTAAATGAAGCCTTTACTCAGCCTTTTTTTTAACAGAATCTGTTTTTTTTTTCCTATAATGGAAAGCATATTTTCTGAATACTGCATCATACCAGTCTTAACACTGTTCTTTTTGTCTTAAATTCATCTTTCTTTGTGTTAATAAAGTAGGTAGGATCTAAAGCTTGGTATAATGTGGCATCTACAAATACTTTCGAAGAGCTTTGAATTTTTCATTATTGAAAGTCATTTATGAAGCAGATATTTGTTGTGTTTTGTATGTCATGCATTGCACTAGGAGCCAAGTATATAGTGATGAGTAAAGCATATGTGATTACCAGGAAGGACTTTAGAGCTCACAGTCTAATCTTTATATTCAAGATCATATTTTAGTATAAAAGATCCCACATGGAAATAACTGAATACAGAGATAAAAATATATCCGTTTTTTAAATAAAATGTGTCACGTTTAAAATATGTCCTGCAAATATATATTTGCTTTTTGGCAAATTTATAATACTTTCATTATCAAATTTTTATTTGGTTTCTGTTTTGATCGTTCTGGTTCTTTAGTGAATTTATAATTTTATAAAATTTAAATTTCGTGAAATTATCCTTCTTTCTCAGGAACCAATTGATATCAATATAATTGAATTTTCTGAGTGTGCTTTAAAAAGAGAAATAATTTGTTTGAACATCATATTTACTGATTCATTCCCTTTTGTATAACAAAGTTAAGTATAGAAAAATATAAATAATTGCACAGTTTTATTTTTTTCTGTTCAGTTCAACAAAAGCATCGATGATCTCAAGAGCAATGTGTGTCATCAACCACTGGTACATAATTGACAAGTAATTGTGATATAGCTCATTGTTTTCTGGCACATGCTAGCTATTTCGAGATACCATGGCTTTAAATCAGATGATGAACATTTAAAATTTTTGAGCTCCTAAAGATGCATATTGTTTTGAAGAATTTCAGAATTAAAGTTAAAATTCTCCTTTATCCTCTAGATAAAGATAAAATTCATTTGTTCAGGGTACTATTTGGAGACATTTCAGATCTGACATTTAAAAAAAAATACAAAAATGCCTTTTTCTCTTTCTAGGTAGAGTGATGATAGATATAATACTGCTGCCCCCTGACAAAGATCTTCCTAAATTAAAAGACTGTTTATCTACTGTTGGAGCATTAAAACATTTAAAGGAATGGTATTCAGCAAAAATTACTATAGCAGGAAATCACTGTGAAATGTAAGCATCTTTGTTCATATTTGACTACAGTTTTTGTTTTTATAATATGCTGTCTGTTTTTAATAGACTCAGCATTTGAAAAAAATTTACGTGACAAGATAGTTTTTAAATTATACTGTGATTGGAGATTTAGCTATTGAGAGGCATCTAGATTTTTCTATTTTATACTTATATTTATGAGATGTTGAGTTTTTAGTAAATATTATCAGTGGTCTTTATAACTGTTATTGAGCATTAATTCTACAGACACACTATGTGCTTTTAAATAGGCTTGTATTGCCCATTGAGCACGTGATTAATACTGTGAATAGATAGGTGGATACACTGGATTTTAATGTCATATTCATTTTTTTGTTTTGTGTGCCAATGTAGAAATAAATATGTACTATTGTATTTTATGACATTTTAGTAAGAATCAAATTATCAGTTTGATTATTAAATATTCAAATTGTATTTATTAACTTTATAATATTTTTCATTCAACGAGTGTTTATTGAGCAGTAACTTTATGCCGAGCACAACAGTTAACTTTATGCCGACACAGCAGTAGATACTGGTGAATTAAGAAAGTGAGATTTGATCTTTTTCATCGAAGTAAGAGAGAAGCAAGAATGCTAATAGCCATGATAGTCTGAGATAAGTGCATATGGATTTCCATACAGAGATGTATGGAAACAATTTAGGAGGTCAGTTCTCTTTTTTAAGATAAGGAATTGCATTGAATTTATGTGTTGTGTGTATGTCTCTGACACACTTAAACCAGTAAATAGCAAGAGGAAAGTCTATTTCTTCATCTGTAGTATTAAAGATAATTTACTCTTAATTCATGGGGATGCTGGGGTTAAATGAACATGTGATAGCGTGACTCAGGCTGACTTAGTTGGGTATTCTATAAAAGTTTTAAAAGTATGTAAAAGCAGCGATATAAACTTTGCATTTTTTGCCTGTTAGGCTCATAGTTAACTATAAGCTGTAAATCTCAGTAAAATATAAACTTTATATTTAATTATCATAACTTTTATTTATAGAAATTGTCAGAAAATTGCAGAATACCTTTCTGCTAATGTCGTGTCTTTAGGAGACCTTGGAAATGTTATCGACTCAAGGGAGTTATGGAGGGGAAAGATTCAGATATGGGAAAGAAAGGTAAGTGGCTTTCCCAGTTCTAGTTTTCAAAGCATGCCTTTCAACTTTATTTACTACACAGGTTGTTTAAACGAATCTTGATGAAAGTGCACTGTATAAAGATGTTTTAGAGTAGCACTTTGGACATAGAACTTTCTGTGATCATGGAAATGATCCATGTATGTGCTAACACAATAGCCCACTAGCCTCAGATTGCTAATGAACACTTCGTACGTGACTACTTCAACCAAAGAACTGAATTTTTAACTTTATTTTATTTTAATTAATTTTAATTAAATTTGTTTTATTTTAGTCACCGTGGTTATGTTTTGGACACTACAGATCTACAATGTAGTATTCTTTTAAAACGTAGAATTTGGCATCAGTTGAGTTCATGTTGTTTATCAAGCTGCTTCATGTTATTCGTGTGTAGGAAAAACTGCTTCTCTTACCTATAATACCACCGTAGGTGACCTCTGCCCTCTACTCCACAATTCTCTAATGATGAACAATTTTTTTTAACCTTGCTAGACCCCAGATTTCTCAACTACAAAGATGAGAATATTCGATTAGTTGGACGCCTCTGATCTTCAGTTTCTCTGAGGTTCCAGTTCTCTTTGTTCTCTTAATATGCACGAATGTTTGGTGGTTTTTATAAGGTGTGTCCATGTTGAAATAAGTGTTCCTAGAATTTTGTGTTTTTGTTCATAGGCAAAACTAACACCAGGTTTCTTGATATTTGTTCAGGGTGACGCGGGAGCATGAGTGGCCCTTGTGTTCCTGATAAGGGTTTGTTGCACTGATGACTAGACTTTTTCCCTTTTCAAGTCACACTTAATAGTGGTGTAATAAAACCTCTAGTAAGACAATAGGAATTGATGTGGCTGGGTCTTTCTTATTGATTTAAATCCTGTCTCTTCCCTATCTTTGGAAGGTAAAATCTACAGGTAAACTTTTCTATAGTGGTTTCAATGTAAGTACACCATGTAGCTACCTGGAAGAGTACAATATACAATTACCCAGGAGAAAATTCTTTTGTATGTTTTCGAGTATATACAAACAAATAATGGCAATTATTTTCATGTGATTCTTTTATTCTTTTCTGAATCGGAAATGAAATGTCTGTATCCCCATAGTATGCATTGAAAACTTGAAATCACTTTTTTTCCCCTGCGGAGAGTTGATTTTAGCCTGAAGCGTTGTAGTGATGAAAACATAGATTCTGGAGTTAGATTGCCTGCATTCAAATGCCAGCTCTATTTCTTGCTCGTGTCATGCGGCATGTTGATAATATTTAACCTTTTGGTGCAACAGTTGTCTTCACTCATAAGATAGGAATGAAAGTAGTTCCTATCTCATAGATTTTTATGAGGATTCAATTATTTAAAGCACAAAGTAACCACTCAATAAGTCTTAGCTATCATTGTTGTTCCCGTTGCTTTTGTTGGCGCCCCTGCTATAATGACTTCTGCAGGAATTGATCTTTTCATCAACAGCTTCTGTTGTTGCATGAACAAGTTCTGCTCTTGCAGAACTTCCAGACTGGTAGGAAGCCAGGTATTGAACAAGTATGTGTAAAGGAGGTTGTTTGGTTCTGTGGTTGCCTAGAATGAGCTTAGTATACTTTGTGGCTGGTAAAGGGCCAAAGAAAGCTTTGCATGAAAAATTCATGTGTAAGTTGAAATAAGAAGGATGTGTACATAAATAGAAGACCCACATTTTAAGCTAAGGAAAAGAAGATAAATTTACAGAGGGTTTTTCTCTCTCCTTTTGCATTGCAATAAGATGTATTAATCTTTGTAGCTTTATTCATGTCTGTAACGATGTTCTCTTGGTTTCTTTTCAGTTTGGATTCGAAATTAGTTTTCCTGAATTTTGTTTAAAGGGAGTCACACCTAAGAATTTTAGTGCATCTAACTTAAATACTTGCTTTCTTGACAAAAAGATAATACCATCAAAGGATAAGACTATTTTGCCAAAGGTAATCTATGTTTTAATTATTTTTGCAACTATCCATTCGTGCACATTTTTGTTTCTGAGATATGTTTGAACCTCCGATTAACAGTTACTAATATATATGATTATGTGCTCACTTGAATAAATTTATTAAAATTATAATAAAGGCTTACACTGTACTGTGTTATCAGCATTGAATGTTGGCAAAATGGTTTAGATTTTTAAAAAAATTTTTTTAATGAAATGATCATAACTTTAGATCATTATAGACCTTAAACTATCTTTGTCTCGGACTTTGTTATCAGACCTTTCTAAGACTCAGTGTGGAGAGAGTATGATCCAGTGGAAAGAGAACAGACTTCGACATTGGGTAGACCTGGTTTAAACCAGACTGTACCTATGCAATATTGTAACCTTAGGTAGATGGATTAACTGATTTGTGAAATGGATACAATAATAACACACTTATCTTACAAAGTTATTATGAGGGTTAAATGAGCTGAGAGATTAGCATCTGATACGGTACCTGAGATATGCTTCATTTGTAATTTTAAAAAGTTCTGGTCCCATATTGCCATAGATTTTTTTCTTAAAATGCAAGTAACTATAAAGTATAATAACTAAAAAGAGTTTAATTGGATTTTTTGCATTGGAAAACTAACATAACAAGAGATATTTATATAGAATCACTTTAGAAATTCACTTTAAAAGACCTAATTCCAGAATGTACAAAATATAATAGGTAACAAAGTTATAATGATGCCCAATTGATAATATTTTCTGATCAACAAGTACTGTAAAAAAGAACATATTTCTGGTACAGACGCTTTTCCCAGTAGTTGTTCTGAATTGCCTACCTTAAGTAACTTAACATGGCCATCTTTCACAGGACTATTACATTTTTTTGAAAGATTCGAAACATAAAAATCAATGACCTCGACTTCTCATCTTTGATAGTACACCATTTAAGTATGAATAACGTATCTAATTTTTGCTGCTATCAAAAAGAATCTTAATGTACAACCTCTTCAATAAATGGAAGTCTCTCTCTCTCTCCCCCTTCTCTCTCTCTCTCTCTCTCTCTCTCTCTCTCTCTCACTCTCTCTCACTCTCTCTCACTCTTACTCTTTCATATGGTGAAATTACTCAGCTTTCTGCGTTTCAGACGCCATGTCCTTTCCTCATGATGTGTTCCCTTTTCTTTGCCCGTCTTGTGAAATACTCTAGCACCAACTCTTAAAGTACCTGTTCTTCCTCATTAGCTCACTTTGAATTTAGTTTTTGGCTCTGCTCAAAGAAATACTGCAGTTTTCTTTCTCTGAGTGGAACTTCTCTGTTCATAAGCGCTCTTGGCTTCGCTAGTTCTCTTGGGTCACATGTCTATCTTGCTGAAGGTAAACATTGAAGGTTAAGAACTCCTGTTCTTTGTTGTTGCCTCTTTCTATAGCACTCATTTTCTTCCTGTTAAAACTTTTTTCAGTTACTAAGAAATCTCCATGCCTCTCTACTCTGAGAAGTAGAAATGAACTGGAAGAAGCCTTTTGTCTGCTATAGAGGATTAAATGTTTGGTTTACATAATGTGTAAATACCTGCTTTTTAATATTCATTTTAAAGTTTGAAACCCTAATCATTAATTTGTTCACTTTGACTTTATTTATGGTGTTTTAAAATATTGCATAATTTCAATTTCTTTTCTAGATTTTTCACTATTATGGCCCTGCATTAGAATTTGTGCAGATGATAAAATTATCAGATCTACCCTCCTGCTATATGTCAGACATTGAATTTGAATTGTATCCTTTCATTCACATCTTTATTTAAGATTACATTTTCTGTGTCAGGTAGAATGTTTCCTGGTACCACTCCACATGAAAATGTTTGACCATATTTTTTTAAACAAATAATATTCAATATATTTTTCTTTGCAATTGTGTAAAGAGAAGTTCTACAACTTGTAAGAAAATATCTCCCTCAAGTACTGTATTTATACTTCTGGACTAGGCAGAATTCTTGGTATTGCTACATATCGATTATGAGGTAGAGAGGAGGGAGAAATGTTAGGAATATGTGGAGAAACGCAGTAATTTATGTATTCCTGAAATATTCAGATGTTTCTCTTGCCATCGGCAGGATGGGTATGTCTGTTCACTGTATCTTTTTATATACTTAAGTAGATATAAATGCTATCACATATCTGCAAATATTCAACATACTTAAAACCCATTTAAGAAAATATATCTAAATTTTTAGAAATACATCTAAGAACAGAACACTTTGTATAAAAAGATATTGTTGGCTGGAAATGGAACACTGGAGCATGTGGAGCATGGTGTTCTTGAATTTTTGTTTAGAAGTTACAATTTTATAAATCTCTTGTTCTGATAGTTTATAGTAATGCTATTCATAGTCACACTATTTCTTGGTATATTTTCAGAATCAGAAAAATAATTATCCTTAAATGAAGGAGCAATTGTTAATTCCTACAGTTAAAATTTTAAACAAATTAATTTAAGCACCTTGTAAATTGGAGAACCATGTATATTAGGAAGTAGAATTCTTTCACAGTTACTATTCCATCATTTCTTTAACTCAGTAGTACAGAGGATTGACAAAAAACAGTACCAAGAAGAATTCCATGTTGCTGTTGGAGCAGATTTCTTCTCTGTGTGGCAAGGTAGAAAAGGTTTTCTTGGGTTTTGTTTATTTTAATATTTAAGAATGTGTGAGATAAAGGAATGTAGTCTGCAAATCTATTTTGCATGATTTGGTTTCTTTAATATAGTATGATTTTAGTTCTTGTTTATATTAAGATACCTTGAACTTTTCATAGTAACCCCAAAGTCCTCTGTAAACCTGAAGTGATTTTTGTTTTTTCAAATAGATTTAAAAAAAATAAGCTTCATGACTGGTAATTACGTTAAAAATTTAAAATTTTAGAACGCATTAGATTATTGTCAACCCGTTCCTTCAACATCTGATTTCAATTCTGAGAGAAGATATTCATATGTCTACATTATCGTTTTCATGGTATGACAGGTGGGTACAAGTGAGAAAACTTTCTGAAGCTTCACTGAGTTACCATTTGTAAGTTTTCAATTTTTCTTTGTTAATTCTGATAGTGTTTAGGAGATTTGTAGCTATTTCAGTATATATCACACATACATATACACACATATATATAATGATAGGATAAATTGGTATATTTAAAAAATTTTTAACTACAACATAAAGACTTTTAAGTGATATCATCTATCCAAAGTTAAGTGTAGTTTTTAATAGGAAAAACTAAAAGTGCTTTTCTTTCTGCTTATTTGTTCAACCTCTGTGTTCTATGAAAACAACTTTTAGTGCACAAAATATTCATTGAAATATTTATATAACATTTTCTTATTGTTTTAACAACAAAATACTGTTATCAAACAATCCTGCTGGGAGAAAAATGATTATTATAATTACAGTTCCTGCATAGTGCTATAATCAAATCTTGGTTATAAGTCCCTAAAAAAATTGATAAGGAAAATATGATTTTGGTCTTACGATGCTTGACTATATGGTAACATAAAATTTTGACTTTCGACCTCTTTTATCTGTGAAATTGTTTTTGAATTGTGCACTAAAGTATTTATTTGATGAAATGACTTTTGAAAGAATAGACTGAAGTATAATATTAACCTGTGTTTTCATTCTCTGTAGAATACCTAGCATATTAAATGTTGAAATTTTAAATTTTATCATTTTTTATTAATCCAACATATGTCCTACTCTGTGCCAAGCATGCACTAGATTTTAGGGATCAATGGATGGATTGTATAGATGAAGACTATCTCATGGAACTCACATTTTAGTAGAAAAAAATAGAAAATAGATAATGAGAACTATGAAGAAAATAAGCAGACAAGAAATAGGCGATCAGGTAGAGGGCCTACTTTAAACAACAGAATAAGATGATGCATCTCTACAGAAATGTGCACACAGAAGTCTTGTGAAGCACTGTATTTAAAAAAAGACAAAAAGACAAAAATCACTAAGAATTTAAAAAAATCTTCATCTATTTAGTGATTGAAGATAGGCAACACTAATCGTAGAAGTTAGCTAAAGTATTGATAGCTTTAATATTGTATTTTCAATTGTTTTAAATTTTTTGTATTAAGATTGTCATTTTTATGCTTCATGGACAATTGCTATAAAATATTAGGATATACTTTATCAGTAAGGGACAAATAAATGGAACTTTGTATATGTTTCTACTTTAATGCAACAAAGAGATAATTTTTAGAAACATGAATTATTAATTTAGCTAATAGATCTCTGTGAAGCAATTTTTTTTTTATTTAATCTCTTACATTTTTGGAAAAACATAGTTTTAAATTGCATTCATTCCTTGAAATAATTCCGCAGTTTTATAACTTGGTTTTCATTTATTTATTAAACATTATTTGTGTGTTGGGCGGGGGGACTTCCTGCTATATACCAGGTGCTTATTTCAGGAGGAAATAAAGTGGACAAGGTCTCCCTGGGGATGCTTTCATAGTGCTTGAATTCTAGGGATTTCTGTGATTCTACATCAATTTTGGAGCTTAACCAGAAAAAATGTGTGATTATCTTCGAATAAAAATAAAAGCCTTTTAAAGTAAAGCTTATTTTATTAGATTAGACAAGATAGGAGTGTTAGGGAACCATGATATCTACTAATCAGATGACCAGGAAATATTTTTTTAAAGAGGAGAATTGTAAGACTAGAAACGTGATTGCCATAGTGCCTGCTCCTTTGGGGTGGGTACCTACTGAAAAGATTGAATCGAGGTATTGAAACTCAGATTTGAAATGTTATTTAGCTTTAAATTCTAGAGTAGAATGATAACCTAAAAGGATCATTCTCAAGTCTCTCAGAGTCTACCTAATGATTAGTGTGTGAGTAAGAACACGTTATTACAATCCAGTTTGTATGACTGTCCTATAAACAATTGACAAATTTATTTTATGGGGAATTATAGCTTATAGGATTTAGAAATGTTTATTTTCATATTGGTAGCAAATGGTTAATCAAAAATATTCTGTCTCAAAAATGTGGTCACTCTTTGGTTGTAATGGATCAGGACACATTTATATCAGGCTACAAGTTATACATTGAATTGCATTTAGCATCTCTGAATTGGTAAGCTATAACTATAATTATAACAATTATGTAATTGTTAAGCTCTAACTGGGCCCTGATCTAGTAACTCCATTACAAACTCACATTACAGCCTTATCTACACTTTGAGTCATACTATTTTGCCATACATTTGGGACTATGAAGTCTTCCTTATTTATGTAAGAATGAAGAACTAGGATTTAGTGTTTAGAAAATTACACATATATATTTCATACTTAAGGATTATTTTCCATTGCTAAATATTTTTATTTTTAATGTCTAATGCTCAACTATAAAATAATTTGACTTTAAATTTTTAAAAAGTTTATAACTATAATAATAAAGAAAAATTACCATATTTAATTTTACCATTTTTATTTTTCTTCTAATATACTTATTTTCATATCTGTTAATTAAGAATACATCAGTAAAAGTAATAAATAGCAATAAAACTAGTACACTAATGTATTTAGTATCACATATCTCGTGTAACCCTCCCATCTATGTAGGACAATTAAAAGGATTTTGTGTTGGATTTGAGATTTTTGGCAAATGCTCTGCCTAAATTTCCCCAAAGGTTTTTTTTGTTTGTTTGTTTTTGTATTTTTTTTTTAAGATATTTATTGGGGTGTACTGACTTATAGCTTATGTTTGTAAAATAATTGACAAAATGTTGCTTTCAGAGTTGCACTTTGTTTTATTCAGTACTTAGTCAAACTGATAATTTAAATATATTATAGTAGTTTTTTGGAAACAAATATTTAATAAACATCTGTATGCCAAGCTCTGGGAATACAAAGACGAATGAATTGAGTTTGCTCATAAATCAGTCAGAAGCTGCTGTTCATCTGGCATATGATTCATGGTTTCTCTGCACGTTATAACTATTAGCATTAAATCTCAGATTTCTAGGGACAAAAATTTTGAAATTGCCTTCCAAATTATTCTAATTTTGATGCCAGAACAGTAATTTATCTAATCAAAAGGTTATAAAATTATGACTAAGTATGACAGAATCTTTTGATGATAGAATCCCTGGCCTCTCATTAGTTTGCAGATATACAAATAAATTACATTCATAACCCGAACTTGAAGCAAACATAGTGAATAACAAGGCTTTAGAGATAGATAACCTGGTGGAAAAGGGATGTGTGTAGTTTCAAAGAACAGTCTCTATTTTTATTGTCTGGTTTTTTTGTTTGTTTTTGTTTTTATTTTTTAGTTTTTACAGTGGGGTTTTTGGGAGAGAGCATTACTACATACATGTTTTATATGTGAAATATGAGTGGAAAATTGCCAGATGATGCTATTTAAGAATTGCTCTCAATATGCAGCCACTAAAAATGTTTTCTGCTTTATGCAGGTTGGTGCTCTTTTTGTATTGCCATGTACTGTTAGTAACATACTTATTCCACCTCCCAACCAACTCAGCTCCAGAAAATGGAAGGAGTATGTAGCTAAAAAGCCTAAGACAATCAGTGGTAAGTAGTAAATCTCTAAGTGGTTTTAATGGTGCAACATAGATACACAGTTTTTAAATTCCAAATGGAGATAATATTTCTTTATGAGAAAATATTACTACTGATTAAGAAGGACCCACATCATTTTAAGATTTTTTTATTATTTCTAACATCCTACTGTAACATAAAATATATCAACCTTATTAAAAAATTCAATGATTGAAAGGCAGAACTTTTAGTTATTAGATAGTTAATTTTATTGAACATGGATTTCTTAGAGATAGTTCAAGAATACAATTTGTAAAAATGGTTAATTTATTATATGGTATATTAAAAAAACAAAGTTGTGATTACAGTTTTTTGAAGAAATTAGTAGAACTTACTTCACAGCTTAATTATATGCTATATAGCGTTCTAAGTACTTTAGAAATATTGATCCATTTAATTTTTATAGTAGCCCTATAAAGTTTTTTGCTCATTTAACAGCTGATGAATTTGGGGCTTGGAGAAGTTGGAGAACTATTATAACTGGCAGAATCTTGATCAGATCCTGGCTCCACCAGTTAATAGCTGTGTAACTTCTCCAAGGATTTGAACCCAAGCTCTGTGCTCTTAATCAGGGCATTGCTTTGCTTCTCTAATAATCTGTTACAGTCAAGATTCCATTGTAAAAATGAAACCTTAATTTCTTTTATAATCAGATTATCTAAATCCAAACTCTAGTTTTTTATAAGGTAATTATGAAGCTCAGATTTTTAGTTGCCCATAACCACATAGCTAAAGTATGTTCCTTTATACTTTGCTTCAGTGTAAATTCTTTTTCTAAATCGGACAATAATTTGTTTAAATTATTTTTGAGCTTACAGTTACTTTTTGTGACCTATGAAATGATGGGACTAAAGAACTGGAATTAAGACATATCTTACCTGGATTGTTCTAGAAGAAATCTCTAGAAATACCCTAGTGTCCTTATAAATACAATTTTACAATCAGTAGCCTACATATGGGAAGTAGGTTAGGAACTGAAATCCATTTTAATAAATGTTGAATTTGAAATACAGGTAATATCTCTGTGGACATTTTAATCTAAAGAGTTTGAAATTTAGATTTATACCTCTAGAGAGTGGGCAGGGCTGGAGATTTAGATTTCAAGTTGACCAGCTGTTTTGTTTATCTATTTTATAACAAACTACCCTGAAACTAAGTGGCTTAAAAGAGCAAATACCGTTTGCTCACAGTTCTACAATCTGAGGTAGGTTCGGCTAGGAAGGTCTGTCTTCTACCAGTCTCAGAGGTCCTCGATGTGGCTGCATTGAGCTCGTGGATTAAGAGGTTTGGCTCAGCTGGGATGCAGGGACAGCTGTCGTTCTCTCTCCGTGTGGTCTCAGAGCCTTTCCTTGTGTGGTTTCTTCATGTGATCTCTGCAGCAGGTGAGCTGGAATTTTTACCTGGTGCCTCAAGACTCCAAAATGTACAAAAGTCGAGGCTGCCAGGACATTTTATGGCAGTCCCAGAATTGGCCCAGTGTCACTCTGTTGTTTGCTGTTATTTAAAGCTCCTCACAAGAATGACCTAGATTCAAGGGAAGGTGACTATATAAGAGTGCGAATGCTTGGAAGCCACCAAAGTAAAAGCCTACTGTTGGTATATACCGGTGACAGTTGAAGCCTTAGGAGTGGTTGGAAAAAGCCCATACAGACATACCTGGAGAAGAGCGCTAAGGACAGGGTTTCTAGAAATACCCGAATTTAAGATATAAGTGGAGGAAAATTTAGGAAATGATTTAGTTAATGGTAGTCAGAAGACCTAGAGAGTTATAATCGTTAACATCAACGTCCAAATATCATTTATGACGTGATAAAGAGTATGGTGCAAAGTGTGGGAAATAAAGTGAAGTCAAACTGGGTCACTACACTCGAGGAAGTACATGCATTTTTTTGTTGTTGTTGTTTGTGAAATTTATAGTCAAGCAAGGAAGGCACTATGGAAAATCATGATACATCTGTTTAGCCGACAGTGTGAAGGTGAAGCGTATGACCTAACATAGCCTTAAGAATTCAGGAAGGCTTCCTGGAGGAAGAGACATTGTTAATATAGATTATTGCACTGTACTGGCGCATGAAGGCATGCAGCTTTAACCCTTCTCAGCTCCTCACAGGGAATAAATGTTTACCTGATGATTTTGACATTTGCTCAAAGTCAGAAATAGATTTGCTGGGTCAGTTTCACTTGTACTGGATTAGATTCAGTTTCACTTATACTGCATTAAATCATGGGATAATATTTATCTATTTCTCAGCATTACATATATTAAAACTTATTAATATGAACTGAACATTAACATTTCCTAACTAAAATTGAATGTACTTTGGGCAGCTTATTATTTATTTTTTCTGTTATAACTTTTTCTAAGGTAATTTACTGATTTAGAACTTATTCTTAATTTAGTTGTGTGTGTGTGTGGTGTGTGTGTGTGTGTATGTGTGTTTTGAGTTCATTACAACTCTAAGAAAATACCTTACTGTGAGGCTTAATTTGAGGTTTTAAAATTATAACCACTTGAAATTTCAGGATGAATTTTGGTAACTTCTGAATAGTAATGAGACATATGTCACATAATAATTTTCTAAGCCAGATTGTTGATTGCTAATTAGGCTATGTCATAAAGGGCTGATTAAGCAGACACTTTACATTTTTTTTTTATCTTAGAAGTAGAAACAAAATCAAATTGGGCAGTTGATAATAAAGTCTGTTCTACTCATAACTTTCTGTAGGAGAAATTCTTTATATATCCTATTGATGGGATTCCTTTTATCAAAGGAGTAGCCAAGTTTTAGCTATTATAAAAATTTTAAAAGCTCTTACATAAGAAAAGTTCATATTGCCACTCATAGTGCCACTACCAGTAGCCTTCCTCACTATCTAAGTCAGGTATCAACCAGCAGATCAGCCTTCGAAATCACAACTGTTTTCATATAACCTCCTGAATTATGCCCAGCCGCTCTCTACTATTGCTCTACATGTTTCCTATGTTCCAAATTAAACTCAAACTATTTCCTTAAACTACTCCCTGATTTTATTCCTTTATGATCTTATCATCCATTCAGTCAGTTATACCTTTCATTCATTTTTTTGAAGATTGAGTAGATACTATGTATCTGGCATATTACTATAGCTGGGGATTAATGATGAGCAATCCCTCTTTTGGAATTTATACTGTCATATTGAAAATAGATATTGAGAAGTAATTTAAATCTTACTATAACATTGTGTTTAGTAGTAACCAGCTAGAAACAATCCCCAAGGGATATTACATGAAAAAACCGAGGTGTCCAAAGGTGGTTATGCTAAAATCTATGGTAAAAACTCAGAGTGTGTGCATGTAAGCATTTATGCATATTTGTTTGCATATGCAGTAAATATTCAGTTTTTCAGCAGATATTTTTATTGAATACCTATGATATACTAGGCCCTGTTTCATATGTTGGACCAGCAGTACACAGAATAAAAGTCTTTGCTTCAGGGGGCTTACGTGATAGTGGCGAAAATAGTTTTGATTCTTCCCCAGATAGTCCTGGGAGGGTGGCTTTGCTTAGAAGTCATTTTCTCATGCAGGACCTAACTTGAGATCCCTTCTAAAATTAAACTGTTCTTCTGACATTATATCATCTTCCCAGCTTTATTTTTTTCTTCTTAGTACTTATCACTAATATAATAAGTGAGTGTCTGTTTCTCTCACTGGAAATGAGAAGAAATAAGATGAAATTTTTTACATTAATTCATTGCTTTATTTTCAGTGTCTAGAATAGTGTCTGGCACTAGGTATTCAAAATATTTTTTAAATAATAGGTGAAATATAATTTTTTCAGATAGTAATAACTGCTTTCTGGAAAGGTAAAGAAAGAATTGTAATGGACTTCATCCATGCAATGTGAACTGAAATTTGTGCCCTAGTTTTTATCAGTCCTTAGATCTAATATAGCATCCCTTGATGGAATAAAATACATAAATATATATTAGTTTAAACCATATGTTATTGCTTTATTTATATATCAGAAATTATTAAATATCAGCAATTTCATATGGTTTGACCTAAAATAGAAAAAACAATGTCCTATTGAAGTATGCTTAAATTAAGAGTAGTAAAAGAATGATTTTTTTTTAAGTGATTTTTGGCAAAAGACCCAGAAACTGTTAAGATACTGGGAAAAATGCAAAAGAACTATATGAACAAATGCAATTAACTAAACCCTATTACATTTCTGAAGAAAGACTTCTATATTTAAAACTTATATTATAAAACCAGTTTTATAATTAAAAGTGCCTGGCTCACCATATGTTCACAGAGAAGTTTTATGAAATTGGTAAAAAATTAGATGTTGATCATTGCCTAACATTATATTACAAGTGAAAAGGCTAAGATATGGAGAAATCAAGAAACATCTCTAATGTCATAGGGTGAAATCAGAATATTCACCTGTCTGAAGGCATTTATATGCCATTATCACAATTTTACTTTTCTGAGTTTATTGTTGCCTCATTTAAAAAATGGAATTCTTTGAAAGGAAACATTTTAAAGGTACTCTTGGAAAAACATGTCTTATTATTTTGTTGACAAACAAGTCTTTTAGTAAAAATATTTTAAATAGGACTAGACTAATAAGAACTGATGAAATGTCTTGAATTGATGAAGCATATACCTCATCTCAAATCAGTATGATAAAAGTGTTTCAAAATAGTGAGCTGAAACTAATAAGGTTAAAATGACACAGTGTGACAATCTACAAATAATTTCTATATTAAGAAAAGGTAAAGGACTCCGATACAGATTTTGAAGGAGATTTCAGTGACAGAGATAGTATTCTCTCAGTCAGCAAATATTTATTGCATGCCTGCTATATTCAGGCTATTAGTCTAGATATTAGGGATGTAGTAGTGACCACTTTTAAACAACTTCACTGTACTAACTTTTATTGAACACAGCATTCAACAAACAATCATTTTTTTCAAACATGTATAGAACATTCTTCAGGAGAGACAATGTATATGTTAGGCCATTAAATGAGGCTCAGTAAATTTAAAGGGATAGAAATAATGCACAATATATTCTCCAGCTACAGTGGAATTAAATTACAAATGAACAACAAAAATCTGAGAAATACTTTAAATATTTGGAAATTAAATAGCACACTGCTAAATAACCCATAGGTCAAAGAAGGAATCAATGGGGAAATAAGAAAATAGTTATAACTGATGAAAATAAAAACAAAACATAAATTTATGGGAAGCAGCTAAAGCAGTACTAAGAGGAGGTTAAATGCTTATCTTAGGATGGAAGAAAGATCTAAAATCCATAATCTAAACATCAACCTCAAGAAACTAGAAGACTAAATCCAAGTAGAAGGAAGGAATTTAGACCAGAAGTCAATGAATAAAGTATTGAGGACTATCAATAACGAAAGAACATCAAGACATGCGCACTGAAAATGACAAAACATCACTGAGAATTAAAGGAGGTGTGAGTAAATGGAGAGGGACACCATGTTCGTAAATGGGAAAACTCAGTGTTACAAAGATGGCACTTCTCTCCAAATTGACCTATAGATTCAATCAATCTCTTAACAGAATTCCAGGGACTTTGGATAAGTTTAGTACAAACTTTAGTATAAGTTTGTGGTAGAAATGACAATCTTATACTAAATTTATATGGAATTGCAAAAGACCTAGGGTGGCTAAAAGGAAGAACTGTCCTAAAAAGGGAAAACAACATTTGAGAACTTATACTACCTGATTCACGACTTACTATAAAGCCCCAATAATCAAGACAGTATGGTATTGGACTAAGAATACACATAAATCAGTGGGACAGAATAAAGAAAAAGGTGCCCATGGGAAAAGATTGGTCTCCTCAACACAGTGCTAGAAGAATAGGATATCCATTTGTAAAAAGTGTGTGTGTGTGTATGTATAACTCATATAGAAATTAACTTAAAATGGATCATGTACCTAAATGTAAGCACTAAAACTACAAAACCTCTGTAAAAAACATGCACCAAAATAATGATCTATAAAAAAAAAATCTATAAAGTCACCACAATTAAAATTGTCCACTTTTTGAAAAATACTATTAAGAAAAATTTTTAAAGGCTACTAAGAAAAACTAATCATATACCTAACAGATATGTATGTGTGTATAAAATTCTTACAACTCAATAGTAAGGAGACAACTCAATAAGTGGGTAAGACATTGAAAAGATACTTCACTAAAGATACACGAATAGCTAAAGCACATGAAAGATGCTCACATCATTAGTCTTTAGCGAAATGCAAATTAAAATGCAAATTAAAACTGCGATGCGATTCTATAAAAACTCACTAGAATGGCTATTATTGAGAACGTGACTATCAAATGTTGATGAGGGTGTGGAGAAACTCAAACCTCACACATTACTGGTGGGGATGTAAAATGGTACAGTGCTATGGAAAACAGTTTGGCAGTTAAACTTATATTTAACTACACAGCCCAATACTTCCGTTTCTAGGTATTTATCCAGGAGAATGAGAACATATGTTCACATAAACGCTTGCAAGCAACTATTTATAAAATCAGTATTCGTAATAGCTAAGAATTAGAAACTGCAAATATCCATCAACTGGTGACTGGATAAACCGTTTGTTTTGTCCATACAGTGGAATGAATAGTCCTCAGCAATAAAAAGGCATGGAAAGTTCTGGGTGTAACAAAATACGCTAAGTTTACAAAGTCAAGCTTAAAAGACTTTTTACATGATCTCATTTATGTGAAACTTTATAAAAGGCAAAGGGAGACAGCAAATCAGTGTTGCCTGAGGCCATGAGTAGGAAGGGAGGTTGACTGAAAAGAGAATGAAAGTTTTCTGAAACTGGATTAAAGTGATGGATGCACAGTTGTATAATTTCCTTAAATCAATCAAATTTAGACTTTTATGTATATGTACATACGTACATATGTATGTAAATTATACCTCATTAAAACTTTTTTGTTGTTAAGAATCACCTGAAGACCCGACTTAAGTGCAGGGTTTTGCTTCTCCCCCTAGGTCAGTGATTTTTAAAACCAAATCACATTAGAACCACCATGACAGTTATCAGAAAAGAAAATCAGGCGGGTCCTACCTGAGAGCAATTAAATCTGGGGAAACAAAGGTCTTTGAAGTGCTAACAGAACCCAGGTGTTTCAAAGCGCATCTGGACCCCTAACCCTAACCTCTGTCCTAGGTGTGTTCTCTGTAGCTCTATGCTAGTGAGCCACTGCTTCTGAAGAGCCTTTTCAGATACTTCGAGGCAGAAAAAGGATTAAGCATCAGTACCTTGAGGCTTTAATTCCTTGGCTAGAAAACGAGGATGACTATACTTGCTTAGTGTATCTCAAACTTTGTTTGAATGATAATGGGTGATGAAGGTAAACACTAAACTCTGCAGGAGCTTTTCGTCATTCTGTCCAATCTTAAATGCTTTCTGTGTCTGTGGAACAATAAAGGGATCATTGTTTATGTTAATGAGCAAGGTGTTGAAATAATGTTCTGAAGAGCTTCTTTATTTGTTTTACCTTTCAGATTGCTTATTTTACTAAGTCGTAGTTAAGAGGAAATGTGTACAGTTTAAGATCCTACTGTTATTTAATTGTTTAAAATAGTCACGGTTGAATTTTTAAATCCTGCATCTTTGTAATCTTCACAGTAGGAGGCTTCATACACCTATTCAATAATACTATAATTTCTTAAACCATTTCAGATCTTTCTAGAAATTGAGGCAGGGCATTTTCTTGGTCAGTCTCAGTGGACAACTAAACTTTACGCTAATTTGTTTAAAACTTGATGAATAAGATGGGAGATTAAGCTAGGCAATACACTTTTTGGAAATGCTTTATGAATATAAAATAATAAGATTGATTTTTTTGTGTGTGCTTCTCAGCTGACCGTGTGGACATTTCGAAAGTAGAGATTTGTTTGAATGACATCATTGGAAAGTGTGTAGCCTCCTAAAACATCTACAGCAAGGACTATATTTATTTTATTATTTAATTTTTGTCAGGATTATCAAAATAATTGGGTATATTATTTTGTTATCTCTTAAGGAATACATATAGACAGACATATATGTGTATATGTAAATATATGTGTGTTGTGTGTATATATACATAAGTACTTTTCAGTAAGTCAGAATATTCATTTAACCAGGATATCCTGTTTTCCTAATTATCCTGGGATACTTTTTATTATAGCATATGGAATATTATTTCCTCTTTACATTAATGCGATTTCGGTTTTATGTTGTTGAACGGTTATAAAAAAGGGCATTGGTGCAGAGTTTTAAGAACTGCTAAGAAACGTATTCATATGAAACTTGGTTTTTATTATACTAGAATTTTGTTTGTTAATGAAATAGTGACACATCTCTTCACTATAGTTAGCATGTTATTTGTAAAATTTTATACAACTAAAGACAACTTGTAATTTCTGCTTCTCCCATTTTACCTATATAGTAGATCAAAATGGGTGTATGGGGTTGCTGGAGAGGGAGCATGCAAGCCAATCAATTCTTTTAAGTTGATAAATATAAAAATAACAGATGAAAATAGAGAGAGGAATTTTCTGTCTTAAAATCATTTTCCCTTATTTCTTTAGAAAGAGCTATAAGAATTGAATAACTATGCTAATTGTGAATCTGTTACTCTGTATATTTACATAAAAATTATTTAACAAGTCTTCAACTAACACATCGCAAACGTTTTAAATGACATAGTCATTACAGTTAGGGGAGTTCTTTAAAATAAAATATTTTCTTTTGAGGAAACTACATTAATAGCCTTCAGTGATTAAAGTGCTCATAAAAGTGATGAGATTTAAATAATGTGAAAAAGATGTCATAGATTGAAGAGAAACATAACTTGAGTTGGCAAAGTGCTAAATTGCTAAATGAATTAAGATCACTGTAACTCTTGGCAAACCTTAGTTTTAAGTACAACTGGTAACAGTGTTTTTCCTTTCTAATAACCTTTATTTAACCTCCTTTTCTAAGATTGATGTTTATGAAAAGAATTAATGTCTCTATTGCACGCTAATTGCAAAAATTTATTTTTGTGCTTCATGGTTGTTTTGAGGGATAGACTTTAACCACAGATATGCTCATGTGTATAAACTATTATAATAAATTTACAGTAGATTTTTTCCTCAGTGTTTATATGTATAAATACATATACATACAAATATATATTTTATGTGTGTGTATGTGTATATATACATATATACATATATATCCCAAAATGCTAAGCACTTTTTTGTGTGATCAGAACCTTACATTCCTAAGAAAATTATAAATTTTAGAAAAAGAGCTTTGTTGTGATATAACTCACCCATTAAACAATTCAACCATTTAAAGTATACAATTTCTCGGTTTTTAGTCTATTCACAAAGCTGTGCAGCCATCACCACAGTCACTTTTAGGACATTTTAATCCACCCCAAAAGCAGCTCAGGACCCATTCATAGTTCTCCCCTTTCCCATACCTGCCTCTCCCGGTCCTTAGGCGACCACCATCTATTTCTGTATCGATTTGTTTGTTCTGGACATTCCATATAAATGTAATCATACGTGTGTAGTCTTTACTGACTGGCTTCTTTCACATGGCATAATGTTTGCCAGTTCATCCGTGTTGTAGAACATACCAGTACTCAATTCCTTCTTGTTGCTGAATAATCCTCTATCATTTGGATATACCACATTTGTATTTATTCACAATCAATTGACTGGACATTTGAGCTGTTGACAGTTTTGAGCTATTATAAATAATGCTGCTATGAATATTCATGTGCATTTTTTGTGTGTGAACATATGTTTAAAACTATTGTGGGTATAACCTAGGAACAGAATTACTGGATCATATGATAACAAAGTGTTTAACTTTTTGAGGAGCTGCCCAACTGTTTTCTAAAGTGGCTGTACCA
The DNA here is from genome assembly GCA_003508835.1 of Eonycteris spelaea. NCBI lineage: Eukaryota > Metazoa > Chordata > Mammalia > Chiroptera > Pteropodidae > Eonycteris > Eonycteris spelaea. The sequence continues at coordinate 4,158,467 of PUFA01000077.1, forward strand.
TTTTATATTTCCACCAGAAATTTATGAGGGTGCCAGTTTCTCAATATCCTCATCAACACGTGTTATTATCTGTACTTTTAATATAACTATCCAAGGGACATGAAGTGGTATCGTGGTTTTGATTTAATGATCATGTTAGCTAATGAAGTTGAACATCTTTTCATGTACTTATTGGCTACTCTTGTATATCTTTGGTGGAATGTTTATTCAGATCTTTTACACAGTTTTAATTGAGTTGTCTTTTATGAGTCACAGGAGTTATTTATATATTCGAGATACAAATCCTTTATAAGCTAAATGATTTACAAAAATCATCCCCTATTCTGTGGGCCGACTTTTAAAAAATTCATGCTGTTTCTTGAGCAATTAGAATACATGCGGTAACGAGCTAAGCACTTTCTGTGCAGCGTCTCACATCGAATCCTCACAGCAGCCTTATCATAGGGATAGCTTTGTTTAAAAAAAAAGTAAAATAAAATTTTAGAGGAGCTTTAGGTACATAGCACAATTGAGTGGAAAGTACATCCAAATAGCCCATGTCCCCACATATGTACAACATCCCCCATCACCAACATCCTGCGCCAGAGTGGTATGATAAATCGTTACAATTGATGAACCCCCACTGACACATCATTATCACTAAAGTCCATAGCGGGTTGATTTCTCAGTCTCTGATGGTTACCTTGAAGGATGAAAGTTTTTAATTTTGATGAAATCCATTTTTTCTTTTTTTCTTTTATTCCTTGTGCTCTGGTGTCACATTTAACAAACCATTGATTGCCTCATCCATGGTGATGAAGATTTATACCGTGTTTTCTTCAAAGAGTTTTAACGTTTTACCTTTTACATTTATGCCTGTGATCCATTTTGAATTAATTTTGTTTTATTATTGGGGTAGAGGGGCAGGGGCCAACTTCATTCTTTTGCATATGGATGTCTAGTTGTCCCAAGATCATTTGTTGGTAAGACTGTTTTTTCTTCATTGAATTTTCTTGGTACCTTTGTTGAAAATTACTTGACTGTAAATGTAATGGTGTATTTCTGGACTGTCCAATCTGTTCTATTAATATGTCTATCCTTCCTTATACAAGTGCCTCACTGTCTTGATTACTGTAGCTTTGAATTAAGTTTTCAAACTGGGAAGTATGAATCCTCTTTCATTCCTTTGTCCTTACAACATAATTCTTCTCATTTCCCTGTCCTCAGAATGATAATATAATAATTTCAGGTTGGTAGTTATTGTTTTAGTTATTAAAGCTTATGTAATCACTATTCACAGTTGAGCCATGTAGCATATCTTATTTTCCTTTCCTGAATAGTATTTTGTTTCACCTAGAATTAATGATTCTTCTCTTCTTTTTCTTCTACTTTTATAAAAGTATTCAACCCCAAAGCCTTCTCCTAGTTGTGAACTCCTTACAGTACATTCAAGAAATCTCGTAGATCTTTATGATCTGTCTAATTCAGATCGGTTGGTTTTAGTCTCTAGATTTGTTACATAGCTTTTTGGTCAGAAATTATCTTTTCGTCATCATGGAAATTTCCTTTGCCCTTTCTTTGTTGGTTCTTTGGATACTTTATTATTCCTGTTTCTTCATTTACTCCCCCATTTGAGTGGGAGTAAAAATCTCTAAATTCTCTAAAATCTTCCTGTGAATGGGCTCATAGGAGGAAAATTTTCGAAACCCTCTGTGCCTAAAAATGTCTTTATCCTACTTTCTCACTTGAATTTAGCATCCAGGGTTGGAGAACATTTTTCTAGTGGAATTTTGAAGTCATTGCTCCATTGTCTTCCAACTTCTAGTGATATGTTCAGAATTTTTAGTGCCATTCTTTTACGCCTGAGTTTTTATAAGAAACCTCGATTTTCTCTGGAATTTTGTAGAATCTACTTGTTCCTAGTCTTCTAAGTTTTCATGATGATGTTCCTTGGTGGGTCTATTTTTATTCTTGTATTTGGCTCTCTGTGTCTGGAAGCTTGTCTTTTTATTGGGGACAATATTATAATTATTTTATTGATAACTTCCTTTTCTTCATTTTTTAATATTCTCTTTTCTGTTACTCCTGCGTGGATGTTGTTCCACCTTGTTTGGGTCTCACTCTCTCTGCCTCTCTTTCTTTCCTATTTTCCATTTCTTAGTCTTTTTACTTTACTTTTTGATAGATTCCATGAACTTTGTCTTCTAATCTTTCAATTGAAATATATATTTCTGCTTTCTTAATTTTAGTTTCCATGAGTTTCTTTTAATGTTCTTTTCTTATCATTTCTGTTCTTATTTTATAGATGCAACATTTTTCCTGAGGATTTCATGGTCTGATTTGCTGGTTTTGTCTTTGTGGTTTATTTTTACTGCATATTCTTTGTTTCTCTACAAGTCACTTTTTTTTTTTCTGTTTGTTATTTTGGCATCTGGCTTTCATACTTGAGACTTTCCTTGAGGTCCCATAATGTTTGGCTATCTGTTTATATTTAAGACCTTTCTTTACATTAGATGACTTCACGTTACATGACCCCAATCTTGGGATTCTTTTGTCTTTCCTCTACGACTGACCACATTCCCAAAAGAAGCCTTAATTCTTCTATCTGACTCCCAATATTCTGTGTACAAGCATTTACCTAATCCACTGATAACCAACTCTGACCCTAAGCTCTGGTTTGTACTTCCCAGACTGGAGATACCTTGCTTTACTTTTTCCAGAGAATTAACAACTAGCTTCTGGGCTAGGGAAAGGGTATTCGTTTGCCTGAAAGGAATAAGGGGGGATCAGGAAGTGGAACTGAGCTGCTTCTCAAACAGACTTTCAACCTGTCTTCTAATTTCTTGTTCGCTTTGCTTCCAGTGCCATCTGGGGCCATCCCAGAGTCTCTTGTCAGGGGTAGTAGTATACATTACTTTGCTTCTAAGCTTTCTCCTCTGTTTTTCTCAGTTTCCTTAGCAGTCGAGAGACTGGTCTGTTACCAATTGTTCATCTGCTTTTCTGCTTTCAAAATTGACCTGCTGTTCTCTCAGATATTAGTCCTTGTAGATTTATGCTATTCTTAAAATCTCTTTATTCTCATTTCATGGAATTGCAGGAGATGGTGAAAATAAATGCTTATGTCCAATTCACCATCTTCAACAAAAAGGACTCCGCTTCCATTTTTAATCTCAGAGGCTTCGCAGTTTTTCTCCGACCTTCACTATAACCCTCACTTGATTTGTTTTTAAAATATACTAGATGCTGTCTCAGCTGACCTTCACATAACTGGCATGCCAGATTAATGAATACTCTCCATACTCTCTGTAAAATACATTATGGGCTCCCACTGCAAAGAGCAAAAGTCACTCTTAGGTACATCGGCACACTTTGCTCCCACCAATTGAGTTGTGTCTGTCTGCAAGGGTCAGTTTATTTCACTTTAAAGAATGGAAGCTGAAAATAGTAGTTGATATATTATGGGTGTGATTGTATAAGAAAAACATCAGAGTGCTAATGAGCTACATCAAAAGTTAATGAATGAGTACATGTAGTTTTAAGATGAAATGTTTATGCTTGATGTTGACTTGTTATGATTCTCTGTTTTAACATCTTTCTCAGTTAATGAACAACTGCTAGCTCCAAATATATTGGGTAACAGCTTGTTTTAAAATAACATAGAAATGTCATTATTCCTATGGGTCAAATGTATGATTCCGCCGTATTGCATGCCGAATTTTTACATACTTAACAAGACAATTGTTTTTGTTTTAGTTCCAGATGTTGACGTGAAAGGAGAGTGCTCTAGCTATTATCTCTTGCTACAAGGTAATGACAGTAAGTGTAAAGCCACACTGATTCACTCAGCCAACCAGATCAATGGCTCGTTTGCACTCAGTTTAATTCATGGAAAGATGAAAGCAAGGACGGAAGAAAACCACGTTGAGTAAGTGTTAACTTTAGGTGGAAAACATTTTTATATTTGTTTGTATATGTATCATCAATTTAGGTGGTTTTTAATGAACTTATCCTCAAACTTTGTTTCACTTTTAGTAATGTCTTTGTTTATTTTAGACATATTATAACATATTTGAACAATTTAGAGGCTAGAGAATTAATCCCTTTTATATTATACCCAGTACAATTTATTAGGTCAACTCTCAGTTCTAACTAGGAAATTCTTAATATTTTTCACTTTAAACACATGTTATTTTTCTATCATTTATTTTGCATTTTATTTCTCTCAGGCATCTTGTTCTATTTTATTGCTCATCTTTTCTCTCCAAGTTCTGCATTTTGGTTTATTACTTACCGTGTGACAAACACCCCAAATTAAGCTTTAAAAAGACTATGTCTCATGGTCCTGTGGGTTGACTGGGCTTAGCTGGATGTTTCTATTTTGAAGTCTCACATAGGAGTGCAGTCACACTCAGATGGGGCTCTAGTCATTAGAACACTCAACAGGGCTTGGTATATAAGATGGCTGGCCCTTCACCCACATGTTTGGCACCTAGGTTAGGACAGCTGGGACAGATGAAAGTGAACTTACTTTTTCATGGCCAGCTTGGGCTTCCTCACAGCATCAGAGTCTCATGGGAGTCTGATTTCTTCTATGGTTGCCAACTTCTCTTAGAGCAATTATTCTAAGAATCCTCAAGGCTTCTATGGCCTAGCGTAGAGGTCATTCACTGTCACTTTTATTGTACTTTATTGATTTGCTAGGGCCAGCCTGGGTTCATTATGGAAGCACTACATGAAGAGTGAATAGCAGATGTGGTTCAGTGGGGGCCATCTTTAGAGATGAGCTACCTATGTGTTTCACATAGGAGTTTCAGTAGCTGAGCCTGTAGAAGACAATGTGGTCGAGGGAATTCTGTTCTGCTATCCAAATCCTTCAATTTAAGAAGCAGGTCAGAGTTTAAAATGTACAACAATTTAGTATGCTTGTTTTCTGTAGCTTAATTATTATTTATTATGAAATATGCAAGATCAAGAGGGATGAGAAGTTGACTTTAATTTATTTTAATTATGTAATAACACATTTCTTGGGAACTGAATATTAATTGTCATAGAACATTATATTGATTTTTTTTTTTTCTGGTTCTCAGGCTTTCCTTTTGACTTCTTGTCACTTCCACATTTTTCTGGGGAGCAACTTATACAGAGAGAGAACAGTTAGTTAATGTTCAAGCTTTGGCTTTGAAAGAATATCTGAGTAAGTAATACTCTGTACATTTCATTCTCCTGTAAGGTGTCGACTTGTTCAGACATAATGTATTGTTATTGTTATCGCCACACTTTTTCTTATATACTTTGTCTTTTAGGTATGACATTCATTTGTAGAACTATTTTTATTCTTGTAGAGGTAATGTAGAGTAAGACTAAACTTTTTTGCCACCACATTCAAAATTTTTCTATTTATTCATATATCACTGTTAACTTTTATAAAAATATTTCTCCAGGGAAATTTTGTATCTGACCATTGTCAACTCTATGCTAGAAAATATACCTAAATCTTACTCTGATTAATAATTATCTCTTTATAAAATTTCTCTTTGTATTTATTTTAGTTCTCATAGGAGGATAGAGACTGCAAATAGAAGAAAATGCAAGTTCAAAGAAATTAATGTTAACATGAGCATGATTCTTCAGTTTTAATCATGACTGCTAATAATAACTAACCATTTCTAATACTGGTAAAGTTGGCATTATGGATTTTTCCTTATTCAAGAAATTAACACCTTGTCAAGGGTCATGATTTAAGTTTTTTTTCTGTATTACTATGTTATGAGTCTTAAGATTTTTTTATATAAATAATCACCCTTTAGTATCTAATATGAATTTATTTTAAGCAAATTGAGACAGTTTCTAAGAAATTAAGTCAAATTGTGAGGGTGCCTTAGTTTTAGAGGAAAAATATTAGAATTAAGTAGCAACATTATTTAAAAACTCTCATTCTTTAAAAACATTAAAAAATATCTTGAATTTAGTAGCCTGTTTTAGTCAGTGGAAAATAAGACTTGCCTACTTTTTCAGTTGTACAAAACCAGGGTAATTGTGTAGTTTTGAACTCCAACAATCGTGTGTGTGTGTTTTTTTTTAACTATGAAAATGATAGTAGCTCAAGGAAAATATAATTAGGAAGACAAATCAGTTTCAGTAAAAAATAGTACATGTTAAATCCAACAAAGAAAGAAATACTATAATGCCACTATATTTGTGGATAAAATACTTTAATTTCAAACATCGACCAGCAGTGTTATTCACTCACTTCTTGACTTTGTCCTGTCCCCGCTAAACCCTTCTGCAGGCCCTGATTTCTTGCCATAAGCCTCCTGCAGCTTTTTATAACTCAGTACCTTCCGCATCTCCCCTCTCTTTTATCTTCGCCTCTCTTTCTTACCCTTCTAACCAGCAAGACTGTCATAGTGGAAGAAGAGGCAGCTCTCTGAAGCAGAGGCATCTCCCATTTGGGTAGGAAGAGTTAACCCTTGTAGGGCCATCCCTCCTGCTTGGTTGGGAGGGACATCCTAAACAGCTAAAACAACATAGCTGCCTGCAGGCATGACCAGAAAACTCTGCTGGGGGCAGGGGGAAAGGAAGTACTAAATAGATGCTGAAAACATAGAAGCACCAGCATCTGAGCTGTCACACGGGCAGCAGCTGTAAGGAGGCCACAGCGCTGAGCAAAGGAAAGGGCACGTAGCAGGTCCGAAGTTGAGGGAAGCCTTGGAGCTAGAAGCTGCTAGAGATAACAGCTCTGGGCATATCCAGGAAGTGGCCAGTTTGCAATCTGAAGTTTAAATCCTGGTTAAGGTTAACGACCCAGTTAACCCACTGATGATGGAAGTGCTTGCTTGAACCAATCTCATCTCTACCCAGAGAGTTAATAGTGGATTAAAAATTTGGGGACAAATATGTATCCGTTCAGAATTCCTGTATCTCAAAAGAGAATTAAATGACTGCAAAACAAAGTTTTCAGTGTAAGAATATCTGAGAGTCAATTTTACTGATTCTTAAAGAAGTGGAATATGAATATCAAAATACTTAAACTGATATTTTTAATTATGTTATTTGTGATAAAAAATAAAGTAATGGAAACAACTTTCTTTGGGAAAAAAATCAGCAATTTTATATCAATATGAAGATTGTATAATCTTTGCTGAAAAACAGAAAGTTGTTCCACAAGAATTTTCAAAATTATCAAGACATGGAGGAAGCTTATCCTTATCTCCCCGTACCCTTTCTCTGAGTAGTACTGAAGCAAAAAGAGCTACTGGGAAAGTTTGCACAAAAATGTGCAAACTTTATTCACATTATGAGGCACTTTGTTTTTAAAATAACACAAAAATCAATTAAAACTTCTGTTAGGGTTTGAGTTTTTAGAATCATGTATTTTCACTAATTTTATTTATTTTTAAAAATGATATCTAATACTCTTGTTTAGATGACATTTTAATTTTATAATTTATATTTTACCTTTTTGTAATGTATAACTTTTTGTATTGGAAATCTTATTTCACTGACTTTTAAAGAAAAAAATTAGAATGCTGAACAATCTTTAAATAAAAGACTATTCAGAATGATGCAAAACAGATACCGAAACATTAGTACTGTCGTTTTGTCCAGGATTGCGGTCCCTACTCCGAGCTTTCCACATCTTTTTAACATTTATAGCACCCAGTGCAAACCTGATTCATGCCAAATCTGCTGATTCTTTAGATATTCTACTTTTAAATATTTTTCCTTAATAAGTCCTTAGTTTTTACTAGCTTTTTTAGGAATGGTATTTTTTAGCTAATCTGTTTTTAGACTTAGTTCACTATATTTCTTCAACTCTTTATCTGACACTGTGTGCAAACTCATTTGTGTAGAGATTATTTTTTGCCTAGGTAAATTATCCTGCTCATAACCCTGTTAAACTTCATCTGTTTTCTCTCTATTGCTCAGTCACCAAGGTCAACAGGAAGTCTTTCTCTGCTCTCCAGATTGCCCAATATTGTAATATAATTGACAGTTTTAATAAGCGGAGGTCAGGTTCATGATTTAGGTACATTTTTATAATTAATACAAAGATAGGGCTAATTTCTGAAGCATATTACTTATTGTATATCTTTCAGATAAAAGCAAATCATGGATAACTTTTTGTTTTAGAAAGGTTCCCAGCAGATTGTGCAGAAAACAAATAACTTTATTGCAATGAATGAAAATAAATGAAGCTATTTATTTTCTCACTAAGAAAATGTAATAAAAGCAACATATATTACAACTCTGACTTTACCATTACTAATATTCTTGCCCTGCAGACACCATGTGTTACCTTCTATTGGATCAGAACTGAAACGACCCTACCAATAGCCACACTGGTTGGTGGGATTTTACAGAGGCCTTTCTCATAAAGCTGGTGGTCTAAAGTGGAACCTTAAGACTTTCCTCTCGCCTCCTCCCTTGTCATATTTATGCGCCGACCTCACATAGTACGATGTGATGAGCTTTAATCCTCTGTGCCTGAGGGCACAGCATGGACTTTCCAGATAGTACACACTCAATAAATGTTTGTCGAATGGAATTCTCTATGAATATATACTTGACCATTGTATTATAAAAGAAAATGTTATCAGTCCACAAGTGTTTCAAGAATGAAATATTTTTACAGAAGTAATACATGGATAGAGTTTAAAAATTCCAACGGACCCGGAGAACAGCAGCACCTACCCGCCCCTCCCCGGCTTTCAGTCTCTTTCCGCAGGCAGCCACCATCTGCTCTTCCAGCTAGTTTTTCTGTTTCCCCCCCAGTTTTCTAAATAACACGTGTATGCTGTTTCTTGACTTACCAGTTTCAGGCATCGTCTTAACATTTCACCGTGGAAGATAAAGACTTAGCTTTCCCACCTCGTCTTTACTTTCCCTTCCCACCCTTCACAGTGAGGTCATGAATCTTGTGGTGAAATCGATGGTTAGTGTTAACATTACTATGACTATATAACAAGTTTACTGCTGAGCCATGTAACATGTAATGATGATCAACGTATCTTTACTTGATTGATAATGCATATAGCATTTATATAGAATTCCAGGTTTTAAGTCATTTACTCTCAGAATTTTGAAGACGTTGCTCCATTGTCTTCTATGCTGCTGTGTTCCTGTTGAGAAATCGAACGCCATTCTTGTCCTTTGCAGTGTCTGTATTTTGGTTTCTTTCTATGCCTTTCTGGAACCTTTATCTCCAGAAACTTTTGTTTCTCAAAGTTTTGCTGAAATCATAGGTATATATATTCTCCTCCTCTTCCCTCTCAGGCTGTACTTAATGAACCGTGTCAATAGAAGATTCATATTCTTAAGTCTGAAAATTTTTCTTATCTCTTTAATAATTTCCTTTCTCCCATTTCCTTCCTTCCTTCCTTCCTTCCTTCCTTCCTTCCTTCCTTCCTTCCTTCCTTCCTTCCTTCCTTCCTTCTTCTCTTTCTTTCCTTTTCTTCTTTCTTTTTTTTTTCTTTTTTCTTTTCTTTTCTTTTCTCTTTTCTTTTCTTTTCTTTTCTTTTCTTTTCTTTTCTTTTCTTTTTCTTTTCTTTCTTTCTTTTCTTTCTTTCTTCTATTAGTCATATATTGGCTTTCCTGGACAGAATGCCTACTTTTCCTTTCCATTTACATGTTATCTTTTTGTTCTAGTTTCTGAGGGGATATTTGCATTTTATTTTATGTCTTTTTATGGAATTTTAAATTTAAGCTTGTGTAGGCTTAATTTTTAAAAGTCTTCTCTTACTCATTGACTTTTTTTTTTTTTTAATCAGAGCATCCTATACTTGTTTCATGGGTATAGTATCTTATTTCTATGAGAATATTAATTATAGCCAACTTTCTTTCATTCCTTGTAACATTTTTGTGTCTTCTGGGCTCCATTTTTTTATTTGATTGCTTTAGTCATTCTTTTTCATCCTAGACTTTTTTTAGTTGTGGAGTGCAGTAAATAATACCATTTTTTTCTCTCAAAGTTGGAACCGATTGAGAAATATACTTAAGACACACACAGATGGAGCTAAATTACAAGTAAAAGGTGTATTGAAGGAACTGACTTTTTAGATTTGTGGCTAGGTGGGTGTTCCACTGCATACACCAAGAATTGAATTTATCCTCAGAATGATTGCCAGAGCTAGGCAATGCAGATCAACCCTGAGCAGCCCCTACCACCTTGCAGAGAGCATGCATGCTGAGGACTTGCTAGCTCAAATGAAAGTTGGAGAGGAAGGGGCCTGATTAAAGCATGCCTAGTTTCTTCTCCACACTAGCTCAGTGAGTGATGGGAGAAAGTAGGGAGCTGGAAGCATTACTGAATCAGTCCTTACACGTGTAAACATAGGACCGTGGAAACACAGAGTCTCCTCTCCCCTCGACACCTTTCCTTAAGTGGCTGGTGACTTTTTCTGTCCTGTTTTAAACTGGATGTTCTCTATGCCTCACTCTAGTATCTGGCAAGCTGTGTTGTAGAGTGGTGGAGTGACAACTTAACATTTTGGTTCTAAGTTCCTAGCCCTAACCTCTCTTCATTATCAGTATCAACCTCTTTTCTTTGGAGACATTCAGTTTTTCAAAAGGAGAACCTTTTAACCTCTCAGTGGGGCATTTGGAGCTGCTAGCTTTCTGGCCACAGGGCTAGGAGTCTCGCCATTCTGTATGTAGATTCTTATTTAATCCCTTAGTTTTAACCCCAGCATCAATACCACGTTCTAATACACACATGATATTCCATAGTCTGAGAATCCTATTGTTCAATTTCTACCAAAAGTGAGAACAATCACCTGGCTCTGCAGACTGGAGGATGGGGCGGGCGGGGACCTTTAGCTCTCACTGCTCCCTCCCTAAACATCCGTGTATCCAGCCCTCTTTCAGCCCAGGACCTCGCCACCAGCTTCCTGTTACCCACCCCAGGGTAGTGCCTCTGCAGGCCCCCACATTGACCCTCTGCTTTCTGAGCGGCTGACCCACTGTGTCATCATACATCTTCCAAAATGTTTTTTAAAACTGTCATTCTTTATCTTTTCTCCTTGTGTTGTCTTTTCTTATTCCTTTACTGTGATTTTAGGTTTTGGAAAGAGAAGAAATAGGTAGAAGTGTCCAAGCTACTACACATTTAACTGAAAGTCTTACAGGTTTTAATTTTCAAGAAAGCGCGCAGCATGAGGCTCTGCAATACGCTTCTGAAAACTTTTTGTAAACTTGCCTTTACCCATTTATCACCTTCAGTGTTAACAAGTTACTCTTCCTTTTCTGTTTCTTTCATATAACTGTAATTTCTGCCATTACTACAACATGCGATCAAAATGAAAGTAGGCCTACACAGGAGTGCTGATGCGCTTGATAAATTCACTTGTTTTACTTTTGAAACCATTTCCATTAAATAGTAGTAGATGTGCTTTAGGGAGGATAACAACAGCCATGTGGTTCATCCTGTTGATTTATTGTCTTACAGAAAGGAGAAACTTGGCAAAGCAGTCTGAAGTAGTTTCTGTTGATGAACTCAAAAGTCTATTAATACTTACAAGGAAGCACTTTTTAGATCATTTCGATGCTCTTATTCCTAAAACAAGTCTAATAAAGACAGACAAAATTAATCCTTCCAATCTGTTAAATGGTAAGTTTTTATTACTTTAAATATTAGTTTTTTTGCATGTGTGGCATTTGTAACATTATTATTAAAATGAATAAAATGTTGATCAAATAAAAGTGTACATTATAAATTTAAATAATATAGATATGTTTGCACATACAAGTACAGCAGATCCTCAAGTAATGTCATTTCATTCAATGTTGTGTGTTATAATGTTGATGAGATGCCGAAGGAACTTAACTTTTGTTTATATCAATTGGCTTATGGTGAAATTGGTTTTGTCATGTTTATCTTAAAGTTGTAGAACATACTGATATTGTTAAATGAGGACTTTGTGTGTGTGTGTGTGTGTGTCTGTGTGTGTGTCTGTGTGTATATGTATATGTGCTGGGATATATTTCTCATTATTTAAACATTAAACATTTTCTGATTACTTCTTTCAGAAAGCATTGTTTTTCAGCAGAGGGAGAAACTTTTAAGGTTATCCCTCTTACTACTCTTAACTGAGCTGCTAGAATGGGTGGATTTCTAGTAAGCTATGTTTTCATAAGGTGAGAAAAGTGGAACTTATACAGTGAATTTAATATAGTTAAAACAATATACAGTAAGATGCTGCACATTCACCATTCATTATAGCAAGAACAGTCACCAAACTTTACTGAGGGAGCAGGAAATCGTTTCTATGTTAACTTGACATTTCTTTCTATTTTCCTGGCTTCTCTTGTTATAATGATTTGGAATAGAGTGAAGCTTTTCAAAGTCTAACAAGAAAGCATTTGAAATTTTGCTGTCATTTTAAATGTACAGGATAATTTTTTTTAATTTTGTACAATCATTTTTATTCCATAGATTAATAAGAAAATGCCCAAAGAATCAATTAACAATAATGTTCGTTGAGTACCTTTTGTCTCTTTGACACCATGAAGGTACAAAAGGAATAAAAAATGTGAGTCCTTAGCTTTCAACAGACTTATGATCTGTTTGGAAAGTGAACTATAAATACAGCATCTAATGCCATGTTCAAGAGCCCAGGCTCTGGAGCTAGACTGCCAGGGTTCAAATCTCAGTTTTGTCACTTGTTTAATGAATGTTTTTGGTCAAGTTATTTAACCTCTCCATGCCTCTCTTTCCTCGTGTTTAAAATACGGATAATACCACCCACTTACTAGGGTTTTGTGAAGATTAAATGAATTCATAATATAAAAAACACTTAGAACATAATAAATGCCAAAAACATTGTTAGCTGTTATTTGTATTATCATTACCATCATTGGTATTATCAGTACCAAAGTTAAATAGTAATGCAGAGTAATCTGAAAGATGTTGGAGATACGGTTCCTTGTTGGAGTACAGTTACCTGTTGCAGTATGGTTCCTTGTAAATGGTGGATAGCATCTTGGTTGCAGCATAGGCCCTGGAGGAAGACTGAGAAGTTTGGGCCCCGGCGCTGCAGTTTGCTTGCTGTGTGACCTAAACAAGTTTTCTAAATTCTCTGAGCCTCAGTTTTTTATCTTTAAATTAGGGATGACATAGTTTGTTATGAGGATTAAATAATTTATTTGTAAATTGCTTAGAAAGTCATCTGACGTAAAGTAAGTGCTGCATATTTGTTGATTAAATAAATATGGATTTGAAGGAAAGGAATCTAGGATAGAGTGGTCACAGAACTCTTAAGTGCTGCGGGACTTGATATAGGTCTTGAATGATGAACTTTTATTATGAGGAGACAGTAAAATAAATAAATCTTCGTGTTGATTTTTTTCATTTCCAAAGAACTTTTCTATGGCAATTTGCACAGGTCAGGCCATAAGAGATAATCTTAATAAATGCCTGAGGTGAGTATTTTACAGTGAATCCAACATGCCTTTACACACACACTGGTGCACACACACACACACACGCACATGCAGATGTATGCATTTATCTACATGTATACATTCTTATATAGTAAAATTCAATATGTAAATACTTTTCAGTGCTGATGTGTATTTTCTTCTCTTTAGACACCAATCCAGTGGAACATATTTCTTCAAGTCTAATGGAAACCAGTCCTCTGGAATGGCCAGAAAGGCTTGTCCTTCAAAATTTGGAAATGTTTGAAAAAGCTAAACAAAAAATGAGGTAATATTTAATTTTAAATGAACTTGTTTTTCTTACTTCTTACATTGTATTTATGAGATTAGATTTTTAGAGTTTTATTATAAAATAAATATATGCTTCACTTCTATAAGTTGATAGGTAGATGGATAGATGATAGGTAGATTGATAGACATGGACATGATGGACAGACAGACAAATAGGGCATTACAGAGTAGTATGTTGAGAAAATGCTTTTCTTTTCCTACCTTCTACTTGTTCTTCCTGGGGGTACATCATCTCAGTTAACATATTAGTAAGGGGCCTTTCAGATCATCTCTTATAGATTTGCATAAGTATACGACTATATAAGAAAAATTTAAATAATACAGGAGCATATAAACTGAAGTAAAAGTGCTCTTTTCCTTTCAGCCACTTTAAACTATTCCTGCCTTACATTCTTATGTTTATATAGTACCTTTTTAACCAGCTCTAAGAGGCAGAATTTTTTTGTTTAGTTTGTTTTGTTTTTGGTTTTTTGGCTCATTGAATTGTAGACAGTATAATTGTTGAATGATGGCGTAATGGCTTAAAGGAAGAATTTAGCTCTCTTACATTGAGTTCCTCCAAAGTATTGCAAATCATGTATTGATTTTTAGCCCCTCTGTTGATAACAATTATGACTTGCTATAACATTTTGTTCATATATATCAACAGATATTTACTGAGTACCAACTATGCGTCAGGCTCTCCTCTTAGAGCTTACCTTTCAATGGTGAGACAGTTAAAAGAAAACAAGTAACAAGACAAATAAACATGATAATTATAAATATCTATGTGTAATGAATGAAACAAGGGACTGAGGAAGAATAATTTTACTTGTTGAGGAGAGGGAAGTGTGGTAGTTTAGATGAGGTTGGATGGTCAGGGACAGATCTCTCAGGAGGTTACATGTGAGCTGAGACCTAGTAGATGAATGAATGAAGCACATTCAGACACATGTGGCCTTATAGGTCATCACAACAAAGATTATGAATTTTATTGTTAGTGCATCGGTAAGCTCTTGAAGGATTTTATACTAAAGAGTGATGGGATCTGGTTTTGCAAAATTACTTTTGCTCTTTTGTGGCAAACAGATTGCAGGAGAAAGATAGGAGTAGAGAGATCAGTTAGGTGACATTTCTGTAAACTTAGTGAGAGGGAACTTTGATTTCAAACTAGAGTAATAGTGGAAAACAAATTTGGAATATATTTTGGTGGTAAGCCAAAAAAAAACTTTCTGTGATGGATTGGATGTGGAGAGGGAAAGAGCGGCATCCAAGACAATTTATGTTTCTGGCTTGAACAATGGGGTGAGTGGTATCCTCACAAGATGATTGCTGGCAAGTTGGGGTAAGGACAGCTTTGATCTATAGATTGAGCAAGTGGACATATCAAGTGGACTGAGGAGAAATCCGGAAATTCAATACAGTTAGCATCAAAAGGAGTTTATAAATACACACGAGTGAGCAAGATCACTTGGCGATACCAGAAAGAGGGCTTGAAACTGTTCCCTGAGGATCGCTCATGCTTATAGATCAGGAAGAGGAATTCAATCTAGAAAGAAGACTGAGAGAAGGACAAGTTACCCACAAAAAAATTTCAATTCCTCGTTTACCGATTTCAGAAGATACCTTTTCACTTGCCATTGTGAAAGATGAAGAAATTAACACTCCTTTCTCTTTACCTTTAATCCTTCTTCTGCCTCTGAACCTCATGTTATTTGCAATAGACAGTTATTTTTCTTCATGAAGCTATTTTGTTTGCACCTCTCTGACTTCCAACCCTAATTTGGATTGACCCTTTCTACCTGCACAATTGTTATCCTGGTATTCCTTTTGATCACATTTCTAGATTAGGTGTATATTTTCTTGGATCTCATATCTTTTATTTCTCAATTATAGTTAACATACAATATATTAGTCTCAGCTGTACAACATAGTGATTAGACATTTATATAGCTTATGAAGTGATCACCCTGATAAAGCTAGTGCCCATCTGACACCATACATAGTTCTTACAATATTATTGACTGTATTCCCTATGCTATACTTTATATCCCCATGACTATTTTGTAACTACCAGTTGGTACTTTTTAATCCCTTCCCCTTTTTCTTAATCCCATTCCCCTAACTCTCTCCCATCTGGTAACCATCAACATGTTTTCTGTACCTATGAGTTTCTATGTTCATTTATTTTATTTTTTTATATATTTCTCATATTATTACAGTTATATGGTATTTGTCTTTCTCTGACTTATTCCACTTAGCATCATATCCTCTAGATTCATCCATGTTGTTGCAGATGACAAGATTTCATTCTTTTTTATGGCCGAGTAATATTCCATTGTTCCAATTCTTTTTTATTCATTCAGCTATCGATGAACACTTACGTTGCTTCCATATCTTAACTATTGTTGTAGAAAACATTTTGATACACATATCTTTTCAAATTAGTGTTTTAGGTTTCCTTGGATAAATACCCAAAACTAGAATTATTGGGTCTTTCTTTGTCTCTTGGTGTAGCTTTTGTTTTAAGGTCTATTTGGTCTGGTATAAGTATTGCTATCCCAGCTTTTTTTGTTTGTTTCAATTTTCATGAAATACCTTTTTCCATACCTTTACTTTCAGTCTGTTTGTCTTTCAATCTGAAGTGAGTCTCTTGTAGGCAGTATATGTAAGGGTTTCGTTTTATCTAGTCTGCTACCCTATGTCTTTTGATCAGAGCATTGAATCCATTTACATTGTAATTGTTGATAGATATGTAGTTATTGCCATTTTCATATTTTTTAATTTATTTTTTCTTTTTCCTACAGAAATCGCTTTAGCATTTCTTGTAATACTGGTTTGGTGGTGATGAACTCCTTTTAGCTTTTTTTTTCTCTAGGAAGCTCTTTATCTTTCCTTTGATTCTAATTGATAGCTTTGCTAGGTGGAGTAATCTTAGTTGTAGAACCTTGCTTTTCATCACCTTGAATATTTTGTGCCAGTCTCTCGGACCTGCAAAGTTTCTGTTGAGAAATCATTTGACAGTCTTGTGAGAGCTGCTTTGTAGGTAACTAACTGCTTTCTTCTTGCTGCTTTTAAGATTCTTTCTTTGTCTTTAACCTTTGGCATTTTAATTACGATGTATCTTGGTGTGAGCCTCTTTGAGTTCATCTTGTGACGCTGCACTTCCTTGGCTTGTATGTGTATTCCCTTCACCAGGTTAGGGAATTATCCCTATGATGGGAATGTTGGTATGCTTAATGTTGTTCCAGAGTCCCTTAAATTATCCTCATTTTTAAAAAATTTTTTCTCATTGCTGTTTTGACTGGGTGCTTTCTGTTCCTTTTTCTTCCAAATTGCTGATTCAGTCCTCTGCTTCATGTAATCTACTATTGATTCCCTCTACTGTAGTCTTCGTTTCAGTTATTATAGTCTTCATTTCTATTTTGTTGTTGTTGTTGTTGTTGTTTATTCCCATTTTGATGTTTCCTTTTGTCTTTGTTAAAGTTCTCACTGAGATCATTGAGCATCCTTATAACCAGCGTTTTGAACTCTATCTGGTAGATTGCTCGTCTCCATTTTGTTTATTGCTTTTTCTGGAGTTGTGTTCTGTTCTTTCATCTGGGACATGTTTCTTTGTATTTTCATTTTCACTACCTCCCTGTGTTTATTTCTATGTATTAGATAGAACTTCTATGTCTATGGTCTTGGTAGAGTGTCCTTATGTAGTAAGTATCCTGTGTGGTCCAGTGGCACATTCTCCCTGTCCCCCTGAGCTGGGTGCTCCAGGTATGTTCCTTGTGTGGATAGTGTTTGCCTTCCTGTTGAGTGTTGATTGCTTTGGCATGTCAGTTGGAGGGATTGACCCTCAGGCTGATGTTTTTGTGAGGACTGGCCATGACTACAGTGGAGCTCTTGTGTAGGGGCTGACCCTACAGAACAGAATTCTCTTTTGTGGTGCTCTGGTGCCTGCCGAATCTGCTCTTCAGAAGTGTTGTTTGTGGACGTGGTTGGGTTTTGTTGTGGTGTGGTCTGAAACTGGCCTCCGGGTGCATTGGTTCTGGGGCCTCTGGTGCAGTCCGGAATCAGCCACTGCTTATGCCCCTGCCTGGGGCCACTTGGTATGAGCTACAAAGTCATTTGCAGATGGTTGCTGCTTGTGCTAGGCATAGAGGTGCCTGAGAGAGGCTAAGCCGTGAACTGAGGCTTGCTGCCCCTAGTGCTGGGCTTGGGCCTGCTCAGTAAGAGGTACGGGGCACGCCGAGACCAGATGCTGCTTGTTTAGGGTGTGTGAACCTTTGAAAGATTTTAGGAAAGTCCACATGCAGTGTGAGTGAAGATTTGCTGTTTGTATGGAAAAGCCACTCACTGGAAGCAGCTTGCGTGGGCCCGCAGTTTGGGAGGGTGAGGTCTCAGGGAATCACCAGATAGAGTGAGCGCTGTTAGCCAGGTTGATGGAGACTCAGATATGGTGCCTGCCTGGGTTGGGAGAGTGCTCAACAAAGGAGCAATGGCATCTGCCAGCATTTCTGTCTGGGAGAAAGTTGCCCCTCCAGCCCTCATGCTGAAGCTAGACAACTCATTTCCTCCCCATATGTCCCTGGTGCCTTTTGAGCTGCTGCCCCAGTGCTGGGGCTCAGAGCGAGTGAGTCTGTCAGCAAGTAAGTTTGTGTGTGGGCCCTTTAAGAGAAGCACCTGGGTCTCCAGCAGCCCTCCATCTCACTCAGCCACAATCTGCTAGTTTTCACAGCCAGAAGTTGTGAGAACTTCTTTTTCTAGTGCTGGATCCCCGGGATGAGGAGCCTGGTGTGGGGCTTGGACCCCTTGTTCTTCCAGGAGGCTTCCTCAGCCAAGATATCCATCCCAGTTTTTAACCACCACCCGCTGGTGTGGGAGCAGCCAGTTCCTCATCTTTACCCTTCCTGCCAGTCTCAAGGTGGCTTCTTTTTCATATCCTTACTTATAGGACTTCTGTTCAGCTAGACTCTGGGTGATTCTCAATGATCGTTGTTCTGTACAGTTTAGTTGCAATTTTGATTTGGTCATGGAGGGGAAGCAAGCACAGTGTTTACCTATTTCGCCATCTTGACTAGAATCTGGATCTCAAATCTTAATGAGAATTCTGATGCCAGATCAATTTTAGTTACTTAATAGGCATTTTATTCTGTCTCTGGAACTTAAAGCATTTTCTCTTTTGCTTAATGTTCTGAAATTACATGAGTCTTAAAACTTTTATCTTCTTTTTTTGGTTCTGAGAAATATTATTTCTTTAAGAACATTCTCCCTTCTATTTTCTTTTTTACTTTTCTTATCTTCCTAAAATATATATTTTAACTAATATTAAACATTCTGGATTGATTTTTCATCCTAATTTTGTTTTTTTCTCAATAATTCATTTGTTCGTCTTTTTTCTGCCTTATGTTCTAGGATAATTCCTTTACCGTTGCTTTAATCTCTCTGTTACATTTTTGGTAGTCATATTTTAAGTTCCTAATAATTCTTGTTTGTTTCCTACCCTATGGTTAGCAATCTGTTTTTCTTTTATTAATGCTGAGAACTGAGAAAATAAAATAAGGCTATTCATGAGAATTTTCTTTCAACTTGTTTCATCTGTTCATTGGATGATCTCATTATTCTTTGGATCTGATCTCTTTGTTCCTTTGGTGTTTTTCTATTATGTGTAGTTTTTCTCTAGTCTTTGGTGGTTTTTGTTTGTTCATAGCTGATTGTTCATAGCTAAGAATTTAGTATTAGGCTGCTTTATATAGGTAGTCGAGAT
This sequence comes from Eonycteris spelaea, assembly GCA_003508835.1. NCBI lineage: Eukaryota > Metazoa > Chordata > Mammalia > Chiroptera > Pteropodidae > Eonycteris > Eonycteris spelaea. Next base: position 4,177,911 of record PUFA01000077.1, read on the forward strand.
GCGCTTTATATGTATATAGTCTTGTTCCTGATCAGCTATCATCTGAATTATTGTTAGAGGGAGGGGAGGATGCAGGATAGAGCATCCCTTACTTTAGGACACCTGCTAGGACACCTGGGGCAGGCAGCCTTTGTCCTTTACCCAACACTGGAATAAGGGGGCTTTATCCTGGGGGCCTCACCACTGACACTGGAATGGGCACATAGTTCTGGATCTGCAGAGAACAATTTCTAGTGCTGGGCACTAGTGGGGGCAAGATGTGGTGTGGGAGAGTGGTACTTAACTGTTCTAGCAGTTTCTTAAAATATGTACCTGATTTCTGACCATTGCCACTCTATGAAACCAGGTTTCATAGAATCTTGCTGTGGCTTCGTGGGAGGGGGAGAAACCTATTTTGTAGGTTTCTCTCTAGTTCTTGAAGCTCTTATTCTAGTTTATAAATTTTTGAAATTCATTGAACTCTTCGGTCTACCATTTTTCCTTCTTTTTCTCAGCCCTGTTATGAATGTAGCATCTGATACTTCAACATTGTGATTTCAGTTTGTTCAGTGGAGAGGTAATGTCTGGCTTTAACCCACCATCTTGAACTGGAAGCTTATTTGTCATTCAAGGTCTAGATCAAATATCACCTTTCTTTTAAGCCTTTGTAAATGCCGCAACTGAGTGTTTTCTTTTTTTTTTTAAGCATCTGAGGACTGTGTTATTCTTTCCTGAAACTTGTTTTATTGTACATTTCTATTTCATTCTTCATTGGGATATTTATTTCCTCTTACTCTCCTCACTTTCTTTCTTCTACTTTAAGTCAACCTATACATTAAACTACAAGCAGTGATTTATGAGGTTATAAATTATCACCAGCGAACTCTTTAGCACCTCACAATGATATTTACAAAGTAAATATTCAATAAATACTTGTGGACATTTCAAAATATGGGGCAATACCATCGAATTTTTGGTTATGGATAAAAGTTATGTTGCATATTTTTAGAATTAATTTTGTGTTAAAACTGGTTTCACTGGAGAATAAAGGACCATTACATGGTAAAATTCAGAAGTCATAAGAATTGGGTTTTAGACAAACTCAGTCACCTGTTGTGTGACTTTGATGCCTCATCCTTAAGATGTTCTACTTCAAAATTGTGAAAATTTAATGAGATAAAATATGAAGAACTACTTTGTAAGCTTGAAAATGCTGAACAAAATAAAGTATTGTCAGTGTCTTTTTTTTTTTTTAACCTAAGACATATTTTGGTAGTGTAATTTATCACAAACAGGGTTTTAAATTGCTTTGATATTCTTGTGTCCGAGATTCTATATAAATGCAAATTATACATTTCCCCATTACACCTAGCTTGTAAAATGATTGAGAGTAATTTTCATTAAGAAACCTCTGTGAGTTACTATTAGAGAATAGCTATATAGAAATTAAATTAAATTCATAATGTTGTTCTTGCCCTCCTGGAGTATAAAGTTCATAGACCATATTTGAGTGTTTTCTTGTTTGGCTATTTTTATTAGATTTGTATTTTCATTTTTTTAAAATAAAGGAAATGAGAAGGGGAAAGAGGCACCGTCGCTATATTATTAGTCCCTAATGTGTAGAAATGTAAGTCCTAACCCATAATGTTAACATTTAAATCATATAGTCACCAGTAAAAATGCTAGATTTGAGTAATAAAATAATCAGGAAATAGTTGAATTAACATAAAGTCAGGAAATTAATTTTCTGCGCCAGTATTGAAAGATTTTATTTACACTTTGCTGGCGGCACAGTCATAGCACGATCTGTGACTCAGTGCTTGATAAAACCTTTAGCATTCTCTGAAACTAAGATATATATATTTTTCCAGTTTTTAAAACTTCCTAAGAGCTTTTTGGGTTTATAGAGTAATACAGTAGAAACAGTACTTCATTCAGAGTCAGTCTACTTCTGACTCTGTCATTAAAAATAGCTGTGTCACCCTGAGTCTGTGATGCAAACTATTGTGTGTTAGTATCTTTATCTGACAAATAGGACTAATGAATTTTTTTTAGGCTTGGTATGCTGATTTCCACTTTATGAAGTACTTATTTTCATGTGTTAACTTGATTCTGAAGTAAGACCCATGCTGTCTTTTTCAAGGAAGTCTCTGAGGATTAAGAATGTAGTATATGTGAAGTAATTTGAAAAGTATAAAGTCTTACATATATTTCAGGTATAATAATGATTCAGTACTTATTCCTAGTGTCATAATCATGGCTAGACTCTCTTTGGAGAGATTTTTGATTACCACCTTATTTCATAGTTGTGCTTCAAGTAATCTTTCAAGTTCACAGAAAATTGGAACATTCAGTCTCTGCCTTTAAAATTTACAATATTGTGGGATTTCAGAACATACAAGAGTCTCGATTTAAAATTATAGACTTGATAACTTCAAGTTCTAAATAATTAATCATGCCACCATTTATAGAGAATATAATTATTTCAGTAGAAGCATTGTTGATATGGTAATAGTAAGTTTCACCGTGACCCTCAGGTTTTTAAAATTTTCTTTGATATTAAATAATTTGCAAAGATTTTACTTTATTTTCTTCTTAAATGTGTAATTCTTCAATTTTATTTGTTTATTTTTCTGGTGTCTACTTATGTCATTTTTTCCTGACTACAGTGGATTCTAACCCACTTTTAATGAATCTACGTAACATTATTTTCCCAGAACGGGTTCATTACCTCATTCATCTGAACAGCCGCTGGGCCACAAAGAGGGTGCCCGGGATTCAGTTGCGTTATTGGATGCTAAAGAATTGCTGAAATATTTTACCTCAGATGGCTTACCAGTTGGAGATCTTCAGCCTTTACAGATCCAAAAAGGGTAAGTCCTAAACTTATGATTTCTAATTAACTTTTTGAATTAAATTTATTGAGGTGACATTGATTAATAAAATTATATAGGTTTCAAATGTACAATTCAGTAATACGTCTTATGTACATCTCATTGTTTGGTCACTCCCCAAAATTAAATTTCCTTCGGTTACCGTATGGATGACCCCCTTATCTACCCTGCCTTTTCCCTGTGGTTGCAACATCTGTTACCCCATTGGTTGCCAGGGTTGATTCGGCTGATCTGGCTGTCTAGACGGGTGTCCCCTTCCTCCCTCACTGCTCCGTGTGCTTCCCTCCTGAAGCTGTGTTCTCAGTCAAAGAAGATGACCTTCCCCATTGAAGAGAGGCCCAATCTTCGGTCAAGGTCATATGATTAGCTGTGCTCCCCTTCTAGAACCTCCAAACAAGCTCCAGTTAATTTTTTGAACGTTCACTTAAAAAACACATCGCATCTTGTTTCCCCATTTAATTGATGCCTGTGCCACTAGGCTAAATTTACAAGTTTGATCCCAGTGTTTATCAGTTGGCCTTCATTTCACATTTTACTGTAGCCGAATGTCCTACTGTTTTGTGGTATTGAATATAAGGGACACAAGAATAATAAAAGCAACCTCAGCACATTCCCTATAAAATTCAGTAGCTTCTACTTCGTGTATAAAGGACAGTACTTTTTTAAGAAAAATTATAATTTGACTTGCAAATATGTATTTTTTAATTCTCTTTTCTGTTACTTCTAGTTTTGATTTTGTTGCTTTGTACTTGTCATGACATTGTCAGTCATGCCTAATAGTAGCAAAAAGCAGTCTTTCAACTGAAGAAAATAGGAAAATGTAATAAAAGTGCTTTTGAAACTGTAACATTACCAAGTAAGAACTCAGTGTCTCCATGAATAATTTATAACTAATTTGAATTCCAAGACAACTTCCACTAAGTTACTAGTTAATAAAAACTGGCTATCGCTGAAGTTGACTTAATTATAGGTAAAATTGTGACATCATATGCTTGTGAGATTTGAATAATTTGTTCACTACTCTAATTTCTTATTGATTGTTAATCAGTTATTTTGAAAACCTTCCAAAGGACCTTAAAAATTATAGATCCGTTCCATCGCTTGTGTAAGGGTTGTTCTTGCAAATACTGATTTTAAAGGTAACTTTTGGAAAGGATCTGTTTGAAGATAGTTACATCTCAAAGTAATGATAGACATGTGCAGGAAGTGCAGGAAGACAAGGAGTGACCTTGAAAACCATCGGTTCTTAATTACCCTGGGTCTTAATGACTTAATGATCTTAATGACATAAAAGTTTTATAATTTTAGAGTAATTTTCTTTTTCTGATACCCTTTTTTTGTGGGAATCGAGAAAGCGAAGAAGTATATACACATTTTCATCTATTTAGTTTTGGATTATTGTCCTTTTAAATCATGAAGCGTGAACTGGCAGAGACAGCTGGGTTTGCCAATACTGAAGTACGTAGGTTTTCCTCTTTTTGACTAGATGCCTTTCTAGGTGCGGTGTTGTAGGGGAGCTATATTTCATTCTTTCTTCAGTGTACAGGCGATTTATTTAGGACGATTTGATATAATTCTTTGATGTTAGTAGAGAACTGCGTCAGTATCAAATATACCTTCTGTTAGTGTTAAAGTTGAAGGATGAGCTTCCACGGCAATGAATCAAGAACCTGTGGGCTAAAACGGCTGCCTATGCAAAGAGCCATTCAGATTGCTGCACTAAATTAAAGTGCAGGCATGACTCCTATGTATATACCAGACATATTAAACAATTGACAAAGTGCATATGTATTAAAATGTTTCTTTTAGAAAGAATAAGATATGAGTAAAATTAAACAAACAAAAAGATAAAGTTGCTGAGAGGGATTGAAATAAGAAATGGAATATAGCAGGGTAAAGGAAAGAAGTGCAATGCTAGGTACCTAAAGAGTTCTGTGTTACAAAATTATTCACTTTTATCATCAGTCAACAAAACGCAGGGGTCATTGCAATTTATTAGTGTTACTTTTTGTGGAACACTTTAAGTGGATGCATTAAAATATAAATTCTGTTTTCTTTGAATTTATTAATGAACATATATCTTACATTTTCGTTCAGTAATTTCACATGCTTCTCATAATACCCAAGATAATTTTCAGTGGCAAATGGGCAGTCTCCTTACTAATGACATAGTGGGAAAATGTGATAACAAATTTATTCTTGGTACTCTACTATGTACTTGCCTTTCTACATACTGTTTCTAAGTCTTCTGAATTCAAACCCCTGGTATTTTATTCTGCCTATGACCATGTAAAGACCATTGATCTGTAATTCTCCCATTCCTATCTAACCTTTTCTGAGCTTCAGGAACATGATCTAGTGCATTAGAATAGTGCCCCCCAACTCAGGCAGAGAAGTTGGGCACCTATTAGAAAATCAGGAGGGCTGAGCCTAATTGCAAGGACCTTTCCAGGGTATGGAATGGGGTTGAGCATGAACATTTTATGTAAGCTCACACATGATTAGTTTTAACATACCCGCTGATTGAAAACCTACTCAGAGAAAGAACCAAAGTCAGCAGTTGGTCTCAGATACGCTGGAATATTTAAAAGGTTGTTGACTCTTAAAGTAAGTGTCAAGATGACTGTATTCCCAGATAAGGAAAGATCCGAGTTGAAATACATTATAGTAGGAAGTAAATACTTCTTTTGTTACCAAAGATTTGAGTTGACTTAATTATTCCCCTGTAAAAAAAGAGTATAACTAAATGTATAAACATTAGTTCATTACACTAAGAAAAGAAAAATCCTTTCCAGAATAATGCTGCCTCTTGAATTTCCACTATAGATCATTTTTCCATTTTTCCAAATAGTTTTGCGAAATAAGCAATGTCACAACTTTGGAAACTTGAGGCACAGAGTTGTAAGTGACAAAATCCACAGGCCTAACTTCGCTTCCTTTTCGTTCGAAGATCTGATATAACTAAATTTTTATCCCATGTAAGATTTGGTTGGACTGAGGGGAGTCACATTTCTTTGTTGAGACACTTTCTGGAACCTTCTCTCTGTCAGTAAATAAACTTTAAATGCAAACGAAGAACTTTTTTGTTTCAGGGAAAAGACTTTTGTTCTGACCCCAGAACTTAGTCCTCGGAAACTTCGGGTTTTACCTTTTGAAAAAGCTTCAGTATGTCATTACCATGGAATTGAGTAAGTTTCTGACTTAATTTTTCTGCATGTTGTTGGTGTAGCTTATCTTACGTGAGTGTGAAGAGTGACTATAATAAGAGGTATTGAGGTATACACGAGCCAAAGAGAAAGTATGTCAAAAAACAAAACACTACGTGCACAAATAATTTGTCTTCTATTGAAAAAGAGTTATTTGATGATTGATCAGTTTCATAGCATTTGAATATCCTATTATTAGTTACTCGATATTTTAATCAAAATTATTTTAGTCTCTATATTATAAATGTATTTACACTACTGGTCACATTCATTTTCCTGGTCACTAATTACACTGCAATTACTCCAGAAGTATTAGATAAAATGTGTTCCCATCTCTAACATGTTATTTATGCGTGCATTTAAATAGAATTTTAATTAACTGATTTGAATAAAATTTCAAAGGATTCTCTTGCTTAAAAGCAGTTTCTGAGGGCATGTGCACCTCTACCTTTTTCACAGGACAAGAAATGGAATGATGATGATAATATATTTTATGATAAATTCTCAAGACCTTAGTAATTCCTTTTGCAAAATACATTCTTAAAGCAAAACATTATTTTATATTAATTTTCCATAAATGAAAATAGAAAAGAACTTGTTTTTACCTTAATCTTTAAGAAGCCAGTTTAAGTTTATAAGGGAACAACTGAAACATACGTTTTTGATTGACTTGTGAACTTATCTGTATCTCACACAAACCTTAAAAATACTTGCTGACAATCATTCACTAGGGAGCCAAAGATACAAAAGACTGTAAAATAACTATTTCTGCCATTAAGAAGCATATACTCTAGTAGAGGAGAAAGGAAGAAACACATGATTTTCGTAGAGTATAAGTGATGTTAGAATATAACTGCCTGGTGGATGAGACAAATAAGGATCAGGAACTGTTTGAGAGAACTTCAAAGAGGAGGTCTGAACTAAGTCTGAAGGAGTTTACCTGGCAAAAAGGGATTATCTAGGGGAGGATCGAGGCACAGAGTCTAGAAAGAGGAAATAGCATTTTGTTTTGTAATAGAGTAATGATAAGTATTTTATATTATGAGACGAAATCATCATGAAGATCACTGTCGACATGGCAGGAAGACCGATCTTTACTTTGAGGCAGTAAAAACCCTTTATTTTTAAAGCACAAACTCACACGCTTGGGTTTGTTTCATTGAATGAAATCCCACTGTCCTTTAATGAACTCAGCTGTTTTAAGCAAGCGATGTTGGAAGACTAAAATGTCATCAAGACCGTGAAAATAGGAAGGAGAATGCAAACTTAAGAGCTGTGTAGAGAATTTGAGAAACCAATTAGATGTTGGGGATGAGAAAGGAAATAAGAATTGCTTTAGTGTTTTTAGCTCAGGCACATTAGGTGGCTGGGAGGGGAATTTGAGAAATATAGAAGATCACCACCCAACAATCATTCTAGGAATGTTTAGGTTCCTGGCTATATTTAAATAATATTTATTTCATTTAAGGAATATTGATGTAAAGTTTAACTCTGAAAGCAAAATCTTCAGTTACTTTATTTTCAAGCATCAAAATGAAACTCTTATTATAATCAAATGCAAAAAAAAAGATACCTGCTTTCATTAGATTTTTTTTTTTTTAACAATCATTCTGTATGCTCCAGTCAATGAATTAAAATAAGGAAAACTAAAGAGTTTAAAAGAGCTATCCGATCTACGGCCATGCTACCCGAATAAGCCTGATCCCCTCTGATCTTGGAAACTAAGCAGGGTTGTACTCGGATGGGAGACCACCTAGGAAGACCAGGTGGTGTAGATGTGAAAAAATTTTTTAAAAAAGAATAAGAGATTGTAAACTGACAAGGTCCTTGCAATCTATGAGATCAACCAAGGGTTGCCTTGCCTAAAAAACAAACAAACAAATAAATTAAAGAGCTGTACGTATTGAAAAAGAGAGCAAAAGAAGGTTTTCGTTATTGTTGGTTCGTAGAGAAGAAACCTGAAAGACTATCAGAAACAGTGGGAGAATTCGTGAAATGGCCAATAATACACTACATATAAAAGCGTAGTTTTTCTCTAACCAGGCATTTCCAATTTTAAACACAATCGAAAAGAACTCATGCCTGATAACAAATAAAACCATAAATATTAGAAGTAATCTTGGAAAGAAAGGTAGAATGGAGGAAATTGCATGTGTTTATAATATATTGATTCATTAAGCTTAATGAACACGCTGAGTGATATACACTGAGTTATTACTCAAAACTATTGTTTGTGGTATTATTTAAAATAAAAAAAAAACATGAGAAACAATGTGTAATGTTAGGGGCTTGGTTGAATAAATGATAGTATATCCATAAAATAAAATTCTGTACCCCCACTGGAATGGCTAAAATTGAAAAGACTGATGAATATTGGCAAGTATATGGAATAGTCAGAAATCTTATACATTGTTGGTGGGAGTAGAAAATGATATATTTACTTCAGAAAAGGATCTGGCAGGTTCTTATAAAACTAAACATACTCAGACCCTATTTCTCAGCAATTCCATTACTAGGTATTTGCCTAAGAGAAATGAAAACATAACTTGCAAAAAGACTTGTATGAGAACGTACCGAGCGTTTTATTCATGATAGCCCCGTCTGGGAACAGCCTAGGTGTGCAACAGAGAAGCGATAAATAAACCAATATATACACACAGAGCAATACTGATCGGGAATAACAGGGAACATACAGCATTAAGCCAAAACGTTAAACTTCTATCCGTCTGAGTGTGGCAAAAACGGTTGAATTGGAGGACTTTGAAATGAGCAACAACAACAACAAATGAACAACAGCTAGGAATTAATCATTCCTGAAAGAAATCCCATATGAAATGCTAATTTAAGTATAACTGGTTCTAAAGATAAGAATTTTAAATTTGTTAACAACAGGCAACTCAGAGACAACCCCTGAATCATAAAAAGATAAGTAATGCCATTTGTTTGAGCTTTTTGTTTCTGATAATTGAGGAAAGAATTCCTTATTTGAGAGGATTATTGCTTTTCCTATAACATCAAAAAGTTAGGTATGTTTCCCAAATAAACTCAAATTTAGCTAAACCTTTTATTTAAACTATTCTTATTTTTAGCTCTATACCCTTTTGCACCATGATTACAGATTTAACTTTTTATTTGATCTAAATTTACCTTAGTCAAATTTAAGTGGGACCTTCTTCTTTCTAGCATAGAAAAATTTGATTAATAGGATATGTTTTTGTTTTTCTCCCTTCTTTTTGATTTTATTAAAGACCTAGAAATAAGCAACAAAAGTGTATAATAAAAACCAACGATTCCTTTCTTTATTATTTCCTTCCTCTGGTCCCAGTTTTCAGAAACAAGTGTTTTATTTGTTTGATTTAAGCTTCCCTGGTGATTGCCTCTCTTATTCTAAAGGGTACCTTTTGTCAATAGTTATTAATATCTCCATATAAAATTTTATTGACTCTTTACTATGCAATATGAGGATTTGGTTTCCCTTCTTCTCAATTTGAATTTTCTGCTATTTATTTTTATGTATTCGAATAATATATCTAACTCCTATTTCTTATTTCATCAACTATAAATAGTACCTCTCCCATTTTGTTTGATAAGAATTTTAGGACCTTCTAATCTGTTAGTGGAACCTAATAAGCATTTAAGATACTTTGTATATAGGTTGAGCCTGAAAGTTGAAACAGTAAACAGTGATTATATTATTATGATCAACAATAATGATCAAATTTCCTGAGAAAAAGTACTAGTGTTAACATTTTTTCTTTGTTACACGGTCAAAATATCAACCCAAGAAACATGTTTTTTTTTTTTCCTTCTTTTTAGCCCTACAAACTCACTGAAGCACTGATTTGAATGGACTAAGCTATAATTCCTTTTAACTAATGACTGAAGCATCTATCACATAACCACGTTTTTGATTATTTTTCTTAAAATGCTGTATAGTTTTGGTTATTCTGAGCCTCAGCTCCCTACTTTTTTTCTGTTGATTTTAGTTTACTATAGGCAAATTCTAATGGTACATACAAATTTATAGAATTAATAAAAAGTATAGTCTTCATGATCATTTATTAAAATCTTAAATTCGGAGTTACTTGAGCAGTGTTTATTGGTCTAAATCAACATAGATTACTTATTCATTTCTACACATAAAATGTTAGGAGATTCTGCTTCATTATAAAAGAACAGCTTTCTTCTCATGTGCTGCCTACCTACCCCCATAAGCATATAGACAAATCTAGCTATGAGTCCTTTAAAAAAAAATAAATTTATGCTCATTAAGCCTGGGCCTAAGATTAAACTAAGGAAATTGTAGAAGGTGAGCACAGCGAATCCAGAAACATGCTTTTTTTTTCAAGAAGATTCAGGTGCATTGTATGGGGGCCTATTTATGTTAAACATAGATTATGTAGTAGAAACAAAATTCAAGTGAAATTTTAATGTAAACATGAAACCACAAAGAAGTTCTCCCTTCCTCTGTTGCTGTAAGCCTTCAGAATCCTTAAGCTCTTTCTCTATAAGGAATATTTGGAAAAAGTATATCATATTAACTCAACTTCAAATCACTGTTTCTTAAGGCAAAGCGAAGATATCCACTGATGGATTGTTAGTTTGTTTTTCACTTATCTGTTCTATCCTTGGGTGTAAGATACTATTGATTGTAAGATGCACTGTCTTCTTTAACAACTAATTGAGATCTTCTCTCAAACTGTGACAGTCAGTTGCTCACACCAGCCTCTTGTTACTTTGAATTTCCTTTCATCTATTCCAAGAGATTTGGCAGTTTCTGGTGCTTTCCTTGGCATACTTGGTGTGTGGTAGTCAGTATCTTGTCTGCTTTGTATTTACAAGGCAAAAATGGCTTCATTTTCTAGGTATTTTTCTTTGGACGCGTAAAGCATTTAGTTATTGTTGTTTTGTAAGAAAATCTGGAATTGATGTCGTTCATCCAGCAATGCATATTTACTTACTAATATCAAATATACACTCTGCTACCCTGTGTCTGTTCCTTTCTTAGTAAGTAACTTGTTTCAATAACAAATCATAGTATAATCTTTTTGAAGACATTTTAATGGCAATTAAAGTCAACATGCAATGCATGTAATTCCTTTGAAAGGATGACATGAACAGCTGAGATCAAGAGATGTTAAAACTGAAAGAAAAAATTCTGCATCTTAGTATCAGAATTTTAGAGTAGAGAAAGATACTCATTTAGAGTCAAGATATGCATCTTCCCTCTCAAAAATTTCCCATAGGCTAATCAGGCATTACATTGCTCATGCCTAGAACTTTCTTAACATTCATGGTCCTTAATTTTCCTAGATTCTTTCAGTCGTGCATTATGGAAGTAGGACTCTCATTCGTAAGCCTAAGGGTTACAGTTGATATTTAATGAAATATGTGTTGTTAAACAACAAATGAGAGAAAGGACATCAGGGAATTGAGAGACCGAGGTTCTAGTCTCTGCTCTGTTACCAGTTAACATTTTGATGTAGGACCTTAGTTTCCTCCACTGTTAAACTCTTGGGACAGATCAAAGGTTTTGCAGTCCTGCCCACACTTTTGAATGACCTAGGCAGCTTTTAAAAAAATGCCCATGGCTGGATTATACCCGAGACCGATTAACTTAGAAACTCTGGGTATGTACACCAGGTGTCAATATTTCTTAAGAGTTCTTCGGGTGATTCTAACATGAGGCCATGGGTTGACCTCTGAGTAAGATGACCCTGACAATTTACATAAGAGATAGTGCACTAAAATGGCTGAAGTCAGACTCTGAACTCACCAACCTGGGTTTAAGTCCTGGCCGTGCTGTGCAGTATCAGCAAACTATAGGATTTGCTGTGGTAGAAAAGAAACCTAATGGTGATGGTGACGATGGTGATGATGATGACGACGGTGACGATGACAGCGACGACGGTGGTCATGATAATGACAGCGGCAGCATACATTTATTGACTGCTTTGCTTGCATGTTCTAGGCACTGATTCCAAGTGCTAACTTGTACCCATTCAAGAATTCTCACAGTCGCACTCTGAGATAACTGCTGTAAATCTCATTTTGCAGACAAGGCAACAGAAGCATAAAGTTATTCGGCCAAGTTCACACAGCTAATCAGTGACGGAGCCAGGTTTAAACCCAGGAAGCCTGGCTCCCTAGTCTGTACCCTTAGAAATCAAACGTGAGAGTGTCACAAGGAAGAGAGGAAGTCCTGAAACCCTCCATCAGGCAATTAGATGATAGTGTGATGATACAGTCCTTGGGAGTGGACCAAAAGCTTAGGAACACAAAATCTGATTTTAAGGAGCATGTTAGAATTTTACAGGCAGAGAGTTCTGATTCGTGCAGCCCGCCGTCACGTCACGCTGTGGAACCGTTTGTTTCCTCGCAGCTGTAGCATGGGAGAAAGTAAAAAGCTTTCCAAAGTCACACATCTCATAGGTGATTTTCCTGATCTGCTTATTTGCTGTACTTCACAACGTGGGCTTCCTTTACATCTCTGATCATTCATGGAGCCGACATCTCACTGGCTCCTTGAATCAGATTTAGCTAGAAACCAGGTGCCACAGAGACAGCCAAAGTGTTTGAAGGAAAATCTGTCAGTCGGTCAATAAGGTGGGAAGAGAATTTCAAAGAAAAAATTCAGATATTCGGAGCTGTGTTTGGTAAGCCGGTTTAGAATGCCTTTATACCCTTTTAATCTTTGTGTTGAAAATAAATTTGCCCTTTCTAACAGAAGTCAGCATTTCGCGTTGCTGCGTATCAGCCATGCTGAGAAATCAGAGGTTGGTAGAGATTTAGGAAGTATTAAAACAGCAACTGTATTATTTTGAAAATAAGCCAGAGGATTAACTTAATCTATTGCCCAGAGTCAAAGAGGACTTGTACTTCAGATTTTTAAATCTTTTGCCATGTCATCTAGCCACTAGGAAAAACTGAACTTGCGAGGGAAGTCAGCCATTCACTCAGCCTTCTAACAATTATTCGGAAGTTAGGTAAGAACTTCTTAGGTAAATGTTTTGCTGTCTTCTAATGGGCAGGAAAAAGCCCAATGCTGTCACGAGGGCTTTGATTTTCATGATCTTTCTCTCATTTAGATATTGCTTGGATGACCGAAAATCTTTAGAAAGAGATGGGGGGTTTTCTGAACTTCAGTCTCGTCTGATCCGTTATGAAACTCAGACCACCTGCACCAGAGAGAGTGTCCCAGTGCCCACGGTGCTGAGCCCTCTGCCGTCGCCGGCAGCGTTGTCAGAGCCTGGAAGCGTCCCTGACGGAGAAGCTCTCCAGGGTGAACTCCGGACCGAAGTGTCCCGGTTGAAAAGGAGGTCAAACGATCAGAACTGCCTTTACCCCAATAAAAGGTCATATATTAAATGCATAAAGATATTAAGTATCTTTTTTATTACTAAATTTATAGAGGTGACATGGGTTAATAAAAATTAAATATCTTGACAGAAAGTATTTTAGTACCTAGGGTAATTGTTTTTTTTTTTATAGTAGCCTTTTATATTTTTAAGTCGCTTTCTGCATAGATTTTGGATTAATTCCTCCATACCAGGAATTTTGTTTTTATTGTGAGCAGCTGATGATTTGCTTGTATGATAAAAAGAGATGACTTGGGAAAAACACACTGTTTCTTGAAAACCTTTCATTCCACATAAAATACAGCTTTAAAGCCTACGTAAAAATGCATTATGCACAACTTTCCTAGATGCTTTTTTTTCCTAGCTAAGTAAAGTGTTCAGATACTTGAAATCAGAAGTTTAAACTTCTAATTTCTATTGAATTTATGTATCCTTAGAATCTTTGTCAAATTTAGGTTTTTGGCATCTAGCACCAGTTTTAGATTGTTATAGTGTTTAAACCTTTCAAAATGTATGAAATACATTTAAGTGAAACTTTCAAATCTTTTTCTGAACAGTTAAAAATATTAGAATGCTATTTTCCTGATATGGAATAACTAAAATTATTTTCATGAGGTCTTTACAAATTCATGGTATTTTTTTTTAACCACCTGAAAAGTTGAAAAGCAAATCTATCAACATTTAGGATACTGTATTTTGTAACAATATTTTTTATTTCTGACTTGTGACTAATAAAAAAGATATGTGTACCAGAAAAGAAAGTACACATAGCCCTTTGTTTAGCAGAATCGAAGAATATGAGACCCTGTCTTATAAAAGGAAATTTAAACATGCGGAAAGATTATAGCAAAAGTTAGTTTTATAGTTTTATTTGTATTTGTTTTAACGCTTATTTATTTTTGCACAGGTAGTTGCATACATACAATAAGTATAGATGATGTTTTCTTTGTCAAAATTATTGTAATAGAAAGTATAAATACTTGACAGGTGAATATTGAATCTATAAATAACATCACCTGGCATGCCATAGCAGATTTATGCAAGACACTATAAATTGATTGGGAGGACAACAGTATGACTGTTACTTTTTCCTATTACTTGAAATTCTAGTTTATTATTCATTGCCTTCTATATTTAGTCACTCATTTGAGGAATTAGGGGAGCAACTATATAAGATGATGTCTGTCGATTGCTTATTTAAAGCAATAGTAGCAAGAGATTTTGTTTGGTCTTCTTGGGTTTCTTTTTCAGTGGATATAGTTGTAAACATTTAGGACAGAAAATAGACCCCATTGTTCATTCACCTAATCTCTGTTTTTGACATTTTTCCCCACAATAGCTTGAAATCTGAAAGTTCAGATTATCTTCTTTCTCAAACAAGTCATCACCATGCAGTGACATCCAGAAAGCCATGGGCAGAGAGATCATTATCTGTGACTGGCCCATCTGTTCCAGTTCTTAGCTCTGAAACTCCAAAAGTACTACAAAGGCCAGTCCAGGTCAAAAAAGTGTGCATGAATCAAAAGCATTAAGGCAAATTAAGGAATCAAGATCACAGAAACATACACGGGTAAAGATTTATTTTCTGTCTTTTTTAGTTCTATGTGGGAAGAAATTTCTTTATTTGATTCATTTCAAACATATGTCTAAAAATTTTATGAATGAAATTAAATGTATCTATAATTTACTTTAAAATGATTCCAGTGCAAGAAGGATAATGGGAAAGTGGTTGGCAAGGGTATAAATGAAACAGAATTAGCCACAAATAGATCCTCCTTGATGCTAGGCGATAGATAACGTTGAGATAGAGATTTGTTATAAAATGTTCCCTCTACTTCTCAATGTTTGAAATTTTCCATAATAAAAAAAATAAAAACACATCTGTATATGCCTACCACGTATAACTTATGCTCAAACTTCAATTCAGAACTCATGATTTGAATTCCTCTCTTAAGATACTCCAGTCATCTCTTGCCAACAGATACTGTCCTGTGACGCATGTGACCATGTAAATATTTCAGATCTAGTCTTCTCAGCTGTTCTTAGCATAGCTACGTGATTGTGTGGTTCATAGAACTGAACTCTAAATGTTTGTACGTTTTCCAAGGAATGTTATTTTGTCATATGTTATCTTCTATTCAAGATATTGAAAGAAGTGGTTACTGAAACCCTGAGGAAGCACAGCATCACCGAGGCCCATGAATGTTTCGCCGCCTGCAGCCAGCGTCTCTTTGAGATCTCCAAGTTCTATCTAAAGGTACAGTGTCCTCTCCGCTAATGGCAAAATTGAGGTCGTCTTCTCATGTTCCTATTTGACATAAAGTAATCTTTAGTATTTCTCATACTCATTACTTATTATTTGTTTCCAATTTTTAAAAAAATGGAGATAGAAAAATTGGAGCCAAAATATTTTATATTTGATTTACTTGATTTGGTCCCCATATAGAGAAGGCTACATTTTAATTGGTATCCTCAATATTTTCCTAACAAATCTTTGGCTTGATGATGATAAGCTTCAAAAAATGTTTAATTAGTAATTAAAGTGTATAGTGAAAAGGCTACTGGACTGAGTATCAAAACACCCAGTTTTTATATTTGGATCCATTATCAGCTGGTGGTATGACATTGAACAGACCAGCCACTCATGTGACAGTTTTCTAAAACTTAGATAGTGTTAGGTTATCTTCACTTTTAAGGTTTTTCTGACTCGATTCACAGCTCTATGTGGGCTTCTGTTTAAAATTGCAGATGGACCACATGTATTCAGTCCCCCTTCTTTCTAAAATCTCTCTGAAAAAACAGTATTAAAGTACCAAAAAAAAAAAAAAAACCAAAAACAAAACAAAACAAAAACAAGAAAAAAACATGGAAGTTTTTCAGCACATTATTGAATAAGAGGAATTCCGTGGAAGCATGGTGTATGAGAGTAAAAGTTACAACCTCAATGCCCACCTGGTAGAATGCCAGTGAGAGGCAAACGAGTTCAACTGACACAATCCCTGTGATGCTCAGGATTCAAAGACAACAGGTATCATGGAAAGCCAGGGACGAGGCGCCAGGTAGAAAACAGGGGAATGACATAGAGATCTACAGAGTGAACTGAGAACTTTCCACTTGCTCCGCACGGGCTTCTCCCACGATGTGACAGGGCAGGAAATAGTCTCTGGAGGAAAAAGAGTGGGAGGCCCCGATGAAAACACCAGCTAGCCCCCTTTGCACCCACTTTGTAAAGCCACCAGGAAACAAGCTCTGCATAAAAGACGGAGCTTCCAGTAAGATTTTCAGTGTCTCATTTTTAAATAGACTGGACGAGCCAGGGTTTAGCGGACTTGTGAGGAAAGCTTCTAACCTGAGTTGTCGTCAGAACATAAAGGACAATATCCAGTTTATTTAATAATGACTGTTCTCTGTAATTTACTGTGCAAGTTGTAAAATGCTGTATTCTGTTATGTCTAGGATCTTAAAACTTCAAGGGGTCTATTTGAAGAAATGAAGAAAACAGCAAACAACAATGCTGCACAGGTAAATAAATTATTCCCACAAAACTACATTCAGTTAAATTGCCATTTTATTTCAGGTAGCTGAGCTGCCCTACCTATGCAGTAAGAACACTCTTTGAAATACTTAGTAACAGACTTACACAAGCAGAGTATTTATTGATATTTACTAGGCTGAACAAAAGAGTTTCTGAAATGGTACTAAGAAAGAAAAAATTCAAAAGAAACAATCCAAAGAGTTAGAAAAATTAATCCATTTTGTTTAGTTATTTTTAAAGTTCGGATTAATTTCTTTCTAGTGACACTTTGGAAAGCTTTTCTAATAAAGGTGAGAAAACAGATCAGAATCTTTATCTTTGTCCAATGTTATTGGACTTTGTCGGTATTATACTCTGCACTAGAAGCAGAAAGTGCTCTTGGGTTAGAAAATAAAACATGTTTTTAAGATAAAATATGTCTTAAGAGTTTTACTTGTTACTTTTTACTTTAAAATTTCTACCATTTTCCTTTAAAGTTTTAACAGTATCTTTTTCTATCACATATTTTTAATAAAAATGAACCATTATCATATTTTTTCTCCCCCTAGGTGATTGAATGGGTATTAGAAAAGACAAGCAAGAAATAACACATAATAATTTTCTTTGGAGAATTATGAAATGGACAGAGCTTACTACTTCCTTCCTTAGTTTGGACATTATAAACCGATTTCAAAGTTTATTTAAAGAATAGATGTTATATCTCTAAAGACTTTTATAAATATCACATATTTATATAGAGTTTTGAGAATGCCCAGTTCATGTATTTTACTTATATATCTATTGTATAGTTTTACCAAACTTTAATTTTTAAAGTTGACATTTTTATATATGTTTAAAATTTTTACTCTTGGTTATTTAATTATTTCAATAAATAGGGAAAGATACTCTTTACTTCTTGGTAGATGTGTTCGTTGTCCCACCCGTTTAAATGACTGAGCCCCAAGTGACACAGCGCAGATGGCTTTTCTCATGTGTCCAACCGCATGATTTATTAGAGGCTCCCGATTTGGAAAATACGTGCAAAAAATATTCACACAGATAGGCTTCTTCCTTTACGACCAGCCTAGAGCCATCACTGTTGGAGCTGCTAATGTTTATGTGGGATCAAAAATGAAGAAATGGCAGAAATTGTGAAAATAAGACATAGCAAAATTGACTAAGAACAGACTCCCAGAAAAGGATATCTTTTCCACATTGTAGAAAATCTGGAAAATGCAGGAAGTCCAAAGAAGAGTGAAAAAAAATTCACATAGCCCCCATTTACCTATCTAGGTGACCACTGTTAATATTTTTTTTAAATATAATTATTTTTAAATTTTTTCAATATCAGGGTCATATGTGTGTGTGCATTTATGTTTATATGTGTATATTAATTTATAGCCTGCTTTTCACTTAATGTGTCACGAATTTTATATCAATATTAACAACTGTATAAGATAAATGAACCAAAATTTGTTTTATTAATTCCCCATTGTTGAACATATAGGTTCAATTTTTCCCTGTTATAAATAAAACTTTAATGAATCTTCCTAATACATCATTGGTTATATATTTTTTAGAAGTGGAATTTGCGGTCTTAAGATTTTGCTCAATATTTCCAAATTGCTTGTCTGAAAAATTAATTTACACCCACCGTCAAAGTCCCCGTGTTTTTTTTTTTTTTATTGTTGTTCTTTGTTTTGTTGGTTGGTTTTGACAACTAAAAATAGTGAAGGGGGAACATTTCTTTAATATGTTGACCACTCTTTAACTGCTCATTTTTATTTTGAATATTTTGGCTTTTTCTTACTGGTTGGTAAGCATTCTTATATATTAAGGGTAGTAGCTCTTTGTCACTTAGTTTACGGTACTCCTTTGACCCTGAGATGGCACTGAGCAAGAACATCTGGCAGACACCACGTGGTATCAGCTAAAACTCCTGGGAGAAGAGCAGAAGGACTGTGGCACAGCTGCACATGCTTTGGGGCTGTGCTCCGGGAGAGGGGCCCCGCTGACCAGCCGCTCTGCCTTTATACAGGGACCTGGAAAGGTATGTGGGAGGGAGGGAGGGTATAGGCTGAGCTTAGACATCAGCTATTCTGGGGGAGTTGTGTACTGGTGCTGGGAATAATGCTGACAGCTCACACTTTACAAAATGAGAAGTGTAGAATGAGACCCTTTTTCTTGGGAAAGATGGTGCCACTGGGCCCATCTGTCTAGCTCAGTCGTATTATGTAGTGGTGGTACATTCTGCAAAACTATTGCCTGTATAACCCGTAAAAGAGAAGTTGTACCTAATGAACTTAAGATCCAGTTAAGGTGATCTGCAGGCAGAATTTTGAAAGTGTCAAGGGGGCATTTGTTTGTTTGTTTAGGTGAAACGGAAACGATACAGGAAAACAGATGAGTCAAAGAAGGAACTGTTGGTTTGCTAGCAGAATTTAAAAGAGATGCTGAGAGCTTAGGATTGGAAAATAAAATGACTTCCCACTTCCAGTATCTCAGTGGCAAAAGATTCTCAAAGTAAGAGATAGCCTCAGGAAAAAGTTCACACCAGAGGTGTGGTTCCATAGTCCTTTATTAAGACTTTAGAAACATTTAAGGATTTAAGTGATATGACAAATGATATGAAGTGTGAAGTGGTATCTTATTGTAGTTTTTGATTTCTGATAACTGATGACATTGAGCATCTTTTCATGTGCTTATTGGCCATTTATATATCTTCTTTGGAGAAATGTCCACTCAAATCCTGGGACCATTTTTTAATTGGATTATATGTCTTTTTATGTTGAGTTGTATGAGTTCTTTTTATGTTCTGAATTCTATTCATTTATCAGATGTACAATTTACACCTATTTTCCCCCATTCTATGGCTGTCGTTTCACTTTATAATTTTCTTGCTTACATTTAAGTCCATGATCTGTTATGAGTTAATTTTGGTGGGAAGAAGAGATTCACTTTCATTCTTTTGTATATATTTATCCAGTTGTCCCATCACTGTTTATAGAAAAGACTGTACTTTCTCCATTGAGTTTTATTGGCAATAGAAAATTCATAAAGTTTTAAGGAATTTATATCAAAATGAAAAGAGGACTCTTGGCCACTAAATTCCAATAGATAGAAGGACGAGAAAACTCTTCAGTTGCAAATAGGGACTATTTCTTCTGGATAAGAAAGACTTTTCAGAAAGTCAGAGCCAAGAGCCCACAGGGCAGAGCCAGGAATAAGGGGGTAGAGTACCACTTCCGGGTGGCAGAAATGAACCCTGTGCCACATTCCCTGCCTCCGACACTGAGAACTGGTGACGTGTGCGAGCTAGATGTCAGGATTACTGTGGACGAATGATTAGTCCCTTAATGAAAAGAAGTATCAGCTGCAGTGATCCTGCCCCTGCCTCCCCCCCACCGTATGTTGGATATAGTATGGATGGCAGTAAACCAGTTCAGTTACTTAGGTCACAATATTCTGGATTTTAGAGAAGCCATACCCTGGGGAAAGTCCTTCCATTCCCTACTGAGACCAGATGGAAGATCATGAAATACTGGACATTAGCTCATATTGGGAAAAATGAACACATTATGCATATGGGAGAATGAACATAATCATGGCCAGACTGTGGAACGTAGTAGGTTAAATATGGCCACATGCTTTGAGTTCCTCCCATCAGGAGATGGACTCTGTCCCTCTAGGCCTTGCATCTGGGTTGGCAGTGTAACTCGGTCTGACCATGTATGACATAAATGACATGGTGTGAGCTGGAACCTAGGCCTCGCAGCTTCTGGATTGCTCCTCGTAGAGCCTTGTTCTGACTGTAGGAGCCACATAAAAGAACGGTTAACTTCCTAGACGACGAAGGCCATATGGAAGGAGGACCGAGGGCCCCATCTGGCAGCACCAGCTGCAGGATGGTGAGGGAGGCATCTCGGATCTCCCAGTCCAACACAGGGCTCCAGCTAAATACAGCCACATGAATGAACCCAGGCGAAGCCAGCAAGGAACTGCCCAGCCAACCCACAGAATACTGAGCATAATGCGTCGCTGTGTTCTAAGCTACCAGGTTGTAAGGTGGTTCGTTTTGCGTAAACCTTTGGTTCCATTCACGTTGGAGAATTCATCGAGAGGCCAAGTGCGAAAACTTCATTGATTAAGGTCTTAGTTTGAAGGCCCGGTTTGCAGAAAAAAGAAGTAGCTTCTCTTTGGACTGGATTCGCCTTTCTCAGAAGATGCAGAAAACTTGCCGAGGAAGCAGTTCCTTCCCCCGTGTGCAGGTGAGAATTACAAAGCAGACAAGCTGCAATTAATGAGGGTCTTTCTTGGGCATTTCCTTTTAGTTCTTGAGAGGAGATACGCTTTATTCATCCCAAGAATACAGTTGAAAGTTGCTGAAAATAAAACTGGCTTTGTTTCTTGGGAAGAACAAAGTTTCCTTTCAAAATTGCCAGGCCCTGGTCCAAGCCTAGGCAGAATCTCAGCCATCGGCCAGTGGGCTCCATCTCTGGGACTGGCATCGGGGTTCGAGGCCTTGTCGATGGGGTGCTTTCTCCTCCATGAATGGGCTGCTCCGTGTGTCAGTTCTTACTCCTGTCTCCCATCGCCTTTGGGTGTCATTTGTCACCATCTTCCATCTCTGCCCTACTCTTTTTGCTGCGGCGCTGTCTGAGCAATGTTCTCTGTACTGAGTCATATACTCTTCCAAGAAGGCCTTATTTATGTCCAAGAAAAAAAATGAACTGAGGATAAAAGGCCAAAATAGAGGATCCTACTGCTTTTCTGTTATACAGACCGCGCCCTCTGTGGATATGGTTTAGTCATGTTAATGAGCCATTAGACTTGCTTCCCCTAGTGAAATCTAATTTAGTGTAATTTAGAAGACCACAGGTGACATGATAATTAATTTCTGGCCACATATTCAAATAGTTCTGTTCAAGATTTTATAGACAACTTAAAAAGGTTATTCACCATTATCAGAACATTATTTACTCACGGAAAAAAAAAAGCCTTTTTCAAAAGAGAATTTTAGATTGCACATTTAAGAAGTTCACAAATGTAGAGGGGTCTGAAGGTCACCCCAAGGTGCTGGCCATGTTTTCCCGCAGTGGCTGGTGGTAAGAGGCCTTTTGTTACTTTGGCCTCCCAGACGTTTTTATACAAGTACAAGGATGTTACCATGTGTCCGTTGTTTGTCAACTGAGCAGACCCGACACCCCTTTCATAAGAAAGATTTTTAATGTCCCCTTTGCTGTCATCAGGTAAAATTAATAAATAAAGGTCTTCGGCCAAGCTCTTTAGAAAACAAAACCTGAGACAAGAATTAAGGTGATGCTCTGTTTAGGAGATCCAGTTCCAGGGCACTGAGTGAGGATGAATAGGGGAAAAGGGCAGAGAAGGCAGGAAGGCACGGCTGGGTGATACATTACTGCACTGGTCACTTTCATGAGGCCCAAAGGGACACAGCCAGTCACTCAGCAGGTGTCTTTGTCACGGGATGTCTCACAGGATGTATGATGTATGGAGAAACCATGTCTCAGAGAAGTACATAGGAAGAAGAAAAGAATCACTTATCTTCTCAGGTCCTATCTGTTATCGTGTTTGGCTGACAGAGCTTTACATCCCCAGCAGTTCTGGGTTACTCAGGTCATTACCTTTACTAGCGGCTCAGGACACCAGTTCTCATGCCCCCGAGTGTGTCCTTTGATCCAGGTCTGGAATTGATGACAATCCAGAAAATCAAGTGTGCATCTCCTTAGCCTGGCTGCCTGGCAGCAGCTGAGGAGAGAGGTGAGGGAGGATGCATTTCCAGGCAAGCAATTAGTTGGCTCTAAGTGGCAGAAGAACTGAGGTCAAGCAGAGCTGGTTGTGGTGGTACCTAAGGTTGAGCACGTGGCTCAGAGTCTTAAGAGGACGGACGATGGCATTGAGGATATTTGATGAAAACATAGGATATGTGCCCAGGACAGTAATATAACCTACATGCACTCAGGCTTTTAAAATCGAAATCCCCTAACTGTAAGGTGTCAAGACTTTTAGAAAAGGAATAATAATAAAATAATATGCATTTCAATATGGAGAAGCTAGGATACAGCTACACTACAAGATGAAACGCAGCTGCTGAATACTTGACTTATTTACCTAGATGCAGCATGAACAAAGCACCTGTAAAAGTAGTCAGTGACTCAGGTTCCATGTACATGCTTGCTACCTGTGACTTGTTTTTATAAACTTTTATAAGATGCCTTGTGCAAAACAAAACACAGTCTTCCATATACATGGTCGTTGCATACGAAGAAAATTCAAAGTATATTCAAGCGGTCAAAAAATGTAAACTGTAGTTGGTCTGCATTCAGATCATTGTACACATGTATTTCACCTACAGGGATAACTCAAAGGACACAAAAATTATGTGGGAAATGGTTCCGTGGACACAGGGACTGTCGTCATATGACAGAAAGTCCCCCAGCTCTGGATAGTCCCTCCCCCCGTCACCCTGACAGCAAAACAACATGAATGAGCCCAGAGTTCCAAGGGCCCCAGCGGTGACACTCTTTAAAGAGAACCACTTTTTGTTTTTCTTTCAATAATTAGGCTTTCCTTTCTTTTTATTTATTTGTTGGTTTATATTGTTTTAATTGAAGAAAAGATTTGGAATTTTTTTCGTTTTCTCTTTTCCTCTACTGCACAGGTATGCCAGGAGTTCTTTAGTTCTGCTTGGTCACATCGACCTTTTCAGCCTCTTGTTACAAACAAGGCTCAAAAGATGATCCTCGTGCATTAGTTGCTGAGAACTTGCACAATTGTATCTCTAGGGTAAAGTCTCCTAAGTCGAAAGGTACGTATATTTAAACATTTTTATAGATATTGCCAAATTACCCTTCAAATTATTGCTAAATCTCCACCTGCTGATGGGTGTATAAATGCCAGTTTTCCCTAGACTTCCCACCACTACATATCCTGAGAGGTTTTAGTCCTGGCCAATTGGTTTTTTCAAGATGAAAATGAAGAATTATGAACATTGTATTTAAAACTATTTTCAGGTCATCGTATATTACCTAGTAGCCCCCAGCCTTGATTTGTCTTTTTATAGAGGACACTCATGTGGAAAAGATTGGACTTTGAGTGTTTTCTAAGGTAGAACAGGGCGATGACTAAAAGTTAGGCAGACATAAGTTTTGATTCTAAGAATGTTAAGAACGTTCTAGCAACTGTAGCCACCCAGCAATAAAATGGGCAGCTTCAGGAGATAAGCTCCTTCCCTATCACTGGGAATTACCTGTTTCTGGTGAGATAAACAACGACCAGGTGTGTTCAGGAAGATTCCTGAGTTTAGTGAATATGACATAAGGTCATCATTTCCCCAAATGTAGAACCAGGACCATAGTGTATGTGGCATGACTTTAGGTGGTACAAACTTTTAAAATTTTAATTGGTGTATATTCATTTTTATATGTACATGCTATGTTTCTATACCACTGCAAATCGTGTATTAAGGTAGTTCAGCTAAAATTCAAAATAAATTTTAGGAAATAATATGCTTGATGACCTCTAAAGTCTCTTCAAAGCTGAGATTCTATAGTTTTAAATGTAATCTCAGTACTAAATTTTCAAATAGTAAAAAGACTTCTCAACCCGAGCCTATTACATTTCTTACAAGTAATTTAAAGACAAATCAAGTTCTTGTACTATAGAGAACTCAAGTATTCGGAACTTAGTGTATAGTTGAATCCCAAGGAAACTTAGTTAAAAATGAGGTCCCTAAGCCCCAGGTGAAGATCCATCCTGAAACATACACACAAAAATAAAGCAAAAAAAAAAAAAAAAAAATTGTTAACAGCATCTCCTGTACCCATTAGCACCTTCTACAGGCCAGTCTTGGAGGAAGAAAATAGCAGGCTGTGCCATCACACTCCCATGGCCCTCTGGGGGCACCATCAAACCATCAGCCAGTCCACCATACTCAGCTGAATATTTATTTAACTCATATATAAATTTTACATGATATCCATGGTGCTATAAACATAGGCACATTTTTTTTTAACTCAAGATACATTCAAAAATTACTCCCTCACCCCAGCCCACTCCAAACGCTCAAGACAGAATATCTAATGTGTGTAGAACAAGGGCCAAGAAGGCCCCACATGTTAATTTTAGGAGAATCTTTCTGACCATTAAAGGTCATTCCTTCTGATGTCAGCCAAGGAGGGTCAACAAGCTTCGGGACAAAGGAGCATGCATCTTTCAGCATTTTAATCCCATCAAAATGATAGAATTCATTGAATGGCCTCTGCCTGGGTATTTTTTAAATAAGTGTTTGATTTTATTTCTCCTGTTTGTTCAAGTCAGAAAAACAAAATGTGGTATCTATCTATTTCTATTGGCCTTCTTTAAATCTATATGAGAGGGTCAAAAGGTTTGACACCACACCAAAGAAGTCTCCTAACCAGTTCCCTAACAAATGGGTAGCTTCCCACTAAGTACAGTTAAAAACCATTCGTTTGTATTGGTTTGCCCTTACAGGGACAAACATTGTGAATTTAATAATTCATCGTTTCAAATAAGAAATGGACTGAGCACAGAGCCAATTGGGCGGAAACAGATTCCCCAGAATGACCCAGTTGATTCATCGACTATACCCAGGCAATGATCCAGACATAGGAGTTTGTGTCATTCCAAACATTCATAACCCACATCAAGACAAGATTAAGATCTACAGTGTAAAGTCATTGTAACTTGTTGAATTCAGAATGAGAAAAAAAATGAATATTCAAAATTGATTCATCATAGCCACTCTGATATGATACACTAACTTGGAAGAAAATAAAATGATTTATATGTACAATTTTCTTAGTAGAATTTTCTGTTTCTTGCTAATAACACACTTTAGTTTGGAAAATGCATTAATTTTATTCAAATATATTTTTTCTAAAATATAAATATTTAAATTAAGTTTTTATAAATGCAGAGCGTGTAGTTTCTATTGATCCCCACCCAGATATTAATCAGTCCAAAACTTAAGTGATGAAGAAATAATATTTGTAATTATGATCATTTTAATTTGTCTATAAATATATAATAGGATCTTTGCAACTTAATTATGAGTAATTAACTCATACTTCATGTACTGCTGAGCACCTTAGATTACATATTGTTGAATTAAACTATTGGCATTAATATATGTATTTTAACATGGTATTTACAATACACAAGTATAATTCTCTTGTATAACAACATTCCAGTGATTTTGAAAATATATAATGAAAGAGTGCAGTATAATTTACAAATGCATCAAAGCTTTCCTTACAATTGTAAGTCTGGGACTTCACCGTTCAGCATTTTAAATAGGAAACCAAAAAAAAAAAAAAATCAATGTTCTAAAGCTTGGCTTTATTCAATTCCTGCTCAGCATATGCTTATAAGAACACTTCAGAATCTCTCTATATGGCATTCCTTTAACCTCATTTCACTTTTTAAAGCTCTTTGCATAGGTATTTGCTAAAATACGATTCAACACACACACACACACACACACACACAAATCTAACCCAGAACCTTTGTCTATGTAAACTGCAGGGGAAAGAAAGGTTTCAAATGCTTACAGAAATTCTAGAGCTAATTTTAAGGTTTGAGAAAACTGATTCCCAAATCAAATAATAGGTATATTTTTAGTGAATTTTTTTTGAAAGATAAAAGCATTAAATCAGTAATATGCTTTATGGTGTCTGAAAATATTCTTGTAGAAAAATATCAGGTCATTATATTTACCTGGAATTCTGAAAGAGCTGCAGATGCTATCAATAGATTTGATTATAACGCTGGGTCTATAGCTAAAACCCAGCAACATCCAGAAGTATATGAGGCTGCTCTATTACTGATTCAAAAATGCATGCATACAAGCACAGAGAGAAACAAGGGTCAATAAATTGCTTGGTGTTTTCACTGAAAACCACGAAATGGGGATAATTAGTTAACCCTACGTGAGTTGTTATATATATGTATATCAAATGAGAATCTTTAAAAAATATATCCATCATTTGCTTTCTATAAATAAAGCTATCTTGGCTCTATGATAGCAGACCTTGGTGTGAGTGCAGCCCAGAATTAAGCATCTTTCATGCACACCACTCTTCAGCAAAGCTTTTCAATTTAAGTAGTCTACTTTGGCTCAGATTCCACCAGCTTACAGCTCAGATCATTATCTGAGGCTTTATTCAATTCCTGCTCAGCATATGCTAATGAGAACACTTCAGAATCTTTCTACATCATTGAAAGATAATTCATTAAAAAAAGTAACAGCTGCTTCATACTTAAATAAAAGGTGGGTTTCCCTTTGAAGTACTTTCCTTACTAACGAAAGTCAACTGAGAAGTAGGAAATAAATCACAACAAAATAAGGGGTCATTATTACTGGGAGGAGAGAGGTGAAAACGTCCAATCCTCATCTATCCAGCCCTGCTTACCTGGGTGAGCCAGTAGCCTAGACACTGGTATGATTTACATCTGCACATGCTGTTCTAATTAATGTTCACGTCCTTGTTTGTCTAAAGCTGTGCTATGTATGTCCAGGCACCCTCTCCTCTTTACTCACTGACTGTTCTAGAAAGACAAATTTTATTCCGATATTTCTTGTGTTTTCCTAGGGTATCCCCCTGGTAGTTGGTGAAACTGACAGAGGGGTCTGGGACAGTTAAGCAGGACTCTTGGGACCTAAAGCTGACTGTGGCGTGTGACATCCGGTGCACGGCTCACTGCAAATGACGTCTGGTGGCACACTTCCTGGTGGCACCGCGCCCTCCTTTTCTCAAAGGCAAGTCACCCCTCCGTTCAGGCCACCAAGCCCAGTCTTGTAATTTTAGCTGACAGGAAGGAATGAATGATGAAAACGATCGGCTTGGGGCAGGAATGAAGGTCCAGTTGCTGAAATTTAAAAAGAGAGCGTGAGGCGTTTTAAATCAATGCTTGATACAGAATAGAGATTTACACATCAAACGGATCTGTACACTTCCTGCTTTTACCAGTTAACTGGAACAATTCATGTTTTTAAATCCTTGCCCCTCAATGAGATATATATATATAAAAGCTCTTTGAACTTATTCCTTACATCTCACATATATTTTTTTGTCTGAATGGGTTCTGTAAAATTCTATATACCAACGGCATACACACTGATGTTGCCTTTCTTGACTGTCTAAACTGTTTTATTTTTGGTATCACAATCGTGATGCTCGTGTTGGATGAGGGACGGCATGAAGTAGTACTAAATTTCGCTTCTGAAGATTAGGTTCGAGTCCTGGCTCTAACGCTTTTTAGATGTAGAACCTTGGAGTCACTTAAAATTTTTTTTGATCCTACCTGACTCACAGGATAATCAGAGTATTAAATGAGACACTGTATGTGAAATTGTCTTAACAACTCCAAAACACAGAACTCATGCTGCTAAACTGTGTCCTCAATGTCCTGGCCTCTTGAATTGTTGTAAGCATGTACCTCACGTGTCTGTCAAGGCCCCTTCTAAAACCTCAGCTCCCAGCACTTGGCCAGAGCATCAGAGTCAGGTTGAATTTTTATCACCTGATCTAATTCAGGAGCACTGGAGGGTTGTTCTCAATTCTCATTTGCCATCCCCAATTCTGTTCTGATGATGAAATACTGGAAAATAATAACCTGAATGTATAGTATCTGGCAAAGTCAAGGTTTCACACATCACGAACCAGGCACCATGCTAAATATTTTCTACACACTATCTTATTTAACTCTCGCAAAATCCCTATGGGATAGCTATTGTTATTATCTCTGTTTTCTATGAGAAACTAAGATTTGGAGAAGTTGTAAAACTTTCTGAGATCATAGATCATACAGTATAGATGCACTTCTATCTGATGCCAGAGTCAGGACTTCCCAGCATTCTGTTTCACTAACACAGAATGCAACTTTTGGAAGGCACCTTAAACATGACCGACTTCAATCTTTGTATTTTATGGGTGAGGAGACTGAGACCCAAAGGAGTTAAAGTACTTGCCCAAGACAGTTGGTGATTAGTTCTAAAAGACAGAATAATGACTAGCTGGGAAATGTTACCAGAAAGTAATTTCTGATCAACTCTCAGCCACAAGGTGTCAACTTCATCGTGACTGCCTATGGCACCCATAGTAAGAAATCTGGTTCTGTGCGGAGGCCAGTAGCATCGCGTGTTTTAGAACAGTGGTGCTGAAACTTTGAGATGAAAGGCCTTTATACTCAAAATTCTGAGTGTGGCCCTGACCCTTGCAGTCACCCCCTACTAGGTAACATTCATTGGTTTTCAGAGAATGACCAATAAAGTCCCACGGCAGAAATGCAGGAAATAAGTATGGAGAGACAGGGTTTTGGGGGAGGAGGGAGTATAGAAGGTGAACTGAAATTATTGGATCTTTAAAATTGAGATTTATCTCTTCATTTTATATATTTCCCCCCTCTCTATTACCAAGTATAAGTCAATAAATGTTTGGTTGACTAACCCAGTGACTAGTTATCAACCTACACATAGAATGTTTATTATAAAATCAAGGTCCTTTTCGAAGTTCTACAGTCCACGGTTTAAAGATGCTACGTCCTCCTGAGGAATGGCAAGAACTACTCTTGCTAGAAAGTAGAAGAACGTGCAGTTCTCACCGTTCAGTGGAACTGAACTAATACACCTTTTTCATTACGGTGGGCAGTAACGGTCACAGGAAACCGTCAATTAACACAGGAGCTTATTTTGCATTGATATGGAAGGTACAAATGTTGCCTTAACTGACAAATCTAGTTTTGTTGGACATTATTTGACAGCCCAAAGCTTCTGGGACTTTGTCTGGCTTTCCCCCTCTTGGGTAGAACTGACCAGTCTCTCTCTGTTCCCCCACTGCCCCCTCATCCAGCCCGTCCCACCCACCTCTCGCTCTCTACGCTCTCTGCTCCTCTGAGACCATCCGGGTGGCCGGGACTGCGTATTTTACATTGCTGCGTCCCTGACACCTAACAATACTGAGCGAGGTTAGATAAGATGCTTAAAACCTAAAGCAAAACAAAACAAAATGGTATGATTTGACCTGGTGGGACCCTATCTGAGAATTTAATGCTGACTTTGTAAAGGATTATTTCCTTTGATTCAAATATTTAGGTAGGAATCTAGTGGAAAATGAGACCAAAGTTAAGAATTGAAAAAACTGATCCGATCACTGTTTTTCAAGGATCGAGTAAGACGTGAACCTGCAAGAACTTCGTTAGTAGTCACATGCTGACTAAATGCAAGGCGCCGTTGTGCTTTGAGCCAATACGGGTGTGTCCCATATCGCGCGATACACAAAATTACCCTTCTTAAAGAAAAGTGCACTTACGATCTCTCCATCTTTGCCTCCAAAGTCTAAATACAGCATCCTGATTCCATCGTCTGAAGACATTTTCAGCTTTTCATACGGAGCCTGTATGATTGTCTTGGCAAAGGCACCGTCCTGTGGTTCAGTGGTAATAGAAAATCCGTTGTCATAATGTATGGCCAAACGGCACTCCTGGTTTTTGTACGTGCAGGCTGAGAGAGAGAGAGAGAGAGAAGGAGGGAGGAAGAGAGGGAGGGAGAGAGAGAGAGATGAACTATGAACAACGGAAGCAAATCCAGGCACTTAACTTCTGAATTTCCTCAATCCCAGAGACCAGCCACAAATTCATTTTTAAAGATAAAAATTAGTAATTGTTCATGAAAATATTCTTCTTGGGTTGATTTTGATCTTGTCATTTAACTTTCCCTAGGAAACTAAAGGGATTAAACTGAAAGAAGTTCATTTTGCTGGGATTTACTGAGTTTTTTTCTGGGCTCTGGCCCTGATCTGACCATCTGATAACACACAGGTAGGTAGGTGTCCTTGCCTTCCAATGGCCTTGTCTCAAGCTGGAAAAAAACCCTGACATCTGATTTAGGGTAAGCTAACTCTGAATCATCATCATCATCATCATCATCATCATCGTCATCATCATCATCGTCATTACACACAAACACACACACACACACACACGGTCAATGTCGTGTCTACCACTGGGTGAAAAAGCAAGCATTTCCCCTGTGACATTACCAGAACAAATATAACAGCTTAGAATTCAGGAGCGAGTACTTCAAAGATAATCTAATTTTTAAAAAGTCGAACAAAGCTCATTTTATAAATAGAAAAGAAGGCTTTTTAAATGTCCCTGATTAATTTGATGATCTTGGGTCCTAGAAAAGCTCTGCCCAGCATGGCCCCTGGGAACCTCAGGTTCTGTCCCATGGTGCCCTCTGATCCAGAGGAACAGAACTGAAACCTTTGATGAGGTCAGGTGCCAGCTTTTATCCGCAGTCCTCATCACATTTAGGAGAAGAGACCAGTGCTTGACGCTTATGAGGGTGATGGGGAGACTCCCACCAGAATCCGAGTTCCCGTTTAGGAAGACTTGAATATTTAAAGTCCTTGATCAGAGTTCTGAAAAGGGTTAACAAGTATCAGAGTAGCTTTTTTTGTTTTGTTTGTTTGTTTTGCCTCACACACCACTCCATTTAAGAGGCCTTGGCAAGGAAGCCAGCTCAGGCCACCGTGGGCATCTGAAAGCCCCTTAGGAACAGCAGGACATTTTCTTTGCTGGGGACGGAGTTCGGGAGGAGTACGAGCAAGCGCGTCCCTGACTCTGCCGGATTAGCTCAGCTCAGCTTTATAGCCCACGCTGCGTTTCACGACGACACACTTCTGTAGCAGGACCTTAGCTTAATGTGGCCGACTGGTGGAAAGAGCACAGCTCGGAGAGGTGAACGTGTCACAGCCCAGGTGGTTCAGATTTCAAAATTCAAGTTCTTTCCCCTCTGTGCCATGCATCTTTCTCACACTCTGGTACTCGGGTAGGGAAGGGTGCCGAGAGGGACCTGGGAAAGAGTAATAACAGTGGGGGCGGGGGCTTCAGAGTGTGGGGGGAAGTAATGGGTCTCCATCTGCTCACAGAATGAGGTGGCTTCTAACTGAAGCTCTGGTTAAAACAAATTTCCCATACACACATCGCAGGCAATTTTCAACTTGTAACTAAGCTGATATTTTCCAAGGCTGCGTTCTCTAATAGGTCTTTGAGTCCTTCTGGACAGAGCCCCTCGGTAAATCTTGTTATCCTCTCAGAAAGGCCCTAGACCTCTGCCACCCTCCAGTCCAAGAGTGACCAAGGACAGTGGTATGGACATAGTTATGGTTTTCCATCTTGAATCCTCGTTTTGACACTTCACTTTTTCCACCTGCAGACTGTGTGGGTGAATGGGCTCTAAATTTGGGTTTCTTTTTTTCCTTCTTCTGTGTTTGAACTTTAAAGCTTTGCCATCAGATATTCTGAATTAACTGGTTGTGATTACTTTTAATTCTAGTTGACCACAAATGGTATTCATGGCCTTTATATAATCGAATCGGTTATCTGAAGATGTTCTCAATCTACACAAAATAAATTGAACACATTATCAAGTTAATTGAAGCTCTGATTAAAACGTAAACCCTTTTCCCCAGCTCTGTAGGCATCTTTCAATTTGTAACTGGGTTACACCTTTGGTCACTTCCATAATTTCTCCTCTCCCCCCGCCAGCTAGCTCTGTCCACACAATTGTCTGTTATTCTCCATTGGCTGGCCTCTCAACAGTCTCATTGCTGTTCTGTGGAAGTAGCGTTCAGTTTATTGAGAGAGAAGGATTTTACAAAATTGGTGGAATGTGAACTAAACCAAATCTCTTCGGCCAACTTTATTCTTTCCTAGAACACTGCTGGAGTTATTGCAAGGAGTCTGAACTTCTCTGGTGTTACATATATAACTTCATTCAATTTTGTTTTCTGGAGGCTAGGTGCTCTTCCAACTCCTGGGTTCAACACTCCAGTTTCTCTTGCCTTACAGAAATAAGCACAAAACAGTAAAGTTTCCAAATATTCTCCAAAAAGGTTTTCAACAACGTTGGAAAATATTTGGAGACCCTAATTAGTTTCAGGATAATTTTTAAAAGACAGCAATTACCTTGGCGGTGCAGCAGGAATTTGACAAAACAACTGGTTTCTCACATTTGCACAAGTAGAGGACACATGGAAGAACACTACTCACGTTGATGTGTGTCCCGTCTTTTCCAATACCCCGGGTGCCAGAGGAAGTTGCAGCCTTGTGCAGTACTCCTCACAGGGTGGTCCGTGGACCAGCAGCATCAGCACCACGTGCTACCTTATTAGACATGAATTCTCAGGCCCTCTTCCAGAACTGCTGAATCAGAATCTCGGGGTGGGAGTCAGAAATCTGAGGCTTTGGAGGAGGAAACTAAAAAACTTTGCTTTCGTCGTTTTCATGTGGCTACAGTTTTCAGTGTTTGGAAACACTGTCCCCACAATGTCTCATGGGAAATCTTCCTCTACGGCAGAGCTGTACCATGGGGCTTTCTTCCATGATGGAAGGTTCTAGATTTGCACTGTCCAACATAGTAGCTGTTAGGCACGTGTGGCAATTGAGCACTTGAACTGTGTCTAGAGCAACTGGGGAACTTATTTTATGTTAATTAATTTAAATTTAAATTGCCATGTATGACTGGAGGCTAGTTGTCGGACAGCCTGAGTCTGGAGAAATAATTATAAGAA
Organism: Eonycteris spelaea; assembly: GCA_003508835.1. Taxonomy (NCBI): domain Eukaryota; kingdom Metazoa; phylum Chordata; class Mammalia; order Chiroptera; family Pteropodidae; genus Eonycteris; species Eonycteris spelaea. The sequence continues at coordinate 4,211,478 of PUFA01000077.1, forward strand.
AGACAACTAATAATAACACTTAGTGAGCACTTACTATGTGCCAAGCACTAGGTGCTTTACATGGATTATTTCTCTTCTTGATGACACCCTATGAGATAAGTTAACTATTATTTCTTCCTTTCTACAGATGAAAAAACTAAGAGATTTAAGTAAGAGGTTAAGAAAGAAATAGAACTGGAATTTGAACCCAGGCCTATCTGACTTTAAAGCCCGTACTTGTGATTATTACCTCATACTGCTTTCTCGGTGACAGAGAGAAATGAAAACTGGCAAAAAAACATGTTAGAACTGGGTGAACAGAGACTGTTTAAAGAAGCAACTCTAAGGCACTCAAAGCTAGATTTACTGGAAGACTGTTGTTGGGATACTAGTTATTAATGCATGGAATGCCCTCTCTGTGAGTGACCACAGGAGACCTGGAAGAAGTTGGTCTTAGATCTCAAAACCAGAAACAGTTAGTCTTAGAGCTCAGAATCAGGAACAGTAGCATTACAGACACTGTTAACTGTATATTGAGCTGGCTGGTGAAAAACACGGTTAAAAATGGAGTCCACCTTAGCAAATGTACAAGATTTTACAGCACATATTTTATTTGTTTATAATCTATCTGTGTGTCTATCTGTCTACCTGTCTAAATCTCTCATCTGTCTATCATCTATTTATCAATCCTTTATCTACCTACTTACCTACCTGCCTATATGATTTGGAGAGTGGCATGAAAATTATCTGTCACAGCAGTCTGAACAGAACTGTTGTTTTTGGGTCATTGGCATAAGAGTGAGAAGTTCCATGTCTCTGTAACACTATAGTGAATGAAGAAAGGACTTTAGAGAAACACACTGTAAAGTCAGTTCTATTGTTTATTACTTGTGTGATCTTGGGCAAGTTACTTAACCTTCTTAGGAATTTGCTTCCTGATTTGTAAAATTAGATTGACAAGGGAATCATAAGGATTATTAGATGAGATGAAGCAATGAATTATGGCCCAGGACACACACACACACACACACACACACACACACACACACACACACACACACGCCCCTAATGGTTCTACAAAACAAAATTTTTAAAATGTTGATCTTGTCTTAATTAGCTGACTTCAGGAACCAAAAAGGGTTGTTTCTCACAGTATGAGAAACACTAAGACATAAAATGCTTGGAATATAGGTTGTACTCGATTTGTAGTATAGTATGGAGGGTTCTTCCTTCTATACACATATCCCATTTCTAACTCATCCTGTATTCGGGCTCTGCATGAAAGTGATTATATCATTGCATGCTCCCTCCATTCTGCCTGCTTCTCTATCCATACGAAGGGCAGGTGACGGGTGCCTCTTCCCAAGGGTAAACGCTTGACTCTGCTTACCCCGCCTAGATGCCTTTGGTGTCTGCTTTTTTGAGAGCCCGCTTGTCCAGTTTTCTCATCAATTCTGTGAGCTTCTAATATATTTCAATTAATTGTATTATGTGATAATATCACTCAGAAGCAATTTCTGTTGTTTATAACAGGAACTCTATTAGTTTGTGCCTTCAAGTTCATGCCTCCAGGAAGCCACCCAAGGGTTATAGGTAGGAAAATGACGTCTGAGTAGGCAAATTACCAACTTTTCTTGAATAAAGATGGGATCAGGCTTTTCACTATCAAACTTTAGGTTTCATTTTACTAGGGCATATGGCACACCTTCATTTAGAAACATTTAAATTTACCTCTGGAATTTTAAGTACCCCAAAGGCCGGCAGTGGAAACAACTTTGAGGGCTTGTTCTTCCTGTGACAGTGTGACAGTGGGCCCCATAGCCAGCAGTGCTCACCTGTGCTCACTTCGGTCACGAGTTCAGCTGAGTTGTGACAACCCTGGACTATGCTCCTTGTCCACTGAGAAAGGTCCCTGCTGGTTTCGGCCCTGAAGAGATGTGTCTCAATCCCCTGCCTGGTACCAGTTCGAGTTGCAAAGGACAGATCCACACCAGCCTGAGGCAGTCCTTTCCCTGGACCCGAATGGACCAACCTGTTCAGAGAGAGGGAAAGAAGTCATCAAAGTGGAAACTACTTTATTCACTGGACACGTTGCCTGGGAAAAGCCCCTAAACAGGCGACTCGTTCTCAGTCTTCTGCTCTGAAACCAAAGGGTCCAGTGTACCTTGTGTTCACCAGTCATCTGCCATCCCCTCACCCAGTTTCTTTACAGTGGTGGAGTGACATTAAGGAGCGCCCAAGAATGATGCATCTGCTTGAATGTGCAGAGCAATTGAATAATATGACTTTAACTATAGTTAGACAAGTGCAACTATACTCACTCATCCAAAAAGAAAGAGAACGAAATAAATGAAAGAGGGAACGATTTAAATAATGTGTAAAATTCCCCCTGCCGTTTCATTCCTGGGCATATATAGATCCCAGCGTGAGCACAAGAAGGGAAAAGAAATCTCCTGTTTCCTGGGTTAGACTTAGTTTCTGTTTCTTGCAGCTCTGGCTGCACTGGACGTATGTCTGGGTGTGCATTTTTCATGCACAGCGTCTCCAAATGCAAGCAAATAACCACGGGACTCCATTGAAGAAGGAGCAATCTGTGCACCTGTGCTAAAGCTTGAGAAAGAACTGCAGCGCTGGACTTCTTGAGAAAAGGAAGAGCATTGAACTTGATGGGAGATTTAAGGATTTTCAAGAGTGATTTGCACTGCTCATGTTGTTCACACTGACTTTGCAACTTTATGCTCAGCACAGAAAGTGACTCCAGCAGTAAATACTTTCTTGAGTCAGACTTAAAAGTCTCTCAGTGCTACCTTCTGAGTAGCACTGGCTCCTAATTCTCACTTGTTCCCTAAAAATGCTCAGTTCTCTCCTGCTCTCTCCTACTTCTCAATATCTCAGCCTCCTGTTGGAAGAGACTATCATATCAGTAATTTGCAGGGTAGTGTAACTATAATTTAGTAAGTGTTACTTCTCTCCAGGGTCTTTGCATTTTCAGCCTTATCTTTCAACACAGAAAGAAACCAGTTGCTACAGAAATCCAGGTGGATGGGAGAGTTATTTTTCTTAGCAAAGCACTTGTTACCTCTAGATTAAAAACTGCACAAAGGAAATCCAAAAGCTTATTTTCTATTTTAAGGTTAAATATTATAGACCAGAGTTATCAACGGAAAGAAGAAACATGTAGCCTGTTGAATTTCTAGCAACAGGCTTGCTGTATAACTTTGAGGAACTTGCTTGCTTTATCTATCTATCTATCTATCTATATCTATCATCTATCTATCTATATCTATTTTTATTTATAAAGTTGGAATTAGTAGTTTGCAGGGCCAACTTGAAGAAAAACATTCATTGTCAAATTTTAAATGAAGATAGAGAAGTTCCCAGGAGAACAAATGTTGGCAAGAATGTGGAGAGCAGGGAACCTTGGTACACTGTTGGTAGAAATATAAACGGTGCGCCACTGTGGAAAACACTATGGAGGTTCCCCCCAAAAATTAAAATCAGAACTAGCACACGACACAGCAATTCCACATCTGGGAATACGTCCGGAGGAAGCAAAATCAGTATCTCAAAGAAATACCCATATTCCTGTGTTCATGGCAGCATTATTCATAATAGGCAAGAAAAAGAAAGAAGTGTCTGTGGATGAATGAATGGATTTTAAAAATGTGACGCACACAGTAATATTATTCAGCCTATTAAAAGAAGGACATCCTACCATTGGTGACAATGTGGATGAAACCAAGGGCTATTACGCTGAGTGAAATAAGGCTGACAGAGCAAGACAGTGCTGAGCCTGATGTCATATGGAAGTCAGGCTAAGCAAAAGGTTTTTTTTTTTTTTTGGTCAGTGTTTACATGAATATTTTATTCAAACGAGCTTTTACACTGTACAAAGCCATGTAAACAGTGAGCATTTTTAAATTCAGATTTAACAAATTTACAAGATCACCCATACCTCTTTAAGGCTCCGAAGTCAAAATCGATTTTGAATCGATTAGTGAAAACCTGTCTAGAAGGGTGACCTCCAAAAGGTCCAGTGGTGGCGATGTGGATGAAACCGGAGGACTATTACGCTGAGTGAAATAAGCCAGACAGAGCAAGCCGTATGAGCTCACTTATATGTGGAATCTTAAAAAAACCTAAAAGTCTAATTCACAGAAACAAAGTATAGAATGATGGTTGCCAGGCGCTGGGAGAAATGGGAGATGTTGATCAAAGCGCGCACACTTAGTTTTAAGATGAATAAGTCCTGAGGATGTGATATATACCTTGGTGACTACAGTTAATACTGTACTGTATACTTGAAATTTGCAGATCTTAAGTGGTCTGTCTCACACACAAAGGGTAACTATGTGAGGTGACAAATATGTTAATTAATTTAGGAATCATTTCACATGTACATCAGATCACGTTGTATTGATATCATGTTATCTGTCAATTATACCTCAATATAAAAAACAAATAGAAGATAGAGAAATTTCATGAATCTCAAGAGACGATTTTAGGAAAGTATGAGGGCAAATGTCTGCTGACGTGGGTGCCCACACAGGAATTTAACATGTAGAGACTGAATCCAATTCATCAGAAGAGAGAAGGGCATTTTGTAATGAGCAGTGAACAAAAATGACTGAGATGCTGCTGAGGTTTCTAAATCTTGGTGAGGGTAAAGAAAACGAAGCTTTCTCAAAAGCCCAGTATACGTTTTAAAGGGATTGAGGACCAGCTAAAAATCCATTAAGAAAGGTATGTATAAAAAGCACAAGTTTATATTGTTTTCTTCACTGCTCGAAAGTGTTTTTACAGAGACTCATGGACATGGACTATAGACCTAGTGGTTACCAGAGGGTAGAGGGTGGGGGAGGGGGGTGGGTAGATGGGATACAGGGGGTAAAATAAATATAGGTGGGTAGGGGGAAGTCGAAGTGGGTAAAGGAGATCAAATATATGGTAGCTGAAGGAAACTGGACTTTGGGTGGTAAACACAATAGAATATACAGATGTCAAATTATAATGTACACCTGAAAATTATATAACTGTATTAACCAATGTTACCCCAATAAACTTAATTTAAAAAAATAATAAAAATGCTAAAAAATATTTTTAAAAGTGTTTTTATACTCAAAGGTGTTTAAGTTTTAATTGCGTTAGGAAGTCTATCTAGTTCCTTCTTAAAATCTTAACATCTGTATCAGTTCGCGCATCTGGCGCATGCGCATCTGGCAGACCATGGTAAACTGAAAAGGGTCACAGGGGACGCAGAAAAACCCGCACAAGAACCACGTCCTGCCATGTGTTCGATGCATAGCACAGAACCTATGTATTGTTTTCTGCTCAGTAAGTATTATCTCTATCCCTTGCCCAACTCTTGGTTTTCTTATTTTAAGAGCATAATTCCTGCCTCATATGATTAGAATTAAATATAATAAAATAAAAAAGCACTCGATCTAGTATTTAGTGCATCATAGTAAGCATTCGATAAAAACGAGTTCGCTTATGCTTCCCCTGGTCTAACATGCTCACTTCTATCCCCTAAATTTCCACCCAAGGGGCATCAACTCTGTCGCAATCTGGGACCAGCATAAACGTAACAAGGAGGCACAAGTGAAGTGAGAAAAAGATATACCACCCTCGTGGAAAATGTCACTTTTTGTGTGAATTTCCTACCAATATTTGCTTTTTCTCCAGAAACACTAGAAAATTAAATCCACCACTAACTGGAAAATGCAATTTGTTAGAAAATTCACATGTGGTAGGTCTAGGTATAAGGAACGAAATTACTCACAGGGCGTAACGAGGAATGAGAGCCTGTATCTGCTGACGGGTACCACACGTGGGGCGTCCCGGATGGGAAAACCCGGCGTGCTGTAGGAAGTAATGACGTAAAAAGAGCCTTCGGAGGGAGGGCTATTGGTGCGGCTTGTCATTCGTCTCATACCAAATACTCATCGGAAAGGGAAAAGGAAATAAATTAATTCTTCGACTAACCAAGTGTGAATTATCTAATATTTCTATTCAAGGACAAGTCGATTTGCTATTTGAAGAATGGCAGACATGCTGAATTATGTGTTCTTTTGACTATGCCAATACTGGTTAATGGAACATACAGTGTTGTATGTAAAAACTGTGAGATACAACAGTTGTCTTTTACATTAGGTAAAGGTGAGAAAATGAATCTATGTCTATTGAAAAGCTCTAGGTATGCAGCGAAGTATGTAAAAGAAAAGCTTGGAAACAAATCTATTAAAATGTCAAATTTTATGGGTGGTTTCATATCTTCTTATACTTTTTTATTCTGAACATTTTCTCTCAACAACATATAACTATACAGTTTAAAGATGAACTTGAAAAGGCTCTGAGACATGAATCTAAATCTTTCATTTTTAGAATGAGGACTTCTATTGCATAGAAAAATGTACAGATTCTGACTCGGTGAGGCATACATGTTTTGTTTGTCGTTTGTTACTGGCAATTCAGTGTTGGAATGCTAGATGAGCTTCTCTCTGTCCTTTTTGGCATTTGTTTGTATCTGGGTTATTGTAAATTTTCCATGTCTAGCTCCTAATCCCTAGTGCCTGCTGGCTGTGGCTATGGAATAGCCTTTCTCAGAATAAAGTTAACTGATCCACGAGGGATGAAACCTACATCTGTGTCCTCATTAATCCTTTACATGCCTACTGGCTGGCCTCCAGCGAGTGGGACAGGAAAGATGCTGAGACCTGCCAGCTGAAGATACAGGATCCTTTCATATTCAGGGCGGGCTCTGAGGGCCCTCAGAGGAGCTTCGTACTCTGTTTCAGTCTCTTCTCCCCTCCTTCCAGCTGCTCACCAGAAATCGCTCACAAGTCATTCATCATCATTCATTCATTCATTCATTCATCATTCAAAAATCAACTTTAATAGTCGCCAACTGATATATCCCACAAATATGTTTGTGTACTGTTATGGGCTGAACCATGCCTCTAAAATTCTATATTGAAGCTTTAACCCCAATGTGACTGTATTTGGAACGAGGGCCTTCAAGGAGGTAACAAAGGTTAAGTGCAGTCATAAAGGTGGGGCTTTACCAGTAGGTCTGGTACCCTCAAAAGGAAAGGAAGAGATGCCAGAGAACTCTCTCCCTCTGCGCCCACACAGAGGAGAGGCCATGTGAGCACAGAGCAAGAAGGCAGCTGTCTGGAAGCCAGGAAGAAAACCTTCACCAGAAACAACAACACTGACCTTGGCCTTCTAGCCTCCAGAACTGTGAGAAAATAAATATCTGTTGTTTAAGCCACCTGGTCTGTGTTTTGGCAGCCTAGGCAGACTCATAAAAACATCTATTCTATGCAGACTTAGGCACAGTGTGAGCAGAACAGACATGGCCTTGAGGAGATACAGTTCAAGAGGAGAAATGCTCTCTTGCCTCCTGATTCCCACAGACTTTTCACTCCGGGTCCAGCCCCAGTTCCTGGAAGACTCATTCCTAGAATACGAATGAGAATCAGCACCAGCCTCCGGCAGATGCCAAGTGGAGGGTATGAGGCAGTGCTAGGTGGATGGGTGGAGAATATTCCCTTCGTTGGGGCAACCGGTTTTTCTGAAGGTCTTCCTCCAGACGGTGGGTCTAAACCTCCAGGAGAAGCAGTTGCATCACAAGAACAGAGAGCAGTAGATTCGGCACAAGGACAGAGTTGGACCCCACGGTCGTCAACATACTTGTTATTCATTCCCACCAAGGTGTCAAAAGGATTTTCCTTTGTTCTTCATATCATCCCAACTAATTGCTTCTGATTCGCAGAGATCATTTGGGGATGATACGTAGAAATGTGGACCTTCATCATTCTGCCATCTTGAGAAGCCCGAACAGGGAATTGTTTTATCAATCAAGGCACCGCAAAGATGACACAAGGCCACTGGACAAAATAAGGTCAAGATCCTTTCTCTTACCTCTTTTTGTTACATGAGCGAGAGTATGGCAGGAAAGAGAGAGAGAAAAACAGAGCAATGATTATGTTTATAAATGTCCTGGGAAATCTCTCTCTTGATCTGAGTTTAAATTGGCATATTTTCACTTCCTGCCAACAGAATAGATTGGGTATACAATATTGGATACTGTATTGTCCAACAGTCTGCTCACTGAGCATCTCCACTCCGAGGGCTCAGACACGGCAGACTCAACATAAGCTAAAGCAATATTGTATAAGGCCCTGCCATCTTAGCTTCCCAGTACCTGGGTCCTTAGTAACACCAGGACCCACAAGCACCATGAGCACTTCAAAGGAGAGGAAGGTCTCACTGGGTGTCAGGACACTATTCAAAAGAAAGAGTCATTAGATGGGAGGTTGGTGGTCCAAATGAGGAAAGATTTCCTAACAAAGCAAAGACAACATGAGCCAAACCTTTCTGGATCTACGGTAGGAGAAGATACGGAAGAGGCAGCTCTGCGTCTCAGGCTCGCAATGATATGGAGGGATGGCCGAAAGAAAATATAACGTAATTTCGTGCTTTGCTGCTTTTTGAAAAGAGTGCTTTTGAGAGCTGACCTGAGTAAGGAGTAGGGGAAGCCCAGGAAGGAGTGGCATTTGGAAGGGAGCCAACACCCTGATGATTCTGATGGACTCGAGTCCTCTCCAAAAGGTGACATAATGAGGTCCTGGAAGGACTTAGACACTGCGTAAGTGAGACTCAGGAGAAGGGACCTTTGGGAAATCTAGGGAACAAGTGAGAGGTTGGAAGAATGGAAAAATGGAAATGTATCCTGATTTTCAAAACATGCAATAAAGTTGATTCTTTACCCTTTCCTAGGCAAAATTCTGTAACGGAATTTTTAAATTATCGTATTGTAAAAGAGGAAAACAGTAGTTCCTGAGGGCCTACGTTGCTTCCTTACAGAAACAAGATTACTAGAAAAGTAAAATGAAATGAATATTCAGAAAAAGTATTCACAAAGTTTTTTTTCTTTTTTTAAAATATTCATTTGGACTTAAAGTGTTTGGTACACGGCTTATCAGTCAGGTGGATACTCTGTCAAATGGCCATAGTCATTGTGAGTCAATTTAACTAGAGATGGAGGCCGAGCTGTGGCCTTGGGCCCATCCTGTTAAGCATTTTATCAATGATGTGTGAAGTTGTAAAGGACATGGAAATCAACTCAGTGGACGATCCAAAACTAGTAACAAGAAGAATCCTAGATTCAGGATGTAAGGTTGTTAAACACTGAAGTTGGAGCCAGAAACAAAGCCACTTTCGATGCTAATGTGAACTTAAACCTCATGAATGGGATGAAAGCAGGTGATGGTCCTTTGTCCCCCTGTGCTGGTCAGACCACTCCTGAAACACATTCCCCAGGCAGCAAGCTTTAAGAGAGGGCTTTTCAATCTTTTGTCCTATGAATCCCTTTGGCAGTGAAACGAAGCCTGTGGACCCAGCTCTGAATAATGTGTATAAATTCATAAGGTAAATAGAGTTACAAAAGAAACCAGTGATACCGAAATAGAATTCTATCCAAATATCATATGTTAGAAGACAATCATTAAAACAGATAGTACCCCAAACTACTTCGTAAAGATCATAATTGGGAGCTATTTGTCTGAGAAGAGAAGACTTTCTGTGAACATGAGGGAGGAAAGGGCAAACGTAAATGTCTGTACCATATCTGGGAGCAGTTCACCGCTTAGGCTGGCCAGGGACTTCCAGGATAGTAGAGACAGTCCTCACCTTGAGAGTTCATGGTTTAATTAAAGTCATCCCTGGACGCCAGTACATCCCATCCAGGGAGGGCCACACTTGGAGCAATGATTTGCTCCCTGGATCCAAGGCAAAGCAGAAGCACTTCCTGCAAGCCTGTGACTGCCTGAGCTGGCCGCCAGCGGGCACGCTCGGCGCCCCTCTGTAAGGTTTGTCAGTCATGCGTCTAGGTTGACAGCTCCTGGGTAAGGTGACGTCGGGGGAAAACAACTTGCTATTGACAGCACAGCCATGTGCTGGAGCTCAAGGCCAAGCACAGCATGACCTCTTCAAAGTCGGCACCCTCCTCCAGACTCCCACATGTCATCATCAACCCATTTACCCCGCTGTTTTAAGATTACCACCGCATCTTCCTTGACGTTCTTAAGAATAAGAGTCTTGTCCCATCTCTCATTGATTCTGTGCTGTCTAGCATCCTACCTGACACGTTAACTGTTCGTGTTGGCTAAATAACTGCACGAATGAGAGTTTTTCAAAATGTTTTTAAATTCGAGTTTAAGTTTGCAGAAGAAAGTACACACACACACACACATACACACACACACACACACACACACACACATTTACTTGACCTATTTTGAAATGCTCTGAAATTTGGGGGCACTGGAAGGCCTCCTAATGAACTCTTCATTTGGTAGCTCGTTACCGGGGCCAGATTCCAGACACTAAATGCCAAGTAAATGTCAGCTGGACATTAAGACGTTAAAGTCATCATTTGAAAGGGTAGGGCTAAGGACAGAATCTGGCTGCCTGCGTTTTCCCTATTCTGCCAGGAATAGCCTTTCTGATATTCCTCTCAAAATTCTTCCCAAAGATCTTTCCTGATCTGCAGTCTCAGGAGGGACTCTGAAATAGCTATTATTTATCTTTCAATTATTTTATATTTTAAGTTATTTGTGTATCCTTAAAAAAAAAATGACCATCTGTCTCTCATCTGTGGCAGGAACTAAACTACACCAACCACGAAAATTCTGTCTCCCAAGAGAACTTTCTTATCCAGCCAGGAAAAAAAAAAAAAAATACTGACACCCTGGAACAGGCGTTTAAGCTGCAATTCACACCGTTTTTCATTTTTATCTGAAACTGCATGAGAATACCAAGGACATGCTTCGTTCCCTGGATACAAAATTCAGATACACATTCCCATGGATGAAGCCACGGTTGGAAGCGAAGCCACAGCTGGAAACAAGGCCACGAATCCCAGCAAGATTTCCCTTAGACAGGAATGTGAGTAAGTGGACAAATGAGTAAGACCACATGATAGTAGAAAGTGCTGCAAGAAAACAAAGCCATGGATCTGAGGGGACAGGGACCCCAAATCTGATATTTGCCAATTGCATGACCTTAGCAAGTTTCTCAAATGATCTGTGACTCAGATTCCTAAAATGCAAACTGGGGATAACAATTTGCCTACCGTGGTTAGTGCTGCGAGGAGGAAATGAGTTACAGGAACATTGCACGGGACGGCGCCTGGTACGGAGTATTCAGAAATATCCGTTATCATTAGTTCTCTCAGGGCAGGACTTTTTATTTGATTATTCCCTGCTGCGTGCCTAGCACCTAGAACGATGCAAGGCACATGGCAGGCACTCAGTAAATATTTGTCAAACGAATGGCTAAGTGAATAGCTGGAGTACAAAGAGGGCTCTTTTCCCAAGAGTCTGTGAGTAGTGGCTGACTTCTTTTCCACCCTCAGTCCTTCGGCCACACGAAAGAGTAGCTAGTGCTAAATGCAAAGAACTCAAGTTTATATCCCCTAAATGACAATTTCCAGATTGTCACTTTTTATCTCAGTTCTGAGAAAAAAAGTGATCTTGAGAAGTGACTAGGATGTGATTTCTAGGAGATTAGCCTAATGTCCATTTCCTGTTTCTTCTTTTCATCTGTTTCTTCTTTTCATCTTTTGCAACTGGTGATTTTAGTAGTGACTTGGTTATTTAGGGAGTCAGAGTTACCTTTGTGGTCTCAGAAGAGAAGGTGATCATTGTATCAAAAAGGTAAAAGTCATTAAGATTCTACATTTGCGGCCAGCATGAATCCAGTGTAGATTTAAAGAATTGTATATAAATAAAATGGGTCTCTCATCCAGATACAAAGAAAGGGTGAAATAGCTGAAAATTACTTCAAATTTCCAAAGTGGTGGATTCCATGAGGCTCAGCATGGCCATATGATAAGCACACTTTCAGGTCAAATTCTTCATCCATCACTTGGCGGAAATTAGCAGTAAAAATACTCATTCCTTCAGAAAGCCAGGCCAAATGCTTCTCTGTCAATAACTGAGGTACTAGGCTACATATTGTTGCTGGATTTTCAGGTATGCCTCTTGGCCTGTTTTTTGTTTTTCTTTTTGTTTTTAATTGTTTATTGAGGTAACATCGGTCTGACTGGTTTTGATTAAAACAAAAATTAAAAAAAACCCCTCTCTCGCAAGGTATGCTGATGCACTAATTTAATTCTGGATGGGTGTTAGAAAACGTTGCCTAAAGTGTTCCATACAAAAACATTATTAATACCCTTAATTAAAACAAAAACAATTGCAGCACACAGATTCAGCCAAATTAGTAAAATTACATATTAGGTAACTGGGTTGCTAAGCAATATTACATCCTCATTTTATTTAATTGCTGTAATTAACATCTCCCAACAGATGCCACAATGCAAGCCACAGAAAAAGAAAGAAAAAAAGCACCTGATCTGTTCCCTCAAAGGGTCTGGAGCTCTTGAATAGCCTCATCCACTGGCCACCACTAACGAAGCCCAAAGATCAACAGACCCCAGGAAAGAAGTAAGGGAAAGAACCGCCAATAAGGACCCAGCTGTCAGGTGGGAGGGGCCGCCCCGTAGCAGCCCTCAGCCCGGAGGAGCTGCAGGACTGCCTCATCTCTATCTCCTGAGCTTCTGTCATCTGCATATGGTGATGAGTCAGGCAAGGTCCCATCTCTGAGACAGTTGATATTATTGAGGGGTACTGACTATAAGCAAAGGCCAACTTAACGCAGGAGAACGAGCAGCAAAAGGAAGAACCAATTTTTGACCGTTCAGTGGTGTTTGGGTGGGTTTCGAAGGGACAAGTGATTGTCTTCCATACACTCTCTGTGGCCTCATGACCGTTCACAGCCAGAGGCCAGCAGCTGGAGAGAGGGAAGCAGACGCCTGCTGGGCAAAAGGCTGCACTGATACACTATCGCTTAGTCTCACAAGGACCCTTTGAAGGTGGCGCCGAGGGCTCCACTTTACAACAAGCGAGTCGCCCATAGCTCTGTGCGGTTAAGTAGCGGCCAGGACCACATAGTGGGTGTCCAGAATGTGAACCCTTTCCATCACACCGGAACAAGGGCCCAACTCCAGCCCGTCAATTACGGGTAGGAAGGAAACAGAAGTGAGAGATTATACTGAAGACATCGTGTCATCCCTGGGTTCAAGTCATCCATGATGCACTTTTCTTCTCCAAGATAAACAAGACTTGCAGTCTGACAGGTATTCTGACATCGCGATCGTCCAACATCTTGGGAAATTGTTCCTTAGAAGTTAATGGTCTCTTTCTTATTTAGTCGTCTTAGAACTAGAATTTTTTAATATGTTATTTGAATTTTCTGGTTATCTCTTACATGTTCCCTTATCCCAGCTATGATTTAATTAGTTCAACATATATCGCAATGTGTATAGAACATATATTATAAAAAGACCATTCATGTAAGACAAGGACAATTAAAATTAGTTCTCTTTTACTGGGAAAATGAAACTATGAGTGAATAACCTGAACACAGAGCTCTTTTAACACCTGGTTTTTATCTCTCACATTTTGAGATATATATATATACACACACACATAATACACACACGGTTACATATGTGTGTGTGTATATGTCATATATGTGTGTGTTTATTTTTTTAATTTTCCTACCATCAGTACAATGTCAGTCCCCAACAGGAGCCTTTTAAAAGTCTCTTAAATTGAACTAACATTCTTGCCCCAAGGAGGAAGCCATCATTATGCCACCTATCTAATGATGGTGGTGCTGTCACAAGTAGCATTCAGAACTAGCTTTGTGGTGTGAGTTGAGGGGTTCCAGTCTCTCCATTTCCTTCTCACACCGCCTCCTCCCTACACACAAACCAACAACTCCTCATCAGCCCAGTCCTTATATCTCACTGACTTTGAAAGACACCATGAGTTCCTGACAAATGCAGTATTACATGCAGGACCAAATATGTCCAATTATTTATCAGTCATTCGTACATTAATTTTAATTATTTTCTCTAATCTTAACATTTGCTAACATTTACCAGTCACTTATTGTGTCTTTGTCATACGCTAAACATTCACATCACTGTCTCAATCGGTCCTTTCAATAACTGTATGAAGCAGAAGATAATATTGCTCCTTTCACACACATGAGGAGACTTGGATTCAGACAGATTGATATTTAGCCCAAGATTACACTGCAAGTAGAGATCTCAGGGTTCACCTCCTGGTTTGTCTGATTCCAGAGTCCCCGAACCTCTCCTCACTCTGCTAACCTCCAACCCACCAACTCCGAGCAGCACCCAACTTGGTGTGAGGAGGGGCGGGAGGCTGGCAGCTAGTGTGACCACCAGGTATATGGGGACAAACGGGATGGACAGCCCACACTTTACAGTCTGATGGAGTGTATCTCCCTGGGCGTGTAGATCCTCTGGTGCTACCCTAGAAAATGCCCGTGGAAAATGCCTACATTCCCTCCAGGTGAGGGGGCCTCCCAGGCTTAGTGTGAAAACCACAAGCGGTTGTAATACAACGTTTGACAAATGCCATCGGCCAAACCTGCCCTGTGGAAAGCGTGCTGCGGCTGGCCTGAGGGCAGCCACTGCTTTTAGCACTTGGAAACAGGTGAGTTCCTTAGGCACCAGCAATGACGCTTCATGTTTAGTAGAAACGCTCAGTGTCTTTGGCTTCCAAGGGCTCTTGCAGGAGAGAAATGGATGCTCATCAGTTCCCCCTTTTCCTGCTACCCCACGGGTCAGAGAGCGGGGCTCAGGCCGACGTCACTCTTTTGACAAGCTCTGCGCTCCCGTACCTTCCACCAACAACCTGGGTGTGCAGAATAGCTGGGTTAAACCTCCTCTGCAATTCCAGAAACAGTGCAACCTTAATCCTCCTGCTCTGTAGGCCTATCTCACTTGCCAGTGATGACGACAGTGACAAAAAACCAACACACGTACTCTATATGGGCAACGGTGCCTTCTCCCCCTTCCCCCATCCCTTAATGTTCAGCCACATCAAATAAGCTTTGGCTAAGCAGGAAATGTTTTCCCAAGGACTCATAAAAAGCTGAGGGATGGGAATAGCTAAAATTACAGCATGTTTGCAAACCTCCCAAGTGTACTGCTGTAAATCGCACCATTGATGCACCCTGAAATCTTGTCGGTAAGAGAGGGGACTGCTGTAAACTCAGCATGGCCGTCAACACCAAGAATATGCGAGTATTTCTGGGGCCACCGCTCTGAAACACAATCAAATTTTCATCTTCCAGAAAAATATAAATTAGATGTGCCTGGGCCTAACACACACACACACACACACACACACACACACACACACACACACATCTAAACAAATAAACAAATCAACTATGAACTGTCTGAGGGAGTAACTTGATTTTGGAAGAAACCTATTTCCTACTGGCGATGGTCCCAGCCAATTCTTGTGCCAAGGGAGACTGTCTGACACCCCGAACACTGCTAGTCCTGCTATGTGCTGGGCATCATGCTAAACAAGGCTGGATGTATGCCAGTTGCTATATGGGTTAAATTCTGTCCCACCCCCACACCACCAATTCATACGTTGAAGCCCTAACCCTCTACATGACTCTATTTAGAGACAGGCCCTATGAGGAGGGCATGAGGGTGTGGCCCTGCTCTGATGGCATTAGTGTCCTTATAAGAAGAGATACCAGAGAGCTCCTGCGTTCCCTCTCTCCCCCCAGGGCTCAAAGAAGTCATGCACTCAGCAGGGTGGCGGCCATCTACACACCCAAGAAGAGAGCTCTCACCAGAACCTGATCATCCTGGCCTCGGACTTCCGCCCTCCAGAATCCTGAGAAAATAATCATCTGTTGCTTGAGCCTCCCAGTCTATGGTGTTCTGTAGTAGCAGTCTGAGCTTACTTAAAACACAGTGATCGTATTTTAATTTTAATAATCGCTTTGCAGTAGACGTTATAATTAAGTTGCGGGAGAGCTAAGGAAAGGTTTATACAGTATACTTAGCAGGGAATGAGAACATGCTCCTGGAGGCTGCAGGGAACAGTGGTTAAGGACGCGGACTTAACCTCAGGTTTCTCTTCCTAGCCGTATGCGGGTAAGTTAGTTCACCTCTTAGTTCCTCTATCTACTTGTCTGTGAAATGGGAATAAAACCTAAACTCACAGGGTTGTGAGGGCTACAAGTGGGAACCCTGAGGACTGCCCTTTCCCAACGCTCATTAAAGGTTAAAGGCGCATATTCCTGACCTCTAACCTGGCCGGCTGAGCCAGCATCCCCAGGGCAGGTCTTCGGGACAGTCATCTTTGATAAAGAGCCAGGATTCTTAAATTGGACAAGTTTTGCAAACTCAGAGAGAATCTATGCATAGTACTTTGGTTTGTCTACTCTCCCTCTCCAAACGTTAGCCACTGGTTTCTTACCACCTGGCGTACAGTAAGTCTTCACTAACATCGTTGACTGGTTCTTAGAAATCTTAAGTGAAACAATGTAAACAAACCCTAATTTTACCAGAGGCTGATTGAAATACAGAGATATGCCTAGGGACTCAACTCCTGTTTCTATCTACTAGCCTATGGCAAGAGTGGTTGAAGACCCTGTGTCCTGTCGAGAACATTAAGTGAGGACTTACTGTGTTTGCAAACACAATACCCGTCACCTGGGATGATTAATTAATAGACACCCTAGAATAAAATTTTAGATGACATGACTCTCTATCCATAAGTAAAAATTGAGCTTACATTTAAGATTTGTATACGTTACTGTTTATAAATTAGACCTCAATAAAATATTTTTAAAAGAAATTTTAAAAAGACAGAACTCCCCTTCTTAGAAAAGTGCACCCAAAGACAAATAATGCTACTAGACACGCTATGTGCCCTAATGGCCATGTATAAAGGACACATGGCCACATGTGACTACATAGAACATGCGAGAAGTACAGGAAGGAGTCACTTGATGAATTTAAGTGTGTGGCTAGGGACGTAGCCAATGGAAGTATTGTAATAGAAGGATCCAGAGAATTCCTTTGATTTCTACCACTTCTGGCAGCCAGCCTCAGTCCACCTCCCGCCTCAGAAAGCTGGCTTTTCCGGCAAGGACAGAATAGTCTGCGTCTTCAGCTGGGGCGAACCCTGCTCCTCAGCAACTCACTCACAAGCCCAGCCCGAGCTACAGAAAGGCACATCTCCCCAGCGTGATTGTCGGGAAAGGGGATGTAGCAAAGGGAGCGGTCCTTTTCCTTGTTTGCTTTCTGAATCTTTCTCTAGGCACAGCCCCAGAGGCATGGAGAGAAGCTGACAGTGACCAGTATATGCAAACCAGGTGGCTGATGCACAAGTGTAAAGGTCAGTTTAAAAAACAAGATTTTCCCCAAGTATATCTATCTCCCCCTGGGTTTGGGAGACAGAGGCATTCACGGTGCATTTAATAGAGGAGGGCTCTGAAAGATCGCCCGGAGTTAAGCACCCTCCTGGTGGGAGAAACACTGGGATGGAAACTCCGGCTCTTACTTTTCCAGGCTGCTGCCCCGGAACAGGCAGCAAATTACCTCCTAACTCCAGGGGACGGAGTCCGAACAAATGGCCAGCGCCGCCCTAACGTCTCGGACAGACTCTGCCTAGAACCAGCTGGAGACCAGCAGCATGATTATGGGCCTAATTTTATCACTGCTGATGGGACTGATATACACCTACAATAATACATTTTTATTTTGCAGCTCAGTGGTCAGGCTGAGTCATTTGGGAAGGGGCAGCGAGTTGGGAGGTTAAGCATCACCTCTGTATCTCCTTTTATGTTTAGAGGGCAGACACCGATTTTTCATGCTGCATCTTTTGTTCTAAATGAGCACAGTTTGCACTGAAGGGGTTTCCATTTTCTATTTCCATACTGGATGCAGGCTTACAGTTTTAGGCCATTCATGTGCTTTGCTCACAATCCAGATACGTTCACTACCCACTTCCCACACCTCCTCAGAGGCCATTTCCTGTGTCTGTGCACCTGTCCCCCACTCCCAGGGGGTGGGGAGGGGAATTTGCTTTTGAAGGTTCACATCCACGACTTCCTTCAGGAGTGCCCTGAACCACTGAGCCCGAAGAGCCGGCAAGAAAACATCCTGCCGGCGGCCTGTGCTTTTGACAGACCGCTGTGGGAGTGGGCAAGTCCCATCGCTTGCCTGCATTGGGACAAATCCAGAGGCAATTGTTTATACGCTGGGCAGTGCCATCCGAGAATGGAAGCTTCCGTGATGATGGCAGCGTTCTAGACCTGTGCTGTCTGCAATGGTGGCCGCCGGCCGTAACCACCGAGTGCGTGAAACACGACAACTGTGACCGAGCAGCTGAAGTTTTTAAGTTCTGAATGAATGAGTGAGTGGGCGAATGCACGGATGGAAGAGCAGCCCCATGAGTCAGGATGCTCAGAAACTGCGAGGAGGAAGCTGTGTCCCAGGGTGGGTTTTATGTTCAAGGTGTCTGGGAGTTACCTAAACTTCTGTTCCTGAAAATCAGTCCAAGAGCCATGAGCCTTATTTCTCTTCTTAGTAACTGGAATGCAGTGACTGTGGTCTAATCTTTCTTTGGTGTCAGTCGTGGGCATGCTCAGAATCTGAACATCAGTGCCTGTGGGTGAGGACTGCAATGTAAACTGCAAAAAGTGACAGAGATGGGGCTGGATTCGAATGGACCGCAAGATGTAGCCTGAATCTTCGCACGAACATTGTAGGCTGTTTGGATTCTGACTATTGAAGCTTTATCGTAAGCATCAATAGTACTCTAATAGCTATCCTGCCAAAGATTTTAAGGCTTAGGAGACTCAAAAATTAAATTACTCTTTTTATATTATGTTATATATTTTATTCATAGCTAAGTGATCTAGGCCAGGTTCCTAACCCGAAAGCTCTATTATCATTGGGGGCCAATAATTTCCATCTTCAGGTCACCCTCGCTGGTCTCCATAATCAGCCATGACTGGAAGTAAGAGGAGTTTTGAGGAGTTTCAGCTTTCCTCACACCATCATTTCAATTTCATGTTACCTCTTGCTCTGCCACTGAGTCTCATTCTGTTCTCTGCACCTGAGCCTTGTCTACATATACCCTGTTTGGCACCTCATTCTGTCGAAAACACAGAACCCGTCTTGTTTCTATCTTTTGTTCAGGACAGATGTCCCAAAACTTCAGTCCACTATCCTCTGTCTGTTTGTTGGACCAAATTCCTTCCAGAGTTTGTCCCACGTTGTTCAATAATTCATTCAACAGACATTTCAGGGCCCAGTATGGCCAGACCCTATGCCAGGAAGGCCGCAAACATTATGTCAGTGTCTCTAGCTTCTAGGTAAAGAAACAGAGCTGTAGACGTAATGAAAGTTGTGCCCATTATCACAAAGCACGTACAGAGAGAGCTGGCAATAGAAGCTGGGTCTGGGAGTTGTCAGTTACTTGAAGGCAAGACTCAGGTTCGATGTGTTTTTGTGCCCAGGATATAGACCTTCAAAGAAGAGGGTGAGCGTGTGATGCATTAAGTTCATATGTCACATGAACAATAAATGTGCACTGAAGGTCTTAAGAAACAGACAGATCCTGGCAGCCTCACTTCCGTAGGAAGTTTCATGCAACTAAGGAAGAACTTATTACGGCGTCTCTCATGCTGAACGCGCTTTAAAAGCACAGTGGAACGTTCCCATGTGACATCCTTTGTGCCACCAAGTGAAGACCCTTGCTCGATAACTGTTTCTACTGAACTTCAAGGTTGTAAATACATATGCCTAGTTCACCCTGAAGGGATGGGATGGAGACCCAGGCAGGTGAGTAGGCTGGGACCATCTCACAGACGTCACTATTCCTTCATGTTGGACAAGCAGTTCGTCCTTTGTCTCCGTGTTGCCTCACGTTTGGCCGTAACCGATAATTCTACCTGGCTAAACACAGGTGGCTAGATTCTGGAGCAACTCTCCACTCCTGTCGCAACAGTAAGCAGTAAATAAGGTGTTGAAATCACTGTAATTGGTTAAAATAGTTTCAGACCGTAAACTCGCGAGACTCAACCACAAAGGCACGGCTACCTGGTGGCAGAAGCGGGTACGTGTGAACCGGGTTGAACCAGGCTTCCTTCCTCCGTGGCATGCTGTCGTAGATTAAAAGGTCTTTCTCAGTCAGGACCACCAGGGCTGGCTTCCACTGTCTCTCGCTCTCCCCGGGCACCTGAAACAGAAGGAGAGAACTGGCAAAACGACAGCCTGAGGAAAGAGCAACCAGAAAGAAGCTGGCACCTCCCCAGTCAAAAGACCCAACAATAAAAGCGCCTTTTGGTTCAGGTTGTAAAAGAAAAACAGGAAGAAACCATTCATGGTCGTATGATTCTTGATTCTTGAAAATATGTTTTCTCAAGGCCTCGGTGTGTATAGTCGGTGCAGCTGAGAAGCAGCCCAGCTGCGAAACAGCTGTCACTGTTTCGCACCTGCCAGTCAGCACTGAAATCTTTATTTTACAGTGGGACGCAGATGCTTGGGGACTAAGTGCTCCCAGCTGGTTCTCCGGTAGAGTGTGTTGTTTTTCTTAGGCAATGGTAAGATTTAAAAGCTTTGGAATACATATCCAAAGCCTGTGGAACTGAGGCGAACGTCTGTCTGAACAAGCATGAGCATCGCAGCCTCTTCCCCCGGTCTTTCACCCTCGGGTTGTTTTGTGATTCAGGCACCATCTTGAAATCCTCTTGTTCTGTTGACTGTTTCATTCTATTCGTTGCAGATCATTCTTTAACTCACGGGCTAGGATGAACTGGCCAGGATACGAGAGGATTCAAACATCAGTTGCATGATTAGGCCTGATGACCCTTAATCTTTAGTTGACCTGGGAAGTCTGTGTTGCTCAGATCTTACCATCCCTGTCTGCCCAGCATGGATCCCATCATACTCCCTAAGTGGTCTCCCATCAAGAAAAATATTCTCCTTCCAATTTGAACTCCAGGATAAATTTCAATGCTCAGTTTGGAAAGACTGGCGCTCCAGCCTTGCTACTCAAAGCATGGATTGTGTTTCAAGAGCAGCGGCATGACCTGGGAGCTCGCTGAAAATACAGTGTCAGGCCCATCGCAGACCCACTGACTCAGGAATTCATTTTAACAAGACCTTCAGGTGAGTCATGGGCTCATTAAAGATTAAGAAGCCCTGTTCTAGATGAAGTTAAGATTGTCTTTGACACTGGCAACTAATTCAGTGCAAACCATATCCAATATCTATTCAGAATTTAAATAAATGAGCTAAATTAATGATAAAAGCTACTTTCTTCCCTTTCTAGTCTTATTGTTAAAGGATAGGAAGTGCCACAGTGAAATCTGCATTGAGGGGGAAGCAGGTAATTGTGGCTTTAGAATGAGTGATCAGAGTTGAGAAGATGTGCAGGATGGTACCCAGGCTGGGCTTTGTAGGTGATGTAGTTTTATAGGCTGTTTGAGTCTGAGTTCCTGCTGCATTATTGATTGCCTGTGTGACTCTGGGCAAGTTATGAGTCTCTGTGCTTCCATTTCCTCACTGATGAAGATAACATCATATACAGTAGTGGTTAAGAGTGCTGACTCTGGGGCTGGGATGCCTTAACATAAACATAGCTCTACGATTTACTAGCTGTGAGATCTGGAGCAAGTCAGCTAACCTCTTCATATCTCAGTTTCTGTATCGATAAAATGGGGAAATAACAGTACTTAAATCAGAGGGTCATTGTACAGGTTGAGTTAAAAAATGTCTAAAATGCTTAGCATGGTGCAGAATAAGCATCATTTTGAGCCTAAGTAGCACGTACCTCATAACTACAGTGGAGATAAAATGAAGATAGTGTGTGTAATGTCCTTGGCATGGCACCTGGCAGATGGTAAAGCTCTCAGTGAAACTTTGAGTGGAAAAAACTGCGGCAGACTCACCGATTTCTAAATTTGCCAAAAAACGGTATTCTTTGGAAAAGATAACAATGACTTTCCCTGGGAAAAAAATATAAGGCAAGCTCAGAACATCTTTGGTGCTGACAATTTCAATCCATTCTTCTCACATCCTTTTCAAAGTTCTCCTAGGAAGAACTCATTGCACAATGGTCATCTTTATTTTTTAATGCCCCTTTCAACCATTCCAAACAAAGCCTTCCGTTTAGGAAGGAAGAAATCCTCTGTGAGGCTATTTACACTAGAATGTGAAGATTGCCTGGTTTATTTCTTCCTTTATACATTTTGTGCCTATTTTAAAAATCCATCCAACAGAACAACAGCAACTTTAAGAGACCAAAACAAGTTGTTAGAGAAGGCAATGTACCAGACCCTACAAGGTGAATAAGATATGGTCTCAAGGCATAAAGTGTTGCTTTTTTTCTTGAAGGTGGGGGGGGGATGTTGGAATAGATTTTTTCCAGCCTCAACATTAAACCTAGTAAATTACTTTTCTAGCTCATTAAGCAGGACTGGAGAAGCTTCAAACGATCCTCCCAAAGTGCTTGCCTTACTTACCTAGTCAGATCTGATCCATTAACTTTGCCTGGAACCCGTCATTTCAATGTGAACACAACTCAGCATCATTCCTCAAAAACAGCATTACATTTGCAAAAGAAACCTCAGCGGCAAATACCAGCAGTACAGTGCAGACCTTTCTAAGAATGGAGTCATACACTCACCCACATCAAGCGGTATAGATAGACGGGAAGAATCCCAAGGCCCTAAAGAATTCCATGGTTTATCAAAGAGCCCTGTGTGACTATGTCATCTCTGCGGGGACTAGACTCAGACTGGGCATTCCCACCATTCCTGTGCGGAGTGTTCATCTTAACACCCTGTGAATGCTCGAAGGCAGAAGTCTGCCCATGAGGACATCCGACCTTCCGGGAGAAAACTTTCATGCTGAAGAACAGGTTTTCACAGCCACATGTTGGGCCGCATGAGCGTCGCATCACAAATCCTTTCGAGGACACTTTTCTTCAGGCTCGAGTGTTTGTGCTGATGTGCAGTGACACCTTCCATTAACAAACCCAAATTTCCTGGCACCCAAAGATTTGCACTGATAACGCAGAGATTCTGGGGACATGTCCGCATTCTGTGACGATGTGACCATTGAAACAGATGTGGTGCGACTTGCGTCTCCGTCCCAGCTTCCCGCCTTCAGATGCCATAGCGGTTTCTTACGAACTGATTGTGTTTCTAATGCGAAGAGTGAAGGGGAATAAACATTCCTTTTTGAAAATACTCTGAGGCTTAACGGCAGCTGAATGCTGCCCCTGAAGTCACTTCTGCAGAACGTGAGAGAAAGAGTTTACAAAATGACCAGGGGAATTTCAGAGACAGTGGGAAGAAGTCACTGGTCAGAAATAAATAAAAGAGTATAAAGTCAACAGGGGTACATCTTAAACTTACACACTGTCACGTGCCAAATATATCTCAATTAAAAAGAAGTGAAGGAAGGAGTCACTGAGTCCTCGATTTCAGACGGGTCTCATAAGTCATCTAGTTCAGCAGCTGTCAGACTTAGTATTCATTGGCCCCTCTGATCAGATTAAATCACAAGCCACAGAACAAAATGGAAAACAATTGGGAAAGGATTTGTATGGGGCGGCAGCCTGGTTGAGGTCCTGGGCTTTCTGCCCTTTATCCCATGGCCACCCACACCTCGGAGTGGGGTTCCTACACCTCCTGAAATACGATTTGGAAACTGCTGACCGTGGCTCCTCTAAAATACCTGGAAGCTGCAGATTACGTTCAAAGACAGTTTTACCAGAACCTTTCAGCACTTTTTTTTTTTGTAGGTATTCCAAAGAAAAGAATGCTACTGTTGCCTCTTAGGCGGAGTCGCAAGGATTCAATGAATAAATGCACAGAGAGCGCTGAGAAAAGTGTCTTGCATTCAGTAAGCAAGCACGCCTTAGAAAACATTAGCTATTCTCACTACGACATTAAAGTAAAAATAAGTGAATATCCAGTTAAAGAGTAGGGCAAGAATTACTCTCCTTCGCGGTTCCGATGTCCTCATCTGCCAAAGGACGACATAAGACGAAATTACTGCTAACAGCCTCTCCAACTTCAAACTCTTTTTCAGGTTACAATTCCCTCTTACTAGACGAGACCGCTTTAGGACCTGGGACTCTCGCTGTATGTCTCTTCTTTGTTCCGTGGACTCTGTTCATGGAACAAGGGCACACTGTGTGGGTTTGTTGTTCTCCCCTCATGCCAACTCGCTCTTCCTAACATATTTACCTTCGGTCTCCTGCATCTCAGCCATCGTGATGCTGCAGTGCAACGAATCGCAATTGCCTACGGTACTCAGAACAGTTGACATGCTGCACAGGGTTGCAGCCTAGGAGCCTAGGTGCACAGTAGGCTATATCCTGTCTAAATTGGGTAGTTCACTGATGTTCATGCAACGATGAACTTGCCAAATGCCACGTTTCTCAACAGAGTCCCGTCATTAAGCAGCGTGCGACGACTTAACAGCTATAAGCACTTGTCCGCTGACGTGCAATATGCTGAAAACGGCCTCCTCTGCGTATTTTAGAAGGATTAAATGAAACGATTTATGGAAAGCGCTTCCCATAGGGCAACTACTGGAAACACGGAACTATCCACATCACACACCTCAAGTGCTCTCTTCCCTCCCTATCCTACTCGAGAAGGAAGGTCTAGATGGAGAGGAAACGACTTCTAGCAGAGTAAAACGGTCACCGGGGAAGAAGGTCAATCACAGCTTTCGTGTGGGAGATGAGGGTTATCCGGATAACTTTTCATTTTAAATCTTGTCACCTCAGGTTTCTAGGTATTTAGAACAAAGCGCAAGATACCAGAGTAATAATAATGAGCGCTTATCAATTTCCAAATGCGTTTTAAACATTAGGTAAGTAACCCCTTCGCCAAGTCTCAGAGAGGCAGGTAAAGATCACCTTCGCTCGACCAAAAGAAGAGGAACGAGTTTAAATGTGGCCACAAGGCACATGGGGAACGTGCCCAGCAAGCCCCACTCAATCTATAACTCTCTTTCAGCCTCATGGCCCAGCAATTGGGAGCCGGATGTGACATCTACACCTGGATGCGAGTAGAATACAAAGGAAGAGAAGGCAAAGAAGGCTAGGAAATAAGTCCAGAACAAGGTTCTGCAGAGCCGCAGCTCCCAGGACGCACCTCGCGCCCCTCACACAATCCCCAAGCCGTCTGGTACCCGCGTCGCTCATTGGCTACAAGGTGGCTCCAAGCGGGGAGCAGACCGAGCGACCCATCCTGTCTGAGGGACGTCAAGACAATAACGAAGAACGGTAGAGAAAGCAGAGTGCAAAATGCGGAATGAAACACACGGTCTGCCTGTGGCACATTTAAGGAGGGTACTGTTTTTCTATGCCGACTCTCCCATCGACCAACAGCGGCAGCCCCCCATTCCCGCTTAATCCTTCCTGCCGAATTCTGAAGCCGGCCCTGCCCTTCCCTAAGCCATACAGAATAAAGCCGGAGATTCCAGGATCGCTCATCGGAGGCGACGTCTAACTTCGTAGGGGAGACGTTGGTGCTTAGGTTCCAGATGAGTCAGTCACCTCGGGTGTCAGCGCGGCCCTTCTGCAAGGCTCCGGGGAACCTTCCTTCCTTCTTCCTAGCTTCTAGGAGCTACCGGTGTTCCTCGGCGTTTGTGGCTTGAAGCTGCATCGCCCCCATCTCTGTCTCTGTCGTCCCTGGACTTCGTTCTGAGTGTCTTCGTATGACCTTCTTAAAAGGAGACCCATCGCTGGACTTAGCCCACCCTGCTCCAACATGAAAGCAGCTAATCATATCTGCAAAGATTCTATTTCTAAATCAGGTCACATCATGAGGTCTCGAGTGGACATGAATTTTGGGTGGGCTCAGGGGTAAAGACAAAACGTTACTCCTGAGAATATGGTGGGAATCCACTACGTTTTCCATTCTTTCTCCCTTTGAACACTTGCAGACATGGAGTCGATTTTTTAAAGTTATTTACTGGGTATGCAGAAGGTCAAATGCTAATGTGCTTTAACAGAGCCTTTGATGGCTCTATTAAAAGTGATGCCTTGGTCCCTGGGATTTCATAATAAAGCCAACCTTAGGGCAGATCACACATACCCAAGGAGATAAGTGCGCAGCCAGGATTTTAAATCTCCTCTCATCATACAGCATCACGGAAAGGGGAGGCAGGAGTACATGAAGGTCAAGTCCCCATCATGACCTGGAGCATTCCAACCACACGAACCTGGCCTTTCAACTGCTTTGCCTCATTTGCTTAGTGCTAATGAGACAGCTCTTCAAATGACAACATTCTAAGATACATTACAGGCAGTGATTCCAAGGTCTCTTCTTGCTTTAAAAAGATTGTTGGATTACCATGCATTTTACTGCAAGTTCAGGCTAAACACAGTCCAGGCGGACTCATAAATTGGAAGAACCAGATCCATCCACCTGAGCCCGTGCCTCAGTAAGTTTGGGTGGTTTTCCAGCCTGCATCCTTTCTTGCCTCTTGAGAAGCTGAATGACAGCCTTATAGGAGCAGCCCACTCTCTACCATGGGGAGGAGGAGGGCCCCTCCACCCCTCTTTCTGCCCACCTCAACCCAGTAACTCCCCCTCCAAGGAAAGAGGTGCTATTACTCTAATTTTCAGATCTAGGAACTGTCATTGGGCCTCTTTTAATAGCAAGCATTGTCCTGTTTGTCAGGGTGGTTGTCTGTGGTCACTCCCCAATCCCTGTAACTGTGTGGTGAGAACATATATGCTGGCTGACTTTAGGACAGAATTATCATTTTGCTCTACGTAATTGATTTATTTCTCTAGCCAGCATCCTACCTTCAAACAGTCTACAGAAAACAAGGTGCATCACTTCAGCCAAATTCTACATAATTTGGCATTATCAGAGTTCAGCATCAGGGCTTATTGAACACTTGCTCAGCTATTAATAAATGTATTTTTTTTCTCGTTTTCTGTTAGTGCCTCATTCCCTCTCTCTCTCTCTGCTGGGGACCCCAGAGATGATAAGGACTGAATAGTAACATGATCCCAGTCCTACTCGGAATCTCCCCAGCACTCAGTGTTCTAGGAGAAATCCTGGTCATGTGCTTGGACCCCAAACTGGATTCTGCTGTGTGACCTCCCTCCCCTTGTCATGTCCACTTTAAATAATTGTTCCCACACATTTACCTTCCTCCATTAGCATTTAAAACTTATGTTCTCCCCCCTCCAGGGAAGCCTTAGCTCCAAATCACAAAACTCCGCTCCCTCAGGCATCTTTGTGGATTAGAGGTCCCCACCCTGTAAGTCTCTCATTACTGAGCCTTGGCTCTTAGAAGGCTACCTCACCAACCATTCTGTCTAGAGTCAAAATATTTATTTGTCACCCTGTTTGTGGCCCGCCACCCCACCCCCAGGACAGAGCGACTCTCCTTGGACCGCTTTCAAACACCAGCTGTTGGAAATGGTGACCTGCCCCGTTTGTATGAAATGAATTCCTCAGAGTGCTTCATAGAGGTTTCATCTTATAAACTTGTAAACATTTCCTTTCCATCTTGTTTACTTGTTTGCTCTGCTTGACCTTTTCTGAGAAAAGTCCCAGAGTAAATTTCAACTCCAGTGCCTTGCTGGAATTATACAATATTATAATTGAGTAAGGTCAGAATAGTTTGAAGTTTGCTCTATCTTTGGGCCTGTTAAAAATAGTAGTAAGTTAGGAGAGAAAGGTTTAGAAAAACGTGACGTATCAGATACTGAGTCATTTAAATCTGATGGTTTAAACATCTACATGACAGGAAAAGAATTTTCTTTATCAAGGACTGGGGAAGTAAACATGTTTTGAGCGCCTACTCTGTGATAAGCACGGTAAGGAATGTTGCGCGTCTTCCCTCCCCCAAATTCATGTTGCAGTCCTAACCCCCAACATTACAGAATGTGACCATTTTTGACAATATGATTATTGCAGAAGAAATTAGTTACAACGGGGTCATACTGGAATACAGTGGGCCCTAATCTAAGGGGAAACTTGGACGCAGACACAGATACAAGGAGAACACTAAGTGAACAGTGAAGGCAGAAATCAGGGTGATGCGTCTACAAGGCATGCAATGCCTAAGATCGCCCGCAAACCACCAGAACCTAGAGAGAAGCATGGAGCCGATTCTCCCTCACAGCCCTCAGAGGGAGCCAAGCCTGCTGACACCCGAATCTTGAGGTTCCTAGCATCCAGAACTGTGAGACGACACATTTGTAGCAGTTCATTATGGCGGCCCTAAGAAGGTAATGCAAGCACTGTGCTACGTTTCACTCCCCTTATTATTGTCCCCAGTTTACAGAGGAAGAAACTGTGCTTCAGAGCGCTCGTGTACTAGCCAAGGTTACATAATTAGAGTTACAAAGCCTTCTTGAGTTATTTGCCTTCTTGACTTCAAAGCTTGTGATATTTCCAGATCACAAAGCCGCCTCCCATAACAAAGGAAAAGGGGGACAAGGTGGGAAAATAAGGGGAGAGGTAGGAAAGAAGATGGCTGGGAACTCCGCGGTAAGGTCTCTATCGAACTGGAGTGCACAGAGTCCAGCTCCGTGCAACTGTGCAGCAGGCTGTGTTTCCCCTTGGGGTCCTTCGGTTTTGCCCTTTTTAACCTCCTGGCACGAGGGGCTTCACTCAGGGCAGACATCAGTTTAATCCAAGTTCCTGAATTCCCCTCCAAATAATCAAAGCTCTTTATTCCCCAAGTCTCACATCTGATTAAAGTAATTCAAGACTAAGTTGTAAATGACTCATAACCCTTGGTATGGTGTTCTCTAAGGGATATTTCTATTTATAACGAGTAGCTGGGGCAAAATTAGTCTGTTCTATTCACTCTTCATTGCACAATTGAAGGGTTAGTAAATGAAGCATGGTTTGTCCTCCAAAGGTGGTGAAACATTCCATTATACTATAATTTGCATTTTTTTTTACCCTGTTCTTCACTGGTGGTGTTTTCCCCAGTACAATGCAAATTCTAAGATGCTGATGTCCAACTTAATGTGCAATGCAGTTTTAAATCAACCACATACGTTCAGCAACTATGAAAATGTGTTTGGATATTTGTAACTACCAAACTTTTCTAGATATTTGCATCACTAGGAAGGTAAGTGGCTCCTGACCTTTCCAGTTCACGGCTTAGAAAGCACTGGATTCCAAACAGATGCTTTCAGCAATGTAATGGTGGCGGTATTAACTATAGATTCTTCTAGACAAGGAGTCACAAATTCGAGGATTACAGAGGACCATATACAAGGGGGAAAAAACCCCTAACTTTTGAGGTAGTTTCTTTTCAACATTAGCTTATCATTTCCCTATCATTGCTAGGGAAGACTGTACGCACAGCATTGCCAAATCTCCAACTTTTCAAAAGAAGCCATAAATGTGTATTCTTTAATGTGAATTCTCCCTATATTTAAAAGTTGGTGTATTAGTTTCCTCTTGCTGCTCTAAGACATCACCACAAACATAGTGCTATTTATCATCTTGTAGTTCTGGAGGTCGGAAGTTCTAAAACCACGGTGTTGTTGGCAGGGGGAGGTCATTTCCTTGCCTCTTCCAGCTTCTAGAGACTGACTGCATCCTAGAGACTGAGTGACTCCACATCAACTGCCTTTTTACCCTCTGTCATCTGATCACCTTCTCTCCACTCTGACCCTCCTGCATTCCTATTATAAGGACCCATGTAATTAGATTAGGCCCACCCAGATAATCCAGGATAATCTCACCATCTCAAGATCGTTAACTTAATTACAACTGCAAAGTTCCCTTTATCAGGTAAGGTAACAACATATCCACAGGTTCTGAGGATTAGGATGAGGACATCTTTGAGGGGCCATCATTCTGCCTACCTCACTTGGTAACTAATTCAGGTTAGAAAAATATGGGACGAAGTGATAGGAAGTTTGGCATTTGTTTTCAAATCTCCAGTATAGCACGCTCGCTCGCACACGCTCCCTCCAAAATGGTGGATGGAGCAAACAAGACGAAAAAAACATTGACCATTTTTAAAAGTGGGTTATGGGCACCTGGAGGTTCATTATTGTTTTGCTCTTTTCTTTTATGTAAATTTTAAGGTCTTTTTCTGAAATAACAAAAATTGAAAAGTAAACAATATGGAGGCCAAGGAAAATATACCTGCAAGCCAGACATGGCCCACCATCTGCCATTCTGCTGTTAAGTAATGAGCATCTACCTGTTGAGAAATATACAACACACACGAATACAATTGCCGCAAAGACATTCACAGATCTAACATACAAGGTTTGGATGAGTTGCTAGTCTTCCTCAAAGTCCTCAACATTCTTCTAATGGACAAGTATAATCTAAATTAACTGAAAGCTGAGGTATGAGAGTGGATATTAGCTACTGAGAGATTCGCAAGAGCAGCCTTCATCTTCAAAACTGTGTGTGTGTGTGTGTGTGTGTGTGTGTGTGCGCGCGCCTTCATTCATAGTGGCCTAGCTAGTGGCTCCCTTGAAGGAACCATCTTTGTCTCTATATGAAAGGTGGATACCAAAAAAAGTAAACTTCTACTGCAGGTGATATAAGTGAAGGGATAGGGAAAGATCTAATTAGTGATCTTTCTTGGAAAACTGAAGTTTATTGGAGAAAATTTATACACAGTGGCTTTAAGATTTGGGACTCTTGAAGTTCTTGAAACACAGCTCTCACAAATGACAACGGTCTCTGTAATAATCCTCTATCCCTAACCTGCTACCATCCCACTCCCTTACTTATCCCTCTGTTGACCTTAAGACAGCCAGGTATTTCTCCAGCAAAATGGGTTTATTTGGGAACAACAAAGAATTACAATTCAGGACACTGGGTCTAAAGGTGAACACCACACAGGTCTAGGGAATCCAAGGAGAGGCGCACTCTTTTATGGGCTTGGGAGGAGTTGTTGTAAAGGAAGCATCCATTGGAGGAAACTGAAAGGTGGAAGTATAGTGACTTTTCACTGGCCGAGTTACCGCGGTTTCCCATTGGTTGAGCTGTTACTGGGCGAGGAGGAATCTCTTCTACCTGCTAGAGTGAAGCAATATCACTTCCTGTGGGAGACGCAAGGTATGGCTCTTCCTGTTGGGGTGAGTGTGGTGTGTTGAGTGACATGTCCGTGAGCGTTCTCTCTTTCAGCCTCCTGACTCCATTTTAAACGCCATTTCTGCTTATTAATTTTCACACTTCTAACTCTTGAAAAATCATCCTTTGGAAATTCTCATCTTATGTGGAAGGCCTGTCCTTCACGTCCTCATGGTTCCGCGTTTTATCTAGGCATGCGGGGTACCCTCATCATGCGTGGGACGGAGGGGGTGTTCAGTAGATCCTGACTGAACTCCGAAGGGCTGACGTCGTACCTAGGCATCTCAGGTCCCAGCAAACACTGTGAACTGTGTCTAACCAGTGTCACTTAAAGGGCCGAGAGGCCTGCAACCTGCATGCTCTCTCGTGGACAGTCTTCACCCACCGCAGGGTCCAATTTCCTGTTCCTTTCGCTGGGTGTGGGTTGTCTATGACGAAAGGCTGCTTCTAATCTGTGACGCTCCCTCATGATTAAATTAGACTCCTCTCAGACTGGTCTGGGAAGCTATTTTATACTTTCATTAACTCTAAAGGGCCATTTCAATTACAGTCCCTGTTTGGTAAACAAGTTATCTTTGACTTACAGACTTCTCTAATACCCAGAAAACATGCCCTTTAAAGGAACACTGATATGCAGCAGAAATTCATAATTTTGTACACAGCTATCTTTTGAAAGGCTGTTGACATTATCACTAAATCCAAAAGGAGCAATTTTTCACACAAAAAAATTGTCTCTGCTTCAGTATCCTCTGTTTTGTTTTCGTTGGGTGTGTCTGTGGGTTGCCTTGTTGATTTTCTCAGTTTATTTATCCTTTAAAAAAAGAAAGCCAAGAATTCTTTGAAGGAAGAGGCTGTTACAGTGTAAGGAGTGTCCAGCCTCAATACCCATTTTCTAAAAGTCATGGCCTGGACTAACAGCCATCCAATTATGTCAGACATCATAACACTGGTTACTATATGAAAGAAATATCAACATGTTCACTTTCAGTCGGATCTACTAAAGTTTTATAACTAAAACAAAAGCAAAATATAATTTACTTTAGAGAAATCTCAAAATTTGTGTGTGTCCAAGGACCAAGTGACAAATTCCAAAGTCCACTTATCTTACTTTAGTTTAAATGTCTTCATAAAACCTGCCCCAGCTGGGAAGGTTCATTTTTTTTTTTCTCTGACCTCCTGGAAGCAAGGAGGCAATCTAGTATGAAGAACATAAATCTTGTTGTCAGGCAGTTCTAGTCTGCAAGTCAGCTCAGCTATTTACAGTGCGATCTTGAACGAGTTACTTATCTTCTCCACGCTTTACTTTCCTCATCTATAAAACGGGGGTGATAAAAGTCTCTCTCCCATATGACTATTAGGGGTATGAAATCAGATAATGTGTATAAATGGCTTATAGCACAGGGCCTGACAAAAAGTAAGTTCTCAAAAACCAGCATTTCTCAAAATTTTGGTCTGTAGATCGCAAATTTCTGCAATTCGGTCTGCTTCAGAATCAGGCTGCTAATTACAAATTCACGTATCCGCCTCTTCTAAAATCCTATTATTCAAAAATGCTGAAGATGGCCTTAGGAATCTACATATATAGCATGGGCCTTTGGGTTAAGTCTTGTGTATACTATTGTTTGAGAATATCTGCAATCAGTGTCAATTACCATTACCATTCTCTACCAGTGATTTCCAAAGACCAGACCTTTGGATGTCTGCCTCAGTATCACTGGGGTACTCATTAAAACTGTAGGCTCTTGCATTCCAAATCCACTGAATTCTGATATCTAGGGATTGAGACTATACATTTCTATTTTTGTAACTTCTGCTCGAGCCTCTGATACACAGGCTGCTTTGGGATCCCCTGGCCCACATAACTCATCCTGACACTGGATCATAGCCCTTTATTTTTTAACCATTTTGTCAGTGTCTATGATACCATGATAAATGTTTGTTGTTGAATGAGCTGACCTGAACGAAAGTGTGTCTGCCCAAGAAAACCTCTAAGCTCAGACAGAGCTACTCAGGGATTTCTCGCTCCTCATTTCTTCCTAATGTTATATTCAGGAACATCTGGTTCCTGCAGGTGGTTTTTCTGAACTCTAGTCACCAATGTACACTTTTCATAATTTCTGTTGTATCCGCTTGTACAATTGTGAGAACAACTGCTAGCTGCCCACCCTATATCTACTCTCCTTTTTACTAAAATAACTCCACTTATTAGGAGTGACAATATATCCAGTTAAAAATTCTATATCCTAGCTCCAGCTTATCTTTCACGTTCGCCTTCCTCCAACAATTCCGACACAGACGTGTGTCCTCGGCCTCCACCCCATTAGACACTCGTTCAGATATCCAAGTTCATACTCATTTGGTCGGGTCATCCGTACAGGCATCTCCTATACTGAAAAGAGGTCTCTTTCATGTCTGCTGGCACACTCTTCGTCGTTATCAAACAGGAAACACTGTAAATGTTATTTCTAAATAGAAAAGTGGCTGTGAAAACACAGAATGACATGTGTTTCTCCTCCACTCTTTAACCTTATGTTTTCTCCCTCACATTCCCTTTATGCAATGAACACATTGGCAGCCAACATGCTCTTTTTGTAATTCTTAAAAGAATCACGAGGAAAATTCCAAGGACATCTGAACATTTGTTAGAAATGAAATGAGACATAGAAAGGTACTGTTTCACACGTAGTACCATGTCAGGTTTGAAATCTTTAAAAATATGAATGTTTTCTGGATGATCTTGGACCTACGTCAGGGCTTTTAAAAAAGGCTTCATATAAAACTGCCCTCATACTAACTATGAGATCTTCAGGTTTCTAAAACTGGTGATGTGGGGCACTAACTATTATGAACCTAACTGGAGAGAGGAGGAAGGAATTCTTCCACTTCTCACTGGCAGACATCATAACATCATAACATCTACCAGAGTCTCACGTCAGCCTCATTTAAGTAGATAACAGTATCTGCTTCACAGGATAACTGAGAATCAAATGAGGTAACATATAGAAAGTAGGAACCGTAGGAAGCAGCACACGGAGTGTTCATAGAAGTAAATGTAAACGCGCACTTTGTTAATGCTGCTTCCTGGACTCCCCACATCCCCGGCTGGCCTCGCAGGGCTCATCAGAGATGGAACGGCATCCACTGTCACATGAGCATATCCTTAACCAAGTCTGATCCCCGCTACCCCTGTGCTAATTGTAGGTTTCAACCCATCACAACAGCACCTTTGATGAATTGGGCTGTCTGCAAGGCACTGTACTTCCCTAAAGGAAGCATTTGCAGAAGTGGGTAGCACACAGAACATCCACCGTAACCGGCTTGATGCTTAGCATCATGGACCCTTAGACGCTTCTCTCCGGGATTTTCCTCAATCCTTGGATCATCAGTAAGTCCTTACAAAAATTAACCATGCCAGACTCCTCAAGAACACACTTCTTGTATTTTCATCTTTTGCTTCCAACAATTTACTTCTTTCTACAGCATCTTCTTATGTGCTTTTCATCTGTCAAACTCTGTTAAATTTAGTCAACTTCACCTCCGCCTTTGGATCCTTAGAGAATTGAAGACCGTTTTCATCACAGTCACTTTTTCCCTCTCCACCTTAAGCCCCAAGGATCGAAGGTGTACACGTAATTCTGGATAGATCTGCCAGAGATGCACAACAGCCCCGGCACCTCCTAACTCTCTGCCAGGAAGGAATGTCTAAGAATAACTCTGGATTTAGACTCACAGTGTGGGGAGTGTAAAGTCTTGGACAGAAAACACATTAACCATGACAACACGATGGGTTATAGACGTGCTACAGCTGCTACCAACGGCTGTCCTGTTTTATGAGTCTGTAAATACACCCATTTTGGCCTCTTTTTGCCTCGTACTCATTTTGCCTGCAACAAATTTTAGGGTCCTCTCTAGCATCGTCCCCCTGAGCGTCTTACAAAGTCCTGTCTGTGCCCTTTTCTCTTCTTCCCTCATGAAAACTCAGTTCTTCTTTTGTGTTCATTGAGTGCAAAGGGGTGTGATTTAGGTTAAAGAAAATGACTTCTTTAATTGGAAGCATTTGGTCTCAGTGGCTGCAAAGATCCATTCTCATTAAATTAAATTGAAAAAGGGACTATTCAGTTGAAGATGATGAGGATGACGATCCTGATAAAACAAGTAAAAAAAAAAAATTTAATTTTACTACTTTCTC
Source organism: Eonycteris spelaea (assembly GCA_003508835.1). Lineage (NCBI taxonomy): Eukaryota > Metazoa > Chordata > Mammalia > Chiroptera > Pteropodidae > Eonycteris > Eonycteris spelaea. The sequence continues at coordinate 4,246,681 of PUFA01000077.1, forward strand.
TTAAAGAGAATATTAGGAGACTATCTCTTCCTACTACTTTTATTAATAGTCACTAATTATCTACAGCTGACCCTATTTATGGGCAAAGCTAAGTCTTCTGTGAACATAGATTTTTTTTAAGTGCGTAAAAGCTGAAAGCTTTGCTAGGAAGCTACTCAAACCTATATTGTGTGTGTGTGTGTGTATATGTATACACAGTCCTATATATATATATATATATGTATGTGTGTATACATATAAACAGACCTATGTCAAACTAAGAAGCTGAGCAATTTAAAAATATTTTTACCAAGAAACTTAAAAAAATACTTAAAAAAAAAATCCATTCGCACCGTTCGAACAGGCCATCCCCATGACGTGAGGTGATAGCCGTCCATTCCCATGACACAGGCCGAAAGAGGGTGTAGCTGTTACATGAGTCACCGGCAGTCAGCGCGTCATCGTAAACTCCGGTGACTGCGGCCACTCACCACGAGGCTGGCACAAGCACTGCCCTCGGCCTAGTTCTCTTCCTCTCACCCTGCAGGCGTCGCCGTGCTGAATTCTGAAGTCCCCTTCACGTCAAATGCCATTAACGGCGAGGGTGACGGGGGTGCCCACACCTGGAAGAGCAGGTGCGTGGATGTTCCTGGCGTTCTCCGAATAGTTCTGCGAAGCGGATTCCTTTGCAGGGGATCCTTCGTCCACACCCTGTTCTCGTGGCTTTTTTTTTTTTTTTTTTTGGGTAAATGTTTATACAGCTGTTAAAAAAGGAGGGGAAAAACAACTTTTGGGACTCAAAAAAAAAAAAAGAAAAAGAAACCCTCCCTGAAACAGATCCTCCTCTCTTGCTTTGATTTTCCATCTTCTCACACTTATAAAAAATAGCTTCCAGAGAGTTTTGATTCATAGGGCAGATCATTAGGAAAAGTGTGAGGTCAGTGAAGTTTCACTGCGGCCACCAGGAGTGGCGTGTAAGATATTTCACCACTAGCTTGGGTACCAGCTGAAGCGAAGGCCGTCAGGGAGCCAGCCTTGGATCCTCCGCAGAGGCGGCCTCGGCCTCTCTCATATCTTTTGCCTTCCTTTGAGGTCTTGCATCTGGTTCCATTTGGTCGAGGTCTTCCATTCAGTCAAATACTTAACTGAGCACCTCCTGTGTCTTCGTGCCCCAGGCATTGTATAGTGAAGAGGGCACAAGTAGTCCCTGTCCTCCTAGAATGGAGGGTCTATGATGGTGACAGACCAAAAAAGCGAGGGAACAAACAAATGATTATAAAATTGTGGTAATAAACAAAGCAAGTGATGAGATAAGGGAGCGGGGAGAAGGAACGACTTACTTTAAATAAAATCATTCTTCGATGGACTGTTAGGGCTTAAACAGTTAGTCTGGTAAGAGTTATTTACATCATAAGAAGAGACAAACCATTAAGCCCAAGAAATAAATGGTTAATGACGGAATTTCAGCCATAAAAGGACATAATGAGAAAATTATTTGGGGAGATGGGACATTGGACAGGGGTTTTTCCTAATCTCATAAATCACCTCATCTAGGAAGCCATCTGGGGAGTCTATTTTTAAAGCTGGATAAATTCACAAATATAAAGAAGTCCTGGTCTGAAAGGATAAACTGTTCAAGACGTTCCTTCTTGGGCTGGGATCAGGCAAGAAAGAAGAACTTTTACCGTTTATTTTACCCCATTCTCTATCGTTTGCATTTTTAATGAGCTTTTAATGCTTTTGTCACTTAAAAAGTATATGCATGCAGGGGCCCTCTTCTGAAGAGCTCATGCTTAAAACGTATAATTCCCGTACCATTTTTATATTTTTGAATTATTTCAAACTTTACATTTGAAGTTTGTGGTAATTTGTCACAGCGGCTATGGGAAAGTAGTATACCATGGTGGGGGGTGGGGGAGGGGCATCAACCTGCCTCCCACAAGTAGTGTGATGGATTTGTGTAAGCATGTGTGATGTGTGTGATGTGTCCACTCCTGTTTCATGGCCAGGGTTCTTGCCAAATGGGCATTTTTGCAGGATGGCAATTTTCAGGCACACTAGTGAAAAAATGAGCATCCTTCACAACAGAACCACGAAGGAGGATCCTAACTAATGAGTTTGCTGATTGATCACCATTTGGACTGGTGAGCTCTTAATGAGGACATAAGTCACTAGCTAATTATACAAAGCAGGAGTTTGGGAACACACTACCACTAGAGGAGGCAGAGCCTGCTAATTTGCTGATCTCTGCAGTCTGGAAGGGGGCCAGCTCTGGCCGAGCCCCCCGCACAGCGGCAGGGCGCTGCCCTTCTCCAGGACCGAAGCTGCCCATCCTGCAGCCCCAAGCTCTTAAGACCTGCAGAACCTGGAAGTCCTGAAAAGGTTGTGGTTTTACGTATTTACATGTAATTCAAACTAAAATCAAGCCCTAATTTTAAAATAGAATATATAAACTGTATGCTGAAATGAAAAGTTTCCAGCTGCAAAATTCTTCGTTCGCTCCCCAAAGCTAAACCTTTCTCTCTTGTGGAGGGGTATTCCTTTGCTGGCGTTTAACCACATGGTGGGCGCACCTGCACACCAGTCCAGCGCCAGCAGCGTTCACGCCCTGTCTGCTCCCAGCAGCGTCTCCTTCTGGGTTTCCAGGTCCTCCCTATTCTGGCCTCGTGTCCTCTCACCAGGGGAGAGTCTCCTGATTCTCAACAGGAACTCAAGGTTTATCTGGGCCATTGTTTTTCACTGGGTCCCCCAAGCCCCAGGTTAATTCCTCATTCTCACCTTGGCACATTTGCTCATAACAGCATCCCCTATCTGTAATGCTGTATTTGGAGATAGGTTCTTTAAAGAGGTAACTAAGTTAAAATGAAGTCGTAACGGTAGGCCTGAATCCAGTATGACTTTTGTCCTTTTAAGAGGCTATTAGGAGACAGACACATACAGAGGAAAGACCAGTGAAGACAGGGAGAAGATGGTCATCTACAAGCCAAGAAGAAGCCTCAGAAGAAACCAACCCTACCAGCACCTTGACCTCAAACTTCTAGCCTCTACAACTGTGAGAAAATAAACTTCTGTGTTTAAGCTACTTTGCGGTACTTTGTTATAGCAGCCCGAGGGAATTAATGCAACTTACTTTAATACAATGAAAGGACAGATACTGTAATAGAAGTCTATTTAAAATATTAGAAACCATAAACACAGAAGAAAAGGATTATATAACTTCTAAAATAAATAAAAAGGAAAAATAAAACAAAAGAACAAAGTAAAAACAATAATCTGGTAGAGGGCAAGAAAAAAAGGAATACAAAAAGAAACAGATAAAGCAAAGATCCTAACATAGGAAGAGTTTGGTGTTTGGTGTTACTTAAACTGAGGGAAATGATGGGTTAAACCACACCTATGCCCCACGTGGGAGCATTTCTCTCACTAATGACCCAGGTGGATGAGCGAATCACTACCTACCAGCAATATAGTCCTGCCTGCAGGCACTGGGCTGGAGCAGGACACCCTGAGCCATCAGAAGGTTCAGCTGCCACTAAGGTGCAAAGCTCCTGCCTCTCCCACCTCCCGCCACCATGGAGTGTCTCTAAGGACAGCCGCCAGCGATGCAGACCCACCTTGGAGAAGTCGATACTCACAGTGAAAAATGATGAAAATGCTACTTACCATGAGCACACACTAATTTTAAAAAAAAATTTATTTAAAAAAAAAAAACAAAACATCAGAATGAATGGAAAACAGACTTTGTCAGTCCTTGGGGAGGGAAGAGAGATGCACCTCACTTTACCTAGTGTCACCTGTGTATACGCACAGATATCTCGCAATGCTAGGCCAGTGCTTTGCCTGATGTTTTCAGGCTTTGTAGAAGATACCAGAAAAATTGGCTCTATACTTTCTGGAATCAGCATAGACCTGCCACACCATGTGAAAATATGTAATCCTAAGGATCCTGAGGTAAGACTTACTAAATTCATATTTTCTACCCAAATCTTTCCTTTTGGGGTCCTCCAGGAGGCTGGACCAATGTCCTTAGCCCATCTGCTCATAGATATCTAATTAAACATGGGAAGACTTATATAGTTATTTAATTCAATACGATTGTGTTTCGCCTTGTACATTTTCTCTGTTGATCACTGTTTGATTTTGAAACTTCTCACTTTGTCATTTCCTTCATTAATCAGCTCATAAACTACTTGAGAACAGGGACTATGTTTTGCATATGTAGCCCACTAATGCCCTTGAGCAGGGCTGACCCTAGAACAGATAATTAACCTAAATTTGCTGAATTTTCTCAATAATGCTAAACAGAGCACGTATAAAATTAATGGTGGTTGTTATTCGTCTTATCTGCCTCTGAGCTTGAGATTAATTAGACCCTTGTTCACGATTACTTTTAGCCACCTGTTTGTTGGCCAGGGATCGAAGAGTGGGGAAAAGCGAGAAGTAGCAAAATCAGAAGTTAGCAACTAACAATTAGAAGCTCTCGGGGGAAAAAAAGAAAATGGTCAATAAAGAAACTGGAACTATTCTTTAAAATTATTTTTTTAATATCTGTGGAGTATTTTTTCATGTTTCCTATGATAGTCTTAAACAATTAAACCATAAAAAGAATAATCACCTCTGAGATACGAAGTGATAGGAAGCCAACCCACATAGCTTCCAAAAAGGTAAGCCAGATGTGTGGCAAATTTGGGGGCGGAGGGAGGTGGGCGCGGGTTCGCTGAAACTACTCTTAGGATTTTTGTTCCTGCTGCTTATTAGTAGAGTTGGTTTTCACATAGAAGACTTCGGCTTCAAGGTTAACTCAAATATCTTCCTTGTCAGCCTTCCCTGAGTCTCTCCAAACAGTGAAACACTGAGCTTCCACTTGATCTCACTCAAATATGCCCTTAGCACATATCACGGTGCCTGTAGCTAACTGCTAAGTTTTGACTCCAGCGCTGGCCAGTGAGCGCTTGCGAAAAGTGATGATGTTTGTTTTCTGTTTCCACTATGTAGAGTGGCCTTCTCCCCTGTAAAAGTACAAGGAGACATTCTGACCTGGAGGAGGGCCCTCACCACACCAAGCTGGCGCCCTGCCCTCGGCCTTTCAGCCTCCAGAATCGTGAGAATTGCATTTCTTGTTTATAAGCCACCCGGCCTGTGGTATTCTGTTAGGGCAGCCCGAAGGAACCAAAACAGACGTTGGGATTACTCTGCAAACACTATCAGTTACTCGTCACAAAACCTTTGCAAAGTCGTCCTTATACCCTTTCACAGATAAGAAGACAGCTTAGAAACGAAACTAAACCAGCTTGCTCAGGTCACATAGCTAGTAGGCATAAAACCAGGCAACTCCATAGCCCATGCTCTTTACCACGGTATACAGTGGCGGTTATTAAATTTCATCGTGTGTCAGAAGCTCCTGAGAGCTTGCTGAAAATGCAGATTTCCAGGCCCTACTTCCTGGGCTGGGGGAGGGGGAATTCTGATTCAGTAGGTTTGAGGGTGGCACCATGGAATCTGCATTTTTACTGAGCATCATGCACCTCCAGGCAATTCTGATGGAGCTCTACACAACACGCTTGTGAAACCCTCCGGTACTGCTGCGTGCTCAACAGATGCCCGATCGCTGACGTCGAATGAGCAAATATAACATCTATAACGTGTATACAAAACAAGTGCTACATGGCACTCTTTGTGTCTGTCCGTACCAGGGTGAAGCGGAGAATTACAATGGTGAGACCGATTTAGGAACCGCAATGTTAGACGAATTCAAATGGGCTTCTTTATATCAGGACACCTTGGAGCCTTCGATGTCGGCAAAATATCAAAGGGACAATGCAGCATTTTTTTTTTTTTCCGAAGTCATTTGATCAGAGATTCCATTTCTTCTTGTTCTCTTACATAATCCCATTTTAAAACTGCAGTAACCGAGTCTAGAAAGCAGCGCCTTGGCAAATAAATTCACGGTAATAGCGTCCACTGATATGGGGCCCTGCAGTTTACAAAGTGCTTTTGCGTGCATCGTCATTACCGTTTCCGGAGGGGTAGGGGGAGACGCAGGCTCTCAGAGACACTATCAGCGGTTCACCCAAGGAGAGAGAGCTCATACGAGCAGAGTGAGGACTGGAACTGAGTCCTGCGGGCCGGGATCCAGTTTATCTCTGGGCACCACGTGGGACTCTTCTCTCCCAGATAACTTTAGAGCTTCGGGGACACAGGTGTGACACAGTGCAAAGCCATTTTTCCTTTCTTTGCCTCAGTTTCCTCATCTGTAAAATGAGGCGTTTGTAACAAATTTAAGAGAGGAAACTTGTCCAAAGTCAAATAGCTATTTTTAGTAGCATCACAGAGTTCACGGTCAATTTTCTTAACTCCTTAACCAGTTTGATCGATCTGCATTAAACTAGGAGCCGTAAAAGTGCGAGGCACTCCAGCTGCAGTAAAAAAAAATCAGGCACGGTCCCCTCTCTGACATATCACACCTCCCAGAATGGTTGGTAGAAATTCTTCTGTGCAACTGTCTTTTGAAAAACTGCTTCCCAGGCCAGAGCAGCATGCCCTTTTGTGCCCTGGCTCTGGCCTTCCATCTCCTGAAAAAAAACAAGGCACAAAAACAGACGAACAGTACAGCACTGCCTTGAAATGTCACCAAAGTCCTCGTTGCCACTGCCACATGGCCAGCCGTGTCTGAACGCCTCAAATCTACAGTTACTCAACAGCAGGGCTGGAACTCAGCTTTACTTTGGTAATAAAAGCTGCTACCCGACTCTTCATACATTTCAACTTTCCTCCCTATTTCACAGCTCAGGAAGCATCGTTCCGATGTGGAGGGATTTTTTTTATTATTATTATTATTTAAGAGGAGATATAAGACAGCTTATTTTTTCCACCTCGCGATTGCATATCACCTCCCATAAGCTATAACACGGTAATTTGCAACACGACTTTTAATTGCTCACGTCTGTTAAGACGCCAGGGCATTGGGCGTCTCCTTGCTCTCCCCCCGACTCCAGCTCGTTGTGTGTCTGGCACCGGCCCTGCCAGAGCCTGGGTTAATATGTACTCATTAGCTGCACATTAGTATCAAACCAAGAATCAACACGATGGATCTCACATGTTGGAGCTTGGGTCAGAGTCTCAGCTGAGGCTCCTCGAATGCAGAGGCCAGCAGCCGGAGCACGCACGGAGCGTGTCGTGCTCAAAGGGGTTCCTGGGGAAGATGACAAACATGGGGCCTCGTTAAAAACTGAGGGGACAAAAAGAAATGTCCCTTCGCAGGACCCACGAGGCTTCACGGTTCTCGATTTGCCTTTCCACTCACGTGAAGAATTTATCGGGGTTATCACCAAAATAAAAGAAAGCTGAGCATTCAAGTGGCGTTAGCATATTTCCAGGAATCAAATAGTACCATGCATCAGAGATCCAAGCAAAAGTTTTAAAGCATGTCCTGTTCGATCCAAGTGTTATTTTTATCCTCCGAATCACATAAGCTGTTTTAAATCCAATGGCAGTAACACAATTACAGCATACGTTTCCACTTCCTTCCTTCCCTCCTTGCTTCCTCTCTCCCTTCCTTTCTTCCCTCCTCCTTTCCTTCCTCCCTTCTGTCCTACCTGTTTTCTTATTTCCTTCCTACCAGTTTCTTCCTTAACTGAATGTAGTAATAAATAGTCCTTCAAAAACGCCCCGGAGTGGGGTCTCTCGAAGAATCCCCTGTAACGTATCATTTGGCACACGAATACTCCTCGCCTACATCCCATCTCCTGTTGGAGGACAACTAACCCTAGCAGAGGAGGAAACATTAAATTAAGAAAGAAAGGCTTCCTTGGATCTCCAGGTTTGTCATGTTTCAACCTAATTATTTAATAGGACATTTTGGGTAGGACTGTCATGCTGTTAACTAACAGTTTCCCTTTTCTTTAAGGGTGGAACAATCAGGTAAGAGACTACAGCAGCTGGTGATTTTAGAGATGATTACTCAACCCATCATGGGCACTTAAAATTAGCTTGATTTTTGAAGAACCAGGTTGGGAAAAAAAAGAAAAAGGAAAAAATACAACCCCATGTTTAAAATTACATGGACACGAGGTGCTCGCATTTTCATAAAACCACTTAAAAATGAAAGGTCAAACTAATCATTCCGACACTGAGAATCAGCTTTCTTGTCAGCAGAATTCAAAGAGTAGCTTTTGTTCTCAATGATCACACCTTTTTTGGTGAAATTCCAATAAGCACTTTGCACCATGACAACCACGAGGCAGGCACAACATCCCGATGGAGCCGGTGTTCTTCCCGCATGGGAACGTGGCTCGTGCAAAGCAGGTGGCCGTCACCTCTAAACGGGGCACACAGCCTTGGGCGTGGGCAGGTGCTCGCTCCTCAAGAGAACAGAACTCAGCTGTGCCCTGGTAGTTGCGTGGTATAGAATCGGTGAGTTCTCAGGAGCGTTAAAGGGAGTAACGAAGAGGAAGTCATTCTATAAAGCACTAAGCAAATATTTAATGGTTGCTATGTGTCTCTCCAAAATGCATATGTTGAGAACCTGATGCCCAAGGCACTGGTATTAGGAGGCGGGGCCTTTCGGAGGTGATTAGGTCATGAGGGCAGAGCCCACGTGAATAGAATCAGTGCCCTTATAAAGGAGATCCCACAAAGATCCCTCCCCCTCCCACTGTGTGAAGACAACAAGAAGTCTGCTGTGCGGAAGAGAGCCCTCGCCCGACCATACGGGCATTGACCTTGGACTTTCAGCCTCCAGAACTGTGAGAAATACATTTCTGTTCTTTTTAAGCTACCCAGTCTATGATATTTGGTTCTAGCAGCTCAGACTGATCAAAACAATTATTTAATATAACTTGGGTAGTTCTTAGAATCAAGATATCAAGGAAGAACTTTTTTTGTAGGAGAGACACTGGAGTGTCCACTTCTAAAACTATTTCTATACAATACATAAAGCCCTAGGCTATATTTCATAAAAAGCAATATGCTACAGTTCTCTAACTTATTAAAAGACAGATGGTCCTGGGCTTACAGATCTTATATATACTGGGTAAAGAAAGAATTAACATGTAAAACTCACTAGAACTAATTGTGAAGTAGAAATGAGCACCTAGCCCAGTGGTTAAGCACTCAAAAAATATTGAATTATGGTCCACTAAGAATTTACAGCACTCAGCTTCCTCATACATTGTGGGTGTTGGCGCCCCTGGCGGTCACCCTTAGTTCGCACGACAGCATGGCCAACCACACTCGGAGGCTCAAAACTTACCTCCAGGTACCTAGCTCGGAGAGGCTAGAGCTATGGAGAAAGGAGTGGCGGATGCTGAACTGAGCCAAGCAAGGTGAAAGAGAAACAGAGAACACACGTGGACCAGGGGATGCCCAGGTGACTCTAGATTTTCATACATTGCTGAGAAATGGTCTTTGAAGGCAATTCCAAGGAAGAATTCTAAAAATGCAGTAGTGCAGCATCTGAGCGAAGGTAGAACTGCCTGGGGGTGCTGAGAAAGGCAGTACCACCTGAACACATACATTCTGTGCTCCGGCACCCAAGATAAATGGCTGCTTTTCAGTGAGGCCACGCATTGCGTTCCTTTAAGCCTTTGCTTGGGCTGTTCCTGCTATTTGGTTAGGCTATTCCTTCCCTACCTGATCTTTAAGATTCAGCTCAGTACCTTTCTTACCTTTCCTTAGTCAAGTTAGCTGATTCCTTCCTAAGAGCCCTTACAGGATTTAATATAGAAATTACAGCATGCATGCTTCTGTATTTGGAATTCTTACTTTCCATGTCTGCCTTCGCCATTTGTTGGCGAGTTCCTTGAGAACGTCTTAGTGTCTCCTACCCACTGCCTTGCCCGTTATACACAATTATCTAAAGTCACTTCCCTTACGTTCGCATCGCTCATTCCCTTCATACTACCTATCACTATCTAAATTGTTTGTTTTCTTGTATATTATTCATCTCCCAAGATGAATAATATACAATAAACAAGAAGGCCATTAGACTGAGGTGGCTCTAATGCCCTGGGAGACTGTGAAAGCAAACCAAAATCCAAGCCTGGAACTGGTCTCAAGGTTATAAAATTAAAACCTAGAGATAAGCAATCACTAACAGCACCAGTGTTGGGTACACATTTTGATTCAATCTTTGCTGTTTGGCCTTCGTGGATTTAAGACAGTTGTTTTGTGCATGACTCCGAATGCCGAGGACTGGCAGTCGCTTGCTTTTGTTAAGGGCCAGTTCTGAAAGTGTGAGTTGACACAGTCCCAGAGCAAGCTAAGATATATGCAATTAAGTTGTGCAGTGTGTTCACATGCACACACGCACGCACACAGACACACGGCATTTCTGTGTTTTGAGCACTGTTAGGAGTTCAAAAGTAAATGTTCATGTGAAGTTGTCATGAAACACAGACATGCCTACATGCTCCATCTTCACAATGGAATCCCCCGACACATTTTTTTCCTACTGCCTCACACAAGAAGCCAATTGGGTGATTAACATTTCTCTCCTTTTCACACCCATTAGTGGAGGTGCTAATAAGCAGAGTCTAGGAAACTGCAACTAAGAAGCATCAGACAGATCAGAGTTCACAGAAGACTTAGAAGGTCTGTATGCAGAGCAGAGAATGAGAGAATGAGGACCGTGGAATGGGAGGTGGAGAGGTAGGAGAGTAGAGGAGAGGTAGATGTTCTGGAGCCACGGCTGAGTTGTTTGACAAAGAAGTGTGATAATGAGCATTGCCAGTGACATTTTAGAAGTCTTCCAGGACAGAAGGAAAATGTCGATTCTACTTAGGGCAAGAGGGCCACTGGCCAATGAGTCATCGTGATCAGAAACCACATCTCATCCTGTCTTCTTCCTCCTCCTGATGCTCCTCAGGGTTTCACTCTTTTGTTCTCTCTTCTCTTTTCTTTTTAGAGATCTCTTCCACTCTTTGACTCTCTCTCTCAAGAAGGTACTCCCAATCTCTATCCCTACCTTCGATCTCACCAAAGTTCTGGACCAGTAGTCACCTAAATTCCCCAGTGGTGAAATGGCAATGAAAGGATCACATATTTCGTAATTCTGAATAGTTCTTACAACACCTCACATGGAGGTACACCCAGGTACAGCTAAATTATGCCCTGGACTGAAAATTACAGACATGAGTTTTAGTCTCATACCATAATTATGGTCAAGTAACAAAATTGCCAATTTATACTCTATTTAATTTTTTCTGTATCTCTTGGCTCTAAAGCTCTGTAAGAATCTATGGTTCTTAAAGCTCATGCAATAAGTACGGCATGAATCCAAGCTGTGTGCAATAGGTACCTGGAGTCTAGAGCCCACTTTTTTTGACTTCTAACCTAGTGTTCTTTTCTTTAATAAGGATGAAAAATTCACAGAAAATAAGGAACAGCCATTCAAAGACCATCACACCTGCATCTCACTCAAAATTGAGTGGCTTGACATTTTCAAGTAAGAAAATCCCCAAGTGACACCAAGTTCATGGCCTGACAGTTCTTATGTGAAAGGATGATTGTTTAGAACATGCAAATGAGGGTTAGGTGCAGACACCTGACCACTCTGAACACATAATATAAAACTGTAATTTATTCCCGGAGAAAATGCATTGCAATGTCTACTGGCAGCACGAAATGCTTGTGCTGACTGGTCCACTGATTCACTCATTTGACATAGATTGACCACCAATATTTCTCAGACACTGCCTAGGCGTTGGAGCTACAGACCTGAATAAGAAATCGCCTCTTCTCTGTAAGGTTACAATCTGCAGGGCAAAAACAGACCAAGGAATATTTTAGGGCCTCCCTCTGACTCGTTATGAAAGGCAAATGAGTAGGGGACAGTTCTGAGGGTCCTGCTTGACCTCTGAGGCTCCAAAAAGACCCCCACTTTTATCTTGACACAGACCATATGTAAATATGGTTGTTGTTAAATCAGATTCTAGAACTCAAGCTACATCTATATTTCTACCTCTAATTCTAAGTAAAATCAATATGAAGACCTTCAAATTTACTCACTTGACAAACCAGAGAACCGATTCAGCTTACAAGACCTGAAAATACCACCTTGAAGGAGTTTCAAGATGTTAATTTGCGTGGCATTTGCAATATTGCAGCCTAGTCCTATTAGAAGCAATAAAAAGCCCAAACCAAAAGTGTAAGGGTGCAAAGGGATTCTGAAAGTGGCATTTGGCAATTTCAAAGCATTAAAAAATAATTAGTCCAGGGTATGAGGGAGGGAGGAATGAGTAAATGCCAGAGTGAACTAATAAAGTTTGAATGTAATAGTAAATAAAAGTAAACTTCTAGGTAGTGGCCATAACCATCAGCAAGTCACAGAACTGGCTACTATCTTTATGCCATTTCATGGTCCCATGTACATCTTCTGGAATTTTTTCCCCCTCTTATGAACACACTGGCAATTTTAGTAGATACTGTTTATCCTCTGCCAAAGTTCCCTTTACTGGTGCATCCAGCCCTCACCTGACGTGGATATTGACTGCTCACAGCTTAACCATTCTCCTTCTCTAGAGAATTGCCTTAGCTGATAGTGGTGGCTCACAGCCAGTGGCTGACTTATATGTGGGTACCAGCTCCTGACTTCCTTGGCGGAAGATGAGAGAGCTCTGTGCTGTAATTCATGCTTCAGAGCTCCTTGTGGGGTCGCCTTGAGGCTAGACTTTAGCTAATGCCACCTCTATGCTTAGTTTCCTCCCTGTCTATGATGCTTCCTTCACTTCCTTTCAGGTTTCTTCCAAGAGTTGTTTAATTAATTAAACAAGAAGGCCATTAGACTGAGGTGGCTCTAATGCCCTGGGAGACTGTGAAAGCAAACCAAAGTCCAAGCCTGGAACTGGTCTCAAGGTTATAAAATTAAAACCTAGAGATAACCAATCACTAACAGCCAATGATGAGGCTTGAAGCTATGGCAAGCGATAATTCCTTACTTTGCTTCTGCACTTTCTCTATATGAGTCTTTCCCAGAGCGCCTGCCAGTCAAGTGCTTATAACCACTTCTAGGTTGGCGCTGCCCAAATGGAATCAATTTTTGCTCAAATGAACTTTTAAAAGTTTTAATATACCTCAGTTTCTCTTTCAACAGAGCCTTCCATCAGTAAGCACTCCTTAAGATTCTTCATCTCAGACTCGGATTCTAAAAAAAGTTCTAACTTACATTAATCAGTGTATTGACAGGCTTAAAATTTCCATGCTGCCTGGACATCTTTGAGCTTCACAGGGGCCAAAATGCCTACGGGTGAGCCCTCCCTGCTCTTATCTGTTAGACCTGCCACCCGGTAGGTTTCCGACTCAGCTAGTTCCCTTTCCAACTTAGCCAGCTGCAATCTACCTAGCCTCAACCTTATGGGCTTTACTTCCCCGATCACCTGCAGAATTATTCACACAAGCCAATCACATCCTCCCATGGCAACCAGGGAGCACCGCACCCTCTTGTTCCTACAAAGCCTGCCTCCCACAGCCCCTGTTTCCCTCTGCTCCCTGTGTAACCCCCACGTGGCCCTGCGAGGCACGTGATGTCCTCCTTCCCAGGCTCTGAGTATCTGTGACTAAGAAGCTGCTGCCAGTCTCGTCTGACCGTTGCTGAGTGGCGTGTGTTTGGCCATCTCACACTATTTAGCGTAGGGATCCTTCCCTTACCAGGGGGATTCATAGGGGATGATTCCCCAGAACAATCAAATAATGGAAATCAATAGGAAAATCATTTTTTTCTTTACTAAAGTCTTTGCTGGAAGAGATCTCTTTTATAAAAGAAATGCAATTTGTAATGACAAGAGAGATCAAATGAAGTTCAGCAAAGTCTGCTAGCCACATAACCAGGCACAGGGAGCGTTCTATCCTGAACCCTGCAATCTTCTCCACAGAGACTGAACCAGGCCCATGTGAATTTGTGGGAATCGGCCTGCAAGAATGAAGTGTACGCGCCACCATCTCTCCCCCATGGGCAGCTCTGATGTGTCCTTGGTGAGAATGACTCCCATAACTAAACTGCACTGTGAAGTCATGTAGAAAAATGGGCATATTTTCATGCTTTCATTATAGCTCCCTCTGCCACCCACGCACCCACCCGTCTATCCCAATTTGAAATCTCTGATTTTTATTAGCGAGAATGGAAGATGGCGGAAATCTGAAGTACGTTCACATCGGCGCACTTACTTTAAACACTTGTAGTAAGAGACCAAGAGGGAGGTAACCAAGCTGCCGCCAGGTTTTCCTCAGCCTCACTCCATCTCAGAGGTGACTCACTCGGGCACTTGATGACCAACTCCCTTTTAGAGCAACACAACATGCCTATTAGCACTTAATTGCATTAACAGTCTGTTTCCCAGCATAGCAAACAGTCTTGATTTGGAGATGGTGCAAGTCCAGGGAGCCTGGATAGTGGTTCTCTTCCCAGGTATCAGATGGGAGCTTCCTCAGGTCAGAGACTATTTTCTCCCTGGAAGAAGTGGTGGGGAATTCTCACTTAGGTGATTTTTAGGCAGATGGTGGAGCTGACATATTTATAGGCTCCAGAAATATCTTTCCATTAATTATACCAAAATCTTGATTACAAGCATTCCATTTTACTCAGGCCAAGGCTATTTTACATTTATGCTTGAGATTTTTCAAATATAGGTGGGAAATGTAACTAGAGAATGAGATTACTGGTGGGTTACATTTACCTGAAACTTTGGGGGATAAATAAATTGCCATTGTTAGATCTAAAATTGATGATGGTCTAGTGAATTATGTGAGAATATATAGGTAGATTTACAGATAGACATAGATATAGATAGGTGAATGAATAGATAGATGTAGATGTATAAGACAGATGAGTGGATAGATAGAAATAGAAATAGATGGGGGAAGGAGGTGGAGAGATAATAGATAGATGAGTGAGAGAAAGAGAGATGCGGGAGGCAGTCCTGCCCAGTGCTGGACAATCAGAATGATTGTGCAAAGTGAAACGACATTATGTAGTCCTAATAACCAATTGGAAAACTTAATATTGTTCTATTGCCTTTGAAAGATTTTATTAGAACATAACAATTGTTTACTCACTTATAAATGTATAGGGAAATGGAAAAGTAAAACTAATGTTTAGTAATCTACCATTTAAAACATTACAATGATTGAAAATTAACGTGCTTTATTCCCTGTCGAAATAACTTTTCAAGAGTAGTTTGAACAGGGCTGTTGCCTTGTCCCTACCATACAACTTTATGATACAGAGCGAGCATCTTTTCTAGGCCTTGGCAATTTGTCACACTCCTTTCTAAGTCGGGATCAGCAAGCAACATTTTATACTTTGTATTCTCAATGACGTGAAATATCTCTGAGAGTTCCTTTAGTGGGAAGTTTTCCGCCGGTGTCGCTTCCTCTGGGGCATCTTTCTTCACTGCTGCTCTCTTCGTCTACATCTGTAAGTTTACCTTCACTGAGTTCTTCTGGCTGAATATCAAGAGTCTCTTAAACGGTATCACTGTCAACACTCCCACGGTCAGTGTAAATATCCAGCCATTCACATTGGATTTGAATTTCATTTCCAGAGTTATCACCTTTGGTTTCGCACCACTTTCATCTTTCTTCGGACAGTTTCCCTTTTCTATTATCCATTCTTGCAGAATGTTATATCGATTTACCACCAGGAAACAAAGAAGAAACACAACTGCCCACTTTGCTGTCTGTGTGTGAACTGACAAACAGATACTCAGTGACCAACTTCTGAGAGATTTTGAAAGGAGGGACGTGACTGGTCCCTGATCAGGATGAGTATCTGCTACTGACAGAGTGATTTGTGGGCTGAGGAGTTCGCAGCAAAGTTTCTACTTTATGAAATTACTCGTAGTTAACATCCCATGGTAACTGAAATTTGAACCATGTTGTTGAGAGACTGGTGTTATTAATTAAACCATGGAAATGTGCAAACAAAGTGAAATTGTGTACGTGAGGTTTGCGTGTCATGTGTGTGCGTGTATGTTATAATCTAGGGTTCCCCTAACCTATTCTATCAAGATGATTTTGTTCTTTGTAGGACTGTTCTTTGGGCTTCTGCAGCACAAAACCAGAGAGGAGGATTGCTGTGTGAAATATAAGGCATCTAGCCAGAGAGGTTCAACGGATTGATGTAGTCACGAACGGATGGGAAGGAGAGGATCTATTCTCCTTGATTTTTTTCTCTTAGTGTCATGGGAAGAAGGAAAGCAGTGGAAGATCAGAATGGATTCTACGTAGATAGCGGAGTAAAAAGGTTTAGAGATTTTTATCCTATGTGGATTTTGCCTGCCGTGGAGTGAATGCTTGTGTTCCCCAAAATTCATATGTCGCAGCCCAAAATGTGATGGTACTGGAGTGGGATCTTTGAGAGGTAATGAGGTCATGTAGGTGGAGCCTCCATGATGGGACTAATGTCCTTATAAGAAGAAGAGGGCTGGCCCTCTGTCTCCCTCTGCCACGTGAGGACCCAATGAGAAGAGGGCTGTCTGCAAATCGGGAGAGGACTTCCGTCAGCACATGACCATCCTGCTACCTGGATCTTGATCTTTGAGCCTCCATAACTGTAAGAAATAAACTACTGTTGTTTATGCCACCCAGTCTGTGCTACTTTGATACAGCAGCCAGAACTGATGAAGACACTCCTTATTTTCATAAAGGCAAGTAAAGGATTTTGAGTGTTTGGGGTATGTTTCTTAGTTATGAAACTGTGCTTTTGGTACGTGATACCACTCTGACACTGCATTCCTGGGGGGTTCATTCATAGGGACATATATTCCCTGAGTCCCTTTATTAACTCACCTTAGGTGAAAGCTTTGGGCTTGTATGTTCGAAAGAAGGCTCAAACTCTGGCTCTGCCACTTACTAGAGGAGTGATCTTAGAAAAGTTATTCATTCTCTTCAAGCTGACCTCATAAGAAAGAGATTATTTAAAGCACGTTGCCTGAAACAGACTAGGCACATCATAAATACTAATTACCAACTTCCCTTCCTCCAATAACACCCAAGGGAGGCACAGTGTTATAAATGCCCCCATTCGAAAGAATCTGAAGTGGATATGTGGAAAACTGAGACTTGAACTTGCATCTCAGAGCTTCCAATTAAGTTGTATTGTTTTGTCATTTTGTGTTTTTTTTTTTAATCTGACGAGAAATAGTTTGCAAACTGAGATAACAAGTGAAGGAAGCAAAAGCAAGGCCTGATGAACTAAGCACAAAACAATTCGACAATTCTGCCATGTCCCTGTTTATTATTGATTTTCTAAGTTGTAAGAGAGTTACAACTCTGTTTTTCTCATTTCTGAAACCGGACCTTGAAAATACCTCAGTGATAACTGTAAAAAGATTAACTAAAGAATAATGATTTAAAAAATGTGTTTGGGGCATGACGCATTTTATCATTCAGGGTAGGGATCGGCATTCCTGGACCCTTTTGAGACAGGTTGTGGCCTGCAAGGAGTTAAAGATGTTGAGACCAATATGATCGTGGGAAAGACTCTACATTGTGCACCTGGCCCATCTACAGGTGAGGGTGCTCACAGGGGAAAGGAGCACAGGACCTGACACTATGGTGTTAATAGGACAGGAAGTCAAGCTGTCCTTGGAATATGGCCCCAGTTCAAAGGCTACTGGACCAGCACTGACCCTGATCCTGTCGTGAGTCCAGAGAATGACTACTAGATTTTAAGGAAAGAATAAAATTGATTTCAGTGGATTCTTTTATACGTTAAATAACTTATGATATCACAGCATTGTTCCACTCTCTATTTTGTATTAGAGTGTGCCTTTAGATAAAACACCTTCCATCTCTGGGACCCAGATTCCTCATCTGTGGAAAGAAGAGGTTGGGTTAGATCACTCACTGTCTTTGTTGAGGCTGCGATAACACAGTACTATAGATGGGCGGTTGAAACAACAAACATTTCTCACAATTTTGGATGCTGAAAGTCCAAGTTCAAGGTGCCAACATGGGGTGCCTGTGAGAGTCTCCTTCCTGGCTTGTAGAAGGCTAACCTCCCGCTGCATCTTTCTATAGTAGAGGAAGATAGCATTGGTCTCTTCATCAGTCCCATTATGGGCACTCTACCCTCATGACCTCATCTAAACCTAATTACCTTCCAAAAGCCCCACCTCCAAATACCATCACATTGAAGATGAAGGCTTTAGCATATGGATTTTGGGGACATAAACATCCAGTCCATAGCAATCATTCCCAAGTTCCCGTCCCTCTCATTTTGCATATGAAGGTTCCCTACCGTCCACCAAGTCAACGTCTGACCATTTGTCCAGCTTTCAAGATCTTCCATGATTATACGCCACTCAAGGTACCAGATTTGCTTGTCACCTTCCTCCAGAGTGAACCCTCACCTCCCTGTAGACCTGTCCCCCCAAGCCATATTAACCCATTATTTCACTTTTTTTCTCATGCTCATTCTCCTTCTTGGAGTGAGTGCCCTGAACTCTCTCCAGAGACTCAAGAATGAGCCATTTTGGGGAAGCCATTCTTCCAGTTCCCAGACTATCTCGCAGAGAAGAATAATGTCAATAGAAAGTTCTCCTGTATAGAGAAGAGGTGGTTTTAGGATTTGCACTGAACAGGATTTTAAAAGGGAAGTTGTTGTTTTATATTGTTTTAGTTTATGTAAATGCCAGTTCTAAAAACCTGAAATTAACTGTAATATGTACAAATCTTGTCCCACAGCTACTGTTATTAATCCACAAAATCAAACATTAACACTATAGGAAAAGACAAAGGACATCAATTTAAGGTAAATTACAGCTGAATATATATAAGATCACACTTTATATCTTTCTAAATACCAAGTGAATTTGCTGATATTTGTGATAATATAAGAAAACCACAGTATTAAGGATTTGCCATTCATTGTAACATTTTGCTAAAAACCATTCATATGTCTCCACACTAGGATTCAGTATTAAATATTTATTCAAAAAAGATTCCTGTAGACTTGATCTATGGTAATCTTTTGAGAAGTGTTAAAGATTAAGGCAATAAAAGATATTCTTACTTCTGATAATTGTCCATGATAAATCATTATTGCTGTTATGGATACAATGCATAATACAATTTAAAGAAACATCTGTCATGATTATCTGAAATTACATCAAAACACAATACTCTAAAAATGGGAAGAGCTTTTTGTACATCTTTATTATTTTTCCTAATAACGCATCTACTGGTTAATTTGGGATAAGCAAAAGGCGTAAGCAGATAATTTATAAGTGAGAAAATGGAACCTTTGGAAAAAATTTAAAAATCACTGATAATGATCCAGTACTATTTGTTCAACTATCCAAACGAAATGATAATGACTTTAAATGTAATTTGTATTAAGAGAGATGAGAGAAAAGGACTTTCAGGAGCGGAGACCATCTCAGTTATCTGGAGGGTGGAGAGACGTGTGTGCTGGGCAGCCTCCCGCGGCCCCTCCAGATCCAGGTTCTACACTTTTCCATTCTGCTCTGTGTCCTCGGAGGCGGACCCCAACAGAGTGCCTCACTGGGGCCCCCTTGCCTCCGCTTCCAGTCACCCCAGCTGATGGGAGACACTAGGAGATCAGTGGGCAGGGCTTGTGTCTCCCTCCAAAGTGAACCCTCACCACTCTTAGCGGGTAGCCCTTTCCTCGGCTCCAAGTCTTGCTAGGTTTTACAAGTCCAGCTGCTATTCTTAGCTCTGGAATGCTTTGTCTCTCTTGGCTTCCCTTCCCTTGGTCACACCTTATAAATTATTCCTGCAATAAATCCTTTCCAATCATCCCTTCTGTCTTTGCCATCTACCTCCTGTCAGGACCTTGAAATATGTGGCACATCTCCACATCCACTCAGGACCTTAACCGAGCGAGCACATTTCTCATCCCAATCAATTCCTCTCCTTTTCCTTCTCTAGTGAACATCTGTTGCCTTTCCTTCCCAGAATCCTTTTAGTTTTTTCCTGGTACAGCAGCCTAATTTTCCATGAGAGAACCCCTTCTCCTCATCTCTGAGTGCACATGGCTTGGATGAGGCTGATATCAGCCCCAACCCGGGGCTAAACATATGATCTTAGTATAATTAGGCTTAATCTTAGGACTTCTTTTGGAACTATGGGGGCAAAGAGACCTCTATTAACTGAAACAGCCAGCTGTGAGGAGAAATACAAGCCTGGAAAAGTCGGGTTAAGGAAGAGGGCTTGCCTGAGTGTAAACAATGGAGTGGGCGCCATACAAAAAGATGAAGAGGCAGGCCTAATGTTGTTATTTGAACCCCTAGATCCCACCCTGCCTGAAGCTTAGCCTTGGACATTGTAGTTATCAGCAACTGTACATTCTCTTTTTTGTTCAAGCTGAACTGAGCAGAGCTTTCTGTCACTTGCAAATGGAAGATTCCTTACTAATAGGCCTTCTCCCCATAAAAACATATTTGGAGCGAGTAATAATTAGAGATGTTAAAGACTGTGACTTCTAAAATGGTATCGTCCAGATTTGCAGTGCGGTCTACATCAAAAACCCTGACACATGAGGTGACAAGAGGCACCTGTGGTTTGTGTTTATTATGATTTTGGAGCTACCACTACCTGCATTGTCCCTGAGTCCTTTGGAATCTGTGAGAGATGGGACAGTACCAAACCAAACAGCTCACTTTGTGTTGAACTTTGTAGCCGAGCCCCATGCATGAACTGGTACAAACAAAGAACAATGGTGGAAAACAGCCGAAAGCTGTGTTCAAGCATTATTTTCAAGTGCCATTTGACTGGGCCTTCTCAGGTGACATGGTTCACTGGCAGGAATACTGTTATTGTGATGATCATTATTCCCATTTACTGCCTATTAGAATATGAGTCACTGGGAGGTCAGACTGTCCCTAAAGCCCAGTGTTCCTGAGCACTCAAGGTCAAGTTCAAGGGACAGCAATCAGGTGTAGGGACAATGGCAAAAACTCAATCCTTTGAAATGAAGAGAAAGGTTAACTCTCAGGAGATCATTGCAAAGTGCGTTTGACTATCTTCAACATATCATGTAGCTTGGGAAAAGAAATCAGAGTGACAGTGCTAACATGACCCCAGGCCCTTGCTACAGCAGCTGTCCTCCCTGAGAACACAGACTAAGTCTTTGTTCATATTTATACACCCCTCCCACTCTAGTCTAGCACCACGCCTTGCACACAATAGGTACTCATCAATGACATTCAGGGTCTGCCAGCTTAAAAATAAGATAAAATGTAAGACGGCATATGAAAAGAATCAGCACATAGCCATTGCTCAAAGAAATTCTTGCTGATATTATTACTGCAATTATTTGTAAATGTAGCTGCATTATTAATAAGCAGTTTCATCGAAACCCACACAAATCCTTTTAAGCAACAATTTCAGCCTCTTTACCTCCCATGGCATCAGCTCTGTTGCGAGTTTGAGTTAGTATTCCTAACCTTGATATGTTGCTGTGAGAATAAATGTCCATCCACTCACTCACTCACTCACTCATCCATTCGACAAACATTCAGTGACCACCTGCTATTTGCCACATATTGGAATATACGTGAGGGAATCAAAGCTGATGAAGAAACAGCCCCTGTAAAATGCAAAGGCCAACCTGTCGGAGATGGACAAGAAATCCAAACAGACTGTAAATTAGAGAATCGACCAATGGAATGAGAAAACTGACGTCAGGGGATGCCACCAGCGCTGGTGAAACCCTGGGCAAAACGACTATGACATGGGGAACATTTTCCTTACCTTTTCTGCAAGCCAGCCAAGGTGTCTGATCTCACGGCTCCCGGCAATGCCTGTTTGCCCCAGCTGCTCTCTGACCTCGGTGATCACTTGGGACAGCAGGTCACTGACGTTGGAATGGATGGCGCTGAACCAGGCCTGGGCAGTGGCTGAGTCCTTGCTCCTAAGGATCACTGTGTGCTTAGCATCCGGAGAGTGGACTTCGAGCTGCCTGGAGAAGCAGAGAGAAGGGTGAGGACGCTCCCTGGCCGATCCTGCTTCCTCAAGTCCCGGACCACAAAGGTGAACAAATTCTTTACTCTTACTTTTAGACTTTGTCAGTTTTGCATGGTTTACCTTAATGGTCTTGTCATTCACTCACTCATTCATTCACTTATTCATTCATCCATCCACAAATATTTATTGAGGGCCCAGGCACTGGCCGACATTCTGGAGGGCATAGATATCCAATCACCGTGTCACTTGAATTAAGAATGTCTGGTTTTCCTATTATTGAGCTGACTGGCTTATTTGTAGTATTGTAACAGGACTTTGAAACTATGAACTGATATTAACTTTTACCTATCAATCCACAGAGTATTTTAATAATATACTTATATCCTTACTGCTGCTGGCAGGAAGTAGATCAAAATATCTAGCCAGATGTTTAATCCTATTGCTTATTGTTAATTGTGACTATTTTTGAATCAAAGACGGCCAAACTCTGCCTTCTTTAGGAACCCCGACTGTGGCACATTTTCTTACCACTTATCCTTGGACAACAATGAGGAGACACACGGTCTGAGCGTGTTATGTTTAAAGCCGGCACCAAAACTTATGCCAGAGCTCCAATTGGACCATCGGAGATACAGAATGAAATATCCGAATACTGTAATTGAGGTAAAAGGAGGACATTCTAGACAAATATATATTGTTTTACTTTAAAATTTTATTTTGAGGGACTTACAGGTTAATGCCCCATTGCAAAAATAGTGCAGTGGTCTGTGGCTACCTTTCACCCAGTCTCCCTCGATGACGGGTATATTTTACATAACTATGATGCGATATGAAAACCAGGGAACTGACACAGGTGCAGCGTAGGTAGGTGGACAGTTCTGTGCCGTTTTAGCACGTGTAGACGCATGTAACGACCACTGCAATCAGGGCACAGAACCATTCCATCACCACAACGCTCTCCCTCTATCTAGCATTTATAGTCATGAGTGTTCCTCTCCCGATCGGCATCCCAAATCCCTGGCAACCATTAACCGTTCTGCGCATCTATCATTTTTTAGACAGGTAATTTTTATTGCGGACAGAAAAAATATATTTTATTCATTCATGTATACATGCCAGTAAATACCATTTGTTCATTCATGTTTGCATTGGAAAGATATAGGGATTGGGAAATTCGACACTGAATAAAACGATCCACTGATTAATTTCTTTCAACTTTTAATAATTATGCTAGCCTTCATTGAGTATTTACTATCTGCCCGGTAAAATGTTAAATCATCTTCAGATTATTTTATATAATTTTCCTAACAGCCCTCTGCCTGATATTTAAGTCCATTTAACAAGAGGAAAACCTGAAATTTGGAGGGAGGCGAAGAGAAGTAATTTATGACAGGCCGCACAGCTGGTGATACTGGGATTCAAACCCATGTTGGTTAGGCTCAAAAGCCCATGAATTGAATACTGTGTTATGGTGTCTCTGCTTTAGACTGGACAGCTTCCAGCAGGAGAGCACCATTGTCTTCTACAGCTATCTAAAGTCACCGTCACCAGCAAACATGCCCCAAAGTGTTCTGCTTCGCTCCTGAGTCTCAAAATAACAATTCTGCAGATCACCTGAAAAGCAGAAGTCCCAAGTAACCTGGCCTCATTTACATTTGAAACCAACTTTTCACAGTGAGTGAAACTTCTTACCCATAAACTTAAACTGTAGAAAAGGAATGATGTAGAAAGCGGGATGTATCTAGGGAGTTTAAGCAATAATTAGCATTTTTTTTTAAATAAGAAATTTGCAAAACAAGCCTTCTCATGGAGAAGCCAAAGGTTTTGTGCGATGAGACAGGGAATTTGTTAGGTGACATTTGTCCTCACCAAAAGAAAAAAAATCTCAGGCTTCGTGGGCACTTCTCAAAGAAATTGGTGGTCAGCCTGGGGCGAGCTGCCCTTCCCTCCTGAAGATCCTGCTCTTCAGGAAAGGTGCACAGCCAGAGACAGATCCCCGTTCTCAGAAAGCGTCGACAAGCTCGACTTGCTTTTCAAATTATCCTACTGATGTCTATTGTTCCAGGAATTTAAAACAGGTGAATATTTCTTTTATAATATTTTCTTTTGAAGATCTGGATTTGCTTTTAAAGAAATGACAGCTTGGGAAGCAGCCACTCCCCAGGTATCACCCCTACACACACACACACACAACACACACACACACACACACACACACACACACACACACACATACCAGCAAAAAAGAAAGGAAGAATATTTCCTTTGTTGGGTTGCCAGCACATCCCCAGGGGAAAGCTGACTTGTAAACAGAGGTACAGACTAGTGACGGGAGGCCCATTTTCCCCAGGTTTTAAGACAGTCTTTATCATTATTAATTTCTAAGTAAGATTTTAAGCATAGCATATAGAGAGAAAAGTGCACAAATTGTAGCACGCAGCTCAATTGTCTTTTTAACCACTGCTCAGATCAAGAAGCAGAGTATTACACACATCCCAAGGGACCCCTTTCACAGTCCCTTTCCAGTGATTATCCCCAAAATAACCACTAGTAGGATTTCTCACCATGGATTACTTTTGTCTCAGGCAAAAAGGACGAGGTTTTGTTTGTTTGTTTCCATTTGTTGCCGTTGCCCGCAGTATAGGAAGGATCCTGGACTCTTTCTGAAGTGTGGTGGTGTTCTCAGGGTGCAGCCACAAACCAGCAGCAGCAGCATCACCTGAGAACTTCTGAGAAACGAAAATTCTTGGTCCCCGCCCTGGACCCACCGAATTACAGGTGAGGCCCAGCAATCCCCCTCCAGGTAACTCTGATGCAATTCGAGTTAGAGAAAGGATACTCTCCAAGTTCATAAGGACAAGCTCTGAGCTTGGTTGTTTGCCAGGGCGCCCAGTGGCTGAGGGAGACATGCTGAAAGGTGAACTGACTTGCCCCAATCGGTCTTACAGAAAGAACACCTTGGACACAAAATAGAGAGGCCTGTGCTTTTTAGAGACCAAAAAAAAAAAAAGCGGACATTCTCAAAAGTATTCTTGGAAACTTGTAAAATTTTTTTTTTTTTTTTTTTTTTGGTAATAATTTAAGTAAATGCAGAACCTGAGACCCCATCCCAGACCTACTGAGAAAGAGTTTCTAGAGACCGAGGCCTGGGTACATGCTTTAAATGTTCCACAAATCACATAGGTTACACATCATGGCAGGCCTCTTCAAGGCCAAACAGAAACCCCCCTAAAGAGATATGCGCACAGCTGATCATCTTCAGGAGGGCAACACAAAGAGGGCTCCTGGAGAGTGTATTAGTAATCCGCTGCTGAGTAACAAATTCCCCTGGAATCAAGCGGCTTTAAACTTCAAACACGTGTTACTTCACAGCATCTGTGCATTATGAATTTGGGAGTGGCTTAGCTGAGTGGTTCTGGCTAGGGGGCTTCCTGTTGCAACAGTGACCCTGACTGGGCTGAGGATCACTTTTCAGATGCGGCGCTCACATGATTGTTGGCAGGGGGCCTCAGTTCCTTGCCATATGGGCCTCTCCAAGGGCCGCTTGAGTGCCTTCATGACATGGTAGTTGGTTTTCCCCCAGAAAGCAAGAAGGAACTACTATTGCTTTTATGACCTGGTCTCCAAAGTCAAATACCATCACTCCGGTTCATTTTTGTTTTGTTAGAAGTCAGTCACTAAGCCAATGCTCACTCATGAGAAGGAGAGGTAGGCTTTACCTCTTAAAAGAAGAGAATCAAAGAACATATCCTGAAACCACACAGAGAGGCTTTGGATAAAGTAAAGCTCTGGAGAATCTGTCCCAAATGCAAAAGGAGACCATCGGGCTGAGAACCAGCAGCCTCTAAAGAGCTTATAGATTTAGATGGAGGAGAAGACCATTCTTTCCGACTGAGCTGCAACTCCAGGTTATAAAGTAAGACAGACTGTGCACTCAGAAAGGGGTCAGTGACACCAGGAGGGATGAGAAAGTGCCTCTCATTAACAGCATATAGGAGCAGCATGAAACCATGAAAAATGAGGCGGTTAAAGATTGTTGGCTGGTCTGGCATGGAAGAGATTATTTGTACAATGAATAAATGAAATAATTCAGTAATCTCCATTCACTTCCCCCTCACCCCCAAAGAACCCAAAGAGGAAAACAAAAAGGGATATGACTTCTCTCTCAATACCAAATGAGCTCCACTATCTAAAGCAAACAGTAAGTAGCTGGTGGTACTGAAGTCCCCAGAATCTCTGAGTGACAACTGAAGATTGTAAACAAGGTCAAGGGGTGGTTTTCACATTTATGACTTAGCACATTACCTAGCACAAACCTCAAATACACACACTTTGGCCTAATTTGTCATTTAATCACATCTTACCGAAATATGATACAGTGCAACAAACTTTTTAGAGGATTAGCAACAGAGAAAGAAATTCCATTTCTGGAGTGGTTCTTCCAGTAGCCCATTATCTCTTCAATTCAAAGCGTGTGTGCCAGGAAGTACTTGTTAAGCACATGGATTTTTTTTTAAAATTAAATCTGGCTCTAAAACTTGTTGGCTATGAGGCCTTAAGGAAGTTACTTGACCTCCCTAAGCTTCACTCTCCTTATATATAAAATAGCTCAATACACTTGCCTCTCAAGATTACTGGAAAGACTACAGAAGATAATGTGCATGAGATGTCATAGTGTTAAGCTGATCTTGATCAATTCTAGTTTAAGTTCTGGTTTCCTATGAATAACCCTCTTTAACTTGTGTACAATGAAATGGCTGTGGTCCACTGAGGTAGGGCGAGTCTTCCAGGGTGTGCTTTGGTCCAACTCTTTTTCAGAGTCTTTGGACTTGGAGGAAAATGCAAGCCCCAGGAAAATGGAAAATGTTACACAAGGACTATTTCTAACATCTTGGAATGGAAAAAATAGCTTTGGGGAGAGATGCTTGAGTCCTTTGTGAGACTGAAAGATCTGGGGCAAACCTGATAATACATCTCCCCTTATTCCATCTACCTCTTTGTTCTACCTAAAAGAGCTCTCTGAGGATCCAGCTCAGGAGCACAAGTTGATGTGATTATGGCCGTAACTAGAGCTACGACCAAGTTCCTTTGCTTCCTCAGCTGCCTAACCTAACCAACCAGTGACTATGGAAATGAAAAGAGATGGGAAATGGTTTCAACTTTCTAAAGTATTTTGCTGACAACCTACCCCAAAAGAACCATTTTGTAGGGTCACATGTTTCATGTGACCCATTCTTTCAACAATCGGTTTCAACTCCAATAATTACTTCATCCATTTCTGAGTGTATGGAAGGAGATAAAAATGAAGAAATGAAGTAACAAGAGGGGAGGAAAGAAGAGGGAAAGGAAAATAAGAAAAACTCAAGAGTGGAAAAATAACTAAGTGGTGTGTGAAAATGCCACTGTGGCTGGGTGATTGAAATCATTAAAGTCAGGGAACCAAAAATGCCTAATACAATGGAAGTGAAAAAGGCACAAGGCAGAACGCTGAGAGCAATATCCTGTCACTGATATAAAATGATCTATGCGAATGCTTGGAAACGTGGGGACCATGCCTGGAGAGGTGTACAGGTGGGTTCGATTAGGGAGGAAATTGAGTGGCAGGAGGACAGGATTAGAAGGGAGACTTTTCACTGTATAACTTTGTATCTTCCGAATTCTGCCCCATGTACATCCATTATGTACTCACTGTGTGTGAACAAAAGAGGAAGGGCAGAAAGAGCAGGAGAACTGGACTGTTGGTTAAAGTACCCTTGTCTCAGGTCTAGGCTCTGTCATTTGTAAGCGATGCTCCTTGTAGACATCTGCAGTTCTGTCTGCCCAGTTCCCATCCCCGCTTCTGGTAACAGGCTTTACCCCCATTCTCAGTCGATGTGGTTTGGGGGCTTCACGATTTGAGGGTTATAAATGTGATGCAACTTAGACAAAAGAGACCCAGGCTCAGGATTTCTGGATTAGTAATTTCTGGATGGTTTCTTTCCTCATCGTATATACTGAGGGGTCTGATATTATTATGGATCTGCTGATGGCCATCTGACCAGCATGAGGGGAGGGTCTGCCTGCAGATAGAGCCGACCCAGAGAAAGGTAGACCTGAGAGCTGGCAGACCTGGATCTAGTCGACCCGACACTCAGTATATCCTCACACTTTTCTCCTATGTTCCCTTTTTCAGTTGGGTTATTGTCAAATGCATCTACATGTCCTGACTCATACACTGACCACAAATAGGTCACTTCATTTCTATGAGCCTCGAGTTTCTTTATACTTTATAAAATAGGGATGATGATGATGATGATGATGATGATGAAAGTATAATGATTATAATGAAGGTGATAATAACCTTCGCGGTTACTACAGCATCAAATAAGATTACAATTGTGAAAATGCTCTGTAACTTGTAAATCTTGTTGTTAGTAGTTGTCATTTATGCTTTTGGCATTTTAAGAATCTCCTGTTGGCTCAGTAATTGGAAAAAAAGAACATTAGTGAATGCAATGCTTTCGTATTGTATTTTGTATTGTACTGAAGCTTTCTCTTAGCTATACTATTAGTAAAGAGACAAGGCATGCATATTGAAACAGAAAATCCCAGTAAATCTCCTGGGTTACAAATTAAAGTTGGAGACACGCAGTGATTTCTTTGCAAATGCGCATAAAGATACACTGTGTTTGCAAGTATTCCAGAACACTCAAAGGCATTTAGCATGTGTTGCGTGCTGGCAGGGGTCCCCAAACCCCAGGCCATGGACTCCTACAGGTCTGTGGCCTGTTGGGAACCGGGCCGCACAGCAGGAGGAGATGAGCAACAGGCCAGGTAGTGAAGCTTCACCTGCATTTGCAGCTGCTCCCCAGCACTAGCATCATTGCCTCAGCTCTACCTAGGATCATCAGGCATTAGATTCTTGTAGGAGCACCTGTCACTGGTGCCAAAAAGGTTGAGGACCACTTCAGCAGAAAGGAGAGTACATGGTCCCTGTCCCCAAGAAGCTCACCATGTGTAGTAAGTTGAGTAGTATCCCCTGACCCCAAATTCATGTCTACCCAGAACCCTAGAATATGACTTATTTGGAAACAGAATGTTTGCAGGAGTAATTAAAGCAAGGACAGAGGTGAGGGCCTTATCTCATTAATCTACCCGCTGGATTAGGGGCGTCCTAAACCCAATGAGAGTGTGACTATAACAGACAGAAAAGACACACAGAGACACAGAGGAAACAGCAATGTGAGGCAGAGGTCGGATTGGAGTGACGCGTCTACAGGCCAGGGAATGCTGAGGATCTGACCGCCAGAAGCCAGGAGAGAGGCAGGTGACGGTTCTTCTCTCAGAGTCTCTGGATGCAACCAGCCCGCCGACTCCTTGGTTTCATACTTCCGGCCTCCAAAACAGAGAGGATAAATTTCTGTTGTTTTCAGCCTTTCATTTGTTTCCACTTTGACATGGAAGTCCAAGAAAACTAATACACTACGTAACTACCTTCCTGTGCACAGCCAAATGAGGACTGTCCTGATGTTTAAAGTACCTACTTGCTTACAGTAACTTGTAAGATGCAGCTCACTTAGAACTGTGGCAATCATCCTTCCATTTCAGTTAAAAAGGCTTCTCCTTGGGCGAAAACAAAGAAACAAAATAAAAACATACTCTCATCACCATTCAATCTAGAAAGAAAAAAGGAACCCTTCTCAACGAGGCACATATATAAAGCACCTGGAAGCACCCTCACACATAGTAGGCCTACGCTCAGTAAATCAGAGTGCCTTCCGCTACCTCCTCAGCATAAAAAAAAACATCTAGACAACTTATTTGCTAGCTGATGAGTCCTATATTTCTGGAACTGAGAAAGAGGGGGGAGGGAGCAACGGAGCAATAAAGTCAGGATGGCTGATTGGAGCTATTTTCAGCTGGGCCAGTCTTTTATAACTCCTATTTTGTTCCCCAGTTGAACTGACCATTGCTTGATGAATTGTGTTTATCTGTAGTTCAGCGATAAAGTTCTCTTTTAATTCCCTGCTGAATAGAAATATTTAGGGCAATGCCACAGCTGTGTTTATTCTCACACTCCACCACAGTTATGTAAATACTGCCTATGGAACTATTTCTGATAAAGGCCTATACCAACCCCGAGGAATTATACGCTCACTCTAGATGTCTGCCAAGATGAGCAGTTTCGATCCAGCTTGGCACAGCATATGAATGATATCACAGCTTCTCAGAGATCATTTGGCAAACCTCACAATAAAAGAGTAATTTTCTTCCCCTCTCACTCTCTCAAAAGCTCCTGCTGAGCCAAATAATATTTCCCAGCATTCTCCACTCCCCCTTTTAGAAACACGAAGCTAACACATAAACCTGACACACAAAATTAATAAATAAAACAAAACTTGCAACCTGGTAACAAAGGTTTCCAGTGACCTTTCCCTTCCAATGTGAAACCGGAGAAAATGCAGATGAAGGTCGTGGGGAGGCTGGGCTGGGGACTGTGGGCTTACAGCAACCTCCGGGAATCAAAGGGAATTCAAACCCCATCACAAATATGTGATTCTTCTTGTTGATAAAAAATACTTCCCAACAAAGATATGGCACATCATTAACAGCGGCTATTTCTAGATCGATTTTTGAGGTATTTTTATTTCCACCTTTCGGCTTTTCCATAATTTCCAATTTTTTGGCCATAATTAGAAAAATATTAGAAAAAAAAGTTTAAGAAAATGAATGTTTGCATACCTTTTCAATAATGTCATGGGTGAAACGATTCACTAGGAAAATATATTTTTACATGAAAAAGACAACACTAAAGAAGAACATAAGATTCTTTTCAAAACCCCCCAAATTGATTGTAATTAAAAGACTTTAAAAGAAAGCTAGGTAACGACAATATTCACAAGGAGGTCCAGTACTTGTCCTGTGAGGATGTAAATGCCACCAAACACGTTTGCTTTTCTCATTGTCTTCTGACCGCCATCCTATGAGGTGAATTATATCACGGTGCCCACTTCACAGATGGGAAGATGACGCCTAACGGGCTAGCTCATCCAGTCTTCCAGTCAGTGAAGGCGAAGCTGGAATTGGAACCTGAGTCCATCTGACCCCAACGCTTGCGTCCTAATCATTATGGTCTATTTAGTAGGATGTTTGTAAAGTGTGATGTGTTGCTTATCAGCGTCGGGACCATTTTTCGTGCTATTTGCTGATCAGTATCTTTCAACACCCTTCTTGTGTATTTGGATAAGTTTCCGAATTATAAGTTGAGCTTCCCCAAGGTAGAATCCAGAATCCAAGTTCCCAGCTTTCCTCGCAGTGAGGGCACAGAGCCGCTCACGGGAAATGGCAGTTCGGATGGAGGCAATAGAGGAAATAAAAGCGGATGGAATCCATCTTTCGTTACGTATGATGGTGGAGGCATCCAGTCTTAATGGCCGCAGTGGCAGAGCTTGGCCAGTCTCAAGATGTCACTGGTGCAAACTGAGGCAGTTGCGTGGGCTGTGGGATGGTTAAGTGGTATTTTTTCTACAACAACCTTCACAACATGGTTGGGTGTTGAGCTTCTCCGCCCGGCTCTCTGTGAGTGCCCTAATATCCTTAGCCAGAGTCGATTCTATTACCTGAAACTACAGTCCTCTGCTAAGAAAGCAGATGTGGCACACTGGTAGCCACGATGGGAGCTAACGAGATCGTCTCAGGAGTGTGTCAAGTGTGAGCAGTTAATGGAAGAGAAGTCAGAAAAGGTGTTGTGCGGTTTTTCTCAAAATCCCATTTCAAAAACAGGTCATGCATGATGTAGTATTCTGCTAAGCTCTGAGGGAACCTGACAATATCGCTCATGTTGGCTGGGATTCAGTTTTTCAGTAACACATAAATTTACAAAATATGTGAAGAATTTCAGCATGTCGGCCTTTCCTAGGGGAATGATATGGTTATCAAAGTTTTAGAAGAAGAGTCAGCTAATGTCAAACCAAGGAAAACATTTTGTCTTTCCACGGCACTCTTCATCTGTATTTTACAAAACATTCTGTGGTTTGACTGTACTCAACTGATTTTTTTTTTTTGAAAAGCCATCTAAATATACACAGTGCTATGCAGGTTAAATGAATGTATATTCATCTCTATTATCTTAGTACCATACACTGACAAAATAAACAATCTACTCATAGTCCAATCCGGAACATAGAGCCTGAAGACCAATTTTCTTTTTTTTTTTTTGAATGAGATTATTTTGGGCTAGAATTTAGCAAATAAAAATACAGGATGCCCAGTTAAATTTGACTTTCAGGTAAACAATGAATAATTTTTTAGTGTAAATATGTCTCTTGCAATATCTAGTGGTGGAAATGGTGTAAAGTACATGAACTAAAAAAAAGAATAGAAAATAAAACTGATAAGACTTCATGATAGATTAGCTGTGGGGTGGAAACTGTCAAGAATGTTGCCTAGCTTTCTGCCTTAGATAGCTGGATGAATGACAGTGGCAATTACTAAGATAAAAAACTGAAAATGGTTCAGATCTGGCGAGTTTGGATGAATACCTCCATCTTCGTTTGGGTGTCTTGTTATACTCTCAAACTTGGAGTGTAGATATATGCCAGCTACTCAACAGTCTGCCTATTCTATAGCTATTACGTCTTAATGGCATCAACATCATCCCAATAATCTAAGCTGGATGACCCGATCATCCTTGATGTCCCCTATCCTCTTCTCTCAGTACCCATTCAGTCTCCAAGTTTTATCAGTTGTATCTTGGGAGTATCTCCTGCTCAGAAGAGCTGGGCAGATTGTACGTTACCAAGTTTTCTCAGTGGAGCTGGGACAATCACTTATTTAGGAAAGAATATAAATTTTGTTGGCCAACCTCGATTGGTAGCAATTGCCTGAAATGATGTCTGGAAAAGAAGCCTGAGGTCTCATTCTAGGTCCAGCTAGGGAAACTGTCATCATCATTTACTGATGTCTACCAGGGGCATGGGAGTGGGGATTAGCAGAACGCGTGGTGTCTATTTGACATTTCTAGAAAGCATTTTGACTTGTTGCTCTCTAGAAATAGGCTACCTCTACTTTCCCTGATCGCCTGATCCTTGGAGAGCATCCCAGCTTTTGGTTGTCTGATAATTTCTCCTACAAGGCTTATCTCCCCCACTAGACTATAATTTTCTTGAGGGCATGATATATACCAGAATTACCTTAATATCACTCCCATTGCCTGATGCATGGAAGTGCCTGCTGGGCTTATGAATGTCGCATTTAAACGTCTGTATTACTATGCTGACTCGGGCATAGGATAGCTTTGTCTACTATTGAAAGCCTGTTCCATCTCTATGGTGGCTCCTTGTCTAGTTAAGTTTCCAAAATGCTTCCCTTTACATTTTTGTTCTTCCATCTTCTTAGAAGGTAACCCTTTACGTTTTGAATAATGGCATTGAAGTCTATGGTACAAATTACTCCAGGGTTTTTTTTTTTTAATTATTTTTATTTTTTTGAGGTTTACTTTCTCTATTCAAAGTACTTCAGTTCTAATTGATATGCTTAGCATATTAAATAAGTCGAACATGTTTTAATATCCCATGAGAAGGCTAGTTTCCATGGATAATGTGCAATAGTGGTCAACTAAGAAATGCTTATTTTATTTTGTTTTATTTCATTTTAGACAATTTGCCATACCTGATTTTCTTGGGCTTAAAATAATCAATTTCTGATCTGTGAGCCTTACCCAGATTAGATGTAAAAATGTGCAGCCTTGCAAATGTGAAAAGCAGGGTTAAAAAGATGACATGAAAATAAAGCAACTAAGAATATTAATTTGAAGTGTGTGGATATCTGAGAGCTAAGAACAGTAATGGATGCCGTCTAGCTCATTTATATCAGAATTTCATGTAAAACACTAAGATTTATTTGTTTGACTCATTTATAAAATCTTAGATGCCTTCTCATTGATTAACTTATCAAATTACTTTTCAAGGGCCAGTACCTGACACATTGGGTATAATGCCCATGAGGAAAAGGGGAATTCAGCACAATTATGGTTCCTATCATCCCTGAGATTATACTCTAGCAATCTTGGACAAGCCTGCACTTTCTTAAGTATTCAAATCACATGAGAAATTCCTAACGTGAGAGAATAATTTGTATCTGTTTTAGGAGCAGAGTATCTTTAATTAAATTCTCAATAAATTACTGAAGCAATAATTCACTATGCGAAGTTGGCAATTGCTTACACACAGTAATAGTACTTCACCAGTGCCAAACCATCACTCGTTCATTATGTTAAGTTAATTTCTACTAAGTCTTTCTTTACAGGGAGAGAGGAGAAGAAAAAGGGAGAAGAGCAAAAATATTCTATCTCTAAGGCCCCCATATAAATAAAGATGTGTTAACCCTGGAACGCAGTACATTAGCCATTAATATCCTTCAACAAGGATTCTTAGTAGCCACCACCCAGCAGAGAAAAAGTCCCAAAGAAGAGACATAAATTGGATGGGGCAAAAAGAATTTGAAGAGGTTCTACGACATGAAAGAACTAGAGCAACCAAGGAATTTGGGGGCAGGAAGTGGAAAAGACCACAGGCAATTTTGGTTAGCAAGGAAGAACTAGATAACAGAGGAAAAGCAGAAACCAAAGTTATTCTAGTTAGATGCATGAACAAATAAATAATCAAAGACAGAACAAGCAGCCTAAAAGGAAGGTGGAGGTCATCTAATCCAACCACTCATTTCAAATCTAACTTCTGGAGAGGAGACGTGATTGAACCAAGGTCCCATATTATTCAATCTAGAATCCAGACTTCTTAACAACCATGTTTATACAAATTCAAAGAATGGAGAATTCATGGTGTGCTGGAAGCAAACTTAAATTTTATTTTTAATTTTCTAGAGACTGGTCCTAAATGTGGGGCTAGTAGCTTTTTCTGTATTTGAAACACTCGCTACAGTACTTTGTAGATATTTTACTGTCAAGGTATTTATGGAAATGACAGCTTTCTAATTATTTTCTCTGTGAAGCCTTTGCTCAATGACACTTTCACCTCTTTTGTAGATAGCAATAATCATTTTCATTACTTGAAGGATTTAAACAAGCACAAACAAATAAATCAGCTCTCCACAAAATTGCTATTTTAAAAAAAAATCTGTATCTGAACAATCTAGACAAGTTTCAAACTGTCATGCAATTCTGTGCTGGTTGGAAGAGAGGGCGAAAATCAGAATAATGCAAATGTTCATCCCAACTTTCAAAAGGTCAAACTACATGAAATTCAATCTTCCACATTCTTATAGTAAATGCCAGGGGACTAAACAAGTTGGGAAGAGTCAGTCTCTCTGTGAAGCAGTAAAGCTGTAAGATTTGTTTAATTTTTTTGACTTCATTCTTTTTTTTTTTTCGAAGAAAATATGCATTAAAATAGCAGAACTGGAAACCTGTTACAAATTAAGGAAATTTAGTCAAAGCTTTCTACTCTGGACAAGTGGGTGTGCAGGGAAGAAGACGCGGGAGAGGGGCCGGCCGTGGACGGCAGAGGACAGTGCTGTGACGTCTGTGGCTGTTGGCAGGGAGAGCTGAGCTCCTGGACGGGTCAGAGGCCTGCCCCAGCCTTCCGGCCTTCCAGACGTGCGTTCCGTCCAGATGGAGGGGTCATCTGGTTAAACTTTACATCCACCCTTGGGCAGTCTGCATGAGGGCTGCTTATCAGTTTAGCCTGGTCTGCTTTTACGAAGACTTCGATATGCTCCCTCCCTAAAAAGTAACTGAATGCAGCCAGAGTGGGGAGTGGGTGAGGCAGGTACCGATAACCTTAATCACGCTTGAATCATTCATTAAAAGTATTTATTGCATGCCTGCTCTCTGCCGGGCAGTCTGCTAGGTTCTAGAGACAGAGTCTGATGACATGGCCGTGGCCTTCGGGGAGCTTATTGTCTACAGGGCTGAAAGAGGAGTAATGGCAGACAAAGAATCCAATGACTGCCATCCAGGAGAGGCCATATCGCACAGTGGTTAGAGAGTCATTAATTGAGTCAATCAGCCTTGGTCCAGTCCTGGCTATGAGCTGAGCAGCCTCGAACAAAAATCTCTCAACTTCTCTGCATTTCAGTTTCTTCATCTACAAACAGGAGTGGACTGAGTTATAACCAATATAATGCCTGGCACCGTGATGACCTTAAAGCTTACCATTGAAAGAAGAAGATAAGTTGGCTAAACCAAGAAAAAAAAAGTCACAGCTGAGGGGAGAGAACCCCAAGGACAGGGGCAGCCTGGGGAGAAGATGAAGGGAAAACCACACTGCACGTCATGGAAACTGTGTGCTTCTTTGATGGCTCAGAGGATATGCGGGAAAAGGTGGGCCAGGAAGTGAAGGGGCAAACAGGGAGAGAGCCTGAAGGGGACCCCCCGACAGAATTCAATTCAAGCAAGTGACATGATCACACTTGAACATTAGTGACATCATCCTGGAAAGATGGGGTTGGAGGGGAGACTGGAGGCAAGGAGACCAACGGAACATCTCTGCAGTGATGCGGCAGCAATGGAAATGCAAAAAAACAAAACAAAACAAAAAAAAACACTTTAGCTACTAAAGCTTAAACAACAGCAGAGTAAGAAGTACATTCTATTTCGACCATTTGATTTCTGAATTAATGCCATGAGAAATTGTGTTCTCCAAGTAGTGAATTCAAAATGCCCATGCATAAATACTAGATTCTGTTATGCAGGGTAGGAGTGGGATACAAAGCTAAGCTGGTTGTAGTACAAGCCCTCTACAGCCTGATGAGGAAGATGCCCCAAATAACTATAATCCATGGCAGAACAGGTGTGGCATTCAAAGAAGTATGCAGTATTCAAGGAACGCATGCTGGATTGTAAGAATCAGGAAGTACTTCAGAAAGATAACGGCATGTGAGACAGGGCTTATGAAATAAGAGGATTCTGACAGGTGGCGAATGGAGGGAGGACATTCCAGGCTATGGAGACACAATGACCAGGACAGAGAGGCACAAATGCCGAGGATGTTCAGGAATAGTAAGCAGTCTAGTTTATCTGGAAAACTATTCCTATAATGGCATTTATTTTTAAAACAGTGTTATTTAAGTATAATTGACATAAACTACGTATTTTAAGTGTACAATAAGTTTGGACATACTAATACCCACCATAAATCTTCTTCCCTCCATTTCTCTTACTATAGCTTAATTAGAATTATCTAGAATTTTAAGAAATGGAATAATAGTCTATATTATTTTTTTCTGGCTCCTATACAACATAATAATTTTACGATTCATACATGTTATAGTATGTGTCAATAGTTCATTCCCTTTTATTGCTGAGTAGTAAGTCATTTATGAATAGACCACTGTTTATCCATTCACCTTTTGATGGACATGCGAGCTGTTTCTAGTGTTTGGTTATTATACAGAATGCTGTTATTAATATTTCTGGGTTTTTTTATGGACACATGCTTTCATTCCTCTTGAGTAAATAGCTAGGAGTGGAACTACTGGTTCATATGGGAGGTATGTGTTTAATGTACTAAAGAATTATGAAACCACATATCAAAGTAGTTGTTCATTTTTTCATTCCCAATCAGCAGTGTACGGAGGTTATAGTTATAATTCTTCCATATCCTTGTCAACACTTGATATGATCAGTATTTTCAATTTTATCCAGGTTAATGTACATAGTGGTATCTCATTATGGTTTTAATTTACATGTCTGTAATGATTAATGATGTAGAACATCTTTTCATGTATTTATTTCCTATCCATCTATCTTCTATGGTGAAGTGTCTGCATAAATTTTTGCCCATTTAAAAACTGTATTATTGCTTTTTATTATTGAATTTAGAGAGTTTTTAATATATATTTTCTGGATACAAGACCTTTGTTAGATATATGCTTTCTAAATGCTTTCTCCCAGTCTGTGACCTATGTTCTCATTCTCTGAAATATACACTTAATTTTAATAAAATTCAATTTTCATTTTTTTTCTTTATGAATTGTGCTTTTTATGCCATACCTGGAACATTTACTTCACGTAAATTCATGTTAAGTTTTCTCATATTTTCTTTTAGGAATTTTATACTTTCAGGTTTTACATTTAAGTTGATGATACATTTGAACTAATTTTTGCATATGGTGTAAGGTATAGATTTAAGTTCACTTTTTGCATTTGGATATCCCGTTTTTACAGCACCAAGTGTTAAGAAAACTACTCTTTCACCACTGAATTGCTTTTTTTCTTCTCTTGAATTCAGTTGTTCATCCATGTATGAGTCTATTTCCGGACTCCCTATTATGGTCATTGATCAATTTTTCTATCTTGATATTAGTACCCCACTGTTTTGATTACTGTAACTTTAGAAAAAGTCTTGAATGAGGTAGTGTTAGTCTTCCAATTTTGCTTTCTTCAAAGTCATTTGGCTCTTCTAGGTCTTTTGCATTTCCATATGAATGTTAGAAATCAGTTTGCTATTTTGCTATGTTGTACAGAAAAGCCTGCTAAGATTTTGCAGGGTACGGCATGGCCCTACAGATCAATGAGGGGATAGTTGCCATCTTAACAGTATATTCAGTAGTCATTCCTTTCTGTATATACATATTTCTATTTGTTATTACTTTCTTTCTGCCTAACATTTCTTATAGTACAGGCCTGCAGGTGATGTGTCCTTTCATGCCTTTATGTGTCAGAATGTCTTTATTTTTAAATTCTAGGTAATGCTAAAATTACCTTAATGTTCAAAAGGTATTTTCACTGGGTATAGAATTCTAACTTAACAGGTTTATTCTCTTTTAGTACCTAGAAGTATTGCTTGACTATCTTCTCATTTGCATTTCTTCTAATGGAAAATCAACTGGCACCTTAGTCTGTTCAGGCTGCTATAGCAGGATATCATAAACTGGATAGCTCATAAACAACAGAAATTTATTGCTCACAGTTCTGGATTCTGGAAAGTACATGATCAAGGCACCGGCAGATTTGGTGTCTAGTGAGGACCATCTTTCCAGTTCATAAATGGCCATCTTCTCACAGTGTCCTCACACGCTGGAAGAGGCCAGGAGCTTTCTACGTCTCTTTCATAAGGACACTGATCCCATTCATAAGGCTCCACCTTCATCACCTAATCACCTTTCAAAAGTCCTACCCGCTCACACCATCACATTGGGAATTAGTTTTCAACATGTGAATCGGGGTAAAGGGGGAACACAAACATTTAGTCTACAGCAGCTGCTTTTTGTTTGTTTCTCTGTATATAACGTGGCCTTATTTTTGGCAGCTTTTGAGATTTTCTTTTTATCACTGGTGTTGAGCAACTTGATGACAGCATACCTTAGTGTTGCTTTCTTTCATGCGTGATCATATACATGGTGCTCATTAAGCTTCTGTGGAGCTATGGGGGAATAGTTTTCCTCAAATTTAGACAATTTGCAGCCACTGGTTTTTCAAATGGTTTTCTGTCCTCTGCTCACTTTGAGACCCAACTATAGATATATTAGGCTGCTTGAATTTGTATCATAGCTCATCGATTCTCACTTCCTTTCTTTAAAAACTTATCTTTTATCTCGGCGTGTCATTGTGTATAGTTTCTCTCACTAAGTTTTGCTTGCTATCAACCCCATTCAGTGTATTTTCCATTTTGCACATTGCAGTTTTCATCTCTAGGAGTTTGGTTTGCATCTTGGATTTTATTGTTTTTATGTCTTTCGTGTGTTTTTGAACATCTGGAATACAATTATATTAACTGTTTCAATGTCCTCGTTGGGTCATTCTAATATCTGTGTCAGTTCTTGGTTAATTTCCATTGATTCATTTCCCACCTCATCATGGATCATATTTTCCTACTTCTTTGCATGCTGGAAATTTTTATAGCAGATGTCAGACACTGAATTTTACCTTGTCGAGTGCTGGTATTTTTATATTCTCGAGTATTTCTTTTTCTGGGACAAAAGTTACTCAGGAAACATTTGGTCCTCACAGGTATTGCTCTTCAGGTTTGTTGGGCAGGACAGAGCGGTGGTGCATCAAGGGCAAACTCTGTCCCTCTGCTGAGGGGAGGCCCGATGCCCTGCGAACCACAATATGTTGCATTCCCACTGTCAGGGTAAGCACTATTCCTGGCCTTACGTGACCGTGGAGCAATGTTATCTCTCATCTTGTGGGGTCGTTTTCTCCCTGGCCTTTTTTAGCTCCCTCACACACACATGCGCTGATCAGTGGTCAGATAAACTTAAGGGGATCCTCTTCAAACCGCCAGAGTTCTCTCTGCGCAGCTCTCTCGTCTCTGTCTGCCTTGTGGATGCCAGCTGTTTTGGTCTTCCTGGACTCTCAGCTCTCTCTTCCCAACTCAGGGAGCCTTGGGGGCTCTGCTGGGGTTCCCTCTGCCTGTGATATGGCCTGAAAACGCTCTCAAGGCAGAAAGCTAGAGTGATCTCAGGGATCGTCTTGTGGGTTTCCCATTTCTCAGGGATCACTGCCTGATGTCCAAGGTCTTGAGCACATATTGTGCCTATTTTTCGGTTGTTTCAGGTGGGAGTAAATCTATTTCCTGTAACTCCATCTTGGACAGAGTGGAAGTCTTGTACCTTGCCTTTTAAGATATGTCTTTAAGATATATAGTCTTTTCAGTATGATACTCTTTATTATGAAGGCATTATGGCATTTACCATCACTGACGTATTAAGTGACAGATTAGACTATATTCATTTCAGGTCAGTTCAAAGACATTTATTGGGCAGCCCTATCTTTACAATGGTGTACCAGCCCCCAAAGGTGCCTGCCGCTCTGGCGTCAGTTTACAGATACAGCAAACAACTTTAGAAGAAACTAATTATAGGGCTTGAATATTACCCATGCCTTTAATATTCCCTCCTTTTTTCTAGTCCCTGCCAATACCATCATTAATTTTGCATCAAGTAAGGCTGGAGGAAATAAGAAACGCAAATCACATGATTTTACTAACTGTAAGCAGCCCTCTAGGCTTAGACTTAGGGGCAGAAGTTGAAACTCTAGAAGGAAATACTCTCTGCTGATGGGCTGTTGACTTCTCTGTTTCATGCCCTTCCTCTACTCCCATAACTACAATAGAACGTTGGCTCTGCTTCAGATAGGAGAAAATGAAGCCTCAAGAGACTCCAGCTTAGAACCCGAGGGAACGAAGCAGGCTGGGATAAGGGTACCAGGTTGATGAGATCAAGGGGTCAGATTATGTACACATAACCATCTCCACAGTGCTTCCGATTTTGAGATACACATTTTGTAAAAGTCGTTGGCAGCAATATGTCGACCTTTTACAAGTTGGAGCAGCTGACATTTTGCCTGGATCTGAGCCAGGGGAGGTGCCATCCTAAACGAGAAACCGGGTATCTCATCTTCGCTGAAGGAATTTTTTTCTGATCATTTGTTAAAGCTTTATTTCCAAGGCGCTGAGTGAATTTAATTAATTTCATCACCACCAGCCCCTCCTTAATAAATTCCTCACACATGTGGGTTCACTAGGAAATTGAATTTCATCTCTAGAAAATAAAACACAACACAACAAAAAAAAGGACATTTGACTAAAGGATGAGATTAGTTGTTGAAAGCCCAGTGATCTAGTCAAAATGAAAATGCCTCTCAAACTGTAACGGAAAGAGTGAAATTAAAAAGCAGATCGTGGTTCAACACTCTGGAATAGGGCACAAGATTGAGCATTTCTCCCAAAGCCCCCGATATTGCTGCTGCTACTCCTGTAGCACACCTACTACTCGGAGTAGCAAGGAGCTAGAAGACATCAAGACATCATGTCTTATTTTGCCACAAAGTCTCTGTTGTAACCTGGGAACCCTTCTCAATTGGGCTTTGGTTTACTCCGGTATCAACTGTTCTCTAAGGTTCCTTTCGACTCTTAAGGAAGTATCATGCTCTCAGAAGTACAGGTCTAAGCTTCCTTGCACTCATGAAATCATTCATTCCATTGGCAGACACGTACTGAGCATCTACCACATGTCAGACATTGAACAAGGTACTGGATAATTAAGTATGCACTAGATCAAACCCCTGCACTAAGAAATCAATTCAGAGAGAGAATCAGGCAATGATAGCACGTGGTCACAGCCCATGCATGCTATAAACGTACACGCCACTTAAACAATGGTTGATAAGAGTCCACAGAGTCTGAGAAACTGTCTTAAATACCAGGGAAAACAGGGAGGACCTGTTCTGGGACCCCCAGCCCTCAAATTCATTCTTGTACGTTCCCTGACTTTGTTCAATAAGACAATAGGACAGGACAGAGGGACCATTACTTGAGACTTCTGTGTCACATGGCTTCTGCCCATGTGACGCACTGAGGGAGACCGGAGGCAGAAGGAAGGGAAGACCCTTGGTGCTTTTCTAGCACTTCCTTCACCATTCTTACCAATTCCCTCCATGCAGCTCCCTCTGTTTAAAATGCCAGAGTAGTCGGTTTTCCTGGCTGACCCCCGACAGAAATGCTTCTGCAGGCTGGACTTGGATTCCCTGTCATTGCAAGCCATCCCCTCTGCTGGGGCTATGTAGGGCAGTGCAAGGACAGCGGGATGATCCGGAGCAGCACGAATGCTTTCAGAGCCCCAGGAGGGCCTGGACCTGGAGCCCTCTTGCTCCATTATGGCTGCAGCTCCATGGCCTCCCGGAAGGGGAGAGCTGCCGACCTTCCCAAGGCCAACTCCAAGGCCAGCCCTCCTCCCCACCAACCCTTCTGGGCTCCAGTTTACAGCTACTCAGGATGAGCAATTCTAAGGTGAAGGGCTGCAACCGCAATAAGAGCTCTGGCCCCGCGGGTGTAGGGGAGCTACTTGGAGCTCATCGCAATATTAAAGCTTTCCGGCTCTTACAAATAGGCCAGCAGAGGTCACAGTTCTGGTTCTCTTGGGAAAAAGGAATATGCTGCATTGTGGTCTTAGTTGAAGGGTATTTTTTTTTTCTTCTTCATAAATCGTGCCTCAG
This sequence comes from Eonycteris spelaea, assembly GCA_003508835.1. Taxonomy (NCBI): domain Eukaryota; kingdom Metazoa; phylum Chordata; class Mammalia; order Chiroptera; family Pteropodidae; genus Eonycteris; species Eonycteris spelaea. Next base: position 4,289,519 of record PUFA01000077.1, read on the forward strand.
TTTTTGCAGCCTAATATACTGACTGAGGCAATCATTGTAAAGAAGGATTTTTCCGTCTGGGGATCAGGACTATCTTGGGGAACTTCCGAGGCACCACAAAGATCCCAGCTGAAGAAATTCTAAGCCTCTGTTTGGCCCTGCCAGGGTAATATGCAGACTGTGGGGATGCTGACTGGGAAAGCTGGGATGCTCTTCTCTGTCTCCTGGGCCTTTCTGGTATCCCCTTTCCCTGACCCATTCAGCAGCCTGTTCACCCATCCATACATTCACCCAATGAATAATTTATTCAGTGCCTACCCTGAGCCAGTCACTGGCCAGTGGCGATCAGAACATCAGGAATATGTCCTCCTCTTTGCTTCCACCTTCCACCTTCCAAACCTCATGAGGATATATCTATATCTATATCTATATCTATATCTATATCTATATCTATATCTATATCTATATCTATATCTATATCATCTATATCTATATCATCTATATCTATATCTATATCTATAAATATCTATGTATATATACATATATATGTATATATACATATATATACACACGCGCACACATACACACACACACATATATATACTGTCTCCAGAATCTTAGTTACAAGAGAATCTGGAAAGATGGATTTTTTTTTAAAGCATTCTGCATCACAGAGTGCAATGAGGTTGAGTAGGTATATGCTACCTGTCCCAAAAGTAAAGCAGAGATATGCAAGGCCGTCAGTGTCAGAAAGAGGAGGCGATAGCAGCTGGCTTAGAGCTCCAGTGTCCGATCACCAGCTTTCGGGGTGTAAAGAGGCAGCTCCAAGGTGCCAGCATCCTTATCCCAGTTTCCTGGTTCCTGGATCACTGCCCTGGTTCTGTACAATTTCAACAGTTGCAACAGCAGTCTCTCGGTTACCCACTTTCCTGATTATATCAGTTTTACAGAGTTCCAAGGGTTATTAATAGAGACCCAATCTGTAGTCTTCCCATTTTTTAATAAGCAATTAATTCCTTATACAGGTATACCTCGTTGTATTGCATTTTGCTTTGCTGCGCTCCACAGACATTGCATTTTTTTACAACTTGAAATCAAGACCCTCCACCAACAGAAAGGTTATGACTTGCTTTATTGCAGTACTTGTTTTACACTGGAACGGCACCCATAATATCTCTGAGGTATGCCTGTATTAAATCCCTCTCTGCTTAAGTTACCTAGACTGATTTCTATATATTTCACTGCAACATGACTAATAACTTTTGCTAAATACTGTTATATACATAAATTCTAATAACGTTCTATCTGAGAATGCTCAATTGTTGAAATGAGTGAACTTGGACTTTCAGGGAGTCTAGGCTTGAGATAAAATAACTACAAGTATAAATTTGTTAGAAGTCTCTCTTTTAGCTTTAAAATTCATGTAAATGAACTCTATAATAAATTCTGTTCTTCCAAAATTCAGAGCGAAATTCATGTACCTTTTCATTCAGTGGCTTTACACAGTCCCTGAGGAAACCCACGTTATCCAAGACATTATACATGACTCGTTTTGAAAGGCATTTAACCTGTGTAACAACTCTGAAAAGTAGGTCTTATTATGCCCATTTTACAGATGGATTCACTGGGCTTAGAGAGGTAAAATCACGTGTCTAAGATCACAAAGAGCTAGGATTTCAACCTAGGGCCTTCTGGTTTCAAAGCCACAAGCTCTTTCCACGACCACACGCGGACTTCTAAGGGAGCAACAGTCCAATAGTTCTCCGCGGCTCTGGACACTGGCTTGTAATGGAGGTTTGGTTAGTTCGTTTGGCTCAATGCCAACATGGACTAGTCAGTTCTTCTTTCCTCCACAGACATCAAAATGCCTCAAAATGGTATACGTCTCACCTTATGAAGGATTTGGGAAGAAAAGATGGATGGAACACAACAGAAAAATCTTCACGACTAGAAAAAGATGACCGAAACACATGCCACTGGTCGCACATCCACAGAACGATGACAACGTTGTACACATAAGTCATGATAACAGGTTTGCGAAGCCTGGAAACCGATGCAAACCGATGGGGTCCTGGGATTACTATGGCATCGGCAGAACTATTTTGGTTTGCATCCCTCCTATGACTCATGTGTGCAGTTTTAACTGTCTCTCTCCTTCCCGACGTACCTGTCAGCAGGCCGGGGCATTTCCCCATCAAGGCTCACTGGGGTATTTCTATATAACGATATGTGGCCTTGTTTACTCCTTCTAAGCGACGCAAGTCCTGTCTCTGTCTTTCCTGGAGAAATTATTCTCAAGAAGTATCTTTTTTGCAAATTGATCTGGGTCTTCAAACTGTCGGCGACTATGTATGAGGTTTCAGAAAAAAAAAAAAAAAAACGTATAAAGCCACATGGTGGTTTTCATCCACCCAAATCGCTTTTTATACTTTTCGACTCAAAATTTTCCCCAGGGCTTTCCAAGCAGTTCATAATACAACCCCCCCCCCAAATTCTGAACACCCCTTTGATAATCTTATTCGGAAGGGACATTTCTGAAAAATGAATGAATGAAAAAAATGAATGAACCGAAAGAGATGACATTTGCCAAGTGCCTATTATGTTCCAGATATTAGGCACGTATCAACTTTTTTAATTCTTAAAGCAGCACATATATAGAGATACTATAACTCTCATTTTATATATTAAAAAAATTAAAGAAGTTAATAAGTGAATTGACCAAAGTTACCCCAATAAATAAAAGAGCCAGTGATGAGACCCGGGTTGGCCTGGTCTGGAAATCAATCATCTTTTCAAGACTGCACAACGCAGCCGGTAGAACATGTCATCAGAGAGCTTGAGAGCAGCGCTCTAAGAATTCTGACTTCTGGATCTCGTGTTTCGTTTCCAGGTAACGTGAGAAAACGATTCCCGACTGCCTGAATATTTAATAACACAGGAAACGAAAACAAATTGCACCGCTAGCCCTTTACGGGTGTGTCATAATGGGGTGGGGGTGGGGCAGGTATTCCAGGGGGAATAAAAGCAGCACACAACAAGTGAAAGCGTGTCTAAAAGGGTAAGTGATTTGGAATTTTAGATGAGAGCAAATTAACATTAAGAAGATTTTGCGGTCTAGAGTTTCGATTCCCATGGCCAGTGGTGACTGCTCCAATGGACCCCTTCCTCCCCGCGCATCTTCTGTCTGTCTATCTGTTGCCTTTTTATGAGCATCTCCCTGTCAACGCCAGCTCAGTATGGTGACAGCAGCCCTCTTACCTACTACACCTTCCACAGCCCCAGCTTTGTCATAAGGGAGAGGACACTCGCTCTAGACCACTGCCACTTTCAGAAAGGAGGACAAAAACCCAACGCCAAGGCTATTTCTTCGCTGAGCTGCCCTGCCCAGTTCCAGTGCCCTTCTGCAGCTTCCAGCTCGAGTGACATAAACTTACTCTCTGCGATTTCTGATGGTCACCTCTTCATCTAGCCTGCACCACCATGGCTAAAAGGAATCTTGATCAAACCTCCCGACGGGGCATAACACCTTTTATTAAGCAGGAAATTATACGTATTGATTTGGGGCTGTCCAAGACGTTTTTCTATAACGAGGTCAGGAAATGAAGTGTTTGAGTTAACCACATTTTTCTCACAACTAGTTATCACTTGTCATATACATATCAGACCTATTTTCAAAGAGGCAGAATGAAATTACACTTCCGTGATATTTTTTTCTGTTTTTGCCTTCAGTTCATTCTCTGCTTTTCTCTGCCTTGCTCTGCACTCCAAGATGTCAAACTCTATATAGTAAACAGCATCGCATAGGCTCTCTAGCCACTGGCTCCCAGCTGTGTGCAGCCAATCAGAAATGTGGGCAGGAAATTCTAGGGCGGGAGAAGAGAGAGGTTGGGGTATGGACCTACCTCCAACCCTCTCTGGGCCACCGTTCATCTCCTAGGGATCTAGAACTCACCAGGCCACAGTAGCTCGCTCCCTCTGCTCCTCAGTCCTAGGAGTGCAAACAGCTTCCCACCTTTGCTAAGCTCTGGGTGCTTCTCTATCCATTACTGGTCCCTTTGCCACAACCCAAACAGTCCCTTTGGCAAACACTCTTCTGTTAACCTTTGAAGAGTTGTCCTGCCAGGATCCCAACCTACAGGATGGCAATTGCTGTTCTGTACTTAGTGAGTGACTTCCACGTGCTGTTCTAAGAACTGTGGCAAATGCAGAAGGAAAACAATATAAGCTGCTAAATTTATACTTCAAAATCCAGCTGGGGACCTAAACATGCCACAAGGCAAGTCACACTCTACTCTCAACCATCTCCAAAGGCCTAAACCTGTCCTATGCCTCTACCTGTGCCTACCCTCCATGGAAACACACCTGTCCTCAGGCCCATTCACTCGGAGCCAGTGTAAAACTCCAGAAAATAGGGCCAGGTATGTGGCTGACCATGGCTCTATGTCCATGGATGACAGAAAAACTGGTTCTGAACTCCTTTGTCTTCACCCATCCAAGCCCATTTATGTTGAACTTCTGTAGATCCCATCTCTTACGATCTCTTAAATTCATACACCATCTCTTGGGTGCACGGTCTTACTGTAGGAGAAGCCAGGATAATTTCTCGCCCAGCCTCCAGTCTTGCCTCCTTCCAGCCCACGCTCTACCGAGAAGCTTGACACCTTTGTTATGTCGTCTCACAGCTTCAGACCCCTCCTGAGATAAGTTCCAAGCCATGAAACAACTTCGCTCTGATGGAGACAACCTCTCCAGACTGTGGACACATTTTTCTTATATAGATTGCTCCAAAGAGACTAAACTTCTTCCAGCTCTTTCACAGAACTATATTTTTTTCTTGCCTCGGTGACTAGACTCATACTATTTCTTTGCCAGGAACACACTCCTTATTTTTCTACCTTGACCTTTGAGCTGGCTAACTTCTATTTTATTATTCAAGTCTCAGCATAGACATCACTTCCTCTGACAGTCATTCCCTTTGCCATCCCCTAAGCCCTCCAAAACCAGAACTTCAGATCAGGTAGTTTTCCTATGAGGGGGCTTCCATAAGACTCTTCACTTCCTTCGTCACCTATTTATAGTTTTGTAATCGCTGGCTTACTTGTACATATTCCCTCCCTGAGGGTAAGCCATGTCACTACAAGAACTTGGTCACTGCTGCAGCCTCAGCACCTCGCAAAGAACCGGAACAGTCAAAACTATTTACAACGTGAAATTTAAGAAAAGGGAAGAAATCTGAACCAGGTGTAACAAATCAAGAAATTCAAAATTCCTATTCTAGTAATATTTAGGAACAAAGGGAGTATCTGTCAACAGACTCAGGGCCTGTATGTCCAAGTAGGTGTTGTTCTAAATATATGAGCAGCACGCAGTGCCCCGAACCCATCCTGCACTAAGGAAAATAAAATTTCACACATGTGCAGAAGGGAGGGAGGGCAGGGACTGCTCTGTGAACCCCAGCCCCCCATCTCTTGCTTTTCTCCATCCCAGGGTAGGTGATGCCTGCTTGCATAGAGGATGCCTGCATGATAGCATTGGGGCTATTTTCAGAAGCTTCATTATCTCAGCTGGAAAATCCTGGGGCAGCATTTTGCAAATCAAATGGAGTTCAATTAATGTATGACGAGAAAAGGATCAAGATCTAAACAATGAGAGTCAACGTTGCAAAAATCCCTCAGAACCAAGATGGTCAAGTTTAACCTCTCGAAGTGCCCTTAAAAAAAGGGAAACTGAGATTTTCCTGGAATGATCCTTAGAGGCATGGGAATGGGCTAAAATAAACTCATCTTACTGTGTATTGATATAATCGCGGGACCATTCTTGGCGGCCCTGCTCCTCCACTCTTTTTCTCAAGGCTAACCAAAGATAGTTAAATTCTCTTTTTTAAACTAGCTTACCATTGCCAGGGAAACCTCACTAATTCATCTCCCGTTAATAAAAATGTATGATAATCAGGATGAAACTGACATTTACCTATGGAGGAAACAAATTTCCTTAAAATAACGAGGCTATGAAAATGTTTTTTAAGCTCATTAAAATGAACCTTTTGTGGGCTAAGGGGAGGGTGAAGTGGGTAAAGGGGATCAAAAATATGGTAGCTGAGGAAATTGGACTTCAGGTGGTAAACACACAGTAGAATATACAGATGTGAAATTATAATGTGCGCCTGAAAATTATATAATTGTATTAACCAACGTTACCCCAATAAACTTAATTTTAAAAAATGAACCTTCTGTGTACTCGGTTGTATACAAAGATGCAACTTATGCAAGGAAAAACAATAGAGGCTTGGCCATTCATTTCATCTCCTCTCCCTTAGAAGATCCTAGTAAAAAAAAAAAATCAGTAAAACAGATGTAAACCCACAAGAGAATAAGAGAGGCAAGCATTCAATATGTGTATGAAGGACAGACAGCAATGCAGTCAGATGGAGCCAGGTAACTGACTGCAAAGTGGACAGAGGGCCAAGGAGGGTACAAGCCAAGGGCTGCAGAGAGAATTCCAGAAAAGTGAGGCTCTTGGCTCTGCACAACATGGGGGTAGGGGAGGGGTGCTTGGCATCTCCAGAGAGAGGGTTAGGGTTGATGCAGGGCTGAAGACAAGGGTCCTGTGAGAGGTCTTTAAGCGGAGTGGTGGGACTCTCAGAAAGCTGGCAGCTGGTGCTCTCCCACCCTCTTGGCACTACCCACACTCAAGGAAAGAGACTGGATGGTTCTCCGCTAAGAAACTCACTGGACCCAGAGATAACTTCCAAACACCCCATTTGCAGAATCAGAAGGGGTCTCTTCCTAAGGCTCACCTGCCAAGCAATAACCGTACATGAATTCTCACCACTTGATAAGCCTCCCTCAGGCACACCGGTTCCAACAGGTTCCTCAGTCTCTCAGTGTGAAAAATGAGCAGATAGCAAAGGATCATCCGACATGTAAGGAAAACTTCCAGCAAGGAAGATGACAAGCCAAAAAAACAGAAAAAGTCGCTGGAGAAACAAATTGCACCAACAAAGGAAAATTAACAAAACTGATTAATAGTCTCCAAGAACTGAGAGAAAATCTGGCATCCATAAAACAAAAGAACAAAATTCTATTAAAAAGAAACATTCAGAGAACAAAAAGAGCTAAAATATAATTGCCGAAACTTAAACAGACTATATTTATAGGAATGGTCAAAAAATAAAGTCAAAAAAAAAAAAAGAGATAGAATTAAAAGAGAAAGAAACGGACTTAGAAAATCATTTCAGGAGGTTCAAAATCCTTCCAGTAGGGGATGCAGAGAGAAGAAAGCACACAGAGGAGGACATAATCAAATAAGTAAAGGAGAAAATTGCCCAGATATCAGACATGAGTCTGTGGATTGATTTACAAATGGACTGCAAAATGAATGATAAACACCCATTGCTTTAAAAAAATAATAAATCTTTTAAATCTATTTAATTTTTAAACTATCCCCCTTTAAGGTTTTGATAACATTTAAACCTACATTTAAAATAACTTTAAAAAGGGAGTGTCTTACCTGTTTTCTTAAGATTATTATGAATGCTACAGGCATGCTTTCTTACTATGTGCACTTTAAAATAGTACAACTGTTTAAGACTTTATTTCCTCTTTAAGGTTTCTGACTAATTCAGCCCTGAATTTCCTCTTCCCAACCACCTTTAAACAAACTGTTGAAATATTACTATATATTTGACTTTCTATATTTCTCAAATGCAGAATGTGTGCACTGTTGAATCAAATGCCAAGGTCATCACTCTTTTTATCCATGTCCTTTGTATAGTAACAAAAATATTTCACAAAGGTTGTCTAGGTAAGAAGAAAGGATAGATGGGTAGGTAGATAGATAGGGAGGAAGGAAGGAAGGAAGAAGGAAGAAGGAAGGAAGGAAGGAAGGAAGGAAGGAAGGAGAGAGGAGGAGGAAGGAAGGAAGGAAGGAAGGAAGGAAGGAAGGTTGGTTATGTGTTCCCTCCTGCTGTAACTGAGCCTTGGTCGCTGTGTGTATGTCAATGGGAGGGACTGACCTTCAGGCCGATTGGTTGTGAGGACAGGCAGGTGACTGCAGGGGAGAAACTGTTGTTCAGGGGCTGACTCTGCTGAACAGGATTTGCTTTAGCAGTGTTCTGGTGCCTGTCTGGTCTGCCTTTTACATGTGTTGTCCTCGGATATGGCCCCAGGTTGAGCTCCGACTCAGACTGAAGCTGGCCACCAGGTATGCAGGCTGGGGCCTTCTGGGAGGGACCCTGTTGTAGGCCAAGTTCAGCCACAGCCTGTGCCTTACCTGCAGCCACCTGGAACGAGCCACGAGGCAATCACCCATGTTGGGTTTGGATATGCTTCAAGAGGCCAAGCTGCAAACCAAGGCTGGCTGCTGCTGGTGCTAGGCTTGGGGCTGCTCAACATGAGGTACAGGGCACACTTAGGCCAGATGCTGCTTGTTCACGTTTTGGGAACTTTTGAGAAATTTTAGGAAAGTCCGCAGCATGAGCTAAGACAGACCATTTATACGAAAAATCCACTGGATGCAGCTCAGGTGGGCCCACAAGCCGGGAGGGGCGGGGTCTCAGGGAAGCACCAGGTAGGGTAGCCAGGTTGACTGAGACTCAGATATGGCGGCGCCTGAGTCTGCACGCAGGGCTGAGACAGAGCTCTCTGCCAGCACTTCTGTCTGGGAGAAAGCTGCTCCCTCAGCCCTCTCCCTGAAGTCAGATGAATTTGGTTTATCCCCACTTGTTTCCAGCACCTTTTGAACTGCTGCCCCAGCACTGGAGCTCAGAGTGAATTCGTCAGCAAGTAAGTCTGTGCACGTGGGCCCCTCAAGGGAAATGTCTGCCCATCCAGCAGCCCTCCATCTCACTGAGCCACAGTCTCTGCTGGTTTTCACAGCCAGAACTTGTAGGGACCTCTCTTCCCAGCACTGGAACCCTGATGTGGGATTGGGACCCCATGTTCCTCCAGGGGGACCGCCACAGCTTGATATCCCTCCAGATTCTCAACTGCTACACACAGGTGTGGACCAGCCCATTCCGCGTCTCCACCCCTCCTAGAGGTCTTTAAGTGGCCTCTTCTGTGTGTCTCTTCGGCTAGACTTCAGGCAACTCCCCATGATGGCTGTTCTGTAGTTAGTTGTAATTTTGATGTGGTTGTGAGAGGAGGTGAGCACAGCATTTACCTACTCCGCTATTTTGACTGGAAGCTTCCTCAAACCCATATTTTCTAACTTCAGCTCTAGAGTTTTATTCATTGATATTAGCGCGTAGTGAAGTTGGGCCTCAGTTTTAGGTATTTAAACTGTGTCCACTTACTACAGCACTATTAGAAATTGGCTTCACATTTTCCTTTGTTTCTAAAATGTAAATTTCAGGCATTATCTGCTGGAAATTTTCAATTTGAGGACACCACAATATGTCCAACCAAGAACCAAAAATCAAACAAACAGGTTTTGTGAGCCTCTTAACAGAAGAAGCACTTTTCATAAGGATTTACTATGGAGAGAAAACAGATATAAGTACCTCAAGAATCTTCATTCTGGAAATGTTAAAGGAGATTTTCCAATAGTAGTTCAAGTTTAAAGAGTATAGTTGAGAACCCTACATATGACGTGTGTGGAGGGGCACAAACACTGGGAAAAGGTAGAAATCGATCTAAACTACTAAAATGATTATTCTTTTGCTGGTCATCAAAAGACCATCTTTTTATAAATGCGTAACTGATATATTTGGGATCATCTAAAACTCCAAACAAGAAGATATGGGAGGAACTTCAGGGAGGCAGGATTGGAAAATGGTTTAATTTGATTTTAAAAAACAAAACAACAACAAACCAAAACAAAAACAAAACAAAACAAAACAAAACAAAAGTCCACTGTTCAGATCCCCATAAGGGATAAGACCATGTGAACTGAAGGGAACAGAGAAGAACCAGATGGAGGAACTTGGGCCCATTTATATACAGCCCAAAGGAGAAGGGAGATGCAGGAAAGCAGAAATTAACATAAAAGCCACTTTGGCAAGGCTCTCCTGATCCAGGAAGGGAAGGCTTCCAGCTTCCTTGTCTAAAATATACTTCTTAGGGTCTATTAGCATCTTTTGTATTAATGACCTTGATGACAATTTAATTTGTCACACAGCTAGCCTACATGGAAAGAATGTATTGCTTAGGCTGCCTTGAAGGTTATCATTGCTTTCGTTTCTTGGTGTTCTGCTTATATGTCTTCTGATACAGTCTGCCAATAATGGGAGGACATACAGATCCTCCTATGGAGGAGCATTTACATCTGTTTGACAATATACTGTCCATTAACTGAATTCTGGCCTGTTTGGTTAATATGAGTCCACTCCTTAGAGATGGATCCAATGTCACTAGACTACTAATCGTGTTTCTTATTCCTGTGGTTGGAGATTGGGCTGGGTGGTGATGATGTCACTAGGGCACTTTGTGGGAACATGTCCATGTGTCCTATAGGACTGATGAGATCATACCCCTCTGAATCATAGTGTGCTGAGGAGAACTTTTCCATTTGAAACCACAACAGCACCTTCTGTGAATTTTTCACTTGTGCACCATAGAGATGTGCACTATTTTTCAAGAAAGGTTGTGTACATAACTCCATAATTTAACTCTGAAGGTCTAAATGGAGTGTGTTACTCGCATGCATAGTCATGATGAAAGTTTCATAGACCACCCATATTGGTCCATCTACTTTCACCCACTCATAAGCTTGGTTATTAGGCCCGGCTTCTTTAAGTTCGCTCATCCTGGCAAGATAGAACTGTGTTTTTATTTACTATCTTATTCCCAACAGTACTTAGTGAAAGATTTCTTAAGAACAAGTTTTGAAAAGGTAAGAATATCGAAAGTGGACAGATCAATATGTTACTTTTCATTTATTAATGTATCATATATTTTTGAATGTCTGCTTTGTATCAAGTAATTTTCTAGAAAGCTGGATATTAAAATGAAAACATGGGATGCCCCAGACCTCAAGGGTCTTATGATTTAAAGAACTGAGCAGTCACGCAAGAATAAAAATTGTAAGTCGTTATAAAGGGTGCTATCATGGCCGAATCTGTGCACAAGGTATAGAGAGACCTGTGCTGAGGCTTAAAGGGTGACAAGGAAGTTGTCAGAAAGGCAAGTGAAGGCCGTGCACAGATTGATTAAGGGTTGTAGGAGCATTGAGGAGAAGGCACAGAGGAGCCAGAGAGTTAAGGAAAGATCCAAAATCTTACTGGTTTTTATGCATACTGATGAGTTTTGATATTAGTGAAGGTGACAGGGAGTCATTTTGACCAAATGGCTAAGTTTTGAGTGTTTGATGCTGCCTTGGCTAGCTGGGCATAGGGTAGATGGTAAGGGGATGGGGAAGGAGCAAACTAGAAAGATATAAAGCACCTGGTAGGAAATACATCCAGAGAGTCTGGAGGACTGACAATGTGGCTTGGACAAGGGCAGTGGCTGTGAAGGGGAAGAGATGAATATGAAAAACAAGAGATATTTAAGAGGTAGAATTTTTAAAATGTGGTAATCATTGAAAACCACTAGCAGTGACATACTATTGTGGATTCAGTGCCTGCTGGGTGACCTTTTCACAGAAAGAGCAGCAATCCTGCCTGCTGTTCTATGGCTGTTTCTATTTGAGAAATTGAATATTATAGTTTTTAATGCAAACTATAAGTAGCTGTGTGTCACCAACTGAGGGGATTAGCCCCAAGATGCTGTGACATTTGTCATCGGTTCTCAGGTTTTAGTATCTAGGAGACCATTAACTCCTGGCCATGGTGCTCACAGTTCAGGTGAGCTGTTCTGCCAGGTGCTAGAATATGAGGCAATCGGGTGTCATGATTAAGAAATTGGGCTTGGTGAACGAGCCCTATGCCGTCTGACCTCGGAAACTAAGCAGGGTCAGGCCTGGTTAGTACTTGGATGGGAGACCACCTAGGAAGACCAAGTGCTGTAAGCATAAAAAAAATTTTTTAATGAGGGATTGTAAGCTGACAAGGTCCTTGCAATCTGTGAAGTCAACCAAGGGTTGCCTCACCTAAAAATATAGAAAAAAAGAAATTGGGCTTGGTTTCAGTTAGGCCTGGGCTTGAATCCCAGATCGATGGTTTGCTGCAATTCTCTTCTCTGAACTAAGTTTATAAGACTCCAGAGTACCTACTCCGAGGTATTTGGATTAAATGAGATACTTGCTCAAACTTATACATCGGTGGTGAAACTAAGATTCCCTTGTGGATCTAGCTGACTCCCAGAGTCAATGCGCTCCCCTTTTCCTCCTTTCTCTTTCGTGTTTAATATGTACATTATCTTCATTACTACTATTGTTTAGAAATGCTATAGTCTCCGTTTCTATGCTTTGGTTTTATGGTGGACTTCCTGGTTTTATCCCACTATCATCAGAGGAGTGTTTTTGTATTATTTCTACCTTATGGAATTTATTGCATTTTTTGGTGACCTAATCTATGGTTAATTTTACGAATGTTCTAATTTGCTTTGAAAAGAAAGTGTATTCTCTATTACCAGGGGACTAAATTTGTGATGCATCAAAGATCTCCCTTAATTATTTCTGTTGTTTGGGTCTTTTATATCTTTATTTACTTTTTGTCAGTAGTATGGACTGCCAGTCGTATGTTAAATTACCTAATATTAGTATGTTTCTATTTCTTCTTGCATCTCTTGCAGGTTCTGCGCTAAATGTCGCTGCTACGTTATCTGATGTGCACTTACAACTGTTGAATGTTCCTTGTGAACTCTGGCCTTTAGCATAAATCAGCCCTTCTATGTCTTATTTTTGTGCTTTTTCAGTCTGCATTTTACCCTGCCATATTATCAAGATCAAAAGAGACACTTTTTGTTGTTGCTGTTAGTTTGCATTTGCCTTGAATGCTTTGCCCATTCCTATATTTTTTGTCATTTAAAAGCTCTGTGTTAGGGGTGCCTCGTATTCAGCACAGAGCCCACATCTGTGACTGGTACATTACACTCTGCCCAGTGTTCCAGAAAATCCAGGAGTTCCAGAAAACCTTTGTTTTCTTTTTCTTTTCATCTCTTCCTCAGCTAAGATCAAGACTCACCGAAGGCCCTAATCTTTTTTTTTTTTTTTAGGTTTTATTAGGTATATTGACAAAACTGTAAGATATTTAAAGTGTACATTGTAGTGATTTGATGTATGTATACATCAGGAAGGATTAATATTATTATCAGCAGTTTGGGATCTGTGTGGACTGAGGTCCCTCCTGGATGTTCTGGCTTAGCAGGAGTATCATTCCAGTCCTGCCCTGCTAGTTCTCACACCCTAGCAGGACAGGCTGTCCCTCGCCACCTGGGAGGCCCTAAATACACTCATCACTAGTGGACTTGAAGAGCACTGACTAAAAAAAAGTTTGAAAACGCATTTCCTCTAGTAGCTTGACAGAATAAAGTTTCCAGTATTTGAACTAAGACCTGATGACTCCAAAATATTCTTTAAAATGTAATTAAATGCCTTGAGAGAAATGTTATAACATGTAAGTCCACCACTGGAATCATTACTTAAACTCTCCACCAGAGCATTAATCATTTCTACAGTATCTCAGGTTTTCTAGTCTCTGTATTTTTCTGGTAGTGGGAAACTGATACTGTCACCCACTCTGCAAGCATGAGTTTGAAATCAGAGATATTGTACTTGAGCTACATGATATTTGGAATTTATATGAGCACTGAGCCTCAGTGTCTTCTCTGTGGTTGAGGACAATGATAGACACTCAGAGGGCTGTTAAAAGGATTAATCAGGGTTATAGATTCAAGGACTAGACAGAAAGTGTGAAGGACCAGGCGGGTAATTAATTAAATCCCCTAAGTGTAAGGCAATAGGAGTGATGGTGATAGTTCATTTTCTTGTCAAAGGAGAAGCCTTTACTGGACTCCTGTAGGATCTGGCCTGATATCACTAGATCTTCCACTTTTTCAAGAAAAGCAGAAACCCAGATCCTTAAGGTAAAATTTCCCAACTATTCAATGTGGCCGCGAATTCAAATTTCTTTAAAACACTAGCTAGACCATTTAAAAAACATATCTGTGAACTAGGTACAACTGTATGCTGCCACTTTGCAGTCTCTGGTCTGAGTTAATTAGCACAATGCCCAGCACAGATTCATCAAGTCTGAAACGTGGACATCAGACAGGAGGAAGGACATGTTTGCTTGGGTGGGTAGGAGGCCAGGGGAGAGGAAATGCACAGAGTAATCAAGACAACAACTGTGGGCCCAGAAAAGCAGCAGAAATTGAGGCGGCAGGGAAGAGAACAGATGGGAGTGGATCATCTAAGAATTCTGCCTCCTTCCCTGTCTGCCCACTCTGACTCATCTTTTGCTGACACCCCCTGGCTCTCTCATAGAAGCTGCTGATCTCTGATCCCCGTGAAGCTGTAACTGACGTAGGAGGGGTGCGGGGAGTGGGGTGAATCCTGCAGCTGGCTGGAGTCAGAAGGGCCAGCAGCTTCCTTAGGGTGAGCTTATTGGGAAGAAAACAAAAAGCATTGGGCTGTGAGCCAAGGAGGCAAATTGTGTCCTGCCCTTATTCCTTCTGGCTTTTCCCCCTCAGCAACTCCTGAATCTAGCCAAACACTTCCTTCTGGGGTGGGCTGCAGCTGCCCCACACATGTTCTAAATATAGGCTAGTGGAGTTGTTCCTATTTTTAGCCTTTGAATATGGACGCAAAGGTCACCAATATTCCTCATTTGCTGGCTCAGCTCCCCTCTCTCTTCTCTACCTATCTCTAGTTTTCCTCCAAGAAATGTGTTTTCTGTTCAGACAAGTTAAAGTAAGATTTCTGGGGGGAAGAGGGACCCCCCTCAAATATTTGCTCATCTTGGCTGGACTCCTCATAATCTCCATGGACTGGGTGACGTATCTATACTGTGGCACACGCCGTGATGTCCTGAGTTTGGGAAAAACATCCCAGGCTTGGACGGGAGCCACTCCTTTCTCTCTAGAGCACAAAGAGAAGTTTAGGGGAGAAAATAGCTTTAAAGATCCTCCCATCTAACCTTCCAAATACAGAATCGAGGGCACTGAGGCCCAGAGGGGCTGATTTGCTTACTATTATCTAACATTAATAAGAAATATTTAGTGTAGCTTATAGTCGTGGAAGGTTTTCCTGTGCTAAGCACTTCACACAGAGTTCCTCCTGGAATCCCCATAACACAGTGAAGTATGTATCTCAATTATTCCCATTTTATAGATGAGAAAATGGAGGTTTAGTGGTTCGAGAAACTTGCCTATAAAAGGCACATAAACTGGTGATGGCGGACCCAGGGAAGACACTTAGGATTACGACTCCAATTCTTCATCTCTTTCCAGAACCAGAGTTCAGTGTACAGATTCTTCACAAAGGTTAAAAGAAAGGAAGGAGAAAAATGGAAGAAGAGAGGAGGGAGGCTTGGCTGGAACACACACTCTGTGTCACCGTTTCTTTGGATACTGCTCAGTGTTTTAAGGACAAAGGCAGAGCCGTGGCAATAGTCCCTGTCAAACCACCGCAGCCGAAGAGCTGCTGAGATCCGAAGCTCTTTGGCCCTCTTTACCTGTTCTCAGTGTCGGCCAAGGCCATGCTCCGTGTGACGTAGCACATCTTGAGGGGGATGCTTTTCCGGTCTCTATGGAAGGAGAAAGACTGTGACGACGGTGACAGAGGATCTGAGGAGCTGCTCCCTAACCGAGGGGATTCGGGTGGAGGCGTTTCCCACCCAATCTCGGACACCGGGGAACCCTTCTTCACGTAGGGTGTGGCCTCTCGCATGTACTTCACTGCAAGAAAAAAAAAAAAGACAACAATAAGCTCTTTTAAGTACATCTGGAAAGTCTGAGTGCAGTTTTTTGAAACTCACATTAGACAAGCTCTTAATACCGAAGCTCTTAAATTCTGAACAAGATTCAGAATTTTTGCTCCTCTCATGATAGTTATCCTGTATTTAAATGACATACCTGAATTTTAAAATTTGCTATTATGATGACCTGAACTTGAGAATTATTGCCTACTTTGATCAATCAGTACAACTTCTATCTTTTCAGATTATAAATTGCATTTTGGGAAAGTGGCTGAGAAAGAAATGGGCAGAGAACAAGAAAGCGTAACTTAGGTAAAAGACACAGTTATTCAGTTTGGTTGTAGGGAATCTGGTAGCCACATTCATTATCCATGTCATTTTTCTGTTGAGAAATAAGGACAGACTTTTCAATTTAATAGAGCTGAGAATTATATGAAAAAAAATAAATAGAAAAGCACTTATTTTGTAATCATAAAAATCTGTAATAGCAAAAAGATTATATGTAAGAGCTGAAAACTAAGAACAACCTAAATGTCTACTACAAAAAGGACAGATTTAATAAATTGTAAGCATTCAATATAATCATTTTGAAAAGTAGATATAGATGTGTTGATGTAGAAAGACCATAAGGTCTATTATTAATTTTAAAAAAATAGAGAGCAGAACATTTAGTGTAAATCTTTTTGTGTATAAAGTGGTAAATATATATATGCTTGTATATATATCTATGGCTATTTCTGGATAGAAACACAAGAAAATGTTAACAGTAGTTAGCTCTGGGAAGTGGAAATAAGAGTCAAGATAATGGAGAAATAGATCTTTACTATTCATTTATTACCTTTTTATACCATTTTTCATATTTACCATATGCATATATTACTTTATGAAATTTAAAGAAACAAAAACACTTTAAGAGTTGAGTAGAAGAAATTCTGCTCTCTGATATATCTACTTGGCCTTAAGAAGTTATTAGCATATTCTAAATTTAAGTATTTGGTTCTTAGACAGCTTCTAAGTTGACAGGGCGACTAGATTCACATATATAAACTTTCGTATCCTTCTGTCACTCAGTCTGGGGAGAGGAGGACTTGAGGGAGAGTCCCGCTGCTTGGGGAAGGACTTGACTAAGTCCTGTACAGACATCTGCTATTACAAATGGCAGTGGATTGGAATGGGTGCAAATGAGGGGGTATTGCCGCTAGATCTCTGAGGATTCGAGTCCACAAACTAGTGCCTTCGCTGTGCAAGACATGGAGCCAGGCTTATGGAGAGTGCAGAAGTGGAAAACACATAGTTTCCATACTCAAAAATTACAAAATCATGGGCGACTGTACTGCATGCTGTCGATGTCCCATCAGCTCCCTTTTATCAGCAGGGCGCCTACCTCGTAACTGTTGTGTGTTGGCTGAGAACAACTCACAGCTGCACCACTGTTCTGGAGCACTGATCTTAGCCCCAAAGAAGCCATCATGCCTGGGAGGCAGTAGGCTTGCTGCCCCATCCCCCAGACAGAGGCTCTGCTTCCAGGGAACCCACCTATGACATAACGACGTAAGACTAGTATATAAACCATAACACAAAGGGGGAATGAGCTAGTTTTATAGAGGAATAAAGTTCCTTAGAGGAACTCATGAGAAAAATGGATCTAGGCGTATGAGTGAAAGATTAGGCTCAAAACAAATAAGCAGACCAAACACACCCAGAGGCATTCAATGTGGATCTATATTTGCAGAACCAATCGTAGTTATCAAAAACAGCCATATTAATTCAAGACAAAGGAGATGTCATTTAGCACCAACATGTATTTGAAAATAAGATTTCAGAGTCTTAACTGAACATCGATGCAATTAGGAGAATATAATAGCTCCATGATTCAAAAACTTGTTAGCACAGGTTATAGTTACAGAAGGAAAAGGTTATTCTTGGCCACTGTTTTTTAAGGAATACTGTTTATTTCTGGGTAATAGACTTAAAGAGGAAAACAGACATACCTTAAACAAATGAAGAAAATTTAGGGGGACAGATTGATTTAAGCTGTCCAAAGCTGAAGCAGACCTATTTTGAAGGTATTGAATTTTTCATCTCTGCAATGCTTTAGAAAGAAGCTGGAACACTGCTTAGCTTTGTACATCATAGAATTATACTTATTGGTATATAAGAAATTCAAGTATCGGCTGAGATTGTCTGAAGATTCTCCTTTAATTGCATTATTATCTTTCTGGCTGGAGTAGGGGATGAGGGTTATACAGTGAGAAACCAGGGATGCTTCATGGAATAGGTAGCATTGGAACTTGGCCTTAAAGGGTAGCTAGGACTTAAAAAGTAGAGATAACAACAACAACAACCCTTCTTTTATATAAGGTACTCTGGTTTACACTTTTTAACACAATTCTGTAGGCAAGAGGAGTTGGACCTCCGTTGGGAAGGGGGATGAAAGAAGGAACATTTATCATATACCTAATGACGTGCCAAGTATGGAACCAGGCGCTTCAACAGCTTTCTACATTAAGCTTCAAAATAACCATTTAAAGTCTCTCTGTATAAGAAAACTAAGTCCAAGGAGGAAGCGGGTCATGGATCTTTCATTTATCTAGTATCTATGTAGCCACAAACAATAAAATAATACATTGCTATCCCTTTCAGACCCTGCTACAAAAAGTCTTACAGAGCGACTTTAATTCTGGTGGACAATAGGAGCTTTACATAGGTTATCCCTTGCCAAGACTAATATTATTTTACATATTAGCATATCAAGCCTCAGAAGTTAGCTTCTGTGGAGTCACGTGGCTGCTAAGTGGTGGAGCTGGGGTTTGATTTCCCAGAGATCATATTCTTTCATGAAATCTGGCCACCCCCTAGAGGAAGGATGCAAAAGGAGAAGCTAATAGTTCTGGACTTTATTCTGTAGGCGGTGGTGATAGCCATGGTGCTCTACAAACAAGAGAATGGCAGAATCCGCAGTCAGCTTTAGAGAGAACTCCCAAAAAGTCAGATTGAGTATACAGAGGAAAAAAAATATTGAGGTAGATCCACAAGGTCATCAGAAGTTACTGCCAGAGATAACCTGAGAAATGCTCAAAATATCCATATAAGGTAGGAGAAGTCCCAGAAATGTATAGCTTGATCCATTCATGGGCAGAGGCATGGGAATCATAGCAGGTCTTAGCCTAGAAGCAATTATTTACCACGTAGCCACTTCCTGTGTGGCATAGAACTTGGGAAAATTACAAAGGAGAGAAGACATAGTAATTCCTTGAAGAAAGGACACCTCATTGGAAATGATATTCAGCACAGAGTAATCTTTCTAACTGAACAACTGAAAATAAAGACAGAGAAAATAAGTTAACAGGGTAGGTATGATAACTTAAAGATTTATTCATTCAGCCAAAATTCATCAGTCAAATTTATGTTCTGAGAACTGTTCTTTCCATGAGACATGATAAGAAACGGTCTCAGTAAAAGATGTTTAAGCCTAGAAAAAGAGGAAGGGAAGTGAGAAGATGACATGAATTCTTGTGTTAAATCTTAAACTTAGTTTAAGGAGGTTCAGATAAGTTTCTATGGATCTGGCAGAATCCAATGCAAATAATTTCTAAAGGAAGGCAGTTTCATCCTACGCTTCAAAAAGTCCTTATGAATCATTTTCAGGGGCAACGAGCAGCATAAAATCTCAGAAAATGTTGAACACAAAGAAACAAGGCACCATGAACAAGAACCAATGAAAATCACTGATAGCAGTGAGAGTCCCACACAGACTACGAAGCAACAAGCATGCTTACTGTGTGCAAAGAAACAAATAAAAGCTTGGGAGAATCTTCTAGAGATTATTTTTTTTTAAAGCAACCTAACAGATAGGTAAAATAATCAAACAAAACATCCAGTAGTAAGATAATAGTAGTAGTAGTAGTAGTAGTAGTAGTAGTAGTACTATAACCAAAATTAAAACTTCAGTAATCATTTCAGAAGAATTAGTGAGTGAATTGTAGATCAGAAGAAATTATACAGGATGTAGCACAAAGATAAAAAAATAAAAAATGGAAACTACGGAATAGAGATTAAGAGATGTACCGGACGAAATGAGAAGGTCTAGTGTCTGTTTAACTGGAGCCCCGAAGGACGGGGTTAGAAAGAAGCGCAGAGTTGAGAATGTTCCAACAGAAACACACCAACTCACAAGTTCAAGAAACCTGTCTCGATTTTGCTGAACCATCAAGGCAACAGATATAAAGTAGTCCTGCTTTGTACCTCAGGTAGGCTAAATGGCTTATGTTTTCCTTAGAACTTTGTTTCTTTTGAGAGTTTAGAATCACCTCTGCCTTTTACCAGTGTTGTGAGGAAGCCTCAACAAAATCCTTAAACGAGCCTTGAGATCTCCGACAGCCCAGAAAACAAATTTTTCAATTTCAAGGATAATAGAGACAAGAGAGATTCTCATCGTTGCTCCTAAGCAAGAGACGCTTTAAAACCACTTTTCTGAAGCTGACACACTATATCTGCTTCCATACCACTGGGCAGAATGTAGTTCCACTTCAAGATGGAAAAGAAATTTATTTTCAACTCTGGATAACCCTGTGCCAGCCCAGCTTAGAACTGGATGGGCACGAGAAATCGTTACTCTGGAAGAAGAGGATAGATATTAGGGAACAGCTCTCAGGATTTGCCATAGGGAGACCACCCTAATTCCGGCAGCTTAACACACGAGACTATAACACATAAATACAAGTAAATGTGTTGGAGCAATCAGGGGAAAAAAACCCACAATGACTAGGTCCCATGAACTTCGATAAGTGTTTCTTGTGTATTAAACTCATTGGAATCTCAGAACAACCCTACGATACAGACATTGTCATCACCCGCATTTTAGCAGACACTGCAGTAAGCGAGAGGTTATACCATATGCCCGAGATACAGAGTTAGAAAGTGGCACGTACAGGAGTCAAACCCAGGCAACCTGGCTCCAGAGACCTCCTTTTAACCATGAAGCAAACTGTTTCTCACACTTAGAAAAAAATTAAGTGTGTGTGCGTGTGTGTATGTGCGCATATTTAAGCCAACATTTTTATGTACTGGGAGAAAACATCCAATTAAGAGGCTATTGCCTGTAACATAAGAGAGATTGATTTTGTCAGCCTGAACTATTAAACTATGGCATTTCAATAAATGCCTTTTAAGACACCGTAATATGTGTTCATAATAGAGGGTTTAACCTGGCAGAAATGAACAGCCAGCGTCTGCATAATTACACCTCCACGTGCACACAGACAGGAATTTCAGGCCAAGAGCTGTTGAAAGGATTCAAGAAACAGCCAGGTCCAGGTTCAGTGCGCCTCATAATCAGAACTAATTAATAACCCATGCCCTTCCTGGGCATCATGAATTAAAAACTGTGGTTGAGCAATTAAAATTCCAAATTCCAATCTTCAGTTGCAAAAAAAAAAAGAAAAAAGAAAAAAGAAAAAAAAAAGGGGGGTGGTGAGCGGGAAGAAGTGGTGTTCAACCCAAGAATACACCAAGTTACTTTCAATATGTTTCCAGTTCTTCATTTGAAGGACAAGCACTTGTGAAAATTTCAAAAGAACACGCAGTAAGGCCCAAGTTTGCGAAAGCCCCAAGTTACAATTAAATCTTTGTTGGGGCAGCCAGATGACATTTGAAAGGAAAAGCACACACAGGCTACTAATGAGGAAATGCTTTAGGCAAATCCAATCAACCCTCCTACTGGGCTGGTTTCCGAGGAGCCAGAAAGTCCCTCTGCTATGGGCAAGAATTCTTCTTAAAAATATCAACAAAAACAACAAAAAAGAGACTTCCAGATTACAGGGAGGAAAAGAAATATTTCATTACTATCGGCGATGTGAACACAAAATGTACAATTTCTAATGTGATTAAAGGAAAAGCTGGAGGCAGGAAACCTGAGTATTTGGACCTTTGGTGAAACTTCCAAGTTGGTGACAGGTTGTTGACAGTGGGATTTGCTGACAAAAATGCAATCTAAAACGTTCCCTTCGTGACATTTCCTAGGTCATCTTAGAGAGGAAAGATGCAGAGGGAGGTCATTAATATTTCCAAAAGACCAAGAAATGATGGAGGAGGTAATATAAGCTTCCCAGAAGCTAAAGCTAATCTTTCAGGAGGCTGAGCGGTGAGGCGCGACGAATTGGCCTTGGGACTTGGGGACTTGGACTACGCTGCTGGCTCAGCCCGCTAACTAGCTCTTCAGCCCTGGGCGAGTCACGTCACCACCCAGATGTCATTTTCTTGGCCTGTCAAAGAGGAAAATAGGGTCCCTACCTTTCAAACATTCTGTGATTCTATGGGAAGCTGCCTCGGCTGACAATATTAAGTATATATATATTTTTCTGATCTCATCTTACCATTTATGTCATCACCAACAAATGGCTCTGTTAAAATGGGTGCTGAACTCTTAGGCCCTGCACATCCTGTGTCGTCTTACTTTTTTCCCAAACGCTACAGACGTCCGACAGATATGAAAATAATCCTGCCAATTGAGCTGATGTACTCGGGTTACTTGTTCTTTGGAAGAGTTGTCCAAAAGAACAGTTGTTTTCATTCACTTACCAGTATTTATTTTTCTTCCATTATTCTGCCAGGTGAATTTTTGACAGCAGGATTTTAAAAGACATGTGCAGAACGGCCAAAGGGTTCTCGTGAGGTCATTAGGACCTCGTGGGTGAGGGTGCTGTGTTTCGACATATAAAGTCAGGAGTAAAATAAACTGGATATGAGTTGCTGAGTAACCTTCACTCTCCACGAAATAACCATCTCAAAATTACCCTGTTTCACATAGTCAGTCATTCCATGTGACCTGCCTCAATTCTTCGACCAGGCAAGATCGCCTCCCCCAGAGATGCTAACTAGACCCAAGTATCTCATCTTATGGGTCCTACAACCACCCAGAAGAACAGCGATTGGTTTAGTTACCCATTAATTCAACGAATGTGTAATGAGTTCCTTCTGTGAGCAGGGCTCTGAGTATTCAAGCTTTCCCAGCGAACAATACAGACTAGCGGTGCCTGCCCTGAGGTGCTTCCATTCTCGTGAACATGTGCATGTTGGGGGCTGGGGTGGACATATTAAATAAACAGACAAATCTAGGGCACACACACTAGAGGACTTGGGTCTGCCGCAGTTCACACAGAGCCATTCACCATTTGGCTCCTGCCCACTTCCTGTCCTCATCTTAGCTGATTACCCGTTGGCTCCCATGGTTTGCATGCGAGCCATAGAGAAATACTGTTTCATTCTCTGAATGCACCAAGTTCTCTCCTGCATCTGTTCTTTGCATATGTGGTTTCCTCTGCATGAAAACCTTTCTGGTAAACGTCTCTCTACGTCCTGTTAAGTCTCAATTTAGGAAAGACCTCCTTCTTGAAGTCCTCCAGGCATGCCTCCCTTCGGCTCCAACCACACTTTTCGGCAACCTCCACTGATATCCACAGCATCAGGACACACACGTTATGATGACGGCTTATGCCATGCAAGGCACTGTGCGGATCGTCTGTCAAACATGTAAACGCTTACACATCACGTGCCGTTATCTGTTTGCTCGTGGGGTGTCTCTGGTGGAATCATAAGGTCCGCAAAGTCCAGTGGCAACAGAAGTTAAAACTCTAGACTCTGGGGCCATGCTGCTTAGTTTCAAATTTGACTCTGCCACCTGCCAACGGTGGCAGTTAACTGAGAGCTCAAATTTCTTCAACCACTCGATGTCTCCATTTCTCCATCTGTAAAATGGGGACAAATAGTAGTGCCTCCCTCGAAGAGCTGCTATGGGGATTTGATGAGATAACAGATACAAAGTGCTTAGCACGGAGTCTAGCACAATGAGGAATGCTCATGAGTGTTAGGGGAAAAAAAATATTGACGTTTACATCTATATCATGACAATTAACATAATCGACTGGCTGTAAAACATGGACTTATTGAGCAAATGAATGACAAAGTTAATAGAATCTCCAAGACATCCATTTTTTTGCAGATTTGTTCTTTAGGAGGGAGAGTCTTATAACTGAAGCAGGATGTCACTTGTTCAAGGTTTCAAGACAATGAAGTGACCGATGAGATGCAGAAATCCAAGTCTCTATCCTGTAGAACGAGGGTTGGCAAACTTTCTCGAAAGGGCCAGATGGAAAATTTGGGGAGGGGCTTTGTGGCCCTTAGGGTCTCTGTCTTAACGACTTCATTCTGCACCACAGCATGAAAAAAGCCACAGACGATACGTAAACAAATCAATGTGGCTTCATCCCAATAACACTTTATTGGCAACGGCCCGATTTGACCTGTGGGCTGGTTTGCCAACTCCGTCTGCAGCACAGCAACAAGAACCAGCGATTACTGACTACGAACCACAGATCGGGCCCTACTCTACATGTGTGAAGTCTTCTGGCTCGTCTAAAACTAATTCTATGAATTCGGGAACATTATTATGTCTACTCTCCAAGCAAGGGAGTGTGGCATGGGATGCCGCAATGCCTTGCTCCATCAAGGTCACGCGACAACAAATGGCAAGCTGGTGTTTGAACTGTCCAGCTCCAAGGCTTCCAGTCCTCATCACTTTACCACGCTCTGTCCTTGTGCCCTGGGTGCTGCCTCTACACATGGCCACATGTTCATGCCTGAATCCCGTTTGTCCGACCTCAAAGATTTTAGACAACATGCCTTTTAAAAAAGACCTTTTTATCTGAAATGTTGTTTTCTTCTCTTTTTTTCTTATATGGAACCCAAACCTGATCCAATGATTTGTATTCACTGGTCATGGCTCTGCTCTGCAGAGATACACCAAGAATCTTGAGCATCTCATAAACTGATAAAATATAAATGTTCGTCTTTAGATAAAAAGACAAGCCTGGTTAAAAGGAGCTGCAGCTACTGCTCAGATGTTTTTAGGCTCCTGGTCCACATTCTCTCAGAGCCTAAAGGTGGTGATGGACAAACTAAAAGTATGTCAGGCATGACAGATGTTGCTTTTACTACTTCAGGCTCCCAGGTAGCTGCTGGGAGAGACATCCAAGGCCTTAGATGAAAAAAATTAAGATTTTAAAAGTCTCGAACAGGCCGAAATTAAAAAGATGAAATATAATAGAGATAAGATAGAAAGTTTTGTCATTGCACATTCAAAATAAAATCACTACAACATGTATGTGACTTTATGTTTATGTTACATGGAGAATGTTCTTAGAAGCATTTCATGTGAAGGACGGTTCTAGGGATGTCCATGGCCATAGTTGTCATACAAAGTAATAAAACGTTAGGCTGTACTGGTAGAAGCATAGTGTTCAGAAAAGGAGAAGAGAGTTCCCCTCGTTAGCACCTCGATCAGCCCATACCTGAAGCCATGACAGGTTAGACAATTTAAATGAGGACAAGGAGAGTGAGCAGGTTGTTGACAGGTTCAACAAATGAAGAAAACATAAATGACAGACATTAGAGCACAGCAGTGAACAGCATAGACTCTGGAGTCTGTTTACTGGGCTGCAATTCCTAGCTCTTTTATCGCCTACCTCTGGGGCTTTGGACAAATTACTTAATTTTCATGTGTTATTTCTTCCACCATCTCATAGTAGTGTTGTGAGGATTAGATGAGTAATAAAAGTAAAAAAGAATCATAAGAACGGTTGGCATTAGTAAATGTCATAAGGATCAGTTACCATTATTAAAAGCTGACCTATACAAGAAAAATTGTGGAGCCTAAGAAACAGAGGGCTGGGCAAAACTCACTTTGTGTATCTCTGCAGAGTAGAGCCATGATCAGTGAATACAAATTACCTGGGTTCAATATAAGAAAACACCGTGAGCAGTGAGTTCCCTATTGCTAGTGACATTCAAGCAGAAACTGGAGGAGCTATCTCCCAGCCACGCTGCAGAAAGGATTCTTCTGCTCTGTGGAAGAACAGATTGTTTCTAAAATCCTTTCAAGCTGTCATGTTCTGTGTTCTTCTGTGACGGCTGACTGTGGTGCCTAACCTAGAGACTCCAACACAGTGAGCACAGGTCGAGGGCGTGTACCACATAAAGGCACGCTGTACACTTCTTTATTACTATATGCTTATTAGCTACATATTAGTTAGGTGACGATGGGACAGTCTGTTAAGCTATCCGAGTCTTAGAATGCTCTTTTATAAGAGGAGGAAAAACTGCCTTCCTTAAAGAAACAATACAATGTATTCATTTACTAAAGAAGCCCCATCACGTCAGAGGATCTGAGCTCAAATCCCAAATTTTCCACTTGACAAGCTGGGCTTCTTTGAGCAAAGTAGGCAACCTCTCTGTACCTCAGTGTCCTCACCTGATAATAACAGGATGTATCTCACAGAATTGTTATGAGGATTAAATAATTTTTTAAAAAATGTATGAGAAGCCCTTAGAAGAGTATCTGGCATGTACTTACGATCCACATTTCACTCTTATTATTATGGTGCTGCTATTATTGTTATGAAACTTAAAGGAAAATATGTATTGCACGGATACCAATCAATCTCTTTCCTAATACTAGGAACTATAAAACCATAAGTGCTTGAAAGTCTCATTTCGTTCATGCATTCATCGCACGTGAATTAAGCCCCTACTCTGTGCACCATGTGGGACTAGCCATGGCACATGAGAATTATCAGTTGAACGTTCAAGTTCCTGCTTCTGAGGGTTTTATAATCTGCCAGGGAGGAAAGGTATACAAACCTAAATCCTGGGAATTGCCATGGACGATATCATTCAATTGACACACACACTAAAATCGTCTAAAGTGTGGTCATCAGATATTAGTAAGTGCTGACAGGACATGGATTAATGAATGATGTCTACGAACTCTAACCCTCAACAATTTGCCAGCGGTTTGTTTCCTCATCACCACAAATAATCATAATTTCTCTCCCTTGGGAATATACAGTAACTATTTTAATAGTTATACCCTAACATCTGAAGACAGGAAGTGAGTAATGGGCAGAAAGGATGTCTGAACACCTATGTCCTAATATTGTTTTTACTCTTTCCTGGACAGAAGATCATATGCGAAGAGGCTTATGTCAAAAGGCAGGAAGTACAGGTATCTCTGTAAAGTAAACCTCTGTTATTCCAGGTGTAGCTTGGTAATAACACTGTGCAAATCAATCTGGGGCTCAGTAAATTTGTAGTTACTCTGCAGAGGCAGAAGCCCAGAGTCATAAAGCTTTTCCAAAAGAAACCACATTAAGTAAACAAAATATCATTACCAAGAGCAGATCATCTCAAGTCTGAGACATTTTTTCCACTCTGGCCCGGATACGCTGCAGACCCAAAGCAATCACAGAGGCATCTGCAGGTACAAAATGGTGTGGGGGACTTTGAAAAATCAGAGTCCATCAGACTGGACAATGTTATGAATACCTGCTATTTCCAGAGTGCTTTACAATTTAAAGCCCTTCCATGTGCACAGTCTCGTTTCATGTTTATCATCTGAACTACGTACGAACTAAAACTGTAAGTCTGACTGCATTTATTTGCTTGAGACTTCCACGACCCAGGGGTAACAGCCTAACGACTTCCCCATCAAATTTGACCCCCTCCCAAGCACACAGGTCACTCACAAACACATCGTGTTCCACAGGACTAACGCCTATTGGACTCATCAGATGCACTGGATTTTCTCCTAAGGCCAAACTGAGCTTGGACTTGCTTATAACCCTCTGGGGGGAGTAATTGCCAAGAACTATAAGAAATAGGTCAGGATGACAGAGGAGAGGCCTAAGCAAGCTTCTTGGGTCTGAATGTCAGAGCAGGAGAATAACACCTCACAGGGTTTTCCTTTAAACCTCTAGAAGCTTCCCTTGATTCTCAACAGTCAACATAGAGGGCTTGTTTTTGTTGTCTGTTTTGCTTTTTACAGAGGTAAGGAAGGGTTGACGGTGAGCATCAGCATACAGATACAACTTTATCTATATAATAAACAAGAACCATAAAAAAATTAACAATAAAAAAGATGGGTAAATTTAGGTTCAGAGAGTTTAAATATCTTGCCTCAAGTAATAACACTGTGAAACTTTATCCCTTGTGTCCTAAATCTAATATCTGATCTAAAACCTAATAACCACAACTGTAACAATATAATTGGTTCAAGTGACATGGAGACACAGACTAGATTATCATGACTAATGAGTAATGAATTGCTATTGATCCTGGGAAAATCTGCAGATATTGGAAAAATTCATAAACTTTGTAATGATTTTATCAGAATTTGAATTATCAAATATTCCAAATCTGTTATAAGGGGAAAATCTAAAGGTAGAACAGAAAAATGAAAAACAAACAAACAAACAAACAAAAACCCTAGACAATCCTCTGAAGTATGATGAAATAAAAAGAGGTAATAGAAAATCAGTGTTCTAAATAAAAGAAGAATAAGAGATGAAAAAGATTTCAAAGATAAAAAAATAACATTTAGATAGATTCATGATAATAAATTTTAAGACTTAAATGAATACACAAATTACTAGGAAAAAAATAAACTTAGTAAAACTGACTAAGTAGAAATGGGAAGCATGGCTAGTCCTATAACTCTTAAAGGGATCAAAATGCTGGTTAATATCCTTCCCACAAAGAAGAGACCAGACCAGAGTTTATTAGTGAATTCTACCAAATTTTTAAATAATCGATCATTCAAATCTTAAACTACTTCAGAAAACAAAGTAAAAGCTTCCCCAATTTATACTATGAAGCTACTATAACATTAATAATGAAACCAGATGAAAAAATCAGAAAGAAAAATTGTTTAGAATTTTTGTACTTAAGATTTTCATGTATAAATATAAGTGCAAAAATTCTAAACAAATTATTAGCAAAACAAGTCTAGCAGTATATGTAGAAGACAGAGTGTAGGTTTGGTTTGGGGGAACTGTGGGACCTTTCCTGAAGGGGTCTGGGGTAAACTCTGCCTTAGAGTGATAAAATTTAAAGTATACAAAGATTTTTTAAATTAGTTTTAAATTATGCAATATTTAAAGTTGTTATTTACATTGATACAGTTCAAGTACTCTTTCAACCTACAGAAAATTGTTCAGATTCATACTTAGAGTTAATAAACTATATTACTATATTAGCACTTGTTTATCAACAACATCATGAACCACAAAATTGACTGGGGATATTTTTCAGGATGTTTACTCCTGGCTCATTAAAACTCTGGTTTTAGTCTCTGCCAAATAAATACCTGGGTTCCAATGTTCTACTAATATCCATGTTTTGTCCTTTGAACAAGTCAAAAAGATTTGTGGTTTAGATTCTTCCATAAGTGCAGGCATATGCCTTAAAACATTTTCTGGTGTTTGCTTTGAGGTTCATATTTTTACCTAGACAAAATTGCCTTTTAGACCATTTCAAATAGTGTTAAATATTATCCAATTGAATATTTATAGCAAATAAACATTAAATCCTCACTTAACATCATCGATAGGTTCTTAGAAACTGGTACTTTTAAGTGAAACGTCATATAACGAAACCAATTTTACCCTAGGCTATACGATACAAATGAGTTAAGTTCCTACAGCATATTTCTGGTCACAGAAACATAACTGAACTTCTAAACAAAGACCCAAAACACTTCTAATATTAAACATTGAAATTAATGTGAGCTATACATACATTTAAGAAAGATGAATAAAAGCAAGTGAGATAATGATTTTCTAACCCAGTATTCCAGTTCAGGGTCACAGGTGGCCCAAGCCCATCCCTACAGCTCAGGGGGCAAGACAGGACCCACCCTGGACAAGACACCCTTCCATCACAGGGCCACTCACACACACCCACACTCACCCAGACTGGGACAATGCAGACATGCCAATCCCCCTCATGCCACAGGAACCCGGAGTCCCAGGACAAAACCCAGCAGACATGGGGGAATGTGCAAACCAACCCCCGCCCGACGGTGGCCGCTGCCAGGAATCAATTTTTTTCCTCATCAACGTTCTAATGAAATGGCATTGAACGAAAGGACAACACTCGAAGGCCTGCTGCATGTGAGTTATATGTTATCAGCCCCAACTAAGAGCTGCAGATACAGAGATTTAAGAGGTCAGGAAATGCTTCATGCAGCCATATGTGGAGGAATCAGGAGCAGAAGCCAGAGCAGCCCGACGGGAAGGTGTCATCCTTTAGCCCAACTGTATTGGTTCTTGAATAACCCAATAAGCTTCCTGTTTAGTTCGAGCTTTCTCTTCACGGCACCCACTAGCTCGCTCTCCTTTCCTGCTCCCAGATTAGATCACGGAACACAGACAGTGTTTTGCAACAGGGGGAAGGCCAAGTCATCTGTTCCGCTCAACAGCTACTTCCCTTCTGAGCTTTGATCTTTACCTTTTGCCCTTTGCTTGGCCCTGGGCTATTTCCGAAGAAGTGGTGGGGGGGGATGGTGGAGATATGGATAATGTGGAGCATACAGTATCACCCAGGCTTGGCACCCAGAAAATAGTTCTAGGGTGTTACGCAACTTTCAGCTCCCTCTGCCCTTGTTCTTTGTCTGTCTTGTTGAGAAAGGACAAAAGGGAGCTACCATTTATGAACGCTTTTTTTTTTTGTAAATACCAGACACTATGCATGTATTATCTGATTGAATATGCATGACAACCTCATGAGATTAGCATTACGAAATGGGAAATACTGGCTGTGAATTGCAGACAGAACGTCTCATTGTCCATCCCCCGGACACTCAGGCCTTCCTTCATAGCCACATACCACAGAAACAGTGGCTGCAGCTGCTGTCAGGCATCTTGATCCAAAAAAGTCAAAAGTACTTCTGCATGGAAAGATATAAGCGCTTTACTTTCTAGTTGGCTCCAAATGGTCACTCTCTTTTCTTTTTTGTTCCACGGATAGTGCTTATCTAAAATTTATTACATGTTAGGATAAGCCTCCAAGTCATGCAGGATTTTTGACCTGAACCAGCTCAAGAGGGGCTCTGATATATAATAATCTAATATTTATAGTATAATATGCTGTAATAAGGGAAGCAGAGCCTGAAAAACAAACTTACCATTATAAAGCAGTTTATTCTGTTTGTCATGTATCTAAATAATAATAATAACAAGACTCTTTTTCCTTTTTAATCCTTGGGTGATGCCCAAACACTTTTTAAATGGATATTCTGTTTTTAGGAAGTCCACCCACATTAAATTACATACTATACTAATTACTTCCAAGAAATAATTCCTTCCAGTTCTACAGTTATTTACAAACATGGAGATATATTTCGGTGACTCATACCCAGAGTTCATAGAATTGCAGATTTATAAGTGAATTATACTTGGAATGAATTTTCTACTAAAACTAAGAAATACATGACGTCATTCACACAGCGATGACACACATACAATCTAAATTATTCAACAATGCCTGTTGCCAAAACATGGAGGTCATTAAAAAAAAAATGCTGGGATTGTATCTTAGCTTTATATGCACTTTTCTCTAATATGATAAATTAATTATGCAGCCACTTGGAAAGGTACAGTTGAGACAAAGATTTCACACTGAAAGACTTATCACAACACAGTAAACCTGTTACTACCCCAGGGACATTTATTCTTCCTTTAATCCAAAACTGTGAATAATAATAGGAAACATTTACGATAATTGGTAGATACTTAATAACAGTCTACGAATGACAAGCATGTCTCGCAACAACCCATTTTACTTATGAAGCCGCAGCTCAGACAGGTTTAAGGCTCAACATCATATGCACAGTTAAGTGGCAGAGTAGGAATCCGAACCACTTTATGATGCCAGCACTAGCCATTAACCACTTTACACTCTGCGTATCAGTGGTGCTGACCCCCTGCTTCCTGCTCTGCCCCACCTGCTTCCTGCTCAGAAACCCACCTCTACTCCCAGGAAGGTGCCTGGAGTAATATAAATGTTATCTTCTTGGATATTGTTTTAGAGTGCAAAAACCTGGATTTAAGAGTTAGGGTCACCTGGGTTGAGGCACAGCTCTCTCCTCCAGCTGCATAATGAGGACAACTCATTTAATAGTCCTACATCTCTGCTTCCTCATCTGTCTTATCAATAGAAATCATAATTTGTAATATTTAGACATAATTTACATTGAGTGACGTGGTCAGATCCTAAGTGTATCTATCATTCAGCGAGTCTAGATGAATGCACCATAAAAACAGAGAACATTTTCACTGGCCTAGAAATCTTCCTCATTCCCCTTTTTCAGTCAACCTGCCGCACCCATCCCGCAGAAAAGCAACCTGATTTGATTACCCTAGAATTTTCTATAGTGGAATCATACAGTATTACAGTTTTTTTGTGTATCTCTGGCTTCTTTCACTCAGCGTAATATTTTTGAGATTTACTCAAGTTGTAGTGTGTGATAATAATAGTTCATTCCCAATAACAATTTGGCATAAGCGTTAAAAGAGATAATGCATGTTATAACCTGTTTAAGGTCTACCAAAAAAAGTGGTCATTATTATTATTCAAAAGAGCAACCCCAGGAACAGAAGAGTGCTAGATCCCAGAGGAAGAATATCTAAATCTACCACACTGGACTATATTTGGAGAAAGGGGTTCATTATTAGTGTCTCTCATATCACATTCTTTATATGTCTAAGGACATCAATGCTAAAAGCATGTAATATTGGGCACATGAGGTAAAATTGAATTGAATTGAATTTCTGATCTGGAAGGCCAGATCAGAAATCTTTTTTTTTTTTTTCTTTTTTTTTTTTTTTTTGCTGTGCAAAGACAATTTGATGGAGGACACTCCAAGTGATTTCTGAAATATTCCCTCCTGCCCACCACAGAGATGGAGGCCTACCTACGTCATTACATTTGAGAGACCTGCACGTGTAAAGCCATCCATAATAATGCACGCCTTCAGCAGGAGCCAAAGCTTATCTGTCAGTGCTGGCCAGCTGTGTAATTCAATTTTTCCAAGAGACCTGGAGCTTGGACTCACAAATTTCATACCAATCCTGCATTTCACAGAAGGAGATTGGGCCACAATAAATAAATCCATACTCTGGAAAGAGACAGAATCATTAAGATGCATATCTTAAGTCCTCTCTTTTCGCCCAGAGGCATTCTTCACTAAAAGCATGTCTTCAAATCTAAATGGGAAGCAGGTTCCATTCCCAAAGCGTTTTCCCAAGAATCAGTCTTACAGGCAGAGATGTAAATACAAATTCCA
Organism: Eonycteris spelaea; assembly: GCA_003508835.1. Classification (NCBI taxonomy): domain Eukaryota; kingdom Metazoa; phylum Chordata; class Mammalia; order Chiroptera; family Pteropodidae; genus Eonycteris; species Eonycteris spelaea. The sequence continues at coordinate 4,322,473 of PUFA01000077.1, forward strand.
AACCCTCAAGCAAAACATTCAGAAGCTTCTGTTAACTGGACTAACAGATGAGCTTTGGAAGTGACCCCTTGCTCAGGTGGCAGCTTGGGCAAGAATGATGCCCTACAGAGAAAGATTAATATATACAAAGTTTATTAAAATGTTAAGTCACATTTAGGGTAAGTTCTAGAAGAAAATGTCCTCAAAGTTACTGCAAGCCTGTGGGTGTGAGGTTCTATCCTGCTTCCTCCGGAAACAACATCTGTTTTTATATTCAACACAAGCCACCTCTGATATTTATTGCATTTGCTGAATGCTGAAAGGATCTGAAATGTTAAACCTCTTGATCTGTCGGCAGTCTTGGATTTCTGTGAAAAGATGAGCCATATCGTAGCACGAACTGGAGAAATTTCATGTACTCAAAAGACGTAAATCCCCATCACAGTCGAATTCTCTTTTAATACACAACTGTAGAAGTTGTAAAAAAAATATATCCAATCTTATAAATTTCTTTTCATTTTCCTCTACATGCATAGCTCCATTTCCTTTCCATAAGATACACCCAAGGACATTCAGTCTCGACTTAACCCATTCATTTCTCCAAAACAAACTAAGCTTAAATGCATGAAAGTAAAATCATGTGTTTGGTCTCATTAGGGTCACAATGTCCTTATGACAGAAATAGGGAACTTGGTCCATTATCCTAACTATTAATGAAGAATAAATTGCTTATATTTAAGTGAGTTTATATTTTATTTTTATCCAATGCTCAAGTTTCTTGGTTCTCATCAAAAAGTGAGGCTGGCGGTTACTCAACAGAGCCCAGAAAACTACAGCAATTTCGTTCATATCACATGAGTTATGCATCTGGAGGAGAAATGTGGTCAAAAAAGAAAAAAAAGAGACAGACTTAGCTTTTAGAATTTAAAGATGTTCTCTTTAGAGGAATGATAAACAACAGAAGATGCCCGGAAGGTATGAGAAACAAAGAGGGTGGACAGAACTCAATTAAATTTCTGTGCAAGTTTCATATGATGTCATGAGCTGAAGAGTTAATTGGCACAGACCAAAAACTGCATGACCAGAGGCTAAAATGACAAGAAAAAGAGGTGGCCTTCTTCTCCTTTACTTCTCCTCCTCCTCCTCCTCATTTCATATTTATTAGGCACTCCCTGTGTTCATGATACTGTCCTGCTTGCACAGTAGCAGGGGAAATGTTAGGAGAAACTAATCAGAGTCTGGGCTAATCAAAAAGCCAAGTCTCTAACTCACCGAGGACCTGGGGGAGGGGGTGGGGAAGAAATGGAGAGAATCATTAATCTGCAATGGTCCCATTCACCTTGGGAAATTCCTTCTGATTTAATCCAGGTATAATTCCTCGGTCCTAGTAGGACCCTGGGTATCCTCTTTTTGGTAAGTCATAATACATGGTCTAAATCAGCTCTCCCATTAAACTCTGGGCTCCTTCACAGGGGACGAAATGCAGGTCATTTGTCCCTGTTGTTTTAGGGCTGAGCTCATAGTTGGTGCCCAATACATTTTTTTTAATGTAATAAATGAATGAACGAAGAATACATTTTCCTACCTCAAGCACATCTGCCTCAGACTGACTGCATGAGGATAAAGAACATAATCTGCAGAGTTCCATGATTATTATTATTGATAATTTCCACTCAAAATATACTTCTAAGCATTTTCACATATTAGTAACCTTAAATGTTTATCCCTATGGAAATATTCACATTAGATTACGTTATTGTCTTCACACATCTACCTAAAATGAAACTGATTCCTTAGCCAACATTCTAGGCAATCTGTTTTATTTTATGAAGTCAAACTTGTACGTAATCATCTATTCAGCAGCTCACTTTGCAAATACAAGTCCTCTTTCCTTTGGGGGAGGATGCCAGAGGTGAAGATACAGGTCTCTGTTTTTGGACAGCTGATATTCAGGATTTTGCTAATACTTTTAATAATCAGAAATTCCCACAGCTACAAGCAGTGAGCTCACTCTCACTGGAGGTTTCTCACAGAAGCCGAAAGTCTGCTGGGTATCACCTTGGGAGTCATCAAACATCACATTTCATGATTTAGCACTGGAAATAAAAGTTTTTGCTATACTATGAAGCAGTTTTGGTGACTGCTAAATAATTCACCTGAGGGCAAAGGCCAAGACAACCAGAGTCTTAGTTTCTCTGGATAGAAATTTCCTTACAGTAGTTTTCACAGATTTTAATATTCTAGCCAAGAAGCCAATGCTTTCAGCACAAATCTTAGGTTTCTACAGAAGCAACCCTTTTGTTCCTAGTTCAAGGCCCTTTAACTTGTTGACCCTGGCTTGACAGTCTTCAGGCATACTTGTTGATCTCCTTTTTCCCTGTGAAGGTGGTTCGACCTTCCCATAGAACTAATCACAGGCCTATAGGAGTCAGCCCAGGAAAACCCTTAGGCAACTGATTAGAATGTTCCAACTCTGATCCTCAGGCTACTAAGGACCTCACTGACAATGGAAATACAATTTAATGTTCCTTTCAGTTTGCCTAGATGATAGGAAATATCAGCTGCTTTCACAGGCCCAGGATGCAGCCCACCGAACCCCATTCAAACAGGCCTGCTCTATATTAAGACTGTTCTCCCACTGCATGGGTCGAGAGCTAACACATGGAACCCTTGGAAGAAGGCAGCCAAGCCAAAGGAATGCTTGGGTGACTCCAGTGGCCCAGAATGCGACTAAAACTCCTGCTCATCACCTGATTTTTTCTTCCAACTTTGCCATAACATATTCCCTCTGATTCAGTTTTACTGGAGATGCTCTGCTAGTAAATGAGCTAAGCCTCCAGGGGACCAATGTTCGCCCTTCTCCAACATGGGGAAGTTTCCAGCCTTGCTGCAGATAGAGGCAGAGCGGGAGTCTACACAGTTGGCTTGTGTTTCAAATGGACCCTTCCCCCTGAGCAGACGGTAAATGGCCAAGAATAACGTGCAGGGTGGAAGGAGCCAGGGAGGGTCAAGATGGACTGTCTGTTGTGTACTCCAGACACAGAAACTGGACCAGGCACAAAGCTGCTTCCTCATTTACTCTCCACACTTTTAGAGAGAGACAACTTCAGGGCATTTTTAGAGAAAACAAAAATGGAATGGAAAACAGAGCCCGCTTTCCTCCAGTGGCTCAAAAAAGAGAGTACTTTAATGGTGCCTGAAGACAGGCTTAAGGTAGGAAATGAAAGGTGTTGCATGTGCCCATCCATTAGCCCTAAGAGGTCCTGCCCCTTGAACCAGCCAAGAGAGGCCGCTCTCCAGAGCTCCACTCTCGGAGGGCTGTGCTCTGGCCCTTCTCCGGCCACGCATCTCCCCGTTGGTTCCCTAGAAACTCCAAATGTTACAGACACTCAAGAAAATGAGCACGATTCCACATAAGGAAAAAAAAAAGGTTACTTTCCTAGCCTTGCCTTCCGTGATCCAGAACTCCTCTGACACATGCGATGAAGAGTCCTCCAGGCCAAGCTATGCCTCCCTCTCCTTTAGGTCCCTGTAATTTCCTGTCTAAATGGCCTCAAGCCTGGTTCCAGGGATGTGGGCATCCCCTCCCCAGGGTCATGAGCCACAGAATGCTCAAGGCTCTAAGGCTCTAGGGTCCAGAAGGGCAAAAGGGACACGCGTTTGCAGGGGCAGGGTGTAGACAGAGCTTGTGTGTGCTGGGGCGTCCATGAATGTGCGTAGAGCACATTGCGGTGCCTATGGAGCCGAGGTGGGAAGAGCAGAGGGAGCAGGCCTTGGGCTGGGGCCACCCCTCCCCCTCGTGTCCCACCCGCTCTCCCTCCACTAGTTTCTGGGGTGGAATGCCAAGGTATCTGAGAATTCTAAACATACCCAAAAAGGAGGTGGCCAAGCAGATTTTATGTCCTGTCCGTAAATTTAATTCATAACATTAAAATCTTTGGACCTACACTATGAGACTTCCTTCCATGTGTACTCATGCCCAGGGCTCTGAAAATATTAGGAGTGGGCCTGCTTTTGACAGACCCCCCTCCCCACTAATTGCTTCTGGGAAAGAAAGGGAAAGAAAGACTAAGCATTATTTGGAAACGGGAATTGGGGGTATTGGAAGGGGCTGGGTAGGAGGCACTATGGAGCTCCTAGAACCATTTAAGAAGTTAGGAGAAATTAAAACCTCCAGGAAGAAATAAAAATAGAGCACTCCCTACCCCACCCCGGGATTTCCGATCAACTCCAAATGTTACAAGCACTCACAAAAAGTGTCAATTCTGTACAGGAAAAGAGGAAAGGATACTCTCTTCCACCTCGGCGTTTGGGTGTCCGGAACTCCTTTGATACTACGAGCAGGAAAACGCAGTGAAGTCATGGATCAGGAGCTGCTTCAAACCCCACCTCTCTCACTATCTCAGAAGCAAAGAGCAGAGTAAAAGGAAGGCTTGTCCACAGGAGAGGAATGGAGAAGGAACTCATTACCTGGTAATATAAGTTGTCCACCACTGAGTTCCAAGCGACCATTCTCCCATCCCTCCCTCACTACACCTGGCACGGGTCCCCTGATCCTGGCGCACTTCCACTTCTTGGACTCATGGATCTCTGGCTGGGCCACATCTCTCTCCGGTTACTCAGGTTGAGACGGCTGAGCCAGATGAAGCTTCTGCCTTCCATCATTGCTCTGGAAGCTGTGGCATGTGGCATGTGGCATGTGGAATGTGGAAGAAGATGGTCTCATTGCTGAACCCGCTGTCTTAGTTTGGCTTCTGCCCAGAGCAGAGCCCCAGACAAGACCTGGGTGTTGGCGGTTATTGGGAGTGAATCCAAGAAGCAGATCAAGGACGTGGCGGGAGAGAGACAAGGAAAGGAGTGAAGCCAGGTATGGCGTGCTGATATCCAAACCGACTGGTCACCCAGATTTCACCTTGCTCACCTCGTTCCTCAAACCATGCGATGGACTGACCTTTTTCTCTCTCGTGAGAAAGCCAATGACATGAGTAGGACAGCCAAATGCTCTTGTCCTCCCGCTTGTAAAATAATTTCACGCTATCCACAAATTTCGATTAGAAGATGGCAGCGAATTTTTTTATATGTCCGGGCTACCACCACAGCACACTGTCGGCCAACAGGTGATGCAGTAAATACACAGGCAAGGGCAAAGGGGCAGGCAGCGAGCTGAGGGAGAGCACACTACATCACTTCAGTTGTCTCATGGCGTGACATGTCCAGGAAAGCTGCAGCCGTACACTGAAACAGTGGGCAAGATCCCCACATGCCCTCCGGGGCGGCCCGTTAGACCTTTCCTCTTCTCCCCCAATTCCCCACTTAGCTCCCGCCTGGAGGTCCAGCATCCCAGTTCCCACACAAACCTGACGTGAGCCGGAGAGGAGGGGCTAGGTTTACGTACCCTCGGCACACACACAGCCAGCCATTGTCAAGTCCCCTCGACTCTCTGACCTCGTGACTGCATTCGGACAACTGTGTCTTTTCCTTATTTCTCAGGTGTGCCTTCCATCTCCCGTGCCTATCTGGGGCAAGTGAACCCAACTTCCCAAACAACTAGTTGACTCAAGTGGACAGGTCAAATTACTGGCTTTCCTTTTCTACCTGACCCACTGCAATCACCTCTATCCCAGACTAAGTCGTGGCAGGATATATTAGAGACACAATAGATGCTATGAAGGGCATCATCCGGGATCTTTTAACAAACCCAAACTCTAAATCTACAGTGCGTCAAATGTCTTCTGTGCAGAGGTGAGAAAAACAATCATTACTGCTTTGGCAGGACATTGGGCTCATCAGGAAATGATGCTGCCTAATTGTGGGTAGTCACAAATGCCAAGTTAGGAATGGGTGAGAGAATATATCATATTTATTTGGTGAGAAGAAGGGCGATTAATCATCTTACCCCTCCATAGAAGCCTCAATGTATCAGTCATCAAAGGTTTTCCAACAACCTTCTATATACTGTGCTAAGTTCAGGTAGCAGCTTAAGAGACTCGAGTCAGGCATGAGGAAGGATTTTCCAGCCATAGTCAGGGGACTCAAATACTTGGGTGTATTCCTGAGGCAGTCTTGGGTAGCCAGCTCTGATTTATTTGTTAGACTTTTGGGGGGATGCTACATCCGTGATTCCCTAGTTCATTTCCAGAAAACCCTAGGGTGTCACGGAATCCCAGATTTCTCTAATGCATGTTTTAGGGAATTACACAAAGATCTGAATAAAATTTCATGTCTTAATGAAAATTCACCTTTTTTCTTAAAAAAAAAAAATTCCTTTTGTCTATTTAAAACTGGTAGTAGAAAGCGGTGTGCGTGTATTTAAACACACCTTATATGAAACCCTGACATGCTGAGCACACCAAGGTTTAGACTCCTGCTGCAAGCTTCATTCATTTTCGTACAGACCTTGAGATCATGCTCCTCCTGCAGCACCCACTCAGCTAACTGCAGGGGCACCTGTTAAATAATGATGACCGCTTACAAATACTCACCTGTGCGGGCCGTGGCCCTCTCACCACTGCACAGTCAGGACAGGATGCTAAGGCGTACGTAAAACTAACACTGCCATCCCTAATTTCCAATTAAAAAGTGCTGGCTAACCGAAACAGCTTTATTACCCTAACTGGCTGGCTTTTTAATAAGTCAACGTGCTAAAGCCGCACTTCCGAAGTAAATTCTAACAAATATGACCCTACCGCCATTTTTATTTACGCTATTTACTGGTGTTCTACATAGATTTATTTAGAAAAAAATCAGTCATGGATAAAAACAAGTTGGAGATACTGGTTGAGGTAAAGGTGGGTGGTGACTTCAAAACATCCTCTCCAATCTGGTTATTTTAGCACAACATTTGTTCCAACTATATCAGAAATGATATTTTAATATGGAAAAGTATTCATGGCGTTACACTGTTAAACGAGCGAAGCAGGTTCAAATGAGCTACATACAACACAATAGTTTATCTATAGACAGGTGGCCATTGAACAGCACGGGGTTGGGGGCCTGCACAGTCGAAAATCCACACATAACTTCTGACTCCCCCAACTTTACTAATAGCCCACAGCTGACTGATATAGGAGTCGATGAACCCATATTTTGTATATGTATTATATACCGCATTCTTACAATACAATGAGCTAAAAAAAAGGTTATTAAAAAACCATAAGAAAGAGAAAATACATTTACACTTGTTGAAAAATATCCACATAGAAGCGGACCTGCACACTTCAAACCCGTGTTGTTCAAGGGTCAGCTGTATGCACACACAGTGCACACCACACACGCAAAGCGTACATATGCCAATGCTACAACCTATACAAAAAGCCAATGAAGATTATTTTTAGAGAGCAAAGCAAAGCAACACGATATTTCCTCAGTGTGGAAGGATGATTGGCATTCCTTCCAAACACAGAACAGAAATGCGCGGGATGAGCCTGGCGTTTGCTAAGTCCATTCTTCCATTCGAAGAGACACACGTACGTAAGCAGTGAGGTGGCCAGGCGGCTCACTGGTCACATGCACTGGCTTAGCCCCACAAGCAACTGGGTCCAAGTTCCAGGTGTGTCCTCAAAGGCTATATAACCTTGAGCACACTTGACCTTGCTCAACTTCAAATTTTCTCATCTGCAAAATGAAGATAATAATACCGACCCAGCAGGACTTATGGTAAAGAAAATGAAAGTGCTCAGAGCCCTGGTACCATGCCTAACTCATGCTGAGTGTCCACTAAGTGGCAGCTATTATGACTAGGACAGGTCCTTGCACAAGGTGCTTCCAGTTTAGTGGGGAAGCTGACAGACATGGGAACAGCTACATTACACTGCCACCCCATCATCACTGCTGCAGAAGCATCGACAATGTTTTGGGAACTCAAAGGAGACACGCTTGATGGAGTTAGAGCTAGGGAATCTGAAGCTCTTTCTCATTCACCCTGGAGGAAAGAGATCCCTTCAGGCTCTGCCAAGATATTTTGGGTCCCTGAAGCTGGGAAGAAAATCCCGGAAGACAGTGGAGAACAGAAGGCTTGGAAGCTTCATCAGCCTTTACGCTGCAGGTTCAGCCTGAGGGCCGTGCAAAGGTGTCCGGTTTCAGGCGATACTGAACAAAAAAATATGTATGGGTATGGGGGATATCGCCAACCACAGCTTTTGGACACCCCAAGGCAGTCTGGGCTTAGCGTGACAGCCGTGGGCCCAGGCCTGTCCTTTTAATTGGTCCCTGCATACATTGCTTCACTGATACTTTAGAACATGGAGTCCCATCATTTCGTGTCACCTGCTAAGCAGGGCTGTGTGTTTCCTCCAACTCTCAGAATCAAGTTCTCTCCCCAACAAGCTGAACTCCTCAGCCCACACCACATTCCAGCTTTCAAACGCCAAAAGCTATTTTCAGTAGCAGTTCCCTTCTAGGGAACAGCGAGCAGGAATGAGGTTTGAATAATTTGGTGGCTCCCGAAGCACGAGATTTTAAAGACAGATGCAAATTAGCTCACAATATCTGGTACCATCTCTGACCCAATGTAAGATTTGAGCTTTGGAGATCACTTTTCCTTTTCCTTTTTGGTCTTCTGCTATTCTGATGAAACGGAAAGCAGATAAGAAAAACTAAGGCCTCCAGCTAGAAAGGAAGAAAAACAGGGGTGGCAGAATTCCGCAGTCGAATTAGCAATGCAGCAGGGAGAACGAAGTGACGATGAGGAGAAGAGCCAGGCGACTCAGTGCCCACTGAAGCCAGCGGGGGGCACGTATAAAGCAGAGTGAACAGTAGTGAAGCAGGCGAGGAGGTGGAGACGAAGGGTGGGTGAACGAAAAGAGTTAGAAAGGAGTCAGCAGCTCTTAATGGGGTTTCGTGCTTCACCCCTTCAGCTACTTCTGACTTGATTCCGCATCTGACTTCAGCTCCAGAGGGAGCGGTCAGTTCCTTTAGAGTCTGAGAGCCTCCCATCTTTTAACGGTTTCTCAGCTTCTCTTGAAACTTTTTCCAAAGCTACATAATAACCCTTTCAGCCAAGAGCGGAGGAGTTCATGAGTCAGGGGAAGGGCAGGTAAGGAGAGGGAGCAGGGGGGGTGAGGAGTTGGTGGATAATGTTCCAGCCTTCAAAACTACAGTGGGTGTGTGTGTGTGTGTGTGTGTGTGTGTGTGTGTGTGTGTGTGTGTGTAATTATTTAAGGTGCAATCTGAACAATTCCTCAAAGGGTCCCCCAATGAGATCTAGTCCCAGTTTCCCAAAGCGGTAACCAGCTCAATATTTCAATATCATGCTTGAAGTACCGATGGATTCCATTTTTCCCTGTATCAATCTTTCTGCCTTTATTTCAGCTCCTTGAAATACCTCCCAAATAAGTCCTGCACCTAAGTCCTGGTCTCGGACTCTGCTTTCGGTGGAACCCACATTGAAGAGGATCAAAGAAAGGAAGCTGGTAGCAGCAGCAGCGACAACACACACAGAACAGATTTATGCCCATGAAAAGTCCTACAATATATGACATTAATCGTAGCAACAACAGGGCTGCCAAGAACTTTAGGACGCCAGTCTGTTTTCTTAACTTAAAGCCGCTACCTCCTCACCCCAGGCAGGGAAGACTTTCTTAAAAGTTGCTATGTAAAAATGCCTCAATGTCATTAAGAGAATCGATGAAGTTGTTAATAATGATCATTAACGCTGATAATGAATTAGACCCCGAGTACCAAATGCCTAAAGAAAATAGATCACTATTGGCTTGTTCTGAACCAACCTGATCAAGCTGCTGGATGATTGGGAGGTCAGGCGGCGTGAGTTCGGTGCTCATTATACTGAAATAATACAAACTCTCTCCCTTCTCATCTCCATTATGGCTTCTTTGCACCACGGATAGTACTCAGTAGGAACTGAGGTTTCTTCTGCTCGCTGGAGCACGGCAAGCAAAACTACTTCGCTCACTCTCCTCTACGTGCCCAGTGTTCATTCAGTTTTGAAATTTGTTTCTTAATATACACATTTCTTTAAAAGTCATCAGCTATTAACTTAAAAATCTGACTATGATGTTAGCCTTCAGAGCCTATTGTCTAGTTCCTTAGATGGTTGTTGGCCATAAGTACACATTTTATTGGATAAGGATTTGATTTCTTACTCTGTAAAAGAACCATATATTTCTACCCAGAGGGTGGGACTCCTCTTCCAACAGAGATAATGAATATGGCATTTTTAGAATTATCCAACTGGCAAAATATATTTGTAAATGAATTTCAGGTAACCTGTAAGATGAGGTGGACATTTTGAAAGTGTTCTGTTTCAATAATCGTTACAGGGAAAATCACTCTTCAACAGAAAGAAAACAGGGGTCTATTTTTTATTTTTATTTTTTTTTCATGGTACACAAGGAAAAAAATTATGGGTTCTCAGAGGGAAAATCAGAGCCACTATTGGGCTATTTGGGACAATGGTCGAAGAAAGCTTTTAAAGCTGCACAATGTAGTGTATGTAGCGGGTTATAATTGACAATGAACCGCCAGCAGCCTTTTGAAGAGACACATCCTGGCGATGTGGTATAGTGGTTGGTGGTGATTAAACAGTCAGAAAAATCTGAAACCGGCATGCTGACGAGAAGGCATCCTGGCATCACTCGCACTAATTGTCTAATAGTCTATCTGCAACACTCCTCTTCAGCTTGAATAATGGTCGCCCACATTCAGGTCAACACTTTTCTCCCTTTCTTTTTGCACGGCACGGCAGGAATCGTATGGAGCCTGCTGTGATAAAGAGATGCAAAGTGGAACGGTCCTGCTGGACAGGGGTTTCGGGGAGGACCATAGTAGGAGCGACCAGAAAATGTACCGACCGAAACAGGAGGCTTTACCTGCTGACTCACACAGCAAAGAGTAATATGAGATCTATAACACGTGGGGGCAAAGTGTGCCTCATCTTGCCGTTTGTATCTGCAACAAGTGAAAACGCTGAATAAAACTTCAGGGACATGAGGCAAGGATTGAGCTGAGGTGGTAACAAGGTCATTTCTTCTCTGTGATGTCCAAGGGCTGTGCCTACAGAGTGAAACCGTCTGACGCAGGCAAGTGTGTTAGGAGCACGTGGTTGTCAGACAGATAAGGGTTCAAGTCCTGTAGCAGCCACCCACTTATCTGAGGAGTTATTGTGAAGGCATTAGTTTACTTTTCTGCTCAGTTTCTGGTCTGAAAAAAATGGTAATAACCTCATAGGGTTGCCACGAGCCTTAAATGTGATCACATATGCAAAGTGCTTCGTACAGCACCTGGCACAGTGATGCTCTGTAAATGCTGGCCACTGCTTTCAGAGATGAGGAAAACTACTGCCAGATTTTTTTTTTTTTTTTGCAGTATGTACAATATTGCAAAAAGACCCAGGTTGAAGTAGAACCAACATATTGGAGAGGAGACTCTGGACATCAGAAGTTTCTACCACATCTGTGTAAAATCCACTGTGTGCTTAGTACTGGGTTAGGTGGGTCCCTATGAGAATTCTCAGTTTGCGGATCAGTGGGTGAATAAACGGCTAACAAATTTTGTGTGAGTTGATTCCAAGCCCTGTGGTCTCTTTGCTATATCCTCCTCCTACTAGCACAAAGGAACAAATGAAGATTAGAAGCCAGCTTCCTGGGAAAATCTTTCTGAGCTTTGCTGTGAGATGGTATGATCATGCAAATATTCGTTCTCCCACCCTCTCGCTTTGCCTGTTGCCTTTGAGAATTTGTTAAACAAACTATTTTTTAACTGACTCCTATGTGCTAGACATTTTTAAAAGATTTTATAGAAAATTCTATTTGCCAAGCAAGGTAGAGAATTGTGTGAAGTGTGTGTGTGTGTTTTTTTTTTTGTGGAAAAAAAATACATAAATATAAAAGTGCTCGTGTATGTCTAGACTATCTCTGGAATATTCTGGAAGAGACTAGTTGCTTTCGGGAGGGGAATTGGATGAATGAGAATGAAGGCTGGAGGTGAGACTTTTGGTAGTTGCTGAATTATATGCCCTATGCATGCATTAAACATTCAAAATCCCTTACTCAAAAGAGATACATCAGAAAAAAATATTACTGAGAGCAATGTCAGAGTTTACCGCCCATGGTTTCTTCTGGGAGTGTTATGGTTCCAGGTCTTACGTTTAAGTCTTCAATCCATGTTGGCTTCATCTTGTACATGGTGTAAGAAGGTAGTCTAGTTTCATTTTCTCACTATGTCTGTCCAGCTTCACCAACATCGTTGACTGAAGAGACTGTCTTTACCCCGCTGTGTATTCTTACCGCCTTCGTCACAGATTAAATGACCACATAGGTGTGGATTTATTTCTAGGCTCTCTGTTCCATCACGACGATCTATGTGTCTGTTTTTATAGTACCACGCCCTTTTGATTACTCCAGCCTTGTAATTTGACAGCAGGTAGTATGATACCTCCAACTTTGTTCTTTGTTCTCAAGATTGCCAGGGCTATTAGGGGTTTTTTATGGTTCCATATAAGCTTTTGGATTATTTGTTCTAGATCTGTGAAAAATGCCATTGGTATTTTGATAGGAATTGCACTGAATCTATAGATTGCTTTGGGTAGAATGGACATTTTAACAATGTTAATTCTTGCTTTGGGGTAAATGCTGTAAAAATATCAATTAAATCCATCTGGTCTAGTGGGTCATTTAATGCTGCTGTTTCCTTGTTAATTTTCACCTGGAAGATATGTCCATTGGTGTCAATGGGGTGTTAAAGTCCGCTACTATGACCATATTACTATCAGTCTCCCCCATTATGTTCGGTGAAAATTTGCTTTACATATCTCAGTGCTTCTAAGCTGGTACATAAATGTTTACTAGGGTTATGTTCTCTTGCTGGATTGATCCCTTTATCACTATGTAATGTCCTTGTCTCTTATAGCTTTTGTTTTAAAGTCTATCTTGTCTGATACAACTATTGCTACCCCAACTCTTTTTTTTTTCATTTCCATTTGCATGAAATATCTTTTTCCATTCCTTTACTTTCAGTCTGCGTGTGTCTTTCAATCTGAAATGGGTCTTTTGTTGATAACATAGTTATGGGATTGCTTTCTTATCCATTTGGCTGCCCTATGTCTTTTGATTGGAACATTTAATTCACTTACATTTAAAGTGATTATTAAGGTACATAGTTATTGCCATTTTATTATTCACATTTGAGTTGTTGTTTTGTTTTGTTTTTTTTTATTCCCCTTCTTCTTAAAGAAGTCTCTTAAGATTTCTGGTAATACTGGCTTGGTGGTATTCCTTTAGGTTTTCCTGTCTATGAAGTTCTTTATCTCATCTTCAATTTTAATTGAGAGCTTTGCTGGGTAGAGAAGTCTTGGTTGTAGGTCTTTGCTTTTCATCATTTGGATATTTTGTGCCACTCCCTCCTGGCCTGCAAAGTTTCTGTTGAGAAATCACCTGACAGTCTTATGGGAGCTTACTTGTAAGTAACTAATTGCCTTTCTCTTGTTGCTTTTTGGATTCTGTCTTTAACCTTTGGCATTTTAATTATAATGAGTCTTGGTGTGGGTCTCTTTGGGTTCATCTTGTTTGGGACTCTGCACTTCCTGGGTTTGTGTGTCTATTTCCTTTGCCAGGTTAGGGAAGTTTTCCATCATTATTTTTTCACATACATTCTCAGTCTCTTGCTCTCTCTCTTCTCCTCTGATATCTCTATGATGCCAACGTTAGTATGCTTGATGTTATCCCAGAGGTTCCCTTAACTATCCACATTATTTAAAGTTATTTTTTCTTCTTGTTGTTCCAATTGTGTGTTTTCTGCTACTTTGTCTTTCAAATACTCAGTCTGTCCTCTGCTTCATCGAATCTACTATTGATTCCTTCTAGTGTATTCTTCATTTCGGTTATTGTATTCTTCAGTTTGACTGGTTCTTTTTTATGGTTTCTATGTCCTTTTTTATGCTTACTATCTCTTTGTTGAAGTTCTCACTAAGAATATCTATTCTTCTTCTAAGTTCATTGAGCATCCTTATAACCAGTGTTTTGAACTGTGCATCTGGTAGGTTGCTTACCTCCATTTCATTTAGTTCTTTTTCTTGATTTTTCTTATGTTCTTTCACTTGGGATGTTTCTTTGTTTTCTCATTTTGGCTGTCTCTGTTTCTGTGTATTAAGTAGATTTGCTATATCTCCCAGACTTGGCCAGGCGGCCTTATGTAGTAGGGCTCTATGTGACGCAATGGTGCAATCTCCTGATCACCTGAGCCAAGTGCTCTAGGAGTGTCCCTTGTGTGAGTTTTGTGTGCTCTCCTGTTATATTTAAGCTTCAATTGCTGTAGGCACATCAGTGGATAGGACTAACTGGCTGTGAGAACTGGCCATGCCCACAGGGTATGAGCTGCTGTATGGCGGCTGACCTCATGGAGTGAGATTTGCCCCAACGGGTTTGTTGTGTGTTGAGACCACCCTTTGGGTGTGCTGTTTGTGGGCTAATCAGGTGGTACTGTGTTACGGTGTGATGCCAGCCTCTGGGAGACTTGGTTCCAGAGCCCCTTGGAAAGGGTTCCTGTGCAGACCAAGCTCAGCTACGGCCTGGGACCAGCCTGAGGCTACCTGGTAGGAGGTACAAAGCAACTGCAGTTGGTCACTGCCTGTGCTAGGATATTGCAGCTAGGGCTGGAGTTGGTGCCTGCCATGGAAAGAGTCTTCCCAGGTGTGAGAGCTGAGGCTAGCTGGCTTCTAATTAAGGGGCCCCTGCTGAGAGCATGGGGTGGGGCTGGTTGCCCAGCAATGAAGTTGCCATGGGCAATTTGTAAGTTGGGTGGGGCCTCAGGGAGTCATGGGGTGGAGCCAGAGGATCTCAACAGACGAATGCAGTTCAGAATTGGCTGCGTAGGAGAGGCCTCAACACAAGCAAGATGGCGCCTGCCTGCAGCTGCACAGGAGGAGGGCTCAATGAAGGGACCATGGCGGCTGTCCCCCAGCCTTGCCCTCAAGCCATACAGCTCAGACTTTCCCTATATGTCTCTGGTACCTCCCGAGCTGCTGTCCCATCGCTGGAAACTCAGGGTGACTGCCTGTGAGCAAGTGAGTCTGTGTGCGGGCCCTTTAAGGGGTGTCTCGATTTCTAGCTTCCTTCCATCTCATTTGGTCTTTGGAATCCCCACTGATTTTCACAGCCAGATTTTGTGGGGACTCCTCTTCCCGGCACTGGAAACCTGGGCTGGGGCGCCCTTGTGTGGGGCTGGGGCCCCTCGCTCCTCCAGAGGGACCTCTGCAGCCAGACATCCCTCTGTATGCTCAACTGCCACACTTGGGTGTGGGGTCAGCCTGTTTTCTGTCTCCACACCCCCCACCAGTCTCGATGGAGCCACTTCTTTATATCCTGAGTTATCGGAATCATATTCAGCTAGTCTTCAGGTGGTTCTCCAGGTTGGTTGTTCTATAATTTAGCTGTAATTTTAATGCAGTCATGGGAGGAAGCAAGCACATTTACCTACCCTGCCATCTGACCAAAACTCCCTAAAGAGGCTTTCTTTTCTCCATTGTATGTTTTGGCTCCTTTGTTGAAAATTGTTTGCCCATATATATGTGGGTTTATTTATGGGCTCTCAATTATTTTCCATTGGTCTGTGTGTCTGTTTTTCCGCCAACATGCATGTGATTATCGTCTTTTGTAGCATAATTTGAAGTCAAGGTGTGTGATACCTCTGGCTTCCTTTACTCTGCGCGTCTGCTTTTCCACCGATACCATGCTGTTTTGATTACTGTATTTTGTAGCATAATTTGAAATCAGTTGCAGTTGATGAAATCAAGATGTATGAGACTTCTGGCTTTGTTGGTTTTTTTTTTTTTTTCTCAGAATTGCTTTGGCTATTTGGAGTCTTTTGTGGTTCCTTACAAATCTGATGATTTTGTTCTAGTTCTTTAAAAAATGCCATTGGAATGTTGATGGGAACTGCATTATTTTATATTTGAAATAGTAATGTTTGTGATAACACGGATAGATCTTGAGAATATCATGTTAAGTGAAATAAGTCAAACAGAAAAAGTCAAGAACCATATGATTTCATTCATAGCTGGGTATAAAATTGAAAGGAACAAACCAAAACTCATAGACACACAACAGTGTGGTAGTTACCAAAAAAAAAGGGGTGTAGGGAGGCAGAAGAGGGTATGGAGGACAAATATACGGTGACTAAAGGAGATTTGACTTTGGGTAGTGAACACACGATCCACTATACAGATGATGTATTATAGAATTATACATCTAAAACCCATATAATTTTATTAACCAATCCCCCCCCATTAAATTTATAAATTTATAAAATAAAAAAGAAATGGATCAATAGGATCAAGGACATCTCTCTGGGCCACTTTATGACATTTTGGATGGACCAAGTTTGTAAGAGATGATGTTGAGATATCCCAAACTGCTTAATATTTCCTTCGAAAAGATTAGCTTCCTTGCCTTGATAGGAATCAAACAATGTCAGTACAGAAAAGATTCTAGGTGAACATGCAGATATCAGGCTCCATGTCACAAGGGAAGACTCTGGGGCCCACTGAGAAGGGACTTGCCCTGAATCGCTCAGTGATTACCAAACCCAGAACCAGAAGCTGAACTTGCAGTTGTCTGTGGCAGAACTTTCTGGTCTACCTTTCAGCACCCAGCTGTTACTAGATACGTGGGTTTAACTCTGGATAATGATGATGACTTGTTAAATTTTTAACTACCCCTAAAACGAACTTCAACTGAAAACACTGCATAATTTCTGCAAAGGAGACCGGTATGGTGATTTTATTTCACGATAATGGGGAGACCATATAAGCAGTGAGCAGTGTTTCAAAACTGGAACTTCTTTTCACAGCCATATGAAGCAATTTGGCTCTTTTCAAGATGCTTATCTCTCCGCGAGGGTATGAAAATTAAAAGTTGGCAAGCTCAAAACCTTGTAAAGAGTTTTTATTACTGTCACTTTTAATAGGATGCGGTGGCTGTGTTCTTTTCTTCAAAGCACTGAGATGACATGTTGGTAAATCAGCTACTTTTTTCAAGTCTCCTCTGGTTCTCAAATCCCTTCCTACAAGTTGTATGTTATCTTTGCTCACGTCTGCAACCTTGAACCACTGAGTGGAAGAGAGCGTTGCAGTTGATGATTGAAAAAAAAACAACGACAACAGACATCTAAAATGATATTTGCTGTCTCTCGTGGAACTCACACTTGATAGACTTTTCCGTTTACTTCTCACATTTAACCAGAAAAGCAGAAACCTCGCACTGAGGATGTGGGTTCTGGGTTCTTAAGCAAGAAAAGTTTCTCTTTTGCTTTCAGATCAATACACCATGTACTCCGGTTCAGAGCTGATCGTTTCTATCTGGAACAAAGAAATATTCTCTAAATGGGCAGCATTTACAACATTTCTTTGAGGTACTTGCCAGCTGACAACTAGGGCACGGCAGCTTACATAATGAACGTAAGTCAACTCTCTCTGCCTGTGCGTTCAGGAGTTTATATTTTGGGATAAAACACACCATTTTAAGGGGCAATATCGAGAATGCTAGTCCATGTGACAAACATCACAGAGGTGACAGAGAAAACTAATTCTACCCGGGAGGCTCTGACTGGGAGTAAAATTATATGTATGCAAAGTATGAGGTAGACAAATATGGTTTCTGAGAAGTACTCACAAAGTGGAAAATAATCGACAATGTACCTCAGAACCATTGGGTGGCCTGTTCCTTCCTCTTCCCAAAATGAGTCATCATACCTAAAGAGTCATTTTGTAGAAATAAGAATGTCTATCTGTGTTAAAAATCTGACTAGTTTTAAATTGAAGGATAGGGGAGGGGTCTGTGGCTGGCAACTGGTGGTATATGCATAGGTGTCTGTATCATTTTTCTCCCTAAAACGTTAGTTCTGTGTTCAGCATACAGCTCCATGGAGTTGCAGGGCCCAGGTTCAGCAAGTGACCTTCGATCTCCAAGCAGTAGGTCTGTTCTAAACTCCATTAAGCCAGCCAAGTACCTCTTTTTCTTTCATCAGCTCCCTTCCGTAAGACTGCTGGCTAGGAATTCCAAGCCCTTTAGTCTCTTCTGAAAGAAGGAACGAGTCTGTCTCTAGTTTACTCGATAATGTCAAATAATCAGCTCTAACCTGACCAACACAATCATATCCGTTCTCTTCCATCACTAAGCTTTCAAGATTTTCATTGATAAGACTCCGAATGAATGCAAAAGTTCTATAATATACTTTCACAACATACAGCAGTTAGCAATAGTAAGGCAAACTCTAAACTCCACGATCCAGTAATCACAGTGGAGATGTGAGCACTGCCTCAAGAAGGGCCATGCTGGTGTGATTACTTTATCGTAATTGCCACTTTAACATCTGACTTTCCCACTATACTGTAAGCACTGGCAGAAGGGTACAATATCTGTCTTGTTCAAGGCCATTGCCCTCAGGATTGTATAGTTCTGTTAGTGATAATACCAACCTCAAGGCTTATCATGAGGAATGAAATAAGATCAATGAATGTAAAGACCTTAGTACAGTGTTTAGAACATAGCAGATATTCAAAATATTTTGCTGAATAAAAATAATAGAGGAGCAACAGAGAAGAAAGGAAGCTTAAACTTAAAAAGTTCAAGACTAAGTTTTCTTTGCATCATAGTCATGAGAGCTAATATTTGTTGAGAGTTTAGCATGTACCAGGCTTTATGCTGCCTTATGTAATGCCTGACAACAACACTAAGAAGTAGATACTATCATTGTCACCACTTTATATATAAGAAGCTGAGACCTTTGGGAAATAATACTCCCCACTATAACTCCCTATCATTCATCCTAGCCCTGTCCTCTAAGGCTGTCACCGAATACCATCAACCTAAAACCTCAAAAAGCAATGTTTTAAAGCTGAGAAGATAATATACATAAAAGTCCTATGCATCCCACAAAGCTCAATACAAATATATCTAGCCTCAAACAATTGCATGCATCATCACTGAGGTATTTTTGTTTTTAAGCAAAAAGGACAAAGTTTTTCTTTATATTTTCACTAAACACATTCCAGTCTCAGGAATTCCCAAATTTATGCTCCATTCTGTTCCGATAAAAAGTTACCAGAAGATTTCACTCATCAACTATTTCTGTAATTTAAGAATAAACTAAAACTGCAAAGCGAATCATTGTTCATAAGAATTGTCCTTCTGTGTGGCAGCCGAGGTGGGTGTGAAAGAGGCACAGCAATGAACAATAGAAGCAAAAGCGATCCTCAGAGTGTGGCAAATCTCCCTTGCGAGACTGTCCAGACAAGGGTTTACTGAAAAGCTCTTACGATTTCAAGAGAAAGAGCAAAGTTAACATGGAGAGAGAGCCCCATATAGTATTAAGTGTTAAAAAAATAATAATAATAATAATCCTTCTCCCCCTCCCAATCTACCTAGACCCCTCCCATCCTCAATCACTGAACCTGCTGACAGTGGCAGACGCAGAATCTGGCTGGTTCCAGGACCCAGCAGGGTTGTGAAGTCGAAGGGAAATTACTTTATTTCCTATCCATGGAAATACGCTGGCCCAATGAGAAGAGGCGACTTTACCAGTGGGGGCTTTCTGGGACAAAGGTATTCAGACTGATTCTAACACGAAGCAACACTTCTGTCAAAAAAGGGAATTTCCCCATGAAGCCTAAGTTTTTCCATACAAGCATTGAGGAACTCAAGATGGAGAGCAGCAAATGTGGATTCCCAATGAGCTAAAACTACCTTTGGCGGAGGAACTAGAATGAACTGCTATTTGATGTTGGTTGGGAAATAGTGGGGGCACCGTGGGAGAAGAGAAATAAGACATGGAGGAGGGATCAGAAGAGTTCAAGGTCCCCAGTGTTTGGGCTGGGAATTAAACACATCTAAAGAGCTGTCAAAACAAAAAGACTAATGTTGGGCTCCACGCTCCTGACATTTACCTCAACTACTAAGTATTAAATATTTACGAAGCACTTGGGCTCGTAGAGTGTTTTCTAGTTCCTTCTTCAAATTTTTGCCTTGTGTCCAGATGGAGACGTCGTGCTGTTTTACTGCTTGAGAAAGTGGAGGATCATAAATGCCAAGTGACTTATTCGAAATCACAACGTAAAAAGAAGAATTGGGGCTCGTATGAGTGAAAATGACAGTCGTGCATGGACCCATAGTCCTAGAGTAACCAATCCAGACCAAGGGGAAATCAGTCAATGATCCTAGGTGAAATTCTATAGAAAAGCAGTTGTCTGCTTCCTTTTTATTAAAAAAAATTTTTTTTCTGTGATCTGTGTTTGCCAGAGGCAGGACACTGGATTCTTTACTTTTTCCCTCTAATTCTAGTGATCTGAGGAGACCTGGAAGTGATGTACCGCTTATAAATATGGCCAAAGACAAGATGAAGTCCACAGTGGCTACTACCCTGATTACTTTCTCTGCTTTCTCAGCCATGAAGCTGAAGTATGATATTTTACTCCCTCCTAATTTTTTAAAAATAGGACCTGAGCATCTTGCCCATTTTTATTCTCCTATATCAGGGGTGTCTACAGCTATAGCCCATGGGCCAATCTGGCCCCTGGCCTGTATTTATATGGTCAACATACTAAGAAAGAGGAGTATGTGATTATATGTAACCTATACGTTTTATAATATATACTATTTTCTCCTTTTATAGAAAAAAAATGCTGACCTCATATTTTTTATAATTTCTAAGGTTTTACCAAAGAAATATATTTGATATTTTCTCTGGGCATTTTGCTCTATTGCCAAGATCAGATGTCCTCTTCATCGGATTGGCTCATATTTGAGGAAATAAATCAGAAGGAGATCATATATATAACGGCAGCAACAATTAGTGATGTGCTAGAAGCTGGCTTGCACAACCAATTATGGGCGCATCTTCCCCAATCAGCATTTGATGATTTTGCATAGATAGCCTGGAATCAGCCATAGTGCGAATATTTATACTGCGGATTGGCAAACACTACCAATTTTACCTTTACTTAACCATATAGGAGAGAAATACATCATGTTAACTCCTCATTTTCCAAAAAGATCTCAGGGTCAGTGCTAAATAGCTATGTCTAAGAGATGATGAGGTGACCATATAAAGATTATCTTTTACAAAGAAAATTGAGAAAGAGTCAGAGTTTAAATTGAGTCCCAAACCCAAATACCTACAGGGGCTGGGAAGTTAAAATACACATATAAATGGGCTGGATAAAAAACAATAGGAAATGGCAGGGCCTGTGGAAACAAGAAAATAAAATCAAAGACATTCGAATTAAAAAAAAAAAAAAAAAAAGCCCTCTGCCAGACAAGCTAAACAGTGCCTGCCAATTTATGGCCCTGACTTAAGGGAAAGCATTTTGAAATGGAAAACTGCGCCTTTAAAAAACAATTTCCTGCCTCTCCTGGGCATTGCATTGCATTGATTTGAAAAGCACTAGAAGAGATTTTCCTAAGAAAGGTATACTGACCCAGGATTACTGACTAAGGGATAAGTTATTGAGGGAGGTGACTGCCTCACCTGTTCTGGAGGATGTTTTCCACTGAAGGCATCACATTCAGCCAAGTCATTTATTTCCTACAGAGGCAGAGAGATGGATTGACAGAAGGGGCCCTAAGCATCCTGCTCCAGCTGTTTGACTCCTAGGCCGAGCTTCCTAAATGGGGTAGAAGCCTTCCATCTTTGGACATTTGTCAACTATTTCAAGCCAATGGGTGACATTGCATTAAGTATGCCACTCAATAGCTTTAAATGATACTTTCATAGACTAGAATAATAGATTTTCCTTTTAGAGTAAAAAAAATTTTAGCAGGCTGATTTTTTTTTTTTTTTTTTTTTAGATAGGAATCCCAAGCAAAAGCGAGAGGAGGTCCCAAACACAGCACGGAGTTTCTAAAAACTACAGCTCCTGTGGCTCTTGCAAAAGGAGGGAGGAAGACAGGTCAACTCACAGCTTGGGGTGGGGGGCGGGGACAGGGACAAGTAAAACCAAGAGTGATTTCTATGGATCAGTGCTCTGCCGAGCCTCAATACGTAGTTTTTAAAAAGAGAGGGAAGAAAGATTATAGGGATGTCCAAAAGTGCAACGGTAAGACAGTCCCAAGAAATGGGAAGTGAGGTGGCAGTAAACTCCTGAGGCCCTGCAGAGGGTCTTGTACCTGGAAGTGAATGCATAACAGTGCATTTAGGGGCAATGAGGACCGCAGAGAAAGGACGCTGAACCGTCCTTTGTGGTCACAGATAATCATGGAGAAAGCCAGGAGGCTATGTCCTAGAGACGCCACTCAAAAGTGTACAAAAAGTTCACAGCAAACAGTGTTTTGTTCTTTTCATTCTCCATCGCCGACACTGTACTTACTATGTGTTAGAGTCAGAAAACACTGTAACTAAAGTGGTTTAAAATGAAATGATTAAAAACCTTTGTTTGTTTTACAATTTCTATGGCCTAAATATTTGTGTGCCCCTCGTCGCTCCCAAAAAAGAAATCACATGTCAAAATCCTAATACATGAGGCTATGAGGAGGTGGGGCCTTTGGACAGTGCTCTGCCCTCAGGAATGAAATCAGTGGTCTTATAAAAGGGGCCAAGAAAGCTCCCTCGTCCCACAGTGAAAACACCACTGCCCTCTGCGAACCAGGACGTGACTCTCACCAGACATGGAATGTGCCAGCACCTTGATCTTGGACTTCCCAGCCTCTAGGACCGTAAGAAATAGATGTTTATTGTTTCTAAGCTACCCAGTTTATGGTATTTTGTTACAGCAGCCCACACACATAAGGGAACAATCAATACTAACTTATCAAGGTACTGGAGGCCCATTAGTGTGCGCCAACCAGCTTACAGAATTACTCGGCTGAACACGGGTGGAAGCTCATCCTACACAGACGGTGGTGGGCCAGGTTGGCATTTGGTTCTAAAGCGTAAGGTGAAAATCCTGAAGGGCCAAAATTAGTGCACAGAAGTTTCTCCATGGTATTGTGTATGCAAACTGCTGAAGTTGTTCTCACACACGGTCAAGTCTTTAGAACAACACAACTGTTCAAGGAAAGGCCAAAGAGTTCTATGAGTCGCTGTCTGGACACGAGCCCTTCTTCCTTTAGGCGAGCTACCCAGACTCTCAGCTGCTCTTGGGAGATAGGTAAAGTCCTACATCTAAATGCCCCTGCTTGCCTGCTGGTCATTCCATTACTATAACCCTAATGCAAATGAACAGACTCACTTTTCTCTTGGGAATATTAAAGAAGGTATGGAGTTGGCAACTTGCTCTGGGTTCTAAGTCAGTGACTGTACTGAGGAAGGAGAAATTCATCTTTATGGGTCTTTCTGCTCAACTGTACTGCAGGGAAACGTCTGATCAGCAGGGACAAAGTATGTGAGGCCATCCCAATGAAGCTTAATCTTCAGAGGACACAGATCTTAAGACAACACCAAGTGTCTAACTGTGTTTCATTATCACCTGGAGTCTGGATATTGCATGTAACACAGAGGTAATTACACAAGCAGGCTCGACCCCTTTCCTTGGCTTCTGGATTGATGTTTCTGATACCCAGCCAGCATCACACTTGTTAACTGACATCTACAAGGCAAGCAGGAGTAATCAGACTATCTAAACAGAAAGCCCGGTGAAGGGTCATGGGAAGGCCTGTGTTTAAGGCGCTGTGCATCAGCGAAGAGAGTTGAAGGTCTAATGGAGTCTGATTTGCACAAAGGTAATTCCTTGTCTCATGATAATGTAAGACCCTCTAGTAATCTATGAATAAAACATTAAATAAACAGCAGGTAGTCTAGCTAGTGACGTGAGGTGCTTTTAGAGGGGTGGAGCTGTTGTGGGTTGTCATCCTGATCATGTTGGCAGGTGGTGCTGAAAACAACCTACATCTGTTCCTAAAGTCCTGTGTCTCAGACTAAAGCACAGAACATACTACTGGTATAGCACAGGGCTCAATGAAGGAAAATGTTGTGCTTTTTTTTTTTTTTAAACCTGGGAATCCCTACTATTAAAAGTTAATGGGCTGGATAAATTCATGTCTTCACCTCCATTTATTTCCGGTTTCATTAGGAAGGAAAGCTGATTAAATCAACTCTTGGAAGAAGGTTTGTCTACATCTTTACACTAAAAATCAGTACCTCTAACTTCCCCCTAAAAGCTGACAGATCCACTTAAGTGAAGATCAATGCTAACAATGCAATTCCCCGCAGTAGAAAGATATAGAGGATCCTCGGGTTACACAAGACGACGACTAAGAACTGTCATTTGTCTTGGTGCCTCTATCAGCCCTGGTGGCTGATCCTCCTGGAGAAGATGGGTCATTCTCGTACCCTCAGAAAACAAAACTAAACTGTTCAGTTACTTTTAATACAGTAGATATGGCATACATTCAATTTTTTTTAACTGGTAAATATAACACAGTGCCAGTAGTACAGAGAATTGAATGAGCACAACTTTTTCTTTTTAATATTTTATTATTATTATTATTCAGTGGTAGTTTTTCCAGGACAAAAGAAATTGTGAATGGGTGCCAAGCATAGATTAATTTGGGGCATATTTCAGCCTCCTAAAACCAAAACAAAAGCAAGCAGCAAATGCAAATCACATATATATCTTCTGTCTCTCTTTCCCTTTATGTCCAAAGCCCCTAGTATTGTTGCCATGGTTAAAAAACAAACACAGAATTAAAATAATATCATTATCATTTTTCTTTAAATAATTTGGCAGATAGCTTTTGAACGCAGCCCAAACGCTGTAATTTTCTGGTGATATCCTTTCTCTTATTATCCAAATAACCTGGTTGGTTATTCTCCATTATAACTCTGTGTCCCAAGTCCATTCTGCCCTCCTTGGTGTCCTGGAAGACTGACCTCTGCGGATCTCATCACCCAGTCTCATTGCCCTCTGACTTCCAACTGGCCCAGCCAATGGGAGCAGAGGGAAGAAAGAAGCCTGAGCGCGGTTATTTTAACAGCCCTGTCCACCTAGATGTCCGCTTTGATCTTGGCTGCACACAGCTACAAGTGCTAGCAGGGGGCCCCTTTTCCATGGCTCCCCTGCTCCTGGAGCTCTCATGAGCTTTTGGTGACATCACTCTCCCTACTACCTCCCCACGCCGAGGGGTGCTGATGGCTCCTCCGCTGTTGCCAGTCCTGGGTTCATCCCCATCTTGGTTGGTTCCCTTAACCGTGCCCACGCCTCTGCTCCAACATTCCATCTGTTTCCTGCCAGGACCCTTCACGCCATAGACCAGGAGAGGTCCAGGATTACCCCAGGCCTTCTAAAGATTCCTGGGAGAAGCAAGATTACATTCTCCTGTCACAATAGGTCTTATTCCTCTTCCCAGGTTATTTCTCAAACACTCATCGCCACGGTGCCCCTGCCCACGCTCACTTCTTTCCAACTATTCTACGCATGGAGCGATTCCCAGCTCCCTCACTCCTCCAAAGCACTCGACCACGATACAGCAAAATCTTACTGAAGGCTCAAGAAAGATGGAGGACTCTTATTTGGAGCAAAACAGGAAACATGTTAAAATTAATCTAAGACATGATGAATTTCCTCAGCCAAATTTATTCAGCTACCCACATCATATAGAATTTCTCTCTGGCAGGCTTCTCCTTAAGCCTTGCTAGCTGCCAAGACATCAGACCTCTTCTCCTGCCCCAGAATCTGCTCCCAGCTCCTCCCAACCTTTGTCCCCTCCTACCAAGAGTGTCCTAAGCATGAGCTACTACACCCTGCAAGGGACTACTGCTCTGCCTTTGTCTCGATCTTTTCCTTAAAGACTATGCCAAGGATCCAAACCAAGGGTTGGCGAACCACAGCCCCATGGGTCAAGTCCACCTGTGTTTGTAAATCAAGTTTTGCTGGAACGCAGCCACACCCACCATCTATGGCTTTCCTTAGACAACTACAGAGCTGAATAGTTGCAACAAAGACCTCATGAACCGCAAACCCTAAAATATCTACTATCTGACCCTTTACAGAAGAAGTTTGCCTACCCCTGGTCTAGCCTTTCTCAACTAAAAAAAATGTCAAGTAGGCATTTTCCTAAATAAAAGTTGCAGTCTTAAATTTTTTTAATTACATTTATTGGGGTAACATTGGTTAAAACATTATATAAATGCCAGGTGTACAAATTTATTCTACAACATCGCCTTGTCATTTGTCAGGATACCAACCAGAATGAATAAGCAGCTGGCTTTTAAAATGATGGTTTCCTTTTAATTACTCAGAAGCATGAATATTCCATGTTTGTGAAGGTTAAAGAAACGGTATTTCCTATATTAAGACTGTAGACCTATCTGAGGACAGTTTAATCTTGAATATGTGAAGAGCTTTTAGCAGATTAATGCCACTTGTATTAATTTATCCTAAAGAAATCAGTAAGTAATGAATAAGGACTGAGCTACAAGGACATCGACATGGGTAGTTTGTAATAAGTAAGGAAAAAGCACCATATACAGCCAACAATTGTTGGAAATTCATTCAAGGAATACTCTGTAGCAATGGAAAATAATCATGTAAAATCCTTCCTTCCTTCCTTCCTTCCTTCCTTCCTTCCTTCCTTCCTTCCTTCCTTCCTTCCTTCCTTCCTTCCTTTTAACCAGAGAAAGGTGTCCATGGCATATTTTTAAGTAGAAAGGGCAGGTGAAAATACAGAATATTATTATGATCTTATTTTTGTTTACATAAATGTATACATATATATGTATTCTGTGCACAGCTATGCAAATAAAAATAATCCAGAACAATGTACAAATTTTTAAACATGGTTGTCTCTGCATGGAGAGATAAAAAATGATTATTTTTTCCTTACCTTGGCTCTATTTTTCCCACATGAGAAATATATTTTACACTTTACTAGGCACTTTTTATTTGAGGAGATTTTGAATAGGCTTGTTTGCCAGAGTTTAACTGTTGGATACCTGCTGAAGAATAACCGTCGACTTCTCTAATTTTACCCAAACCTTTCACTCCCCTTTTTCCTCTGCAATCGGGCATTCTCTTAAGAGAAATTACACTCTGACTCTATTCAAACAAGCTCTGTTGTAGCAACAGTTGACATCCTGTCCATTCTACTGACCATGAAGACTCTTGCATGCTCTGTATTAGATCGGGGAGTTGTTTGTCTGGGAGTGGGTTCCCCCTCCCCTGCCTTTTTAACTTGCTCTAAAAATATATCTAGCTACAAAAATAGAGATGATGGAATATACAGAATTTGGTCTTCATCCTTCCGTGGTCTGGAAATTGTGGTCTGGAAATTCAATACAAAGGATCTGTTTTCTGAAGCATCTGGCACACGCAGGAACTGTAAAGACTAAGGAGGAAGGGGGCTGGTGAGGGGATTTGCTGTCTGGGAAAGTCAAATTCCTGTACCAAGGGGCCACAGGACCACTGTGGAGCTGCCCAGACAAGGGGAAACAAGTTAGTTCTTTACTATACAACTTCAATGCAGAGAATTTCAAAAGAAAACTATAAAAATTTCTTCCAGGGGCAATGTGAATATTTCAGTACCCAGCAAAAGACAGGACTGGTGCTAATGACATATCCTTGTTTCACTGAGTAGGGCAGTATTCTGGTTTCATTAAGCCAGAAGCAATAGAAATAGCCCAGGCTTTGGAGCCAGACAAACTCAAATATTTAAGTCCCCAGCCATGTAACTTCACAGCTGTAGGACTTTGTGTCTATCATCTGCATCTCTTAGGACCTCTAGTTTCTTTTTCTAAAAATAACAAATAATACTACTGACCTTGAAGTATTTGTGTTATTGTTAGGAATGACATATGGTAAGGAGCAGTGCAGTGCCTGACGCCCAGAAAGGAAATAATAAAGATAATAGTATTTTATGGTAAATAATAAAAGTAAAGGTATTTTATTAACAGTATAGATAAAAGTAATAAAAGCACTATTTCAAACACTGGTTATAATAATAATAATCTAGTTTGCCTAATTTTCAAACTCTGAATCGGAGGAAGATCTGACAAAAATTTAGGGGACATCCTCCTACAGATTAAGTAAGAGGCCTGGGTTAGGGCCTATGTCAAGCTAGTTTTTCCAATAACCTATTTTTTTTTTTTTCAACTTGTTATATTACCTGTGAGGGCAAACCAGCAGTCCTCTGGTTGCAAGAGGAAGTGAAAAAAGAGAAAGCATTCCCTTTCTCCCAAACATGTTTGCAAAATCTTGTTGTGACTGAGGCTGCCTTAAATCATTCTTTCCCTGGTATGCTAGCAGTTGATCGGATTGCTTCCTGAGAAGCCAAAGCCTTTTGTAAGACAACTTAAATGCATCGATTTCTCCACGTGTGGGAGTTGGATCAATATACTCTACACGAAGACCACAGTCCCTCTACGTCTCTACTTGGTGCATTTGGATCATTTCACTCCTCCAGTAGTGTCTTGTGGCTGTCTGTACACAAGCCCCTCCCTTGTGGTTGCCTATTGAGTTTTCTTGGTGTTTGTGAAAGTGTCGTGAAAACATTTTGATAAAGGTTTGCAAAAAAGAAAACTGAAACAGACTTAGGGGAAGTTAGGAGCCAGATATCTCTCTTGTCTTTCCATTTCCACCCAAAGCCCAGCTGGGTGTGGCCCAGCGGCTGTAACACTTGGGTTGGCTTGAGACATGAGTATGGAAAGGTCTGTGCTGGCCTTGGAATCCCTGCCCACTAAAGGGATCTTCTGTGAACTCACCTAATTCCTCAGGAATCGGGATTCTGTTTCTTTTGGGGTGGGTAGACATTGCAAGTCTTTCTATCAAAGCCATTACCTGATTCTTTTCAACTTTGAAGTTTTCACTTAATAAACCTCTAACAATCATGGGATGTGAACAAAAATTCCCACTTTTAATTTCTTGATTGAATCAATCATATACCTGATTATTTCCGTTATTAAGAAAGCTCATTTAATCTTTCAAGTCCAGCCCTCTCTACCAGACACAAATTAGTCCATTATTTAGGCTAATAATCCTTCCTCTTTCTTCCCATTTTTCTTTCTTTCCTTCCCTGCTTCCTTCTTTCCTGTTTTTCCTTTCTTGCCTCCTTCACGAATGCTGTCATCAGTGGGCACCCCACAAAGTCGAAGCCTGCTCTATCCCTAGCTCCAAAAATAATGCTAGGCACATAATGAGCCTCCAATATCCACTGTTCGAATGAAGGAAGAATAAGGTCCCTTTGCTCATACAGCCAGTCATTCTGTTATTACTCCGCAGTAATAACATGGCAGTAATTATTACTCCACAGTGTTATTACAATTTTTAAAAAATAAATATTTTTATAAGTATTATTCCTTAATGATAATACGACTAGCTGTGCTACCCCATTGGGGTGTGGGCAGGTGACATGATGGGCAAGACATATACAACCCACCCTTGCTCTCCTGGAACTTACAGTTGAATGATGGTAGGAGCCATTGAGCAGATAAGGACACAAATAATAAAATCGTTCCATGTTCTATGGTGGAGAAGCATAAGGATGTTTTGAGAACCGATCCAGGGAAACCTGATCTTGTGCAAGAAGAAATAGGGAGTACGGCCAAGTCAGGGCAAGGTACCCTGAGTTAGTGACAATGGAGCGGAGATATGTAGGATGGGCAAGAGCTATGTAGGGAAATTAAGGTCTCGGCCGGGAGACAGCATGTAGGAAACCCTGAGATAAGAAAGAAACACACCTAGGACTGTAGAAGGGGTTAGAAGGAATGCAGTGAATGAGAGAGAAGAGGTGCGAGATCAGGATGGAAAGGAGTGAAAATCGAGGAATATTCAGAATGAGGAATTGGCAGGGCTTGGTAATAAATTTGTGAAGGGGCAGACCAAAGAATCAAGGATGGTCTCAGGATTCTGGCCTTAGTAACTAAGTGGCTTTATCTCTAACTCATTCTCAGAGTTTTAATTCATTGTAGCATTTTCTTTGGATACAGGGCATTGCAGAGAGAAAAAAAGCTGTAAATGTATACAAATTCTTTAGATTGCTAAGCAAAGTCTCCATGATCTGGCCTTTGCCCATCTCTCCAATCCTTTCCCCAACACTACGCTTCAGGCACAAAACTCAAGTTCCCCTAATAGTTCACACATTTGCTCGCCTTTCCTCTTCTGTCCCCTCTGCATGGAATGTCCATCTACCATTTTCCACCTAATTAAACATTTCAGCTTTTAACAACACTCAGGAGTCACTTCCCCCTTGACACCTCTCAGAATAGGACTAACACCTCCTTTCTTAATTCCCCACTGCACCCTACAGCAGCATCTTCAAACTTAAATGCTTAGAGTGGCAAGGAGGCATACACGCAGGGTCACTGTGTGTAAATGAACGGATCTGTATTGTGCCCTGCATGGGTGTGGGAGAAGCTGCGGCTAATCGAACCCAACCGCCTTTTCTAAAAGTGTACTGAGTGTCAGCTCTTTCTTACAATGGAATCGAGGGCCAATGTTACCAGATTTGAGCTACTCAAAAGCAGCTCAAAATGCAAGACGGGTTATGTGTGAATACGTATGTGCATGTACGTGCAGTGTCTGTATGTACAGGTGTAGGTATGCACATGTTTGTGTGTGATCTCCCAATTTTTCAATATTGACTCAAAAAAAACATTTATTTTTTAAACTCTGAGCAGACCATTATAAATATGCCAATTTACAATCTCTGATCTATAGATTTCCTCTTCATTGCGCTTAGTCTCTTGTGTCTCCTAATTAGCTGTATTGTATTTATTTGTCTTTCCTGTCTTCATGTAACCTTCTCGAAGGCGAGCACTGTGGTATATGCATTCACTGCTGCACCCTGCGGCAGCATCCCCAGGGCTAATCCCAGCGCACATAGCAGGAGCTCAACAAATATTTTGAATTAATGCCTTTATATGGTTAATTACTCAATAGAGATTTATTAAGTAAAAGACTTGTTGGGCTCCTAACTGCCCTCAACATCAACTGGCTTGCCCAAAAATTCCTTCAATGGTGATTTATTTGTTGAGTTTGTTTCTGCAGGTGTCACCTTATGTAGGTAACACGCAGTGTTTATCACTCATTGATCAAAATCAAATTCGTCTTTTCAGATCCACTCTCTCCTAAATCACTACCCTAGGATGCAGTCACCATGCTCCAGCTTGTGATATTGTTGCCAATAGAGTTTATTAAGTGTTCTCTGACCCTTGGAAAGAAGATGCTGCAAAAGAGGGAACTGATTATAAAATAATTGAATAGACTGGGGTGTGTCTGGCCTTCTGTTTAAATGGGATTGACTCACTAAGGGTCACGAATGCTCATTTGTTCAGTGAAGAAGGATGCTGAAAGATAAGAATGAGAAGCAGAAGGGCCATTTTCATCTGTCATGAGTTGTCAAGTGGAAAATGAAAGGCTGGCTTCCATTTTACAAGCAAAACCAGCCTTATGCATAAGCAAAAGAAATTGTGATTTAAGAATGTAGAAAGGTCCCTGGCAAATTTAAAAGAAGCCTGTTTTCTTCCTTCAACCATCCTCCCAACCTAAAATGCTACAACCCAAATGTTCAAAACTCACGGAATCAGTCTGCTGCCTAAATATTACAGCACTGTTTTCTAAGGACAGAAATCATATTGTCTACGGCTAAAGGATTCCATCTAATAATTGACCCATTATCATCCACTGTAGCTTTAGAGAAAAAGGAGCGAGAGACAGAGTCACAGAATGAAATTCTGATGGAGGGGACAATAAAGTGAGACTCAAGTGAGGACATTGACTTATCTCAGGGTAGGAAATAGGAAAATGAAGGTGAAAAGACGAACTCTGAATTTTGATGGAACTTGATAAGCTATGAATGTGTTGCCCACATCAAGAAGACACTAGGAAAACTATGCAAGGATTAGTCACTAATGAAGGAACTTCAGACATGACAACTGGGCAGAGGAGATAATTTGGGACAGGAAGCCCCTCAAGTCACTTCTTTTATGTGTTTGATTCCACTTCATTTTTATGGAGCCCCTTCAGATATCATACAAATGGAATCTTAAAAGCTAGATTTTTTGTGCAAGAAGTCCGTCCCCACTATCATGTCTCTACCTGCAGTGGTGACAATATTGTTATTGGCACTGGAAGAAAACATCTGGTCTTACAGCTGGCATGTTTTTCTTTTTCCCTTTTGCATTTGGCTCATGATGAAAGCTTTCTTCCTTTGTAGGCCCATGAACTACTTCATATAAAAATATAATAATAAAGTTCTCAACTCTGCGGTTCCACCAGTTATTAGTTATATTATCTTGAGCTACCTACCTAAACTCTGTAAGCTCCCATTTCATTTTCTGTAACATGTGGATAATAATAGCATGAAGATTAAAACAGAAACATCATATGAGGGTTGAGCGCAGTGTCTGCACACAAGGGCTGCCCAAAAATGTCAGCCATGATGATCAGGGAGCTTTTCCAACCCATTCTCACTTGTTTGCCTTGTTCTAGCTTAAAGCAGTTAACCATAAATGGTGCAACTCAGCACACAGCTCAGCACGTCATTGAAAATGTTTGAGAGAACCTTGGCATGACAACCTGCTACCTGTTGTTGATGATGGTCTTGTTTTTTTCTTGCTATAAACCTTCCCAAAACACTGCTTCATGTATTTGTCTCATTAAAAATGATACGCACAATAAGAGAACATAAAATCAAAAGAGATAATTAACAAAAGCCATGCCTAATAGAAGAGCAGGTTTACTTGATTTATTAGACAAAAAGTTAATGAAAAATCCAATTTGATCTCCAGTCAGGTAACTTACCTAAGTTAAAGATCCCAGAAAAAAAAATTATATATATATAGACAAATATGTATATATGTAGTATATAGAATTGTAAATAAATATTATGATTGATTAATGTTTTATTATATTGATTAATCTTTTAATTAATCAATCATAATATTTATTTATTCTATATAAATATGGAAATCCATCTCTGAGATGGTAGCAAGTGCAATAGTGGTTGAGCTAGAATTCAAACCCAGGCTAATGCAACTCCAAGGCCATGCTCCTATGAGCAATGGTGCATTGTCTCTATGGTTACTCACTTTCAGAGATGCTATCAAAGAGAGCCCTAAATTAGGAGGTATTCTACACCAGATGACTTTTCCTTTTCCTGACCCTCCAAATCTTAAGATTCTAGGATCCATGAATTTATCTAACACTGTCATCCCTACCCTGCTCACCCCCAACATGTTTTCTATTTCTTTACTTTGTGTTATTTTTAACACAGTACTTAATACACCTGGCATTAAAGTATTTATGTGTGTTTTCTGGTTTTTTTTTTTTTTTTCACTAGAATGTAAACTCACAAGGCCAGAACTTGGTATTGTTCACATAAGTTCACATCGATAGATCACAGTGCAGGAGCCGCTTTGCTACATAGAAATCCCCACCCAGAAGCAGGCAGGGTGTTCACATCTGTATCCCCAGTGCTTGGAATAGAAGAAGAAGAATAGACTAGAACAAATATTAATTTGTCCAATGGATGGATGGATGGATGGATGGACGGACAGATAAGGTGGTAAAGATGGATTTCGTTTGGTGTAGGACACCCGTTTGAATAATGATGTTAAGAAATTTCAGAGGTGTTTATTCACAGGGTGGGCTTTGGGGACAGTAAATGGACCTTATCGGAATGGGTGGAAGGTGAGTACAAGAGAGTAAAGGGAATCAGAGCAGGCAAAGGAAACTAGAGCCAAAATTTGGACAGCTTCACCTGTTCAGACATTTAGCCAGAGTAAGAGTATGAAAACCATCTTTCTTCAATTGAGTCAAAGTAGTTGCGCTGGTGCTCTCAGTAAAGCCCAAGAGAAGAATCATCTCTACTTTTCGGGTCTCTAATAGCTGACCTAGATGGAATTCACATTTTGTCCAATTCTCCAGCTTCGGATAATGGGGCTTTTATGTCCTTCAAGACAGTTGACTTAAGACCGAGGTACAAAACAAGAGAAAATCAATGGCTAATTCCCAGTGGCCTAAGTGCTGAGGCCTGCGGAGGCATGAGATGGGGTGTTTGTGGGGTTGAAGTCCTGAGGTCTCTTTATTGCCTGCCTACACAGTCCGGCCACATCTTCAAGTTTCTGTTTTGTTTTGGTTTGATTTTCTGAGGGATGGGGGTAGGAGGAATCCCATCTTTTTATCCATGGGTACAGGCTGGAGTAGAAGGTCTGTACCCACAAGTCCCTTACCTGGGAGATGTCAGGAACTGAGATAACAATAATAATGACAGTAACCACTGCTATAATTTTTTGAGCACCTACCCATAAGTTAGGCCTTGGACTAGAGACTGGGTGCTCAGGAGTAGTCAGTAATCGTTACAAAAAGAGTGCAACAGGCTAAATCAATTTCTCAATGTCACACTTTTACTCAGTGAGAGAGGGAGATGGAATCAAAACAGATCTATCGGGTTCCCAAACCTGTTTTCTACTGAAAGGACTGCATTCCTACATGTTACCGAGTAACAGGTCCTGCAGCTGCCAAGGCCACTGAGCAGTGATTAAGGGGTGCAGGGTGGGGTGGAATGGCAGGGTGATTAAGGCAGCTGAAGAAAAAAAAAGCAGGACAAATCCAAGAGGGTCCAACTGGAGTGAAAGGGGACTCAGAAACAGGAGACCTAGGCCAAGACATTGCCATAATAGGCCGAGTGGCCAGATAGAAAAGGCATATTTAAATATTTGAAAGGTCACAGAGAAGTAAGTGTTGATTCATTTTGTGTTTCAAGAGAAAACAAAATGCAGACGGTAAAATTCAGTTTTAATTTATGAAAGCATTCCCAAGCACCCAGGTGTCTCTAATGTCCGCTTCTAGTTTCATCAGCCTAACATTCTTCTCTTCTTCTACGAAAATGCTTTCTTAACACAGTGGTAAATACTGTGGGCATACTTCCCAGATTTTCAATACTGTTCCAATGCTCTTATTTACTCCAGAAGTACCCTCACTCTCCTCAGCCCGCATGACTAGCTTTTGAAGAAGAAAATGCAGTTTATATAGGGACTAGGCCTCTTCTAAATGAGCGTATGTGTTCTAGTGGATGTGTCCTTCCTTGCTGGCCACTGTGACCGGAGGTATAGACACTAGACGGCAGTTAAGCTAATCGTACCTCTCCCCGACCCTGCCCCCACAAGGAACATGAAAAACATAAAGAATAAACCCTAACCCTTTTCTAATTGTAAAGCAGGAATATGTGGGCTCGGGAAGTTACTGGTGGCTGTGTTTCCGACTGAGTGGAGAAAGCCAATTTAAAACAAGAAGGGAGAAAATGAGAGATGGAAAGAGGAAGGGAAGAAAGTGAGAGACAGGGAAAGAAACAAACTCATGGATATCCAGAGGGCACAGTGTAAAACCAGGCTTGCAGTCTGGGGACATAACCAGAAAAACTCAAAACTACTACTCGGTCGTGAAGTAGGCTGACCTTAATACTATGGCCTTCAAAGGGGCCCAAGAGTCTAGCATGGTCACCTCTCTTACCTTAAGGCTCTTTAATGAAGAGGTGATCCAGACTGTATATCTGTCTGTGGCCTGCACCCATCCTATTTACAAGCCCACGCAGAACCCCCTCGACATCAACCCACTCAAGAAAGTGTTTCTGCTATCTTACAGCTATCATACATAACAACAAGGACCAAAAGAGTTTATAACAGGTCATGGCCAAGAGTTATAAGGTTCCTACTTTCTAAATACATCACAACAGACCCACTCTGTATTACAGGATATCCATGAGCTCAACAATTTGTGGTTTAGCTCCTTTTCTACATGAAATGGTTACAAAATTCTCCTCAGTCCTTGGCCATCACTTCCTGAGATTTGGTTGGTGGTCTGCTTTGGAGACTTTTTTGATAAACGAGCCCACTCTCTCCTCTAAGCAGTGTACTTGTTGGTAACTTAAGAATTGAAAATCACATTGAACATAGTTACACACATTTGAGAGTGGCAGTACAATACCAAGGTGGCCAGAGAAATCACTGGGTGTCCATACTATTAATGACCATTGCTGAGTCGGGAAGATCCAGCACACCAAAGTCCTCCCAACAGTGATATGCCTAAACAGACCCAGCCCGTGGCCACCATCAAGTACCTCCTGTTCCACCAAAGAGCCTGAGCTCCAACAACTCTCTCTCTTGCCCAAGACAAACTCCCATGTTTTCCCCATTCTGAACCAGTTCAGTCAATACTTATTTGTTGACCCTCCAGTATCCTCCACAAGCCCGGAAGCTCCTTGGGGGCAGGCCTATGTTTTCATTCACCTCTGAATGTGATATCCTCTCCAGCACTTGATATGTGCTCAGTGTTAATTTTCAACTCAAGCACAGTGTCAAAAAGGATTCGAACTTAACCAGGATTTGTGTCCAGAGTGTGCTTAACCAGGCATCAGCAAACTTTTTCTGTAAAGGATTAGATGGTAAATAGTTTAGGCTTTGCTGGCCATAAGATTTCTGTTGCAATGACTTAATTCTGCCATAGATAAATAACAAATGACTATGAGTGACTATATTCCAATATAATTTTATTTCTGGATACTAAAATTTGAATTTGATATAATTTTTACATGTCATAATATATTACTCTTTAAAAATTTTTTTTCAACTACTGGCTATAAAAACTATTCTTAGCTCATAGGCTGTACAAAAAAGGAAAATGGTGAACTTCAGTTTTTCATTTGACATATAGTGTTTGAAAGTGGTCACTCCCATCCTCACAACAAGAAAAAGCTGAAAACTTGAAAACCAATAACTCTTCTTAGGTTCATTAGAGAACTGAGGTCATGGAGCAGGTACAAAGAATAACATCCTACCTGAAGCAGAAATTCTGCTGGAGTGACTGGCTAATTACACTTTAATTACTAATTATTGGAGACTGAGCTTGGCCTAGCTTGAGAGATTAAAAACTCTTGGAGGCCTAGCCTTCAGGGAGCCCCACACATTCCTGAGTTTTATCTCCAGGAGTCCCATCAGGTTCTCACTGTGAAAATTAGAGAAAATCCCTTCCTGCTTCCAGCAAGAGGAGAGGAAAAGCGACCATTTTGAAACACATCCAGATTGAGAATTCTGTTTTCCTTAACAAGACCTGCCCTCAAAGGGAACTATTTTTCCAGGGCCTAAACTGCTGAGCTTTTATCAGAGCCTAACTGGTCTGGGAGAAGGCAAACACTCAGCTCCAGCCGTTTGGAGTCTTCCAGTCTCAGATAAGGGGTGAAAAAACTTTGGAGAAGCACTAGTGAAGAATTTTATAAAGCTAAATGTATTTTGTTTTTATGTTCTGCATGGGGGGGGGAACACTGTACATAAAATCATAAGAAATTTACAGCTAATAGGAGGACAAGTTCCTTAAACCAAAACCAAAACCAAAACAAAAACAAAAAAAAGCCTACACAAGGTAATCAACCTAATAGAAAGAGGGGGAAAGAATATAAACAGGCTCTTAAATCTACGGCAATAGAGACTCACGAAGGGCTGAGACCAAATCATAGGATAAAAAGCGCGCTCTCCCTTCCCCACATCTTGCCCCCACGTCAATAGGGCTCCTGTATCAGAGCAGGGGGTTGCAGCTGAAAAGAACTGCAAGGCTCAGGTCCTATTCATAAAGGAGTCCCTAGGGAAACCTAAGATAACAGGAAAGATGAAAACCAGGACAGGAGAGGAAACTTAGCCTCTACAGCTATAGCAAACAATAAACACAGCCTAACACCTAGGAAGATAAAACAAAAAACAAACAAACAAAAAAGATGGTGGACCAGAACTGGCCCATAGGCCATAGTTAACCCAGCCCTATGCCTAATTCTAAGTTGGTTTCAGCATCTTTACACTAATTGGTTGCACCACCTCCCAGCAGTGGCAGGCATTCCACACCACTGTCTGTGTCAGCAAATAAGCAGCTCAGGTTCATATGGGAAAACCCGCCGAGACTATGCTCACAAAGGAGAATGATGGGATGGCCTGAGATCTCTTCCAGACCCTGTCCATGAACACACAGTGTGATTTAGGGTAGATGCAAAATGGAGTCGGCTCTTGTAGTCACCACATCCATGCTCTGTACAATTTTTATAATTATAATTTAGAATAGGTATAGGAGAACAGGTATGTGAAGCAACCAGACTTTTAATGGAAGTCTGTCTGTCTGTCTGTCTTTCTCTTTCTTTTTCTTTTCTTTTCTTTTTCTTTGCTGTTCTTTTTTTTACCAAAATGGTAACTCAGACCATAACACACAATTCACATCAAGGCTGGGTGCCAGCTACCCCTGTTGCTATGATCTGAAGGTGCCTCCCACCATTCATTCATATGTGGATATCCTCATGCTTAAGGTGATGGGATTAAGAGGTGGGGCCTTTGGGAGGTGCTTAGGTCACAAGAGTGAAGCCAGCATGAATGGAGGACCCCATAACAGAGACCCCGGAAGGCTCTCTAGGCCCCTCCTTCTGCTTCGTGAGGAAACAACGAGAAGTTTGCAGCCTGGGCGAGGGCCCTCACTGGTCCATGCTGGCACCTTGATCTTGGACTTCTAGCCTCCAGAACTCTGACAAAAGAAATTTCTGCTGTCTACAGGTACCCAATTTGTGATATTTTGTTATAGAAGCTGGAACACACTAAGACACATGTCCTTCGGCCCATGGATTGCTGGTTCTTAATAAAAATAAAACCACCAGAAAAGAACCCAAACGATTCTTTACAAAAATATCTCTGATATGTTTTAAAGAACGACCTATTTTTTCTCCACGTATCAGAAGTTTTCCACTTTCACTAGGACAAGAGCCACGTTTAGAAGCCACCACTACTATGGATTCCAGACAACTGACTTCGATTACTCATTATGCCCTGGCTTTACTTTCAGGATTGATGATAGTGAATTTCAAGAGTCACATAAAAGAGCACTAATAACACCCGCTGGCATGGGGCACGAGACACACCAGCTTTTTTATAAATGTCCTCCCTGTCACTACAGCTCTATTCACTGACAAAGGCTCTGCTGTTTTCTACCAATTGCAGGTCCAGCAAATGGCACTTAACTAGGGTGGTGGTTCTGCAAAACAGGCAAAATGTTTACCCGGATGAGACCGGCCAGGAAACCCATTTCCTTTATCCCCTAACCAGGATGAAAAGAAGGGCTGGGTTCATGAAAGGCTGTGCATTAGGACCTGATCCTGTGCTGTCATCTCTCATTACCTGCATGAAAGAAGGGGATTGTTTGGGTTTGGGGGTGCAGGGAAAGCTTCTACTTGATTTTCCAATCCAGCTGCTGTTCATTCATAGGCTTGTTGCCAACATAAATTACTTGGCTACATGTGCCGTTCATTGTCTAGTTTAGATTATAATCTAGAGTTTGCACAGTGCTTTTGGCCTTATTGTGGATTTGATTAGTATTTCATCCCCATACCTCTGTTCAACCTAAGGCTGTGGTCTTTGGGGATGGATACCTTGTTTGATCTTTGTTTAGTATACAGTGGACACTCAATAAATGTTTGCTGAAAGAAAAAAATGCCAGGCAATGGAATTTTTCCTAAACAAGTTATTAAAAATAGCTAATATTTATTGTGCATATAAATTTTCAAGAACACCTGTCAATGATCCCTTATAGTCGGTAGTATTAATATCTCCATTTTATATATGAAGAAACTGAGGCTCCGAGGTAAGGTACACAGCCAGGCACACAGCTGGGACTGAAACAGCCCCTCTGACTCTGAAACTGACTCTTAGCATTACCTTGAAGTACCGCTGGCACAGTACATGATTCCCGTGAAAGTCTTTTGATATTTAGATGATATGAGTCCTACATATCCCATTACCATATGTGCTTATTTTCCAAGAACTGCTTAGTGATGATGCCCATCCTCAAATGCAAAGCCCTTCTTGAAAAACAACAGCGGGCTGCAGAACTAAAGAACGCAGGCTTCCTGGAATCCTCAGGACAATGATGAGCTCACTAAACCACAAAGAAACCTTCAATAAGGAGCCAACTCCATTACTGGACTCTAATTGTTAAAATGTTCTTTCTTCCTGGATAAGCGGAAATCGGCTTTCTTGTACCTTTGTAGTT
Source organism: Eonycteris spelaea (assembly GCA_003508835.1). Taxonomy (NCBI): domain Eukaryota; kingdom Metazoa; phylum Chordata; class Mammalia; order Chiroptera; family Pteropodidae; genus Eonycteris; species Eonycteris spelaea. Next base: position 4,362,398 of record PUFA01000077.1, read on the forward strand.
TTGGCTGGTCCTTTGTACTAGCAGCACGGACAATATATTTTTATACTTCTTTTGACAACCACCTGGCTGATACCTGGTGCTAGTTCCTGGTCTCCCTATATATTTGGTTTCGACACCAAAAGGCATGATATTATTAGTACAACTCGTTTTTGGTACATAGAATTTATAGGTCATTTTAAAACAATGCACCTTCAACAAAATATATTGCAGATGGATCAAGACATTAAATTTAAATAATAGAATCATTAAATATTAGAAGACAAATGATCTTTTAAAATAATTATAAGCTAAACTTGGTCTTTCTACGTATGGCATAAACTCAAATTTCATTTTTAAAAAAAGATTAATAAATTTGGCTATGTAAACAATTGAAATTTTTGCATAAAAATAGCATTAAACAAAGTCAAAAGACAGATGAGAAACATATTTGCAACGAAAGAGAGCCTAATTTCCTTAAACTGTAAAGAACACCTGGAAGAGTTAATCAACCCAACAAAAATAGGCAGAGAATACAAACAGGAAAAGACATTAAAAGGCTCTTAAACCTACAATATGATACTTAACCTCACTCAAAATAAGTGTGATGCAAATCAAAGCTACACTGCTGTTCCCCCCACCCACCCACTGATGAAATGAATAAAGATCAAAAAGTTTAATAACACAATGTAATAGGCAAGGGGAGGAACAAAAATACATGCTCAGCACTTTGCTAGTGGAGGGCAGGCTGAGAATACTTCTAGAGAGTAATCTGGCAATATTCTTATAGTCATTAAGTACATATCCCTTTTGAGTCAGGAGAAATTCTCATTCTTAGAGTACTTTTACCCACACACGAGGTGACATAGTTCTAAGAATATTCATCACAGTTTTGTTTATGATAGCAAAATATTAGAAATTACCTAATGTCCATCCAAAAAGGCATAGCTAAATAAATTATGTATGTAGTTAAATAAATTATTCAATAGAATTAAACAAAAGGACATCCACGCAGTGAAATGATAGGAAGCGGTTAAAAAGAATGAGGCAGCTTCTTCAGCATGCCTTGGAAAACTATCTAAGAAATATTGTTGAGTGAAATAATTAATATGCAGAACAGTGTATCGGTATGATCTCATTTTTTTTTAACTAGAACACATACCTATATGTGTATGTAAATGCAAAAACTATATCCAGTAATCTATACAAAAATGCTAATAGTGGTTAGCGATAGCAGCAGCTTCTTAGAAAGGTGCTCAGTGCTTGGGAGCCAAAGGTGGGAGGAAAAATTACTTTTCATTTGTACTTCTTTTGTATCTATTAAGTTTTTTTTTCCATGTCTTTTATATAGTCAAATTAATAAATAACCTTCGATAATCCCTAGCCAACCTAAATTGCCTTGTGACCGCCAAACTCACTCTCTTAGAGAATTATGTATCATATAGAACCCTCAAAGGGAAGCACCATGGTCACTTCTGGACCTCATCCCAGGCCCTACCCAGTTAGAACAATACAACATGTAAGAACAGTTTCATGTTTGAAGCATGAAGTTTCCACCCAGGAAAACCATCAGTCCTTTTGTTGCCTCCCCAGTATCAATTCTCTCTTTTTTCACTAACAATTAGAACCTCTATTTTACTTGGACTGGCCAAGTACCCAGCTTACACACACACACACACACACACACACACACACACACACACACACACACACACACACACTTTCCCTGCCTTTTATTATAGGGAATAGTGGATGGTATGAGATATAAGCAGAATTTGTGGTGAGGATTCCAGGAGAGCTTTTACGAGAGATATCTTATGTGGGAGAAGTATCTTTTATTGTTGCCTCTCCCCTTCCTCTGACTTGGGTTGTGGCTGTAATGGCTACAACTTCTGCAGCCATTCTGTGAGCCTGAGGATGAAAGGAAAGTGCTAAGGTTGGTCTAACTGAAGGAGGGAAGGAGCCACTCCTGGACCACCTATGTCTGGACTTTATGTAAGAAAATAAACCCTTAATTTTTAAAGCTATTACAGTCAGATCTCTGTTACTAAGCAAGCAAATAGAGCTTAAGTGATATATTCCTTCCAGAAATTATTTAGCATTCAGTATACATCTTAATGTCTACTTTCATAAGGCTCTATACTGGCACTGGGGGGCTGTGGAAGTGACAAGGACACGATGCTTGCTCGAGGATGCTTACTGACCAAGTGCTGAATAACTAATGAGAATAGGGGTCCCCCAATTAATGAGAACAGGGCTCCCCCTTCTCACCCTTTCTCCCTCCCTCCCTCTTTTCCTTCCTTCCTTTTTCCTTTGAAAGTTAAAGGACCTGGTGAGGACAGAAGGCTGGCCACTGTGGGCTACTATTTGACCTACATTACCTCGCTTAATCCTCACAACAATTAGATTATTTCCATTTTCGCAGATGATGAAATTGAGGCTCAAAAAAGATAAATAACTGGCCCTAGCTAATAAATAGCAAAGCTGCGATGCAAATCCAGGTAGGACTGACTACAAAGCTTATACTCTTACCACCAATTTATCTCTGCATTTCTGACAGTTTTTGCTACCCATGTTTTAAAATGATGCTCTTTGGTACATAAAGTTTCACATCTATATCTTCACCATTGCTTATACCATTTATCAATGTGAAACCACCCACTCTCTCATGCGTAATACTTCCTGGTTAAATACTATTTTCCTCATATTGTTATCTACTTATCTTTTTATTATTAAATAATTTACCGTATATCTGACCGCCAAATATACACAGGCAATACCAAAGTGAATAGGACATAATAAAGTCTGTCTTCAAGGTAATTAGAAAAGATATTAATAAAATACTGTACAATGCAATAATTGACTAGATCATTTATATTCATTGGATAATGAATGCAATTTACTACATACTGCTCTACAATCAACTTTAAAATATTTTATGCTTTAATAGAAGAATTTAAACCCATGTATTTGCCATAATGCATACACTTTAGCGTTTATTTTTTTTTGTTTGCTTCCTTGCTTTTTCTTTTTCACTATTTCTTTTTCTGTATAGGCTGCATTTTATATCCTATAGCCATTTAGAAGACAGACATCCAATTTTTATTTATATGAATAATTATCGTAGAGTTTTTTTCACACACACACACACACAAAATCTTGCTTATCTAATTAAAACAAATTAAAAAAATGTTTGATGGTATTCTAAAGAGGACCGGATATTTAGTGCTCATATGTCTCTCACCTCCATTCACCTCCATTATTCATCCTTTATTAGTTCTGGGTTCCCAGACATAGTCACTACCTTGCATATATCTTTTTATTCTCTTTTAAGAACCTTCTTTGTCCTTTGTATTCTAGTTGGTTTCCATAGTTACGGCAATTATTAGCATCAGCTCTTATGTTGGCCATTAGTATTTTTATTCACCTGACCTTAGAGTTCAAGACAGGCAGGATGATGATTCTCTGGGGATCCCTACATTGGGTGGGAAGCTGGAATAAATTGCTTCTAAAATCCCTTCCCACTCTATTGCACTTTATAACTGTACACAGTGCCTATATATTGTTCACACACACACACACACACACACACACACCATGCTTATATATTTCAGTAATACAAACAGCATGCATATTAGATGCATTACTTGGCTTGCTCATCCACTCTGTAGACCTTGAAAATGAGAACAACGACGAAAAACCAAAAAGGCAGTAGAAAGATCTAGTGGTATAGTCCTTTAGCTATACACAGGCTAAACCCGGGTTCAAATCTGGCCTCCGGCCCATTATTATGTAATCTTGAACAAACCACTTACCACCTCATCTCCGTGTCTCAGCCTTCTCATCTTTGAAATGGGGATAATAGTTCCTCAGAAGCTTGTTCTAACCCCTCAGTGTGATGAAACACTAAAGCCCTTTCAAGAGTACCTCAATAAAAAGTTTGTTTTGATTACTAGGCTTTTATCAGGCTTCATTGTCTCGGGAGCACTGTGGCATTATTATTAGTGTACTAGTAACTGTAATTTACATCTTTCTGTACTTTACAACACTAAACTCTCTCACTCTTGATAAATTGTGAATGAGAACTCAGATGAATGGAAGGGGAGATGATGGGTCTCTACTTCTCCGGAAGTCCTGCTGGGATCAATTGTGGGATGATGGTCACAACTCAGTCAAGGGGCAGTACCTTTCTGGGTCCGAATTATTTAACTGCTGCTGCATTCAGTTGGTTCGTTGATCTTCCCAAGAGCCAGACAATCATTTGATTTTCTAAATGCTCTGCTAGAAAGAAAGGCAGTGGTTTCTGTCTGTGAAACTCACCCTAGAAAATGGCAGCCAAGCCAGGAACAATTAACCTGGGACCAAGACTACCTCACCCGTACATGGATCACAGACGATCCCTCATGGAACACATTGTCTTCATGCTACTCAAGTTCTAGAAAAACAGCGTCAGTCCCTAGCCCCTCAGTTCCTAGCCCCTTGACCATGTGCTGGAGCTCTAAAGCCAAGGGTAATAGACACATGGCACCCCACCACATTCTTTGACCCTCTCCGATTGAGAGATGGGGTCAATTTTTCTTCCTCTTCACTCTGGGTCAGCTCTGGAATTGCTATAATCTATGAGCATGTGGCAAAATGGTATGTTGTGCCAGTTTCTGGGCCCAGGCCTGAGACTGGCAGCTTCCACTTCCTTTCTCTTGAAATCCTCGCCCGGGGGATACCAGCAGCCATGTAAGTCATCCGACTACCTGAGTCCACCGTGTTGTGAGGAAGCCCACGCTAGCACGGGGAGAGGCTGCATAGAGAGAGCTGCTTAAAGAATCCTCAGCTGATCCAGCCCAGGTTGAAGATATGTGATGAAAGCCTTCAGATGCTTAACAATTGGACTGCAATTCATGGAGGAACTCAAAAAAGAACTGCTCGGCTGAGTGCATCATCAATCTCCTGAATTGTAAAAGAGAATAATACTTTTTTTTTTTTCAAGTTACTAAGCTTTGGATGGTTCGTTCTACACCAGATAACCAGCATATATAAATTGCCTAACAGAATACTCAATTTATTCCTAATATCCGATGTTATTATTATGTGATTTACCCAAACTCACAGAGCAAATTCGCTGTTGGGCAGGGCCTAGAACGTGGGCAGGTGTGCACTCCCAGCTCCGTGCTCTCTCTACCACTCAAAGTTACTCTCACTAATCAGTGGGCAATTGGTTATAATCAGCCACGGCATATCATAGGGAGCATTTCTATGCATCCAAAATGTCCATCTCTGTTCCTATCAGTTTAGGTCTCTAATTATTTCAACATCTAACTCTACAGTAATCACTCTTGTGATGCCATTCCTATTTACTGCGCGTTGCCAGGTAGCTTTTTCTCTCAACAAACGTTAATCCCGGTGGAGGGATTGACACACAGAGACAAGAAAACATCAACCTTTCACTCTGCAAAAAGTGAGGTCAGTTTGGATGTTCCCCTTAGCTTCCTTCAGCTCATTCCTTCTACCCACCCGTGCCTTGGTGACGTGAGCCACACCTAACAGTAGGGCATATCTATGCCTGATTTTGCATGCTTACTGAAAAACTTGACCTTACAACAATTTAACCTTCAATATTAAAATGGAGAATATAAATCCTGTGTGTAAGGAATACCTCTTAAAATACAGACTCTTGACTATGAAGTCATCTAACTTAAATAGAGCATGCTTATTTTCCTAAGCAGTTTATTTCTGGTACCCATCTTTACCTGCATTTAAATTTGTCTGGGGAATGGGAAAGACAGGCAGAGGTATGGAATAATGATCTCCGAATTTTAACAGGAAGAATCACTTTGGATTGACTATTTCCAGATTATTCACTCAATGGAAGGCTGGCAGAAGGCATTATGTGGGGAAGTTAAGCAGATTTGACAGCTCAGTGACGTTGGATCCATGGCTGAAAAAAATAGGGCCAACAGTCCAATATCCCCAAGAAAGGAAACTGCCCTGTCCCAGAGGGAGGTGAACGGGGTTTTGGGAAAAGAGAAAAGCCCAGGGACTCAGTCAAAAATTAGAATTTCAGAATCTGGAGAAGGAAATAAAAGAAGATCAGAATGAAAGGAAGTAAAAAAAAAAAATCCCTTAAGTGGTGTTCTCTTTTAGTGTCCGTTATTTCTGTTCTCTGAAGAGTAAAGCAACAATTATTCTTCAGGAAAATGCATCTGAAAATTTTCTGTGTCTGTACGAAAATAAGAAAAGGACAGAACTAGGGGAGAAATTTCTAAGTCACTTTTTTTTCTATTAGATCACAAGTGTTTAAATGTCTTTGCTAAGAAAGTGAATAAAATTAAAATTATGTAAATGCAAGTGGCATAGGCTTGTATTTCCTTCTAGAAGTCAATCAGTGTGGACTGGAGAAGCCCTTAATTAGTTTCTGTCTGCTTCCCAGTCAAGAACTGTTTTCAGCTTGAGGGTCTGACTTGAAAACAACGGGGGAAACATTCTTAAAACAAAATAAAACCATATTTTCTTTCTTTGAAACTTAATTCCAAATGTAGAGCTTTAATCAAGCTCTCTAAGCAAGTTTATAAAAGAATGTAGCCCTACTAACAGAAATCTTCCACAATTTGCTGCTCTCAATTCTGTTGGGATACCACGTTACAAGACATGTTTTGCCTCTGCCCTGTCAAGAACCCTCTGGATTGCCTCACAGATATAAGGGTGAGGACACGGTTTTTCTTGTAAATATATAGTATGGCAAAGAAGCCAGATAAATGTCTCCCAGTGTGCAGTACTACTGGAGTTAACGATGATGAAATAAGGGTAGGGAAAACCCCAAATCGTGTGTGCCTGCCACAGACAGGGCAGAGGAGAGAACAAGCCTTAAAATGCCAGATGGGGGTCCACAGCAGGAATGGAAGTTCTCCAATCTAAAGCTGCGATCAACAACCTTCATTCAAGGCCGGAGGGGCCCTGGAGGGGAATGGGAAGGGAAAAAAAAGGGGGACTGGGAAAGAAAGCCACTGCCACGAGAGGCAGCCTGGTAGTGACAGCTTTCATGAAAAGCACCCCACGTGTGCCGTGCCACTGTTGGTGATACCAGCGCCACTCACAGACCAGGAAGGAAGGCAGCCCCTCACATTTACACATCCGCAGTCTCACGGATCTGAATAGACTTGGGGTCATGTGGAGAACAGCTTCTCAGAGAAGCCTAGTTTGATGGGGTCTTAACAGGTGATTGGCATGGAACTGAGAACGGGGGCAGCATCCTGGAGGAAGCCTGGGCTGTGTTGCTACCTGCAGGGCACCGTCGTAGCTTCTGCTGGATGGAAATGACGACAGCAACATCCCCGGCACGATCACTGTGTGCCAGACACGACACCTTTACATTGATCTCACCAAATATTCCAAAGCACCCCGTGAAGTAGGTCCTGTGACCCTCCAGATGTGGACCCTGAAAGAAAAGTGACTTGCTCGAGCAACTGCAATTTCTCAGGGCCACTGATATAGGTGGTGGGGCTGGCTGGGCTTTTAAGTCACGTGTCCTGGATTCAGGGCCATATTCTTTTCCCCACTGTGCGACATCTCTGTACAATTAGCTGTGGGCAAGAAATTAATGTTTACTGGAAACAGTGCTATTTTGCTTAATCCCCCCAATGAGTCGACGAAGATAGCACTGCGTTGATGTTATACAGAAGGACCACGAGATTCAGAGAGGAACAGATTCTCAAGACCTTTTTGGTCTAACTCTGAAACCCATGTTCTTTCTAGGAAGCCATATTCCAGGTACAAGGATGAAGCCACGAACTAATTGGGAGGCCTCAGAAGACTTGATCAAAGGGGAGGGAGTTGAGTTGAATCTAGGAGAAAGAGTAGGATGTGAATGGTTATGAAAGAATATTCCAGATGACGTGACTCGGAGAAGTGAAGATAGAAAGGTGTTCACAAGCATGTCCCAGGAGGGCCTGGTCGGACATTCAATGGGGCTGCAGAGGGGTTACCCCAGGGCTGCAGCCAGAATGTGGAGAATCGTGTGGTTACGCCGTGTTTAAGGATATGGAGGTGATCCTCTGAGTCTGGGGGTCCTCGAAGTTTTGGAAGGAGAATGGAACAATCAGATCTGCATTTCAGCCAAATCTTCCTGGCAGCCGTGGGGAGTAGGGAGTGCAGGGGAGGCAGTAATTGGATTCACAGACTTCTAGGTTGTAGAACTGACAGAAGATGGTGAGAGGAAGGAGAGTCAGATGAATCCAAGGTTTCTAGCTTGGGAGCCGGGTGGCTGATTATGAAAACTGAAGAGGAAGAGCTGGTTTCTAGGGGGAATGGTACGTGCCTTCAGTTTTGGTACGTTGAGTTTGAAAAACCTTTAGCACATTGAGTGGTGTTACCCGCAAGGCAGCTAAAAGATAATTCTGGAACTCTGGAGAAATATAGAATTAAACTTTTATCATATCGCTCTTGCCTAAAACCCCAAGGTAAAGAAATAAGAACAGGACAGGCAGGTAAATAATCACTGTGCCTTAGTTTGTCTTTTTTGTGTTCTCAGGAGGAGAAGGGGGTTACTTGTTTGATTTTTTTTCTCTCTCTCTCTTCCTCATGCAGTTGAAATTTACTGAGAGAAACTGGTTGCAGGCTTTTAGTCCAAGTGACACTCGTTCTCTAACGGGCTAACCGCATCCGGGCGATCCCAGCTCCAGAGAGAACACACGGCCTTAAGTTCACTGTTATGGTGAGGTTCTGCTCTGGCCCCAGGCAGGAAAGTCAAGATCAAAGCTCACAACACAAATATTGTTCTGATTAAAACCAAATGTTCTGCTTTTGATGTCGGTCGACTTCTATCTTTGACAGGAACAATGGAGCAGTGTAGCAAGAAGATAGGGGTAGTAGGTATAAACCAGATGTACTCGATTGTAGAAAGGTGGTGGGGGAGAGGAAGGAAGGGAGGGAGGGAGAAAGGAAAAAAAAAGGGGAAGGAGGGAGGATGGGAGTGAGAGAAAGAAGGGAATAAAACTATAGTCAGCCAGTCGCAAGGAGTGACGATGCTGTAGAAGACCATGGAGCAAGGCAAAGTCTATTATCTTCTGTTGGGGGTCGTGGTCTAAGGGAGAAAAGGCCGAGCGCATTAGATTAAGAAACCTCCATTCTAGTCTAATTGTATCATAAAATACCTGCAGGACTTTGGGGTATCCCACACTTCTTCAGGTCTATTCTCCTAACTGACACATGAGGGAGTAACTAGAGGCTGTCTCTGGCCCCTTCCAACATTTATAGTCCATGGAGATGTTCTTTTGGGCATAAGGTGGTAACCTTCTTTCTTTCTTAGGGGGAAGGAAGTCTGATCTCTTATGGGGTAATGAGACGCAGGAAGGATATCTTAGCCAGTTCTACAAATTCTTAAAGGTGGGATGGGGCCCAAGTCACTTCCACTTCTGAAATTTCCAGTATGTTATGAAGTTAAGAATTACCAAAGCAAGATTATCATAACTCTCATAAATGTTTAAATGGTTATATTTCACAAATTATCTCTATTTATAACCAAAATAAAACTTCATTTGGGAACAATGTCAAGAGTCTCAATTACAGGCCATTTATGTGTATGAAACCTAGGACTAAATAGCCCATCTGCTCTTCCTTCATAAGCCTGGTCATTTTAGATCTTCCAGGAGCTTAGGCATATCCTCGTCACATGGCAGATAATAAAGAATTACCGGCTTAATAAATGCACACGCAGATGACCAAAGAGCATGCATATCCTCAGGCCCTGCATACTTCATTAGGAAAATAATAAGATGGCAATATGGTTTCTGAGAGGCATGTCGATTAAAGTCAGGCCCTATGACTGGGCAGGTCTTCAGAAATCCCCCCTTATCTGTAGAGCAAAGGGACAGAAATGAGACTCGTAAGTAGAAGTGGGGATAATATGCCAGTTTCTGCTCTAAGCATCCAATACCAATTTTCAACTAGGATGAATTTCTACCATTCATATTTGGAATGAGGAAGGGCAGAACTTTCCAGAAGCCGGAGAGTGGTCCCTTGAAAGAGCACTTGCCATGATTTTATTCATAAGTGTTTTCAAGGGAATTTGCAGAAGACAGTTGGTTAAATAAACCCTTATTCCTTGGGAAAATAGAAGACTCAAAAAACTGACAAACGTTGAATTTGGAAAAACCCCAAGATCATGTCTTGATGTTACAAGTATCTATTCCCAACTCAATTGAGCAGTTGCTACTGCTCTCAAAGTTTTATTTTCAGCCAAAGTCTTCTGCTAGTTTTACCCATGAGGACCTTGACTGGCGGCTCTAGAGAGGAGAGCCATCTTGGAGTTAACAGGGAAAAAAATAGAATCCGCAACTAAACATTGGTTTCGAATACCTCGAAATGGTTAGGTTAATTCCCAAGATTTTCCCAAACAGCCTGTGCAAATCTGTGCTTCACATTCACTGCCCTTGGGAGGAAGAAAACGCGCCCTGACATCTACCTTCCTCCCCGGGTTCATGGAGAGGATTAATGAGTCAATAAGCATTAAGTACTTTGCAAGCCACAGGTGACCGGCAAACATTATGAGGACCACATTTTTCCTACCAAAGTGGTTCAGACTTTGAACAGAAGGTGAAATCCCGGGAGAAATGTCTACTTCTAATACGGAAAACTAGATGCCTATTCTCAGGTAATAGGCTGCCTGTTAAAATGCCCTGGGTTGTCCAGTCACTGGTGGCAAGGATAGATTTAGGCAATATGAAGGCGACAGTATTCCCCAAAGCACTATTGAAAGTAAGCGAAGTAATAAGCAATTCCAATTAACAGTGGCATCTGCTGCAACAGCAGAAACGGTTTGGTTAGGCTGGTGTTTCTCTCATCTCTCTCTGTCTCAGCTCTAAAACTTATTTAGCTGTTTTGCAAACCACAGCTCCGTTAAACACATCCAGTCATTGGCTTCCGGCACATCCAGACTTTATGTGCACATGAACATAACCCAGTCAAACTGCAGTAATTGTATTTATCTGATATGACTCAGGTAGTTTCCAGGACTCCTGTTAGCAGAGAAAACACAGAGTTATTACGTTCACTTGAGGCTCAGATGTGTCTCCTTCCTGTTCCCAGAACATTTCTTCCTGACTCTATATTTGCTCTCAAAGAATGACGACCGCGAAATCGTTAAGAAACTAAAATTTATTGAAAGATCTCTTGTATACCGTGAAATGATATTCTATTTATTTGTGCAACCCTGGGTGCCTAAAACTCTAAAACGATGAGAATCACCAAAAAGGGGGAGAGCAGATCTCAAAGAAGGCAATGACTTCAAAATCAGAAGGATCAACTAATTTCATCAACGTTCTGGCATTTCTGCAAACTTCCCATATTCAGGACAAAAAGATTAATCTTGTGGTGCTGTGAATAGTGGATTCTAGGATGAGAGAAGGCAAATGGGGAAAACACTTATGAAGCTGTGTAGAACTTCAGGAGAAGTATAACGAGACTGAGAAATTAGTGGTGATGAGAGTTCAGATGGGAACCGACTTCCTGTGTGTGCCATGGTTTGTGTTGGGAGCTGAGTCTTCACTGTCGTGAAATATTCCAGTCTCTAAACACCCAGCACACGTGTAAAGAACCCAGATATATATTAACTGCTGTGACTGTGATAGGAATAAAATGTCCCAAATTATAAATTGAGAGGAAATTGATTGAGACTGAATAGTTGTGAAAAACTTCATAAAAACGACCTATGAAATAGGATTCACTCATTTTAGAAGAAAGGAATATGAAATGTGCATATGTTTGGCAGACCCCATACCTATTGAGTCATTTGCTCATTTATTCAATCATTCCTTTATTCATTATTCATTTATTCCTCAGGCCTCTACCATGCGCTGGGCTCGACACGAGACCCCGGATACATCATAGTGAGTGAAGCTCAGTGGAGATAGATGAAAAAGTGGCAGGTGTCAGGCTATGAAGTTTTGATTGTACCCTGATAATCACTAGAGATCCAGCCACAGATTTCTGAGTGGGCAAATGACATGATCTCAACTTCCATTAAGTAAAAGTTCTGGCCCTACATAAATTTTTTAAATGGAGGATTAGAGAAGCTGTTGACTGACAGCTCAACTAGGAAGACATTATCACAGTCTAGAAACAGGATGGTAAGAGCTGGCTAAGACAAGAGCCGTGGGCACTGAGAGAAGCAGAACAATTTGCAAACTATACGGGCAGAATGAGCAGAACTCTGAGAGGCAGGCGGGCACAGGGCCCAAGCCTCAGTCGGGTAAGCAGATGCAGCTTGGGTCCCCTACTCAATCGAGGAGCATTAGGAAGAGGTAACTTTTAGCAGAGAAGTGAAAGAAGATGATTTTGGTTTGGGGCATGTCAAGTTTGAGACATTTCTGGGTTATCCATGGAGAAATGTCCAGCGGACATGCGCGAAATTCAGGACAGAGGCAACCGCTAGAGGAAGGAATTTGAAAGTTGTGTGTGAACAAGCGACAGTTTAAACCTGGGAAGTAGAAAAGAAGTAGATTATGAACGAGACCCTACCAAAGCCTGTTAGAGACATATGGGGCATGATGATCTCGTAAGAAAGGGCATGCGGCAGCAGAGAACTAGGAAAGGGTGCTGTTATGAGGTCAATGAGGCAAGAGAGTTTCCAGAAAGAGGCCCAGTAAGCAACAAAAAGCACTGAAACAACCCCTTCTACATTTCTTTTCATCCTACCACTAAATGTGTCTGCCCCGTCAGCAGATACATCCCTTAACATCTCCATCTAAGCTATGACTTAAAAATTATCCATGGCTATAGTTTACATAATAGTTAAATCCAAAACGCCACTAAAACCAAGGTTTTCTGTTTTTGCCACTTTGGTGAAACATCCAACGTGATCAAGAGGTAAAAATGAGCAGCGGACATGTGGCACATTATTTGAAGTAGGTCAAAGGAACATCATGTGGTCAACAAGAAAACCTTTGTCAAATATATTTTATTGTCCTTGTGGGTGATAAAGACGTTTTCTAAATCATAAGTCAAAGTCATTGACTTAATGGCATTTTCAGAAAAATCTGAATTGCAGAAATCTGTGTTTCCAAGAAACAGTAATGTTTCCTCAGCTCCGTGTCTTACTCTTTGGGTAACCAACTGTAATTTTGCAGAAGGAGAAGGCTTGCAAAAACAAATCAAGCTAGTGCCACAAATGAACATCATTTGACACCCTTAAAGCAGTTTGGTTCATATTTGAGATCAAAGAAGAAAGCATCTTACCTGTTAAGTATTTCTTATTATTTTTTAAAGTTATGGGCTAACAGGATAGATATTTTTTCTGTTTACAAAAAGAACATACAATATTTTAAGTTCAGTTTTTGTTTTATTGTGTTTCATTTAAAATAAACATATGTGGACAGAAAAAGAGAAAAGACAATAAAAACAAAACCACTTTGGCCCAATTTGCACTTAGATAATGAAACCAAACGTTTTCTCATTGTCTTGTGCTATTTATGCCCTGTGGAAATGATCAAACCTCTGTCTCCCTTTGACTGAAGCCAAAGCTCTTTTCTCAAATTAGATCCATAGAGAGTGAGATGCCTAGAGAAGCCAGTTGACCTACAGGCATCAGGAAGGTCCACTGAATCAGTGATTCTTCTAATCTAGTAAGGAGTAAGGAGTGAAGAGATAATGCCTAGAGTTGATCATCAAGGAAATATAGCTTAGGCATATTATTAAAGTTAGGGCGGTGACCACTAAAAGAGCTAAACATGGAAACTGCCCGAGTGGTTTCCTCTGAGAATTGAGCTAGAGATTGAGGAGGGTGGGGGTGGCTGAGGCAGGAGACTGTGCTTTTCATTAAAAGGCGTTCTGTACTTTGCAATTTATTTTAACTAACAGCATGTTCATCCGTCTAAGATGAAAGTGGGAAAAAGCGATTTAGTGTTATTGTGACGTGTACGCTTACTTTGTCTTACGTAACACAGATTTTTAAATTTATATTCACAACGTCACAAAAACATACAGAATATCTTCTATTTGGGGAATAAAAAGACTGAGCCTCAGGTGGCCCCAGGCCACCGAACGTAGAGCCAAAGCAAGAATCGGCTTCTCTACTAGGTCTCTAATTTATCCACACACTCCTGAGCTCTTTCTTTTTATGAATTTCATAAAACAAGGAACAGATTCACTCTTATTCAGGAATTTCAGACTATACAATAGCCCCTTCTGGACAGTTATTATATCACAACTCAGCTTCATTGGGCATTATAAATGTCTGATGTTAAAGAGAAGAGGAAGGACTATACCAGGAGCTAGGGTATTGAATGGAAATTTCCAAAATGAAAGTCAGCCTCTAGGGAGGGAGGCACCATGGCACCCTGTACAGCCACCACTGCTGATGTGATGACACAGCCAGGTGGATTAGGTAGCTAGAGCTGCCATAACGAAGCATCGCAAACTGGGAGTCTTAAGCAACAAAAATGTATGGTCTCTCGGTTCTGGAGACCGGAAGCCAAATTCAAGGTGCCAGCATGGTTGATTCCCTATGACGGGCTGTGAGGGAAGGCTCTATTCTGGGCCTTCTCCCTGGCAGGTAACTGACTTCTTCCTATGTCTCTTACATGGTCTTCCTTCAATTCATGGCTACACATTCAGATTTCCCCTTTGTATAAAGGTACCAGTGATACCAGATTACAGTCTCAGCCTACCTTGGTATGATCTCCTCTTAACTAATTACATCTAAAATAACTCAATTTCCAGATAAGATCACCTTTTGAGGTACTGGGGTTAGGACTTCAACATAATAACCTGGGTATAGAGACACGATTCAGCCTATAAAACCAGGAGATGCTCAAATCCTTGAAACCATCCCCTAAACATTTACAGCTTACTGGAGATTTTCTATTCATTAAAAGTTAAAATCAATTGGAAAACAAGATTCATTGGTTAGCAATTCACTTTACATTTATCATTTTTAAATCCTCTACAAAATAAAATAGAGAATATCTCCTCTAAATGAATGTATACTCTAGGATGCTTTAGGGTCAAAGGAAGTAATGATAATTTAAATGATAAATAAGTAAATATATATTTATGCCTAACCGTATATATAAAATGCTATGCTATAAGCAGAACAAATGTTATACAACAAAGTCATCCAATAATGTAAAAGTATTCACCCAATAGCTGTATTAAAAGGCTCAACCGTCAAGTGGCTATGTCATATTTTAAAGGGTCTTGTCAATTATAACTGTACAGTTGAATGAAGTCTGAACACCTCAAACTGGGGAACACATAAAAATTTAAAATCTAATTTACTTTTCCATTCGGCCATGATATTTACCTTTTGCTTTTCACTCAGAACTAAGATAACAAGTTTCCCTTTGATTTCTAGTTAGCTCTTCTTTTACAGATCTTTACAGCAAGGACATTTCATGGGAAGTTTAAAAGAGGAAACACTTCCTCTTAGTAGGTCTATCTAATCCATAGTTCTATAATATGCAATTTTATATTCGCCTAAAAACTTTTGCAAATGTGCCTATCTAACTTTGGGCACGTATTCTGGGTTAATTTTGGAAACAAGTTCTGGCAGCAGACTACTCCAGAGTAGCAAATATTTCTCATGAAAGTATATTATATAAAGCTGATAGTTTTCTAAATACACTGATTTCTTACTCTTAGTTTATCTGTTTTCACTAACTCCCTCATTTACTCACTCACTTTTCACTGAGTCATTCAACAATTATGGGTAAATTCCAACCTAAAAGTGGGTTACTTTCCTTAAATTTATAACAATACTGTTTGGAACTGGAATGCATCATTTACAATAAAAGTAATGTTACACACGAAGACTTGGTCTTTGGTGTTCAATACATGACTATCTTACTCACAATGAGATGAGAAAAATAATGATGTCAATATCCATAATTAAAGCATAAAGTAAAATGAATTATGTTTACTTATTTAAAAAATTCTTTCTCCTTATCTTTAATCTTTTTTTCGAACACTCCTTCCTCCTCCTACTTGCCTTGACGGAAGCCTGGCTTTCCCCTGAAAATACCACTTCCTTCGTAACTCTTTTCAATTCTGGCCACTCCTTCAATCTCTGTCCAACTTCAAGGGTAAAGAAGAAAAAACAGCAAACTCTTTGTTCCCTACTGTCCTTTCCAGATACTTGAACCCCTACAGTCTTTCAACAAACTCTTCCTTAAGCTACTCGGAGGTATGGCAGGTCACACTCTTGACACCCTTCCCAGAGAGTGTGCTCAGAACTTTGATGAAGGAGCACCAGGTCATCTGTTCTGATTTCCTGGACACAACTATCTGGACAAAGAAGAGACATTTGACCCAAGTCACAGCAGTCAGATTCCCTCTCTCTCAGGAATTTGGAATTAGAATATGTTTGGCATAGAATGCTGTGAAAAACAGTATTAAAAATAGCATGCAAAAGGAAATACATTCATTTATTACCATTCATTCATTTATTCATTCATTCTCTAAATCCTTACTGATTGCCTGCTATTAGCCAAGTACCATGGCAGGTTCTATATTGTGCAGTATTTTCAAGAGGTAAGAAATAGAATATACCTAAAGCATAGTGTTCACATAGGGAGAAGGAAAGTAGTTTGAGGCCAAATTGTAGCAGGTTTGATTGCAACCAGACCAATGACCTAAGGTTTTACACTCCAGTTCAAATGAAAAGATAGCTGGTTTTACAACATGTTTCTTAACTGATGCACGTGGAGAAGTCCTCTGCTTCTCCATCACATGCCTTTCAAAGCTCATACTTTGTATGTAACCAGAATTGACTAAAATACAATTCCAACCTACTCTTTATTACTAGGATTGAACTATCCATTACACCATGGTTCCTGTTGACTCAAAGGCGAATTCTAATGGAGGAAAAGAGAATGGCCACTCTATAGGTCTTTCCCCCACCTTGAGGGCTGGTGCTTTGTTAATATGCTTCTATTTCTGGAACCTGCTATAATGCTCAGAACACAGGAGATATACAATATTTGTAGACTGGAATTGAATATGAAACATGCAACATGAGCTTGGAGACGCAACTGGGGTGAAATGAGTTAAAAAAAAAAAAATCACTCCAGATTTCTGAACTAATACCTTGCTGGGCGTGGACAGTAAGTCTGGGAAAGGTGCCTTCTTTGGCAGAATGAGGGAATGGAAGGCAAAAGAGGAGGAATGAGAGCCAAATACTTTCAATGAACAACATTATGTCCTGAGGATAGAGTGATGTAACGGTATGCAACACACCTGTGCTTGCCCAAAGGCACAGTGATTAAGAAATACTGTTATCATCTTCAAAGGAAGTTTTCTGAAACATTAAATATGATAACCGCCCGGTAAATTCTTCCACAGCAACTGCAGCGACCACTTCTAATCATGCTGCTAAAAAGATAAGGCAAGTTGTGACCTAGGAGAGAGGACACAGGCTGCCCATGAAGAAATGCTGTTTTCAAATGCAATCTATCAGCAAACAATCTATCAAGTGTTCCGCTCAAGGGACGAACTCCCGTTCAACACCACTTTTCCTTGCAGAGTCCGGAGCTTCTGATAACTGGAATTATGAAGATTTGGATGGTTCGGATCCAAGGAGTTATGCAACCGCGAACAGCATGTTTAACTTCAAACCCCACATTGTTCTAACTAGTCAAATACGGATTTTTCTAAGGTGATTTAAAAAAAAAAATCCTATTTACAAGATTCTAGAACACATTAACAATCAAAGATTTCATCTGAATTTTAACGCTACTGCCAAAGAACAGAAAAAATTATTAGCTTTTTTTCATCTTCGTATATTTATCTGAAGCACATGAAAGAACTTTTGTAAGTGTGACTAGCTCACAGTATCTTTCTCAATGATAAATGTATGCTTCGACTTATTTTTAATATAGGTCAAGCATGATACATTTTTTTATACTGCGGAAAGAAAAAAATCCTGCAACTGATTTAGTTATGACAATAATAGGGTAAGATCCAGGAAATGAAGCTTTCTTCCCAAAGTTTCTTCTATCCCCTTCATGAATCAAATTGGAGGGATGAGCAAACAGCTGGTGAATTCAGTATGAAGAAGGCCAACTTCATTACCACTTAGCAAGAAACTAGAGTCTTTGAGAAGTTCTTTAGACTCTACTACGTCCCGAAGCCTGACCCCACCCAATAAGTTGGAACAGAATGCTGGAAATTTTTTAGAAAAGGGTCTTCCCCTCTAAACTTCTCCCACCACTGCTCTCTGCCCCACCGGCCCAAGGGAATTCACAACAGCAGAAATTCTTCAGACCTCGCATAGAAAGCTGAGTGTGAGGCCTTTCTTTCAAGTTGACTAACTAGAGGGTCTTCTGTAAATCCTCAGGTTACTTAAAGAAAGCTATTCATTCATTTGTTTATTCATTCAGTTAGTATTTATTGAGCGCCCATTAAGTTCCAGGTAATCCTTTAGGCATTGGAAATATAGCCTTAAACAGAGGAAAACAGACGAGAAACCAATAAACAAAATATAGTATATGCACATATGTATATATCAGAGACTATAATAAATATGTACTATCACTTGCTAGAAAGAAAGCAGGGTAAAGATATTAAGAGGGAGCTGTTATTAATAACAATCTTGTTAATCAATCTTAAAACTACAGCGTCGAGATGCCAATTCTTTCATTTTCAGATGATAACTACTTCAGGTCACGTTGGTAATACTAATTTTTATTAGTAATTCCATCAGTGCCGATACTAGATGTACAGCCATCTTATTCCTTTCCTGTCACCCCCATTTCTCAATTGCTGCTCCAAACTCTGGTCCCTCTAAAACTGGGGATGAGGAGTAGGCTTTGGAGAAGAACTCCTACCCTTCATCTGTGGCTCTTATCTTCTGCTGAGAAAGGCCCCAGAAAGGCCACAGCCACGCCCTCTGGGCAGCTTCTTCATTTATGTTCATCTTTACAAAGCCATTTTCCAGTGATCCACCCTGTGATCAGTCCATCTCTAGTGACTCGAGGTTTTGTCACCGGCTCACTGCAGGCCACAGGTTCGAAAGCCAAGTAAATAGGGTTGCCAGCTTAAGCAAATAAAAACACAGGATGCCCAGTTAAATCTGACTTTCAGATAAATGACAAATATTTTTCAGCATACGTACGCCCCATGCAATATTTGGGACATACTTGGAAAAATGATGTGTATCAAATAACTCTATTTAATCCAGCAACCCTACATGTGGGGAACTACATTAACGATTTCAGTAGCATGGATAGCCAGGCTCTGACTTATCTAGAAAGTAGAGAAATTGCTCCCAAGGCGCAGTGCTCATGGTGAGGCTAACACGCACGAAAGCAAAATTTAGCAGTGCCGCAAGCACCGTAACGGAGAACTGGGCCCAGCCTATCACACGAACACAGACCAACCTGCAACAACCTTTGCCCTTGCCCAGCCCTCCCAGGTGCTACCTCACACACCTGGAGGTGATGCATTGATATGAACACTTACTAAAGACAAAGAATGTCATTAGACATTGGACAGAGAGAGAAAAAATGTGCTAGAATTCACTTAGGATACACTCCCTCCTTAAACTCCTTGCCAAATTTCAATGAAGTGTGTTCTAAAGCCTCCCATAGGAGGTGTATCAGTTTGCTAACGCTGCCACAACAAAGCAGCACACGCTGCTGAGTGGCTCAAACAACAGACGCTTATTGTCTCACAGCTCTGGAGGCCAGAAAGCCAGTCGTCAGCAGGGTGGGTTCCTACTGAGGGCTGTGAGGGTGACACAGTTCTGTGCCCCTCTCCAACCTCTGGTGGTTGGCTGGCGATTCATTAGAGCTTCTTGGCTTGTAGAAGCATCGCCGGATCTCTGTTCACATTGTATTTCTCTGTGCGTGTCTATCCAAATTTTCCCTTTTCATAAGGATCCAAGTCACAGTGGAATCAGAGACTCACCCTACTGCAGTCTGACCTCACCTTAGCTAATTACATTTGTGACGACCCTATTCCAGATGTCATATTCTGAGGTACTGCAAGGCCAGAACTTCCAGTACCTCAGAGGGGAGGCAATCAAATTATAACAAGGGGCCAAATCTGTAAACGTGTCAGAAAGACTGGAGACGAGGGTCAAAAATCAACAGAGCAGCTCTGGATATGGAAACTGACGGGAAGAACGTGTGAAGCGGGAGGCTCCAGGGACCTGGACCTGTCCCCAAGAGTCTAACTGTGCCACCTGGGTGGGAAAGGCCTGGTGAGGACACCGGTTAAAGCTGCTCTGCATGGCAAGAAGGAATTACTTCGTGTCCAGTGAAGGTCCTCGTGCTCCAGAAGCGCTCCTCACTGTCCCCAGCTCTCAGAATTCCTCCCTCATTATATGCGTAGCACGTCCTACCTGTAACACTCATTTAGCAAAGCTGTCATATTGTGTCAGGTGCGTTTTCCATGCATGTCCTGTCTCTACAGCTATATTAGGTAAGCTTTCGCTTTCCCAAAGTGCATTTTGCATGCATATTTTACATTACATGCACACAAATGTACAAATATAAACACACCTAAAAATATTAAGTAGCTGAGACTGGAATTTTACAAATCAGTGTCTGAGATGCAGTCTTTAAAAAGTTTCTTCTTTCAGATAATTCTTCCAGGCCTTATGGGCATTTTCAAAGGATACACAATTTATTCAGTACTTGGAACAGTTATAAAGTTATATTCATTTTTTCCCTAATTAATACAGATTAATAAGCATACCATACTGGGAACATGGTCTGCTGTCATTTAATAACTATTGAGGCAAAGATAAATTTTTGGAGAGTACATTTTCCAGCAAAATGAGAAATGATAATTCTGGGACACAAGTCATCATTTAAATAAAATGTACCCATAAAAAAATTTTAAAGTGTTTAAAATATTTGAAACCCAGTAAATTCATTTTGAAACTCTATTTTCCAAGTATTAGAAGGATCAGGATAGTAATAGCACGTCTGGCTTTGTTAATTTAAGCCATCTTTCAACCAGGGATTGACATAATAAAGAACCTATCACCTCGGGACATTTTTGAGTAGTTATTGACTCAACGTATATTATTTTGCAGTCAGTAAATCTCACCAACCAAAACCTCTTGTGCCTTACTTTCATACAAATCCTGCTGTGTTAGGGCTAATGACCAACAGACAATTGCAATGGGTTAATTCTGTTCAATTCACTGATATTTGTAATATGGACAAGACCTGACCCTTCTCTTAGGATTACATAGTCTAGAGCAGGAAGACAAATATATCATAATAATAACCAACACACTTTAACCTCTTCATGCTAGACACGGTACCAAGTTCTGGATTAACTCTTTTAATTCTCACATCAGCCCTATAAAGAAAGCACTCTTGTTATGTTCCTGTTATCAATGAGAAAACTGAGTTCTAGACAGACACAGCTATTGCCCAAGGTCACAAAGCGAGTTTGCCCACTTGCCTCAGGCCTAGTCCAAGTTTTGGACTGTCACTCTGTGGCTCCATAGTTTCTTCGTTGCCATAACAGTACTAGCGTTTTCAAAAGAGAGCTGTGCTGTTAATGTCTTCCGTGGGCTCCAAAGCACAAAACAGGAAAACTGACCCACAGAATCCTGACTCTATGTGAAATAGAAAAGAGATCCCTTCCACATGGCAGCAAGAGCTTCAGCCGCCCACTGCAGAGGAGATCTGATCACTCCAGCTCACCAAGGCCCCACCTCTCCTGGTTGTCCTAGACTCGAGAGGTTTCACTACTTTACAGTCGATGAGCAGGTATTTTTGGCCAGTGGTTCTCAGCCCTAATTGTACATTAGAATCACCTGAGGAGCCTGTAAACCAGCCAATGCCCAGAACAGATCCCTGTCTAAATAAAATCATTGTCTTTGGGGGAGGAATCCAGTCATGAGGGTTTCTAAAGCCTCCCAAGTATGTTTAACGCAGGGCCAAATATGAGAACCAGTGCCCTCCAACTGGGAACAATTTTGTCCTCCAGGGGACATCTGGTAATGTCTGAAGACATCTTTGGTTATTACAACTAGGGAGAGAGTATGCCTCTTGCATCTAGTAGGTAGAGACCAGAGATGCTGCTGAACAACCTACATTATAAAAAACAGACACCACACACACACACACACACACACCAAAGAATTATCTAGTCCAAAGTGTCAGTAGCACTGTCAATATTCCCCTCCAGTTCAATTAATCTAATTTGTGCATAACCTACCAATAGGAACTGTGCCATCAACTAACTGGATCCGTAAGACTCTGCTAACCACATAATGAAGTAATTTAAAAATCAGGTGTAGGTGGCCAAAATTTTGTTCTTCAAGGCTTCCCAAAGATAATATACTCAATCTTGATAGTGTCTGAATCAGCCTTTACAAAAGATTTGGGATGAAAACATGTTGGCCTAAGTGCAGTACATCTTCTACCATGATTTAAATTAGGAATCACTTCAAAATTAGGAAATGAGGTTCTCATGAAGCTAAGCGAGTATGTTATATCTCCTCCAAGGTCAACACTGCATGCAGAAAGCTGCTTACAGTGAAGACCTGCAGCCGTCTGCCTAAGGGTATCTTTTTGGCAACAGGGTACTTATGACCCTCATAAAGATGCCAGCCAGAAGTACCAGAGAGTCAATGCCCCCACCGGTAGCCCTCAATGAAATGATGGATGACGAACTGGTGAATAAGTCTTACTCGCTTCCTCACCCCTCAGCTGGGATAAGCTAAGCTCGAGTGACTAAGCGGCTCACAATGAGGGCAATCACTGCCTTTACCACCTCACGTTCCCATTCCACTACCAGTGTTTCCTGGGATTACATCCCAAATAAACTTCTCACACTGAGATCCTCATCTCAGGTTTTGCCTGTAGGGGAACACAAAAATGGAATAAATCTCAAAATAGATAAAACTACCAGAGAGTAAAGAAACTTAGAGACTTTTGGGTCAATATTGTGCAAAAAAATCTTAAGAAACTATTATTAATATGTTCAGAGAGATCAGCAAAGATATTGCATCCAAAAAACAAGAGGATGTTGTAAAAAAAAACATGAACAGTGAGAACAAGACAACATTCTTGGAACTTGAAGATAAGGCAGATGAAATGAAAAAAATCAATATAGAATCGTAGATAAAAATTTAGTAATTCTCCATGAAAAAGAACAAAAACAAAAAGAGGACAATTAGAGAAAAAATAAGAAAACAAAAAAAAATCAGTTTATTAGTGTCAACACAGAGTATCCAACAGCCAACGAAAAGGATTTCCACACACAGAGAGCAAAGAAAAGGGAGGAGAGGACTTGTCAAAGAAATAATAGAAGTCAGTGTCCCAGAACTTGAGTGTAAGAGTCTTCAGACCACAGGTCCCAACCTACTCAGTAAATGGCACCCTTAACATCTCAGTTATTTTTTCATGACACTCGTAGGCTCCCCAAATACCTACAATTCAGTTTACTAAACACTTAAGACCAAACAACATAGTATATCTTCATATCATACAAACATCTGTTGGACACTGTACAACTTCTCAAATCTTTGAATCTTAGCGGATACTGCCACCCTCATTTCCTGTTCCACGTTGGTTTTCCTGTGGTACCTTTTAAAAGTCACAATAACTGCAAAAAAAATCCAGGTTTGCAAAAGATAGTAACGTCATTGAAGGAATATAGCAATCTAACATTGAAACCTGAGTTAATGGTGCTCCTGGTGTTGAACAGATGTTGCTATGTTTTTCTTGAAATTTAAAAATATTTCAAGGCATGCTTGTGAGTTTACTGGGGCACCCTATGGCACCTTGGCACACAATTTGAGAACCATGACTTGAGCCAATTGGTACCCATCAAGTGCTTAGTAACTTGATTAACAAAAGCTCCACATGGAGGCAAATCATTATATAACTAAGACTAAATGATTAAAAAGAAGTAATTAAAAATTTCCAGAAAGAAGAAACAGGTCACAGATGAAGAAGAAGAATGGCATGCCACTTCTCACTAGTAACTCTGAGAACTGTTGAGGGAAAATGACAGCTACCATAGACTATTATACCCTAAGTATCAATCCAGTGAGAGAACAGATATTTTCACCCATGTACCTTCCAAATATTCTTTCTGAGTAAGCTACTAAAGAATGTGCTCCAACAAAACTAGGGAGTAAACCGAAAGTGAAGGTGACAGTGGATATAGGAAAACAGACACGAGAGAAAGCCAAGGACACCCTAGAGATGATGGCTATGCACCAGGCCAAGACAGAACCAGTCCAGAGTGGCAGAACTCCAGGAAAAAAAAAAAAAAAAAACTAGTGGAATGGGTGGATTATTTATGTATGAGCATTTGAAAAAAATATGCTAGAAATCTGATAAATCTAGTACTGCATTTTGAAAACAAAATTGAGATAGGTATAAGAAAATTAAGCAAATGGAAAAAAAAGAATCTGTTTGTAACTGCAAGAAACCTAGTCATAGAATACTACTTGGCTGGAAGATGAAACAATATTGACATAATCATAATTTTAAAATGCAAGCTTCTTTAGTCAATAGTGGGTAAAATTGATATATCAAGACATCAGTGTAGGCAGATTATTTAGAATATTAGAATATATTCTAATACTTAACTATAAATAATCGTTAGATGTATATTTAATACTATAAATATGCCTATACTGCCATTAGTATATATTTTAACATTAAAATAAATACATATTTTAATGTTATAATATATATTCTAATATTCTGGGAAACAGGAGAGAGGGTATGGGGAAGGGTAGCTAAAGGAATGCTGTAGGCATACATTATTCTGATTTAAGCTCATTCTAAAAATGAAGTAGTCAACAGAGGACATTAACTTTGATTTTCACTGACAATGAAAAGATGTTTCAGGTGAAAGCAGCCGAAATGCAGGGCCTGAAACAGCCAAATAACTACCTATGTTTTAGATTTCACTTTGCTTGTGTAGCCCTACTGTGTTAAGTCACATCTTCTGTGCAGCATTTCTTTCCACTTCACGTATCCTTAGTACCCTCGGATTTTCCCTAAGTTATGATACAGCATTTACTCCCTGATAATTGACTATTACTATTATTTTATAATAAAATTGATTTGTAATTGATGTAAATGTAAGTTATTAAGGAACACCTGCCTCCTTTCTGGAGTGTTCTATTTTAGAAGAACAGGAATTTTATCTCATTCCTCTAAAGATTTTTGCTTCGATGTACCAACAAGGTCTGACCTTACAAACATAAAAATTGTTTTAATAACTACCTGTGTAACTATTTTACACTGTATCTCACCAATTCAAACTGCCCTTTATTTTTTCATATTTTATCTCCTGTGATTTGAGGAATGTGTCTTGAAATCGCTGGAGGCCTGGATGGAAGCCAAGTTCTTGCAGAGAGAGTCTTTACACCTGCTTCTATCATTCATCCGGGCATTCCTAACCTGAGACCGCTTCAGATTATCTGCCTAATTATTTTTTTTTAATGCACATCGACATTGGCAATTCAAAATCTTAGGGAATATATTTTTTCTTCCCCCTACCATACCAAATTTGAGTCCTGTGAGTTCTTTTGTTCTCCCTTTCCTTGTGATGGGTTTATTTTTTATTTATCTCTACATAGAAGGGACAGACCTTTGATATCCCAACTCTAAGCAAATATCCTATTAGACCCCCCATCTTAAAATATTTTTCTTGCTTAAGGGTACATAAACAATGATATATCTTCCACTGGATGATCTCTTGGATTCCATGAAATACTGAACAACAAGATAAAAAACTAAAATATAATGCTGGCTTCATAACAGTCATGTAAATATTTTTCATTTTTAATAAAAGAAACACTTGAACATCTTTTGGCTAGTAAGAGCTCCACATTCCTATAATCAGTAGAAAATGTTTCAAAGAATTTTGGATTTTGCTGTGTAGGTTACATCCTTACTGGACGGCTTTCCCTTTATAAAACACTTTTCTGTATGTTCCTGCAGATCAGTATTTTAAGACATAGTTCACACTTGCCCACCAAAAACTGCAGCAGCCTACACTTTGGTTTGGTTGATGGAAAACATCTGATGCCAGTAGAAATCATCAGTGAAATACACCCTTGTGAGATCATAGTTCACCCCCCTACGCGGCAAATGAATTTTCGTGGGCCATCAGCTAACATAACTGGGTTCCCTCAAGTGGCCAATCTCAAACCATCCCGTGTGCCCCCCAATGACTTCCTATAACATCTGACTGAACCCTTCATTTATCTTATATGACTGAACCCTCTCTCTCTGAAAATAATATTAGCTAAGCACGAGATGCGACGTATTATATAGTTAGTAATTATTTAGTGCTTGACTATGTTCCAGGAAGTGAGCTAACCGCTTTACATACACAAACACTTCACTCCTCACGATGAACCTACCGATTAAGAAACTGAGGCTTGAAATTAAGGAACTTGCACAAGATCACACAGATAAAAAGAGGCAGACAAGAATTTCAGCACATTGGTGAAAAGCATGTGCTTAAAAGCATGGAGTAGGGCAGAGAGTGGGGCCTTGGGCCTTCAGAAAAACACTTGCGACGGGAAGAAACCATGGCACTCTGAACGGCAATGCAAAATAAACTGAATATGTCAACTGCAACAATACTTAGCAACCAGTCAAAGTGTAGATGGGTTTCACACTTTTATCCACACTAAGAATGAAGCTTCAAACCACAGGGAGAGAAAGTAGTCTCAAAAAAGTACTGCGCTGAAGTATGGGGTCATTATTTTCATTTCCATCATAATCATTCCTAATCATGAATTTGTCCGTTTTGCCTATCGCACGTTGGGAGTGGGGCTCATTTCCCCGGGTCTGTTAGTGCATTTACTTCGTGGTGTGGATTACGTATTTTCTCTGAAGTCTCACTCTGCAGGCCAGAGCTGAAGGCAAGCCTTATTATAGATCAAAGCCAGTGAAGTGGGTAATGAGGTTTGGTATCTAAAACACTTGGTATAAATGCAGGGGGAAATTCTGGCTTTTCTTTAACATTAACTGCTTGGAAATGCATCATTTAAAATAGAATTCTTAGTAGGCCACTGGCTGCCAGAGAATAATTTCCCTTTCACCAAACAGACCACTGGTAGCTAGATGCTTTTCACCAGTGCGCAGCCCCGTGCAGTGAGTTATTTTTAATACATACTCCATGGGGCGCCTGCAAAAATGCACCCTGAACGTGAAAAGCATTACCCACCGCAGCAGAAATAAGGCATCGAAGGACGGTTCCCATCAGCTTCACTTAAGGAACAGGGTCTGAAGGCTCGGGCTGGTACATCAGTTTAAAAGAGAAACAATTAAAACATCTAAGCAGACAGCTTTCACGTCCTCAGGTAGAAAGTGTTCTTACATATTTAGACTTGTAGGTCCCTGAGCCACGGGAGGGCAAAGGAAAGATTATAAATATGACATTAAAAGGATAATTACATTTTCCGATAACTTCAAATCACACCTGGCTCCTCTTTTGTCAAATGTCTTTCAAGACTGGTGCTTCCTAGGTCTATAAAGTCACTTCTTTGTTTCTCATCCTTACAGAGCAAGGTAGTTTGTCATTACTGGTGCCAAAGGTTTATCGCCGTGGTCCAACAGCATGAGTGGCTGAGGAGGGAAGTCATAAAAAAGGTCTCTGAATCCCCAAATTCTTTCCCTCCCTTTGTCCTTCTCCTTCCCTTCCTTCCTCCCGTCCCTTTCTTCACTTTTCCCCTCCTTTACTCCTTCCCTCTCTTCTTTCCTCCTTCTTTCTATTTTTTTTTTCCTTTCTATCACATTTTAACAGCCTAATATGAGCTAGGTACTGTGCTATATATGCTGGGGTAAAAAATCACACTATTTGTATTACTGAGTACGTCACAATCAGCCACAAAAAAAAACCCCTACCTCATTAATTACTATAAGCTCCCTGAAACCGGAGGCCATGCCTGATACCTCTCAGACCTCTTTCTGTCCACTGCACAATGTCTTGAGTTTGCGTAGTATGCAGAAGGAAGAGCTGGATGGGGTATTAGATAACCTGACGTCCAGGTCCCTCATTTACCAGGTAACCTCAGACAGGTCACCTAATCTCCGGTACTTTAATTTCCTCCTCTACAAAATGGGATCATAACACCAGTTCAAACATTCACAGAGGGTGGACCTGGTGACAAAAATCAAAATGCAAGTGAAGCCACTTTGTAAACCTAAGCCTTGCCCAGAATAGCTCTCCTAAGTATAATTCAGGGTCAAGTGGCAGGGTCCCAGGGCTGCTGGGGACGGGGGTGTGCAGGGGGCCAGGTCATTTCACTAGAGCCTTGCCAACCTCACTCTTGCCCCTCAGCAAGGTCTGAAGGTCACATTCTGCCTGCCTGGCCCCACCAAGTTACAGCCACAGTGCCCTAGCTGTTGAAGGAGAAGCAGCAAGCCACGATGAAGTCATGTCTTCCACCCACAAATATAAGTCCTTGTCCATCTTAACTAAGCATTTATCTTGCACCGTGGAGGCCACTTTTGCAAGTTGAGGTGCGACAGGAAAACTGCATGGATTTCTTTTTCCTTCACAATTTCACGGATAGAAGCTTCGTCCTTACCCAAGATTCCAGCCACCTCGGCATACGATTTTGTTTCTTTCCTTACTAAGTCGAGAACTTTCACCTTTTCACTGAAAGGAAGCACCTGACAGCTTCCCTTTGGCACGTCTGCATTGCCATCATCTCTATTCTCGTGCTTCTGGGGCATCATTAAGTAAAATAAGGGTGACTTGACCACAAGCTCTACGATACCGTGACAGACAATCTGATAACCTGGACAGCAAGGTGTGGGGAGCATCTAGAGTCTGGAGACGCTGGACAAAGGGATAATTCACGTCTCCATCCGAGCCAGACGGAGCAGACATGAGCTTTCATCACGCTACTCAGAATGGCACACAATTTAAAACTTCTGGATTGTTTATTTCTGCAATTTTCCACTTAATATTTCCAGACCATGGCTGACCACAGGTAACTGAAAACACAGAAAGAAAATCTGCAGAGAAGGAGAATTACGGTAATTGTTGGGAAGACATTTTTTTCCCCATGTACTGAGGGAACAGATATCATGGACCGACTGTGATGGCCATCTTCCATCACGTGGGGAGGAGGCAGAGCAGAGAGAGTAAAGACCTGGATCCAGTCATACCCGACATTCAGCATTTCTTTGCTCTCTTCTCATATATTCCCCTTCTGAGTTGGGTGATTGTCAAATACAACTATAAGCCCTGACTCATACGCTGACCACAATTAGGTCACAATTTCTATGAGCACTGAGTTTCTTTATCCCCTATAAAATAGGGATGATGATGATGATGATGATGATGATGAAAGTGATGATGATTATAATGAAGGTGATAATAACCTTCACAGGGTTACCAGAGCAACAAATGAGATCACAATTGTGAAAGTTGCTTTGCAACGTGTAAATCCTGATCTTACTAGGTGCCATGTATGCAACTCAGGAACAGTGCACGATTTAAAACTGATGACTTGTTATTTCTGGAATTTGCCATTGAATATTTTCAGACCACGGCTGACTGTAGGTAACCGAAACCGAGGAAAGAGAAACCACAGATAAGGGGAGACTGCTGTGATTTGTTTTAATAGCAGTAGCAAACTAATGTTTCAGACCAGACAGGAGAAGACCTACTTGGGAGAAATCATTCATTCCACCTTTTGGAGCTTCACTTTCCTGATGAACTGAGGATAGGTGTCCCTCGTCTGTTTACTTTATAAGGCTGTTTATGGGGATCAAAGGCTGGAAGGCCTGTGCTTGGTTCTCAGCCTCTGTGTGTCTTCACTGTGTGTCTTTGGCAAGTGACTTAACCAATATGGGCCTCAGTTTTCTCAGTTGGGAAACAGACATACTCATAGTACTGGGTTATTGTGAGAATCAATGATCTAGTCCATGTAAAGCACTTAGAACAGCATTTGGCCAAATGTAAGTATTAGGTAAGTGTTAGTTATTATTACGTATGTAAAAAAGCTTGCAAGAGGTTAGGCATTATTCAGTGGTAAAGTTGACTTACCGTTCTTGCTTAGCTCACTGGTTCTCAAGAGGGTGGAGAGTCAAGACACCCCTCAGCGTAGCAGTGCAGAAATGCATGGAGACATTTTAGAGGTCAAGGGGAGTGGCAGTGACATGCCACTAGCATTCAGTGGTAGGAGCCTGGAGTTGCAGACCTCTCACAACATCTGAGGCCATCCTTCATGTGAGACTTTACCAGATCCCAAATGACAGCACACACTCCTACCCATTTTCTGCTGTAGGGTTCTGGCGTCTGCCTCCCTCATTAT
The DNA here is from genome assembly GCA_003508835.1 of Eonycteris spelaea. Taxonomy (NCBI): domain Eukaryota; kingdom Metazoa; phylum Chordata; class Mammalia; order Chiroptera; family Pteropodidae; genus Eonycteris; species Eonycteris spelaea. The sequence goes on from PUFA01000077.1 coordinate 4,392,630, forward strand.
GACCGCTGGAACATTTATCCACTGAAGCTTTTAAAAAAGTAATTTACTTCATTTCTCCATCATGTTAATGTTAATAATATAATAGTAATAATAATAATAGGGCATTACATTTATTTTTAAATTTAAATTAGAGCTAGGTTATATGATGTTTGAAATTCATTTTATCATAATAAAAGGAGCATTGGAAAAGTTAGTTCTTGAACATGTGCTGGGTCTGATTTGACAGGATTCGAGATGAAATAAGATTTAGAGATGCCTTAACGCAGCTCCCTAGCTTCCAATGAAGAAAAGTGAGGCCCAAAGAGATAAAGCACCTTGTAAAAAGAGTAACTGTTAGTTAGAAGATGATTAATAACGCAAGTTTCAAGACCCTGATTCCAGGGTTCTTGGTATTCTTAAGAATCTGTTTATCCTAAATAAAGTAAAATTCTTTAAAGTTCAAATTTTCATCCAGTCCTGAGATTGAATGCCAGCAAGATCATTGCCCCTCCTTTGCAACCTAGGTCCCTTCCCTGCCATCCCTCCCCACTTGAATGCCAGCAAGATCATTGCCCCTCCTTTGCAACCTAGGTCCCTTCCCTGCCATCCCTCCCCACTTCCACCACTAGAGGAAGTGACTGTTAAAGTGACATGTTCCCTCATCTCAACAGCCAAGCATTCGTGGGAGCAGTACTGAGGGCGATTTGGTGGCCGGGGTTAATGTCAACAACTGTCTCTGACTTTCTACTTTTTCTAGCTCAGTCCCAAAGGAGTCCTTTTGGACCCAGGGATGATTCTGTTCACCCTCACCAACCCCCCCCCCAACACACACACGTCCACACCCTAATATGAGTCTTCTCTGCCCTCCTTGATCTTGACAAAGTTATGGAGAAACTAATTTTGTTGTAGCTTCAATTACAAACAGGTTGACATTTTGCAAAATACCAGTTTACTATTAATCTAAGGGCAAAAAAAAACTCCTCCCTCCTCCACCCAGAGCTACCAAAGTTGTTTATAAAGGTATGCCCTGGCCAGTTTCAGAGGGTGCAGTTCATATTGTGGTTTATGTGAATGGTGACCCCTGGAGTTATGGGGTTCAATGTCTGCAGGGCTGCATGCAGGGTCCCTGCACCCACTCCCTAAAATGAAAAATGAGTTTGGAGTGTGAAGATTTTTTGATATTCACTTTGTTGAATATTTAGTCTAACGCTGACTTAACTAGCACAGTTTACTCACTATTTCAAGATTGAATTACAGTTTAGTCTCCTTGCTGGCCATGTGTTCAACTATGGAGGCCCTGATATATCACAGCAGCTCTCTCTTAATAGCCAGATACTTGGTGCATTAGAGTTTTAAGGCTCAATTCTCCTTCCTGTCTCTCCCTTTTGAGTAGTCCACACCATTTCTGCTTCTGACTCAAGGTTGTCCCAAGCACTTCAGCATCTTTGAGAAGTGGGGAAGGACACCTTGAGCTCAATAACTGATGATGCTTCTGCTTACTCAAGCACACAGTCCCACCTAGAAGCTCAGAGTCTCATCGGCCTCATCTTGAGGTTACAGGTGTGAGCTTTTAAGTCGGACAGACCCAAAAGCCTCTTAGCTATGTTGATCTAAGCAAATAAACTACTGTCTGTAAATTTTAGATTCTCCATCAGTAAAATGAACAATCGCACGAGCCTCACGGAGTTACTAGAAGTGTAACATGAACCAATCCGAGTAAAGCCTGGCACACAAGACGTGCTCAGGAGATGTTAGCTATTATAATGGTTCTCTTTCCCCGCGGGAATGATCTCCTCCCAGCACTACAGTTTTAGAGTACAAACTAAAGATGAATGAAAATTTAAAAATATGAACTCTAGTAAAGAAAAAGGGAAGGATTATCCCTCAGAAGAGGCGATTTCCTATTTATTTCATTTGAATCGTAGAAACAACTAATCAGAGCAGGATTTGATACGTTTTTTTCCCCCTCTCTTTTATTCTCAGAGTGCTCTTCCATACAGCAGCCGTTAAGTAAGCAAGTATGTCCAGCCAGTGTCTTCACTCCCATGTTTCAGGAGACACGGGGGCTCAGGCCAAAAGGCAGGCATTGAAATTCGCTCTTCAGCGTTTCGTTTCAGTATTCCAAGTAGATGTCGTGACTCTCCACTAGGCGGCGTATATGTATGTAATGGGTGCCGTTGGCAGCGATTGAGGGACTGACTACACGAATCTCCAGCAGCTCCCCACCAAAAAACAAACAACTTGAAAAAAAAAGCAATCTAAATAAAAACAGTGATTTTCCATGTAAATACATCTTAAAACATCTCCCTTAGCCCTCTCGTTTGATGAGATTACACCTGCAAAGCCGTTCCTACATAGAAAGTTTGGAATAGAGATGGCATTTCACACTATGAGCAAGTAGGTATGTGTCTTAAAAAGCCTTTTAGTGGTTTTAATAAACCCCTTCAGCTGGGAATTTCTGTACGAGGCCAAGCTACAAGAGAGGATGTCTGCTGCTTGAGTTGATGGTATAGGATCACTCTCACCGTATCTAAAACCAATTATTTTGCCTGAGAATAGAGACACTCTTGAATGGGGCCTCTACTTGCTTCCCTTAATAGTAGTCGATTTCTGAAAATTCAGCCTGGAAATAAGACTGCTGTCCTGGACCCAGGTGGTTCTTGTCTAGAAGGCCCAGAGGTCTTCCCCAGAGATGCTGCTTGCAACACATGACAACGTGCTGGAAAAGGTCACGTTTGAGGTTTTTATAAAAGTCACTTTTCAGTTGCTGCACCACTAATGCCATATAACCGGTTGATTTCTGTTTCGTTTTGTTATGTTTCTTTTCAACTGCAGAGAGTCACCTTTTCTTCCTCTTTTTGGGGGAGATTTTTTTTGACCTCTTTGCTAAGTCATTATTCATTAAAATGAAACCAAGAAGAAGAGAAGGGACATAATGAAGGGCAGTGCCTGAGGTAAAATGACCTGCCTTTTCTCCCTTGATGTTTTATGGTAAATATTGCAAGCTGAGCAGGTGTCCAGCAGTTTATAGTCCAAACTAACTTGTCCCAGATCCCACCTGCCCCTTGTCACACAAACCAACACACACTGGAGACAAGAAAACTTTTTTTCTGTTTACTTATGTTAATCATCAAGCCAAAGTAAATAGCCTTCCACTTTCTGGATCCAAGGTAGCAATTAAATATGAAGACATCACAAATCATCTAGACAAATACAAGGGAGAAAATCCCTCTGTATTTTAGGCCAGGAGGTGGGCAGAGAGTTGCATCTGCTGCTGTAGTTAAAGAAGTTGGTTTCCCAACTTTGAACTTTCTCAGTTTCACACACCAGCACCACAATCGGTGAACAGGAAATCGACTTCAGGCCTTAATTTAGGACTTAAATTTACCACCGGTTTACAAGGTCTCAGTAGAATATAACATTTCAATGGCTACAGGTTCATTCATTCATTCATTCATTCAGCAAGCATGTCATTGAGCACCTAAGCTCAAGGAAGATGACCAGTAATCAAATAAAAGACCCCGAACGATTCAATCTACAGTTGGTGGGAAGCTGGGAAAGTAGATTTAAAAATTACCAGTATTAGTGCTGACAGAGGTAGGTACAAAGCAGCCAAAGTGGCAGAGAGGCAGAGATCAAGTGAGGAAGGAGGCTGCGGTGGGAAAAGAAAACGTATTACCGGCTTCCTCCTGGCCGTTCTCCAGGGCATGCCACCACATAGGTACCAAAGCGCACTACCTGTTTTATTCACATTCAATAATTAGGGGATTGACGACCTCGCATCTCAAGGGTCATTTCTAAGATGCCTCACAGGCGGGGGCGGGGGGGGGTACTATTTACAAATGCAAAATTGATTCCACACCCTGGGGGGGGGGGAGAATCCCCAGAGAGTGCAGTCACAAAAGCCACTTCGCCTGCCCTGCACCCAGAGCAACCTGGAATCCAGACTGACCGGCCCAACGCCTGGCAGCAGAAGTGAACTTTTGCATAAAGCTACAACGCACTTCCCAGCCCTTGGCACAACTCCGCAGGCACAACCACAGTTTCCAATTCGAAAGGAGCGAAGTCGAGAAGGGTGGTGGGAGTTCTAGCATTCAACTCTGCCACCGCCCTGGCCCCTTTATGATTCAACCCTCTGAGCAGGGTTGCCCCAGGCTTTTGAGGAAGAATTGTGCCGAAGCAGAAAACTATCAGAGTTGCGATTCCTCAATGAGCTCCCTTCCTAACGTGGACGGTGGCTCTGCGTCTACGTTTCATTTCCAGGTCCACTTCCCAACCCTTCCACTACGCTTGGATTATCTAGCGCTAAAAGGTGTACTAAGCGTGCGACCTGGTGCTTGGCACACAGTAGGAGGTCAAGAAACCCTGCCGGCCTGGCCTTTGCACACACCTCTGCGGGACGTCAAAGCCTGTAACGACTCCAGGGTGGGGACAAGTTGCCCCTAGGTGGGTAAAAGTTGTCAGAAGTCCGTGCCGTCCCCGCCACCCCAGCCCTCCGAGGTGTGACAGACAGCACGTGGGCGAGAGTGCGGGCGCAGTGCGCGCGCGGCCCGCGCGGCGTTAACCCCTTACCTTCCAGCAGCACTTCCTTGCCAGCGCGCTTCAGCGCCTGCACCGCCTCGTCGTGGGTGGCGTCCCGCAGGTCGGCTCCGTTCACCGACAGGATGGCGTCGCCCACGTACAGGGCTTGGGTCTGGTCCGCCGCCAGCCCCTTGAAGATCTTGCTTATGAGGATGGGCATCTTGTTCTCCTTGCCCCCCTTGATGCTGATGCCCAGCCCGCCCAGCTCCTGCTTCAGCACCTTGACGCCGCGCTTCTGGTTGGAGATGGACTCGGGCACCTGCTCCGGCAGGTCGGTGAAGGCGGTGCGGACCCCGGCCGGCGAGTCAGGGGGCTGCGCGCCGCCCGCGCCGAGTGCCCGGTGCCCCTGCAGAACGAGCCATTCGTGGCGCTGCCGATGCCGTTGTACGCCGCAGCGCCCTCCTCGCTGCTCAGAACCAGGGCGTCCTCGCTCAAGTTCACCAGAACTTTGTGCCAGCGATCCCGCACCAAAACTTCCAGCAGCCCGCTCCGCTGCGCCCGGCCGCCTCCCACGCCCGCCGGCCCGGCCGCCGCCGCCGCCGCCGCCGCCGCCGCCGCTACCGCCATCTTTCCGGCATTCTTAAAATGCCATGTGATTGCAAAAGGGGGGAAAAGTGGGGAAGGGTTGCGCGGGGAGGGCGCGGGGCCGGGGGCCCCGGGGAGAGCGCGCCCCGCGGGGAGCAGGCGGGACGCGGGACGCCGCTCCGGGAGTTCGCAGACGCGCCGGGCGCGAGTTGGCGGCCGCAGCCCGGCTGGTCCCCCCTCCTCGCCTGATCCTGGGCGGGGTGGAGCAACCTAAAAGAAGAAGGAGAGACAGCAACAGGGGAGGGGAGGGAAAAAGCCAGCTGCCGGTTGCAAAACCCCAAGCCCAGGGGAGCCGCGGAAGAGCGAAGCGCCGCGGAGAGCCGGCGGGAGGCTCGGTCTCCGGGAAGAGGAAGGGCGGGGACCCGCCGCTCACCTGTTCCAGCCGCGGCTGCCTCGGCGGTCACACGCCGCCCGCGGGCTCGGACCCTCCCCTCCCTCCCCCCCGCACGTCGCCGCAGGGACAGCTTCCCCAGCGCCTTCTCCCCGCACCGCCCTGGCCCGCTCCTCTCCACGCTTCCTTCCTCGCGGGCTCCCGCGCTGCACCTCTGCTGGGTCTGTGTGTCTCGCCTCCGTCCCCTCACTGGATGCGCCTGAGCCCCCTTTCCCTGTCACAGCCTCCGTGGACTTGCCCTCGGTCCTAACCCCTACTGGTTTCTAGATCCAGGTCTCCTCCTCCTGGCTTCCTCAAACCGAGGCTTGGCGTGTCCTGCTGAGCCTTACCTGTCACTCCTCACCACATGGACTCTCAGGTAGACTCAGACGGAGGCCCAGACTTCTCTGAGCGTGGAGAGGGGAAGGCTGTCCCAAGAACCCAGAATGAAACGTCAGCATAACCAAGTCTCCCAAACTTCCTCTCTAACTGCAGGATATCTTTCTGCCAGGTCTCTGGAAGGTCTCTGCTGGCGGGGGTTTCAGCAGGTCACTGTCTGCCCCCAGGGACAAGCGTTCTTCCGGCTCTAACACATTATATGCTCTGTGTCTCACCTCTCTTTTTTTCTCAAATAGTTCCTCGGGCTTTCTTCCCAAAATTTACGCTAGGAAGTCCACCATTAAGAACTCAGTGGCAATGGATTGTATCTCAAAAGTTCCTTTACAAGTTGCTTCTTTGGAGCCTAAGCTGCATTTGGGGGGGGGGGGACGATATTTTATCCTTGTTGGTTACCTTCTGAGGTCAATCCGGAAATGCCGACGTGCCCTATGTCACAGCTCAACCTCCCAGAGGCCTATCGGTCCTTGAGCCTCTGAAGTTCTCCGCTGTACCCCAAACAGATCTCATGGCCTCTCCAAGTATTTTGCGTTCTCCTTTACCTCCCCTTTCCACCTTTTTCTCTCTTCTCTCCAAAAAAACAACTCACAAATCCGCGAATTCCCAAAGGTAAACCCAATCCAGCAAGGTGTCAGGAGGAAAGAAATATTGAACACATTTCCGCTGATGTATATCATCATTGAAAGTTCTCTAACCCTTCTGAATGACTCACTTTTCTTGAGAATGTTTAAAAACTCAGACAAATCCCTAAAGGGTGGCTGGTGTTCCAGGCGGGGGTCACAGAATGAAATGAAAATATTCCAACTTTTTTTTTTTTTTTTTTTTTGAGGAAGAGGAGGAAAGTCCATGCTGACAGGTCAGTGGAAACCCCTGGTTTAATGCTTCTGTTGCAGCGTCCTTCTTTTTCTATTTTTAACCTACCAATTTTCCAAAAGCTCTTTTATTCTTTCGTGTGAAGGTGCTCACAACAGGGAAGGCAGCCGCTGTACGCAGGATGAGGTAGGGAGCCCATAGAGAGTACCACTCACTGCTGGGAGGGAAAAGCGGCTGAGCCTTTCCTCTGCTTTAGCGATTGAGGACTCAGGCACGTCATTCTCTTCGGGGAGACCAGAGCCTGAGCATTCGCGTTCTAACCCAACACACTAAGCTGGAGGTAGGCACCAGAATGCCCGTGTGATGATTTAGAAATCAAAACAGATCTGCCCCTAGACAGATGCAAAATCCTCCATTTTCCTCGCAGCTGTATCTTTGGCCTCCGTGGGCAAGTAAATAATTTGAAATAATTTATCAGTCTGACATAAGATATCACAGGCTCTGCAATGGGGATTTCTCAGAATCTCTGTGATAAGCATGGTTTTTCTCTGTAAGCAAACACAGGTGGGAAAGGGTAGGTTGCTTGTTGAAAGTGGCATCAGAAGCAAGGGAAACAAATATTTCATATTGTTAGAACTGAGGCATGTGTGATCGCCGGGGATGGCTTTGCCAGTGTAATTATAATAACAGCCCCTATTCTAAGTGCTTTACTCATTTGAACTTAACGCTCTGAGAAATTTGGAGGGATATTTACTATTATCATCACTCCCCTTTTGCAGGTGGAAAAGTGGAGATCCTGGTTTAACAACTTGTTTCCTGTAGTACTATTCACGGAGCTAGTAAATGGCAGTTGGGTTTGAAGCCAGCTTTGGAGACTCCACCATTGTCCTACACTCTCCTAAAAATACTCAGAGCTCGTCAGCCATAATGTCCATCTTGCAACGGAGGCCATTCTCCTCCACTGAGGGAAGCCCTGAGAGGAGGAAGGTCCTTCTAGGCCATGAGTAAAAGGGTCCAGCTAGCTTTTGAGTCTGGCCTCTCCTTCTCTCCAAGGTTAGAGAAAACCCCACCCTCCCTAATTGACACATTTTTTTTTCTTCAGACTTGTTAACACATTGAAACTGGTGACTGCTGTAGTCTTGCTGGCCTAGAAGCCCCATCCCATCCCTCAGACAGCTCTGCATACCCGGCCTCTGGCTAGTAATGCTCGCTCTCAGAAGTAAACCTTATTAACCTCGTTTCTTTGTCTACGGGGGTCAACTGCACTGCAGCCCCTTAATACTTAAAATGAGCACAGATTAAACTCTCCTAAGTGTCCCCTTTACAGACAAAGGTCACTAGAAAGGACTGAAGAGATTTGTGGCTTCCTCATTTTATAAGTATGACACTTGAATCTCAGAGTAGAGCAATGGGGGACCTAAGGCCACACAGGGAGTTTGTGGCAAACCTGCAACTGGATTACCATGACAAGCAATCCAACTCCCTATTTCAAGACATTACACCCAAGCGCCCCCTCACCCCCTCCCCACCTTTTTTTAACCAGATTTCCTTTGCTTAGCTCTGTCTCCTGTTATATTTCCTCCTTCTATCCTAAACTTTTGACTTTCATTTCCCATCCAGCCAAAACTGGGATCCTCCAGTCTGTGCCCCTTTCCTGTGAAAGGTGCATTTTCTTATTTTCTTACGGATGTTTGGATAGACTTAGACTTACTAGGGCAGGTCCACAGAGCCAAAACTACGTGAGCAAGCAGCAGCGTGTGGCGAAAGGGGCAATGTTCATCCTTTCACTCCACAGAGCGTTGTCGTGCATCTCCTACTGGGACCCAGGTGCTGTTCTAGGTGCGGACAGACTGGCAGAGACGTGTCTTATGAGACTTACTTGTCGTGATTGGTAGGGTGGAGACAGGGAAAGACTGCAAACATAAGACACATTCGTGGAGAAGTAAACACTGCGCAGAAAAATGGAACAGTAATAGAATCGAGAGTGCCTGGGGGCAAAGGACACCTGGGGGTGATGGCTATGAAGGAAAGGCTTTGTAAGAAGGTGACTCTGGGGATGATAAGAAGGGAGGAGTCTTGCAAAGGTCTAAGGAGGAAGGTCCCAGGGAGAAGGAAGCACCTGAGACAGAACCAAGTGTGTCTGGCTCAAGGAACCAAAAGGAGGTCAGGGTGGCTGGGGCAGCCTAGGGAGGAACAGAGAGGCAGGAGAGGAGATCAGAGATAGGCTGGACTGGATCACGGGTAGGACCCTGGAGGATCGCAACAGGGACCATGTTCTTCGTCTTCTTTGAGCTTCAGCAACCGTACACTGTGGGTTGTCAGGGACAGTCTCAACTTCAAACACTACTTCCTGGTACCTATTGAGTAAACGTCTAGTGATTCGAGCACATGCTCCAATGTCGAGATTTGGAAAATATGATCATTGTACTTTCGGCCGCTGTTTCCTAAACAGTAGGTGGGGCATCTGAAGGGGATTATCCAATATACAGGATGGAGAGTAGATACAAGGTGAATAGTGAAGAGAAGGAAATGGAGAGCTCCTGCATATGTGGGGTGGGGACGGAAATTGGAGAACAGAAAGAGAGGAGTAGGAGGGATGCTGAAAATGCAGAACTCCTAGGGCGAGGCCCTGTGTAAGCACATATTGACCAGATGCTTATTGACGGCCTACTCTTGTTAAGTCATCATGCTGGCTTAGTGATTCTTATTCTAAAGGTGAAGCACTGAGACTGAGAGATGGCACAGGAACAGAAAGCCAAGCAGGTCCTTTCGCCTCCGGTGTGTCCCAGCGGGCTAACAAGTACTTCATCAATTTTAAATGGGTCGGCAAGCACCCTATATTTCAGGTACCTGGCATTTACCTGGGCGGGTCCTTGATAAACTAGATAGACCACTACCTAGACTATCGGCCAGCCGGTAGTTCAAGTGAGAGTTATTTGATTGCTCACTGTGTTTAGAATGTTGCAGTGGGGATTTTTCCAGGATCAGACTAGCCCAAAGCAGAATGCAAAGTACTTAGATGTTTCTGTTCCACCTTCTCTTATGGACTCCCACTCTCTTCATTCCCTTCCCTAACAACCTGCTGGTGAAACTAACCTTATACCAGTCTTTTGTTATCTATGATATAAATTTAAGTCATTTTTCCTTTCTATCTTTTTTTTTTTTTAACTGCAGAATGCTAGGTTAGGTGCCATAGTAAAGACATTGAACAAAATGGCTCTTTGAAATTCTGGTAAATGAGACATCCCACCCCATTCTAGGAACTTTTTAGCAAGCTGGCCTAAATAGGCACACAAGCTGTCCTGGTGAGAGGGTGAAGAGGAAAAGAAATCAAAACTTCTCCCATACGCATCTTTAAAATAATACGAAATGAAATAGATAGGAAATTTCAAGTAGCTATTTCAGGATCATGCTAGGCTGTCCCTTCAGACTCCAAAAGAGCTTGGTTATTAACTGACTTTTGGGATCCTCGGAAGCAGAGGTCTGTCTGTGAGGGAAGCTCTGTCTAACTCATTTCCACACCAGTGTGAATTCCTTTGTGGAATCCCGTCTGTGTACTCTGCCTTGATCCATGAGAGCTTTCCTCCCGTGCTCTGCCTCGCAGCCTGATGGCCCCTGTCTGTGTATCACCCAATTTATTCCCTCCGTCTGAAGCAGTTTAGCCCAGGTAATCTCCTCATTAACTCTTCGAAATAAACTCTTAGCCTGTCAGTATAGCTATGTACAGATGCTCCTTTCTCCTAGATTGAATTCTCATCTATTCTTTCTAGTCCCTAATTCTAACTGCAACTTGGGCTAGTTCCCAAATACCACATCTCCCATCCTGCTGCATTCTCTGGCAAGAACCTCGCTTTCTTTGACTGTCTGAAAGTCTCTCAAAGGTTACACCAACACTTTGGATGCCTAGTAATATTTCTAGATCACGGAATGTTTATGGTCTTCCATTTTCCATCATTTAGCAAACTCTAGCACTTTCTTCAAATGATGTTCTGTCTTTTCCCTCAAACCTCTAACAATCTAAACATTTCTAGATGATTTAAGCTACTGGCTCATGTTTTCCCCTTTTCAATGCTTTCTTCCACTATCATCAGTTAGACGGGAGTATTTTTAAAGAAACTTCAATGTATTCTGCTTCTACTTGGGTTCGTGATTTGGATCTAGTCGCTTCACTTCTAGACCTTAGTTGAAGCTGGAACTTTTATTCTAATTTGGTAGATAAGTAGGAAATAGCAAGGATTAATGACCTAATTAGTGAATAAGTATCAGATACCTTTAGGTTTTAGAACCTAAATTTTAAATGTGAAGCTGAGGGAGCTTGTGCTCATGGAGGACAAACTGAGTTTCATGAAATAGGAAGGTTTTGAGTTGAGTCTTAAGGAAGTGCTGACTTCAGAGAATGAGATAAGAAAGAACAAACATTCTTAGCAGGGGAAAGGACTTGGTCAAAGCAGGAAGAAAGGGAGGTGCAGATTATCTTCCTTGCACAGCGGGTTGATCAGCTTAGATGGATTTGGGAAAGAAGTAAGAAAAAAGGGATCCGGTGAGAAGGTAGTATTGTTAGCCAGAATGCGTGGCTCCAAATGGGAAAATCCCAACCAACACTAAACACTAAGTGAGCAATGCAGGAGCTCACATTATCGACCTGTGGAAGGCAAGAGAATGGCTGGCTAGGCTCAGGTACAGCTGGGATTGGCACTAGCATACCTTATTCTCTCAGTTTCTCAAGGCCAAACCATGGCCACTGGCGGCTCTAAGTTTCACGTGCCCAGTTTAGCTTCTAGGAAGGAAACCGCTCTTTTCCCTCATCTCAATTAGAAAAATATCCAAAGGAAGAAAGCACTCAGATGGCTCAGCTTCTGTCATATATCTACCCTGGTGGCCACAGATTGGCAGTCCCCAGAATAGCCCCATCGCTGGAATGCGGATGATAAGCAATTCACCAAAAGAAATAGTTATATTTACCAGAGCAAGGCCAGAAAGAGGCGGAGCCAGACCAATGAGAATTCCCCACACACATAGGTTGGACCTACCTACCCTATCTGTGGCATTTATCCTAAAGCTACTGGAAAGCCTCTCATTCTTCCTAATTAAAGGACAATTGTAATGGAAAAAAAAAAAAAGAAAGAAAAGATAAGGGGGAAGGTAAATCTTTTGATGAAATGAGAAAGGGATTAGTGGGGAAAGACCAAGTGCTAGCAAGATGATTTTGCATACAATAAGAATGCAAATGGTTGGAGGTACTAAAGACAGGAAAATAACTTAGAAAGATTGTTCAATAGCCTAGAGAGGGAATCTTTATTTCTATGGAAAGAAAAGAGACAGTTTAAAGAAAGATTGAACAGATTGTGATAACTTACTACATAGAGAAGTAGGAAGAGGAAGAGAAGCCAAAATAATAATTAGCTTTTATTACATCTTTACTCTATGTTAGGCCCTGTATGTAAGTAACATACATCACTGCTTACAGGCTACAACCATTTGACACAAGTAATGTGATCCCATCTTACAGATGAGAATGTTGAGCTCGACAATGTCACACGCTTCTAAGTGTTTGAGTTGGGATTCAAGCCTGGTTCTCCCTTAGTTCTTGTTTGACTCCAAAGCTCAGGCTTTTGAATTGTTGCCGTTGACTAGGTATGAGCTTTGGTGGCCAGGGAGAAGGTGGCAGAACTCGTCCAGCGGTGGCATGGGGTCATTTTAGATGTGTTGAGTTTGCGGGAAAGGTAGAGCCAGCAACAGGTAGTATCCTAAAGACCCGGATAAGGGCATTTTGGTGCCATTTGCTTAGACTACAGAAGAAATTTTAGGGAGAAAACAGCAGTGGCTCTATGGTAATGACATCAAGAAAACAAAAAATCAAAAGATGATGCTTAAAAGTTTGAAAGCAGGGTCGACAGGGCCTAGCAATAGATTTGGATGTGGAGAGCAAAGGGAAGCTTGATTATGGGCAGAGTAATTCATATCTAGCTAACTTTTGAATTCCTTCTACACATAATTAAACTAGAACCATATAAAAATAGCCCAAATTAACTGCAAAACTTGGAAGTCCAGAGGCAGAAAACACATTTAAAGACAAAGGGCCACTGCCCTACTTCTGAAATGAAAATTCAAGCCCTCCGAGGCATCAGAAGACATTGTATTACATGGAGTCCACTGGACTAAACTCTGAGGAGGTAATCGAGGCCCTGAAGCTCTAGACTACCTGGTAAAAAGACAAAGAAATTCGAGCAAGCAAAAGGCAGAGCCTGGAGACAATCAGGCAGCTGTCTCTTCCCCGCCCCCCCCCCTTCTCCAGAGGTGTAAATACATTGCACTGCACAGGCAAGAGATGCTGGAAATAAAGGGGATGAGATGCTCCCAGGACCACACTAGAATAGAATAGCAAGTTTCAGGAGTACCCCGAATGACTGGTGTAGAAAACAGTGAGGAAAAATACTTTCAGAAGTATTTTAAAGAAGAAAACAAATTCTTAAAGACTGACTAGGATTTTATTTTTCATTTATTTCTGTTAAGTATTAATTTCTTCAGTACAGGGCTATGTTTAAGATTTTACAGCTATTATAGAATTAAAGAGCTTCACGGTAACATCTAGTAGTGAATTGATCCCAAACTTTGGAGGGAATTAAAACCACTTAAGAAGCATGTTAAAAAGACAGATATTGAATTCAATAATTTTTTCTACATTTATTAGCAGACATACTTCTAAGTGAGAAACTTTATACATAATTATTTTCGTTGCTGTCGTCTTTTAATTCACTATGATATAGATTCTAATTTAAGGTGCTAAAATCCATTACCATCATTATTTTGTTTTCTGCTTTGAGGTACCAATTTGTCCAGTATGAGCCTCTTCAAGCTGATTCCTGTTTTCTTTTGACAAGTCCCTACTGCCTTTAAACACATTTTTCTTTTTCTTTTTGCTTTCTGGCATAACAAGCTATTCCAGAATCAACATGTATTTTATCTGCCTATCCCTAGGATCAGCCATTCCTTAAGGAGCCCTGGTTCCTTTTAGTGTGAAATGTTATTTTAAAACCAAGATTTAGAGATTAGATGTGCTTATTTCTGCTATGAGAAAAGATAGACTTCATACCATATCCCTAATTTAAATCCAATGCCGTAAGGTTCTTCTTTCTTTTCCTTATTTTATATTTGTCTCTCATTATATGAGAACTCTGATTTTCAAAAATGTCAATATGTTCATTCATTTTGCTGTGTCCAACAATACAGAAAGACACTATTTTAGAATTACTATTACTACTGTAATAACAATACCAACAACAAACCTACTTAGTGAGTTCAAAACTTCTTTGCAATTTATTTTGTCCTTAGGTTATATTCAAAAAAGGTGCACAGAGTACCATGCAGATGCTTGATCCAGTCTACCATCTAAATATCCAGGTATGGGAAAACAGGCAGATCCAGATGTGGGGCATTGTACAAACCAAGGTGGCCTGGGCTCCTCAAAAATGTCAATTCACGAAAGACAAAACACAGGGGAATTTCCCAAACAAAAGGAAACTAAAGAGACATAAAAACAAAATAAAATGCAAGATTTTGAATTGTATCATCAAAGAAAAAGTACAAGGACTTTTTTTGTGTGGCAGTTAAAGACATTTAAATGTAGACTGTATTTTGATAATATAATTGCATCAATGTCAATTAAATTCCTTGGGTGTGATAATGGTATTGTGGTAATAGAACATCTTTGTTCTTAGAACATATGTGCCGATATATTTAGGGATGGAATGATCTTTGTCACTCAGTTTCAAATGGAGAAAAAGAGGAATTATCAAGAAAATATGGCAAACTATGAACTGACTTTCAAATATAGAGAGAAAAAGAAAGCAAGAGAAAGAGAAATACATCTATGAAGCAACTGTGGAAAAATTAATGATAAGTTAATGTAGTGAAAGGTAAATGGGGATTTGTTGTATGATTCTTTTAACATTTTGATAGGTTTAATGCTTTTTTTTTTTTTTCAAAATAGAATTGGGGATAATAATGCAGAAACTTAAGTCCCATCTCAGAAGATTTTGATGGTTTTGGTCTTGGGAAAGGTCTGGAAATATATATTTTATCAAGGGGGTTCTGATACAGATAAGACAGCACTTTAAGAAAGGCTGAACAGATATTCGCCATTTTATAGCTGTAGAAACCCAAAGCCAGAGACTGCCTAAGGTCACACATCCTTGGGGACAAAGCCAAGATGAAAACTTCTTTCTCCTAGAAATCAGTGGTTCTAGATTCCTCAAACCTGAGAAAATAGTGGATGCTCACTAAATATTTAATAATTGTTGTAGAATGACAAATATGTTAGGGTAAAGAAAGAAAAAGGAACTGATTTAATGCTCCCTGAGTCTGAGCCAGGCACTTTCAGATACTTTCACTGTTGTAATCTTTCCAAAAAACCAAAGTGTAGATGAATAATCCATTTCCTATGTATAAAGAAATTGAGGCTAATAGGGCAAGCATTGTGAGTTCAAATCGCCTAGATTTAAATCCCAGCTCTCTAATTTACTGGTTTTGTGACACAAGGGGGAAGTATATGACTCTTTGGAGTTTTCATTTAACCATCTGTAAAACAGGTGCTTAAAAATTATTTTCACCTGACAGCATGATTATACGGATTAAATAAAATAGTGCATGTAGGACACTGGACACAAGGCCCACACTGAATTAAAAAAAAAAATTCAATAAATGTTAACTAGTCCTGACAGAGATGAGGACAGAGCTAGTAAGTGGTAAGTGTTCTAGTTAAGACAAGAAGAAAAAGAATCTTCTTTATATTTAGTTAAATATAATAGTGTACAGCATATAGAGTCGTTTTGAGTTCTCTTGCTATTGCTTTCTTCCTTTTCTCTCTGCCTCCCTCCCTAATTCCTAAAACAAACTGAAATTTTAACTATGCCTTAGGATAGCAAGATCTATGCACAGGATGCTGAAGATCCATAGTCAAGTGCAAGAGTTGGCAAACGGCCCCTGGTTCAGTTGTTTGTTTTTTGTAAATAAAGTGTTATTGGAACAGAGCCACACACATACCTAGATGGTATGGTTGATGGCAGCTTCCCTACTATGGTATGGTTGATGGCAGCTTCCCTACTATGTGGCAGGCAGAACTGTAGAGCCCTCTGACCTTGAGGCCTTTGACCACAGAGATAGTCAAAAATATAAAAATATTTCTAACCTGGCCCATTACAGAAAAAGAATGATCATTGGTCTAGTGTGTTAAAATTCTGGAGAAAAAGACTAGAGCAACTTTAAAAATAGAAGAAAACTGGAAGTCAGCTTAAGGGGCACTGGGCTGACAAATAATAAGTGTTCCAGTTTATAGTGGCTATCATTATTATAGATAAAGGAAACAAACAAACAAACAAGAATCAGAACCAACACTTGAAAGTGCTTACAAAGGGCCAGTTTATGTTTTCTCATGCAATATTCACTCTGTGAAGCAGAAGTCATCCAAGTTTCATTAATGGAAACTTAGGACACAGAGAAATAAAGAAAAACCCTCAAGGAGACGTGAATTTGGGGTGGAGGGGTGGGAATTCAGACTTAAGTTTGATGAACTCCCATCATGTCCCCTTTCCTCTGGGTCACACTGCCACCTTCACCACATTTTAGGCTTCAACTGATTGAAGTTCAGGTTTTCCATCCATGGTTCTCTGAGTTAGGGTCTTTAAAATTCTTTTTAAAGGGAAGCCCTCAAGAGGATCGGCTTCTCTTCCAAAGAGTGAGACTTTGGCAGCCCTAACATCACTATGTTTTAAATTCTGCCCCACAGGCCTTCTGAAAAGCTAAAAATCTGTGGTTGTTTCTCTCAGTGTCACCAACACGAATGCCCCCAAGTAAAAAACAGCTTTAGATCGCAGTCAGAGCAAGGGGGTCCTATTTTTGCACTAATGCAAAAACATTTTATTGCCATTGATTTTCTTTCCAGAAAGTTAAGCAACTGAAAAATTTGTTTGAGGATTGTTGGGGATTTGTTTTTCTTTCTTTCTTTCTTTCTTTCTTTCTTTCTTTCTTCTTTTTCTCTTTCTTTCTTTCTTTCTTTCTTTCTCTCTCTCTCTCTCTCTCTCTCTCTCTCTCTCTCTCTCTCTCTCTCTTTCTCTCTCTCTTTCTTTCTTTCTTTCTTCCTTTCTCTCTTTCTTTCTTTCTTTCTTTCTTTCTTTCTTTCTCTTTCTTTCTTTCTTTTCTTTCTTTCTTTCTTTCTTCTTTTATCTTTTGTTCTTATTTCTTCAAACTCCCAAACACATTGTTTACACTTTTTTGGTGTAAAGAAAAGCAAACCAAAGACTCATGTAGATTTGGTTTTCAGATCATGACTTTGTACCTCCTAATGTAAGTAACTGAACTGAGATGTCTGGATTTCTTTCTCAGTCTCTGGGAAGTTTGCTTATGGTAAATCTATCCTCAGTACCCTGATACAATCTCATGTTCTCATAGAATCAAATGTCTGAGTGTCAAGGACTTACAGTCCCTGTTCTTACAATAAATGTAATGCTACAAGATAGTTTTCTCTTTTTTTGGTAACTAGCCAGCCAGGGCTTCTTTCCATTTCATGGTATGTTCTTTCAACCTACACCAGTGTCTAAACAATGGTGGGGTGGGGGGGAAGATGGTAGACATTTTGTTTCCTACCATATGGTTCAACACCGGACTGGCACGCTATATAGATCCCCAGAGCTTGCTCATTTTATATCTACTTGCTTTTATATTAGATTCTTGCAGAAAAGGCACAGAACAGCTATCAGCTAGTCATTTTTCCCCTCTCTCCAAACTCTCAGTTATCAAGAGACAAAGACTTCCACAAACTTGCAACAAAAACAAAGGAAGAGAAACCAAAACAACATGATCCAAAAAGTGCCAAAAATGGGACTTGTATAGAGAGGAATTTGGCTTTATTGGAATCTATAGGAGTTTTAGAATTCTCTGCATTTTATATCCTCTGTAAACATAGTCAGCCCAGAAAATAAGTACCTAGGCTTCGTTCTCCATAAATGACCCTAATATTTTAGAAATCAGCTTTAGCCTCCCACAGGGCTTAACCCAGGTGCAGGAGCAGAGTTTAAGGAGCAAGCAGATCTGGTTCTAAGCAGCCTTGGGAAGTGTAGTCTGACCTCTGTCATCCAGGGGAGGCTCAAATTATGTACACATTTCGAGGCTACAAATTCTAACCGTGGTCAGCGATTGGGCAGTGTCCAGGAGAAACAGCCCGCCTCTTTCTTCCTTTCCCATGTAATCATAAGAAGTCCAATTTACACAATCATTCTCAGGTCTTTTATTTTTATATTATTTTAACATTTAAAAAAATGTTTTTATATTGATTCTCAAGATGTCCTGGAAAGGTAGACAGGTCAAATATCGTTAAGCATTCCTGACGAGGACACAAAAACTTAGCAATATGTACATTTTACCAATGTTACTATAACTCAGGTTTTCTGAGTCAAATTTGAGTGTTTCCTTCTTCAGTATCTGGAGAATCACTGCTTTATGCCAGTTCTGTTGAGGATATTAACTTTGAAACCTGATTTACACGTCCCTCTTAACTTTGATTTCAATACTACGTAAATATTCCAATAATTCCAGAAACGATTATTGAATAATCCATAAACAGCCTGTGCTAGACACATTTGTGGCATTAAAAAACATAAGACTTGGATTTCTGAGCCCAAGGGATGGAAGAGTTTGATTTTTTTTTTTAAAAGGAATTATATTAAACTACCAGAAAACAGAGGTAAAACTAAGAATAATAGGTCTCCTAGCACGGGTCAAGCACAGAGCTAAATACTTTACACATATTATCTGATTTAATCTTTGGAACAACTCTCCAAGGCAACTGTGATTATCCATCTGACAGTGGAGAAAACTATTAAGTAACTTGCCCAAGGTCATAGCTGACTAAAGCCAGAGCTGGAATCCAGCCTCATTTTTGCCAGAGAGCAAAGTCCTGGAGAATTTTGCTGTGGTGTTCTGACTTCTGAACACACACAGGAGCCCCTACTGTGTTGGGGACTGGACCCTTCCGTGTCCAGAGAAATGTGGAAGGTGGGCATCCTCAGAGAAGGGCAGGGCCAGAGAAGTGAGTGTTAAGTTGAAACTTGAAAGAAATGGAGAGTCTGGATTGGTGCGGACCCAGTGGTGTTGAGGAGGGTGTGCACTGGAGGGTTGATAAAGCGTGAGCAGTGGATGAGTGATTGGTTAGAACTGTGTGATGCAACGTCACTCTCAGGATTCAGATGGTTTACCTGGCTGGGGAGCTATTTGTTAGCACAGTGTGTACTTGGAGCTGGATTTATAACTGTGCCTCTTTGTTTTGAAGGGCATTTTACTACTTTTGCCAAGTGCCTTAGCTTCCTGAGTTCAGGTACTCCCTGGAGTGGGTGAAAAGCAAGATTTTGCAACATCCTTAGGAGAAGCAGAAAGGGGCTTCCCAGAGTGCCTTTTCTCAAGGGATGGTGAAGGAGGGGTTGAGAGACCTCTGGAGCATGTGATACATACACACTTGTTTCACAACACAGGGCCTTGCACAAGTTCTTGAAAAAATTATTCGAATTTCGTACCTACGAAAACCATGGCCCACAAATATATTTTATGTGATCTGCATGTTATGAAAAGCTAGAACATCAATTTTTGGACTCCATAGTCTCTTTTATTTTCTCTGTATTCTGGTGCTGCAGCTGGTCCAGGGATGTGATGCCAGGAGCTTTGGAAGATATATTAGCCAGAGTCAACCTTGGGAGCTGTGGATGGCTCTGGGCAGGAGAGACCTTATTGCCTGGAGGACCCTGCTCCTCTCGGCCATTCCCGAAGGGGTTCAGCTCTGATGTAGATGACAGTAGGATTATTGTCATCCTATTGCACTTGCTTTATAGTCCTCACTAAAGGGTAACAGTTTCTCATCATCAAACATTGTGCTGTTGGAGACCTAGGAACTCTCGGTGAGGACATACCCACTTAGCGAGGCCTAAGGTTATATTGCCTGTTCTTCTGTCTCATGGAGGAGACAGGCTTGGGGACGGGAGGGAAGACTACAGTTTTTATTCTGTCACCTAACTCTGCTGAGTAAGTGTCTGTTTGATCCCCTCTTTCATCTACTTAGAACAAAGCATTTGGAGCCAAGACACTCAGGCCAAGATATCAACTGAGTGGCTGATGTCCAAAATCAGGTCTGAATACCAGAAGGGGTCCTGTATGAGGTGGCCCAGGCACAGAGACAGCCAGAGTCTTCAAGGAAATAGCAATAATCAAATACTGGAAGAACATAAACAAAAGATATACCATAAAAAAAAAAAAAGCAGATAAATTTTCAAAGTTTCTCAACCTTACTTACTCCCAATAAAAATTACAACAATAAAGCATTGTTTTGTTTTGTTTTTCTTTAAATCTCTTTGGTCGGCAAAGATTTAAGAAGTTTGACAATGCTGAATCTTAAAGATAGTAAGGGAAGATAGAACTACATTCACTATCAGTGAAATATACATAGAAACAAACTTCAGAGAGCTTTCTAGAACTATCTACAATGTGCATGTGCTTTGACCCAGCTATACTGTTTTGGGGAAGTTTTCTGACAGATACATAAGTGCACAAAGATACTCTGCAAAAAAGTTCATTATGGTTTTTTTGTGACAGTAAAGAACTAGAAACAATTTAGATGTCCATGATTAGGAAACACCATACAAACATTTTCAAAGACGTCAAAATAATATTAAGTCAAAAAACACACACTTCCAGTATAAAATAAATAAATCCTGGGGGTGTAATATACAGCATGGTGACTATAGTGAACGATACTGTTTTGTACTAAGGTACCAAGAGATCAAAAAAGGACCCACTAATTTCACTTTCATGTATTTATCTAAAGAAACCAAAAGCACTACTTTGAAGGGGCATGTGAATCCATGTGTTCATTGCAGCATTATTTGCTATAGCCAAAATATGAAAGCAACCTGGGTGTCCACCAATGGATGAATGGATAAAGAAGAAGTGGTACATATATACAATGGAATATTACTTGGCCATAAAAAAGAATGAAATCTTGCCATCTGCAGCAACATGGGTAGACCTAGCGGGTATTATGCTAAGTGAAATAAGTCAGACAAAATAAAGACAAATACCAATGATTTCACATATATGCAAAATCTAAAAAACAAAATAAACAAAAAACAGAAACTCATAGATACAGAGAACATTTTGATGGTTGCCAGATGGAAGGTGGTTAAGAGATGTGTATAAAAGGTAAGAGTTCAAGAAGTACAAATTAGTAGTTACAAAATAGTCATGGGTATGTAAAATAAAGCATAGGGAATATAGTCAATAACATTGTAATAACTGTGTATAGTGTCAGATGGGTTTATCGGAGTGATCATTTCTTAAGTTATATAAATGTCTAATCACTATGTCATAGAAACTAATATAATATTTTAATATAATTTTAACATAAAAAAATTATTGAAAGAGAAAAAACAATGTTGTTTCATATATTTGAATGTTGCTAAGAGAGTAGATTCTAAAAGTTCTAATCACAAACAAAAAAAATTGTAGCTCTGTGTGGTGATGGAGGTTAACTAGACTTATTGCAGTAATCATTTTCACAATATACACATATATCAAATCATTATATTGTACATCTAGAATATAATGTTATGGGTCAATTATATCTCAATTTAACATTAAGTCAAAAAGCAAATTATAGAACAGTGGTGTAGTATGAGCTTTTTCATATAAAACAAAAGGTTTTCCATATACATCTCTCATCGTCTTTACGTATGTCTCTGTATGCTTCCCCATGCACAGAACATGTTTAAAAGATGCATGTGCAACAGTTAGTAATGATTACTGCTGGGAATGAGAGTAAGAAGACCAGTAGGATAAGGGGCCTTTTGAGTTTTACTCTGTTGACTTATGTACAATTTGAATGATTTTAATAGTCAGTGTTTATTTTTTATAAATTAATACAATGTTTACATGAACTTATAAAGGAGTTAAATAAATAAGAATAACTCTATACGAGAAAGATCAAGTGTGTCACAATCAAGTCCAAAGCATCAAAGATAAATTGTATAATTAATAATTAATGATTACATAGGTAATTATTATTATGTTATTAATAACATATACTTAGATAGTATGTCTTTATGTTGGACACTGTTTTAAGTATGTTGCATAGATTGGTTCATTTAAGCTTCATAATAATCCTCTGAGGTAGTTATTATTTATTTTTTCATTTTAGTGATAAGAACTAAGGCATTAAGAGGCTAACTTACCCCAGGACACACAGGTCGTAAGCGGTTGAGCAAGTGTGGTCAAGAAAGTCTTGAATTTCAGCTCTTGACCTCTATCCTACCCTGTGTCCCTAGGTAAGATGGAAGACCTCCAAGTTCAAAGCTGAGCTGAAGACTGATCTGGAACCAACAAGTAGGAGCCAGGAAATTGTTTTGTAATGGTTCTGAAGGTGCTCTGATAACCTTTACCAGCCACGGGTACCTGGTAGTATATGAGTTGAACTGCCTCAAAAACCCAGAGATGTAAAATTTTTGCCCATATGAGTTTGGCAAACTTGATTGTTACATCAGTTAGAATTAGGAGAATCTGTGTATAATAGGAATCCAAGAAAGTGATTATTTAACTAAGATAAAGAATTAGTTTTTGCCTACATGCAAGAAATCCAGAGATAATCCAGAACTAATTTGATGGCTATATGAATTTAGGGACCTACACTCCTTCCAGCTCTCCATCACTATCCCTATGTGTGACCTTCATGTTTGTGGTCAAGATGGCTATTGGAGCTTTAGCCATAGCATCCTTATTTTAAGGAGAAAGAAATCAAAAGAAGGAACAACAGGGATGCATACCGGTATGCTTCTTAAAAGCTGTGGTTCCCCTTATATATTGTTCGGAACATAGTTATTTGTTCACAGCTGTCTGTAAGGAAGCTGGGGAGAAAATTAGTTTTTATTCTAGATGGTCATTTTCCTGGATAACAATGTTGGGGGTTATTACTAAGGAAGAAAGGGAGAATGAATATTACAGTAGAAAAGCAGCAGTTCTGCCAAAAACAATCCATCCCTGGGTGTTGGGGAGGACAGAGTCCTTACCTTGTCTTTTCAAAATACCAATGACCATTCTGCCGACAACTTGGACCTGAGTAGCTGACCAGGGTATGCTTTGGTGACGCTGGGTGCCGAGGGGTGTAGGTAGTACGTAGGTGCTAAGCAGGCACAAATGACTCTAAGAATGGATGGGAAGTCTCAGAAAGTAGGTTCTACCCCTGACAGGAGTCAGACTTGAACTTTAACAATTTTACTTTATTTGGACCTTTTCTGCAAGAAGGCTTCTGCACCACAGTGTCTATAAGAGCCTTTAGAAAACAGAAGGAATGTTCTAGGGGCTCACCCAACACTTCCATGTAGTAAGGAACTGAAGGGTCGTTTTCTGAAGTCCTCCCTTTGCTTATTATCAGAGTCCCCATCTGGCATTATAGAGGAATGAACTTCTTAACTAAGAGGGATGTGCCTGGGAATAGCGAAGAAAAAACATAATGGGCCAAAAGAACAAGAAGTAAAGTTCTGCTAAATATTTCAGAATCACAGCAGGGCAGACAGACTGTAATGGGTTCTAATCGGCACTCACACAGGCTGTGACATCTTTCCTTTCAGCTAAGTGGTACTCTGGGAAGGTGAGGAATTATTTGGTACCTTAGAAAACATGAAAGAAAATCCAGCAACTCACACTTTAACAAAAACAAAATAAAACCAGCAAAGGCCCCAGCCATCGCAAAGGAGAGGAAAGCCATAAGCAAGAGCAAGAGAGGAATTTGGGAATAAGATGATGTAAAGCAGGGATCGGAAACCAATGAATGGCCTGTTTTATATGGCTAAGAAAGGCTTTCCCGTTTTTTAAATAGTTGAAAAAATCAGAAGGAGAAGAATATTTCGAGACACAGGAAAATTATATGAAATTCTAATTTCAGTGTCCGTAAATAACGTTCAACGGCAGTGCAGCCTTGCAGCACGCTCCGTGGCTGTTTTTATGCTGTGATGGCAGAGTTCAGAATAGTTGCAACAGAGACTATATGACTCGAAAAGCCCACAGGTATTTACGCTCTGGCCCTACGGAGAATAATTTTTGCTAAATCCTGATTTAAAGAACCAAGAAATCCATCCTCATCACTTTACAAGTTGTACGAGCTCAAAAAAAAAATGCATTTTTTGGGTTCTAATTTCCTCACTGTTCAGTTGGGAATAATAATAACAATCTATTTTACTGACTGTTATGAAGACTGAATGAAATAATTCTCGTTACCTGGAACATGGCACATCGTCAATAAATGGTCGTTGATTTTTTATTTATTGCTGCGATGGCTAAATATTAATTTTCATTTAAGACTCAGCTTGCTTCTTGAGCTTTCCTTGAACCTCTCAAGTTGGACGAGATATACTTCTTAACATAGGACCCAGTGCTTATCGCCATCATTTTTTACAACATTATACTGTAATTATATAAGTCTGGTTCTTCCTATGAGCCATGAGGAACTTGAGTGAAGGGATCCTGCCTTATCCCACAGGTAGGTTGGAGGATGTTGCTTCCTAATACTTAACTCCAGGATTAGACGCACCTACCCACTCAATCCCAGGTCCTGTTGGGTCAAGACAACCACTCCAGCCCTGCCCCCGCCTCACAGAAACTGAGCAGCTCAATAGCTCTTAAAGAATTGTGTCGTCCCATCCCTTCTCCAAACTTCTCCGTCAGATAAAGCACATCTCTTATGGGAAGGAATGGGTAAGATGATGGGGAAGGAGGCCAGGAGGGTCACACTACTGGGGCTACCTTTCTGTGGAAACACGACGTAGAGTGGGATAATGTTCCCTCTTAGCATGTGGCTGCTGCTTCCGTGAAAGCCAAATGGGTGACGCCCACAAGACGGTGCTCTGTATTACCTCACCACCTTCACTGTGTTCTGGAAACGTGCCATATTTGCCGTAGGAAATGCTATGGTGTCCTTTAGGGAGTCATCTAAACTATGAAGGGTTTCCCGTCCATTTTCCCCAAAGTTGTCTGTTCAAATGCCATGCTTTACCCACATAAATGAATGTGTGCATGTATGTATGAACACACAACACAATACAAAGCTTTGATCTACACCGTATATATACTATATTTATAATTATAAACATATATATATTAATTTTCTCTTACTTTGTTACTTAATTATATTTTTTTGCTTTCATGCTCCCTTTTAAAAAGCAGATGAAGGGCACCTTTTGGATTCTGAGTTCAGTTTTCTTTGATTTGATTCAAACCTGTATGAAAACCTCTACTGCTGTGTGAGTCCTGGACTCTGACCAGGCTGTGTAGAATTAAGAACAGAATGGCACTCTTTTCTCATGGATGGTGTCCGCCTACAGGGGGCGTTATTGCAGGGCAATAAGAGAAGTAAGGGAGGGGACAGGGAGTGTTATAGTAAAAGCAATAACTAAATTAAGGGGACTCAGAAAAGATTTCATACGCTAAGTGACATCTGAAAACAGTTTTGAAGGAGAAATTAGGAGTGCCCTCTTGATGCAGGGTGGGGATGGAAATGGCTCATGAAAGAAACAAATTGTTAGTGGCGTGAGAGCAAGAAGCAGAAAGGTGAGTTCTGGGCATCTCAGGTTACACATCTTGAGGTGGCAGTAACCTCTAAGGGTAGTGGTGACCAGAATGTCTCACAAGAGATGGACCTGTCATGTTCTGCCTCTCTATCTTCCACCTCTGTGTCTTATTCACGCTCATGAGAATGCCACTCCCTTCCTTACCTACCATCTGTGGCAGAGGGTAGTGTGAGGACAGAATGTCTTTCCTCCTGGCTCATATTTCTATATTGTGGGACTTTCAGTTAGGATAACAGACTGGACTTCTCACTGCCTTGTCACTTAGAGAGCAGAGGAGTGACTTATCTGATTGGTGAATTGAAAAGGAAGAACTGAGCAAGGGAGGCTCACTAATTTCTTCCCCTTCTGCTTTTGTATAGCCTTCCTACAGTGAGCTCTCTCTCACTGAAAGCAATAAAAAATGTCTGCCCCCCCCCGGCCCCGGGGGTATGCCTATGAGTGTCCACCACCGTGCCTGGGACTGAGGAATAAGTCCTCTTATTCCCGAGTTTTCAGTAATTGCTGTATATCTAAACCATAGAGCCAGTACAGCTTTCGTGCAATAAAATGTACTTGCTCATTTTTATTTCCACCTACCTGACTCTCTTGCCTATCTCCCAGTTGGTTCTGAAGGATGCAGGAAAAAGGGGTACTATTTTGGGGGCCTTCACAAACATACATGAGGACAAGGAGTTCTCAGAAAATACTTAGAGTTAATGGCCAGAAGGTACGAAGAAAACCAGGAAAGCACGAGTCAGAGTAACTAAGTCGGGTGAGTACCTCAGCATTGGTCAACAGTGCTCTATCTTGGCCAAGAGAAAGATGAAGCCTGAAAAAATGCTCACTGCAATTAGCAACTAGGAGAATATCGATAACCTTGGCATTGACCATGTCAAGGTTTTGTGGGTAGGGTAAGAAATGTTATAATGCAATGGTTGAAGAGTAAAAAAAGGGAGCAGACTTCGATTCCTCTTATACGACTCTTGGGGAAAAGAAGAGTGATTAGATAATATATAGAGGGGACCTGGATTTTCAGAATGATTTATTATTTACTTTAATGGGAAAAACTTAAGCTTTCTTACATACAGAGGGAAAGAGATGAATAAAGAGAGAATTTGAAAATACGGGAGAGAGGGGGTCATCAATGGAGGCAGCCTCATGAGTTAAGATGGGGCGGATAACCAGAATTAAGTTGAATTAAAGAAAACAAGGGGAATGACATTTCTTAAACTTCCCAGTTTATACATCCTGCATGTAAATCTTCTTTCTCAGCCTCCTACTCTTTTGACAAGTAACCTCAAAAACAGGTTACTTTTTAGATGCTCAGTAACGGCCCACAGTTCCTAGCCACCATGGATTTCTGGGCAGGAATGTCTCCTTTTTATAGGGTATCATTTTTGGTATCAAGTGCTATGGGAGCTGATGCTTTTTTGTTAGGACTGATTCATACTGCCAAGGGCAAAGAGCTCAAGGCAACAATGCCTTCTTGATTTAACTCCTTATATTTCTGTGAGTACGATTTAGAATTACTTAAAACTAAGAGGTCAAAACTAAAATATGGTTCCCCTTGCCCAAGGCCAGAGGAGGAAAACAAGACTATCATCTCTAGTGGCATCAAATATTAAATCTAGCAAAGCCAAATATTGACAGGAGAGGATCCAAAAAAGACATGAAACCAAAGGTCAGAAGCCAACAGTAAACTGGTTTGAAATGGAAGAAGTTTGGAAAATAAGTTACAGAGGGGCCTGGAATACTGTTGTCCAGGGAAGCTCTCAGGGTTTGGTGGATGGGGCTGTTTCTAGTTTTTCCATGAATCACGCTAACTTCTTATTTATGTATTTTGTAGCAGAAAAGCAGCAACTAGCAACAAAGGTTTAAGAAAAATTTGGGAACAAAAATACTAGCTTAAGAGAATTCTTTCATTTGCCTCCCACCGCAGAAAACTGAGAAGAGGCCATTATTATGTGGTGGGTCACCACTGCCTCGTTCAGTGGTGGGTCACACTGCCTCATTCCAAGCACGTGTGTTTAGAGAGAAGTTGTTTGACAACAACCATCCTGGACTGCATAGTGTAGTCCCGGGTGGTCTTTCTGTTTCCTTTCACTGTTTCTTGATGGGTGTGGTATAAACTGTACGACAGGCACTATGTTAGGCACAAATGATGTAGAAACGAGAAGTCTGTAGTCTCGAGCACTGCCCAAGAAAAAATATATAAATATATAAGTCACAGATGTGAACGACATGGAAGAAACAGATGAAATTAATTTTAATAACATACTTTATATATTTATTTAACTCAATGCATCAAAAGAGTTAACCTCACATCTCCAAATGTCTACTTACAACTAGCAAACTGCTCATATATTAGCTGTTTTATTATGGAACAAAACTTTATAGTTAATTTTTTTTAAAAAAAGACATTTGGATTACATTTATTTCTAGAATATTCTCTCAGAACAACTCTTTTTTTTCTAAACAAGTGTCATGAAAAGGTTTATTTTTAGACTTAAGGTTTATAAGAGCTGTAGTGTACTTGGCTCTCTATGCTAGATTTTTATAGGCCTCTCACTTTTTCAGATGAGACGGCTATTAATGTTGCCTTCTAAATAGTTTTAATTCTGTAGGGAAGGTTTATAAAAAATTATTTTAGCTCTTGGAAAAAAAAATTAAGTGAGTTCAAATACCATATATAAATATTTGATGTCCAATAAAATACAGTGGGGATAAAAATACAATTATGAAAAAAATGCCAAGGAATATTTAGATAACATTGTAGAAGACATAATATTCTCTCTTCGCATTTTAGAAAAGAACCTGAGAGAAAGCTTCTAGTTAGTTAGGTACTCATTACTGTTATTTTCATTTCAATGCTGAAAATAACATTTAATAATTCTTCCTCCTCTACAGAAACAGGATAGAAATAGCATAAAACAATATTCATAGGCCAGGTGTTGAGAATCGACTACTTCAACAAGGTCTAGTTAGCTAAGAAATATGAAAATATTTCTTATACGTATAAAAACAATGATATGGAAACAATGAGAATAATGGGTTTTCTCTTGTGGCTCCCACACAAGCAACATTCTATTTTCAGGTAATGCACCAGATTGCCAAAATATTCACTTTCATTGCAGTGAATTTTCATTGCTATTGTAACATTAAAAAATATATATTTTTTGCCTATGAAATCTTCACTTATGAATTCATAAATAGGACGGCTAGGTATATTGTTTCCAGTCATTAATGCAAAGGTGAAATTGTTCTTTCATGGCAGGTGGCCTAATTAGCATCTTTAAAAGGAGCCGTCATTATAACAAAAAACTTGGGTTTGCTGATGAATAATGGTTTCATCTCAAAAAGCATTTTGAAAACATTGGCTAATTAATGTAACTCAGAGGACTCAAATAAAAAATACGTCCTTTGCTTTTTGACTTTTAGTTCAATGGAAGCACTTAGGGAGACAAAGAATGATCAATAGGAAAATTACATTTCTCCTTTGCCACTTGTAATGCCACTTGCAATGCCACTTGGAATATAGCTTTTTTATAATTGTTTGGGTCAGAATGAAGACAACCTACATTTTACTATGCGAAACATTTTAAAATAATAGTCAGACATTTATATCTGAAAACGTGGATAGATAACTCAAAACTCTCCTACAAACACTCTCTTGACTAAGCGACATTCTTTTAAATGCATAACTTAGATTATCGATAAGTAAGGGAGGACATGGGGTGCCATGAGAGCTATAAAAGTTAGTTGG
Organism: Eonycteris spelaea; assembly: GCA_003508835.1. Taxonomy (NCBI): domain Eukaryota; kingdom Metazoa; phylum Chordata; class Mammalia; order Chiroptera; family Pteropodidae; genus Eonycteris; species Eonycteris spelaea. The sequence goes on from PUFA01000077.1 coordinate 4,421,749, forward strand.
TAGTGTGAAACTGTGGAAGTCCTAGAGTGAGTGGTTGTCAGTCTTAGGCACCTAGGCTGTTAGGTGCACATAGTGGGACAGGAAAAAATGGCCCCACATGAGACAAAGGATGGTAACTGAAATCATTGTGTTAAGCCTGACCCTTGAAGGGCTACAATTTTAGTGAAAGGGCAAACTAGACACAGCTGACCTTCTATCTCACTCAGAATAAAAGCCAAAGTATTGAAATTAGCAGAGTCCCCACATGATCATCCTCCCTGCTCCCAACCCAGTGCTAAACTCATCACCCCTACTCTCTCCTTTTACTTATTCCACTGACTCCCTCATGTTCATTGATCATTCCAAGCATGATCCTGCTTTAGACCTTTGTACTTGCTAATCTTTTTTGACTTCAAATATTCACATGGCTCACACCTCACTTACTTGAGTCTTTAGTGAAGCCTTATGAGTGAGTCCTTTTTTTATCAATTTAACTTAAAGTCTAGCCCCCTTCCCTTTCCCATTCTTACACTCCTTATCCTTTTTCTTCTTTATTTTTTCTGTTGTATTTATCACTATCTGAAATGCTACATCCTCTTTATTCTTTATTTCCTTCCCTCCCCCTTAAATTATTAAGATATAAAGTATCTTACTGTTCCCTCCATGGAAAAGAAAGCTTCGTGACGACAGGAACTTTTGTTTTTATTGTTGTTTTCATCATATCTAGAGGTTCTAAAGTAGTGTCTGGCATGTAGTAGCTACTCGATACACATTTGTTGAGTAAATGAATGTGTGATTGAATGAATCGAGTCAACATAAAAATGAGGAGAAATACAGAAACATTAAAAACATAGCTAACAAGCTTGATCTAATGGGTTTATATCAAACTCTGTGCTTAACAATTAGTAAATACACATTGTGGGTTTTTTTGTGAAAATGTAGTGATCATTTTCCAAAATCAATCATGCACCTACCTCCAAGCGACCTCAATGAAAATCAAAGTTTTTTATAACCTTTATATAACCACAATGCAATTTAAAAAACTACAACACAAAGAAAACTAAAAAGTAAACAGATGTGAATATAAAGCGAAACCAAAAAAAAAAAAATTAAACTTTTTAATTACCCATTGATTAAATAGTATTATGGAGTTCAGAAAATATTTAGCACGGAAATGCCTGAAATTTTACATATCAAAAATCTAAAATGGTACTACAGGAAAATGTATAGCCTTAGGGGAAAAAACCCCCAGCAGTTTAAACACAAAACAAGTGGAAGGAAATAAATTATAAATGTAAAAGCAAAAATAAATGAAGTAGAAAACAAAAACCTAGAGAGGACCAAGAACCCCAAACTAATTTAGTGTAAAGAGTAAGAACATAGACAAACTTATGAACTAATCGATTTTTTAAAAGGACAGAATACACAAATACACATGACTGGGGAAAAGTGGAACATAAGTACATAAAACAGAGATTTTTAAAAAAGAAATAATGAATATTTTTATGCCAAGACATTTTTAAAATTGTAGAAAATGGACAAGATTCTAAAATAATCGTTTTCTAAATGAACAATTGCATTACAAATTTAAAATATCACTGTATACTATGTTTCTAAAGAAGGTAAACCTTTAGTTTTCTCCTTCCAATTATCTCTATAGTATTGTCTTATATTATTTATGTATTATATTATATTATACTATATTATATTATATTACATATTATAGTATATTATACAAATACATATAACATATGTATAATACAATATACACACACACTTCAATTTCTTCATAGAGATTCTAAAAAGTACATTAATCAAAATACATTTCATTGCACTCTCAAATCAAACTGCTCTAGGTACAAGGGATTTATTGGCTCATTACACTAGAACTTCAGAAGTGTTTCTGGCTTCAGGAGGGCCGGATCTAGTAGCTCAAATAATGCCATCCGTAAATTGCCTTGCACCCTCTCTGTCTCTATCTTGGCCCCGACTTCCTCAGTTTTGGGTTCATTCTCACCACGCTATTCTAGTGTGGTGAGCATGGCCACCGAGTTTGTAGGCTTACGTTATTCTCTCTTCTCTCATAGCTAGTGATCAAGATAACAAAGAACTTCTCTTGCCTGAGATTTCAGCAAAAGCCCTGAGGGCGAACACTAATTGACCTGCTGACGTCATGTGCCCATCCCTCGATTTATCCTTTTAGTCAAAGGTCAGATTTCTCTGGCTGTCTGTCTTTCCTGGATCAGAGGGATGATATTCAGCCTTTTCATACCATAGGGGCCAAGAGTTGGGAGGAGATGTGATTCTACAAAAGAAAGAGATGTTGTGAAGGAAGAAAAAAAAGACACCAAAAGAGACCACTGCCATGTTAGTAAAAATGATGCAGAAGTCATCAGATAAATATGTTTACCTGCTTTATCCTTAATCAGGAAAACCAGGGGCCAGCACTGTGTAGAATATGAAGTGGCAGAAGACAGCTCCTCTTTTGTCTCCCCTTGGCCTACAGCAACAGTGAAGCTGGGATAGTAACCTAACTTGAATTTACCTTTATACATAGTCTTGATTTGTTGTTATTTTCTCCCAGCAGGTTCAAGTGTTGAGCATGGTGCATCCTTAACATCATCAGCTAATCACTAATAACATGGTGCGTTCCCAGCACAGTGTGGACTAATAACTAGCCGTGTTCCTAGTAACCCCCTCCTATTTGAGATTCTCCTGGAAGAGAAGGTGCTGGACCTGGGGTCCAGGAGGAAGGAGGTGGCTTTCCCTTGGCTCAGTATCTAATATTTAGAGAAAAAGGAGAGAACATAGGAATGAAGAGTGGGAGAATTTGAGGAGACTGAGAAAGAACTCTGTGCTGTTAACATAGGTCATAAGTGGCTTTAATTGAGAGTCATATGGAATCAGGTAAAATTCAAAGGAATGCTGACACCAAAACATATATTGAGATTATGTCAGTTAAGTGTTTGATAAACTGTAAGTTACTATGTGAATGTAACAAATTCAGCTATACATTAATCTGGAGTTCTTTTCTCTTTCTTTCTTTCTTTCTTTCTTTCTTTCTTTCTTTCTTTCTTTCTTTCTTTCTTTCTTTCTTTCTTTCTTTCCTTCTTCCTTCCTTCCTTCCTTCCTTCCTTCCTTCCTTCCTTCCTTCCTTCCTTCCTTCCTTCCTTCCTTCCTTTCTTCTTTCCTTTCTTTCTTTCTTTCTTTTCCAGACACAACCGACCAAAATGTGTTCCACAGAACATTCTGTAACACAGACTGTGAGAAAATGTTTCCACAATCACATACATTTGGTAAATACAACACATTCTGTACTCACCTCACAATTCTTATTCCATGGTAAAGTTTATAAATATAGAAAACTTCAAATTTTCATTAGCCCACTATTGGCTATAAGACTTCCTACTCCCTCCCCCTTCTGTGTGTGTGTGTGTGTGTGTGTGTGTGTGTGTGCGCGCGCGTGCGCACGCACGTACACACATGTGGAGGGATAAAACCTGTTAACACCATGTCTTTCCACATACTCTGGGAGAGACTAATTCTCCCTTCAAGGAGGAAAAAATATGGACATTGGTAAGTGACTTACAAGTAGATTTCTGTAGTTTTCCCATGTTACTGCTTCTCCTTTGACTGACTCTCTCTCCATCTCCCATTTCTACAGCCCGCTGACCTCTACTAATGATATTAATCATGAAAATGCTGATTGCCTTCAGACAGTCTCATTCAAACCTTACAATGAAGCAATTGGTCTGTGCCTTCTTGAATGAAGGGTGGCGGAGTCAGGAGCTGCCTGAGGTCATGTGATTAAGGACATCAGTAATAACTGCTTTATGCTGAAAGCAAAAAATAGGAGATGCTTTGTGAGGGTGTTTAAAAGAATGGTGGGCCTGCTGCAGATGCGGGGGTCGAAACCTCTCTTTCTTCCTTCCTGAGGCCTCCAGTGAGTCATTCTCATATATGGAGATCTGCTCGGTTTCTTATTACTCCAAACTTTGTCACTTTAAGTTACTGTTTTCGAGGATACTTGGAGACAAAAAGAATAGTTATTTGTTCAGAGCAGACATAGTCATGGTGAAAATTATGTGCACTACTAAACAATATACACATTTATCCATATTAGCCAACAAAAATTCTATAATAGCTAAGATATAAGTTAAGATTAGGTTTTGGGGGCTGTGGTAATTAATATTTTATGTTTAGCACAGGTTAGATTTGAGGTTATTCTTTTTGGATTATTAGAATGGGGATATGACCATAAATTTGCCAGTCAGTGGCTGAACCAAATGTTTGCCTGGCTGAGCTCAGGAAGTCAATAGATATTGATTACTGGGAGAAAGGAGAAAAGAGAAGGGTAGATACAGACGGGAAGGAAAAGCAGGTGGCAAGCACAGGTGGTATGTCTGCTCAACTTCAGGGTCCATGTTCTTCCTACAACATGACATTGAATCTTTTAGACTTTATCAGGTGCGTCCCTTAAACTCTCAGAGACTTAGTGTTTTCATCTGTAAAGTGGGAACGATGGCATGTTTTCCGGTTACTTTGCAGGATTGTTTTAAGGCTGAACATAAAGAGATGAGACATGGAAGGGGTTCGCTATATGTGAAAAAGCAATACAGATGTCTTTGTACATTTCATAGCACAGTAATGTATTTACATTTATATCCATCTTTGGACTATGTGATGTGATAAATATAACACACATGTGGCCGAGTGAGGATCTGCTCCCAAGTGAGCACTCTCTGCAGCTTGGCAGATGGACTACACACAAAGCACGGGGAAAAAATCTTAAAAATGGAAATTTTAAAAATAGTGTAATTGAACTATTTTAGTAAAGTAAATAAAAGCCACTTTCCTAGTTGAGAAAGAGTGATGTTAATATTAGTTCAGGACAGTCATTTGGAACCAAGTTCAACTATTGCTCTGTGGCCTTGGTCCTCATCTTTGGTCTTTGTTTGCTGGGTTTTGTTTGTTTGGTTGGTTTATTTTGATTTTTTATTTGGTATGTTCCTCATTTGACAGACATGTTTTAGGTACTGGAAGGAAATAAATTGCCAGGTAAGCACATTTGACAAGTTAAATTCTCTCCCCTAAATCACCTCTTATCCAAAAGATTTACTGGAACTAACACTTCAAGGTTACCACAGGTCAAGGTGTGGATTATTAGTTTGGAGCTGGAATATGGCTTCAAATATCCCATGTAAGGATAGAACTAAATATCTCCCTGACTTCAGTCCAGGCTGCTTGTGAGGTTATGTTCAGTCTGTTTTTGCATGTAGGATCACTGGTGACATCTTAAAGGAAAGATGGAGAAACAGACAAAAAGTTTTGTTTTCTGATAATTCTTCTTAGATGTTTTGGGTGAGGATGAAATTTTCTTCTGCCTTTCCAGATTCTTCCAATTGGTCTCATGATTAAATAACCATGAGACAAATTAATGAGAGAAAATAACCACATTGAATTATATATGTACATACTGGAATCCCACAAGCATGAGAGAGTCGGAGACAGAAAGAGAAAATTGGGTATATATGACATTATGAGCTAGGAATGAGGTAAGACACCCTGGAGATTCAGAAGGAAGGAAGGTGATCTGTAGGAAGATAAAAAGAACAGATGTTCAATAATTAGAAATTTTCCCTGCCCTATATATAGGTCGTAAAAAGTTATTTCTAGTGTAACTCTTTATGGGCAAGTCCCCAAATTTAAATTTTTTAAGAGCGATGTAAAAGTTTTTTGTGAACCCGCAGAGTCACAATTGCTTTCAGCTCAAAATAATCTACATGCCAAAACAAAGAAGCACGTCTTGGGGAGACCTGTTCTGAACCCCTTCAATGTTTAATGTTCTAAAGAATAGCTATGGAATTAGAAATTTTTGTTGTCGCTCTTCAGGCTTGTTTATTTTGTTTTGAATGTTTTTTTTTTCTTTTTTTGCTTATGGTTAAAAAGATATCTAGACCTGCAAATATTTGTTCCTAAAATTATTTGTATGAACCCCAGGTAAACTTTATTTCAGTTTATCATACTGAAATTTTCTGGGCAATATATATAATATATATATATATATATATATATATATATATATATATATAGCCACACATCTCTTAAGCTGTCAAATTTGTAGAATGATTGAAAACTGGAAATCTGATTTCAATTATTGCTTTTGGTGGTTCTGGAATTTATGTCAGGCGATAACGTTTGTCTCTAGAAGACAATTTCTATTGCTGGGGCAGGGGGTACATATCATTATAAGTTTATGAAATTTGTGCAAACCATTTTGGATAGTTTGCTCTAACAGTTTTACAACCTTTATGTTCCTTTTCTTGCTAAGTTGAAGTAGGTCTGTTTTGTAGAAGTCACATGGGCTTTGCTTTAGAGCCTTTTGAGTTACAGACAGGGTTTGAATTCTGGACCTTCCACCTCTTGGCTTGGGGAACTTGGCAAATACCACCTCATCATTTCTCAGTTGCCGCTGTTATAAGGTCATAATGATGTGTACCTGGTGGGATTTTGGAATGATGAAATGACCCGAGTACAGTGCCTGATGCATTGTTGTTATTATTAACTAGCATCCTCCAAAGGACCGTATTTAAAATCTTTGTTTGCATTTGAAATGTGGTTCACATTTTATAAAGCTGATACTTTGCATGAGACAACATTAAGACAAGTATTAAAACTTTGCATTTTAGAGATGGGGAAACCATGGTTGAGAGATGTAAAATGCTGTTTTCAAAAGTCACGTTGCAAATGGCAGAGCAGGAAACCTATCTTTCCTTAACATTATCTTTTATTGCCTCTAACAAAGATTCTCTTGACTGAACTCTACTCAGGTGCTCTTAAACTCTTTGCAAGTAGGCCTCAACTTTTGGATTTCTGTGTTTGTTTCTACATTTTCCAATTTTAGCAAGAACCCTTCTAGGTAGGTTTAGCCAGAGTCCCCCATACTCAACATCTTTGATATTTTATTGGGTTTCTCATCTTCTACCTTTCCCCAAGTGATGTCTGATCACCCTGGCCTGCCTTCAGCAAGAATTCTGTTAGTTTGGTTTAGCAAGAATTACCCCTGGTGTTTCCTGTGATTAATTTTTCACTGTAGACTTAAACAAATAGCCAGATAGTCCTCCAACAAAAATGGGTTTATTCAGGAGCAATAAAGAATTGCAATTTGGGCCATGTGGTCTAATGGCAAACCATACACATTCTGCAAAACAAAGAGGCCACTCTTCTATAGAAGAGAAGAGGAAGCTGGGGGAGCTATTATAAAACAAAGAGTTCTTCCTGTGGGGCTCTGCGATTGACATGGGGTGTGAGAGCTCCCCCTACAGGCCCTCCCAACTCCAACTTAAATGTGGTTTCTGTCCATTAATCTTCATGCTGTCTACTGTCCCCCACCCTGATCCTTGGCTGTAAATTCCCATTCTGTATTTGGAACTGAGCCCAGTTTCACTTATCACTGCAAGACCCTATTATAATGGTCCCTGTCTATCTTCATAGGCCTCCTTTGGGTGAAGTAAGCGTTCTATCTTAAACAAATGTCCTGAAGAATATTTTTTAACACCAACTATAGGGCTTGGCTCTTAGTAGGTCTTAATAACATTTTTGTTGAATAAATGATTAAATGACATACCCAAAGCAAAAATTACATGATCTCTAGGCTTACGCTATTTTTCTTGTGCTTGAACTTCCATCTAAAACAGGTGTTGTTTTCTGGTAATGAGAGTAGAATTGTGGATATGTAGATAAGGTAGAGGTTGCTTAATATTAAGTGTGAACTGAGTCACATTTTTTCAGAATGTTAGAGGGATTCCCTTTTCAAAGAAGCTCATTGAGTGAGCCATCTTCAGGGCACTGCATTCAGGTGGCTGAAGCACTCTCAGCCTTCTGGAGTGATTTACCAACAACCAACCCCTGATTGGGTCACCTGAAGAGGACAAACACTTGATATCCAAAGTCCACCCAAGCCACAGCACATGCTATGTCAGGCAACATGCCTATATCTGAAAGAGCAACACATTCCCTCGATTGCCCCAGGCTGTACAGTGCACAGGACTTCTTTTTCTTGAGTGGGCAAAGTAGTCTTGATTCAACAAGAAGAGAGATGAGAAATTTGACTGGATTTCATATGTGAGTACTAAGTAAAAATTGCTGGAAGAAACTACTTAGTTGGCACTTATTCATGGCAAAGAAAATTTCATGGTGTTATATATGTCTAAAAAAATATTTCTATCACACTTGCAGTGATCTTTCTCCATATAAGGCAACACAGGTTCATTAGATTAAGACCTAGTACTTTTAGAAACTATTATTCAGCTAACAACATCCTGCTGTACTCAAGACCACTGGATGGGGTGACCAGACTGGTTCCTAATTCCAAGTCTACAATTAAGTAACAGTGTTGCTTTAACCAAGTTACATAGCCTTTCTTGGCTGTGTCACCTGTGAATGAGTTGGCTAAATAAATACTATCAAAGGTTCCTCAAAGTTTTAAAATTATAAATCTGTATTTTCATGAGAAACGTTTATGCTACACTACAGTAAAAATAAAAAAAGGAACTGGTGACAATCAACATTGAAAGAGCAATTAATTCCATTAGCATTTAACAGACTCAATGGCAACACAATGACTCCCATTGAGGGCATGAGTGGGCCATTGTGCCCCCTGCCAGTTAAACAGACACCACTTTATGCTTAGCAGCTCTGATCCCTAATTGGAAAGAAGACTGGTCCCAAAATGATACAAGGGAATAGCATCAGAATGCTGGAATTCAGCATGGGGCTTGCTTAGCAGCTTCGGGCTGCCTGGTCGCTGCTCCTCCCCTGAGCTTCTTGTCCAGGAATTTTCCCCTTGGGGACTAAAGCCCCACAATGGCTCAACTTTTGCTTTTGGTGTATTTGCCTGGAAAGTTTCCTTTCACTCTCTTCATTGCTAAAAAGGGAAGCTAAAGAAGGGTCTTATTGATAGAACCAATTACGTATCAAAGCCGTGTCCCCCGCGCCCAGCTTTACTTGGAGTTAAAGAGAGTCTCATATTTTCCATTTCCAAACAATTTTAAAATAGGGCAAAGCAGAAGAGACTACTTGATTATTTGATTAAAGAGGAGAGTTCATTCTCTAGATTTATGAAAAAAGTGGCCGTCTTCTCTGGCTGCTCCCTTTGCTGGGAAAGCTCTTTAAGGAATTGCCCAAGGCTCTCGTTCTCGCCCACTTAGGGCTTTGATCAAATGTATCTTCAGTGAGCCTTTTCCTGCCCAGACTTGCGCTCTGCCTCCCACCCCACTCCCTGTTCCTCACCCCTGATTTATTTTGCATTACAGCAAGTTCCACGCCCCCCCACCCCCGCCCAACACCTCATGAAGGATTGGATCTTTCTGGATTTTATCTGGATCTTAAGAACTTAGAACAGTTCCTAATACACAGCGTGTACCCCACACATTGTTGTTGAATGACTGAATGTTGAATGGCATACAAGAAAGTACTCTAATAAATATTTTGTAAATGAATGAATCATTAAGAAAGGGAGTCCTTTGAATTTCTGTTGGTCCTTTGGTTTTTATTCTGGCAGAGCGCAGAAGTAAAGTGGCCCCATTTGTGTAGCCTTCCTGGAAGTCACGTACTTCTGCAGGATTTCCTCACTGCTAGTGGTGATTCCACCTTCTCCAGAAGAGGAAGGCTGTTGCAGAAGACCTAAGGGACATGCTGAATTTTGCTCTGATGTCCTCCCAATTCTTACATGCCAGTAAGTCTTCTCTTGGTTTCTCCTGGAGACTTTTTTCCCTTCTGTTCCCCTGAGGGATCTCTGACTCCAGATTCAAATAGCTAATTATCTTGAAGTATAAAGACATAGAACCAAAGCATGTTAGATTTGGGAAAAGCCATTGAGCGTGGCTCCATGCCTTCCTGCACCTTATAATGACTTGGAGAGCTTTTATAAATACTGACACTCAGGTCTCACCCCAGACTCTTAAACCCAAACCTCTGGAGCCAGACCTACCTCAGAATCATTTAAAAGCTATCTTGCTAATTCTATTGTATAGCTAGAGTTGAGAACCACTTATTTATTCTGTCTCCCATTTCCAATTCAATAGATGAGAAACTTGGACTCAGATATATTATATTAGTATCCTATGATTGCTGCAACAGTTTGGCACAAACTTTATGGCTTCAAACAAATAGAAATTTATTTTCTCAGAGTTCTGGAGGCCAGAAGTCCAAAACGAGTATCACTGACCCAAAATTAAGGTGCTAGCAGAGTCGTGCTCCCTCTGGAGGCTTTAGGAGGGAATGCTTTTCTGTTCCTTTTCTTGTTTCAGAGGGCTGTGGTCGTTCCTTCCATTCGTTGGCTCATGAGGACCCTTTCCTCTATCTTCAAGGCCGTCAGTGTCTTCACATCTCTCAGTCTTCACATTCATTTCTCCTCTCTGTGTATTTAAAGTCTTCCTCTGCCTAACTCTTAGAAATATACTTGTGATTGCATTTAGGGCCCACTCAGATAATCCAGGATAATCTCCTTATTACAAACTCCTTAGTTTATTCATACTTGCAGTGACCCTTTCTCCCTCTTTGATTACTTTTACAGTAAGTGACCTTCACAGAATGAATTTGACCCTTTGATTTTGCCTTATAATGGGGCAGAGGAATATCCACTATGAATTATGTACTGATCAGACCTTTGAATAATAGTATTTTAAAGAATTATATATATATAAAATTCTATATATTCTATATATTCTATATATATAAAGAATTATATATTCTATATATAATTCTATATATATATAATCTTTCTCCAAGTCTACTTTCCTTCTGAGGCCTGAAGCCTCTTCTATCACCAGATATCTAAACGTATATTATTCATTAACTTGAGAGGATCAACAGAGAAGATCAGACAAGACAGCCATGAAACTCTTGACTGTTAGTTTTTAAAATTTCAGAAAGAACTGGAAGATTATATGGTCAGTATAACTTCTCCAGACATATTAAATCTTTCCCTATTTTAGCTTTGGTGATGATTGTGGTGTGGAGGAGAGAGAAAAGGAAAGGATTACAGGGATAAAATAGTTACGATGCCAGGCCTGAGCAAGGGACATCTGGAGCTAATGCCAGGAAGCAGCCTGAGCCTAGTCATTGACCACAGACCATCTACCCTGGACAGGTCCTCCCATCCACAGCTGCCTTATCACATGCTAGGCATCAGCAGGAGTGGTACCCAGTCGCGTCTTAGATTTAATTAGTTTCCCTCTGGCCCACTCTGTCTAAACAACCCACTTTCCATGAACACAGAGCAGAGTGTTCTGAACACTTAGAGGACTGATGGTGGTGGTAGGGCCTGAACAGCGAGCTCAAATGCTCAGTGGGACAGTATAAGGAGTGGAATATACCTATAAGGAGGAGGAAAAAATTTCATCTACCCCTCTAGGTTCCTTTGGCTCAGCTGTAAATAAATCAATATGACAGATTAACAAGAGAATATAACCACCTTTAAATATATACATACACATGGGAACTCCACATACATGAGAGCTTTAGAGACGGAAAGGTAGAATGAGGTATATATGATACTCCGGGCTAAGGATGAGGTAAGGCCTGAGGCTTCAGAGGGGAGAAGGACAATTTGCAGGAGGGTAAAAGCAGATGTTTAGTAATTGGAAGTTTGCCCTGACATATAGTCAGGTCATCAAAAGTTATTTCTGGTAATAACTCTTACAGGCAAGGCCCTTAGTTTGGATTCCTCTAGGTAGTTAAGGGAGGAACCAAAGTTCCTCCTGAGCCTGCAGAGTCTTGACTGCTTCAGTTCAAAACGAACCCCACGCCAAAGTAACATATCTTGGGAAGGGCTGTTCTTAACCCCTCCGCTACTATTGCATGATGAACTAGCACTTTTATAATGCTTTATAACTTATAAAGTGCTTTTATATGCATTTCGGTGAGTTTCATTGTATTGCTGGAATTGTATTATTAAGTCTGAGATGTTATAGCTAGTATGTGGTCATGATGGAACTTTAACCAGGTCCTGCCTGGCTTCAAGTCTGGCTTTTTCCCACCACCTCTAAGGTTTGTCTCAGGGGATGACAGAGATGCCATCAGCCAGACACCCAGGCACATTCCTCTCATTCTGAGGAACCAAGGCTCGCTCATTTGAGGTTCAGAACATTTGCTGCCATGAAGTCTCAGAACTCAATCTCTGTGAAAAGTTTATCTTGTTCTTCAAACCAAACACAATAACGAGAAGGATCAAGTTGGAATTTTTATGGGCGCAGAAAACAGGCAAGACTAAGTGGATTTTAAACATTCAGTTTGGATGGGAATGAGAGTAATAGCAATAAAGGTGACTTTAGAAAAATAAATCATGTATGGAGAAGAGGCAATGTAATCTAACCTTAGAGAAATCACTGGCCCGGAAATCAGGATACTTGGAAACTAGTGTTGCAAACAATTGTGTAAATTTAGGAATGTCGCTTACCTTCTTTATGCTCCTCTTAACATCAACTCTATAAGATGGAAATGATACATGATCTACCTGGAAAATACATGAAGTTCTTAGGAAAGAAAAACACTATGTTGAATGTAACATAGCAATATATCTAAAAATGGATGAATCTGGAATGTGTGTGCTATGAGTTGAATTGTGTCCCTCCCAAATTTGTCTGTTGAAGTCTGAACCCCAGAACTGAAAAATCTGACCTTATTTGAAAATAAGGCCACTTCAGCTATAATTAGTTAAGATGCTAAGACGAGGTCATAATGGGTGAGCCCCATAATCCAGTAAGACTGGTGCCGTTATAGAAGGGAAAAATTTGGACACACACACATGAGAATGCCAACGTGAAGATCGGAGTTACGTTGCCACAAGCCAAGGAGCTACCAGAAACTAGGAGGGAGACCTGTAGGCGATCTTTCCCTAGTGCCTTCAGAGGGAGTATAGTCTAATCAGCACCTCGACCTTGGATTTCCAACCTCTGGAGCTGGAAAGACAATGAATTTCTGTTTAAACCACTCAGTTTGTGGTACTTCGTTAGGGTAGCCCTAGCGAGCAAATGCATGGATGAACCATTTTTTGTAGTCATCTTATGTGACAGTTTCAACAATGCTGTAAAACGTCCAGACAGTGAACACAACAACACCTAGGTGAAGATCAAGAAGACGGGTTCCTTTGACCAATACACAAATTTCTTGATTTAGATTAAAAAAGTCAATCTCAGGGAGTTGGGATAGTTCGCCATGGTCTTCTTAGAACTAGAGCTGAATGTGTCAAATTATTAGACCTTAAAGAACGGCTGATTACAAAGTCCCTCCTATTGTTGGTGGAGGTGGGGCATATGGACACAGGCTTCATTTATTTATTTATTTAATCAACTATTACTTATTGAATGTTGATTATACAAAGTCGTGGCCACAATTTCATGGAAACTCTAGTGAACAATTTAATGGAAAGATAGTTGTGGTCAGAAGGTGCCAGCTACCTTTTATCTCCATGTTTAGGCGTCCTGAGTGGAGAAAGCAAGGGGGAGCACAGGATAAACCAGCCTCTGTGCCCTAGTCTCCTTCCTCTTCTCCTACCTCCATTTTAACTCAAGATATTCCTTTTACCCACTTGCGTCACCCTGTATTTAGGCAAGAGGAGCCCTTGCCCTAGGACCCTGTTTTAGAAGGTCTCATATAGCACACAAAAAAAACAGTTCCAGCCCCAGCAAAACACTTCACATTTCTGTCCTGAGTTGGATAATATAGCAGAGATAGACGCTGTATTAGAGCAAGGGAATAATTTGAGTGGTAGAACTCTGAAGTTAAAAAGGAGAAAGTAATTAACTTAAATCTTTCCTCTTAGCATGAAGTCAATAAGTTTTACATAAAGAAATAGGGTTTCCAAGTAGGGACAAGAAGGCTTTTATTAAGTAGTACGATATCGGCACCTGAGAAATATTTTACAGTATGAGAAATTCATACTACTTTTGAATTTGCTTATATGTAGGTCAAGGTCTGTGCTGTTCTATATGGTGGTCACCAGTCTCATGTGGCTACTTAAATTGAAATCAACTGAAATCAGAGGCTAAAAAGTTCAGATCCTCAGGCACAATCACCCCATTTCAGGTGTTCCATAACCACACACAGAGCATGGCTATCATATTGGACAATTCAGGCATAGAACATTTTCATCATTGCACAAAATTCTGTTTGACAGCACTGGTCTAGATGCAACGAATGTGAAGCATGATACTGAGTCTTTACAATTGCAATTAGATTGGTACTGAAGCTAGGATTGCCTATAGTTTTATTTTTACAAAAATATTTATTTTAATTTAATAAATATTTAAAAAATTATTTAGCTAATTTAAGTAATTAAAAGACAAGCAAAGAAAAGCCTTGGATAATGGTACAAACTTAGCGGGTAAAGAAAAAGTATGCAAAGTAGAATGCTTGCTGAATAGAGAAACATTTGGCGTGCCATGTAAGGCACATAGCTTGAATTTGTTACTAGAAGAATGGTCTCAACAATATTCTTAACAATGACGTTGAGAACAATTCAGAGATTATACATAATGTTTTCTGGATCTAGTTAAGGGAGGGACATCTTAATAAAACACATGTCAAGTCAGATGTCATAACTGTTCTCAGATACATGCTGAGAATAATAACTAAATGCTGTTAAACCAACTAAATTAAATTTAGATAACATGTTCACTAGAAGAGATAAATGAAACATAGATCTTATGAAATTGAATATTTCATTAAAGAAATGATAAAATTTACAACGTAATTGTGCATTCTGTGATAAAGATATTTTTGACATTTTGTCATGATGATTTATTATATGTGACCAAATTAAAATGTTTTAATATGATATGTAAAATTATGGTTAGCTTCAGAATGTAAATATTGGTTAAAGAATTTGTTGACAAATTCTTCTCCTATTGCCTCAGAAGAGGAAAATTTCTCTAAACTGAAATTAATTTAGAAAACTGAGGGCTATAATTTCTCAAGAAAATTTTTCTAATATAGCTTTGCTGTCAGTAAGACCTAAAATATATGAAACTCTTTAACAATGTAATTAGTGATATGCTGAAATAAAGACAAGAAAATACCTTAATAAATACCTTAATGAAAAAAAGATAATAATTTATGAATTGTATATCTTGTCTTTAGAACTCATTCTAGCATTGGCAGCTTACCAACAGAACAACCCAACTTGAATAAAATTCTGTCATCTTTTATATTATGCTGACTTAATCTATTTAAAATAAACAGTATTAGAAATATTTTTCAATTTTGTCATTATGAAAGGATATTTTTCAAAGAAGAAAGATAGAACTATTTTAACAGTTTGTTAACTTGATTTATACCTTTAAAATATATGGATATATGGTACGTAGGCCTCCATTTGTCTCCTGGTCTAGGAATAGTAAGAGTGAATCTGGCCCATCGGTCCTGTGGTTGGTTAGAGCCTCTTGTTTCAGATGCCCAGGGAGCTCACTGAGACAAGTGCACTGCATTCTAGTTCAGCTTCATGGCTCACCTTCAACTGGCACATCATTCTAGACATTTGGGGTTGAGAGCATTTAGAGGAGAGAAGATTGTGTGTAAGTGTTGTGATGGGTTATACGTCAGTAGATACTGACCAGTCTCTTGCCATCTTTACGAATACAGAAGAGGAAGGAGAAATTATTCAATTATAGTTCAAGGGATTACATTTATGCTACAGGAAAAACGTGTTTGGTAGTGGGGTCTCTTTAAAATTTGGAATGGTTGATTGAGGGAGATGGTGGGAGCCTCCGCCCCCCTCTTGCCTTGGGCTGTCACTGGATTTCTCGAATTTGAATGTTATGGTTCTGGTGTGATCCTGTCTGAAAGCAGAGAAATGGGACATGGGGCGGGGGGAGAGAGATATAACATTTTTTTCCAGTTTTATTGAGGTATAATTGACAAATAACAATTGTAAATATTCAAGGTGTACAACTTGCTTTTTAAATGTATATATGGATACATCATGAAATAATCAATCCAATCCAGCTAATGAACATGTTCATCACTTCAATAGTTACCTTTTTCTTTTTTTTTTTTTTTGGTATTGTCCTTACGGGTCTAAAAGGCTAAGATTCCATGGCCTGCTGCTTAAGTATGGTTAGTTACATCCCTGTAGCTCTAAGGCGCGAAATGAGTTTTACCACAGGCCCCAAGGATAATCTGAGGAAATGGCCTGTAAAGGCACATACTCTTGTTGTTCTGCATTGTTTTTGAATGCCAAACGGAGCCATTCCACACCTGAACCCCTGGAGGCCTTTGGGTTCTGTTTTACCAGTGACCCTATCTACTGTAAATGACCACCAAGAGAGCCACCGGAACTAGGCTGATACAGGACACGTAATTGTGACATTCCGTAATAAGGAACAGTCCCCTCAGACTGTCCCAAATGAAAATCGAGCTCTAGCCTGGGCTGACTTTCTGTCCATCCCAGGCCCGGCACTGGTCACCAGAGTGGGGGGGCATTCACGGAGCCAACTGCCTGAAAGGGCTTCTGGGTCAGGTTTCCCAAGAGCAGCTGCAGGTCACCGAGGCATCCGAAACCTTTGCATAGGGCATGTGAGATGTCTGTCTGACTTATCAGAGAAGCTCTGCAACGCTGAACTCGGAATGAAATGGCTTTGGAAGGGAAAGAAGAGAGGGAGCAGGAAATGTCAGAGGCCACGGGATGGAAGGGGCAGGCATCTGGGTGCTGAGATAGCAGAAAGAGGAACATGCTTCTGAAAAGAAAAGGAAACCCACTTCAAATTCGTGGGATTTTTAAAAAATATATGTCAGAGGAAAATGCTTGTAGTGACAACTGGTTCAAATGAAGGAGTGGAGCCCCTTAGAATGTGAGTGGCTCGAGGCAAGGCTAAATGACAGTAGAACTTATTTCGTTCACTACTGCGAGGCCACCACCTGAGAGAGTGCTGAGTGGGTAGGAGGTGACCGATAAATGTTGTTGGCTTAACCAGTGAGCGAACAGCTCAACATATCTGTGAATTTCATGAGTACCCATGTGGCCTCACAGAAGGAGCTGGAAGATGAGAAACAGACATGTATGGATTTCGATTTGCCACTCTTTTATTGTGTTTTCTGTCTCAATCTTTTTCATTTTTAAAATTTACTTAATAATAACCACTTTGCTTGATGGGCGAGAATTACATGAAGTATCATATGTAATTCACACACACACACACACACACACACACACACACACACTGAGGACTTGCTTCCTTTAATCCTATTTTTTTCTTTCCTTAAGTTGGGAAAGTACAGTTGTGATAGCCTGTAGAATCTGCTTTGTAGTTTCAAAATTATCTGATATATAGAAAAAGGACAAAGAGGACTGCATGTCCTTTTGGTGTCATTCTGGAGTGTTGTCTGAAAAACCTATCCAAGGACTATTTAATAACCAAGGGGAAAATGTCTGGGTTTGATATCCTGTTTATTATGTATCAGAGCCTTGACTCTGTGATGTTATGTTTTACCTTGTAGACTGTTGTCCAACAGAGATTGCAACTAATTTCTGCCTAGTAAAAAATTTACCTACAGAGGACCATTTCTTCATTGTAAATTTAACCTAGCAATTTTACTCAAATATCTTTTTACTCCTATAACTCTCAGTTCCTCAAATTTTCTTTGATAATGTTTTATGATTCTGCTGATTCCCCTTACACGAGTTCAACAAATCGATCATTCAATATTAATTGATCATCCTATATTAAATTAGTTAAATACATTGATAATGTGAGTCATTTTTTCACTTTTTGAAAATCGTACTTTTACAGTATTTAGAGATCATCTTTCGCTAGCAATGCCTAGAAAATACTAAGCACTCAACATAGGTCTGTCGAATAAATGAGTAAAGAATAAACTAAGGCATGAAGTACTAGAGAAAGGCTGAAGGAGCTCTGAGTCCTGCCAGCGTTTGATTCCACCCACCCCCTAATACCTTCATTGGTAATTTCAGACTCGATCTTTGCATTTTGCACCAGCTACACAGAAGGTTTGGTTCACATTTAACCTTTATATTGGTGTGAGCAGAAGTTGGGGATACCATACACTGTTAAGGAGAGCAATCGGTCGAGTTAATGCTGTCCCATTAGGTTTAGCTTGGGTGGGAAGTTTCCATCTGCCTTTGGAATCAGAAGCCCATGTAAATTCAGTCTAGGCATTGATGGCTGAGGTTCAGTGTTTTCAGCTTTTAATATCTACCATCTGGTCCACCTCTTGACCTTCTTTCCACTCAAATGAACTATTTCTTTTTCTATTTGCTCCTTGATTCTACCTTGGAAGGCATCCTACTTGTATCTCTTGACAATTCCCAGTGCCTGCATTTGAGCATCCAAATTATTTACTTGATACCCATACAACTCCTTAATGTACAGATACATTTCAATCCCTCTATTTTTTTTTTTTAAATAAAGAAGGCATCTCTATATCATTGACCAGTTAGGGATTGAGTTTTGCTACATATAATTAGAATCTGAAAAAAAAAAGTTTCTCTAAAAATGAGAATTTTTTTTTCTTTTTCACTTAACGAGAAGTCCTAATGTGGGCATCCAGACCTTGTTTGGCAGAGCTGACACTGCCATTGCTGACACTGCCAGCAATCAGGTTTCTTCCGTGTTTCCACAAAGACTTCCTGAGCATGTGGTTTTCATTTTCAAAAATGTTGTTTTGTGGTTGCAAGATGAATGCTTTCTTTCCAGCTTCAAGTTCTCATCCTAAGTAGAGTGAAGGAAGAAGGCAAGGAACACATTTTAACAGAGTGAGTTCCCTTTTAAAGAGCTTTTCTAAAATCCCTTACTAGTGGTTTCCAATCATATCCCCTCAGCCCCAACTATAACCCATAGCTACCCTGGGTTACAAAGGAAGCTGAAAAATACCCAATTACCCTGGACCAAATTGTAGATCTTTTACTAAGAAGAAGAGGGAACTTAATATGGGTTAGGTATCTAGTGGTATCTGCTATAATTTTCCTTTTTATTTCAACACATTTGTTTTGGGTCCTCTGTCTGAACTGTCTCTCAAATTTCGCAATTACTTGATGAAGAAATAAATATTTATAAGCCATGTTTTAAGTTAAATAACTCACCTTATCAGAATCAATAAATTGGGACATTGAGAAATAGAATAATGGTCAGACACATTAGGCAAATGGGAGTCGGATTATGCAGTTTACTGGCTATATAACCTTAAACAAACTTGCTTACGTCTCATTCATCTTAGTCCTTAAAGTGAGGATAAAAGAATAGCATTGTTTAAGCATGAGTTCCATAGGAAACAGAATCTATGACGAAGCTCACAGATTAAGGCCTTACTGGAAGGTCTAGTGTCAGGGCAGCTAGAGTGGAAGTGAAAAGAGAAAAATCAGAATATTTAATAACTTTTCACAAAATTAAGTTTATAATAGGATGTTAGAATTCTGAGAACATTCCCTTCCTACTAAAGTTAAAATGCTCTTTATGCTATGAAATTTTGGCAATAGCAATTTGAGTTTGCTTTTGAATGCTCTTATAGGAAACAAAAAATTGGAAATTTGGCATCTCCATGTTCATAATTTTTTGGAAATGTCCCGATCCCTCGTAATCCACTTAATCTCTATGATTTTCTCTTCACCTGATATTATCATTATGGGAAGATGAGATCTCATTTACTTTAATAGTCATGTAGTTTCCAGCAAGATTTCCAGGACTTGCTACCATTAAGTGAAAGGGCTACCTTCAAAAGACATTGTGCATATGAACTTTTATATTTTAGTCCCTTTCATTATAGTTTTTAAGTAGCTTCCAAGAAAAAAAAAAACAACAACCTTTCTTTCACCATAAAAAGAAACAAGATATATGGCCTATGTCAAAGGTTTATGTAATATCATGAAGCAGCTACAGTGCCTGGAATATATTAAGTACTTCGCTATGTGTTTGAATTTAAACAGGATTCCTTAGTACCACCTATCTTTCATTGGTCAAGGCTTTCATTCTTCAATATGTCACATGTTTGTAGAATGAGTAAAAAATATAGACCTGGTTTGGGCATCTATATTATTGCTACATCATAAAACATAAACTTTAATAATCCTGTGCAATTACATGAGAAAATTATGGGAAGCATTTTTAAAAACCTTTTCTATCATGATCATTATTAAGGAATGATGGGAGTGGACTGTAGCAATGACAAGTAAAGCAAACCTTCTAAAAGAGGAGTCACACCTGCTGCACATTCCCCTAGGAGGCCGAAGCAAAGAAAGAAGAGCCAGCGGATTAGCTTTAATTCTCTTTACCACAACAGATGACAATACTTTGTTAAAAACAGTTGCTGAGAAAACATATTCAATCAGGAAGAGTATAAAAGAGTCAGAGGGAAAGTCATAAACCAATGGCTAAATAGCAAAAATGACAAGTGGTTATGACACCACTTTATGTCTCATAAAGTAATGATGAGTTAACACTAGATTTCTAGTTGAAAAGTGAATTATCTACAACATGGCGGCATCACTGAAGCACATTCCCACTCACCTGTGACTACTCGTCTTTAGAGTTTATTTCCTTTAGGCCGCTGCAGCATTCAGAACATTGGACAACGAGGTTCGAATCTAAGTACTTCTGTCCTTTTTTGTCCCCCTGGAAAAATGGCTTAAACTGGAGGTAGCAACCGTAGAAATACTTGAAGGTGATAAAAGAAGAATCTCAGCTAGCCTTCAACAAGATTGGGCATCATTTGATGTGAAGTATCTAAATCGATGATGATCTGTGTGTTTGGGGGAAGTACACTTTGAACTTGGTCCCCATGACTGGACTGTGGCTACTTTCCTGTGCTCCAGGAAAATGGAATATATAACATGGAGCTTTCAAACATGTGTTCTAACTTGATATTGCCCAACTTAATGAATACCCGCAAGAAAACCCAGGCTAAGGTAGAGATTCCGATGTTTCCACTGAGTAGGTCATAGATTGTGCTATTTATGGATTATTCTGTTTTGCGGCCACAGTTCTGTGTGGGCAATAGTTTGAGACATATTACAGTGGTGACATGGAGAAGTCTCTGCCTTCACATTCAAGGATCAGGACCACTCCCAGATTATACTGCTTGAAGAAATATAGCCACGGCTATAAAGGTGATTGCTACATTTTGCAGAATATTATTTTCCCTTTCATTTTTGATTTATCTCTAAGTAGATCATATGTTTTGAGACACTCTTCACTTATTCAATTAATTCATTGTTGTTTATTTCCAGGTACACATTAGGGTGAACACAACAGGACTTAAAATGAATAGGTATTATTTATTTCCACTCAGAAAATAACATGAGTCTATGGCCATACCACCCTGAACATGCCCGATCTCATCTGATCTTGGCAGCTAAGAAGGGTCGGGCCTGGTTAGCACTTGGATGAGGTATCACCTAGGAATACAGGTGCTGTAGGTATTTAAAAAAAAAAAGAAAAAAAGAAAGAAAAAAGAGAAAATAACATGTGTTCATTATGAAAAGAATGCTCTTATGAAAAGAAAAAAATCATTTATATTCTCATCACTCAGTGATAATCAATGCTAGTAACTGAGTATATTTCCTTTCGGTTTCTTTTTTTAAATGAATTATTTATTTTGAACCTGGTTGTGATCATACTGAATATACAAGTTTGTGCAAGACCTTGAACTAGACCCTAATGATTCATGTTAATGAGGGATAGGGGAGAAAAAACAGGCCAGAATAAGTGAAAACCCAAGAGAGATGAAAAAAATCTCACTGTAATCAATGGTCTGAAATTCTTCTTCCACCAAACTTTTTTCTACAAGGCTAAAGAGCACTTTCCTTAAACTTCTATCGTTTTTCCTTTCCTTTCTTTCCTTTCCTTTCCTTTCCTTTTCCTTTCCTTTCTTTCTTTCCTTTCCTGTCCTGTCCTGTCCTGTCCTGTCCTGTCCTGTCCTGTAAAAGAATTACATGGTTTATATAAGTTGTTCCACATTATCTCATGTGAACTTCCTAACAAATACAGTAAGTAGGAGTTGTACCACCATTTAACATTAATTGGTGTAGTTGGGTCTAAAAAGACAGGTGTTTAAACTCCACGGATGGTGTTTTTTTCCGTGACATCAGGCTCTCACTCTTGAGGTTTGATTGGTTGCCAAGAGGCTTGTAAGCTCTGCCCTGACCACGACTGTCTTAGTCACTTGTTTAGCATATGGACTAGCCAAAGCTGAAGAGGTGGTGGCGGCCTGGTGTAAAACTTAAGGATCATGCCTAAACACCGAGTCCAGCGGTTCTCTGGGAAGTTAGTTGCTTTGTTCCACTGTGTCTGTAATATGAACATTAGACTCTCTGAAAGGCAGATGTTTTGGTTGGAATCTTTGTTCCATTATTTCTAGTTGGATGATTTCTGAAAATGATTTAACCTTCTGAGCCTTGGTTTTCTGATCTGTAAAATGGTAATAATATTAGGGCATAATTTATCTCATGAGGTTTCAACCATGATACATACCTTACACGATAGGAAGTGACTGATAAAAAGTGCTCATCACATATTAGTAAGATAAATCAGTCCTGGCAAAAAGAAGACATAAACCCTTGGATTATGCTGATAAATATTCAAGCCTCCAAAAGGCCCCTCGCCAGATGTTAGGCAAAATGGTTTCTAGTGCTCACCGTAACCAATGCCATCTTGAGAAGCTGGTTGCTCTCAGTGGCCACCAGTTCACCCAGATTGGGGTGGCCTGTATCACCTGAAAGGAATGTTCTTACATAGGTAAGTTGGTCCACTAAGTTGTTTACTGTCTTGGGATACACAGCTCTTAACAAGCACAAGCCACTTGGTTACAAACCACCAGTGTTCTTGGAAGCTGTGTATACCCAGCCCCCAGCCCCTGTTGGATGTGGAGGTCCACTGTGCTTCGGTCCCACTTTGTTAAATTATGGAGATGTCAGCCTCTTTCTCCAGTCTCCGCCCTCTTCTTCCTTTGGGGGTTGTTTCCAGTACACCCTGGAAATTTCCCTGCACGAGGGGGCTCTTGGAGCTTTCGGCTCCACATCTAGCCTTGCACACAAAGAGAGAAAGGGAGATATTTGGGACTCTGGGTGGAAAGGGGGATGGAGGTGATCCAAACGAAGGCATTATCATTGCTTTCCAAAGACCTTTAGATAACAGTGACCCCATCACATTTGTCTTTGAACCTGCATGTGCCCCCCAAATTATTGAGTGACTAATGTGTGCCAGAAAACTTTTGAAATGCTAGGGATGCCCTAATAAAAATAGAAGACTTCCAATAATGGTTTTTCAAATGAATCCGTGTAGCGGGGTGACTCGTGTGTGTTGCAAAGGTCGTTTTGTAAGTTTTCATTACCTTTTCTTCCTGCTTTCACACTGTGCTCAGCGGAGCTCTAGCAGTTCCGCACAGAAGCGTCTGGGGTTCCATGAGAAGCAAAAGGGCTGACCGTAAGCCGGCCTTCAGCCTCCTCACCTACTTCATTGAAAGCAGATAGACTTTCATCGGTTTTATCATTTGCTCCACGACCCCCCCGCCCCCCGCCACCATGATCACTGATAAAATCATGAAACAGAAAGTCCTAAGGCTTTTCTCGTTTTTTTTTCTTTAAAAGGAGGCTATCCTTTCTCATAAGATCAACGGTGCTATTATTGAGATTGCACATATAAAACCCCTGGCTGTCAATAAATGTATATTTCCTTCATACTTTCATTTTTGTTTCAGAATATCCAGAGAAGAAAATCCAACTGAGGCTATGAAGTATTTCGGTTCCATTCCTGATTCGGTAGCAACAGATGAACCATCAGTAATTCCCTAAGTGTGGCTTTAGTATGAAAAACTGTAGCAACTGGAGAGTGGAGGGGAGGGTGTCAGCTCTGCTCTGAGCCCCGGCATGCCAGGTACATGCCTTCCCCAGAGGAATTGGTCATAGCCACTCTGACTCATGTTAATAAACAGTTGACCAAACGGTTAATCTGTGAAACACAGGCTCGTCCCCACTTACAAACAGCTGCTCCTGTTGGCCTTCCAGCACTCGAACCTCATTTTCTTCTCTTTTCTTAGGGCTGATGAGGCACATCCTGTGCTGGAAAATTTTTTTTGCTAGGCATTTATTTTGAGCAGTGTTTCTCCAACAATGTCTGAGAACCACTGAGATTCAGCGGAGGACACACTCCATGTAGCCATGTAGACACAGGTGTGTGTGTGTGCACAGACACCCACCCACACACCAGCACACTGTGACCACCCCTCCCTAGTGTAACGCTCATCACTAAGTACTTCCCTGTACCAAATCAGTGGTTCTCAAACTTGGCTACATAGGAGAATCAACACGGGGCTTTAAAAGTTTCTGATGCCCAAGGGACATTCCAGAAGCTCTGGGAGTGATAATCCAGGTTATTCCAATATGCGACCAAGTCTGAAAATCTGCATTCTACATTAGATGTTTCTTCCTCTGATGAGATGCCCTCGGAATCCGTTTACTTTTTAAAAATAAAACATTTTATTTTTATGTTTCTAAGTGGCCATTTTTCACACGGGCTGACTTTTGCTTCCGGCTGTGATGGGACGCGCATAGCCTCTCATGGTAAATGATGAGAAAACTGGGTGACATCTACGAGGCGACCGATTCTGGACTTTAGACGTTGGAATGTACCGAGAAGGGAAGCGCACGACGTGAGCTTTATGTTCACCCGGGCTTCCCGTCTGGAAGCACTTTGCAGATTACTGCGAAGGGAGGGGAATCGCAAGCAGAGCGTAGAAGGAGCCTGGGTTTGGAATTTTGGAAGCCCGAGGCGTCTGGAATTCAAAGGTTGGAATACCGGAGTGGAGGGAGCTGCCTGGAGCAAGAGCTCCAGAATCTGCATGAAGGCCCCCTTGAGCCTCATTTTGAATACTAAACCACAGCTGTGCAAAAAATAACCAGGAAACTGTAAACCGAACAGTTTCTAGAACAAACACGGGTCTGGGAGATGTTTGAGTTTTGATCACCGTAGTGAAGTGTTGTTGAAACCCAGAGGTATTCAGCAGAGACACTGGAGGGTCGTGCTTTATGAGAGAGAATAAACTAGCTCTAGAGTCAAGGACACTCAGAAAACCTGCCCGAAGAGGCTAATAAGAAAACTTTGAAAAGCTCAGGCTGAATAACAAATAATCTAAGTGCCTGCCTGAATAAAGTTCAATACCTTTTCAAGAGGTGGATTAAAAAAAAAATCAGCATTCAACATTATAAAATGCAAAGTCCAGGACCTAATAAAAAAGATACTAGACACGTGAAGAAATAGAAAAAAATGACTACTACAAGGAGGAGCATCAACCATTATAAACAAAATGAAAAATGACAAAGGTAATGGGATTAGCAGACAAAGATCTTAAAACAGCTAATATAAATACCTTCCAGGATTTAAAGGGAGGCATAAGTCTAATTGAGGAGAGGAATGAAGGCTTTTAAAAACTGGGATTTCTAGAAATGAAACAATATCTGAAATGGAAAATTTCACTGGAAGGGATTAACAACTGCGTAGGCGCTGAGAAAGGGGAAGGAAAAACCCCCTGAAGTTGGAGGCAGAGTGATGGAAACTATGCAAACACAGAACGAATAGAACATTAGTGGTCAGGGGACAGTGTTCATAGACAGGGGAGTGAAAACAACCAGAAAATTAGGTAGAGAAACCTGGCAAAAATTGTTGTAAATTTGATGAAAACTATGAATCCACAAATTGAGATGCTTGACAGAAAAGCGGATAAGTAAAAAAAATACTCTCGTGTCTTATAATAACATTTTTGAAAACCTATGATAAAGAGTCCATCTTAAAAGAAACCAGAGAGAGAAAATACACATTCCATATAGAGTAAAAAATAAGAATCTGTGGACTTCTAAGCAGAAATGATATAGGCCAGAAGACAATAGATGGCATCTTCAAAATGCTGAAAGAGCCAAAGCTATCCGCCTAGCGTTCTCTATTCAGTGAAAAATAGCTGTAAAAATAAAAGAGAAACGAAGACTTTTTTCAGATGAACAAAATCTGAGAGAATTCGTTACCAGCGGACCTGCGCTATAAAAAGTATTAAAAGAAGTTTTATGTGGAAGAAACATAATACCAGATGAAAATGTGAAACTTGGAAAAAAATAAAGAATACTGGAAATGGTAAAAATGTTGTTTTATGTATAAAAGGCTTGTTTCCTTACCAACATGTAATAAATATATAAAAATTATTACTTGTGTGACTTTGGGCAACTTGTTTAACCTCAATGCAGGATGTCCAAAGTGGGCAGGGCCCAGGAACCGTTGGAGAGGATTTTATTTCTGATGTTGTTTTGAATTGTCAGGGTATGACGATAATAAAAAAGTCTTATTTTTTTCTTATTTAAAAACAAACAAACAAACAAAAAAAACCAGCCTATAATGCATCTCCTCGTTGTCTGCATCTGGGGTGTAGTACCTCGCTGCCTGTCCCGCCCTTGATAGGCTATTACCACCGTGAGCTTGTGTTTTCTCATCTTTAAAATGATCGTTATTTTATTTAGCAAATACATCTATAGTCCTTAGTATGTGCCAAGCATATCCTTAATGCTTTATATAGATCTGCTTAATCTAGCAACAATCCTGGGAGCAAGGTTCTTTTTTTTTTTTTTTTTTTTTTTTTAATTCTCGTTTTATAGATAAAGAGGCCACGGCCCAAGTGTACACATTTAAGAAAAGGAGAACCAGGTTTTTAACTCAGGGAATCTACCCCAGAGAATATACTCTTATATTCTTCTCAATAACGAGACCTTCCATACGAGGCTGGAGATACTGTGAGCAAAGTGGCCAGCAGAGTGCCCAGCTCGTAACAAACATTCGGCTCTCTCATGTTTGCTAGTAGTAATAACTTTATCAGTTGGGAATCTGATACTGTAGGGAGGGTATCTGACTCCTCCAAGTGCACACCACTACTAGAAGCAGAGGGGGCTTAATGTGCAATCAGCGTGTTCCCAGGCAGGCCATGTCAGCCCTTACAGGAAACAAAAGAAATAGCCACTGGCAGAGTGAGGAAGGTGTTAACGTTTTAATTGAATGAACTGAGAGCCTGATTTTTTTTTTCTCCTCTGGCTTGAAGGCTCATGTTATCTGATTCTGGGAATTCCCTAATACCCTCCAGAGGGAAATTTACAAAGAGAATGTTCCAAAGCCCCTTAGCACGAACTAGAATAGCATTTAATAACTAAGGCTATGCTATATTATATTTTTTCTGTTTTTCATAAAAAATTTAAAGCATTATTTAAATTTTAAATCATGGCATAATTCACATATAGCAAAGCGCACCAATTTTAAATGTGCACTCACTGGATTTTTATGTGTGTACACAGCCATGTTATCACTACCCAGATCAATACAGAATATTTTCAGCATTCCAGAAGGCTCCCTCATATACCCTCACAGACAACAATCCCCACCCAGAATAGCACCATTCTGACTTACGGCAACTTAGATTCATTTTGTGTATTCTTAACCTAATTCAAATAGGATTTGGGGTCTGGTGTATTTTGTTCAGCATTGTCTATGAGATTCACCGGTATTGTTATGGGTAGCAGTAGTTCATTTTTTCTTGCTGAATTGTATTCCATTTTGTAAATATACTGCAATTTATTTCTTCATGGACATTTCATGAGTTTCCCATTTAGGAGTATTATGAATAAAGCATCTATACGATTCTCGTATAGTTTATTTGATGGACATAGAACATATTTTTATCAAGTATATACCCACACATAGAACTACTGGGGGCATGGTATGTGTATGTTTAGGCTTAATAGATAATGGCAGAGTTTGTTTTTGAACAATAGCAGACGTGTATAAGACTTCTAGTTGCTGCCCTCAGTGACACTTGGTAATGTTACCTTGGCTCTTTAGAATAATCTGTATTTTAAACACTGTTTTATTATCATACCATGTGTCAGATTACTTGTAACTAATTAGCAAAAGATTTCATTCTCATGGTTAAGACAATTTCCTTGACCGATTCTAAGAGCTAAAATTTCCATCGACAATTAGATCACTAGGAGTGTAGGTGTTTTTTTTGAACTTAAAAAAAAAACAACAACCCAGCATTATTGAAATGTAATTCACACACAATAAAACTCATTGATTTTGTGTAGAATTTCTGAGTTTCGATAATTCTTTACAGTTCTGTAACCTCTATAGTAACCACGATATTTTCATCCCCCCTAAAATGTTCCTTTATATCCTTTTAAGCTCACTCCCCAATTCTGGACTCCTGGTTCTTAGACATGATTGATCTTTTACTCTAGTTTTGGCTTTTCTAGAATTTTACGTGGATTAAACCATACAGCATGTAGTATTTTGTGTCTAGATTCTTTTACTTAGCAAAATGTTTTTGATACTTATTCATGTTATTGCTTTTATCAGTAGTTGTATTTCGTTGTATGTATATGCCACAATTTGTTTAGTTATTCAGATGTTGATGGAAATGTGGATTTTTTTTTCCAATTTAGAAATATTATGAATAAATCTGCTTTTTGAGTTAAAATGTAAACTAATGTTGTCATATCTCTTGGATACATATCTAGTAATGAAATTTCTGGGTATAGGGTAAAATATATATATTTTTGAAGAAAATACACAGTTTTCCAGTGTGCATTCTCACTACTCATATGGGAGAGATCCAGTTGTTTCACAGAACTGTTAATAATCGGTATTTTCAATCTTTTTAATTCTAGCCATTCTAATTGAATTGGTATGTAATAGTTCTCAATGATTTTAATTTGCATTTCTGTAGTGATGAATGATAAGCATATTTTCATAGGCTTATTTGCCATCTGTATGTATTATTTTGTGAATCATAATTTTTTTGCATATATGTAGAAGCAGGTGGTCTCATCGGATTGTGAGAATTTTTATGTATTCTAGTTACAAATACTTTGTCATATACATGCATTGTTAATTTTTCTTTCAGTCTGTGATTGCCTTTTAATTTTCTTATTAGTGTCTTTTGAAGAGCAAACATTTAAATTTCAATGAAATCAAATATGCCAATTTTTTTTTTATATTCCATGCCTTTTTGGTTCATTTATTAAATTGATTTAATCTTAGCTGAATCCAAAGTTGTTAAGACTTTTATTTTTTTCCCCGTTGCTTGATAATTTTAGCTCTTACATTTAGATCTATGATTCATTCTGAGTTATGTTTCTACATGTGGTATAATGCAAGGATTGAGGTGTTGTGTTTTTTATTTGGATATTCATTTGTTCAAATATTTTTCTTAAAAATATTATATTTTTCCATCGAATTGACTTGGCATCTTTGTTAAAATTAATTGACCACATAAGATGTACGGATCTATTTCTAGGGTCTCTGTTCTATTATAAATCTATGTATCTATCTTTACACCAATACCACACTGCTTTATTATACCTTATAAGTAAGCTTTAAAATCAGGTAGTGTAAGTCCTCTTACTTTGTTCTTCCTTGTCAATACTGTGGGCTATACTAGTTCCTAGGCTTCTCTAGGCCTTACTCATTCTCCAAATGAGGAATTTTAAGAGGATATTTCGTATGCAAGAAGGTCCCAATTCAGCATCTCTTGGTTTTGCTCCTGAAGTTTCCTCAACATCTTCAGATGATCTAGTCTCTGGGACTTTTTTTTTTTTTGCTTTATGGTTATTCTAAACATTGGCAGATTGTGCTTGCTTCTTACTTTCCCTATAAGCATCTTAAGCTAATAGTAGAGTCCATTTTTCCGTAATAAAAATCACATATCAGTTCCCACCCAATCTAGGAGGATACCATTGCTATTGCTGCTTTAAATTTGGTGGTTTTTTGTTTGTTTGTTTGGTAGTGTGCCCATTTTCTTCTTTCCAAATGGTGTCTCTAGCCTTTGACACGTTAGCAGTGCAGGTATAACAAATGTGTTGCTATGTTCCATTCTCAAAGATCCATTACCTGCTATTGACATGCTGTTCTTTGGGGATTTTTCTTCTGGCTTTTTATTTTGTTGGACTTTCTATGTTTATAATATGAATTAGACAAGTAGCTATCTCTCCCAAGTCATGAAAAAGTGACCACATATAGAAGCAGGATCTGTGTAGAGCGGTTTTGGCAGGTCGGTAGGCGTCAATCAGGTGTATAAGGTGCCTGGGGCATTGGCCCACCCAGCGGGGAGAGGCTCTGGTGGGGAGGCCAGGTGTGTGCAGTAATGCCTTGTGGCTCAGCTTGCTGCCTTTGTCCTGGCCAAAATTGGCTTGGACCTTGCCCATAGGCCAGAGCATCTGGATAGAGCCCCGGCCTGCCCTATGGAAGTGGAAGGAGCCGTAATCCATGACTCCTACTCGCCCCTCCAATCCCAGAGAATTTCTGCAGTCCCCGGAGAGCCCCGTGGCTACCAGCATCTCTGCCCAGTCTCTCTCTGGTTTGTTGGACTCAAAATGGCCCATGTAGAAGCAACCCTGTGCAGCCCCAGGAGCCGGGTAGACCCGCGTGGGAAGCCGCTTGGGCGGAGCATGCGCGCTGGCGCCGAGAGCACTCGCCGGGGAGGAGCCGCTCGCGGTGGGGACGCCAGGGAGCTGTGATGGCGCGCTGTTGTTCCTGCTTGCTCCCTTTGTTGGGAGGCAGAAGGCTCGACAACGTAGCAGAAAAGGCGCTGCGGGACCTTGCAGGTAGGCCAAAGCCCCCAATGGGCCTGTCCCCTATGGAAGTGGAGAGGCACGCAGACCACGTGCTTGCTCATGGGCTTCTCTGGCCTAGAGAGTTCTGGAAGGTCCTGAAGGGCTCCCAGGGCTTCCCAGCCTTCTCTGTCCAGCCTCTTTCTCTTGTTTGTTGTCAGGCTGTCCGTTGTGTGTTTGGTTGTCTCCCAGCGTTATTGCTACCTTTAACACGGATATTTCGTTTTGCTCACTGAGGGCGTGAGTCAGCGCCCTATATAGGTCGCCACATTAGACCTGTAAGGGCTCTTTAGGACATCACTCCAGGTGTGCTGCTGGCGGTGGGCTCCCTACCGTAATTACGTGGATTTCCGTTAACCCTGCCCTCACTTCTGGAAGTAGCTTCTTCATTATAGTTTCTCCACTTAAACTCCTTTGTCCTCTGACTGATACAGCCAACATGCTAAAATCAGTGACCATTCAAGCTTTATCATGCTAGAATTATTATCTAACCTTTTTCTTAAAAAAAAAAAAAAAAGCCATACAAAAGTGACCTGGTGTTAAGTGATGAGTGGGCACTTCTAAAGTCCACTTTATAATTCTACCGTTATACTCAAGCATAGATTTTTCATAAGGACAATCTTGAAATGTGGTCCTCTTCTCCAGTTTGTATTATGGAAGCCAAGAGAAGGTTCAAGGAGTTGGACTAATTCACATGTCATCTAACCTTTCCTTGTCTCCAGATTTCTTTATAGTGAAATGAAAAGGGTTGTCTGAGAGGTCTGAGTGAGAATATTTGTAATGTGCTTAGTGCGGTATCTACTATATAGTTATTTTTCAAATAATTTTTTTAGCTCAAAAGCCCGATGACTTATTCTAATCTCTCTTGATCTTTAGTTTAGGTTGTATCCTTCGGATTTTTCTTTGGAATTGTTTCTGTAATTAGATTGCTTGCTTGCATCCAATCTTTAGCTGTGCCTTCGTGAACCTAAGACTTCTCTGCTTTGTGAAATAACAAAAGCATTCAATATCGTATGTCTCCTAATTCCTCCTCCTCCTGCTAGTCCATTTAATTGCATAATGTAGGATTAAAGCAAGCTTCCACTGAGTTTTGGTGAAGTTTTGAGTACTTTTGATTAAAAAAGTACTGTTGATTAAATTGCTACAGACTTTTTTTTTCTTATTTAATTACATAAATCAGCTTCTGAGGTTATATTTGACATTGACTCTGCTTAAATACACACTGCTTAAAAGGTCTGCTTTATTTAAAAATTTTTTTTTGACCATTGCGTACAGTGATACTATATTTCTTTTGTTATGGTTAGATACATACATGTTTGAGGTTCTTTTGCACTTAGCTCTTGAATGTTTAAAGCAGAACTACAGGCCAAATTATGGAAAAAATTTAGTACCCTCAAACCTAGGGAAATTACCTATAAATTACAAGATGACACCAATGGCTGGGTTAGGCTTAAAAGAAATACAACTTCAGAATCAATGAATACAAAAATGAATATGCCAGAGTCCTTTACACTTGCAATTAATTTTTTTTATTATAAGCAACATATATTCATTGCAGAAAGAATTTAAATATGCATAAAGGAGAGAAACCTATAAATGTTACTGAAAATACGCAAAATTTGTCTTTATTTATATAGATATATAATTTTACAATTCATAAATGTGGTCATATTGTGTCTGTTGTTTTCCTGGTGTGGTTTTGTCTTTTTGACTTCATCTCCCTCTCACCTTTCTTTATATACCCACCAAAATAATTCCCCTTTTAAATTTGATTTACACCCTTAATGTGCTTTTTATCCATGTTTACATAATAATATACAGTGATTGTATACATATTTTTAAAGCTTTGTGTATTGAACATTTTTATATACTAAACATTATGCTAAGTACTTTATGTGAATTTTCACACAAGCCTCATAAAAATGCTCTGTTAGGTTTTTATTGTTTCTTTTCCCCTCATTTTATGAAGGAAGAAATTTAGTCATATAGATATTAAGTGATTTGGTCAAAGTTACTTAATAAGTGGAAGAACTGGAATTGTACTTTGGTTCATATATATATATATATATTAAATATTTACTGGATAGATAGTTATTATAATGTTACTAATGTCAGATACTGCTCCAGGGAATTTCTTCTCCTTGACTCCTATGTCTAATCTGTCACCAAGTACCATTTATTTTATCTCCTAAATATCTCTCAAATCCTTTTTTTTTTTCTTATCCAGCACCACCAATGTAATGCATGCCCCATCACCAACAGCAAGGACAAGGTCCTCACAGGAATGTTAATATCTGTTCCTGGGTCCCTCCCATCTGTTCTCTCTGCAATCGAGCTGATCTTTTCAAACCAAAATCTGATTTTTATTTTGTTAATTTTCTTAATGTGAATCTCTGTGTGAAATCCTTTAATGACTATAGGATAAGTATGCAAATGTCAATATTTGGACCTTGACTGTCCAGTAATTCACTAATCTGAAGTTTTTCTCGTAGTGCTTCAGTCCAGGACCTTGACACACATTTCCCTAAACTGGGACATTTATTTCATGGCCATTAATTACCTCTCCTCTCAGTCTCAGGTCTGCCTTAGTTATCAGATCCCCTGGAAGCAAGAAGGCCTTCCTCACCCTGGCCTTCTTGACTAGGTCCGTATCCTCATCATAGGCTTCGTAAAACCTAACTTTCCTTTGTAGTATTTACCAGAGTTTGGCTTTGCGTGTTACCATTTCATCAGTGTCCGTTTCCCTCAATAGGATGTAAGAGACACAAAGGAACTCACTGGATCTGTTTTCACTTCTCACTGCACTTCTAAAACTGGTACAACAATACTATTTGTTGAATCAGTGGATGGTGAATCTAGGCACAACATCTGTCCTCAGAATTTTATACAGAATGTAGACAGGTAACACATGATTATAATTAGGTTAGGTGTTATGATAGGGTTACGAGATGCTGTGAGAGAAAGAAGAGAAACAAGAACTGGACTTGCAGGCATGAGAAGAATCCCTGAAGCTTTTTTTCCCTAATCCCAGGGTCTAATCCGAGATCTGAAGTGTGAGTGGGAATCAGCCAGATGCAGTTGGCAGGTCTTAGAGACTGATCTTGGAGGAAAAGAAAATGTTATAGGCAAAGTGAGTGAGTGAGCAAAGGCCCACGGTGTGAGATGAACTCAGGCTTTCTATAGGCAGGGACATAAGAGAGAGAAGAAAGGTAGAATTTGGAAGATAAAAACCATAGAGGTAAGCAGGTGTCATGTTAATATGGAACATGGAGCTTATATTAAGGATTTTATAGTTTATTCATTCAGTGGTTGGCTCTGAAAGGATTTTGACTGGGACATAACATACATTTTAGAAATGCCATGGCAGCAAAGTGAGCCGTGAAGCAGTTCCAGGAATCCCGGTGAGAGACGATGGTGGCCTGGAGTAAGGTAGTGAGGGTGGAGAGAGGCTGATGGATTTCGGAGATGTTGCAAAGGCCAGTGCTACGTGTCATGGTGATTGAAGGATGTTGAAGGTGAGGAGCTGAGAATTCTGTCTGGGTTTCTTTCTTGGATAGTGGTGAGGTCCGTTGAGAAAGGAAGTGAAGGAGAAGCATGCTGGGTGTGGTGGGACGGGACATTATGGCTTCAGCTTGGAAAATGTGGAGAAATGGCACTCATAGGAGTCTAGTGGAGATGTCTGGGACGCAGTTGGATGTTTGAGATTAGAGCTGAAGAGGGATGTGGGCTGGAACTATAAACCCCTCTCATGAGTCATGACACAAGATGGTAATTGAGGTTACGGTGGCCGAGGATGCCCAGGGGTAGTGTGTAGAGTAGAAGGAGAAGAGGATCTAGATGAAGATCCTGAAAAATGTGGAGATTTAAGAGATGTCAGAGGAGAGGAGCTCACAAAGAGGAATCAAGGCAGGCACCAGTAAAAGCGCAGAAAGTGCAACCAGAGAAACGTGTGCTGGGCAAGGAGGTGCTGTTCACATTATTGTGTAACAGCTTAAAGCTTGGAGGAATAAAAGGCTCTAACGATAAGGAGGTGAGTAATGATAAGGAGGTGAGTAATGATTTCGTAGTTTTTGTTTGTTTGTTTGTTTTTATTTTTAAGTGGAGGAGAAGGAGGGAAATTTCAGTGCGAGAGGAAGTGCACAGTAGATGAGATACTGGAAATGGGCAGGTCACTGACTCCATTAAGAAAATGTGTAGTTTAAGTACAAATATGAGCATTTTTAAATGCCTTTGGGAAGGCAGAGAGAGAGAGAGAGAGAGAGAGAGAGAGAGAGAGAGAGAGAGAGAGAAGGTGGGGAGGGAGGGAGAGAGAAAATAAAGTTAAAACATTTAAAGTTATAATCAAAAGAGCAAGAGATAGAATACAGTGGAGAATAACATTGAGACACATAGGGGAAATTAGTCTTAAAACGAGGTGAATGAGTCTCTTTCAGTATAACCATGTAGAAGAAAGACAGGGTATATACATGCAGGTGAGTTTGTATGTTTGGTGACAAAAATTTGAAAAAAACTTAATGTGGTTATTTTTTTTCTCTATAAATTAGGAGGAGGAGTCTTACTGAAAATGAAAAGAAAGGTGGTGGTGAGTTTGGGAGTTTGAGATGGTGTAAGTAGTTTGAAAAGCTACAAAGGAGAAAAGAAGAGAGTGACAGCCTGGAAATCTCTTCTAATTTATCATTTTTAATGACTGCATAATACTCCATTTTGTGGACATAAGACAATTATTTAAGCAATGCTTTGTTATTGGATAATTAGGTTGAGTTGGCTCAGGCATTATTAGTCATTGTCATGGCTATTTTGATAAATTTACTCCAAAATGTTTAAATGTCTGGTATGTACAACAACATGTAGTATATAGTGATAAATGTGATGCTTAAATAATGAACTTATAATTTAGTAGAAGAGATGATGCCATTGGCTCTAAATAAAGGCAGAAAGTGATAAGTTTTAGCGTATAAAATTGAAACAACATTGCTATAGGAACATAGGGAAAGAAGAGAGTGATTCTGGTTCTGGAGGCCTTCCAGAAGTTTCACAGACAAGATATCATCTGGGTCAGACACTGAAGGATGGCATGTCTACAGAAAGTTCTCAGAAGGGAATTTATGTAGAAGGATCAGCCTGAGGCAATACCTTCCAACAGAGCTGTATAGAATTCATCTGGTATTAGGAAATATTACCAGATAGTTTGGGATACAGGGTATATGAAAGGGAAAGGTGGGAATGATGCTGGGAAGATGGGTTGTTGCCCCAGTATGGAGGGATAAAAGTCGTATCTTTATCCTCCAGGCAATGGTGTGCCCTGAGTCCAGCCCTCGAGAAACACAGACCTTTGTTTAGAGAGAAGACGTATCAGGTGTTCAGTCACATGACAGGGCAAGAGAGGTCACTAGTTAGTAACTGAGGACCAGCATTTAGCTTTGACCCATCACAGCTATACAATGAATTCCTGTTGAATGAGTAAAAGTGAGAGGTAGAAACTGTAAATGCTATTGAAGTTTGCTATTGAAATGCTGTTGAAAAGCCTTGACTTCTGTGACGTCGAAAAACTCCCCAGATCACCTTTCCTTGTCTTCGAGGGTACAGCTTAATACGTCTCACCCTTCCCCCTTTCTTTCCCTAAAACACAAGCTGGACACTGAGGATTGCTTTCCTTGTTTTCTGGGAACTTCGTAACGTTAATATACTCATCATTACTGATGGACACATGTGGGTGCAGAGGAAAAGGTGCGGTGTTTTATTTGGAAGTTGATACCAGGCGCCTCAGAGACCCCAGAGCTCTTTTCATAGGTTAAATTGTAGGAGAACAGTAGTGCTCGTCTAAACACCGTCTGGGAAGTCGTAGATCATGGTGATAGGAAGAGTTGCTAAGTGTTGGGTCCGTATAATCAGAGCCGGCACATGACGATGACAAGTACAGTTGACCCTTTGAACGACATGGGTTTGAACTGGATGTGTTCAGTTACACATGGACTCTTCCTTCAGCACATACTTGTTCTTGTTTTCAGGCTATGGTTGGGATTCTGTACCTGGAACCAATCCCTGGCAGACACCAAGGGACAATTTAAGTTTTCGGGGAATCAGAAATTAGATGTGGATTTTCAACCGGGCGGGTGTGGGGGTTTAGCA
Source organism: Eonycteris spelaea (assembly GCA_003508835.1). Taxonomy (NCBI): domain Eukaryota; kingdom Metazoa; phylum Chordata; class Mammalia; order Chiroptera; family Pteropodidae; genus Eonycteris; species Eonycteris spelaea. The sequence goes on from PUFA01000077.1 coordinate 4,458,500, forward strand.
TCCCTAACATCCTCTTGGTTCAAAGGTCAGCTGTCGTTAGTATGACTTGGTTCAGATCAACCTCTCACTGTTATGTTCCCCAGAAAGTTCTGGGTGAAGTTGTGCTGTCTTGAAATGCCTCCCACCCCAGTCTAACATCTCCAGTTGTGTTTTAGCTATTTCCCTGGGATTAGTGGGTGGACACAACCTCTCCTACTTTGTCCAAAAGAGTTACTTTGGAGTCTGCCTTCCCCAGTCACTACGGTTCAAGCCTCCTCTACTGTCCTGATGCAGTTGCTTGGACAGTGGATGTCCATAGTGGGACGTGCATCTGCAGCAGTGAGTTTACCAGTAGTTTAAGTCATTGTGTATTTTGAAGTCTGATTTATTTCACAGTGAAGTAACACCTTGATGTTCCGTTCAGTTTCATTTTTGTTTTCATTAAATCAGATTGCTGATTGCGAGTCCTTTCTCCCCCTGTGTCAAATAGCCTAAAAGATGCCATCTACTCTTTCTTTGAACAAAAAGGAAAAGTGGACAATCGTGGTCAGGGAACAGCTTGCCAGGTAGCAGTTTGGAGGGGCTAAAAAATATGTCACACTTCTGTGAAGCTTTCAACTAACCGCTTCAGCCGTAAAATCCCATATCACCTCAGGGTCTTCCACATCTCTGTTACTGCCAAATGTATGCCCGTAGATGGATGCAGTCAGCTCCCAAAGGGGACAGAATTTGTCTCCTTTTACCTGTTCATATAGCTCCCAACCCCAAGATGAATACAGTTGACCTCCAGACATTTGTTACTATGGAAACCCAACAGGGAACTGCAAGGAGAGTCCAAAATTATGCCTCTTTCAGGGGGCAGAGTCCATTAGGCCTGTGGATGTGTGGTCTTGGTCCTTCATGTAGCTATTTTTACGTAATGAAGCTACATCTTTCCAGGGTCTGATTCACAACCTCACGAGGTAATAAGAGAACACGTTGGGGAAGAGAGATTATCCTTCTGTCTGTGTTCATCAATAAGGCAAACTAAGATCACGCCCTGGGCGATGAAGCGCTATCATCCTGCTGTCATTGAAAGCTGATAGTGGCTTAAGGCTTTGGCTTCCCAGGATGTGTGCAGGGACACTGCACAGAGTTCCAGAGGCTTATTAGCTTTTTGCCTGATTTATTCCCCTTCCCCAATTATTTCTCTATCCCTGATTGTGTTCATAGAGCTAAATCACATTAGATGTAGAATAGTGTGGGGCGATGACAGATGTGGAAAACATTGCAAAGGCAAGAAGGTGACTAGCATTCTTTGAGGTCTGTTATTTCCCAGGCCCTCTGCTAGGGGAACTTCATATACATATCAGCACTTAGCTTTGACCTATCACGGTTGCATTATGAATTCTTGTTGAATGAATAAAAATGAAGGATAGAAACTGTAAATGCTATTGGCTTGGCTTTAGTTTATGTTTCTTATATTTACTTATATAATATATGGACGTAACATTTTGAAGTAGATGTTATCTCCATGTAGAGCTAACCTCTACTGATACTTTTTGGTACATACACTTCTGAAGTATTTTTATTTCTCTATTCGTGTGTGTGTGTGTGTGTGTGTGCGTGCGCGTGCACACACACACAGCTACATAAGCATATGTTACACAAAGTTTACAAATATTGGATATACTGTTGTAACATCTTTCTCCTATAAAAAATAGCAACCTAGTATTTCATCATACCAATACACTAACGTTTATTTGCCAGTCACTTATTCTTGGTTGTTTAGGTTGGAAAATACTGTATCACATGTGCCATTCATGATTAATTTAACTACACCTTCTGTTTTGATATCTAGTGGTGTTTTTTTTTTATGACACATAATATTGTAATGAACATTTTTGGGGAGGGGGTTCAATTTGGTACACATTAGATAATTTCCTTAGGGAAAATTACTAAAAGTGAAATTATGGATTAAAGGGCATGAATATTTCCTACTGGTTCTGAATGCACATTGCCAAATTGGCCCGCAGATGACTGTAGTGCCTACACTTGCCCTAGAAATATAGTGATTACATTTGCCCTAGAAATGTATGAGATTGCCTCTTTCCCTACATTCTTGCTCAACTAGATACTTTCGTTCTTAATCATTACTAACCTGAGAGGCAAAAGATAGTATCTGTTTTTAATTTGCATTTTCTGATTAGGGGTTTAAGGATCTTCATATTTTATCTTGAGTAGAAGTTTATCGGCCAAGAAAAACAGAACTTTATTTCTACTAAAATAAGAAAAGTTGAGGATGATCGTGTTAGTAGCCAGGATGTGTTTTGAAACAAGTTAAAATCAAGTGAATTGATTAGAACTTTATTTTAGCTGTTCATGGTATTTAGGGAATCTTTTTTCCATCTAATCATGCTGTGTATAATTGTATAAAGACACAGCAGGATGTAGACTTTTTTTTTGGAAAAGAAATATGATGCCAAGTTGGAAAGGCATCCCTCACGATGCATGTCACTTTGATTTCATGTGGTAATTATTTTTGCAAGCATTTAACACAGTTTGAACCTCTATGTTCATAGCAGCCACCATTTTTTTTCAGATGTGACAGAATTTTACATTGGAAAATATGGAGAGAGGAGAATTTCTACTGAGACTTGTTGCAAAAAAATTAAAAATTTTTTGAATGATTGCTAGGCCCAATAAATCTCTGTTCAGCTGACAATTGTCCTTTTGCTTCTCTCTCTCTCTCTCTCTCTCTCTATATATATATATATACATACATATATATACATTATATGTATATATGTATATATATTCACATATATACACATACATACATACATACATACATACATAATATATATGTATGTATATATATATTTTAAATCTTACAATGTGAGGAACATGTACGAAATGTGAACAATGCCATACAATGGAAAAAGTACCTGGAAGGAAGCTCGAATTTTTACTCAGGATCTATTCAATAAAAAGCTGTGTAACATAGCCAGGTAACTTCATTTCTGTGGTCTTCAATTTCATAATCTGCAAAATGAGAGATGAACAAGATAATGTTCATAGCCCTTTTCCAAACCCAATATTTAGCTCTACTGTGTTTTAAAACTGGGGGTGGAGGGCTATCTTAATGATTAATTTTTACGTAAGTAACCAAGTTAACTATAAATCCAACATTTTCCATTGAATACCCATAAATAACAGGAGGTATTTGGTGGAGGGACCATATCTTGCTCTGTCTACTATCTGAATTTTTAATTTCAAAGAGAGGAGAGAAAATATCTTGAATTCTTATGTTGGCTCTTAGATAGGTTGGAAAGATGTACTTACCGAAGCAGGTTTTAGTTTTGCCTGGCGGGTTCGTTGTGTATTACAAATACATTTTGTTTTTTTCTATGATTAATATCCTCTTCCTAACCAGCAAGCAGAGTGGACCGTGATAGCTAATATTTTTTCCTGCTCAGAATGTTTTGTAGCCCCTTTTCTGGTTCCTGGGGGGAAATCCTCGTCTGCTCCGTATGGTTCTGGTGGGGACGTCAATCACAGTACCTACTCCCTCTCTCTGTACCCTCACCCCGATTTACTCATTGAAAGGCAAGTGACTGAAGCTAAGCTAATTAGAGTTCACTTTGGGACTTTTTCTGCTGATATTGGAGAGGAAAATCTCTTTTTTTCTCTGAATCTAAAGTTAGAACCAGCAGCACAGGCATTGCCAGTGGTCATCATTCTCAGCACGTGGAAATAGCCTGTCTGCAGGAAGAAGAAATCGGGCCAGTCTAGAAAGACAATTAAAAGTCAGTAAATATGAGTGATAGATTGAGTGAGCTCTGATGATCTTGGTAGTATTCTCGAATCCTGTAGTATCTCCACGACACAATAGATTTCTTTTTTAAATTAGCAAATGAGTTTTTCCATTGTTAACAATCGAAAGAATCCAAATTCAACAAGTAGAATGGCAGGTAAAAACAAAAACAAAAAAACTGTCTTCAAATAGGTACTGCTTTTCAGATGCCTGTTTAGGGCATACATGCATCCTAATAAAGACACAGTGGGAAAAAAATTAATTTAATTCACATGGAGGGCTCTGGGCTGTTAGTTTGTACTCTAGGACTGTTTACAAGTATGTACTTCCTGGGTCAAAACTACCAACAAAATGTTAGGTATTATTACAGCACAGTATTAAAAACTACACGGAAATGTTATATCTTGGTCCCAAATTTTGGCAAACACCCATTTGAAATAATAAGGTGTGGGTAAGGATCCTGAACAGAAAATTGAGAGAGCCGGCCTGATGTCCCAGTTTTACATTTACAGGCGTCTGGCCTTGGGCAAGCCACTTCTTTTCTCTGGGACTCGGCTTTCTCTTGGGCGAAATGCTCCTCAAGTCCTTTCAGCCCAGAGGGCTCTGTTGTCCTTTCCTGCTTCTCCCTCTCATCTCTGCTGTAGTTTAAGAAGCATAACTGTCCTCGGTTCTAAGAAGCGTGATGGAGCTGGAGAATTCGCATGGATTAAGGGAGTAAAAGCACAAAAGTGACACCTTCTTCATTGAGAAGGACCAGATCAATGTGGTTGCACCGTTTCCTTTTCGCTTCTGGATACCTATCGAGATCATACTCCTGGCTTCCCTGGTGGCAAGGCGTGGTCCTGTGAGTGAGTTCTTGCCAATGGGATGTGAGAAGTATGTAGGCCTGGCTCACACCTCCCCACGCAGCCCACCACATTCATTCTTTCCTTCATCTACTGGTCGGATGCACAGGGTCCCCTGGAGGACGTCACAGGCCATCAGGTACATGGGAAGAGCCTGGGTCCCGCATGGCTGCATTGTTGTAGGAAACATTATTCTGGGTGTTTCTGTAAGGGTATTATTGGATGAGATGAACATTTAAACCAGTGGAGTGAGCGAGGCAGATGGCCCTCCCTATCGTGGGTGGCCCTCATCCAGTCAGTCGAAGGCCTGAATAGGACAAAAGGGCTGACCCTCCCCTGAGTAATTCTGTTTCTGAATTCCTCCTGCCTGACTGCCTTTGACCTGGGACATGAGCTTTTTACTGCCGTCAGACTCAAACATTGGCTTTTCCTGGGTCGTGAGCCTCATGGCCTTTGGACTAGAACTACCCCATCGGCTCTCCAGCTTGTCAGCTCACCCGAAAATCTTGTCATCCTCCATAATCACATGAGCCAGTTCCTTACGTTCCGTCAATCAGTTAGTCAATCAATCTCCCACCCTTCCTCCCTTTCCCTCTCTCTCTTTGGCTCTCTCTTTCTATACACGCACGCACACACACACGCACACACGCATGTGCGCACACATGCACACACATACCCTATAGGTTCTGTTTCTCCGGAGAACTCTGACTGCTACAGATGCTCTTCTTCATGAACCTTTCCTCCTGATTTCTTTGTTTGTTTGTTTTTTGTTTTTTCCCGTGGCATGACTGAGGCATACGCCTGCACACTTTTCCTTCTTTCCCCTGTATAGCCCATAGTCATAAAGCCCCAGTTTCTCTTCTCTTTAATTGATGGGTTGGTCTTTTGGCTGTTAATTCTCATATTCATTCCCCAACCAGTTTTTTTTTCTGTTTTCATTTGCAGGGAGCTATATTTTTCTCAGTACCTTGCCAGTTACCTGCCATCTAGGTTCCACCAACGGAACCACTCGTGGGAGGCTGGAGGAGCGCGAGGCCACGGTGCTTGCTTTTGCGTTCTCTCCAGCAGCACATAGAGCTGCTCTGCGGCTCCAGGTTCTGAAAAACCTCCACACCCCAGCAGGCTCTCTTTGTTTCTAGCCTCCAAGAGGTAGCCCCAAACCCGAGCCTCCAGCGTACCCTTCTTCCCGCCAACCCCGAGGGTGGCGACAGCTTCCTGGTGTTAACTCCTGATTTGCCTCCCGTCCCCTGTTCTGCTTCTCAGCGCTTTCATCATCTCTGTAGCCGGTTGTCCGCATTCAGTTCCTTCTGTTTCAAAGACGCGGAGTGCTTTCTGTTTTCTGAATGGACCCTGATTGGTACAATTAAATACTTTTTCCACTCTCGCTGCCAAGCACCTGGATAAGACATTAGCTCTGTAAGAATCCTCCCCCTTTTCAGCTTCTCTTTATGACAGTTCACCTATTCACAAATAAATTAATTTTCCTCAAGTGTCATTTTCATCAGAACCCAAACCTGTCATCAGGGTTCATTCTTGTGCGGGGCATAAGATCTGGTCTCTCAGCCTAGAATTTAAGGAATTCCACAATGCTGGCGGAATTAATCTTTATAACTTCCTCCTGACATAAACCACCAGCCATTTCGATCCTGCACTGTTGTTTCTGATTCTCTGTGCTGACTCCTTTCCTGTTTGTGCTTTGCTAGTGCTTTGCCATCTGCATGGACTGACCACCTTCTTCCTCTCTACCTTCTAACTGTCCCTCATTGTTCAAGACTCGGTTTAAGCCCTGCATTTCCTGTGAAGCCCCTTCTGACCATCTTAATGCATACTGATCCCCGTTTTCCCTGAAGTGTGATATCATCATGTGCTATTTCTTATTGTTATTTAAATGTCTCATATCTGTAGATGAGGAAAAACAATCAAATAATAAGATTTGTTTTTCTAATTTTGTCTATCCTAGAATTGTTAGAGGACTTATAAGAAATGACATAGATCCTATAATATCCGAGAGATAAATAAATGTTGGTTCCCTTATTGCCTTTCAAGATTTTCTTGTTGAACGAGCTATTCTTGTTTAGTGTTAGGTGATAAATATAAAAGATGTAATACTTAGGCTAAAAATTTAATGCCAATAGGATATACCTGGAATGTTTATTTTGAATGTATTTCTTAATATAAACTCATTTTCTTCTGTTTTCTTCATTTTCTTATAATTGAATAATAGAAGTGGGAATACATTCATTCATTTATTTAACATTTATTTGTTTATTTCATACCATGTGATAGCTACCCTGCCAGCCCTGAGAACAGAATAAGGAGACCAGCAGACCTTGCCTGCCTTTATAGGGCTTGAAAAGTAGTGGGGGAAAAAAGAAAAGAAAGAACACATACAAATAAATAAAGATACTGTAGGGGAGGGAAAAACCTTCCTTCTACCCTTCTAGGTCCTGTGGCCTATCTAAGAATTAAATTGACACAAGACATTAATAGAGAAAAAAATAATTTTAATTACATATGTGCACACAGGCATTTCAGAAAAATCTGAGACTCAGGGAGCTGGCTTGATGATCGAGACTTGTGAGACAGCCAAGCTACAGAAAGGCATAGGGGGTTGGTACTTGGTAGGGGGAAAGCAAATTCGAGGAGGTAAAGGGGAGGATAGATATGGTAAATAAAGGTTGCCTTGTTTGCAGATAGGAGTCTCTCAGGTAAAAAAAAAATTATTTCTGGGAGTAGCTCTCTTCCCAATACAGATGACTTTACTAACAAAAGTTTCCTTTTTAAATTTAAATTTGCTTTATAAATTTAAATTTCCTTTACAAAAGAGGAAATCTACTTTATTTTAGGTAGGGAAAGGGGTGGCAAAAAGCTTTTCCTGTATCTACCTACTGGTTATGATTACCTTTTGCTCAAAATAATACATATGCCAAAGTGGCATATTTTGGGGTGGCATATTCTGAACCCCTTTATACAAATGATGAAAAGTGTTATGAAGAAGATAAAAAAGGTCTGAGGTTGGGGGTGATCAGAGGGGTATTGTCACTGGCGATAACTCTTAGGATGAGGCCAGATGAGGCCAGTTCGTCTCTCCTTTGTGAAGACTGGAGAGGCTGCGAGGAAGCAGGATGCTCGAAGTCCCTGAGGGAGGAAGCAGGATGCTCGAAGTCCCTGAGGGAGGAAGCAGGATGCTCGAAGTCCCTGAGGCAGACAGGAGCTGGCTCAGCTAGGGATGGAGAAAAGCCCACTGCGGTCAGAAGCGTAGTGCGTATCGGGGAGTGTGGAACACGATGTTCCAAGGGCTGGTACAGACGGTTAAACCGAAGATTCTGATAGACTGTTCCATTTAGACAAGCTTTTGTGAAAGAACTCTAGATAGTACTTTTCAGTCTCATGAGATTAACCCCCAAAACGGAATAGTTAGGTTTGAGGAGAGTTCAACTCTTTTAGAAGAATTTAAAATGAACTTCCTGAAAGATCTGGGAGATAGGTGACAGGCAAATAAGTTCAATGAAGTTGGCTGGTGCTTATTTGTTTGTTTGTTTATTTTCTTCAGTCACTTATTTTTCATTTACATTATCATGGGGCCCCTCACCAAAAACCTTTATTTTTTAAATTAAAAATGTTTTAAAAATTTAATTTTAATTTAATTTTTTTAGTTTCTTTTTTTAACTTATTTTTTCAAGTATAGTTGACATATGATAGTATATTAGTTTCAGGTGTACAACATAGTGATCAGACATTTACATACCTTATGAAGTGATCCCCCAATAAGTCTAGTAACCCCTAACACCATCCATAGTTATTACAATACTATGGACTCTATTCTCTATGCTGTTCTCTATTCTCTTTTAGAATACCTTTAAATACACTTTCAGGGACAGCATCCTTGGTTGAATGGACGGTGACAGTGTTTTATTTTTTATTCTAGTTTTTTTTTTTTGTATATCTAAAAAAAAAAATGCGCAAAGCAGTAGACTACAGTTTTGGGGAACAGTAACTGAATTTTTTCTTTTGTTCCTGGGTATTTGGTGTTACGTGCATTCTATAGCTGTCCTAAGTCCCAGCAGCTCAGGACCCCTTCTTTTTTCTTTTATCCATCATTGCAATTCTGAAGCCTGCTGCGCCTTTTTCAGTCTTCCTGAAGAGAGCTCCAGAGCCTGTGAAACTTCAGTGACTCTTTTGTCTTCCCTCTGCCGCAATGGGCTAAATGTTCTGTTGAATGGCAGGGATTATTTATGACAAAGGTTCCCTCAATGTCAATTTGTCCACAGAGGGAAGCACAGCTTCAAGGGCACGCTCTTCTCTGGATGCCAGACCCAACTCCCATTAGCAGTAACGAGCATTACGTGTGTCACTGTTGCCTTTTCTGGGCCATTGCAGCAGGGAGAGAAGCCTTTTGTCATCCATCACATCACCATAAACCCTTACTCACTCACCTCCCTCTTCTCTAAATAGCTTTGGAAACAAGAAAGTGGAAACATTCCATTGTTTGTCTCTGACCAAACGTTCTTTTCAATAATAGTAATGAGATCTTCTGAAACCAAAAGGCAGCGTTTGCTCGTCCTAGACATTGGCCATTGCTAAAGGGATTGACCCCACGGGAAGGTCAGGTTTTGACCATTTGGGGGTTGATTGTAATTTCTGGGAGCACTGGAGCCCTGACCGCTTTTGACCTAATGCAAAACAGCATTCTGCTGGGCAAGCGTTAGAGAGGCTCCATAGTTATTGCCAGGTACTGGCTAAGCCCTGCACCTTTATCATCAGACACAGTCCCCAAATCAATTGGCTTGATATGTCTGTGGATACGTATTGTTCTTGTGGTCTGTCCAACTTTAGAAATCCATCCTATGAGTGAATTCCCTACTCCTAAGACCTAGAAGGATACGAGGTAATCATTTCCCCATCTTCTTCTACAGGTAAGAGTGAGGGGGCATAAACTCCATCTTCTCTGATCATATGTATTCTCTGCAGACTTGCAATGAGAGTGAGTGACCCGAAAACATGGGGACTGTAAGAAAGCTTTCATTTTTAGCAGAAGTGTTGGATACTCTTTCTTGCCTCCCTCCTTTTCTCCTTCCTCTCCCCCTTCCTCCCTCCCTCTCTCCCTTCCCTTCCTTCTTTCCTTCCTTTCTTTTTCTTTTTCTCCTAATTACTTTGGCTCACACTTCCAGTAAAATGTTGAATGGGTTTGATTCGCTAGTATTTTGCTAAGAGGTTTTACAACTGTATTCACAGGTGGCATTAGTCTAGAATTTTCTTGTAGTGTCTTTGTCTGGTTTTGGAATCAGGTTAGTAGCAACCTCATCGTGAGAAAGTATTTCTTCCACTTCCAATTTTTGTAAGAGTGCTAAAGGAATGATATTAATTTCATATTAATTACATATTTTAATATTAACATCAAATGCTTAGTAAAATTCACCCACGAAAGCATCGGGTTCTGGTATTTTCCTTTGAAGAAGGGTTTTGATTAATAACGATCTCTTCATTTGTTATAGATACATTCAGGTTTTTATTTCCTTTTGAGTCTGTTCTCACAGTTTCTGTGTTTCTAGGATTTGCCCCTATTATTCAGGATTTGTTGTTATCTTTTTATTTCTGTAAGATCAGTTGTAATGTCTCACCTTTATTCCTGATTTTAGAAATTTGAGTAGTGTCCAGTCTACATAAAGATTTGTCAGTTTTATTGATTTTTGAAAGAAACAAGTTTTCTTTTTGTTTGTTCTCTATTTTGTTTATCTCTAACCTTTATGATTACCTTCCTTCTGCTTCCTTTGGCTTCACTTTGCCCTTCTTTTTTAGTTCCTTAAGATAGAAGGCTAGGTCACTGATTTTTAGATCTTTTTTAGTGTAGTCATTTATAACTGTAAGTTTCCCTCTAAATACTTTCACTGCACCCCATAAATTCTGGTATGTTGTGTTTTCATTGTTTTATATCTCAAGGTGTTTTCAAGTTTACCTTTGATTTCTTCTTTGACCCTTTGGTTGCTTCATAAGATGTCGTTTAATTTCTACATGTTTATAACTTTTCCAGATTTTTTTCCTGTTATTTCTTTCTAATTTCATTTCATTTTCATTGGAGAAGATACTTCATATTATTTTAGTCTTTTTAAGTTTATTGAGACTTTTTTTGGCCTAATAAATAATCTGTCCTGGTGAATGTTCCATGTGCACTTGAGAAGAATGAGCAAATTAAGAAGGGATAAATTGAAAGTCACATGTCTTTTGTGACCTAGCCTCGGAAGTTATGTCTCACCTTTTCTGCATTTTATTGGTTACACAAGCCAGCCTTGTTTGCTGTGGGAAGGATTACGTTAATGCGTGAATACCAAGTTCGAATCATTTGTTGGAGCCTGACAACCATAGTCTTTGACCTGGTTCCCTCACACGCGTGATGTATGCTCACCCTCTTCCAAGGCCCTAAGGAAGTCTCATTCTATTACAGCATTAGCGCAGAGTACAGAATATCCTTATCATGTAAGTGGTCCAGCTGTGACTGGAGCTTCTAGGGCATTTCCTTGAATACTGTTTCTTTCAAGGCGAAGATCTGTGAAGTGAAGAGACAAGTTATCTGCTGCACACATAGATACGATGCTGGGGGCCACATAGGACAGTTGCTGTAGATGCTTCTGTTCAAAGAAAGGGAGAGATGGGAGGTAGGTAGGAGTAAGAAATTTATAGCAATTCTGAGATTCAGCAGGGCACAGATGGATAGTTTCCTGAGGAGGACTAAGCTTGGGAATAACTCCTCATGACTCTTGACTCTGCCTTCTGGGCTCTCGTTTCCATCCTATGAGTTATCCCCACACCCAGCACCATGAAACATAGCCATGTTTTTCAGGTTTGTAGCTTTCTCAGAGTTTTTAAAGATTTCATTTTGTTTGTGTCTCTTCCTTTCAATCTAAGTTGTTGGTGGTATATGTCTTCCAAATTTCTTAAAAACTGTGAACCTTCCGAGAATCTTACTGGAGTTCACTTCTTAGACAAAAGCCACCTCTACAAATACCCTTACAACAAGCATCTTCTTTCCTTTAGGCTTCTGCAGAGACGGCTGGGGAGGACACTCTTACATTTCTTTGATCCCTATTGTTTTACTAGGTGGGGTTGCCTTAGAACTTCCTGAGGTCTTAATTAATTTAAAAGAGAATGCCCCCAAATCAGCATCTTAGAGCCTGGGGATCAGGGAGGGTAAAGCATCCTTAGAACAAATAAGAATTATGGTGTTTCAAGTTTCTACCACATACAACTTGTGAGGCTTAATTATTTCTCCTCCGTCAAAATAGAGAGCTTTCTCAAGTGGCACAGAGAAAGACCCTCCTCATTATCATCCACCTATCTCTGTTGAGTGTTGCGATTCACATGTCCAAGCACAGCTGAAATTCTGTTGAAATTCTAAAAATGAATAATGCATGCTATAGTGCTGTGTCCCAGAATGTGTTTTACTACCCGAATTTTGCACACATTAATATGCCTCCCAAGAAGGTGTCTTATTTATTAAGTATCACAAGAAAATGAAAGAGAAACAAGAACAGCAGAAAAAAGAAAACAATTTTGCCCAATTCTTTCAGTCCTTGGACAAGTGATTTTGAATTAGTAAATGAATCTATTTCAATATAAATTTCCTTTAGAGAAAAATCTGTTTCTCCCTGATCAACTAAATAGTGAACATTCATTTAAAATAAGACCATATTATTAGCTACTGAGAGTGCCTGCATGTCTTGGTGTGATCTGCACAAAAATCTAACAAGCAAGCAGTGAAGTGATGGAACAAGTTCTCATAGACTTGGTCCCATCTGTTGTGTGAGTTGTAAATCATGCCTTGCGTCCTTAGGGGCAAAGACACCACTCAAGACTTTACCTTAGAAAACTGTTTGCTATGGACCAATTGTGTCTACCCAAAATTCTTATGCTGAAATCCTAGCTCCTAATGTGATGGTTTTTTTAGGAGGTGGGGCATTTGGAGGTAATTAGCTCATGAGGATGAAGCCCTCATCAGTGGGACTAGCGTCCTTAGAAGAAGAAAGATGACAGCTTGCCTTTGGTCTCTCTGCTTTCTGCCACGTCAGGATACAGCGAGAAGGTGTCTGTCTGCAAACCAAGAAGAGAGCCTTCACCAGAAACTGGGTTTGCTGGTGTCTTGGTCTCAGGCTTCCTAACTCTGGAACTGTGAGATTTAACTAATTTAACAATATTTATATACCTCTGACACAAATGATTTTCCTAACCAATTATAAATTTTACCTTTGGGAGAGAAGTAAGCTTACGTATTTGTATATGTTAAAATGAATTGCAAACCTACTGTAGGCCCAGCTTTGCACTGACTGCTTAGCACATGCAGATGAGTAAGGAAGGCTCCTCGTCCTTAGCGAACATACGATGTATGGGTGAGGTGAATGCTGGGGCACAGGGAGTCATGGATCTGGTTTCTGGTTTGACAACTCAGTTCAGAAAAGTGCTAAGGGAAATTCATCACCAGTTCGTGGCCATGACCATCAATATCTCCCAGAGTTCGATTCGTACACATTAGGTTACTTTAAAGACCATGTTGAATAAACAATTGGATGACCCAGCAGGTGATGAATAGCTTTTTGCTTACTTTGGGGTAAGCCCTCTGTGATTCTCAGAAACCTCTAAATTGTTTCATTATTTAACAAGAGTTCTTGCCTCTAAGACATCAGAACCTTTTCAGGTTATAGTAAGAATTAGTTTTTCATGCTCACAGTTTTAGTGGGCTCATTTTCTTCTTGTTCCTAGGAAGGATAATAAGATAGGTTTGTCCTCCAGGCAGCTCTCCATAGGTGAGATGGTGACTGATTTGTGTGAACCTTCACTCTAAAGCAGGCCACTGCCTCCCTTAGTCTGTGATCAGGTTATTTCAAGTAGGGTCACAGTGATGAGTTGATCAGTAAAGGTTTGTTGAATGAGTGAATGAGTCATTTACGTGGGCTGATTTCCAAAGCCAATTCTCTTTGATTCTTTCACTTTCATTTTCAGCCCTGCGGCTTATTCTGTGTGCCATGCAGTTTAGTTTCTGTTTTTGAGGACATGAATGCTATGTTTTTGTCATGGCTCACTCTGTAGGTAGGCATTATCTTGAAAGGATGCATCTCTGTATTCCATGAAGTCCAGTCCTAAAGATTAGACAACACACTGGGAAGACAAACCTTCCATCTAAATACCCAGACATTGGCATAAGCAGAAGACCTTGTCTCCTGAATGACATGCCGGCTCTTGCACTTGTGGTTTATCTTTTATATGACATTCTGCTCCACATAGCCTTTGTGCCCCAGTTTGCTTACAGTTTACGGTATTAGGAAGACAACTGAAACCCTTCTAACCCACTTGTCACGCAGCTCTTTAGCAACCACAGTTTGTAAGTGCCCTGTTGATTGCCTTTATTTAGAAGTTCTGAGAACCATACCTTTCTGTTTTTCACTTTTTGAGGATAGGGTTTAAATATCTTTTTGCTTAGAGCCTAAACGAAAGTGAGTGTAAAGAGCACATTAGCCTGTCAGTTTAAACCATTATAAGAGATGGAGATGATTACTGGTACTTACATCAAGTTGGAGGCCTTCTTTTTGGCCACAAAATTGATGTTTCTTTTTTGCCCATCGTGTTGAGTGGTCAGTAGCTGCAATGGCCTGGGGGAGTTTGCAGACATCTACCATGAATAATCAACTAAATTGTCAACCCCTCTGCGTCCTAAAAGCCAATAAAGGACACATCTTGCCAACTGCAGACATGGTTGTTACTTCTGCATCATAACAGAGCGTCGCTCTGGTCCGAGGTGCTTAAAGCGGCAGTCTAGATTCTGGCCCAAAGTTAGCAAAGTTCTTAAGAGCCAAAATTTTAGAGTCAAAATGACTGGGGCTTGATTTTTACCTCTACATATTGAGTGATCGTTGCAACTTCCCTGGATTCTAGTTCCTCATCTTAATGTAAAAATAAACGTAACACAAATAGCTCATTAAATAACTGATGTCTTTTGCTACCCCCTACCCCACCCCAGCCCTGCTTTGATTAAGAACTGGCTCACGCAACACTGATGCGTCTTTGCTTTTTTTTCTCACATAGAGAATAGAGAGCTAAGTATTCAGTTTTCCTATCCACAGTCTAGCTAGCAGCAGTGATGTGACACCGTTCAGACCAATGATATACAAGTTTAAGTCTACTTGGAAGAGCTTCTGTTAGGTAGAAGGCCTTTGGCCCTTCTTCTTCCTGCCTGGGAAGTAGGTGTGATGGCTGGAGGTATGGCAGATCTCCTGCCACCATGAGGATAAAAATTGTGTGATAAGGATGGTGGGGCTTAAAGAGGATAGAAAAAGCCTGGTTTCCAACAATGACATAGAACAGACTTTCATTCAGAAAAAACTTTTATCATCCTTGATGAGAATTAGTTTTCTTGCTCTTACTATCACATTGAAACCATTACTTATAAACTGATCATCTGGTTTTGCTAAGAGGGAAGGTGCCTGCTCACTGCCTTGAGTTCTGTTTTAGAGTGATCAAATGCTGGAAGCCTCATGCGGCTCAACCTTGAATGTTTGACACAGTCCTCAGACCCAAGTCTTCCTGACTGTGAGGCGCATGTTACTTGTCACTACATTCAGGTGCTACCCCAGTGCCAGGGACTCAGCAAAATCTTAAAGAAAGTGACAGTTGCTGACTGATGACTTAAATAGGTTCTCTCTATTTTTATGTTAAAGGTCTCCTCTTTCAACCCAATCTCATACTGAGACTGAAATCAAAGGCTTCCATTAGCTTATTCTTCTCTCTGTAGAAGTGAAAACTGAGCTGCCAGTTAGCTGAAATCAGTGTTGAGCAGTGTTGGCTTTGAGTGTGCCGATGAAAGGCATGGACTGAAATTCCTTGGCTGGGCCCCATGGGATGCACACTTGTGGCCTTAGAGGCATGGCACAGGGGAACCACTCAAAGAAAACTGCCAAGTGACATCCAGCAAGAATGAGCCTCTGCCTCAGATGGCCTTGCTTGGCTCTGTAATCATAGCCCTTTTAAGGGTTCATAGCAGAGACAGCAAATTCCACATTAATCCATTTTTTAAGAACAGAAGAGATGTTGTTTGATATTAGCCAATAGGCTGTAGTGACTCAAAAATGGGTCACAGATACTGCCTTTTGCCTAGGTCGAAGGCCAAAAACATACTGGGCATTGTGTCTAAAAGGAGATTATTTTAGTCCAGCTCCACACTGCTTCAGACCTCGATTCGGTAGCTTAGTAAAGCACTGTGTTCTGTGGAAACAGAATCTTGATGTCCTCCTATTTACACAAATTCTGAGGCATTTGTTTTAGACACAGAGCTATATTTCTTAAAAGCTCTCGCGTATTTCCAATAACATAATGAAGAAACCCTCAATTGGGCATTAATGATAGTATATGCTTCTGGTTAAATTTTTCAAATAGAATTGAGAGGTAGAAAGCAAAAAATAAAAATCCCCTATCTCATAGTCCAAATCCTTAGAGGTTATCACTTTTTAACATTTTCTTGAGTAGTTGTACGGAAACCTTGTGAAATTGGCCAAGCATATTATTATGGATCAGATTGTATCCCATGGAAAAGATATCTTGAAGTCCTAACCCCCAGTACCTCTGAAAGTAACCTCGTTTTGGGTCTTTGCAGAGAGTAGTTATAATGAAGTCGTTAGGCTGGGTCTGATACAGTATTGATTGGTTATAAAAAGGGAACATTTGGAACCAGAGATAGAAGCACATAGAGAGAATATACCATGTGCAGATGAAGGCAAAGATCGTGGCGATGCTTCTATAAGCCAAAGAACACTGAAGGTTGCCCAGCAAACCACTTGGAAGCTAAGTGAGAGGCATGGAGCAGCCTCCCTCATCTCTCTTAGAAGGAACCAGCACTGTGGATACCTTGATTTTGAATTTCTAGCCTCTGGAAGTGTGAGACGATAAATTTCCATGGGTAAGTCACCCAGCTTACAGTATATTGTCAGCCCTAGCAAACTAATATACATGTAGAAATTGATATTGATATAGATGTAGGTATATATATAAATAATATTGCCTTATTTACCATTTCATTTCTTTCCGAATCACAATTCATTCTGGTCCCTCTTTGCATCCGTCTGGTTTCAGTAACTCTATGCCTGATATTTTCCCCAGTATAATGAAAGTCGAGATTCAAACAATATGGTTATCCTTATAAATCCTTCCACACTTACGAGCGTATGAATCTGGCTCTGGATGTATGGCCACTATTTTGTAGTTTTTCATAAACTACTGAATGTCCAGTAGATGCCAAGTACTTTGCGATGGTTCGGGGATGCAGAGATCAGTAAAATAAGGAGATAATGCTCAGCAATATTCATGATCTAAGCACTTGATGCTAACTCTTCTTAAAGCGACATCCTAGGTCAAGAAGAGTAGGGAAATGCAAATGTCAGCCCATCAAAGTTAGGAGAAATTATCCATTAAGATCATCAGATTTTTTTTCTGATCCTATACGCAACAAGCAATCTTTTCCATCTTCATAAAGTGTCTTATATAGACTTCCTCATGGGACAGGCTTGACTCCTGGCAACGTACGACAGATTTGCTCATCACTGTGTCCCCCGTGTTGAGTTCACTGCCTGGCTCATAGTGTGTACTCATTAAATATTGGTTGCATTTGATTAAATATTATACACAGTAAATATTTGTATAGTAGAAATTTCTAAATAATTATTTACAAATGATGTTGTGTGCCTACTGTGAGTCAGAAATTAGGCTAAGCACTTTTATATGCTAAAATTAAGATTTCTCATGGTAAATTAGCATTTTGACATTGATTTATGAAGTAATCGATTTATGAAGAATCTCATCATTTCATCACTCCAGACAAAATCTAGTTCCTGAATTTGTAATCCCAAGGCCCAGACACTTCTTTAAATTTTCAAGCACTTTGAAAAGTCCTATTGAGCAGTTTTTCAAACTGTCTAATTTATTCATCATTTATTCATTTGGTCATCTATTCATTCAGTTATTTCCTCAAATCTTCCTTCATTTGATCTTCTTTTCATGCTTTTATCAGACAACAATCGCCTGCATCTATGATGTTTCAGGAGCTATTATTAGTACTGAGTGAGGATTCAAAGCGATTAGGATGCCCTTGCCCTGCAGGAGCTAATACACAATATCTTCTTTAAAACGGTTGCTGGGGGTCACGCCCCTGGGCTGTTTCGAAGGTAACACTCAACACTGAGGGCCTCTTGCTCCCCACCAGGCCCGTTTCCACGGCAAGGCAAGTGCAGGAGCCTGAGAGC
The DNA here is from genome assembly GCA_003508835.1 of Eonycteris spelaea. Lineage (NCBI taxonomy): Eukaryota > Metazoa > Chordata > Mammalia > Chiroptera > Pteropodidae > Eonycteris > Eonycteris spelaea. The sequence continues at coordinate 4,476,397 of PUFA01000077.1, forward strand.
TGCATCCCAGGCCCAAACTCCAGGCCCTGACGGCCCAGGCTCACAGGAACGCGAGAGATTCTGCAACTCATTCAGTTGCAGAGAATTTTAATGAGGTCTTCAGGGTAGGATGTTACATTTTTTTTTTTTCCGGTCATGAAAGGGAAACTGTTTTGGTAGCTATTTTGAGGCAGACTCTACCATCCTGTTGCGCTGCAGTATTTTCAGGAGCTGTTTAAGATTGGATGTCTCCTTTGAGAATTACCGAGATTTCGGAGAAGCGTGGAGCTGGTGTCCCACTGCACAGCTGTCAGTGCGTGGGTGCCCCGCCCACGTGAAGAGACACTGGAGCCAGCGTGTACTCACATATTTGATGTGGTTTTGCAGAAAGAGCCCCACGCGACATGCCTCTGCGTGGCAGCTGTTGTGGACCGAATCCTTGCGTCATCGTTAATTTCAGAGTTTTCAAGACTGGAGTGAGGTCCAAAGGAGCCTTTTAAAAAAGTTAGCAATTGGCGGGACACCGATCATTTTAAATGCATGCCTCCTCCCTACATTTAACTAACATTTATTGACCGTTTCTCATGTGGACTAGATACTTTCACTGACATTAGCTTGGTTACTTCTCAAACCAGCACGTTGAAATAATAATGTTACAATTTCATTTCTATAAGTGAGAAAATAGAAGTTTAGAAGCTTAAAGAGCTGTCCCAAGTTGATCAGGCTATTTTGGACCATGACTAAATGTCATAACATGCACCATAACTATTCTTTTCATTACCAGTGAAGACAGTGTTCTTCAAGTTTCTTTGCTCTTTTTCCAATTTCCTTCCTTTTCTTTTTCTCCTTCTTCCTTCTGTCCTTCCTTCCTTCCTTCCACTTACCCGACTCTTCTCAGACTCTCAGTGGATTCTCACCAGCCATAAAAAGTTGCCCCCTATTAACAAGCAACAAAGAACATATTTCAGAAATATAGACAGATATCAAAATGGATAAGACCCTTTTCTGTCTTTGGTAGAAAGTAAAAATAAGGGTGCGTAAATATAATTTGGGAAGCCATGTCTTCTCAGCTGGTTGCAGGGTCCGAACGTTTTCAGGGGTACCGTGTTAGTATTTCTCTGTGGAAATTTCTACATTGATATGGGAGCAAGGGCTTGGAGAACTAGGGTGGCAAGAATCCTCCAAATCAGAAAAACAAAACAAAAACAGTACTTTTTACGTGTCAGGGCTGTTCTGAGGGCTTACATATATTTATTCATATGATCATCACGACAATCTCATTTTACAGATGAGGAAATCGAGGCATTGGGAGAATAAGTGACTCATCTATGGTCACAGGTCCAGAAAATGGCACAACTGGGAGGCAGCCTTAGTCGATCTGTCATTAGCATCCATACTCAACCACCATAATCTTTGTTCCTCTTCTGCTAAAGCCACTTCAACTACTTCACCATCTGCTTTAGGGCAGGACATAGCAACACTTCTCCTAAATAATTGCCATGAAACCTAAGCTTGAGCAGTCACATAGCCCCCATTTTGACACGTCTCTAAGTCACTTGGTGGTTTAAAATGTGTGTGGCACTTCCCGCCCAGCTCAGGGGTGGCTGTGATCACAAGGAGCTAGTCCAGGGCCTTGCTGTGTTTGTGTGGTTTTTCCTTGGGCAAAACAAACTCATCCAGTTGTAGGAGACAAAGCTGGGCTTGAGAGTGTGGAAGGGAGGGTCTTTCTCTACCGTCAAGGTCCTGGGGGACTTAAGACGTAATGAGAAAAAATGGTTCTGTCGCAGTATGCTGTTGAGTTTGCAAACACTTTCCACCTCAGCCATGCTAGATTGCGGGCGTGCGTGGGAACGTGGCTAAAAACGTGTGCCAGTGAAGGCAGCCGGGGAAACTACCGAGTCTGTAATTCGAGAACGGACTCCGTGGTGGGAAAGGCGGATGAGCTTCCGTAGCGGCAAACCCTCCGGGATAGAGAGCTTCTGTCCTCACAGAGGCTCTTTCTGCGCCGTGGCCCATGCCTGCTGACCACAGCAGCTGCCCTGAACTGGGCTCCTCCTTGACTTCGTGGCTCTGGTGACCAGAGGCACGTGGCAGCACAGCGAGATGCGTTGGGAGTGATTTTGCCAAGAAGCCCAGATGGCATTCGCCCTGAAACAGTGACAGCTGCAGCCACATTGACATTACCCCGCCACCTGTGGGACTGACGCAAGGCCAGGGCTAGGTATTTGGATGGGGGAAGGCCCCGCAGAGGACTGGGAACCTGGAAGAGGCAGGATAAAGCTTCTTAGGATGACGGCTGGAGCCAGAGAGGCCAGTTGAATTTAAATATTCAAATAGCTGGGCTGGAAATGACTTGGTCCCATGGTTGGCAGGTACGCGGACACCAGTGTGACCAGTTTTTACCGCAATCTGTAGAATCTGTTCTCAAGCCCAAGCATGAACATGCTAATTAAAGAGAGTGAGAGCCCAGTTTTACCAGCATGAGGTATCTGCCCCTCTGGGCTATCTGATAACCAAAAGGAGCACGGAGCTTGGCAGCAAATGCAGTTTTACTGTGTTTTGTAATAGACATATTCGGGCAGAGAAGGATGACCTAAGATGCGAGTTGGGGTTGGTCCAGTGTTTAGGAGCCATTTCTCTATCTTATCTCCCTTTCTAAAATATTCAGGCCAAGTCCGGTCAGGCTGTCATGGTAAGATAAATGGTCACTTGCCTAAAGGCAGCGGCCTCCAGGGACACTCACTATTCAGAGATTGTCTCAAAGTCTCTGTTTTAGGAGTGGCCAACAGCAGTGAAATGAAACTAGGCATAGTCTCTGAACTTGAAATTGTGACCGTGCTGTACTCCGTGGCTCTTTAAGTGCCTGCCTCCCCACAAACTCCCTTTTGAGAGAAGGACCGCACGTAACTGCTTACTTTAGTGTTTGCCCACTGAAACGCCTATGAGGGGCAGGGGTGTAAATAAGCGAGCGAAGTTCGTAGACACTAGTGAGCGGACGGTAGGGAGATTCCGGGACTGTGCCGAACTGGAGATCCCAGGCCTTTCTGAGGGCCCGGTCACTACTCAGAGTGTGTTGACTGTGGCTAGTGTTTTCTGATATTTCAGTTTTTCAAGGGAAACTGGAAGCCTGGGCTTTCACATGAAATCTCCTTATTTCAAACTGTGGGTTGATCCTTAAAGTAAAAATAAAATATGGTATGCGCCAGTCGTGCAAATCAAATCCAAGACTTATCTGTGGCTGGTTCCAGCCTCTTTGTTGCGATCACGACCGTGCACTAAGGTTTGGCATTTCGCCCACAGCACCCCTGTGCCGCCTTCAGCTGATTGGAGAGGAAATGGCACGGAAGTCGTGGGAGCCCAGGTTACCCCTGGAAATACAGTGGCCGCGGGAAGCGTCCTTCTCAGCAGGGAAGCCCTGCGTCGGAAGGGCACTGTTTAGCTCAGTCAGGTCCTTGCCGTCGGGGAATTGGAACAGAAGACGCAGGGAGAGTTAAACCATCGTATTAGAAGCAGCAGCAGAGCTGAGAATCGCCCGGAAGCCTTAATGGCAGAACATTCAAATTGGATGCCTGCTGCCAAGAGGCGCGGGACAGAATGCTTAGCACCTTCGGTGTGTAGAGTGGCTTGCTGGAGCTAACGGTTCTGAATGCATGTCAGGTGTTTCTTAATGTTCTGTTTCATTTTACGATGAAACTCATTGACCACAGTAAACCTGGATATGTCAGGAATCTTGTGATTCCAGAGATGCTGGTCGATGCAGGAATTCGTGGTCTGATACGTGTGTTTGTTTGTAGTAAGACCACCTGCTCATGCTCCTAGTGCTGGGCTCCGGCAGCCCCGGGGCCCTGCCCCACCTGCTGATTGGATCAGCCGGAGCAACCTCTGCAGCGTTGGACCAACCAGATCCTATACCTTGGGAGTTTGAAATCATGTGAGTTCACCCATGATGAATGCGTGACGGGACCACGTATGCTCAAGACTTGTAGCTCCTCTTTTGGATGGCCATTTCCAGTAAAGTTAATTAGCATAGAGTGGCATCTGCTTCCTTTTCTAGCCTCATCACTCACCAATCTCTGTGACAGGGGCTCTGCGCCAGGCATGCTGGCCTGCCTTCTGGTCCGTGTGAAGCTGTGATCAGTATTACCCTGGGCCATTGCATGTGCTATTCTCCCTTCTTGGTGACTAGGTTAGCCCCTATACAACTTTTCAGGTTTGAGCTCAAATGTCACTTTTCAGAGAAATCTGTTCTTATGCTTTAAATCAGATCAGCATCCTGCCATTCTCTCCTCCCCACTTGTTAGACACTTCTGTGGCACTGTATATTTTCTGTTTGTTCAAAAAAGTCAGTTTACAATGGCCCTTCATGATGGCTTTTCTTTCTGAATCCTTTCCCTGTTCCAAAAGTGGTTAAAAGCATTATTCTAAGGTCAGATTTCTGGGTTCAAATCCTGGTTCCACTATTTACTGGGTATGCAACTTCATGTTATTTAAGCTCCCTCAGTCTTAATGTGGTCACCTACGAAACCAGAAGACGTTCTTCATCCTCACGTGGGACAGCCATTGAGTTTGAGAGATCTTCCCATCTTTTTTTTGTGCACTCAAATTATACTTGCAGAAGACTGATGCTTTTTGCAATATCAATTTAAATGTTTTCATTTCTAGTAATTCTGCTACACAGGTAACAGAAAGGAGAGGCTGAGCTCATTGTCTCAAGAAAATAATAGCCTATTAGGAAAAACGAAGAACCTTTTTTTGATTTGTGTATTTCAAAAGTGTAGGCATTAACGGGAGACCTGAAAGGGTATGAGTGAACAGACCAGCCCAGATTTTTTGGGAGAATGCAAATAAGGAAATGGATCTAAGCATCCCCACTTAGTTTCCTGAAGTTCTGTGTGGCTTGGGTACAGAGAATGATTCCCAAGTGCCTAGAAGTTAGACAGGAGAAATCCTATGCTCAAGAAGAGAGACAACATACCCTAAATGTGAGTGAATCAATAATTGAACACCAGGAAGGAGACCTAAGAAGGGAGACAGCTCAATAGATGCCTGCGAGGTTAAATAACAACCCAAATCAGGTGCCTTCACCCAAACAACCCTGACTTAGCACTCCAGGTAACCCCCCAATTAGAGATAATCCCCTCCAAAGGAGAAGAACCCTTTAATTGCCAAGATTAAACCCCTGATAACATGGGAATTTGCCATAGAAATAAAATTCAGAAATGAAAACATAAATACTTCTTGTACATTTGAACTTGAGACTAACTCTTACTTATTTTCTAAAGAGAATAAATACATCATGAGGTTGTCTTGAAACAGTTTGGTGAAGAGCTTGTCTTTTCTGCCATAGTTCACAATGGCCACTCTAGAGGTAACTAGACCGTGTGTAGCCACTTCAGCTCAAGCCCCTCCCTGAGTGGTCTTGTCAGCAATGGCAAGGGTGACGGGTGACTATACCTTATTAACAGTTATGACAGCTCTGGCAAGAAAGGCCACTTGGGACCAGTTTCCTGGAAGAGTGACTGGTTTGTGGCAGACACTTTAGGATTTTACGAACTCCTTAGAGATAGGGTGTCTTGGCCCATGAGGCTTTGGGGAGAGAAGCAGGACGTTTAAGTGGATTATGTTCCTTAATATACAGTCCCATTGGGTCCTCTGATTAATTTCCATGTCGGATTTGCTTAGCATTTTTAGGAGATCGTGGTTAGAGATTTAGCACTGTGTGCGTGTGTTGAGAGACTTTCCGGCAAGGCTGGATGCCCATAAAGTGTAAGTTTAAAAGCAGAGGATTGTGCAGAGTGGAGAAATTTTAATTCTATCTTCGCTGCATTAATACACTGAGGCTGATGAGATTTTTGGTCTTCTTGGTGAGGCCAGAGGACAGTTTAAATCTTTTGGGCCACATTTTAAGAGCAGCACATACAGAATAGGAAGCAATCAAGAAAGTGAAAAACATGTTCTGTGAAAGGTGGCCGAAGGATCTGGGAATATTGACCCATAAGAAAGAAGAAGGCTCCAGGAGACAAAATTGCCAGCCTTAAATACTCAGAAGCCTGTCACTTGGAAGAGGGGCAGCACTTATTCAGCAAGGCTCCAGGACAGAGCTAGGGTGACCAGGTAGGAGTTAGAGGAAGACAACATTTAATTCACTAACTAGAGCAGACGACTGAAGTTGAGTTGCCGGAAGACTGGATGGGCTGAGTTCATGGTCAAACAAAAAGTGAAGCACAAGTCTGCAGGGACATTATAGAGACCAGGTGGTGCAGTGCAGTAGTTAAGAGTTAGAGAATTGGATTTTAATTTTGGCTCTTACCAAATATAGGGTATATAGCAAGTTGCTTAATTTTTCTGCTTCGGTTTCCTAATTTTTAAAATGAAGATAATAATGTTTACTACATAATTGTTGGCAAGGGTTAAATGAAGTAACTTTAATTCTTAGTTGTCTAGAGTGTCTGTGTGTGTGGTGTGTGTGTGTGTGTGTGTGTGTGTTAGAGAGAGAGAGAGAGAGAGAGAGAGAGATTGACTGACTGACTGATTTCTGATCCCCTCTAACTTGACGTTCTGTGATTCTAAAGGCTTTGGTAGAGAAAAGTTGAAAGAATGAACTATTCTTCTGCGACCCTTAGGTACTCGCCAGTATGTTGAAATGGATGTAAAAACCTGTGAAAGTGTTCCAGTTTCTTGCGAAATTGTTTTGACATGGTTTTTCGCAATCAAAAATTCAGTGTGTAACAAGCGGGAAATACTGGACACCCATCCTACTGCCACCCAAGATCGAAAAACGCCCCTCACTTTGCTGGTGTGGAATGACGTATGACCTACCGAGGACTTGAAAAAGACAGAGAGGGATGAGCGATCACAATTTGGTCCCTTGGTTAATAGTGTGATTTGATTGTGTTTACATATCAGACTTGTGTTTGGGGACCTCGGAGGCTCTGTGTGCGTTTATCAAATTGCAAACAGCACCATTTGTGCATGGCTGGTGATAAAGCGCTACCACACAGCTGAATAGCTTTCCCAGTAGAAGATGATTACTTCCCAAGATAAAAAGCTGGCTCCCTGATACCCAAGCAATTCATCAATCTGATGACAAAACAAAACAAAAAAAAAGACAAACCACTCTTCTGGTGTAGCGTGGAGCAAACCATTGGTGGATTGACTGGGTTTTGGCTGTGAACACAGCCAAAGCAGACCCGAGACAGCATGAGGTGTTTGTGGGAATTTTCATCATAATGGGATCGTTCCCTGCTAAACTTCTTTATGGTGTCCCATTTGCTCCCGAGTTAACTGTGGGGATGGGAGTTAAGTGGTCACATCATCATTAGGAGTAATGGGTTTGTTTGCTAGCAGAAATTGCGGTTTTCATTTCCATTTTGATGGCACTTTTCAGTTTGCAACAATACTTACATGAGCAGGGAAGGTTTGATTTGTAAAGGAAGAAACTGTCCCGATGCCAATACACTGTGTAGGAGACATCTCAAAATCTGAGAGCATCTGCTGTTTGAGTTTCGTTTTTCTAGCCACAGATAAGGTGGGGTAGAATGACCCCGAGCTTTGAAGTTAGAAAGAACTCATTCATTTGTTCATTGAGTCAGCATATTTGCATTGAGCTCGTTTTAGGTTAGGCTCTGGGGTTACATCAACAGACTGACAAGCTGCTTGTTCCCACAGACATTCTAACTTAGAACAGCAGAGGTGGAGGGGCCAGACAATACATATATTAATATTAATATTCTTCAAATCTTGGCCTTTGTATTTGCTATTTTTGTGACCCAGAGGAAGTTATTAACCTAATAATGCTTCACACACAGCCGGACTCAGCAGATGATAGTTTTCTTGCATTCTCTACTCCTGCCTTATAGGGCCCTAGAAAAGGAGCAGTCTGGTTTCTTTCTGGGTTTGGTTGATCCTTCCCTTGGGCCAGACAAATGAAGACCCTTATACCTACCTCTAGGATGCATTCACGTCTTCTTTAACTTTCCTGCGAGGGTCTCTCTTTTCAGTTCCAGATCTAACCAACCTCCTTTTTCTCTCTTTTACCTTGCCAAATAGAATACTTCCAGATGAACTACTTTCAACCCATGAATGTTATTTTTTCAGAAAGTCTACTGCAAATAGCTTGTCTTAAGTGCAGTTTTAGCTGTCTCTTTTACTGAGTTTCCACAAATTAAGATGTTTAAAAATATCTATGAAGGGTAGTAGTTTTGATAACCACCTTCCAGGAGGCATAACTTGTTTTGGGGTGCTGTTAGGATGATTGTGTGGTTGCCTTGTTAGAGCATGGGATGTAGAAGAAGGGATAGTGAATTTATTGATGGAGAAACAAATTTCATTATTAATAATTATAATTTTGTGTGCAAACATGATTTATGACGGATAAAACATATCATCGATAATGAAGTTTCTCAAATAAAATATGTCTGGAGTTCCAAACAATTGAATTGAAACAAATAGCTGTACCACATTCTGCCCTTTGGGAAGTTGAGAGAATGAATATGATGTGAATTGAATATTCCTTCTCCCACCACCCTTCCCTTGCTCTGGGTACTTATAATCTATATATGTCATCCTTAGTATAGGTTCCATGTGAGATACCAAAACCGTTTCTCCTTGAAAACTGAGTAAATCTCTATTATGTGGCAAAAAACATTTTAAAGTATGAACACAGCTCTCACTTTCTCCAGGAGATACTCATATTGCTCTGGTAGCTCTCAGCCCAGCTCTTTAGTTGTGTTAATTGGACCAGGTGCCACAGGAAAGCTGGAAAGGCCTGGAGGAAGCAGGAGGGATTTCCAGTGGACAAGGCAGAGGTAGTGACAGGAGGGAAAACAAACACCCAGGTGAGATGAAGGGACCCCGAGGCAGAGGGCCTGCCGGGAGAGACCTTAGGAGTTTGGAAGAGGGTGGGACAATAGATTTTGTAGGTCGTCTGGCTCTGCATTATAAATGTAATTTACTCCTGGCCTTCTTTTAAGAGATGATAGATATAAATTCCATTCCAATTATCGTGGCAGCTTTTGGGTAAGGTGGGTTTTTTTTGTTTTGTTTTGCTTTGCTTTTGCATGCACTAATGAGTGGTCAGGCCTCAGAGTGGCTTGATAAAGTTTAATTTTGAAAAAAGCAATAAAGGGCAGGTTCGTCCCTTTACACTCCCTGTTTCTCCAGGCATCCTTCGAGATAGTTCCTCAGTGTTGGGAAGACATCGCTGAAAATGCAAGGACTTTGAAGTTAGACAGATCTTGCGTTGAATGCTAGCTGTGTCTCCTAGGGTAAGGCACGTCACCTCTGTAAGCTTCCGTTTCCTCATCTATTATAAGAGGCCCTACCATGTGGGGCCGTTGTAATCACTAGAAGAAACAGGCACCTAGTAAAGATCCTGAGAACAGATGGCCCATTCAAATTAAGAAAATTTGTGACAGTGTAATAGCAGGAATATTTTTAAAAAATGTGTAGGTGGTATGGAGGAAAACCATAAAAGATAGTGCGGTACTCTGGGGGTACCAGCTTCAGGGCTGGGAGTCTGAGTAGGAGAGCTGGGACAGGGAAGTCTGGGCAGAGAGAGCTCCCAGAGAGGTCCGAGACCTGCGGAGAGATGTCCGCCCTTGGCAGCCGCTGGGAGACTGGGAACTGAGTGGCACAGCTCCCCTTCTGCTCCCCTTTCTTCCCCTCGGTCCCTCCTCTATTGGCAATTCCGTTTCGTAAGCGAGTCCATTCAAGTCCCAGGAGCGGAGAAGGATGAAGAGTGGGGCTGGGCGCAAATCGAACATATCCATCGTGCTCAGTGACTGTTATTTCCCACCTCTCTTTTTCCTCCCTGATAGCGGGGGCAAGAGGGTTCTTTCCCATGGAAGAGTGAGCATACCGTGGAGCTGTTACTAGTCTCTAAAAGGCTGTGCCTGACATGTGAGTTCTGTACGTTGTGACACATACAGTCATTTTTATTTAAAGGCTGGTGGAAGATGCACAGTTGGTCTAGTGGCTGGCTCTCCACAAGACTCAGTGATGAAGAGAACTTGCTATTTGGTCAGATATAAACAGGAGCTCTTGTTTCAACAGTGGCTTTTCGAGTTTGCTTCTTGGCATCAAGCTGACTCTGGCAGAGGGCATCACATGAACAGGGCACATGCCCAAGCATGCAAGCCAGTCACTGCTTATTGGATGCATTTTCACCCTCTAGCCCATGACCCACAGGTAATGGCAAAGCATCCTGTCAGAGTATGTACTGTGGCCCACTTGGATATTTTCCAAATTTGTAAATGAAGGCCACCTTTGGAAAAGAATGTTTTGTTATCACTGGCGGTACAGATTCATAAAGCTCTGACCTTTGGATAAATAGCTCTTCTCCTAAAAAAAAAAAAATCCTTCTCCTTTGCCTCCCATAGTAGGGTGACTGGTGTCCTCCCAGCCCTGCTAGAAGAGGATATGTGCATATCCTAATCCCCTAACCCTGTGGATGCTACCTTATTTGGGAAAGGACCTTTGTAGAGGTAACTAAAAATACCGAGATGAGGAGATCATCCTGATTTATCTGGGGCAGACGCAAGGAGCAGACATGTATATGAAGACTGAGGCAGAGATCAGTGTGATATGGCCACAAGCCAAGAAGTCAGCAACCACCAGAAGCTGGAAGAGTCAAGGAATGGATTCTCTCTCAGAACCTTCATAGGGAGCATGGCCCATGCTGGAGACATCTGGCCTCCAGAATTGTGGAGGAGGTAATTTCCATTGTTGCAAGCCAGCAAGTTTATGGTATTTGTTACAGTAGCCTTGGAAACTGATACACCTTCTATGCAACCATTTGTGCTGACAACTGACTATGAAGCGGATCAAGTCCTAGCTGCCCGAGGAATTACAGAAATAGTGCAGAGAACAAATATCTTAGAAAGTATTTTTCCAAAGGTTATGAGACGCCATCTCAAATCTTAGCAAGTTATGCTATCCAATTCGTTCCTTAAGCACTTGCAATGAAACATCATTATGTTGAAAGAGGGGCAGAAGAAAGAGCATTGAAGGAAGGAATCCTACGTCCGAGATTCTGGTACTGCTTTGCTCACTGGGTGTTTGACCTTGCAGAAGTCATTGAAGTACTCCACATCTAGGGTTTCTTATCTCTAAAATACTTGTCCCATCTACCTTGCAGAGTTGTCAGGAAGATTATATTATACAAGGCATTTAAGAGTAAAGTGCTGTCTGTTACAGTGTAAAATGTTATATATCGCATTATTCGTAATATAAACACAACATATATTTGTTGAGTTAAATTGGATCCTACTAACTGAGAATTCATAATGATCTGGAACAGGGAGGCATAAGAGTCAGGAAATCTGAGTTGTAGCCCTGGCTGTGCCGTGAAGTAACCTTGGACAAATTACTGAACTTTGTAGGGACACAGTTTTCACAGTTGTTAAATGAAGGAGTTAGAGTGCATAATCTCTATGGTAGCTCCCATATCTCTGATTCTATAGCATTTCAAGAAAATTATGGTCAGCAGGCTGGTTCTCTCCCTTGGTGAGCTTGTTCTTTCATATGGATGAAATTTCTACCGAGTTCTGTCAATCCTGAACTCGTCTGCTGAGCTTCAGATTTAGATAGTTATTTGAGTGCCACACCACGTGTCAGCTGAGCTTCTCTGAATGTAAGGGTTAGGCAGAATAAAATTTGCTTACATTAAAAGAAAAAAAAAGGGAGAGAACGTAAAAGTAACAGAGAATTTATTGGCTCACTTAATTGGAAGTCTATGAATAGAATTAGTCGTGGCCACAGCTCGATTTATGGCTCAAATAAAGTAATCTAGATTGATCTTCTGTATCTGAGTTCTGCTTTTCACAGGGTTGACTGGAGTCTTTGACTTCATATGGTGCAATGGTGCTGTCACGGTCTTTCTTGATTACATATATCAAAGGAAAGTAAAAGTCTTTTTGCAAGATGCATAGCAAGAGTATAATTGCATCTCATGGACTTCGATTGGCTGATATGCCCATTTCTGAAGTAATCAGTATGACCAGAAGAAATTCAATGCACTGATGGGCAAAAGTCTGAGTCATGTGATTGATTGCTAAGTCAGGGACTCAGCTAGTGGTATGTTGGAGCCAGTTATTACATTTCAATTATTTTCTGACCTAGTTGTTAAACTCTTGGCAGCATTAAATTGGAAAAGGTAGGAATATGTACACCACAAATTAGAGACATTGCATGTCTGTCTGTCTGTCTGTCTGTCTGTATTATGCATGCATGTATGTATGAGAGATGCTTTACCAGCCTACCACTGCAGCACTCAAGCATAAAGTCTGAGAGTAGGTGAGGCTGTTGTCAAAGGAGGCTGTTATCAAAATAAGAAGACTAAATGCTAAAATGGCACAAAAATAACTATACACTAAACCTGAAAAATGAAACTCAGAATGTCCAATGTTGGACTCACTCTTGTTCCTCAGTCTGCTTTTTCATGGATTTCCTATCTTATCGGTAGTTATCACTCCAATCAGACACGTAAGTGCCTGAATATAAGAAGGAAAAAGTCAGGAAGAAAAGACAGTGGCATCCTGGGCAAAGAAAACAGGAAGTACAAAGCCATAAGGTAGGATGAAAAAAAATGCGTTCCGTTTGGTAAAATAAAGGAGGCCTTAAACACTAACTGAAGCGTAATGAGTGGGGGAGAAACTGACTAGGTGAAGTGAGAAAGATAAGCCGGCATCAGGTCGTGCATCCCGCGAGCCACAGTAAGAGATTTCCTTCTAAGTACGATTGGTTATTATTGAAAGACTTTAAAGTAGAGGAGGCCTGGGGTCTGACTTGCATTTAAACTTGCTGTTGCTGCTGTGTAGAGAACGTATTGCAGGTTGGTGGGAAGCAGGCGGGAAGGAGAACTGAGCATGAGATGATCTTGCGTTGGATTAGGGTGGGGGCAGTGGACATGGAGAGAAAAATGAATGTGTGGGAATGAACCTTATAACTTGTAGGACTCCGATGTGGGGGTGAAGGAAGAGGAGGATTTCTGGCTTTGGTACGTGGTTTGCACTTTATTGTAACGCACTGGGGAGTCACGGAAGGTTTAGCAGGGGAGTGTTTCTTCCTGCCAGGGGCCTCTCTAGGAATCTCCCAATGGAATGAGTATCTCCCTCCTCTGCGTGTATATGGCCTGATAGTTTCGACTCTTACAGGGAAAGTGGCATAAGGTTTGGACTAAAAGCGTAAGAAATTTGGGGGCTGAATCGATGTGACTTGATCTGGGTCTCATCTTTACTTCATGTGGAATATAAGGCTTGGATACGTCTGTGCAACTCTGTGGCTGTGACGTCTTCAGATATGGGTAGTATCTATGTTATGTTTGTTTAGGTGATTAAATGAAGCACTGGGAACAAAGATCTGGCAGGTTTTGGAATGTGATTTCCTTAAACATTATTTCGTTGTAATGTTGATGAGATACTGTGGGTAAAATTGGTTTCATTGTCTACTGTTTCACTTCAAGTCACAGAACTTATCGATGGCATTAAGTGAGGAGTCTGTACTTTAGGAAGGATAAGAAGAAATTCTAGCTTTAAATTCAAGAGAGTGATACTAATTAATTACATCCGATGTTTATGGAGCCCGTGCCATGTGCCAGACACATCCTAGATGCTTCACTCTTCATAAAAGCTTCGTGATTTTGTTACTTTTGTTATCCCCTTTACAAGTGAATAGAGGCACACAGCTTAAAAATGTACCCCAAGTTATATTGCAACACTTAACTTGCATAGAATTGTTTTTCTGTATCCCTGTATTTTCCTCTTGCTCTCAGGCATCAAGAATTGTGTGTGTCTTGCTCACAACTTTCTTCTCCATCCCTGGCACACTGCAGAAGGCTATTCATATATGCCGAGGGATTGAACCGTCAGGCGTTGACTCACAGGTCCACGCAGCTGAACTTGGAGTGTCCTTAGCCACTGGGAAGTGGGTCAGCTCCATAATGAGATCAGATCCTCACATGGTCAATCACTGCTGCCCACTTCGAAGTGCAATGATTTTGTGGCTAATGTGCTTGTGTTGTTTGGTTTCAGAAGCTTAGCAATGGCGCAATAAAAACGTCTATTGACAAGACTACTCAGGGAACGGTATATTCTAATCACTGCGGTGGAAAAGAAAGCTCCTTTGTTCAAATCCTTTTGGAAGATCTCTATAAATGTAGTGGCCGTCTGTTCTGCCTTGGTAAGGCTGTGCAGTGAATATGATTTGTCTTAAAACTGAAAAGACAATGATTCTCATATCTTACAGTCATTTTGGTCTTTATTCTAAACATGGGTGTTTTGGAGAGGAGGATGTGGGAGGAGATTGGGCTAAAAGTATTCTGAGATGAGGTCCTACCTTGAGATGCTTACTTAAAAATAACATAATGAAGCAAACTTATTTTTCTTTATGTTCTCTTAAAAATGGAGTGATGGAAAAGGAGAAATTAATGAAAGATTCTGGTCAATCTTCAGGCTTCCTTCAAATCTCAGCTTAATTTTCTCCTCAAAATGACTAATTTTTACTTAACCAGAACTTTGCTTGTTCGGTTTGGTTTAGTATGTGTAACTTTTCACTGTTCTGTAGTGGAAGAAGGAAGAAGGAGATGGCAGTTACTAATGAGGAAAGATTTAGAGAATGGTTTGTTCTGTATCCTTCAGAGAGAGTCTCTAGTGTATTGCCATGGGAGCAAAGTGCACTGTGATGGAAGGGGACATGATGTGATTTTCGCAAGCACCGAGAAGGTCCTTCTGCCAAAAATAGACCCACCTGCTTGTGGATGTCTCGCATTCCTCACACTGGGGACACTGCCAGAAAGGCCAGCTGTTCCTTCAGATATTCTTCCCACAGGCTGGCTGAGACCTGAAATTCCAGCCTTGAACTAAAGGCAACATTTTCCTCCCCATCTACTCCAAAGCACGTGCTTCCCTCTTCCTCCCTCAACTCTAAAATAAAGGTGTTAGCAGATATTTACACCACAGAATATATCATACAGACTCGTGCAAAGCACAGACATTATGGAAGTAGGAGAATCCTTATTCTCTCTCCTCCCTACGTAACTCTGACTTCTGTAAAAGTCCTTAACTGCTTATGCAGCAGTTTCTTCCTCTATAAAATGAGACTAAGCCAAACCAAGTAGACTCTTGGGAGGGCTAAATATGATACAGGTAGTGCACTAATTAGCAAAAGGCTAGGAACAACTCAAATGTCTGTCAAAGGGAGACTAGCTATATAAACAATGAGATATTCCATAATGCCACATTATATAGCCGTGAAAAGGCGTGTGGAGGACTTCTATGCCCTGTTATAGGGTAATGGCCAGAACTTACTGTTATGTAACAGCGACAAAATGCAACGAGGTGTTTGTAGTATGCTACAATGAGGAGGAAAAATAGGAAATACATATTTGTGTACTATATCAAGAGCAGGGTAAACCAAAGTTAATAAAAAATAGGATGGAGGGAACAGAAAGGCAGGGGCTATGAAGGAAGGGGAGATAAACTTCCCTGTAAACTATATATATATATATGTATATATATATATATGTATACATATATATATATATACATATATATATAATTCCTAAAAATTTTAAATAAACTGGAAAAAAGTGACTACCTTTATGTCACTTTTGTGGCCCAACCATCTCAAGAATTATTTCAAATGACTTTAAAACACGTATTTGAATTGTACATCTCTAGGGGATGTATATCCTAAGGACAAAAAGAAGTACAAAGACATCTTAGATTGATTTTTTTGGACAGTTTTAATGGTGATATTTACATTATTATTTTGAATACTATTATATATAGAATAGGATAAAGCAAGTAAATAATTAAGGTATTATCCTTTGAAAATAAGATTTTCAGAGTAGCAAAAGATAAATTTAAATTAAAGAATTGAAATAAACATGCTATAATCTTTTATTTGAATGAGAACTATCAGTATGAGTTTATGATTTATTTTGCTCTTTTTAAAACCTATAAATTTCCTAAATCTGTCCACTAGAAGCATGACCAACTTAGTAATAATGATCGCTTCAGGTACCCAGAATGTAGTATCTAGTGACCATTTCCATCTTCAAGGAACCAAGGTTCCTCGGACAAATGGCCAGTTCTAGATTTGGGACGAAAAGTGGTTAAGATGAGCCTGAAGACTGTTGCACCCCAAAGCAAGACTACATGAATCTATTTGAAGGAGCCCCTGCTGGCCAAAATTTGGGAGGAATAAGAAAGCAAATAATGGTGACAACTTATTAAAACATATCAAATATATAAAATCCACATGTTCGTTGGAAGTTTCTGGGGTATCAGCTCATTATTCTGAAATATATAAGGAAAAGAGAAGGATCAGGCATCTATCTTGCCTTTTGTTTGTTTTAGGTAATGAAGCAGTTGATCAGGAAAAGTTCTTTATTAAATAATTCTAGCTAATGAGTACAGGAGAAACAATTTTTTAAAAATCTCCATTTTTTTTTTGCTAATAATTATTTTGCAGCATATAAATGTATCAAATCCACACGTTTTATATCATAACTTGTGAAGTTATGTGTCAGTTATATCTCAATAAAGCTGGGGGAAAAAACCCTTCCATTCTGCTAACTCTAATGAAATAATGGGTCTAGGCAAAGATGGGCCGTGTCTGCCAAAACCATTACGTGAAGACTAATGAGAAATTTTACAGTGGGAGTGGCCACGTGATGTTCAGAACGAAACAAACAGCAGGCAGTTTGAAGTCTGCAAGAGACAAAGTATTAAGACAAAAATTGGGTTTCTCCATGTGAACGTGGACAGGAGTCTGTCCATTTGCCGTGGGTGCAGAAGGCGTCATCGTGGACGTCTGGTTTGAGTTTGGCAAAGGGCAGGACCCACGTTTCTCCACCTTCCATCCTCTGATACTCTCTCTCAGCTGAACAGGGTGGGGGTTCTCTGAGGGGGAGGGGCAGGGGCTCTCAGCCTGTGGCCCTTCATCTCTTCCCACTTTGCTGTGTGTGTAGCCCTGGAGGAACGAGTCTTGGCCTTGGAGCCTGCAGTCCTCTACTTCTTAGTGGTCGTGGGGCCCTGGACATGTTCTGTCATCTCTCTGAGCCTCTGTCTCCTCTTCGACAGAATGAGGAGGATAATCCAGGATCCTTGGGTGTACCAGGGGGAAGATGTAAGTCCAGTGCTTATTTAGCACATCACATGCTCAAGGAGCTCTCCCCACAGCCAGAGGCAACTGGTGGGTCTCTCTCTCCATTCAAAGAGAGTAGAAGCCGGGCTCGTGCAGTTGCTCCCACAGAGGCCTTGTTTGTATTCTCCTTTCTCTCTCCGAGCTACAGCTGTGATCAGTCAGAGCAGAACGTTGGCCAAGAGAAACAGGGCAGCTCAGCAGAAGGGCTGTAGCAGTTATTCATTATGTTCTTTAAGGCACATACTTTTTTTGTTTTGTTTTTTAACCCTGGCCATTTTTCTTCTCCAAGGGGGCGTGATTTTCCTCAGTTCGTTTTACTTTTGAAAATGCCTGCCTTCCCCTCTTGCGACACTGTGGTTCCATGCAAGGGGAGCCAACTCCAGTCCTGTTCAGTGAAGTGACTCAGGTCAGACTTCTACTTCGGTGAGATGCTTTCGGCTTATGCATTAGTAGTTTATCTAAAATCATCACTTGCCTCGTCTTAGATCTGCGTGGTCCACTTCAAGACCATATTTGCTACAGGATTTTCTTATTCCTCCAGCATTGTTTGAATAGTCAAAAGACTGCAACGTGTCCATGGAAGAACACTTCTACCGCATTCTGTACTTCAGGGAATGTTCTTTGGAAGCCTCACACTCACACATCGTGAACCCAGAGGTTTTATTTTTTTCCAGGTGGGCTATCAGATGGGAAACAATGGAGGAAAATGAAAATTTAAGCCTGTCGAAAGACTATGTCAGGATACAGCTACCTCCCACCCTACAGACTGCTTTACTTTCATAAACGAGGCTGTGCTCCACCTAAAAAAAATATCCCCGCATGGACCACACTGTTATTTGCCACTGCTGCCATCTCATGGCATTATGTGGTAACACAGGACTAAGTGATGACCTTGGGTGGTTTTCTGTTCCCTGGGATACAGGTAGACTAGACTTACCTTAAGAGGAGGTGATTGATTGTAAGATGGGATTTCAAGGGTGATAGGAAAGCCGGATGCTCCCTCAAATACCATTTGTACCCACTCGTGGGTACCTGAAATATCAGCATTGGGCTTTTATTTCTTAGCTCTGCATTTTGAGCCACTCTCTTTGGGAAAGATCACCCCATGTCGTCAGTGCTATTCCTATATGTCCACTAGGTGCTCAGAGAGCTGAAGAGGGAAGTGTCCTTCATGGGGGCACTTGGGCAGAAGCAATGCACACCAATTCCCAGTGAAAGAGCCGCCACAGTCCAGCGTGTCACCAGTTTGTTTTTCCTTTCTCTTTCCTGTTTGCTGAAAATATTTCATTTCCTCCTTTATTACCTTTAGACATCCTTGGGATGCTCAGTCAGGCAATACTTGTACACCTTATTGACTAAAGAGATACAGCATAGTAAGTTAGGGGAGTGTGTGTGTGTGTGTGTGTGTGTGTGTGTGTGTGTATGCATTTATTACTTGCTATTGACCATAGACACGGGACTGAGTCAATAACTGAAAAACTGATTTACATAGAATATGTTTTGCTTTAAATGGCTTCCCGAGCTTACTGGTTTTGTTGTTAGGAAATAGGGCCACCTGTTCAAACTGGCTGACATGGTCCTGAACTTTAATAAGCTTCAGGTGTGAGGGTCAGCTGGCAGCCATGGACCATGTGCTTGTTACACAGAACGTTTTCCGGTATCTTCTCTGACATTGGCAAGACGAGTTTCAGATCACAGTTCTTGACAGCCTCGGATTAGTGAGAAAAGGGAATAACTGGATAGTTTCCAAGTTAAGAAATATGGAGTGTGGAAAAAAAAGAAAGGTGGAGTAAAAAGCAAAGAACTAAGAATAAAAGGCAATTAGAGAAATTTGTCTTGTGGAAATAGAGCTGGGAGGAAGGTTACTCCTTGATGATTTTTGCATGTTCTTTTTTGGGCTTGTTTTTCCAGCAAATATTGAGCAAATTGTGTTCTTCCATTCTGAGTGACAGCGCTTTCCCGAATTCCCTAGAGCCCTGTACCTAGGTAATCTGTGCTTACCTCCCTGGTTATCGGTTTTGTCACGCACCTACACCCTTCTTCTCTGCCACCTCCCGCCCATCACCAGAGTTTATCCTGTAGCGCAATCAATCCATACACTCTTATTCTTACAGTGATAAACGAGCACCTAATTATGATCCTTATTATAGCTAGTAACAATAAAGCCGCCAGAACACAGGACCTCTCTCATGCAATGGTCTTTCTGTTCTTGAAGATACCTGTTGGGGCAACTTGACTTAGAGGAGATTAAAGCGAATAATGACCTTTGCCTTGTTCTTCGCAGGATGATATAGATAAAATTACAGGGGGTGGATGGACTGAGAGACAGCCATGGAGCCTGCCCTCAGCTCAGGTAAAAAGGAAAAAAATCTTGCTTAGTTAATGCCTTTATTAGCATTTTCCTTCAGAATCATTACTATAATTATGGCTGGCATTACTTTGAGATAAGTGTGGTGGACATGCGTGCACAAACTCATTTGATCTGGGAGTGGACCCTTCATCTTTCTGTTTTCCAGCTTTTTTGAGATATTATTGACATATAACATGTAAGTTTAAGGTGTACAATGTGCTGATTTGATATGTGCGTACCACATATATGTATGTGCCACAAAATGATCAGAACAATGAAGTTAGCTAACACCTCTATCTCCTCACATAATTAACTGTGTGTGTGTGTGATATCATTTAAAATCTACTCTTAACACCTTTCAAGTGTACAATGCAGTATGTTAATTATAGTCACCGTGCTGTACGTTAGATCCTTAGACCTTATCTTATAATTGGAAGTGTTTACTCTTTGAGCGGTATCTACCCATTTCCCCCATCCCCAGCCTCTGCAACCACTGTTCTACTCTGTTTCTAAGAGTTTGGCTTTGTAAGGTTCCACGTATAAGTGAGAACGTATGGTTTTTGTCTTTTCTGAGCATCTTGCCACTTACAGGTTAATTTCCATTTCTTAGTGTACTAGCATCCAGCACCATACTTGGGTTATGGTTGTCACTTGTTTGATGTTTGTGGAATAGATAAATGGACAAATAAAAGATGTCTAAATAGAGTACGGACTTCTAGTCAAAAATGAGAAGTCTCAATAAAATAGCTATTAGCAATAAAAATTAAATAAGAACCTAGAAAGAAGAATTGGAATTTGTAATTTTTAAAAGAAATATTTTGTTTGCTGCAAAAAAATATATAGTAATTACTAGGTTTTTGTGTTTTAAAACCAGTGGAATACAAATTCTAGAAGTAACAAGGATGATGGAGAGGGAAATGTCAGAGAAAAGTTAAAGTAGTTACGTCCTGCCAATTTCTGGATAAGGATAGAGATGCTGATTAAATATGCAAATTACAACTAAAATACAAAGGTCAGTTTGTATGTGTGTTAAAAGATTACAGGTAACCATTAAAAACAACTGTAATCCCCCAAATTATAAAATAAAATTAAACCAACTTGTTAAAAGATAGTCTTAGGTTAGAGTAAAAAAAAAAAAATGTCTGGTAAAATATTCTTTGGAGAAGATATACCCATATCTCAAAGACACATTAAGCTTAGTAAAAAAAAAATTTTGAGTAAAGATGTATGTATCATGGAAATTGAAAACAAAAATAAAAAAGATTTAGCACTATTAATATCAGACAAAATATAGTTCAAACAATAAAATAGAGGTATTTCATGTTGATAAAAACTAACTTACAATACTCAAGAATATGTATTTAACAAAGTCGCCTTGAAATAATAAAAGTAAAAATCTGATATATTATCAAAGACAAACTGATATCTCTAGGCATTGTGGGTGATTTTTAAAAACACATTTTCTATCAAAAATATATAAGTAAAACGGACCACTAATTAAAAAGACAGAGATTTGAACAAAACAATTACACAATTGATCTAATACTTTTCAAACACATGTGCAAAATTTATTTTAAAAAAAAGTTCACATAGCAAGTTATAAGAGATCTCATAAAATCCAAAGAGTTGATATATATCCAGGTTATATTCTCTGACCACAGTAAAAATATTAGAACATAAAAATTAAAAGATAATCCCTTCAAGTTTTACATTTTAAAGATATTAAGAATATGTGTTTTCAAATAACTGATTAAAAACTTGAAAGTAGAATGAAAAATCGAAAATGTTAAAACATAATGATATTAAATCGTTACACACCAAATCTTAGAAAATGTAAGCTAATAGGGGAATGAAAAACACAAGTACAGTCATAGGAAAGATTCACAATGTTCTAAGGATATGCTATAAATAAAGATGTACAAATGACTGTAAACTTAGATCAAACGGTTAATTTTCTTAAATAGTATGAATATCTATATAATCTCCCAAGTTAAGAAAAAATATAAAATACGCAGTTAACAAGTAGAATTTGCAGTCATAATAATCTCAAAGCCACTGACTGGTTCCAGTGGTACCACAAGAGTGTTACAATGTATCTTCAAGGACAGAGAACTCTTACCTTACTCAAATTTTACTCCACATCTTTTATAAATTCGTTCTAAATTTGATACAAATATCAGACAAGGGAGTGGAAATATAAAGTCTAAACCAATATCATTTATAAGTAGAGATGCAAAATGTCTAAAATATTAATAATTCTAACAATATTTAAAAATGCATAGTGACAAAGTAGGATTTGTTTTAGGAATGCTAGGATGGCTTAGCATGTATTAATCTACCATTATAATTTACCGGTGGACAGATTAAAGGAAAAATGGCTACATGTTAATATGAAAAGTTACAGAAAAACATTTGATATAATTTAATCTTCATCCTTAAAAAAATTCCTAGCCATACAGTTTAGGGAGTATATACAGGGAGTATAGTCAACAGTATTGTAATAATTATATGTGGTGGCAGGTGGGTGCAAGACTTATGGGGGATCAATTTGTAAGTTATACAAATGTCTACCCACTATGCGGTACACTTGAAATTAATACAATATCAAATGTCAACTGTGATTGAAAAAATAATTTGTAAAGAAAGCAAAAAAAATAAAAAATGTCTAGCCAACTAGGGAAAGGAGGCAACTTTCTTCAACTGATAAATGGACCCACCCACCTCCACCTAGATCTTAACCCATTCTCTATCCTTACCTACCTATGTACACAGTGGGACCTTGGTGGGACCTGCAAGGACTTATCTGTGGATTCACTTATCCCCCACTTTCTGGGTTGCCTTTGGACAACTGGGGGAGTTAGCAGGACTTCAGAAGGTAAAAGCATGGTCACTAATTGGAGAACTCATTACACCCCGCTCTCTCTCACCTCTCATTTATTACCCCCGCTTCCTCTACCTAAATCAGAAGTTTTGGATAGCAGAAGCTGGGGAGTGGGTGGGTAACAGCTTCTGCGTCTTGCTAGGCTTAAAATTCTGCGTGATGCCTTTTAAATCTTGTCCACAACTTCGAAGTAGCACCTTTATTAAACTCTCCTCAAATTACCCAGTTTGAGTATGCCTCTATTTTCTGCCTGGAACCTGATACTCTGTTTATATATTAACTTTACATTTTTGACAATACATATATGTTGAAGTATAAAGAAATGGATGGAAAAATATATACCAGGCCTGGGAAAGGAGTTGGATTTATGAATGTGGGGAGAGGATATTATAATATCTGTAATATTATATTCCTCATATTACAAAATGTAAACATGTTGACAAAATACACTTCTAGGTGGTGAGCAATGGGTGTTTGGGGTGTTATTCTCTGAACTCTGAAATTTTAAAAGTTCCACTTTCCACTCCATCTAAACTTTTTTTGGTTTGCTTTTTAAAAACAGTGTTATTAGTTTCAAGGATACAGTACCTTCTTTTAAATGAAGTGAGAGTAAAATCCGTCAGAAAGCAGTGATTGGTCATTTCGGGATGCCGGTGATGCTGAATGCAGATGCCCTTCTTCTGAACAGTCCTTTTATGTTCAGTGCTCACATACATGCGTCATTTCATCAGTTTGGCCATTGAGAGGAGTGAGGATCTCCTGGTAGGAGCGAGAAACTCTGAGAAGCTCACGCGGCAAATAAGCAGAGCAACGGTAATTAGATTAAAGGCTGTTACTCAACATGGTTAATTACAATGAATAACCAGTGCTGGGCTCCAAAAAAGAAATTGTGAATTTCGCGTACTTCCTTGTGGTTTGTTGTTAAATAGCTACCTAGCAGTTTTTATTTGAAGAATATTTGAGCTATTATAGAATAATAGCGGAATTATTCTATAAACTTAGACACATGATTTAGTTTTCCTGTTGGAAGAAACCTTAACGATAGAACTTAATAAATGGTTTCTTCTGCCTGCCATTTTAATAATTATAGCAAATACTTATTAAATAACCCATGTATTCCTAGGCACTATTCTATAAACTTTGGATATTTTTTAAGTATAACTAGGGATACCATTGTGGTCACTCTGAAAAATTGTTGGCTGATGTGCTTTATTTCTTTCGGAATCCGTAGAATGGTTTCCATATAAAAGTGTGGCATCCATCTCCTTAACTCTTACCCAGTTCTTAAGTAGTGAGATCCTAGATTCCGTATTTAAACCATTCCTTCCATTTCATGCCATGTGCATTTACTGAAAACAGCAGTCTCATGGGGGGAGGTATTACTTTTAACTTACAGGATACTTGTGATAACAGGAGTGCTACCTGTGACAGGTAAGACATCAGAGGCTGCTCAGTGGTCTCAGAGTCTCCCTGGGCAGGCCGTTTGTTGCCACTGCACAGCTGATACAGAGCTGGCATCTGGATTCTGGCTGATGGCCAAGCAGGCAACGGTGGTTACTCTGCTGGTCAGGGCACATATGGGTTATGCATATCTTTGAGTAGGTCACTTGTAGAATTAGGAATTGCCATCCCTGTAAAATGATCTTTGCCTTTTTTTTTTTTTTTAGTCATTGGACAAGGAAAGTCATTTCACTAAAAATGCTAGCAAGTAAGGGAGAGGTGATTAGGCAGCTCTTGGTGGGACTTAGCAGTATCAGAAGTTTGGGATCAGCGACTGACCCTGCAGTCTCTGTTGACAATACAGAGCTAACAATGCAGGTGTTGATCAAGGAACGTAAAAAATAATGTATCTACATTTCTTAATTCTTCTCTTGAGATATATTCCTATTATCTTTAAGGTTGAGGGCTGGAGACATTACCGTGGTTACGAAGTCCATATCTAGGGCAAAGGGCAGGGTAGATGTGCCATCCTTGGAATTTAGAAGAGCAAATTCCATAATTCTAAGTTTGTGTCTCTACGAATGTAATAGGTTTGGAAAAAGACCTTGCAGTCTATGCTAGATCAATTCAGCAATATTCATCTCTGAGAATTCAGAATACCCAAGATGTTCTAAGAAATACCAAGAAGTGTGGTGGAGGGGAGAAGTTTTCTTCTCTATTGTCCCATATATGTTCACCCAACAGTAGAAGAGCCTGAATGAATTCGTCAGTGACGGTTTGGCCAAGCTGTCATTTCATGCGCACCTACTATGGTTTGGCCAAGAACATGCAACACAGAGTGTAAGGTGCAGGGCTTTTGTTTACCTCAAGTATGTTTATTTTCCTGGAAGGATTATGTCAGTTTCCTGCATTTAGTGTCATTAATTTGGGGAAGAGCCAATTACCTCCCTCCCTGCCCCCTGAAAATTCTTAACCATAACATGTATTTTTAAATTAATCGTCTCTTTCCTTCTAAAAGTAACTCACATAATGTTTCCTTTCAGCATAATGCTGACGTTGGTGTAGGTCAGATATTTGATTTAGATGGTTGTTCTGTGCCTTTTCTGGGGATCTTGAGCAAAATTACAAGCAGCAGTATCATTAATCATGCAAGTTGTTCCCATCTGTAAAAATGTCAATGAATGACATTCCTTGGAGCACAAGTGAGAATGGCCGTCTCCGGCATTATGTATTGTGAACAGTTCTAAATTAGTGTGCAACCAGCTCCTCCCAGTAAATCCATGGCAGTGGACGGAAGTAATGGGACGTTTAATTGAAAATAGTAGACAATATCCAGATCTTCGATAATTGCTTTTGGAATACGTTATATGATTTGCACAGGGGAAATATTTTATTTCCTAATTATTTTCTTTGGCTTGTTATAAAAATAATTTTGCCTCCCCTTGGCTTTCGTAGGAGGAAAAAGGGAGTACGGGGTCCAGATGTGCTGCTTTGCAAGAGAAATAAATGCCTAAGGTTAAAATGCCGGGATGTATAGGCAAATATAAATACTAGCCAACCTGTTCTTATAGTTGCTTTCTCCAAGGTATTTTATTAATTATATGTGGTGTGTGCCAGGTTTCTGTGAATGCATGAGAACCATTAACCATTCTTTTTGTTATTATGCTGAACACTTTAATCAATACTTTCGCTCCATGAATGCAGATGAGAACATCTTGTGTTCAGATAGATCACAGTACATCTGAAAAAGTTTGCTCTCTCATACAGATTAGTTACAGCATTTTTTTATATTCCCCTCCTCTAAATCTTGCTAAAGGAATTTGCTTAGACGTTTTCTTGTTTGTGATTCAAAGCTAATTGTCTGCTCTAAGCTTTGGAGAATTATGAATTCTACATCAGTGTAGCAGAAGTCGAAGTTTTACTTTATTAAATAATGTATTTGTAATAGCAAGTGCTGGGTGTGTGGTTATGTGTGTATGTGTAAGTGATATATTTATAGGTGTGTATGTAAAATATATATGTGCATTATATATATAATAAACACATTATGTAGAATACATGTATATGTGTATAGGTGTATGTACAAGCTGTTCTGTGTAGTCTCGATTAAACTTTTATTGGTAGAAGTTTTCCTGGTATAAGTTTTTTCCAGTGAAAAAATTATATAAATATGAAGATTTCACAAAATCTCTTGGGATAGTGACTAGAAATTCATGTAGGTAAAACTCAAAAATTTATTTGCTAGATTCTATCAAATAATCATGATTCTATCGGTTCTAATATCTGGGAATATGTGAATAATTGATTATAATTTTCAGTTTTTACCTAGATATTTGGTGGAGTTCAATTATAACCATTATAGTGAATGTCATATTTACATGTGCTTAGTAGAAACTTTTTTCAAGCTGCTTTGGAAATGGGAAAAGTCTGGCCATTTGGCAAAGAAAAGTACAGATTGAGCAAATTAAAAGGACACAATATTGCCATGGCAGCAGTAATCCACACTGTGAATTGGGTGTTTAGAAATGCTAAGCACATTCTTATTTGATGCTCAAAACAGTAACAATAAAGGAAGTAAAACAGACTGACTCTATTCATCAGACTTTTATTTTTACATCATCACTATGGATGGGCAGGCTTTATTACCTCCATCTTAGTGAATTTACGCCTCTAGACTGTGAATTTACCCTGCATCCTCCTCCCACCCCCCCCCCCTCCACACACACTATATACCCTTTAGGTAAGAGAGGATGGTGAAAATGGGCTGGATTGGATATTTACCTTTCTCTGGTCGGCGAGGCTATGATAATACACCCGCAGGCTGTGTGCTGGTTAAGTGTTCCCTCTGAGCACAGCCTTGTTCAGAAGAACACAATGGTCTGGCATATTTCAAAATGCCCCCTATCCCCAAAGCTTGAGGGGCTTTTCCTGATATTTACTGTGGGATCCTGATTGAGCTCCTGGAGATAATGTCATAACGCTGCGCCTACCTGCCCCCGCCCCAGCCCCCTACACACCATCGGGTCCCCCAGTAGTTTTAACTTTCCGAGTTGTGAGGACTGAGCCTCCAGTAGCTGGTCAGTTCCAGTTCAGGTCCCCTTCCCTGGCGCTGGTCCCGCATGACGTTTCTGCTTGCGAATCTCAGCTACAAACCGTGACTCCCTGTGCTCACGCACCTGTCTGTCTTTTCAGGAGTGGGGGCAGCAGTTTGCCTGTGTCCTCCTCTCTCTTACAGATCGAAGAAGGGTGGTTGATCTTTTTAGTCTGTTTAGTTTTTCACTTATGTCATGTGACTTCCAAGAGCCTTCTGTGCAGAACTGGAAAGCAGGCGCGATTCCCTCCATTTCACGAACAGCGACAGGGCTTAGTCTAAAAGATATAAACGATGCTGAAGGCACTTAGCTAACAGATCAGAGGCGGCTCTGATATTCTAGTGCCTGATTCTAAATCAAGGCTGTGGGATTCCTTCTTCCTAAGGTAGGAGCTTAAGAAATGGCCAGGCCTCTGCCTTTACTCAGAGCTGAGAGAGAGTCAACTTTCTATCTTGTGATTGACTTACAAGTAAATCGAAGTGGGTGTATGCATGATGAGGTGTTGGACACTGACTTTTAGAATAACCTAGGTAACCTGAGGCAAATTACTTAGCCTCTCTTTGCCTCCATTCTTCCTCCATACAATGGACATACTGACCTTTCCATGTGAGGATTAAATATAGGTGGACAATGCATAGCACACATTCAGTACTCAATCAGTGCTCTTGTCAGTAATAGTAG
The DNA here is from genome assembly GCA_003508835.1 of Eonycteris spelaea. Classification (NCBI taxonomy): domain Eukaryota; kingdom Metazoa; phylum Chordata; class Mammalia; order Chiroptera; family Pteropodidae; genus Eonycteris; species Eonycteris spelaea. Next base: position 4,503,968 of record PUFA01000077.1, read on the forward strand.
GAGGAGAATAGAAGTGATTTTTAACCTTGACTCTGACCTTTCCCTTTGTCCTTTCCTGGTTCTTGGCTGTGTCTTTTATTTTTCCTTATTGCTTTGGCTTTTCTTTTTCCAGTTCACTTTCATCTTTTAAATCTTTTTTCTTGAGAAGCTCTTCACAATTTTCGCTTGGCGTCATCTCCTGAACCCAGGGAGAATTCTCACATGTCTTGACTTGAGCCATAATTCCCAGTGATCTCCTTGAGGTCTAAATGGTTTACTTCTGAAACATAAACCCAGTTTTGATGAGGCCACGTTTTTCTGAGAATAAGCATGGGCCAGGTATGTCTCGAATACTCAATAACTAAATGCAGCTAGATAAGCTGTTTATGCACAGTTTTTTTCTAGAATTAGTAGGAATTACCATAGATTATGACTGCAGAATCTGGCCAGTAAAGAGCATATAGGCATTTTCTTGGCAGTTTCTGATAATCTCAGTTAAACTACTATATACATATGTGTACATCGAGGCCAGGCTGCAAATATTCGGAGCTAGCTTTCCAATCCCACATGAATAGCTTAGGCCTCACCATAGGAATTCCTCTGTGATATCCCCCAGGAATGCGGCTTTGCCTCTTGTATTAAAAGACCATAATTACTGCTAGGACAATGACAGTCATTTTTTGAACCAGAGAGCCTTACTGGAACCTCTTTCCCATGGAATAGTGTTGGGGGAAGTGAATGGGCCATGAGTGCTTTGCATTAAGTTATGGTTCTTGGCATCGAAAGATGGTTATGAGGATAAAGAAGATTAAAGAGGACCAGGGGAAGGGAAAATTAAGACTGGAAGATGCAATGGTGAGAGTCATGAATGGGATGGGTCATTGTGTAATATGAAATAATGAAAATATAAGCCATGGGTCTAGAAATAAACATCTTGGCTGTACATCTGAAAAGGAGTCAAATGTACTCCAGTGGCAGACTCATGGAACCTAGACTTTTGAGGTTGTGGGGAGGTGGCCTGGGAAGGGTTGGGGTAGAAAAGAAGTATCTAACATTGCAAGAAAAGAGCTAATGAAAGAGTAAGGGTTTAGTTGGCATTAAAGGGAAAGAAGCTTCCAGATTACACCTGGAAGTTATCTTTTTTGACCGTCAAGCGGGGTCTACAAATCCCCATACATCCTGCAGTGGGAGACAGAGAACAATTCCTGGGTGTCGGCAGAGAATTTCAGCAGGGCATTTCACTACAGCATGTACAACTTATCAAAGCTTATGGAACCATCGAGGATGATGTCTCTGACATCTCAAATTCAAGCAGTTGTAAACAGGGAGGCCCGGAATATCTTGTGGTTAGATTTGAATTCTTTGGGAGGCAAAATTATGAAATCAGTTATCACCAAATTGGGATGTGCTGATTTGTCCATTTATTCCTTCAGTTATTGGGACCTACAATATTCCAGCCAGTGTGCTAGAATCTAGGTTTGAAATGGTGAGTAGAGCAGACATGATTTATATATTTTTGGCACTAGAATAGAAATGAGAGCATTCATTAATCATTTCACACTGGTGTGAGGGTTGTGAAGGAAATAATGAGGGTCTGATAAGAGAGAACTATGGGTGAGGCATGAGTCCTCTGATTGGGTAGCATGGTCTGGTAGGCCAGGTGGAGGGGAAGTACTTTTTAAGAAGGAACCTGAAGTATGAGGAAAAGAAAAGGTTTGATGTAGAAAAGAACATGACATTTTCAATGAACAGGAAGGAAGCATGAACAATGGAAAGTTCTGTTAACACGACTGAGCTCTCACGACCACTGCATGTCTATTAGTTAAATTTCTCAAGAGAGAGAATCCGAATGGTCCAGCTCGAGTCAGGTAGTCTCACCTGCCCAATCCTGTGGCCAGTGGGATGAGATCAAGCAAGGAAATACTAGTGCCAGGGGATTTTCTCTGATACTGGCAGCTAGTTCCAAGCAGGGCACTGTCATTTTCTGAGGTGTGGGGACTATACCAGGTATTGTCTTTGGCACGTCTTGTTGCTCTTTGAAAGTCTGTTGAATGAACGAATAAATTGGCAGTGCTACTAAGCTTTGTGGTGAGGATTCAGGAATTCAGATTTGGTGTCTAGTCCTTACATGAGAGTGTATAGATGTTGCTCCTCAACACTCAAGGGTAAGACATTCGCACTTTTGTTTATTTCTCTAAATCTAATATGATCAATTGAGCAGTCCCGGCTCTGTGCCCCAGCCTGGCCATCAGGAAACCAGCTCTTAGGATCAATGGAGGGGGTGGGGAGGAGCATTCCTAGGAAAATGTTCTAGGGTCTCAGAATGCAGAGGGCCTGGAAAGGGTTTCTTTGTGTCCAGTTGTGACTTGGCTCATGCCTCTTGACGGGAAGTACTCCCTCTGGTTCAGACGAGGCACTTCATGCTTTAACATCCCTGAGTTGCCCTAGCAGAGGGTACTCATTTTAAGGCTGGGGGTATTGGGGAGAGGGGTTCTGTCACTCATAGAATCAAACCCCAAATTGCTTTTATCTCAGGAAAACCACCTATGCTTCCCCAATCCTGAATATCTGACTTTGGGGTTTTTTTTTTTTCTTTAATCTGAGACAATAATACCTGTATGTGCCAGGCAGCAGCATGTCTTCTAGGGCAAGGCAGGTGAAGCTGTGTGACTCCAGCGGATGCCACTCACCTAGATCAGGATGGGACTGGAGCCCCCGGAGTCGTTCAGTGCCGCTGACTTAACAGAACACTTTGGCTTTGCAACAGAAACAACAAGTCTATGACTGTTTTACTAAGCTGCCATTTCATGAGCACATACTATGTGCTGGGGACTTTGTGTACACCATCTGTAATGGTCAAAAAAACGTTGACTCCATTTTAATATGAAGACGCTAAAACTCAGGTTGAGTGCATTCACTAAGAATACAAGCGTGTAAGTTGCACAACTGTTATTTAGCTCAGGTATGTTTGTTCTGCTAGGGAATCATGTCTGTTTTCTGCGTTTAGTGTCATTAATTGAAGGACGGGGATCCAGTCGCTTCCCCACCCCCGACAACTAAACCGATATGTATATTCTTTCAATTAAATCTGTCCCTTCCTAAAGCAAAACAAAGCAAAAACGCAAACTCAAATAATTGTCCTCTCTCAGCGAAACGCTGATATTGGGATAGAACAGGTACCTGCAGATATCGTTCTGCGTGTTCTGTGGCTCTCTGTCCCCCTTTCTATGTGAAGCGACATTAAAGCTTGGCTCCTTAGTTTAGCTTCATATAAAACACAAATTAATATGTTACATGTATTACCTTGCCATAACCAAGAATTTTCCGTTTCCTCCTGGCTGAATTATTTGAAGTCAGATCCTTTTAAAGCAAAATGCTTTGGTCCCCTTTGAGATGGGGCTTAGTTACAAAGGTCCTGGGAAAGGGAATACCTGCTCACCCCCAGCTGCGGTGCCATTTCGTTTAGATCTACAAGTGAGTATTGATTGATTTGACAAAAGGTTTGCGTTTTTGGTGGCTCGATGGAACAAAACACTCAAAATGGGAACTGACTAGATTTCCCATCATTTGGTCACATTAATCCTTTGTGCCAGGAAAGCTGTTTGTCCCCTTGTTATGCGACATGCGTGGACCTCTCGTCTAAAACTTAAATCCATTTCGTTCCCCTTTCAAACGCAAAGGGCAGCCTGAGATACAGAATTTGAACCAAAAATGTTGGTTTTAGACAGGACGCTGGTTAATGATAGGAAGGGCAATTGCGTTTAATCTCACGTCAGCCCTGCTCACTTCGTGGCTGTTCCCCAGTTTGCAGTGATCGGGAAGATTCTGGGACCAGCAGGAAAGATCGATAAGTGGTACCTGTCACAGAGGCCACACAGTGGAGATGTGGCACAATTTTAACCCCGTTTCTGAGGATTCGAGGGCGAACTATTTGAAATCAGAGATGATCAGGAAAATCAGAGCCATAGAAATGGTCAGTATTTTCTTGGAAAGCGATTTCTCATGGTTTGTGGGTAGAATCGTGGCGACGCAGGGCACAAGGGAAGCAAACGAGAGGGACGTGCGAGTGAAGGCTGGTGGGCTGGGTGAGTCTCAGGGACTCATCGCTCTGCTCACAGGGCGTCCGCATTGGAGGGTGATAACACGGAAAGTGGCGATAATGCTGTGAGTCGGGGAGCTCTCGTCGTTTTCGTTCTTTGTTCCAGAAATTTCTGACACTGATTGAAGGGACACTGAGGAAGGCTAATTATGGGACTAAAATATCAGACACATTTAAGCTTTTTTTTAAAAAAAATTGTTTGTCTTTTTTGCTTCAGACATCTGTACTACCAGAACTGGTGGATATCTTTGGTTATTGATTATTTTTGAGTATTGGTCATTTTGGCTCCAAATCATATTTTGTACAACAATTCTAAAGTTATCAAAGTATCTTTTGTTTTCTGTCATGTCTCTAAAAGTATGAGCTAAGATTAAACTTTTGTTATAAAAGAGGAAGCTATTTATTTTTTTAAAAATTTTAATAGGTGTTTCTAACTTATGTAAGTGCAAAAACAGTAATAAAATTTTATTTGGTATCACATGATGTATTTCGCACCCTTTAATTTCAGCTACTTGAATTGCTTAAATAAATTACCTTAGCAAATAATCAGACCATAATGTTCCAATTATTGTTAGTGCTTTACAAATAAACCACATAAATGCTTGACATTTCCAACTCTGAAAAATGCCCGAGGACCTCCGAACATATGGTCTATAAACTCACCTACAGCTTGAAAACCCAGCCTGTCTCTTTAAGGCCTGTTATTTGTTTTTTTTTTTTCCCCAGCATGTGACACAAATTTCATAATTATCAAAATAAGGCTACGGTATGTGTTTGATGCTAAAATGACTTGTCTCCTCAGTGAAAGAAAAAAAAAATCCGATAGGTCCTGGGGGAGTAAGAACCATGAAACGAGTGAAAATTTTGCTCTTGTTCCAGATTTGCTGACAACACGTGTAACTGCCCCATTTGAACTGCTGTGCGATTATGTCAAGTAATTCTAACCGAGAGTTACACGGAGTGGGAAGAAATGAGAAACCTGAGTTCTGATGTTCGCTTCAGGCACCTGCGTTGCATGCTCAGCTTGTGTCCTGTCATGGCGAAAGCAGTTTCCGGAGTCGGGGAGCCTGCGTCTGAGTTTTGGCTCCCACTGGCTGCGTAAATGACACGTGGGGAAGCTACTTAACTTCTTTGAGCCTCAGTTTTTTCACCTGTAAAATGGAAATTTTATTTTAATATCACCCTTTTTTGGATGTATCATGAGGATTTAATATAAGACAAATAGAGTAAACACTCAATAAATATTAGCTTTATTATTGACAAATCCCACAAAAAACATCAGAACCAAGAAGCTGTTTTCATATGACCATGTCTCTAAATTCCCATGGTCATAACGGACTTGGTGTTAACTAACATTTATTGTGTGCTTGCCATGTTCCTGGGATTGTGCACAGAGCTTTATATGCATTTCAGCTTTACAACGTCCAATCCCCATTTGATCTTCCAGCAGTGCAATGAAGAAGGCAGCATTATTAAATTTTGGGTCCAGAGCTTAAAAACCTCTGTTAATAAATCTCTGTTGGCTCTATTTCCCCCCAATAGACACATGATTCACTCCCTCACTTATTTCATGTCTGTGATCAATTTTCTCTTTATCCACCTCATAGAAAATAGCAATTCCTTCTTTTAACACCGCCCCTGCCTGCTGTCTGTCACATCCTGCTTTAGTTAGTTAGCATCATAACACCTAATGTTATTTGTCACTTAATATTTGCTCGCTTATTTCTTTATTATCTATCTCTCACTGGAACAAAAGCTCCAAGGGATGGGGCCTTGGTATTGCTCACTGCCATACCCCCAGTACCCACAGTGTATGTGGGGCACGTTAAAGAGAAAACAAGCCCCAAATGGCATCACTTGTGCTGAAGCCCATGATACCAAACCTAGCCACAACGCTGGCCTAATTTTTCTTTTGTTAATTGCTCCCTCCCCCCACCCCCCATTCTCCCATTCTTCCTAGAAAACCCTTCTACTTTGTATAGTCCCTCAGAGGGCCCTCCTTCAGTTGCTAAGTGGGATGCTGCCCAATTCAGGAATTGCTTGTTAAAGTCAATTAGATCATCAAATTAACCAATCAAAATTGGTTGAATTTTGCTTTTAACAGGCACATGATATGTGCTCAAAATATATTCATGATTAAATAAATAAATTAATCGAGGTAAATTAAACAGAAGTAAGCCACAGAAAATTTAAGAAAACTCTACTTACACATTTCATTATTTTTAGATTTGTTCAGAATTTCACTTTTCAAATGTTTCATGTTTGGAATGTTCTATGAGCCGCTGCTTCTCGTAAGGAGAATTAGGGAACCTCAGTCCATACGTTAGGCCTTTTCCTCTATTTAATTTTACTCAGTTCTTTGCAAAAGTACCAAGAAAGTGGTTACTGTGTGAAATTCCTGTATGAGAAAAAAGGGCTGAGGCGTCAGAAGTCCTCAGCCGCACTATCCTTACTGTCCACAAGATGGCGCTCCTGTCCCATAGAAGTTGGCTGCTTGTCTATCCCTAGCCTGTTACTGTGACCCCGCGGTGTTTTCCTTGGTTTGTGTTTTAATGTGATCGTGCTTGTCTCTGCCTCTGCCTTTTTCTTGGGGTTTTGGGTTTTTGTTTTCATCTCTCTTTCTACGCTTCTTTTTTCCCTTTCCATTTATAGCGTTACCTGAGCATTTTCTTTTTAAAAATAGAACATCTTTGTTTAACAATGCAGAGTGAGTTTTATGTTCCTTGAGTTTATCTTTAAAATCCAGTGGTTACACAATAATGTAGATGATATATTTATTCCTCGAAAGAAAACCAAATACCTAATTAAATTGCTTTTAAGTTCCCTCATGTGACCGTTGGTTGTTCCCCCTTGTTAGGTTAATTTTGTAAGGTTTTTCTTTCTTTCTTTCTTTTTTTTAAAGAGTTGTGAGGGTTAGGTCCAAACTTGTTTTTGAGGTCTCTCAGGTGGCTGTTGGCTACCTATTTTTCCCTTTTTAGGTTACTTCTGTAAGACTTTTGATGCGTTTTAAGGCTTGGGAGTACAAAGTGAGATGCCCAGGTAGTAGCAGAGCTTGCGGAAGGGCCGGGAATGAGCGTGCGCCAGCTGGCCTGGGTTCCACCCAGTCTTCCCTTCGACCCAGCTTTCCCTCTGCCCCAGAAGTGTCCTGCTCCCTGGTTCCCTTAATCAATCCTGACAGTCAAAGAAGAAGCTTAAAAAGTAGGTTAATAATGTAAAAAGGTGGAACCAGCCAGTACGGCCCGCCGATGCGAGGTGTGCCCCGGCGGTACCGTAATGTCCATCTCTTGTTTGTCTGGTTTTTCCTTTCGAGCCTCCCTTCCTTTTGGGAAATGTGCTTTTATCCCCCTGTACGTGATTACAGTGGGACCAGCAGGGCCATCTGTTTTGGGCTCGGTCTCCTTCGGTACACAGATGTGCGTGTGGCTCAGACTGATCACTGGAGGAACGTCCCTTCCTGAAAAAAGGGGATTGGCCGGGGGTGGGGGCGCATAGCTGCACGGAGCCCCTTCATGCACTTTGCCTGTGCGAGGGCGGGCATTGCTATGACGTGGGTCGTTGGGGTTGTAACTTCTTAGTACCACATGTAACCATTCTCTTGATTGACTTTCCTGGGTATCGAGAGGAAACGATAGCCCTATTTTTTACTTATACCTCCTCCCCTCATCTGTTGGCTCTCTCTTCCCTGTCCCCTGACCTTAGAAAAATCCCACAGCTGCCAAGTCACTTTCAACAGAAAGAACTAATCTCATTTCAGGTACTGAAAAGTACAATCAATCTATTCCAGGTCAAAATTCCAGCCTCACATCCTAATCAAAGTGGTTTCCCTCTGTCCAGCTCAGGTTTGCTCTGTAGTTAGTTTATGGTCACGGAATTGTTAAGAGGCAGATGCATCCTCCACTCTGCTGTGCCGCTTACTGGGTTCCCTCCTCCCTTCTTCAGTCGTTGGGCCAAAGACAAGAGGCTGGGGAAGACAGGGAGGGTATCACGTGTTTGGTGCTGTGTTAATCCGACCTGCATGGGTGGGTTCATCGGAGACATCCCATGGGTCCTCATGTCCTTGACATGAGCAGCGAATGACCTGATTCTGGTTGATCTCTATCTTGCCTTTGTTCTTTTGTTTTCTAGTATGGGTTTCAGGACTTCCCAGGGAGGGTCAATAATTTTCCAATAGCTTGGACCGATGTGAAATCTGTATTTTTAACTTACAGTTTCTCCCTGTCATTTTCAGTTCTCTACCTGACTTTATGCCAATTTAAAATTGTTTCTCGATTAGAGTGAGTAGATGAGGTAGGTTTTAGTGAATGGTGTAATTTTTTGAGTTTCCGTATTACTCAACTAATCCGATCACTGTGCTATTTTATTGTTGACTATATAAACCACTAATTTTGTGGGGTTTTGGAGAAGGTTTTCTTTTCTTTTTTCTTTTTTTTGGTCCTATCAGTATAGCCTTAAAGAACCATGACATCAAGATAGGCGATTTTTCAGCCTATGTATAGCCACTATAATCCTATTAGAGCATGATTTTATTACACTGAATATACTTTAACTGGGGATGAAATCATCATTATAATTTTCATTATTATACCAAAAGTCCGACAGGGGTGGTTTTCCTGTAGCAGATAGTTTGGGTTCTGTTATCAATGCTGGAGTCATAGAAACCCCTCTGGTCCAACTGTTTGCATTATGTTCAAGTTTAATTACTGGGTTTAAATGGTATTTTTCTTAAAATGGGGCCTTATGCTAAAATAACATGGGTAAGCCGGGGACAATTTAATCATTCGGTTGTTCCTTGAAATGAAAGGTTTGACGATTTTTTTCGGGTAGGTTATTCTAGAGTCAGCCCGAGTTGGCCTGAGGGACTCTTCTGCCTCCAGGACTCTTAGCTGTTCTCCTAATGGGCTGCCTGTGACTTGCCGTTGGCGCGCCACCTGCCCGGCGTTAGCCGCGGGGGCAGACGGCTCCGAGAAGCTGCGCGGGGCAAATTACCGGCTGCGCGTCCCCGAGGCCCGTGTAGATGCTGCCGCGGAACACCGGAAAACCGCGTAAACGCTGCACTTTCTTGTTTTAAAAAAAAAAAATACAGGTATATAAACCTTTAACAGTTTACTGCCTCTTAGGGAGGGAAACCCCAAAGAGAAACAACATTTCTTTGCCCAACTTATTATGCCTCTCGTAACAGCGGGGAGGGAGACCCAGTCATTGAAAATGAAGCATCGCGCCGTGTTCGGTTCTGTCGCATTCAGTTCATTCAGGTTGGTCGGCCCGTTTTCCTAGGTGTTGGGGACCCGCCGTCTACGTGCCGGGCCGAGGGCACCTGCCCGCTGGTGCTCGTCCCTGTCCTCCTCCCAGCCTGCCCCGGGCCGCAGGGACCACATCCCGCTGCTTCCCTGCCCTGTGGCTCTGGATCGGTCCAGGCCACGGGAGATCCCAGCGGGCGGTGTTCATTCCCTGACTCCCCGCAGGCCCACGTCAGCTCTGCGCCCGCGCAGGCGTCCTTCTGTCCTTCTCGACACAGCCGTGTCTCTCTGCGCAGGGCCTGATCCGGGCTCCCTCCCCTTCCCCGCATGCCTCAGTGTGTCCTGGTGTTCCTGTCCTTGGGGGTCCTGTGCCTCCCTTGCCACTTTCCTTGAGCCGGGCCCACGGGTTTGAAACACCCCTTTTGTTCAACTCTTTTTGATTATTCAGCTTGTGTCCTGCAGAGAACCTGGCATATACTGTCAAGCAGCCTCCAAATTTATGAATTCATTCCCATTCAGGACTTACTGTGGGTCAGGTGACTAGGTGTTTAGTCCTGGGAACATAACCCCTGTCGATATGGCAGATGTCATTCCAACTCCCCGTGAAAGCATTGCCCGTCCAAGAGCACAGAAATGAGATCAGTGATTGCAAGACGGTGTGACAAGCAGAGGACAGGGGACGGAGGCGCGCACCGGGCCTTGCCTCGTCTCAGGGTGGTGGGACCTTCTGCCGGAGCAGTTTAAATTGAAATCTGAAGAAAGAGCGGACGTCGACTAGGTGAAGGATAGAGGCAGATGTAATAGCTTGGGGACCGGAGAAGAATGTTCTAGAGAAAGGAAATCCATCTGTGAAGATGCGATGCAAAGAATAAGGCTCGTTGGGGATGCGTGAGCCTTCAGTGTGGCTGACGGGAGAGGAGGTGATGGAGAGGAAGAAGGTAGCCAGTGACAGGGGGCCAGCGCCAACCTCCTGCCTCTTCTTAACACGTTCGGAGTTTATCCTAAACGTACAGGAAATCATCGAATGGTTTTTAAGCGATTGGATGTGAGTTTTAGACAGAGTCCTCTGGCTACAGAGAAGAGAGTGAGTTGGAAGGGAGCTGTGGGGGAAGGAGAGAATGGTGGCTGGAGTTCATGGTGACAGGAATTAAGAGGAGCCAGTGTGTCGACGTGTCGGTTTACTTACTCTGTCTTCATTCTTTCTCTGCTCCCCATGACAGGTAAGGCCCAGAGGCTTCTGTCCAGAGGACTTAGTTTCTCTAGTAGTAGAGCAGCTTTTCCGGCAGCAGAAGGCTCTGGGGACAGCAGAGCGGTGGGAGGGAACGCGGGGTGTGCAGGGAGTGGGTGCACAGCCAAATCTTGCAAATCTGGGAGCCACGCTGAAGGGGGCTCTGCAGGGCCCGAGGCATTCACCACTGCCTCCCAGTGTTCCCAGAGACGCAGGGACAACCCACAACGTGGGAGTAGGAACCACTAGCCCCAGCGCTTACTTTCTGACTGTCCATTTGTATCTGTCCATCCGTCCATCTGTCCATCTGTCTGTCCGTCCATCCATCCATCCATCCATCCATGTATGTATGTATCTATCATATCTCTTTGTCCCCTGAAGAAGAGCTACATCCAAAAGCGACACCAGGTGGTACCCCAGAGCTGGCCAGGCTTCGTCTCCACCCAAACTTAGAGAAAGTGCTGACCGCAGCCTCTCTGTACTTAGGGCCCGAGCTGGGACACGGCCTGGTGCTGAAGCTGGGAAGAGCACCGGATCAGAGAAGAAATTCTGTTTGGAAATGAAAGGGTTGAGTTTTCAACTCACAAAAGTGTCCAGAAATTGTGGAAGATGCTTGGGTGTCAACATGGGAGGGAAAGATTTCACAGAGTAGGATGAGAACAAAACGATTTCTGGTTTATACCTCATTGAGTTTAAACTTCTCGATAAACACACACCACACACACACACTAAAATATGTATAAATGTAAATGAACAGAATTTATTTACATGTACGTATATATACATGCATGTGTGTGTAGCAGTATACACATATACATGTGTGCACACACATTCCCTGTAGATATCCGTTGTAAAACTGGGAGAATATAGACATACATAAAAGAAGATGAAAATCATCCTGTCACCAGTAACTACATTGCATTTTATCATATGTAATGCATTTAAAACTTCCCCATTGATACACATTGTATGGACAGCATTTAAGGCATTCCATGCTTATTGCTAAACCTGTTTGGAGAGGTACTGCGTTTCACTGTCCCCATACACAGGACGACACTCAGTGTTACACTGCTACTGACCATTGTCCCCATACACAGGACCACACTCAATGTTACACTGGTACTGATACTTACTGTCCGTGCACTCGGGACACACTCAGTGTTGTAATAGTACTGATACTACTACAAAAACTTAGGTCAGTGTGGTAAGTGAAAATAGATTTTATAATTTTTAAAATTTGTATATTTTATTATAGAATTTGTATTTTTTATTAGATATGTTTTTCCCATATATAGTATTTCTCTTGTATCTGACTGTGACTATTGCATATTTTTAAAAACTGAAGTGTTCATTTTTGTTTGTTTGTTTTAGAAGAAATACGAATGTATACCAGGACTATTCATCTTATGTAATACATTTTGGAAAATTTTTCCTATTTGTTTTTGAATTCAATCCCTAGTATTTTTTGTGCTACAGATGTTTTTAATTGGTATACAGTCAAATGTATCAATAATTTCCTTTTTTTTTTTTTTGCCTAGAAAGACTTTCCTCACCATAAGATCAGAAAAATCTTGCCCATATATTTTTTTCTGCCTAGAAAGACTTTCCTCACCATGAGATCAGAAAAACCTTGCCTATATTTTATTCTACTTGATCTATTGTTTCATTTTTAAATGTTAAACTCTTTAATCTACTCTGAATTAATGTTGATTTATGTACAGTGGTAGGAATCTACTCCCCGCACAGTTAAACCAGTTATCAAGTAGCACGTATTAAAAAATGATTCTCATTTAAGTCCGTTCAGGGTTTGTTTCTTCTTCATTGTAGTTACGACGTAGGGCACAGCTCATAGACTTTATAGTCAAGCCCCCAGGCGAGTGTCACCGTACCTTTCTAGTTTGCTAGCTGAAGACTAAGGCCGTTTACTTAAACATCTCATTTACTTCAGAGTGGTAAATAAGCCTAATAGTATCTTAAAGGGCAGTGAAGAGGATTCAGATAAGGCGCCCATCATACCTCATTAGTAAGTGTTAAAACATTTACTTTTGTGCTTTCGTATATAGTTTACAAGAAAGCGTTCCAGATCGGAGCCAGAAAATCTTTTTTCCTGAGCAGCTCATTTCATTTCTTTCTGTACTGCATTGCTACTTATGTCACTGAGTCGTTAGTTTATTTTAGTCTCAGTTGAGAACGATTCTGGCTCTCTGTACACACACATGTGCGTGCGTCTCCATGAGTGTGCACTGCTGTATGTGCACACTTATGTGTGCGTGTGAAGAGAGAGAAAGCTCTTCACAGGCTGCACAGTGCTGCATAGGTAGGACGTGTGGGGGTTCAGAGTTCCTTGAAGGTGGGAAGCGCAGAACCCCTTCGGGGACCTGGCTCTCAGTTATAGCCTCGAGTCGGCTTTACTAAACTGAGAAAAATTGAACCTATTATGCAGCTGCTTGGTTTCAAGTAACAGAAACCGACTCTGGTTGACTTATGCAAAGAGGGAATTTATTGGAAGGATATGGAGTTGCTCTAGGGCCAGAGGGCTGGGTGGTGGAGCCAGGACAGGGGTGACCACAGCTGTCTGTGTGTGTTGGGGGCAGTGCGAACGAGAGGGGGGATTCTTTTTAGCAGGAACTGGTAAAATATCTTTCTCTAAACACTATTCTTCCTCAAGAAAAAGTGGAATGTTAAACTGTATTCACTTTTTAAAAAATTATTATTCTGCTGAAGATTAAAATTTGGGGGAGGGGATATATGTGGCCCCGGCTCATGTCATGTGCTCACCCGATGGTTAGAGATGGGCAGGGTGATTCATTGACAGTCGCCAGTCTGTATCTAGGGAGGTGAGAGGGGTCTCCCCACAAGGAAATTGAGGTGACATTCATATAAGAAGAAGGGTATGATTCTTGGGTGGCCAACATGCAACAAATGTCACAAAGCATGGCCAGAACTGTCCTGTTCCGGCTTCGGGGAAACCTGACAGAGAGACCCAGTCAGGAGAGGATTCCTAAGATACAAGCCAAAGAGAGCTCTCACCGTTGGTTGTCTAACAAAGTTCCAGCCCCGAGGAAGTAGCATCACTGCCCTTGACCCTGGCCCAGCGACAGTGCACCTCTTCCAAGAAGGACGACAATGAGCAAAGGCCTCCATGGCACTGAGGGCCTTTGAGGTCCAGGCTTAGGGAAGATTCAGTGCTGAGATGCTGTAGCCCAAGAGTGTGGCCACAAGCAGGCCCCGGATTCCCCACAGCCGAGAAACGCCAGAAGAGGACCACAGTTGATTGCTCTCAGAGCCTGAAAACTCAAGACTTTTCTGCTTTGGCATAATTAAATCTCCTTAAGTCTGTTTCTACAGGGAAGAAAATAAATGAAAACATGAATTCATAAGGCTGTACCTTTCTCTCTGTGCGTATTCCTGGGGGAAGGTGATCCATTAGAAACAGAGGCAGACATGCCAAGAGCAATAAAGGGCCAGCTCCGTGGGCTGAGCAGGCTGCAGTTAAAGGCTTTCCCTGAGAATCTTGCTCATTCATTAATTCTGGCCTTGGAAGCGGCCAGGGCCGTGTGGTTTCACCACAGCAAGGGGCAAGATCCTAATGATTAAATGCTCTTTGTTGCCTTGCATTTCACTTTTTCTGGTAATGCGCTTTGAAGAATGGAAAATTGAGTTTTCAATACTTTGTTGTTTGCTGAAGTCGAATGTAGAGGTAATTGAAGCCAGTCGAAAGCTGAAGGAAATGGCCAAAGTAAAGCTTAGACCACAGGGGAGGCCGAGGGACCGCGGTCTGGTGGCCAGCGGACCCCGCTGTCTCCGTCACTGCCATCTCTCCCTTTCTGATGCATTAGAAACTGCAGTTGGAGTTTGTGTTTAGAGAACCAGGTTATTCATGGGAAAATACACCCCTTTCACATTCTCTTTGGATCATTGAGTGTTTGGAGAAGGCACAGGACCAGAGCAATAAGAAATGGTTTCTCAATGGACAGTAGAGTGGCACCATTTTTTCCTTTAAAATGGCGACTGAAATATCCGTTTCACTTTTTCTAGATGACTGACCACACCTTAATTTAATTAAATTTACGTTTCTATTTGATCTCCATGGGCCTGCCCAAGTCATCTCAAGAAAATGAAATAATTCTGTCTGATCATTCCCAAGTAGATCAATAATTTGAGCATATCTAATACCTGTTCTTGTCTAGTTCTTGGCACAGAGTAGGCAGTTTATCAATATTAATTAAATAAATAAATAAGTTCGTTTCCTCCCACAGACTCATAAACACACAGGAAAAATTCAAACAACGGTGTGACCAAATAGGTAATTAAAATCTTTTTATACGGTGACCTCGTTGAAACAGAATTCTGGTCTTCAAACCGTTTGGTTGTGTATGAGGGAGAACACATGTGTAAGTGAGAAGTGATTGCGGTTTTAGACAGAAAAAGCAGGCAGTGCAGGGTCTAGTTCCTACACCAGGACTTGGCTGCAGGAAGCAAGGTCCCTCTTTCAGCTTCTTCATGGCCCTCGATTCAACGTGATTCTCAGCTTGGAAGCAAGTGACGAGTCTGGCAATGGCAGGACATTTCAGAGGGAAAGCTAGGCTTCTCCGTGTTGCCCTTCATTTGCTAGCTGCATTTTGAATGTTTGTAACACACAAAGCACCGCGTTAGACATTGCAGCTAAGAACCTATAGTAGATAGAGTTACTGTTACGGGTATATTCTTTGTAAACAGCTTTATTGAGATATAACATACAGCCGTAAAATTCACCTGGTTTTCATCATCACAATCAAATGTAAAATATTTTTATCACTCCCTTCCCCAAAAAGAAATCCCATACCCATTAGCCCCTCATGCTCTTGGCAATCACTAAATCCATCCAGTTCTGATCTCTGTAGATTTGGCTGTTCTGGATTTTCCATACACGGAATCGTGCATCACATGGTCTTTCGTGTCTGGCTTCTTTCACTTAGCATTAAGTTTTCGAGGTCCATCCCGGTTGTAGAATTTACTAAGTACTTTGTTTCTTTTTTACTGCTGAATAGTATTTGATGGTGTTTATCCACTCATCAGTTTACGGATGTTTGGGTTGCTTTCACTTTTGGATATTATGACTCAGGCTCCTATAAACATCTGTGTACACATTTTTGTAAGAACATATGTTTTCATTTTTTTTTTATTATTATATATATACCTAGGAGTAGAATTGCTCGATCACGTAGTAATCCTATACTTAACTTTTTGAGGAACCACCAAACTGTTTCCCATAGTGACTGCACCTTTTTAAATTTACATTTTCCTTGCCTACACTTAAAGGAAAAAATGAGCTTTCATTGCAAGGCTTAAAGGATTTATGTACTCATTGAAGACTTACTAGTCTTTATAAAGTGTTTAGCACAGTGTCTGTCATATCAGACTTCATCTTCCTAGTAGGCCTATGCTGGTGGTGTTAGTACAAAGTCCATTTAAAGATAAGAGAGCTGAGTTCTATGGCCACGCCACCCTGAACAAGCCCGATCCCGTCTGATCTCGGGAGCTAAGCAGGATCAGGCCTGGTGAGTACTTGGATGGGAGACTACCTAGGAAGACTAGGTGCTGTAGTGGTAGAAAAAATAAAAAATAAGGGATTGTAAGCTGGCAAAGACCTTGCAATCTGTGAGGTCCACCAAGGGTTGCCTCGCCTAAAAAAAAAATGGCTGGAAAGTGGGCAAGTTCAGTGACTTGCTCATAGCCCCACAGAACATGAGACTTTTAATATGTGTCTATCTGGCTCCAAAATTGAGCTTTCTCACAACTCTGTTATAAAGCCCTTTCCCCACTTTCAGTTCTGCAGGTACAAATTAGCATTATGCGAATCATGTGCTGGGCAAGCAGTGTCAATCTGTTGAAGGGATATACTTGGGCCCCCCTTCTGATGTAAGGTGAGAGGCAGGCTCCACCCACAGGCCGATCATCAGTACTGTATTCATTAATGGGTTTGGGGCATTAGAACGAGGAATTTCTGTCTGACCTATTATGAGGGGATCTATGTCTAAGAAAATGGATGGGAAAATAAAATGCCTTAGTACCTTACACGGTCTGGCGAATGCTTACCACGGACCAAGCGTTAACGCTGGGTGATACACCAGACAGTTAAAGTTCTTTAACCGTCACAAAAGCACTGAATTAAAATAGGCACTGAGTTTGTTTCCATTTTACAGATTGGGAAGTACTGGCGTAGAGACATTAAGTACGTGCCTTTGCCCTGGTCACACAGCGAGAAGTGACAGAGCTGGGATGTAAACATGCAACCTGGCCCCGAATCCTGGGATCGTAAGCACAGTGCCATAAAATCCTTTTAGAAGGAACCACCATAAAAGTTCCTCTGATGCAAGGCTCCACTACCAAAAATTGGACTGTGGTTACTTTGAAAATAGAGGTTTTTAAATCTATGTCCAGTAAATGCAATTTTCATTTTCATCTTCAAAGTAGTATATGAATAGAATTATAGCTTTTTAGTTTTGACAAATGTCACCATTTTATGGTAAACGTTTTGGGAGAATGTTGTGTTCCAGAAGCTCTAAGTACATTAAATCTTTGTGTCCAAAGCCAAAACCCTTTTTTTTTTCCAGTGGGGCGTTTTGTTGTGGAAATCCTGGATAGCCCACAGCAAGGATTATCTGGAAGGGGAGATACTCTAGTGATGACGTGATACGGGCCAAAATAACAGCCCATAGGATGTCTCTGGGGGCCTTCGGCGGCATCCTGGCGAGGAGAGCTCGGTTCCGCTCCTGGAATAACTGGTAGCAGGTTTCTTCGAGGCCGATCTCAGACGTCGTCTTCCACATTGCACAGAGATCTGGAATGGTACGGGGAGGCTGTAAGATCAGGGACTTGGGGCGATGCAGGCCCCAATCAACACAGTCTGTCACCTGGTTGTTATGGACGCACTGAACGAGCCGTTTAATCCTTCTGGGCCGCACTCTCTTTGCTCTCAAATAACAGAACTCACGTCACAGAGTCGTTTTGCCTGTAAAAATGACTTGAAACGTAGAGGACTTTAGGGCGATCCAAGCCCATAGGTGGTCCTTCTACTTGTCCGTGTTTCAGTAACAAGGCATTTTATTTTACTCTCCGTTTTCATGGAGTTTGGAGACAGACAGACCTGAACGGAATCAAGGCTTTGATACTCTCAGGGCCCCATTCCAGAGTATGGAGTTCTGGGTGGGAGTCTACACTTCCCACCTCTCTCTGGACTTAAGGTTGGCCACGGGGCTGAAGTCCGGACTGTGGAAACCGAGCCGAAGCAGCCACTTCCAGGCCTGGCCCGCCGCACCTCCCCTCTGCGCCCCATCCACGTTCACCTCCTCCCTGCTTTATTGGAATCTACACATTGACAGAGCTTCCGGCAGCCCGAATTTCCGCCTCCGTGTTCTCCAGCCCAGGACTGGTCCGTGGGCAAGAACGAGACTTCGGTTGTGCTTGTGCCATCACACACAACTTTGAGTTTGCCTGTCCGAGCAGTTGCACTTGATGTGTGATTAGCTTACGCTTGGCGTTAGCGGGTGTCATTGAGAGCGTGAGCCCACCCTGAGATGTGAACCCAGGCAACAGAGGCTCCTCGCTCCCTCCCCTGGAACGTGCATCCCCCCATTCCCATAACCAGAGCCATTTCAAGGATGTAGCCTTGAGAGAATAAGATGCTATCGAGACAATTTAGACTGAATAAGTGACTGAACCTTAATAAAGCTGCCACATGAACATTTGAGATTCTGGCTGGTGGTCGTGGAGACCTACTCAGCTTGTGACCACTCAGGGCAAGCCTTGATATAAGTCTCTTGCTTATTAAGACTGCCACTGGCCAGTCACGGGCGGCCTGCTTTGCCCTCCACGTGTAGAGATAATTTCAGATTTCATCTGGGGAACTCCTGGGGTTGTAAACTGATGATTGATGAGTCTTCCCGGAGACCGAAGAAATGGGTCTCGGGAAAGAGGCTTTGTGGGGGAAGTCGAGTTGGCTATCAATCTCTCTGCGGGAAGGGCGACGGATGCTGTGGGGACTGCCCCCGAATGGCATCTGGCCTTACGTGTTTGTTTGCAGAGCGCACTGCAACAGAGAAGGGAATGACCGGCTGCTGCGGAGGACCAGCCTGTGCTGTGGGTGGTTCAGCTGGTCATGGACGTCCAACTAGAGGCTGCCGTGGCTGCCGAAATGACTGAAGAAGAGCCGAGGTCAGAGAAGGATGTCCGGTTGTCCACTGTACCGCCGGCTTCGGGGCTGACAGACGTGGTGGAAGAACAGAATGATCAACTGGAGAACTTAGGGTGCCGTTTTGTAAAGCTAGGAGGGTTCAGGCTGTGGAGTGAGGTCTCAGCTGTGGTGACAAAGCGTGATTGGACGCTAAGAGGTAAATCCCTGGAAGAGTGGGGAGAGTGAAGAGGAGGATGGGGTGGCGATGGCCTCATGCCGTCTGGCCCCTAATACAAAGAAGAGTGAAGGCACAGCAGCGGCCCCAGCCAGCAGGCCAGCCCCACTCAGGAAGCGTTCAGGATGAGAGCGTGCACTCCCACCGGGCTTATTGATATAGGTGCCAAGTTCCAGCAAAAGGCCAGGGAAAGTATCAGGCGTGGCTGGGGCAGCTATGGGATGCACTTGCTATGTGACCTTGGGCAATTATATATCTTCTTGGAACTTCAGTTTGTGAACTGAAGATAACCACATTTATTTTGTAATTTTATTATAAAGATTAAATGAAATTGAATGTAAAATTTTCAGCATGATTAGGTTACTGTGATTTCTGTCCAACATACATCTAAGAGCTGAAGTCTTAGGAGGTATTTAACAATCCATTTACGTAGCTGCTATAAAATCCCTTTTCTGTCAATCTGGGCTGGTGCAGAGCTCTGGGAGAACAACAGAGGGAAAGTCTAATGATCCTTGTTATCAATTATCCCCAGATTGAGATCCTTTCTGCCTAGATTCTAAACTCCATAAGGGCTGGGACTAGGTCTTGCCTCTCTTCCCCGTAACAGCTAGGTGAATTTCTTGTACGTAGCAGGTAATTAACAAATGTTTCTTGGGTTTTCTATATTTTCTTGTACTTATCGAGTACTTACTGTGTTCCCACCACCTTGCATATGTGGCATTTTCTTGCTTTATCCTCAAACACTCTGATCACGTGAGCCTCACAGCAATGCTGTAAAGCGAGTTGTATTATTTTCCCATTACCCAGCTAAAACAGGAGGCTCTGAAACATCGAATTAGATGCCTGGGGTCACAGAGCGCTAGTAGCAGAACTGGGCTATGATTTAAGGTAACCTGACTTCAGAGCCACTATTCTGTCTCTCATGAAGAGATGAACATTGTAATCTTGGGCTTATTGAGAATGTATCATATAAACCCTAAACTCTTTACATGCATAAACCTATTCAATACTTCCTGCAACTGTGTAAAGATTGAAATTCTACATTAGGTGGAATCGTGTTATTCAAAAATACAAAAAGATGCCTTCGTTACTCTTCTCTTTGGAAAAATACCCGTGGCAGGTGAAAAATCTACCCACGAAACTTTGATGACCATAGGAAGAAAATCTTGCCGTGCCTGCTGTTAAAAGAAGTCTTCCATCATTCCTTCCTTCACAATAGGTTGAGCACCTACTGTGTGTCAGGCACTGAACCAAGGGCTGAGGATACAGCAAGGAAGAAGCCAGTCCCTGCCTGCAAAGTCGTTTTTCTCTCGTGGGAGAGGAAGACTTATAAACTCAGTGACCCCACGGCGTATCAGAGCAAGAGCCAGCTGGGTTCTTTATGCCAGGAGCAGTGACATGGCCAGTCTGCACACTCAGAAGCGGCCAAGTAGGAAACAACTGTGCTCATACATAAAATGGATGATTTACGAATGTTTTTTTGTTGGGAGGGGCAGGGAAGCGAGAGAAATGTGATTTACAAGTATTTGTTGAGTTCACTTATTTTAACATTTCCCATATGCTCAGAAGACAACAGAACTGGAATGTATTTTCTTGGTTCCACGCTGAAGGGTCTGGCAGGCCTCCTATTTGCTCCTCGAATGGTGTAGTCTCTCGTTAGGATGTCTGCTAATATTTGTTATGTTTGTCCAAATAACAACAACAACAACAAACCCACATACACGACAAACAATTTGAGTGGTTTCGGTTCCACATTTCTTGGGGAAATATTTGCTATAAGGGAGTAAATTAACAATGTAGAATAAAAAATTACAGCCCCCTACAGTCAGCAGGGCTGCTAACATGACGTCAAATTTCCAGAGCACTTTGTAGTCCTGCAAGGCTTGTTGTTTACCTGTCCGTCTCTTTTGCCCAATATATAATAATTGGGAAGTTTGCAAAGCAAATAACATCACGTTCATTTTCAAGATGAGGAGCACAGGCTCAGAGAAGCTAAATTACTCGTGTCAGATCAGATCGAGAGTGAGCCGCACAACTATGATTTGAACCAAGCTCTTTCTTGGTTTCTTGGAACTGTACAACTGACCCGATCCCAATACACTGAAGGTATCACGATCCAAATTGCCTCGAGAAACAATATTTTAACATGCATCATCTCTTTGTGTAGCAAATTTTTTCCTCTTGTTCAAAATTTCTCCTGGGCAAAGTGATGCTTTTAATATTTAAATAGATCATGCAAGGGCATTTAAAAAAATTATTTTTCTGGTCCTTACCCATGCAATCAGTTTAAAAATGGATGCTTTCAGAGTCTTTTAGGAAAAATATGTAAAAGGATTTTCTGAGTGTTGGCCCGAGACTGCCAGCACCTGGTAAGGATTAGGGGTTTTAGACCCGTCTGCACCTCAGCAGCTCAGCAGTGAGACTGGAGCAAACACACAGTGACGTCAGGGTAGGTCCTTCCGTCTAGAACGTGGCATCTGTGAGTTTACCCTGCCTGCAGCTCCCCCGCCTGGACCTTCCCCCTAGGGGCTCCGTCCAGGCCCGTTGCTTGGCAGGGCAGAGAACAATCTTCCTAAGCCTGCCACTGAGTTCTTCAGGAGAGCTGCAGGAATATTTATCACCCATTCACCTCTTGCTTTTATAGGGAATCTAAAATAATCGAACTCTTAGAAGTGGGGAGTAAAATGGTGGTTCCCAGGGGCTGGAGGGAGGGGAGAATGGGGGATGATGGTCAAAGAGTTTCATTAATGTAAGATAAATAAGTCCTGGAGATCAACTGCAGCATAGTGCTGAAGCTAACAAGGCCGTGTTGCCGTTTTCTAAGAGGGTTCGTCTTATGGTTAAGCGTTTGTATCACACACACTCTCGAAACACTGAAGGAGGCGGGAGGGAACTCTTGGAGGTGATGATGTGTCAATGGCCTTGACAGTGGTGATAGCTTCACGCGTGTGTACTTATCCCCAAACGCGTCAAGTCGTATGCAGTAGATATGTCCCGCTCTTTATATGTCAGTCATACCTCAGTAAAGTGGTTTAAAAAAACACAAAGAGCAAAAACAAATGTAAATGAGTAGCAATTCCCTCTTCCTTGTTTTCAGATGATGAAGGGCCACTGCAGTGTGTCTTCTTTCTGCTCCTTTCTCTTCGTAGTGTGGAGCCTCATCTTCTCCCCTGGGTGTTAGTAACCGTTTTCTGACTGCTTGCGTCCTCTCTGGTCCCTTTCCTCTCTATCTATTTGCCATATATACAAATGGAGTTTCTTTCTTTTCCTGGAATTCTAGAACTGACCATGGTCCTTCTTCTACTAAAATCTTGCCAGGCTCAGTATATCCAGTTCAAAATTCCAATGCTGAAGTCCAAATTTAAAGAATTCAGGGTCCCGGGAACACCCAGCAATTGACCCCAGGGATTGCTGGATCATACGGTAGATCACTTCCTAGTTTTTTGAGGACCCTCCATATTGTTTTCCACGTGATTGTACCAAAGCCCTCTGTATTCTAACCCCCATGGCAGTCCTGCCTCTTCTCTATCACAGCCAACATTCTCACACCACCAAATTTTTCTCGTGCTGTTTCCAGACAAGAAAGCATTTGATTACATTCTCTATCTAAAAGTGTCTTCACTGATGTAGGGTCCAGTTTAAATACCTCCTAACCGTGGGTTGCCTGCCCCAATTATCCTTTAGAATTACATGCCTGTAACACATCACTTTATAGACACTTAGCATCACTATTTTTTCTCTTGCTCACTTCATAAGGAGCTCTTTTCATGTCTATCTCATCTAGATCATGAGGGCTGGCTTCATGGAGGCGAGTTGCACAGTGCCCCATGTTTAGAAGGTCCTCACACTTGGTCGAATGCAACGCTGTCGCCTGTCACCATCTTGAAAACCTTAAACATCATCAAACAAGTGGCCCTGCATTTCCATTTTGCACGAGTCCTGTAGGCGGAGCTGTCTTTAAGGCTAGGAACCATTTCAGATTCGTCTTTACCTATATCAGCACTATGCCTGCCACATAGTTGTTGCCTGTTTGAAAATGCTTGTTAAAAAAAAATGAAATGAGTAGCCAAGGGAGTTGCTTAATTAAAACAAGCCAGAGCAGAAAACAGGATTGGAGCCTATCTGAGAAGTCTGGGTACCAAAGGGCACCAGATTTCCCAAGGTCTAGTCTCTGTGGCACTGAGTTCTAAGGATTTCCCACAAACCACACTCACTACTTATTGGAGAGCGACATATTTCTACCAGAAACAAATAACAGGCTTCAGGTTGAAGCTGCCTCCTGGGCTGTCGAGGGAGCCCTGAGGCATGGGACTGGAATCTCTTACAAAGACAGGAGGCAGTGGGTTCCCTTCCACAAGCTTACAGGATGTGAGATTCTTGGCATTCTTTTTGTAGTAACCACACAGTTGGCCAGACGAGCCCACACATTTGCTTTCTTAAAGAGTCATCTTCGGTTGTTTCTAGACCAAGTTGCCCTAGAGAGAAGGAAGAGATTATTGACAGGAAAGATCGTCTCTAAGTGAGAACAAGTATAGGTAACAGGAGGTAGAAAGCCCTAAAAAGACATCTTTTATTTCCAAACAGCATTCTTTCCTCTTCTTTCTGTCAGTCATGCCTCAACTGCTATATCCGGATGAATACAACGATTTTCCTTTACCTTTCAGAGTGTTTGAAATTTAACATTCTTGCCTTCAAGTATACAGTACATTGGTTAGACATCTGTATAGTTCATAAAACGATCCCCCCGACTCCCCTGACCCTCCACCTAGCCATCATATAATTTTTAAAAGTAGTTGCTAGCAATTTAGACAGTTTCTTTAAAGGACTATAAAGATATATTAAAAAAAATTAAAACAGAAAAAAAAAACTAGGTCTTTTTGTGTGGAGGGATATAAAGTTTCTGTGTTGAAGACTGGGGAAAGAAGGACTGTTTAGGAGAGCAAACGGGCCTTGCGTTATGGCAAAAGCAGTGGTAGGCAATATGCGAATGAGCGGATGTGGCTATTCGCAATAAAACTTGCAAAGACGGAGGCCTGGGTGAATTTGTCCCTCAGGCTGTAGTGTGCTGACTCCTGCTCTAGAAAAAATTTGGCAATGATACATGGGAAGAAGTTTTACAAAATTGCTTCTTTTAATATTTTTCACAAGACCAAGCATCTCGAGTGGCCATCACCGGTAGAATGGTTTCACACATTGTTTACAGTTGGCAAAATTAATGCTCTCTGGCCACATACATCAATGTGAACTAATCCTGGACACAATATGGAATAAGTGGAGCAAGGTATGGAAGACACACATGCAGCGTGATTCTAAAGTTCAGAACAGGTAACCAGAATATTAATATATTTAGAGGTACGTATGTAGGCAGGGAGACTGTAGAGGAAAGGAGGAGGATGATTAAGAGAGGCTTGGGGTTACTACTGGGCTTGGGGAGTACTGTCAGTTCTGTTACTTAATTTGTCCTGCTGAACATAAAGATATTCATTATTTTCTTTAATAAGCATATGCATTTTTAAATGTACATTTGGGGTAGATAGGTAAAAACGAAGGAGGGCTAAGTAACTTTTCTGCAAGGTCATTCAACTAGTAAGTGGCAGATCGGGGATTTGAACTTTATCTGATTGGCTCCAAAGCTCAGAATCTTTCTACTCACTCTCACATGCCAGGGTTTAAGCCAGTATTATTTTATTATAGTCCTTGCACTTAATCACTTTTCTGTTTATACTAAGATACCACAAAACAGATTTGTACAGCCTCTGTTGCTGCTGCCCAGTGGAGCCTGTCAGGTTAATTGGTTGTGACACTCGGCTTCCAGAATGTGTAATTATCAGCCGCATTGAGTGAGAAGCTCAGATGACAGTTAATAGTACATGTAGACAGAAGTCTCTGTGTTGCTGCAGCTGAAGAACAAGCCAAGAATGAAACATTAATCAAAATGCCCATGTAGTGTACCAGAAAATAGCTCCGTGTGGAAATGCGAGCCAGAGCCATCTGTGAGCTTTCCTGTTTGTAATTTACCATCAGTCTCTGTGCATCTTATTCTCCTCGTAACCCAAGATATGGAAAACCGTAAACCCTAGTGAGCTCAGAAGGAAAGATGTCCCTAGCCCAGCTCCACAGTAACCACAGTCTCAGTCCCTGACAGCAGCAGCTGATAGGTGAGTGTGGCTAATGAGTCAGCCAAGGAAGCTTTCAGATATGAGCAACAGAAGCTCTGAAGTAGCATCCGAGCTGACGACGTGCTAGGAACTCCTGTACCACATACAGTGGAAGGAGTTTTGCAGTGAGACAACCAGAATTTGCGTCCTGGCTTTGCTTCTTAAAAGCTATGTGGTCTTGAGCAAATGACTTCACCTGTCTGTATCCATAAAAATGTGCAGAATTGCTCGTATTGTTTAAATCCTGGCTGCTCATTAGAATCCCTTGGAAACACTTTTTAAAAGTATCAGTAGAATGGCCTCATCTGCCCTGGTCAGTAGCAGAGGAAAGTTCTGGATCCTGGCACTTTTGGGAAGCTCGATCCATTTTAGAAGGTGAGTTAGAGCTTCCGCCTGTGGGTGGTTGTGTGACTCCTGTCCTGGGAGGAGGACTGACCAAAGCGTCCGCTTTGATTCTCCCTGTTATGCTGGGAAAGTGACACCCAGAGAGGTGAAGTGGCCAACAGCAAGTGGCAGAACCAGCTCCGGACCAAAGGTCCCCTCACCTCTAGCTGCTTACTCACTGGAGACATTATACGTGAAACTATAAATACCAAAGACTCCTTGGAAGAAATAGTGTACCTTCTCACTTTCAAAGGTGTCTGGTTTGGTTGATAAATTATGTTAACCTTTCATTTAAAAATGTGTTACAGACAAATGAAAAAAAATCCAGGTGTGTGTGTGTGTGTGTGTGTGTGTGTGCGCGGCGTGTGTGTGCGTGTGTGTGTGTGCGTGTGTGTGTGCGCGCGTGTGTGTGTATGTGAAGTGCAAGCACTGATAAATAGGACCCAGAAGTTTTGAAGAGAAATGGTAGATATTAGTCAGCTTAGGCAGCCATAACAAAATACCATAGATGGGGAAGCTATTTTTCATAGTTATGGAGGCTGGAAAGTCCAAAATCAAGGTGTCAGCAAGGTAGTTTCATTCTGAGGACTCTTCTCTTGGCTTGTAGGTGGTCGCCATCTTGCTCTGTGCTCACGTGACCTCCTCTTTGTGCAAGTATGGTGAGAGAGAGCTCTCTAGGGTATCTGCTTACAGGGTTGCTAATTCCATCTTGCAGGCCCTACCCTCATGACCTCATCCAACCTTAACTACCACCCCAAAACTTCAGCTGCAGATACCATCACATTGGGAGTAAGGGCTTCGATATATAAATTTGGGGGGGATGCAGACATTCAGTACATAGCAAACAGCATATGAACATCCTTATTAGAGTGATTTGCTAGACCAAAAATCAGGTCTATTCTCTCGTCCACGGAGTACTGTAAAAAATCCTACGCTAGTGATTCCCAATCCTGGATATAAGAATAACGTAGGAGCTTTTACATCGTACTGACTCTCAGAACCTCTTCTCCCTGCACCTGAATCAGAATCTTTGGGGTGGAGCAGGGACCGGTCCTGAGGGTTGCAGCCAAGGCTGAGAACCACTCTCTGTGCACCATGTCCTGGAGCAGAAGGAAGTAATGAGATTATGTGGTGACAAGAAAGAGATGAGTCCCATGTACCATAAATGTCTGAATAGAGGATGAGAACTTTCTCCGAAATTATTCCTCATAAAAGAGATGTCGTATTGTGTCCTCACGTAGAACCTCGTATTACAGGGTGCTCGCTCTTCTACTGTGTTTTGTGCCACACTGATTTTACATCTTTAACACTATGCAAATTGAGTGGCTTGGGATTGCTTTCTATTTAGATACATATGGTGTATAATCACTTCTTTTCCTTCCATCGAACTACTAAACTTCCACACTAGGGAGTCTCAGACTTGTCCGTAGACTTTTGGATCTTGGGGAAGTTACGTCCCTTCCTGGGCTTCAGGTTTTTTTACCTCATAAAATGAAGGCATTGGACAAGACTAAGAAATTGATAAAATTGTAGAAGCCCCAATGTAGAAGACTCTACCTCTACCATTTCACTGCTTTCACACACCTGCCTCGGTCAAACCATTGATAGCATTTTATATTCTCTTTATGTTTGCCATTGTGGTAGATTGTATTTTGTTAAAATATTTGCCGCCCCTCCTTGGCAGAAATTATTCTTTTTTACCCTACTAAACTCAGGAGTGTGTATGTGATTTGTTTTAGACAAAAAAGAAGAAAATTTTAAATTTGTGTTTTTGCCACATCTTACCCCTCCCCCCCCCCCCCTCCGCTTTTCCAAGATGATATCAGTGGCCCAGGTAGGAAAGGTGACATATAATTTATTGTCCATACTAGGCACTTTTGAAAGCAAGAGGGTGTACTGTTGAGAATGAAAAGATATACTATAATTAATTATTCTGAGATAATAGGTATAAACTAGGACCGTGTTGGATAAACTGCGAAGTATGGTCCAGATTGAAGCTGCTTTGTCAGCTTAGGTCCTGGAGAGACTATGACATTGAGAAGAACCAGAGCCAATCAGTAATGGACAGACATGTGAGAGAAATCACCACTGGTAACCCACAAAGATTTTTGGGTCCATTGTCATTACAGCACAACTTAGCCATTTGATAGGGAAGATAATCAGTATAGCGGATGGATGCAGACAACTCATGGAAAAGTGGCCTTCTGTTGGCATAGCTAACTGGGTCATTCAGTGACTAGTAAACACTGAAGATATGTTCAGAGGTGTCTGGAGTTGCTGGCTGCTCCTTCCAGTTTAACATGTTGAATTATAATGTTGTACACCCGAAAACTATATAATGTTATTAACCAGTGTCACCCTAATAAGTTTAATTAAAAACAACACTAACCAGGAAAGCTATCCCTTGCTATCCAAGTGGGCCTTGTGATTTTGTCCTGGACAGGCCAAATCTCAGAGTGCCTGCCTCACCCAAAATATTCTTCCAAGGGGTTTCTTTTGTAAACACTAACGTCAGTCCATTTTATGGGTCAAGTCTGGGCAGAGCTGCTAGCACCAGGGTGGAGACCCGGGTGTGAGCAATCTGCAGGCTGGTCAGCAACCTACTTAGTGGCACTGTACTCTGACAGTCAAAGACGGTGTTAGCAATAGAAGGTTTAGATTCTCTCTCTGGCAAAGATGTGATCTAGAGATGTCAGGAGACAACACGTGAGGTTGCAGAAGTTGAAAGGTAGAAAGAGGACAAAGGACATCACTGAGCTGTGCTAGCAGTGGGTAACAGTGTGGGTTAATGAACTGGGGCTGCCAAAGCTGCAGGCAGTTTACTTGGCTACTATGATGTTGCTAGGTGTTGCTAAGAGAAATTTGTGTTCGCAGATTACATTCTAGTCTTGGTGAGGCCATCGCAGTGGTCGTTCCTGGTTCCCATGAAACTTGACTTCTGCTGTTCCTTGCTCTCCCTAAGCTAGTAGCACAGGTAAGATCCTCATCGGCCTTCTTTCTGTGTATCCTTTTAATGCCAGCCCTACCCCATTCAAAAATTTAAACTAAATGAACTCCTGTTTCTGAAACCAAACATAGTTTCACCCAGGCCAGAAAGGACAATCAAGGCTGATTACAGATATCAGTCACTGGCTGTAGCAAAACCACACGCACAAAGTTGAAGTTCCCGTCTATTTTGAGTGTGGAGCTTCTGGGTCTAGCTCAGCAAGACCTTTGCATCGAACGGACTTTTAATTTGTCAGAAATTTGTTTTGTTTTGTTTGTTTCACCGGGAGGGGGTGGAGGGGTTGGCTTGACTATTCTCATGAAAAAAGTATTTCCTCTTACTTCATGTGGTTTGTCCCAAATCCAGAGTGTGTCCTTTGTATTTTACTTCTGAGGCAATATTCTTTTTTTTCTTGTGTCCTTAAAGCTGTTGATTAGAAATGCCATGGATCTTTCCTCCAGGCCTCAGTTATGAAAGGGACTTGTGTAGGATAGAACTTCATCAGCATGTGAATTAACTCTTACAGCACACAGAGGAAGACTTGGGTCAATGGCTCTGGGTGTTCTCTTTCAAGTCTTATGATATTGAAGATTAGGAAGGGATGTCAGAGGTCATTGAATCTCGAGAACTAAAATTGCACGTCACAGCCACATGGCTGGTGAGTGGCACAGGTGGAATCATATGCCAGGTGTATGGAGTCTTCGTTCATGCTCCTTCTTCAAATCAGATTCTCATTCTCCTTTGCAGCCTTTACATTTATATATCGTAATTTATCACTTCAGGTGGATATTGTGGCTTGGATTTGGAAAAATTTTATTTATTTGTTTATTCACTCACACTTTCCAATGTCTTTTTTTAATCCTCCTAACAGCTGTATATGTCAGGGATAGTGGTGAGCTCTGGGGGTACAAAGATAAGGACGACACAGTTTTTACCTCTAAGGAATAAAAGGAATTAGAAAAAAGATGCCACAATTCAAATATTAAGCGCTATTGGAGCTCAGAATAAAACTTAACCAATTAGGCTGCGGGGAGTGGGGGAGAAAAGCCTTCTCAGAGGGAGTTATACAGAGCAGCATTTTGAGGGATTTGTCAGAGCTTTCCAGATGGGGTGGGGTTGGGAGGAAGACGAAAGAGCAGGCAGCACAATGGGTCATGAAAAAAACGGTGAGAGTGTCAGGATGGTAGAAGTATAGAGTATGATGAGAGAAGTAAGGTGGATGCAGGTGGAAAGAGATCTAAAGGGCGCCAGGCATTATTTGGCAATTAAGGAGTTTGGAGTTTACCGCAGGGAGTGTAGAGGAGAGATCTAAATAGGGGGAGAGGGGAGGTGGAGACGGAGGGCGAGCTGCGCGCTGTCTCAGACTCCACAGCCTGCGTTCTCCTTCCCTTCATTCCGCTATGCGGAACGGACCACACCGCCCGTCACAGACTGTGAGCTCCTGGCCGGATTGAAGCTGCGAAGATGACATCTCTGCACTCCTTTCTACCTATATCTCCTAACTGCGAAGCCCAGAGAGGGAGGAGACGATACCCCCACTTCCTCTGTCTCTTTGCCCCTAGGGAGGAGGGCAGGATAGGTCAGGGTCCAGGGAGCTGACATGGTACATTGACGTATTTGGGTTTAAATCCCAATTCTAGCTCCTTGTCAGCTGTGTGGACCTAGATGGCACATTTAGCATTTCTGGGTCTCCGTCTTCTTAACCTCTAAAATGGGAATACCGACGGTACTTATTTTAAATGTTTATTTTGGAGACAAATGAAATAATACCCTAAAGGCCTTATCACATTTCTTGGTGTATAGAAAGCAGTCCATACATATTTGCTACTAGTACGATGACTGTTTTAGAAACTCTTGACCTTTTGCTTCCCATTCCTGTGCACGATGATTCCCACAAACCATTTCCTAGAGAAAGCTGACTTGCAGAAAATAAAATATAACCTTTTTTTTTTTTTGAAAAAGCTAGTCTTGCGGGTATGAAGTATGAAAGTGTTCTTGCGGACGCATGAATTCCAATCGTATTTATGAGTTTATCCTACAGTCACAGAGTTGGTTGTATGGAATTCATGAGTCTTAATTAGGGGTATGAAGAAAGATGTGGGTTTCTTCGTGTCCTTTTCACGATCGTATAAACGAGATTTGGTAAACTGAACATAACTTAAGTTACAACCTGATGAACTTTTACGAAGTGCACAGACTTGTGTAACACCCAGCTGGTGCTCCGGATAAACATAGAGGACGTTCTGGTGCCACACATTCCCCTCCCACGCCTCCCGCAGTCAGCCCCTGCCTTCCCCCGCCCCCCTCACCCTGCAAAGGAACCGCTCTACCGCCGAGATCAGTTTTTCCACTTCCTTGATCTTTTCATAAAAGGAATCAGAGAACATGCACTTTTTTCAGCCTTATGTTTTTAAGATGTATTCATACCACTGTGTCCAGCAGTAGTTTATTACATTTTATTGTTGTTTAATGTCTTAATGTGTGAATCTAGCACCACCATCGTATTTTCCACTGTTTATGTGCATTCGTGTTGTTGCTCTTTTTTGGGTACTGCAATTCTGCTGCTTCGAACATTCTTAAACATACCTTTTGCTCTTCTATGGACACTTGTGCATTTCTGTTGGGGATACACCCAGGAGAGGGATTGCTGGGTCATTGGGTGGGTATCCATTCAGGTTTAGTAGATACGGTGAAATAGTTTCTAAAGCATTTGTACCAGTTTCCACTCCTACCAGCAAGACGTGAGAGGTCCAGTTCCGCGTCTGCTCTGACGCTGATCTGTTCAATAGTTATTTTTAAATTTTTGCCGTTTTAATGGATGTGTAGAATTTTCTCACTGTGGTTGGAATCAGCAAGTCTCTAATGACTCCTAATGCTGAACATCTTTTCATGTGCTTATTACCATTTAGATTTCCTCTTTTGTGAACTATCAAAGTCTTTTTTATTTTTAAAACTCATTTGTCCTTTCTTATTAATGTAAAGTAGATTTTAAAAAATATTCTGAATGCAAGTCCTTTGTCAGATTTATGTATTACAAATATATTCTCACAGCTTTTTCACTCTCTTAGTGATGTGCTTAGATCAAGAGAATCTCTTGATTTTATTAAAGTTCAACTTATCAATATTTCTCTATATGATAGTGTTGAATTGTCCTGTTTTGGATGCAGAATAGTAGATAGTTGTGAAAGAGCTATGGCTGTCGATGAGAGATCAGAATAAAAGGGAAGTGATGAAAGTTTGATTAAACGGAAGAGAGTGAGGATGTACTTTTGAAGCCATAGGGCAAGAACATCATAAAGACCAGGGAGGTCATGACTTGGGATCAAAGAGTTTGCTTTGGAACAGGGGAACATCCAAAAGACTGTAGAGGGGTGTCATGGGCAAGGATATCATTATGCCTTGATTTTGCAAAAAAAAAAAAAAAAAAAAAAAGAAAAAGAAAGGCGTTTTGTAAGACATAAACTCCAAGACAAGACCCTGGATGGAGTCCAGAGTTATGGTTTGATTTTTCTCTTTATTTCTACACTTGTGCCCAATCTATGGCGAGGTGGCTCAGTGTTGATTCAAAGCTTCTGAAGTCTGAGAGGTTGCAGATGCTATCCCAAACTGTTTTCAGCATTCAGTGAATGTGCCGAGGCCATGTTTTTATGCATTATATGTTTAATAAATGCCTCTTCTTTTCTTTGTATGTAATTATATAACAGCAGGGGCATGATTTAGAATTATGATTTGGTGAAAGCCAAAATACTTTTTTTTCTTTTTTTGATGTTGTTTTATTTTAGAGCATGGACCATGGTTTCTATTTTACTTAAAGAAATTAATCTCACACTCATTTAATTACTGTTACATAACTTATTTCATTTTACATTTTATCTAGGGGCTTTCACATCGGTTATCTCATTTGCTCTCTACAGTAAAGGGTGTGTAATTATCACTGTTTTACAGACGAGGAAACAGAAGTTAAGAGAGATGAAATAATATGGCCAAGGACCCTTGGCTAGTCAAAGACAGAGTCCAGAGTAAGCTATATGTGTATATTTTTTGTTATATAAGTCCCCGTCACACTTTTGAATTTTAGGATTAAGAATTATTACCAATAATGAGCCTCTGTGTTAACGCACCCCATTTTTTAACTTCATAGGAGTGATGGCCCAGGGGTTGAGCCCTCAGCTAAATTTCTGGGTTGCTGATGTAGGAAAACTTGCCTAAGCTATTCAGCCTCTGTACCTCATTTTCCTTAATTGTTAACTGAGATAAAGAATAATGCCTGCTTTACACAGTTGTTCTCCATTCGTTTGTTCTTTTTTTGTTCTTTCGTGTGTATGTGCATTTTTTCAGTCACCTGCAATGAACAAATGAATGAGGTCCTTTTGCAGTCTAACTATTCAGTTACAACTTGGTCAGACTTCTTCCTTAATGCAACGCTTAGTGACTGTTTTGTGGTTTAACAAGTTTACTGTCCCCTTTTTCTCTCCCATTCCTGATCCCAACCCAATTCAGGTAGGAGTCAGTCCTAGTCAGGTTACATTCGCCGTGCTTTTCTATATTTTCAACTACTGCTGTTTAAATCTTTTTTCTATTATTTTTCTTTTAACTCGGCATACCTTATTTTGATAAAAGAAACCTCGTTTCACTTAGAGAATAAAGTTTCTCTGACTCTCATATACATTTAGGCAGAGATGACACCGTGGACTCCGTGACACCTTGGACTTCAGCCATGGTACCTGCCTCTCTCTTGACCAGTCAGAGAACCGGTTGCATGATCTTGGTCACAGTGACTGGTCAGAGATGTGCAAGTGACTCAAGCAGGGCTAATCAGAGGGAACCCAAGGATTTATTAGCTAGAATGATTGGAAAAGAGGCTTCTTTATCCACTAGTTCTGCTAAGCAAATAGAATGAAGGTCAAAGCTTCTAGAAACTACTCTTGCTGGCTCCAAATGAGAACCTATCAGAAAATGCAGCCAAATGCAGGGGAACGTGGAAGCAAGAGCTGGGGAGACAAGGTGCTGATGACGTTTCCGAGGCATTGGGTCTAGTGGTTCCTAAGGCTGGGCACATCTCCTGAACATGGCAGCCGCAGGAGGCAGTCATCGTTTCAGACAGTTTGAAAGAGATTTTCACACTCGGAAAGAGGTTTTACTTGAAACCGGGTGAGGTCTGATGGGACTCCAGCCTGGGGGGCCAGTCTTCATGAACGGTGGCATGCCATTTCCTCCCATTGCAGGGCCTTCGCTCTCTTCCCCGTAACCTTTAGGAACTCAGTGCTTGTTGGTGTTACTATCCTGTGACCCCTGGTGTGGTTGTCACTGGCTCTGTGGGTGACAGAGCTCTGCCTCAACGATTACTAGCACAGCACACATCTGTTATGATGTCACTGACCAGAGTTGGTGATGGGCATGGTTATAAGTTTAGACTTAAACAAGATTTTTCCAAACTTTAACTTGATTTAGCCAATTCCAAATCCTTGCTCAGTTGTCTGTTTAAGGCTCAAAGCCTTGGAAAGAAAAGCAGTCAACTGTTGGGCACCATGCACAATCTGTTGTGCAATCTGTTTTCCTCCAATGGCACTTTTTACCTTTCAGTTTGTAACTGGATATTTAAAATGCAGTCAGAGCCGCAGTTCATCTGTTCGTTTATTCAGCATCCACTCTATGCCAAACATAGTGTACTGGGGACACAGTAGTGACAAGACATAAGGCCTGTGCAGATGGGGCTCATGTTCTCATTATTGCCTCTTACTTCCTTAGTGTCATACAGCACCTGTCTCTCTGTGTGTACGTGCGAGTTTGCAATGTCCAAAGTTTATGTTGAGGCAGGGATTTGCAGGGCGCTCACCTGCATAATCCCAGTCACTTTAAAATTCCAGGATGCTGGTCAATGAAAGCCCTGCCGAATAGATACCAAGAATTCGCCTGCTGTCACAGTAGCTTTGTCACCAAGATCTCTGTCTTTGCTTTTCATGGAGATTATTGCCCACTCCTTAAAAGCACAGGCTCCCACACCAGGCTGGATGCAGCTCTCAAATCCGCTGCTGACTACGTGTGCATGCCCAGGCAAGTGACCTGCGTTCTGTAACTCTCAGTTTCTGCCTCTGTAAAATAGGATAACATGTCTACTTATTTGAGTGATTGTAAGGATTAAGTGAGGTCACACAGTTAAGCACTTAGTACTGTGACCCGTAGATAGTTAATTCTCAATTACTGGCAGCTATTTCATTATTCCTAGTATTCTTCTTCTTTGACTAGAAAGACCAAAGATAGATGTCAGTTTACTTGTCCTTCAAGAAGCAGTCTAAATGCTCTCATTTTAAGAGTGTTAGTTATATCATTCCTCTAATTCATTCTGTTCTCACCTTTGTTATTCTGGAAATAATGATTTTCCCATAAATTGACCTATTTCTTCACAAAAATGGGCACAATGCCTCTTTTATTCCTTTATTAATATTATCAATAAGTATTATACATGAATATTTGTAATTATTATAAAAATATAAATAATCCATATTTAGGATCACGTATAAGCTATGGTGGACATTCATTAACTTTTGAAGTTAATAGGAATCCATTTAAGTTTACTTTGAAAGGATTTGTCTCATTCTGTTTTGCATGGACTGTAATGGGTCAAAAACAGAAGCAGGGGACTAATTAGATTATTGTATTGATCTAAGGGAGATGCGATGATGGCACAAGGTGGTGGTGAAGGCAGTAAAAACTGGTACCCTGGATAGACTGCGGGACTCGAGCTATATACTTGGAAGAAGAAAAACGAGAATAACAAATAAAAATAAGTAACAGCAAAATAAGGAAAAAACTTTCCTATTCTATGATGAGTAGTAATTCAAGGAAGAGTTTTGTTTGATGGAATTGATTTGGCCTGTAGATGGCTCCATTTTCCTAAAGAACCTTAAAGGTTTTTTGTGTGTGTTCTAGAAAATTTCTGAGCTGCTGTGTGTTTGGTTTTCCCAGGCTGACATGACTCCACTGAAAGTAATAAGCAGTTTTGACTTTCTTTGTTCACATGGAATTATGTACATCGGCTCACATTTCTAACATAAATTCTTCCTTTTTGAGCCACTATTGAAGACCCACTAAGAAACTTGAGAAGTCAGGGAAACCTTGCATAGGTAGGTTACATTAACGAGTTTCAAAATGTTTTCATCTACTCTTTCATTCACTTATTTAGTAAATGACTTGTGTCACACGCATAATGTTAGAGGTGGCGAAAAATATTATTGAGTAGAAATATATTTTCTGTCCTTTATTATGACTTAAATAAGGGCACCAAGATATGTGTTTTAGGGAATTTTGATTAAAGATTCACCATCTGCAAGGCACAGATGTACATTGCGCAGATTATGTGACGCTTTATGTAGATCCTCTCATTGAAATCTTCGAAATGAGGTAAACGATACCCACATTTTACAGGAGAGGAAACCGAGGAACAGAGAGGTTAAGTAACTAGTTCAAGATCAACCTGTTTTTTTTTTTTAAATTGTGAACACCAGTCCTCCTGATCCACTTAGCTCCGGGTCATTTTCTGAGGTTGTGCAGACCTGCGAAGTTTGAGTAGCAGTGACGCCTCCTCTGACCAACCCTCGCAGAATCGTGACTCCCTCATCTGCCCTTTGTCATTCCTTTTGTATTCACGTCAAGTCCCGTCTCTTGTAAAACAGTTCCAGGTTATGTTAGTTATGTCCCCTTTCCTGAGCTCTTCCGAGCTCCTTCTGCACATACACAGGAAAAGACTCTTGTGGCGAATGTGTCTAACAGAACAGTGGAGAAAGAGACTAATCATTGAAACCCTCGAGTGGCAGATGGCATTCCTGTAATTCGGAGAAGTAGCCTCTTAGGAAACAAAACAGGGCTCCACGTGGAGGGAGCTTTTCCTAAAGAACTGACAGCTTCAGTGTCAGATTTAAAATCATCTCAGGATAAGGTCCACACCTAGTCATTTACACGGCTTCTCTCTGAGTTTTTTATTCCCTCTTTCCTGGGTCATATTTTGACTTGAGGGGTAATTGTTGTAGAGACTGCTGGTTGTCTATCGCTGTAAATTCCTCTTCTTTAGTAATGGAGTTTCAGTTATACACACAGCTACACCGCCAGGTTTCACATTTTCTAGCTATCTTTGCAGCCTGGTGTAGCCAGGTGAATAAGTCATCTAACTGGATGGAAAAGGAAAGTATATGTGCTTTTCCTGTGTTTTATCATTAAAAATTAATGAGTTGGTGCTGCTTTTGCCTCTTCTATTACTTGGGAGATGATGAGAAATGGGACAGTCACTTTTAGACCTAGAGTAGAAAGTCCACACTGAAAACGGCAAAGCTGGCTTCATCCCGGCTGCTGTTAAGGAGGAATGAACTTGGTGCCTGTGTGAACACTGTATTTTGGGTCTCATGCAACTGAACTTGTTTTCTATAATCAATATAGAAATTGATACTTAGAACTGGGCCACTGCCCTAACAGTTATGAAAAACATATGCCATTGGCTTAGCCTTGGTCTTAGGGGTTGGGCACACGTACTGTAGGCTAGAAAGCCGGTGATCTGTGTTACGCTTTAGTAAAACATTTGCTAAAACTCTCATCTGCAATACCTAGGAAGGCAGACCATAGGCCAGCAGTCCCTGTCTGGCCAAACTTGTAGAAAAAAGTTATACTGTTTGGGTGCTGGCTTTTTTTTTTTTTCTTTGCTACATTTAGCAAAATTTTACAAGAGAGAGTTGGAGTTGGGCTAGTTCTTAGGAGTAGTACTGATGAAACCGTTTTCACAAGGGTGGGGCCTCAAGCGTTGAATGTGTCCCCTCTATGGCGTGTTATTCAGAAGCTAGGATATAACTCAGTGCCAAAGATCGGATAAACAGTGCTGTCTGCCCACCTGAACCCATTCTTTCAAATTACCTCAAGGTACGTCAAATTAAACTGAGAGAAAGAGAAGTGAGAAGGGGACTTTGGGCTGTGGTTACTTGTCTAAGGTTAACTGGAAACAAATACGTCAAATACCTCCAAGGATTCTGAGGAAGCAGCACTACCAGAGAGGCCAGAAGCCTGGCAGGCAGCAGCCTGTGGTTCTTCGATAACTGGGCTCAAGCATGCACAGTCTGTGGTGGCATTGACGCTAGTGTAGAAATGAATGTCCGTAGAATGTGTGCCGTTTCAAAACTATCAATGTAGTTAACAAAATAGTAAAATAATACTTGTTTTCTCTCTTCCTGCTTTGAAAAACATATCTTCATAATGCCCCAGATGCCCAGGATTCAGAATTTAGAATCCTGAAACTTATTTGGTGTTCCGTGCCATCGTGCACAGAGTATCCGTCCATGGCCCATAACACGTTCCCCTTCCCTTCCTTGTATCACAGAGCTTTGTAAGCACATGCATATATTCTCCTCCTTATGCTTATATGCAAGATTCATAAACAACCCTCGTGTCTTCTACCATCATAAACAGCTTAAATGCTCAGCAAGTTACCATTAATGGCATTGGTGTGGCACACTTCTATGTAATGTGCCTCGGGGCAACCTGTTGTACTTGGATTCTTTCTCCTTCCCTCCTCCATGCTACTTCCTTGATGTTGTTACCATTACAGCTATCATCAGCCAAAAAAAAAAAAAAAAGCATTTGTTCTTCAAGGAGCTACTGTGTCACCATTTGTTTATACATCTGTAAAAGCTGTGAGTTTCTTGAAGACAGAGCTGATGGATGTATTAATGTCAGAATTTTGCAGCATCAATTATCCTGTCTTGCACAGAGTGTTTAGTGAGCATTAGTTGAGAATACATGAATGAATAAGTGAATGCATGAATGAATTAATGAATGTATCTTCATATTGCTAGGCTCTGTGCAATAAATTGGAAATGTACCAAGATTTCTAGGGCTTTCTGTCTTAGAGAGACCACACTAAAATTTGGATAACTGGATTAGAGTAGAAGGTTCAGACATGCGTCATCTATGTGAAGACCTGAAAAATGGTCAGCCCTGTTTATGTTTCAAATTGCCCAGAAATATTTGGTTTTGCTTCACTTCTAGGAAGGGCCAGGTTTGGAGTGAGGTCACATTTTTATCAGCAACAGTTCACTTAGTATTGCTTATACAAGCCTTCTAAAGCAATGACTAGAGCATATGTTTAGACTTCCCCAAGTGTTTGGGCTAAAGAAACCATCTATATGTTAGTGCTATGATTCTCAGTAGCTATTCCAGAGGCTTCTAAGGTGAGAGGATCACATTGTATGGTTTAGTAACACTGAAACCATTCTATGCTCCCTTGTTATTTTATCTTTGTTCTCTTAGAAAAACTCAGAATGGTACAAAACATATCTTTATTTTCACATTTCCAACATTGCTTCCCTTATGTACATATACTGAAACCATCTGTCTAAATTGTGGCAAAATCTGCCGGGTCCAGATTGGCCTCATTAGTCATTTGAGAACACATAAACAGAAGGATTATGGAAAAATAAACAGATCTCGGATAGCTGGGATCCTGGTCTGGGAGGGTTTTTCTCATCAGCATCATCATTGCCAGCCATAAAAAAGGCACAGATTTACACCTTTAAAACACCTGGAGGAGTTTTTAACCCAGAAAGTAGATAAAAATTTCCAGTGACCCAGTCGATCCTTTATTATTTGACTGAGTTGCTTTAGCTATGAACCAAAGACAAAAGCTGGCCTTTGAAGAAGCTGGCCAGGTCTTTCAGAGTGAAATTCTGTAAATGCTGTTCCAATAGGAAGGACATATCTAAGGCATGAGGTGAGAGATAATGAGATCGAGTGCCAAAACAACAACAAAGGAAATGATGTGGGGGATTTTCATCAAAGATAGTGTCTTTCTAAGCTAGTCTCGAGTTCACTTCCCCAAATGTTTGCATATTCCCCAAGCAGCCACCTCTTCCCTATAAATAGCAGTAGTTTAATTGTGAAATTGAATTGTAAAAAATATTTACTGTACAAGTGAATCTCTGCCACAGTAGGAATTCTCTTCATCTTTTTTTTTTTTTTTTTTTTTTCCGGGAACTAACAGAGCCCAGGAGACTAATAGAATCAAAGGAGATGTTCTGGTAAGTAAAGGAGAAGACCGCTACATACATCAAATGCGAAGGCATTTCCTCCTCAGTCCCTAACAAAAACAGTGACAAAAAATTTTCTATAACCAGAGTTCTGCCATGTCCTACATTCCATTATTTGAGACATTCTTCTTTTTGTTTGGAAAGGTTTTATTAGGGCATGCTAAATTGTAGTGTGTTTGAATCTCAGTGACATAATGCAGTACAAGTTTATTTCTCATTCATGTCAAAATGCAACGAAAATCAGGTGTTTTTTCTTAAAAAAAAAACAAAACAAAACAAAAAACAGGAAAAACAGAACCCGAAAGAGCTCAGTGCTCCGTCCAGTGTGTGGTGTTGCTCTCTTCAGCACATTCTGTCCCTGAATGACAGCCACAGTGCTACTAGCTGCATGTGGAGGTGCCAGGAACCCAAGCACCAGGACTTAGGCTGCCTCCAGGGAGCCTGGGAATATAGTCCCACCTCACGTCCAGTTTCTGGCATGAGACTGGTAAGCATCTGCTGTGATAGTTGGTTTCTGTCACAAAGACAGTTGGGTTTATGGGAGATTGAAAACATAGCCGTAATATTTTCCAGCCCTTTCCATTACAAGGGGAAGGCTATAACCCTGCCTACTCCTTCAACCCAGTCTAGCCCAGATATGTTGCTTTTACCAATACAATGTGGTTGAAGTGACATCTGCCAATTCCAGAGTTGAGCTCTCTAGAGGCTTTGAAGCTTCTTTGTCCTCTTAGAGTGCTGTCCCAGGACTTCCATGTAGGGAAGGAAGCAAGCTGTAGTCTCCTGGATGAGGCTACACGCAGGAAAATTAAAGTCTCTTCAGCCAGCAACATGCATCAATTATGATACATGGGTGAGGCCAGTTTGGACCATCAAGCCCAATGGACTCTTCTTATGAAGGCAACTGCATGATTGAGACAGATGAAGTTAGAATAAGAATTGCACGGTTAACAAATAGAATTGTGATAATCTGTCGTTTCAAGTCATTGAGTTTGGGGTGATTTGTTATGCAGCAGTAGATAACCAGTACAATACAAGTTTAAGAATTTTCAGAATAAAAAGGTAGAGTCCATCTTTGCAAACCTACAGTTAGTAGCTTATAAAGGGGTGAGTTTATCCCGGCTTTTAAAACCCTACTGCTGAATGAGCAAGGCTTAATAGAAATGTGGCATTGGCTAGAATCCTGGACGAGGCAGGGGAGTGAGATGGGCAGGTGGTGGTGGTGACGGTGATAAGTGTTAACAAAGAAACAGAGAATTCCAAATAGCCACTCCACCCAGTTCACAAATTGTTCCTGGTTTATGATTTGGAAATATGAATTAGAAAAACTTGAGTAATGAAGGTAGCATTCTTGGCCTGGGAAGACATTTCGATTAAATGTCCTTTGGAAACTTTTTGATTTTTGCTATACTGGAATATGTTCCTTTTCTAAATATGTTTTTTTGCTTTAATATCTATTATTTTTTGCTCATTATATTTATATGTTATAGTTTTCCTACATTTTAATTTTTTAAAATATTTCTTTTATGGCTTCATGATTTAAAACATTTCATCTCAACATTTCATCAAAATTTGGTGAAAACTTTTTGTGACCTCGTTCACATTTAATTTTTGTGACTATATCTGGGTGAAAACAGATCTATGTTTAATCGAGTAAAAAAAAAAAGAAAAATGCATATCCGTCAAGTAATGTTTATTGTTATCCTGATTTTTTTCTT
Organism: Eonycteris spelaea; assembly: GCA_003508835.1. Classification (NCBI taxonomy): domain Eukaryota; kingdom Metazoa; phylum Chordata; class Mammalia; order Chiroptera; family Pteropodidae; genus Eonycteris; species Eonycteris spelaea. The sequence goes on from PUFA01000077.1 coordinate 4,545,207, forward strand.
TTTCTTTTTTTTTGTTGGTTTTTGTGAATGTTAAAAGTTTCTTCATTTGGCTATAGATTTGAAATGTTCTAAAATTATATATACATATATGTGTATACACACACACACACATACATATATATGTGTACTTAGTCATGGAGTACCTCGACATATAACTATAAATATTTATAGTTATATGTCGAGGTACTCCATGACTAAAAATATATCAGTTCACGACTTACAGTATCATCATCTTTGGAGTTTGTAGCTTTCATACATTTTCTTTTTAACAAATCCTCTTTGCCCAAGTTGAAAGATTTAATTTGCTGTTAATATTAATATACCTATTTTCTTTCTCTTCTCACATTATATTAGAAAGTCTTTTCAATTCATTTACTTTCAATCTTTCCATGTCATGCTGTATTTGGAACTTCTCCTGTGAACAGCATATAATCATATTGTTTTTTCTCTTAACTTTGGTCTTGGTAATGCAGTAAAAACTTGATCTTGCAATTGCCTTTGTTCTCAGGTTTTGAAGGCGGAAGAGCCAAATGCCCATCTCATTGTTATTCCCAGCATCCCTGATCTGGGTTCAGTTACGTGATTGTGTCTGTCTTAGGTTTGATCACCCCAGAAGTCAGCTGTCAGAAAAAGATGTAATTATGTATTGTTTATTTGGGGGGTGAGTCCATAACGCACTAGGAGGTGAATAAGGAGTGATACAGGGAAGGGAAGACAGCCAATAATGGTGTATCATTGAGCCTTTCATTAGTGGATGTCTAGGTCTTAATTCTACTGCAGAACTCTTGTGGATGCAGTAGACCAGACCTCAGAGCCATCCCAGCTGAGAGGGGGTATTTATTCACCAAATCCCATCAATTGCCGACAGAGGACTTCCAGGGGGTGGGGAGGGCATCTCACCGCCTCAGTCCTTCTGGTCTACCTTGCGCACAGGCTGTGTGGGTACCCGTGAAGGGAGAAAGCCTCAGTGCTCCTGTTTGGAATAGCCCCTAGAGTGCGAGGGTCTTGGCGTTTGGGCGGAGTACAGCACTGACATCTGAACTCATCGTCAGTATCTGAACATTCCGAGCATTACTATCTGAATATATGATGTTGCAATGTCAAATAAGGAATCAAGCTAGATGTAGTTTGCAGTGAAAAATTACCTTAAGTGTTCTACTTGCTGAAATTCTAGGTCTACTGAAATATAGATGTCTATTCATTAATGTAAATCTACAGGGCTCATTTCGAAATATGTTAATTTTATGTTCAAAAATAACTTAAAAATAATTTTTGAAAGTACAAAAATTGGCATTTAATATAAACCTGGAAAGTATTTTGGTTAGATAACTTGGAAAAACACATTCATTTTGAGTCAAAAATGTATGTACAGTTTAAATTATGCAAAACCAAATAACATGTTATAAATTAATCCAAACTTTGTAAAATCATCAGGTGTGTTAGTGCCTTCAGTGTTAAACAATGAACTGCTTAGAACTTCGTTTAATTTTTAGTCACTTAATTTCATGTATGGATTTTTTAATGTAAAAGAATATTTGGGAATTATTTACCACTAAAAAAGACAATATCAGCTTAACTATCTTAAAATTTTAAATTGGAAAGACCTTGAACTTATTCCTAAAACATTGAGGATATATTGATATCTCTTCAATATATACATAGAAAGCTAGATAGATATCTGTTTCCATCTTTGATCCAGACATAATAAAAACTTCAAGGACAGGAAGAAAAAAGATCTTTATTTCTTGAAATTCTAACAGTCCATCGAAATATAAATGTATATTCAACTGTAGAAGAAAACACATTTTGTTCCCTTGACTCAAACTATAAAACAACCGACTTTACAAGAATGCTTTTAGAAGAAGATTTCTTATTGTTTTGAGTCTTTGGGGGCTTTATTTTGGTTGTGATGGAGAGGAAAAAGCTTAATAACTTTGTGGCAACTTACCATTAGCAGCACTCTGTACCTCAGAGCCAGCCAACGCCAGCCAAACGGCTCCCCTGCCAACTGAGAGTAAGCTGCTATTATGTTTCGTTAACGTGTAGTTCAGTAATCATGGGTGCAATCAGACAGCTGACAGGGCTGAGAAGTCATTGTTCCTGTACTATAATGTTGAATCCATAAAACTTGGCCACCACGCAGTTTAAAATAATCAGATAATAACGATGACAATGATTAATCTAAATAAAATTTCAGATGTATTTCTGGAATCCCGAGTTTCCTTCCCACGTTGGTGATTCAGCTCGAGTTAGGCTGAGGTCCAAAACTGATTTTAACTCTTTGCCCTTTTGTGCTCCGCCACGAAGCATGTTTCACACACCTCTGCTCTGTGTGTGTGTGTGTGTGGGGTGTGTGTGTGTGTGTGTGTGTGTGTGTGTGTGTGTGTGTGGGCGGGCTGCAACAAGCATTTATTCTCATGGTGCCTGTTGGGGACCGCAGGTTTAACTGATGTGGCTCCACCTCACCCAGGCCAAAGCATTAACTCTGATGTGGGACTTGTAGCCTCTTGTTCTTGTCCTCATAGTTCTGAAGCCTACAGTTCAAGATCAAGGTGGTGGTAGGTTTGATTTCTTCCGAGGCCTCTCTTGGCTTGCAGCTGACCACCTGCTCACTGTGTCCTCTCATGGCCTCTGCTCTGTGAGCACATACCCACAAAGAATGTCTCTGTGTGTCTCCAAATGCCCTCTTCTTATGAAGATACCAGTCAGAATGGATTAGAGCCCGCCTTAGCCTCATTTTTACTTTATTACCTCTTTAAGGTCCCTGTCTCTGATACAGTCACATTCCGAGGTACTAGGGGTTAGAGCTTCAATGTATAAATTTTGGGGGGAACAGTTCAGTCCATAACACTCTTACAGTTTTCTCTTGGACATGGCAGAGGTCACATCTGCTCTAATACTATCAGTAAGAACAGGTCACATGATAAAGTTTGGGGATATAATTCTTTGAAAGGGAACAGGGAGTGAATAATTGGGAATAAAATCTAGTTCATATGAGAATTGATATGTTTATACTTTGCCACTCTGGGCTTGTACAATTTATTTAAGCAGGTGTATTTTACATCACTAAGAGTTATACTGCAATACTGCTTCTATGGGTTTTCAACCTACGGGGATAACAGGCTGTTTTAAGATAACTAAATACTGATATTTTTGTTGTTTTATCATTATTTTTATACTTAAAATTTTGTATACTGAATCATTTATCTTGAGATCCAACTAGAGTTGTGTATTGATTTAAAATTTTGAATCAAATTTATCTGTCTTATCTATCTAATCTATCAATCATCTATCTACACTTCTTTCAAAAGAATTCTCACTCATACCCCTCTTATTTAAATGTTCGTAAGGTGTATTTTTGGTGTTTTAATTATCCTTTCCATAAATATGCTTGAGGTTTATATTAGTCTGCATAGGCTGACAAAAAATAATAGTGCAGACTTGGTGGCTTAAACAATAGATTTATTTTCCCATAGTTCTAGAGGCTAGAAGTCCAAGGTCAAGGTTCTGGCTTATTCAGTTTCCATGAGATCTCTCTTCCTGGCCTGCGGACTGGCCAGCAACATTTCGACTATGTACTCACATGGCTGTTTCTCATTGTCTGTCTGTGTTTGAGAGTGCAAGGGGCAGCGAGGGGCATGTAGGGGCAGCTGGCTCTCTGATGTCTCTTCTTTAAGGACACTGATTCTGTAGGATCAGGGCCCCATTTTTATGACCTCATTTAAGCTTAATTACCGTCTTGGAGGCTCCCATTTTCAAATATAGCCACACTGGCGGGTCAGAGATTTAATATATGGATTGGAGTGAGAGGGAAACAAATATTCATAATAGGGTTTAACATCTTTTCCTTTGTTTATTAGTCATTTGTATTTAGCTCAAAGCTTCTTGGCCAAGTAATCACGTGTGGGAAATATGAAAGGAAATAAGAGGAGGAGGCACTGGGAGGATTAGTGGGTGGCAGAAGAGGGGAGAGATTCCCTGGCCTAATTCTTAGTCCTTTCCCTACAGCCTGATCACTTTCATTCATTAGGGGCTAGAACACCCCTTTGCTCTTCTGAGATCAGCTTCATTCTTTTAAAGGCTGATTCTTCCTTCTCCTTGGATCATTTATTATTTTACTTTGAAATTTCTTCTCCAGTCATTCTGCATGAAAAGATCCAAGGAGAAATGAAAGAATATCCTTACGTGTAGGTTGGTCCTATTTCAGTTGGAACATATCCGAAGGCAGAGTATGAATGATGACCGTATCTCATGTATTTTAAAATAACCTGTAGGCATTCAATCAGTTGCAATGCAACAGCAACTCTGATGTGTTTAATGCCTGGCATCTCGTGTGCGTTTCAGCAAAATATTTCAAATTTAAGTATATTTTATATATATATATATATATATATATATTATATATATATATATATATATATTACCAGCACAGTGAATGATATTAAGATTCACTGGACAGTCACCCTTTCCCACATTATATCTATCTAGTCTCCCAGTGACAATCTGATGGCCGCCAACCCCCTGCCTCTACCACAGTTGCACAGTGGTCATCTCATATGTGCTCCTGCTTAGGCGACAGTGTCTTTGGGATGCAGATCAGTGAGTGCCAGCTCTGAGTTGCAGGGTAGGTGTCTACGTACTTTGACTAAGTCACGCCAGCTTACGTCCACAGTGGCTGCTCCTGTCTTTCACTTTCGCTAGCAGGGCTCAAGGACCCCCAAGTCCCCATCATGCTGTGGCTGGCATTAGTCAGCTTTCTAATTTTTGTTAGTCTTCTACGTGTCTGCCTATTGTCAGAAATTCACTGTTCTTTAGGGAGAGAGTTTCAAGAGCATAGAGCAAAAGGAAAGTACAAGCGTGGCACAGTGCTGTGGTTTGACTATATATTTATCTCAGAAATAAAACTTTGAAGTAAGCAGATGGTCATATGGCTGAACATTAATAAATTTATTTGAATTGATAACTAAAGTGAAATTTTTTTTTTTTTTTTTTTTTTTTTTTTTTTTACAGAAAAGTCTGAGATCGACAAATTTGTTAGGTAGTGAGGACTGACTTTGCCAGTTGGGTTACATAGAGGACAGTTCCCGTAAACTAATTGGGTTCAATTGTAGTGCCAAGGTTTGGAGGAAAATGTATGTAAGCCACATGGTAAGACAAAATTTTTTACTAAAAATTAATATCATTGAAAGTACATTGAAAATAGAAATATTTTGATTTCCTCCAACTTCTCTGAGGATATTGGATTAAACGAGGTGCTGCTATAGGTAAAAGACCAAGTGTCATTTAAGAGGACATGGTAAACATTTTTGGTATATTTCCCAGAAACCGAAAAAGTAAATGGCTTTCATTACTGGATAACAAATCACTTCACAGGTTGGGTGGTTTCCAGTTCTTGGCTTTCAACAAAATTGAAGGAGGAAATAATTAAGTTGTCAGTTGAGCGACTATTAAAAGTAATTTTACGTGATAGATCACTATATAAATTTTGGTATCTAACGAGGAGAAAATTCAAAGAAATGAGTGATATTGCAAATGAAAAGTTATTACATCTCATTCACTTATTGTAAGACAAATTTCCTCAGAGTTTACATCTATAAAAATGAGAAATAAAAATAGATGTGATACTGAAAACTGTCTTATCCTTGGACACATGAACTAATTGCAAAAACAAATAATCTCTTTAAAAGATAAACTTCTAAACTTTTTGTTTGATGAGTTTCAGAATTTTAATATATCTGTTTTTCTGTTTACTTGTGGACTAATGGTAATTATAATTATGACAGAATCCAGATTAAACGTCTTAATAATTAAAACCTAAAATCTTTGTTTTAAGTTTATATAAATGTTGATAGATATGACAAATATGATAAGGTAAGGTGACCTTTTAAATATAAAAATGTATTATGCTAGGATACAGTGTGTGTGTATGAGAGAGAGATAAAGTGGGCGGGGGAGGGAGAGAGAATTGGAATGGGAAAAAGGTCCAAAGAGAAAAGAAACGAGATAAATTTCCTGTTAAGAAAGATCTTGTTCATATATTTCTAAAATGCATAAAGGCAAATACCTATCTTTATGGTATTTAGATTTACTGAATACATTCAAAGGGGTGATATAACCATATTTTTTAAAAATTTCAATATTTGCAATACACCAAAAATCAGAGACATTGTACCTTTTAATTTCAAAAAATTGAGACAGCAACCTAAATTTTTTGCTTTTTAGGGGAATATAAGTAAAACATTTGAAGACCACCAGCATAAGTAACACAGTTAGTAGGAGCAGAAAAGGCATTTGAGGATTTTTAACTCCTGGTTACAGAGTTTTGTATTTTTTATAATTCAATAGAAGGAAACATCTTTGTTTTGGTTATTTATTTTTTCCACCAACCAACTCAGGACTTGCAGACATACCCAGAGAACTGGGGGAAGACAGTTTGGTGGATGAATGAATAGAGTCTAGGGGCTTTTTCCATTAATTAATAAAATTTCCTTAAATACAAGTGTTTCTGTTCATGATTGAGTTTTTAGATATAGGATAATTTCAGGGATTATAACAAAGTTTGTTGTATTATAAATTTCAATAATGATGAAAAAAACCCAGCCAAACAAATAACAACAAGAAAAATTCCTAGCACCTTTTTTTACCAGACTGACGGCTATTTTTAAATTTAATCTTGTGTCAGAATTAAAGGTAGTAACTTTAGTGAATAATGCTAAATTACTAAAGGTAAGCTATGACCACCTTATATTCAGAACAAGGTCAGCTCAGCCTTTAAATAATTCAAGATGGATATACCCTTACCTAGTGTAATTAGCAAGAGGACTTTACAGCCCACTCTTGTTTGTTTGTGGTAAATGAAAATGGGCTAGAAGTGGCTGAAGTCAGTGCCTAATCTCAAAATAATTTATACCACATGCCTGTACATCACTACTCCCATCCTGTACTTCTTTTTACTCTTCTTTTCTTTTCTAAGACAAAACGCTGGGTTGAGTTTTAGCTAATTTAATTTCTCAGGACCATTTTGCAATTAGGAAAGCCTTAGAAATGGGTTTCCCATGGAGATAACTGAAATAAGCTTTAGGGGTCCTCTCTCATATGGAGGCCTTCCAAGATCCTGGGAAGACCCCTGCGGTATTTTCACATGCTTGTATATTTTTATGTAAGATTTGAAAAAAAAAAGAAAAGAGAGAGATTTAACTGCAGTTTGAGTTTAATGGGTTATATTTATGTGATTTGCAGACTCTTCCAGGTGTTGTTAAATTATCGCTAGCCATCTCATTATAGAAATGGCTTTCTGGAGTATTCCTACCAACCATTTTTCTGACTCACTCAGGCTCATGTCTCAAAGGTGCCAGAAATAATGTTGCACTGTAAATGTGTCTGTGGCACCTGGCTTGGGAGTATGTGGATAATGGAGAAGATAGAAAGTTTCAAATACAGAGAGCCAGAAGCTGGTCTGTGGAAGATTCTTCTGAATCTTAGAGCTTGTGTACAAAGACACTGGATAGAAGTTTTCCCAAATTTGGCAACATACAGTAAGTTTACATGAAGTAAATAATAATGGGTTGTGAAACTGAAAGAAACTTGTCTAAACTATAAACAATATAAAAATTTTGATCGAAAGTGCAAGAAGAAAGACAACTTTCTTTTTTTTTCTCTGTAGGCAATGATATTACAAAATTGTTGTCAAATCAAGAATAAATCAAGTTAATTAAGACTGTGAACCAAAATAGGTAGGAAGATAAGTATTATAGAGTTGTATTAGGCAGTTAATTAACAAAAATATTATTTCATTTTTCTCTATTTTGTATGTCTGTGGTATTTGTCATCTTTTAAAAATTAATAATTTGTTATTTCTTAAGTACATGCTTTCTTTTATATCTAACTTTGTGTTCATAATTTTGAATATGTTTTTCTTATAAAAACCCCAAATTGATACACATCACATCTCATAAAACCTAGATTTATCCCTGGCCTTAGATTTCTTTGGCGCAACACTCTTATTATAAAGATGGGATAACAGGCCCAGAGGTATATATTTTTTAACTTCTTGGAATTACATATTGAGATCAGGATTGTAACAACAATTTAGGCCTTTAAGTCAAATCTCTCACCATCAATTTGTGGATAGAATCATTTATGTTGTCTCTATACATGAATCTATACCTAGAATTTAAGCTGAGAAAATGGTATTGTCGAGTTGAATTCTAGGATTCAAAGTCTGCTATAAAGAGATTGTGCGGAAAAAAATATAAGCAGTCGTGTAAGGATTTCTTTGAGAAAAAGTTATTTGTCAAAGCAGCTAAAAATGAAGATGGGCCACTTTAGGGTTCTGCCAGTTCTTACCAGCCAGAAAGTCCCAGAAATCTTGGCTGCGGCTCTCTGAAATTTAGGGATGCAAATTCAAATGATGTTCAGCAGCATTGGTGAATAAGGCGGGAAAAACCAGATGGTGTGAGACTCAGTCAGGTGTTACTGATTAGATGGTGTGGCTTGTGTTCATGCTCCCTAAGGCTGGGTCCTCTCCGAGTAACACACAAGGGAAGCCGGGGGTGCTTCAAAGCTTGGAGAGTAAGAGAGAATTTCATTCTCTCAGGTCTGTCATAGAAATCTCACCACAAATGTGGTCTAGGGATCTCTTTTAATCACATTCTGTAACTGTATCTACATAACTAAAACGAGCATGTGTTTGGGGACCTCCAAATATGAATGTTGCACAGAGGGCAAATAGAATATTGATTTTTGTCTTCAAAAGGACAGAAACTTTGAATTCGAAAGCTAAATAAATCAAACTTTCTCATACTGATGAAGCCTAACTGGACCATAATAGAAGTTCAACCCCTAAGCAGTGGTGATTTACTGAGAAGGCTTACAGTAGCCGTCCTAAGGATATTAGACTGCCATTAAAACACGCTTCCCAGGCTAAGCAAAGACTTTATAGCCAGGGTACTATACAGCCTTCTCAAATTTCAAAGGCCAATTGAAAGCACATTTAAATGCTAGGTCAGAAGCAGCCCCTGATGGAGACAGGGCTGTCTAAGCATTGTCTTTGAACTCAGGGAAAGAAAAAGGTGTTCACTGTCTCTGTCGTTTCTTTAAAGGCAACTGGGGCCCCCAAGCATCTCCGCGTCTCTAGTGCCCTCTGAGCACTGAGAAGCATCCTCTTGCATCCCCAGCTCCAGGGTTTGTAAGAACTCCTCCTGCCTTTGTTTGAACTCCTAGTCCTCTGTCCTTGGTGTGGAAATTAGAATAATGAAAAGGGAAATAAAGCAAATCCTCGTAGAGGTGGTTAAACATTTTTCTTTCTTTTTTTTTTGTACTACTAGTGTAAAGAATTATACTTTGGGTGGAGGCTACAGAGTGGCTGGCTGTGGGCACATGTAGGTGGCAGGTGTATTATCGTTTGACTCGCATATGATTTTTTAAGGACACTTTGAACCAATATTTAGAAGTCCTGAATTTGGGATAAAAATGTGGATTTTGAGTTTCTCTAGAAATATTTAGCCACACTGGGGTCTTGTTCCTTCACGGCTCCCACGAGCTTTTGCTGGACCGCTGGGCCCACGCTCGCCTACACCCTGGCTCCTCAGAGTAGCAGTTGCTAATTCAGGGCAGACTTGCGAGAGCCCAGTGAGGGAAAAGGGCCAAGGAGCTTCGAGAAGTGGGAAACGTCTACGGTCACAGCACTGATCTGACCTTTTCGGAAGGAAGGAGTGAAGGAAGAAAGGTTGGTCGGAAGAGCCTCAGACAGACATGCAGTTCTAAGAAAGTTCAGCAAAGCCAATCGGAAGTCTTAGAGATTCTCCCCAAAGCCCCACCACCTCCGTAAAGGGTGAAGGGCCACCTTTAGATTCCCTGAAGCCAGCAGAGGCTGCTGCCCTGGGAGGCCTCTGAGGGATTGGATTTCAGAGCTTAGTCCCCTCTGCAGGGGATCTGAGAGGGATTTCCTCACAGCCCGAACATCATTTACTTCAGACTTCCCACTACTTATTGTTTTTTTTTTTCTTTTAAAGTTTGATTAGGATTCTAGCTGTTTGATTTTCCCATATCCAACCATCTCCTTATTTCCCAGGCCACTGTTGGCATTGCATCGGCTTCTTTTGTTTCAAGCCTGAGCATTTTCAGGCCACTTTAAGTATGTACTTTTGTCCCTTAAGCTATGAAAAAATGGGAACAGGAACAGTCAAGCAACAACAAAACAACAACAAACACTCAAACAAAAATCCGCAGGTTATATTTATATTGTGATGAAAGGTATTATTATGATCATTGACAGATTTAGATTCCTTCCTTCATTCAGTCAGTCAACAAATATCAATTATCTTCCAGGTATCAGGCAGGCAGAACACATATGAGGGCTTTCGAGTTCCCCTTGGGTGTCTCTCTAGCCTGTTGGTTTGGAGAAATACCAAAGTAATAGACTTCACTGAGGTAATAGAATAAAGTCACAGTATTTCTTTTTCAAGTATGTCAAAACCTAAGCAGTTCAGCTACCAAAACACTTCCCATGCATGTGGGCACCTAACAGTGTCTTCTTTCCCCTCAGTGCAGAGGGATCTTAGGCCTGACTCCGGCATGGGGCATTTTTTGGGGGGGATAAGTTTCCCTCCTCATCATACCACCATACCTTGCATTACTTGCCTTCTTCCCTTAGGTACTGGCTTCGTTTTTGAACTCTTCCACATTCTCAAACGATTGGCAGTTGATGAGAGCCAGGATGTATTAAGATTTGTTCAGGTGGTCCCGCGGTCTCTGAGACATCCTGGTATCTGTGGCTGGAGCGTCAGTCAATCGAGGTGGTAGTGACACTGTGGGGAATAGAGAAGAAAGAGGTCTTGACTCAACTTCTAAATGCAGAGGAGGGGAGAGTTTTTACAAGTCACCTGACTGTCCAAAAATCACTTCACCTTAGAAACACAGTTCAGTTTATAAATGTGAATTTTTAAGCCCAGATAATAATCAAAATATGACACTTCATTTAATTTTGAAGTTTTTCCCCTCCTCCCAGCGGGAGCCCACCATGTCTGGCCACTTGCCAGACCTCGGGAGTGAAGGTGTGGTCGCTTCCTCTGTTCCTCCTTCACCCCACTAAGTAGCCACTATGCCTCCTCTTCTGAGGGATGTACGATGGTAGGAAGGGAAAGGAAACAGAATTAATTCTTGGATTGGTGCTATCAGAATACAGCTCGGCCCTTTCTGGCCCTATAGATGTGTGAAGTGAACTCTCTCTCTCTCTCTGTCTCTCTCTGTCTCCCTCTCTCTCAATCTTTCTCTGTCTCTCTCTGTCTCTCTCGCTCTATCTTTCTCAATCTCTCTCTCTCTCTGCTTTTGTGGGCTCATAAAGTAGCCCTCCTTATGACGCATCTGGCTGCGGCCCTCCATTCTAAGGGCAGCGCCCTGTCCTTGGAAATTCTTCTTTTCAGTTCTTGGTCCTTCCGAGAACCTCTCCACAGGTACTTTCATGTCTGGAAACCCAACATTCCTTCTAGAAGATCCTCTTGGGCAGAACTTAACAAAAGGCTTGAAGCTACTTTTCTCTCCTTCGGGGTCACAAAACTGGTCCATGGGAAGCAGAGAACACTTTTCTATCACCTCACAAAAAGAAGTGCGATTTCTTTCCAGATGCACCTGACCATATTTTAGTTGCTGATGTAGCTTGCCTACCCACCTGTCCTGCCTACCAGACTCATCTGAAGCTCTACAAGGAGCACTGGCCAGGGTTCTCTTGCTAGGCCAAAGGTGAAATGGTGGCCCCATGTGATTCACAGATGGCAGTTACTCTGCTTAAATATTCCCTTTTCCCATTCCCTTTACCTTTTATATATTCAATTTGGGACAGCTGTTTTTAGTGCAGGGGCCGATGTGTGAGAAACCGGCATAGAACACCTACGTGGAAAGTCTCCATTTTGGTCTGGCAGTTTGGAATTCTGTGTCTGTTTATCTAGGTGTTTCCATTGAAACTTCATGATACTCTTCTGTTCTGCTACCTTTAAAGCATTTGACATGTTAGTCATCTCTTCTCAGTTGCGTTATCTGTAATTTTTGAATAACAATACATGCCTTTTGAGGAATGGATAAATAACATATGCGAAGCACCAAGCACAATATCTAGCATACAGGAGGAACTAAAAAAAAAAGTTAATTTCCTTTCTCCCCTTCTCTGCCCTCTCACACTCAAAAAAAAGGAATTGTATTTTGTTATGCTAAAGATGGATTCAGAGCCAAAGTTATTTTACAGAAATAATCAAAATTGGCCTTTAACTCATGTTTCCATGGTACCTTTCCAAAAGATTCATCTTTTAAAAAACCATGAAGACATATAATATCAGGCTTAGTGATAGGTGCTTTGTCTAAATGCAATGTTGCTTAGTAATTATCAACAAAATACAATGAACATTTCAGCAAAGAAGCGAGGATTTGAGCACAATAAACCTAGATATTTTCAATCTGTTGGTTGTTGCCATCAAATTACTTTTTTTTTTTTTTTTTTGGTAGTGTGAATAGGCACAACACTACTCGATGGTCAACTAAAGTAGAATCCTATTTTATCCAGAATGGAAAAATTAATATTTATAAATATTTATGAAGAGAAGTTGGAGTTTTTTTCCTTTCAGTTATATCTGGGTCTATTCTTTTATAGTACTACTAAGGGATGAATAGTTTCATGACAATTAATCTCTTTCATGATCTAAAAATAATAGCACACATGAATTGCTACTTGTTATTTTCATATAACTACAAACATAGAAAGATTCTATTTTACTCTAAGTAAAGCAAGAATTAATCTGTTTTGCAGGAGATACATTTTCATATTTATATCCAAATTGGCAAAAAAGATGACCAGCTGTTTCATTAAATTACTTTCTTCTCAATGATTTACTGTATTAATCATGGTTCTTTCAATATCTCCTTTTACATCCCCCAAACATATAACCTTCTTACTTGAATGTTCCCTTATGCTACATTTTGATTTGGCCAAGTTGATGAATTACAAATGAAGTTCACAAAAAAATTTATTGCCCCTAATTAATATTTATTTCAGATTGAGACACACCAATTAATATTCCTTTCCCCCTTGTGGGTGTCTGAGAACTCATTGCTTCTCCAGTGCATTTAATTTCAGTATAAAGAATAATGGCTTTCATTATAAGACTCTGAAGTCTTCTCCAACTTGTTCTTGGTTCTAGACAGTTGGTTTTAAGGGTGATTTGATCCTTATATTTCATCACTGCAGAAATCAAGAACTTATAAGCTGATTGATTTTAAAAGGACAGAGTTCAAAATATTTTAAGGATATGTATCCACGTTTGGCTAGGAAGCCCAAAGTTGAAGAGATGTTAAAAAGAAATAAGGTCCACAAAAGGGTATAAGAACCATGTCTATATGTTAATAAAATATATAACCAATTTTATTAATACTTTGAGACAAGCCAGATGATTAACGGATTAGCTAAAATAAAAAAGATATGTTTGGCTTCGTAAAAAAGTAAAGTTCAATTTGGGATATACGGTGGTGAACACCCATTGTGTACACCCTTGCTCATCACTGAAGTTGAGTAATTTTAAAATCAAATACACAACTTTTTAAGTTTCAAACAAACCGTGATGTTGTTTGAAGAGAGCAGAGGAATTCCGTCACCTGGGACAAAGATACGAGGTATGGAGTCACACTAGGACTCACTTGACTCCATCTGGACTCATATGGCTTGTCCTCACAGGGCCCCTGGGCAGCGAGAACTCGTTATGTCAACGTTTCCTACCCGTTGAAAGAAACACTGGCCTGAGTGTATTCTTGGTGCATAGTCCATGTGAGGTGACATTGTGTAGAGGAATTTATTATCTTAGAATGATGCTAATAGTTAAATACATAAGCAAACATCAGTGGAACCACATCTCAGGAGGAAGTTGGACTTCACTTCTTTCCTGACTCCAGACACTCAAGGCCATTTAATGGTCTGCAATCTAAACACGCACATCAAAACCGAGTCTTTCCCCCCTGAATGCAGCGCAGTAATCTGATCTTTCCTGAGAACGTTTTCATTCATCATTTTCTATAGACTCCCCTGCCGCACTGGAACAGACTTCGTTGCTGCTGTTGTGGCCCAGGCAGAGAAATTTAAACCGAGGACATGTACTTCCTGTTCTGTATCACCTGTTCGACTCTACACAGAGCTCCTTTCTTTGATTTTCTGTCTGTGCACACTCCTGGCATATTCAGTAGAGACAAAGCTATTCTGCTCTAGACTAACCGAGGTGTTTCAATTACGACTCCTCCTTTGTAAGAACTTATAATATAATGTGTGCTGGAGACCTGCAAACGAGAAAACAACACAAGAAAATAGAAACAGACACTCTAAGAGAGGTATACAGTGATTTGAGAGTGACGAATTTCCCCAGAGGGATCAAAAAAGCTTCCTACATAGGTAGTACTTACATTTGTTTTGAAGGATGATAGAATTTCTTTTTTTATTCTCTCCAGTCCTCTGTGTGTGCAGGTGTGGATGGCAATCACCAGGTGGAAATCATTTCTGATGGGGCCTGAAACACAGTAGTCAGGTATAAGAGCTCACAAAGGACACTTTCAGAAAGAGGTCTCCTGTGGCTGAAGTGCAGGGACCAGGAGAGGATTTAGTTGGGGATGAGGCGAGCAAGGTGGATTGGGACTGTGCTGTTATGGATTTTTCCTGTATTCAGTGGACAGCTCCTGAGTAGTGAATAAAGAATATCTACTCTGGCAGCAACCTGAAAATTAAACTAGATTGTTGAGGAACTGGAGGCATAAAACCATGGCATTAATTTTTGGAAGAAATGATGAGGGTTTTCATTAGGGGAGGATGAATGTAAGCAAAGAGAGAGATGTGTGAACCGATACAGTATAAGTATGTGTCGTAAAGCAGTGTTTTCCAGAAGTAGTCAAGAAATTTAAACTATTCAGTTCTTTGAAGTTCCTTTCTTTGAATCTTCATCTCTGAAAGAAATGGAGGGTGTCATGTTCCAGGAGACCTTGGTTTACATTGGAATATGAATCATTCTCCCCTTGTGTACAAATTATAGCAAAATACAGTATTTTTCTGTTCACATATGCATTCGTTTAGATACCTACTTGGAAATAACCCAGTTATCTCTGGATAGTTTCATTTTTTAAAAAGGAATTTCTTAAGGGCCATTTAGAAGGTGCAGAGCCATGGGCTCTGATGCAGTGAAAACAGGGACAGTGTAGGGCCCTGTGGCAGGGTCTTCTCAAGGTCAGTGCTGCCCGGCTCCTTCCCTTGGGTCAGAATGCAGGACATCACACCAGCTGCCATTTCTGAAGAACAAATATTTCTGTTCCAAGTTTGCTAAAGATCAGTGTCCGTGAATGAAGCTTCTGTAGATCAGTGCTTCGTTCCAAATTCAAGTCTCCTTTGGTTGTCTCTGATTTGGAAGGATGTAAGTCACGTGTTTGCATTTGCACTAAAAGAATGTCTTCTGAATTCTACCCCAGAAGAGCAGGATTCATAATGTGGGAAATGATTAAAATATAAGAAGGTTGTTCAAAATGTATAATACCGTTCTATATTAGTAATCCATAAATGAAATATTATTATATACCAGTAATCTGCAAGTGAAACATGCATACTACATACACCAGAATTGATCATAGTTAAGTAATACTTTTTTTTTTTTTTTTACTTTTGGAAAAATCTAAGTGGCTTTTCTAGGCATATCTTATTAAATGCAATACCTTTCCTATATATAGTACTAATCAGACTTTGTGTAGGCTGTGATAAAAATGATCCCAAATCTCAGTGTCCTAAAATAACCAAGTTTTATTTCTTACTTGTTACATGACCTTTGTGGCTCATCTGTAATTCTATTACTGTTCACTTTGAGATGGCTCTGATTCTGCTCTACATGTTTTCTCCATTGTTTGAGCCAGGCTAAGGAATGGCCAGTATTTTGGACACACTGTTCCCATGGAAGGAGAGAGGGAGGGAGTGAGGGGGAAGGAGGGAGAGAGAGGGGATTGAGAGAGAGAGAGAGAGAGAGAGAGAGAGAGAGAGAGAGAGAGAAATGAACTATATAATCTCTAAAAGTTTCTAGTTGCTATACATCACTGCTAATTTCATTGGTCAAAAAAAAAAAAGAAGTGGAATTGTTAACATCATATCATTTGGGTAGGAAAATATAATATTCTAGTAGAAAGGACAGCGAATAATTGTCAGTAATAATATAGTATTTCAATCTTTCTTCATCACCTCAAATAGTTGTATCCTAGCCTTACTTACAAAAACACCGACCTGGTTATAAGGAGTACCCACCAAATTTGCATCCAATTATAGCAGATGGCCTGATTCAGATATTGTAGTAATCCATATCTTAGATTAAAAAAATTTTTAGTTTACATTAGTTTCGGGTATACAGTACCTTGGTTAGACATTTATATGGTTATGAAATGGTCCCCACGATGACTTTATCACTCATCCGGCTCTACCCAGAGCTATGACAATGCGATTGACCACGTTCCTTATGGTTTACACTACGTCCCCTGACTGTTTTGTCTCTACTAATCTGTACTTCTTCATCCTTTCACCTTTTTCACTCAGCCTAGAGGGTGTTTTGCTGATTGGCGTGTCAGACAAAGATGAATACCATATGATTTTACTTATGTGTCTTAGATTTTGATGTGAATCACTTTGAGACCCATGAACAAAAATTATTTGTCCTGTCTTTGCGAGCTGTGGGTAGAGGCAGACAGGGCACTTCCGTTTGGGAAGGGACAAAATGACAGGTGTGGCTGTTCCATAGCAATTGTCTACTTGATGTCACTCTCACAAGCCTTATAAAATTAGTCAAAAGGATTTGATCAACAAGTGGTATCAAACTTTTTTGAGATATGTAGTGTCATTTGAAAAATGAATTACTCCAATGGAATTACATAGAAAAATGAACAATAAAATTAATGCAATAATGTCTCTTGAGGGTTTACTGTTCCAGATCCTGTCATTAATTTCATCTAAACTTTAGTTTAAGTGAGGGAACTGAATTTTGACTGAGGTCATGAGGCCAGCAGGCAAAGAATAAGATATGAGGTCAGTTTTATTTGACTTCAAAAAAATCATTTTCTAATCATTGAGTTTAGATATACAAGTTGTAGATAATGTATTTTTATTTTATAATACATTTTAATTCTAAATTTAAAAAAATGATATGAAATGGAGTGATTAATGATGGGTTCTGCTTGGTTAGGGTATAATTCATCTGGTGGGGGACTTTTAAAACCATACTAGTAGCTGAAATTCCTATATTCTGGGTAAGTAAAGAACTAAAAACAGAAGCAAACATTAAATTAAGTCTTCAGACTTTACTTTCAAATGATCATAGAACTGAATATGAAAATTCCGCCTCATTCTGGGAAGAACTGCAGGATGAAAATGTGATGGTCTCAGAACATACCTACAGTCTCTCACCGAACGCTGATCTGCTCTGGAGAAGTGTGTGGGGAACATTTGGCAGGGGTCTGGAGTCGAGACTCCTGCTTTGTTCAAATAGAAACTTAGTGAGCCAGTGTTGGCAGAAGATGAGTGGATCATCTTGCATACGGATGCTATTGTAGAATCATTTGTATCTATAACACTCAGGCTTATGGTGATTCAATAGAAAATGTAATCCCGGGCACTCTATTTAATATCTGTTCAAAGGCTTAGCTTCCTCTAAGTTACCTGATCCTGAGACCCAAAATAGGAGAACTCAAGAGGCAGAAAACAATCTTACAAAGGCCTTGTGACAAGTTTTTGTTGGCCTTCTTTGTTTATTTCTTAGTCAGCTGCTTGGCTGAAGTCAGTTGAATTTTCTTACAAGTTCAGTTATGATTTATATAATTTGCCTGTCGATCCAGCCATATCCACCTGGAACTCTATCTGAGCTGGGGAGGGAATAAATTGGTGAAGATTCCTTCCCCTCACTCCAATTTTATTGAGATCTAATTAACAACAAAATTGTAATATTTTTAAAGTATATAGGTGATGATTTAATATATGTACCTTGTGAAATGATTCCCACAATCAAGTTAATTAAACACCTATCACCTCACATGGTTACTTTTTTTTTTTTTTTGGTGGGACTATTTAAGATTTTCTCTCTCAGAAAATTTAAGTAATGCAATACAGTGTTATCAACTACAGTCACCATGTTATACATTAGATTCTCAGATATTATTTACTTTATAAATGAAAGTTTGTACTCTTTGACCATTCTGTCCCCATTTATGCCACCTGTAGCCCCTGGCAATCACCATTTCACTCTCTGTTTCTGTGAGTTAGACTTACGCTTTTTAGATTCCACATATAAGTAATGCCATACAGTATTTGTCTTCGGCTTATTTTACCTCGTGTAATGCCCTCCAGTTTCTTCCATATTGTTGCAAATGGCAGAATTTCTTTCTTTCTTTTTTAGGGCTAAGTAATATTCCATTATGTATATTTATATATTGCATTTAAAAAAACTCCCTTCATCCAGTCAGTGAAATGGGGGAGTGCAGGTATCTCTCGAAAATAGTGACTTAGTTTCCTTTGGATAAATGTCCAGAAGTGGGATTGCGGATCATATGGCAGTTCTATTTTTATGCTTTTTGAGGAAGCATCATACTGTTTTCCATAAGGAAAGGATTCCTTTTGATCAGCTGCCATAAGGCCAATGGGATCAGACAAAAGCTAACTAAATATTATTAAGAAAAAAATCTGTAGTCCATCTCAGCCATGTGTGTGTGTGTGTGCACGCGTGCACGCGCGTGTGCGTGTGTGTTTGAGACAGAATGCAGCAGAGAGAATCCCGTGACATTTTGAAGAAGTAGATTGAGAGCCGGTCTCTGGGGCCCCTTAGATTATTTGGATGAACATCAATAGCCTGAATTTAATTCCCTCTGTGAGCCATTTAGCTTGACTCTGACATAACCATAGCCTCTAGAGTATTTTAGGGATTTCCAAAACAAAATACTGAACCACAGTTTTTTTCTTTGGGTTAAATTCTGGTTTCTGCCTATGGGTGATAGAAATAAAAACAGGCAGTCAAGTTCAGCACACAGCACAGTGCATTTGTAGCCTCTAATTATTTGACAGAGCAGGTAAGAAGGAGGTCAGAACATGGATTTAGTGTTCGGGACCCAGATGCTGGGTTGTCTGCTGACAGCTTGGTGAGAATGGTCCCTGGGTAGAGGGACTAGAATGCAAGGATTTGTTGAGTTGATTCCAAATTTTGGTCTGTGGGGAAGCACTTTCCTTTTCAGTCCTTTAAGCTGTTCAGAGATGCCCTGAAGCCTTGTAGGGAACCCATTAATTTTTCTTGTGTTAATATCCTATTTATTTACACTTTAAAAAGTCAAATTTGTCAAGAGAAAGAATATCCATTGATGTGAAAGTCAGAACCCCCTCTGCTTCTCTCCCCATTTTGTCTCCCCCACAGGCCACAGCTTTCAAGCATTCTTACTGCTTCTTTAGGATTTATCTTTGTGCTTCTAATTAATTATATTATTCCTTGATGTTTGAGTTTGGAAATCGTCAACTGGTATTGCACTGCGAAAAATGAGAACTTAGCTTTATTTCCTCCCTCTGCATTCCTTATACTTGTACTTTCTCTACCTTCTCATCTACCTGCCTCTTAATATAATTATGTTTTGTTTTAGTCAATTCAATAGTTAATATTTACATTTTTGACATAAAAATAATATTTACACTGAACTTGGGGTGTTTTTTTCTGTGTATTTCCTAATATGTACATAACCTCAAGAAGTGAGAGAGTAGGTGTAATTTTTTGCACTATATTCTATGGTAACTTTTTTCTTTCTCTGAACACCTTTTTGTTTTTCCTTAAGTGCTTTGATTTTGCATTTTGCCTTCTAGTGTACTCAGCAGAACACTAAGAGCTTTGTTTGATTTTGCATTTTGTTTTCTATGTGCCGAATTAAACACTGGGCGATCTACCAGTTTCCACCCCTGATGCATTTCTCCCAGAGCATTTTCTCTTCTTCAGTCTGGACTGGTTGTCCCTCAGCGTGATTCATAGCTCTGATTCATTGCATTGTCCCTCAGGGGTTTCCTTCATCTGCTTCCTATGCTGGATCTACTCTTACCTGTAATGGTCATCTTGACTGATTCTTTATACCCAAAGTGATCACTCCCAGGATGTGTCTCTGACCCAAATCTCAGCCTCATAGGGTTAACTATAAGATTAGGAAAGCCTACTTGTTTATTGGGTGCGACTCTGGAGCCCCTAAGCTTGTGTGATAGGGTTCACTTAATCTTCCTCTTTTGGGAATGATACCTCTGCTCTCAAATGTGTCAAATATTTCTCAAGTAAAGAGACTTTATCCTTAAGAATAAACCTCCAAAGTGTGCAGTTCCCAGCTCTTGGCAATTAGATACAAGATCTGGATATCTGTTTCTCAAATTGATTTTCTATCAACTCTCCTTATTCTGCCATCTCCTTTATTCCCAATTTTAGAATTGTTAGCAGTTCCTAGTCTTTAGGGAATCCAAGGCAATTCACATTGGATCATTGCTTTTCTCAGTTTTATATTAGTATTTAGTTTTCTTGGATTCACTAAGGCATTTGCTACTAATCTATTTTCCAATCTCTAATATTTTGTTATCATTTTCTCCTCTCCCATTTCTCCTCATCTTTGTGGATTTATATGTTTTAAAAATCGTTTACTGTCATTTTAATGGAGTTTTGGAAAAGACAAAAGTAGATAAGTATATCCGGTTTTTCATCTTTTCCTAGAAACACCATATGTATATTTTTTAAACACACTCTTTTTCAATCAGTACAATTAAAACAAAACACTTTAAGCCTATCTGCCTTCTCTCTTCATACAACAAACTTCAAATCTGAACTGATGCATAACCACAAAGCAAATCCTCTCTTAAGATGCTCGTAATACTTAAAATATTTATCGTGCCAATATATTAATCATTTCAAACTGTGTCTTTAATTATCAAGATTATTAAATGACCTCCCAAAACAATCACTTGGGGAGGCATTACAAAATGTCCTGCCAAGGGCATGCTGGATGTTTTAAAAGGGATTTTCCTGTATCCCTTGGAGGAAAGGGATGTCATATGTTATGTATTATATGGTGCTGAAGATGTGGAATGTATCATTCTGTGAGAGAGTAAGTGCCATATCACTGGAAGTGCTTAGAGAGAGGCTGAGTAAGCATCTGTCAGGGAATCCAGTGTTTTTATAGGAGGTTAGAATCATTACAGTCTAAGAATCCCTTCCAGTTTCTACACATCTATAAGTCTATGGATTTTAGTGAGAGTTTCCTTCACATTTGCATACTTCAACATTACCTCTGTTACGTATGATGACTTTACACTGTTCTTGGAGGAACTAACCAGTCTTAGACTCTAGTTCTATGTCCGTGTTAGGTACCACTCTGTCATTAGTAGATAACATTTGTGATTGTTCATATAGGGTGCTCAATACATACTAAAAGAAAGAAAAATAGAGGAGAGAGAGAAAGGGAAGGGAAGAAGGGAAGAAGGAAAAGGAAGAGAAGAGGAAGAGAGGAGAGGAGAAGAGAAGTGAGAGAAGAGTTGAGTTCAGAATTTGAAGTCTTTTAGAAAAAGAGCAGCAGCAACGTAGTGGTGAGCCACAGCAACTGTGGTGTTTTATTATAACTTTGGCTGAGGGCAGTGTCATTCCAAGAGAGAAGATCATGAGGTCCAGGGTCAACTTTAGAGACGCCAGTCAGAGCTTTCCTTCCCAGTTGTCCTCCCATCTAAAATGCTTCAATCCACATTGCGATGCAATAGCAGTCAAATGATAACATTACCACTGTGTTTAGCTTTTAGTCTCTTCACCTGGCCCTCTGTTTTACAGAGGATATAGCTGAAGCTCAGAGTTTAAATGAGTGGTCAGACAAGCCAGGGCTCAGAAGTTGAGTACAATAGGTCATTTGTTCTCACGCTATGACGTTTTCCCACAGTGTTGTCTCTGTGATCTTTTAAAGACAGTTTTCCAAGGGAAATGAAGTAAAGAATTCTTAAGATAGTCTGATGGCTATGTGGGACACTGGCTTATTGATGATGGTGGTAGTAATGGGAATCAAGTCGATTTCATGTTTTATTGTGGTGCGATTTTTTTTAAAGCACCAGCTGGCAGTTGGTAGCAACAGAGCCTCTTTCTCTTTCTGGAATACTAGAATGCCTTCATAAAGCATGGCCTCTTCCTGGAGAAGTTAGATTTTGAGACACTTAAGCCAACAAGCTGGTGACACCATTCTAATTTTGAGGAAAGATTCTATGTGGAGGGAGGAGAAATCTTTTTCACTGTTAGAATAGATCAGCACGTGCCAGTGACACATTTTAGATAATTTCTTCCCTGTCTTGTTAGAATAAGTTGGTGTGTACCCATATATTCATATAGGAGTATGAAGAGGTAGAAGAATTGGGAAGAGATGGTTTGGGCTTTTATGGTGACTTTGATAATGATGCCTATATGGGAAACTTTCTAGTTAAAATAACATACCTGAGAGTGCTGTCACCCCAAAATATTCCCAGACACTTATAGGATATGTTATTGGTAAAGAACCTGGATTTTTAAAATTTTAAAGTCTCTTCAATAGCCTAAATTTGACAAAGCTCTGAGTATTATTTGTAAGAATTGGCACTTCAGGATTATATTTGGTTTTTCCCTAATATTCCCAAAGACTTGCAAAACTTCTCTGCATTCAAGTTACTCCAAAAGAAGACTTTGGCTTGAATTAGCTACACCAAGAAATCCCCATAATACATTGTCTTACTGTCCATATTTATCATGTCTTCATGTGAAATTTCCCTTTGTTTATCATAAAAGTGTTAATTGAGGGGATTTATTACATTTAAACTGTCCGTGACCTGTAGTACATGTTAAATATTTCCATTGACTTTTTTAATAGGGTATCTATCCGGTTTGGCTAGTTTGGGGCAAAGGTTCTTTTAAGGCTCTTTTCTCTTCTGCTTTCCCCTTCTTGACCAAGAACATCATTTCTCTTCCATTTCTCAAACTTGGAAATTGGACTCTTATTGCATCTACATCTGGTTGCTTTTTATATCTTATTATTATCATTTTTTTTTCCTAAATGAGGTGCCATACCAGGTTCCTCCTTTTAGTGCCCACGTTTCTGTTCTTGCCCAAGTCCTCATTATTCAAGGCCAGGCGCTCTGACAGTATCCTAACCGCGTGTGGTATCAGGCTTTCCCACACGCCCCTCTGCTCCCAGGTCTCATCTCAGTGCCATCTCTTAGGTGAGGACGTGATGAAGGCTGTGGCTGCTGAGAACACCGCTTGTGCTCACTGCCAGCTCTGCCTCCGTTTAGCTGTACACCCTTGGCCAGTTATGTAATCTCTCTGTGCCTGTTTCATAATCTGTAACATGAGGATAATGACAGTGACTACCCCTGATGTTGTTAGGATAATTAACATGAATTTATACATGAGGAACACTAAAAGCAGGGCCCAGAACATCGTACATGCTCGCTATATATGTTGGCTATTATTATCACATTTTAATACTTGTCCCACCACGTTTTTTTCTTTTCCGCATTTTTAAGCTTGCAATTATTAAGCACCAGCTGTGTGATAGGGACTCTGTTAAGCTTATTGATATTGTTTCATGTATATATTGTTTTTATAAGATAGCTATTATCATTCTCAAATTTCGGATAAGGAAGTAAAGCTTCAAGAAGTTAAATCACAAGCTCGAAGTCCCGCAGGTGGCAAGGGAGATATCTGAGACTGGAATCTATTTGCCTACCCAATAGCTTGTTCTACCTCCACATGTGAACTCTGGCCAATGACTTCATCTAGCCATTTGTAAAACAGGCATAATGTTGTCTTCAGTATAGAATCGTGTGGGAATTAAACAACGCTGTATAACATTTATTCCTAAACCTGTCAAATAGTGGTCCCTCAATAACTGTTATTACTTTTATTATATACTATTATCATCATTACTTCAGTGTAATAGAAAGACATAATTATAGATTACTTAGTAATCTGTCTTTAATAAGGAGAAATCTATCTTTAGAGATTACTAAATAATAATAGAAGAATTTATCAGTAATAGAATTATTTTTAATATTAAACATTACATTAATTGCTTTCAAATTTTTCTTAGTCTTATCAGTTTATTCCTCCAGCTAAACTGCTGAATTATTTCACAAATTATTTACCCCCAGTGAAAAAACTCCATTATTTGTTGGTTCAGAATTATGTTAAGATCACAAATTAGTTTTATGAGATGACACCTTTTATAGCAATTTTTAAATCAGGAAATATAGAATGTCTCTCCATTTCTTTTTTTTTTTTTCATGGCCTCAATAAAATTTTAATGATGTCCTTATTATACGCTGCACATATTTTCTTAATGTTTTTATATTTTAAGTTTTGATTTATAGTATAAGTTCTACTTTTGCTCCTTTTTTTTAAAGGTTCTGTCATCCTCTATTATGTTCGTGTATGTTACTTCAGTGGTCTGCCATTTTACCTGCTCTGGAACAGGACAGGTAAGAAGCCAAGAAATTTCAAAGATTTCACTGTACTTTTACAGAATGCTTCATTTTTTAAAAATTAAGGTATAATTGCATGATATTAGTTTCAGCTATACAGCATAACGATTTGACATTTGCCCCATTTGTTTTTAATATCATGTTATATACTCATATTTTTCATATGTTTGTATGCACTGGATCACATGATGTGCTCTCCATCTGGCTGAGGATTTATATGTTTAAATATAACATTAAGAGGCCAGTTTTCACAAACTTGGGCTTCAGGTATAATGAATCCAGGATACTGGATTTCTTTGAATAGACTATCTAGGAAGACTCTGAAGGTGGTAGGTTTTGCAGTTGGTCAGAAGAAACTAATAGATTTTAATGAAGAAGAACTATCTTGAGATAAGGCAGAGAGAGGAAGTGAGAGATTGAGAGATGTTAATGGAGCATATGATGAGTTAAGAGACATAGGGTAGAAGTAGAAATTTTTTATATGGTTAAATTCATGCCTTAGGACAGAGATGGAAAATACAGTTCTGTATCAAAACAAAGAAACTGATAGAGAATATTGTGTTGTGTTGTGGAGAGTTCAGAGCCTAAGGAAAAGTCTGGACTCTTACGGAAAAGGATGCTGAGGTGTCAAATATGTTCTCTAGAGAGGTAAGTGTTGGCTTTTGTTGGCCACATATTACCCTCACTAGTTTCTAGGAATGGATGGACAACTGTAAGCAATTTACCCTAGGGGTAAACCAAATTATGGGCAACCAGAGGAAGACAAAGGTGGTTCATAAAGGGGAAAGGTAAGTTAACCAGGTGACGGAGAAAATTGTTCTGTTACAATTTTGGCTAAAGTGGCAGATATATTCTGACATCGGTGGTGTTTGTTGATAGTATGATCTGTATTGCCACTGAGCCCCTGTTCTCTCATGGCTCATCTTCCGTACTGGTAAGAGCGTGTTATCCCCCCTCTCTGCATCTCGGAGGCCTCTCCAGCGGCAGGCACTGCGGCAGCGGCGCGTTCTGCCTATGGTATGGGGCAGCAGACGCAGGGCCTCGCGGTTTTACTTATACTACTCGTTTTTCAGGGCTTGCCCTAGTTTTAGACTTCTTAAATGAGGATTTTTACTTTCATAGCAGACGAACGTAAGCTTGGTGGTCTCATTCCTTTATTAACTTCTGAAAATTAGACTCCTATTTTCTCTTTAGAGTTCCAATTCGGTAAGAAGGAAATTCTATATCTATGCGACTGTCAGTTCATTCAGCAGTTCAATGTCTGGGTGTCTAAAAACAGTCTATGCAGTAATGAGACCATTTTCAAACTCATGTTATTCAATGAAAAGATTTCCCTTTCACATAACTTTTCAAAGTGATTGCTGCATGAATTCTTAATATTGCCTAGGAGATTCCACCCCCCTTTTAAAATATAGTGTTCATGGTAAAATTAGTGTATAGGATGTGTTGAGATAAAAAATTACATGTCCGGTTTCTTCTTCTAAAAGCTATATTTAGAAAGAATATTTTGAAGGAAATTCATATTTTTCATCTTTTTTTCTATGCCAGTCTCTGTGATTATATAATTCAAGAGTAGGTAGGATACGTAATAGGTTCCCAATAATTTTTTTAAATCAATGGGTAAAGAATGAATTGGACTTGTCACTAGGATTAGCCATCCAAATGGAACTTTTCTGGCATTACATCATAGCCAAGATTTTTCTTTTTCCTCTCTTGATTTCCATGATGGAGAGGATGAGCTGGCAGTAGCAGTGAGAAAATATGGAACCATTGCCAGGATCTGAGAAGGTCTTCCTGATTTTATGCTTGCTGGGGTTAGTCTTAGATGATAAATCTAAGGGGACATGCTTAGCTCAAAGTTTAAGGCAAGGTGGGAACCCTGTAGAAGAGTTACTCTTCACATAGTAAAGGCTTAGGGAGAGACTCAGGGAAATTGATTTCTTTGACAGCCATCATTGAACAAATGGACATTCTAGGACTCAGCTTGTCTATCAGAAGTGTTAGCTTCAACATGTGGTTTAAAAATTAAATATTATATTTATACTTTATGTCCTAAGATATTTGAAATGGATTAAATTTAAATGCAAAAAGGGAAATTACGCACTTCTAGAAAACAATATAGGAAAATATTTGGAAGCTTGCTGAAGAGTTTGTAGATATACATATCTAAATTATGATACATAAATGAAAATAATCAATGTTGATTTATAAAAATTACTTTTTTTTGGTCTGAGAAAGGCCCTATTAAGAGGATGCAAAGACAAGCAACAAACCTAGAGAAAATATTTGCAGACCATATATACGACAAATGACTTATCTCTAGAGTATGTCAGGAACTCTCAAAATTCACCATTAAAAAAACAACCAAAGTAGAGAATGAGCAAAAAAGATACACAGACACATTTCACAGAAGTGGATATACAGTTGGCAAATAAGCACATGAAAGACACCCATCATTACTAGCCGTAGGAAATGGGAATGGGACACCATGAGATGAATATCGTTAAGTACCCATTAGAATAAGCAAAATAACAAAAATATGGTGCGTACCAAACGCCTTGAAACTGATCTCTTAGTTGCTGTGAAGGCAAAATGGTAGAAGCATTCTGGAAAATAGTATGGCCATTTTTTTTTTAAAATCCCTCTATCATAGAATTCAGCAATTGAAATCCTGGGCAATTTATCTGCAAGGAAAATAATGATCTGGAGGGAGAAGAGCCAAATTCCTTGGGCCAGAAATCAGATAAGTGAAGTAAAATTCTTTGAGCCAAAAAGCATGGTAACGGTTTAAAAGTAGAACGTAGGAACAATTTTGGTCTATTTCAACACAGGGTCATATTGTTTAGGATTAGCATACTGCTGTAGTGGATACTTTAAGCCATGTAAGTTTTAAGGAGCGCGTGTCCACGTTCAAGCCCAGTATCTTGGCAAGTCTCCTGCTCCTGGCAGAGTATTCATCACACGTACAGGGAAAAAGCTGAAAATCAGCACGGGAAGTGTGGTCACCTGTTTGCAGAGATGTACGGGGAATCAGGAGTCCAATAACAGTTTTACTTCAAAGAGATATCGGCTTAGTAGGTGTGCTGACCCTTTTCTTTGTGCTTTTATGGCCACTAATTAAAACTTTTCTTCTCCAAACTCAATGAGAGTAGTCAGCATTTCTTTACCAAGTTTTCTGAGGCCCCTGGTCATTAAGCTTTCATGAGCAATCTGCTGTAGCCCTGAAAGTTTACTCCTGTTGCAGATAGATTGTGACATTAATAGTCGACATGCCCGGATGAAGAATGGGCATGTCCATTCTTATTGGAAAGATTGAGAAATTTCCCTGAAAATCATGTATCCTTTGGACTAATTTCTCTAACTCCGAGTGGTCATTTTTCCACATGTTGCCAAATCTTGCAGAAATGCCTTTCAACCTGTGCAATTAAGGAGATTAAAAGTGACAGCAATCTTCTTGTTGAATTAATGATGGGTTTTTAGTTTTTTCAGTTTTTAAAAAAATATAATCACCGCCACCTTATACAAGAACAATATCAGAAAACAATTGCATATTAAATCCAGGAGAAAATGCAAGCAGAGAATGGGCAGGAAAATATCAACGTGATATTATGATTATAATGATTTATGTTTTTATTGTCTCAGATTCTTAAGTTGGCATTCAATACACTTTTTAATCCAGCCCGTTATTTTTCTTACATCATCTCCTATTTCATAACACATATTTTTTTACTTTAAGTTAATTCATTGGATTTTGTTTAACTTTTTCAATTTTTTTCCATTCTTTATCTTTTTGTGTGTTTAGTTCCTCATGCATCTGTAAATACCCTCCCATTTCTGTCCACCTCTGGGCAATCCCTCTCATTCTAAGTGCTCAGCAACAATGCTCCTTCCTGGACACAGCCTCCTTCCCCTCTGAATGTTCTTACTACGTGTAAGGGTTCATTTCGTTATTGATAATTGTGTGTAAGACTGTTTATCGATAAGAGTTGAAGCAACAAGAGTAAGTGAAATTCTCAAGGGAGAGTGTACAATGGAGAAAGAAGGCTGAAAGTGGATTTCTTGAATGCATCAGTGAAAGCGTTTAGAATTAGCTCACATCCTCCCCTTCTACTACTTGTACTTTCTATGCTTAAACAATATTCACCTCTCTTCTATCTCAATGGACCGCTTGAGCTAATTGTTACGTATTAAATTATCTGCGCTCCTAAAGCAAAGACTTTCTGCATGTGAGCGCAAACTGGTGACTGATAGGATGCTCCCATTTCTAGAAAATCAAGTCTTGTTCTTCAAAAGTGCTTTCTTTAAAGATACAGATACATATCGCATGGAGACATATGCATGCACTGACTTCTACTCATAATACTGGCCATTTCGATTAATGAAATAAGAACATATCATCAGCGTTCATACAAACAGCTTTATGTTTTTCTCCTTTAATTTTCCTTCTTCTCTCCCTCTACCTTCTTTTTCTTCCACAAACTCATTAAGGAGGAAGTACTTTAGATATAAGGGATTTTTCTATTAGGTCACTATGACCCCAATTCAGGATAGTCTTGACTTCGTGATGTCACAGGTGTCCTGATAAAGACTAATTGTGATGACATTGGATTATAGTGTCATGGAACAATGAATGCAACAGGTAGACAGAGAAAGGATAGAAGCAGGAAAGGAAAGGATAATTTACTATAAAGATAAAATGTTTATTTTAGTCGGTAAACAGCAGAGATAAGAAAAAACTTACCTCTTCAAAAAAAATTTCTTTATTATAATAATACAGGCTTATTAAAAATAATATCAACTATTATTCTTACCATGAGTAGCATCTTGTCTATCATGTGGTATTTCAATTAAATTCTGAATACAGTTTCAAACTATTTTCATACATATGAATATACTATAATATACCAAGAATATCTTTTATAATAAATGTTAATAAATATAGAAGCATACGAATATTTGTAATTTTATTACATGAACTGTAAATCATGCTATAATTTATATCCTAGTGCTCTATTAATGCGCACTAGTATTTACTGACTCCACTTTTTCTACATTTTAAACAATGCTGTAATGAACATCTTACATACATTTTGTTCAACTTATTGTAAGATAATTTCTAGGAATTGACTTGAAGTGTTCCAGGGTATGCACATATAAATTTAAATTCCATGTTTAAATTTAAAGTCCATAGTTCACTGTCTTATTTTTATGGTAACAAAATAACTTGAATATTTTTTATTAACAATTAATTCTATATGTTATTATATATTGAACTATATATCTACTTATTATAGATATGAAATATAAATTTTCTACATATACTAGTTATTCATCTCTTGGCTCCATTTATTATTTTTAAAAGTTTTACTTAAAATTTTTATGATATAAGATTGTCAATCTGTTTTCTGGCTTTCATTATCAACATCCTAATTTATCATCGTATAAAACTTTTTCTAAACCAGTATATAAATAATTACCTCTTATTGGCATTAATAGTAATATTAAGGAAATAACATTTACATTGTGTTTTCTAGATTAGCAAATACTAGTCCCAGACTTTTAGAAACATTCATTCATTTATTCAGTATTATCTCATTTAATTTTATAAAAATCTTATAGAGAATGTGATTCCTATTTTATAGGGGAACAGATTCAAAATAGTTAAAAGATTTCTTAAGATCTAGCTAACACTTTAAGTAAATAGCAACAGTGGAGCTTATAACTAGTTGAGAAATTTAAAATATACTTCATGATATCAAAAACCAGAAATTGACTTATTCAGTAAAATGATACCCCACCTACCTTTGGACTTCACAGCCTTTCTTGAACGATAGTTACTGGTTTACCAATAAAACACATGGAAAAAATCAAAAGCAATAAATATTTTCAAATACTTCAAAATCTCAGATTAAGTATTTTGAAAGGACAGTGTCTCATTGTCCACAGTCCCCAGAGGTTTCTATCTCAAAGGCCAATGACATTTTACTTTGGTGCGAGATTTTGCAGTCTAGCCACTGGCCTGAGAGTCCAGCTGAGGCCATTAGCAGCTGATGTTGGCTGGGGCTGTCTGGAGTAGTGACAGCATTGACTCAATGACCCCAAGGCATCCCTGCACAGGATAGGAATCCAGCTTCTTCATAACCATAACTGTGGAAGGAGGGCAAGAAAACTTTCTAGACTGGGAAGAATTTGTTTCCTACAAATTTGTTTCTGTGAAGGCCTAATGGTGTGTATGAACACTGGGGAGCGGATTAATACCACTTCCTTCTACTCATCACTTCTGTATTTAGAGAATTTGGAAGCCTTTTCCCGATTCAAGCAAACGTTCATTTTGGAAAGCTGAAAGGACACAAAAATTATACCTAGAAATCAGGGCTGTTTTAAATATACGGAATCTCAGGAGCGAAAAAATACTTGGAGGTCTCACTCTTCTTAACTCTGAAATCGGCTTCAGTGGGTCGAAGGCTTTGGCTACAGTTAATGTCAAAGTTTTTTGTTTGTTTGTTTTTCTTTTTTCGATTAAAACTTAAAACTGAATATATAGAGAGAATCATGAGCTTTGAATGTCAGCACTCCAGGATCCTTTCTCTAGGTTGGACCACCTGGTACCCATCTGTGCCTTCTGTGCATCTAATGTTTGCTTCTATCCTTGTTCTTAATACAAGGGGATTATAGTGATATTTACTGTCTGTTCCCTTCCTGGATGATGACTTCTTAAAGAAAAGGACTACCTCTTATTTATCTTTGTTCTTAGGGGCCACTGTGTCTGGCACAGAAATATTATGAAAAAAGTTTGCTCTGATTTCCTAAGCACTAGAATATTGCCATTGAGAAGATAAAGACTCAAATCAGCCATTAAAATTTGGTATGAAATGAACATGGTAAACCTCTCCTGGGAAGCGCAGAGAAGGACTTTTGCACTTACTTGGGTGGGATTAAAAGAGGCTTCTTCAGAGAGATGCCACCGCACCCAGAATCTTGAGTGTCCCCCAGCTGTGTGCTAGAGTAGCTGCACACTGGCTACATGAGAACCAATAGTTAAATTGCAGAAATTTTGTGAGCCATTTGCAAACACAGCTATTATTAAAAAATCAAATCATGTAAAGTTACAACTGAATGAATTATATTAAAAACAAAGTAATAAAGACTCAAAACCCATCACTTTCTAATTATTTTACTGCATTTTGCTGTATCTACGATCTTGAGGTTATTTACTTTTCTTGTATCTGTAGACACAACTACTATACATTCGGCGTTTATACCACAGACATTGGTAAATGTTGCAAACCAGGGGAGTATTGTGATTCCCCCCCCCCCCGGAGAGCAGGCTGTTAACATAAGCATACCACTGCCCCGCACCCATTCTCTCTAACTCATTCGCCATATCTCTTTGGGTCCTAAATCCTGCCAGTGCTACCTGATTATATCTCGGCCTCTCAGCAATGAGCATCCTCTCTGTTCCATAGCCCCTGCCTTAAGTTAGGCTTTCTCTGTACCCTTATTGCAACCACCTCCTCAGTGGTCTTTGCGTCCCAGTCTGTCCACCTTCCAGTCCATTTTTCACTCGGTAGTCAGAACGATTCCTCCTAAAGACAAATTTACTCGATCTTTTCTCTTTTCCTAAAGCCTGTAACGGCTCCCATAGTTTGCGCTAGTACGTTGGAGGCTTTCTCTACACACGAGGTACTTTGTCAGGGTCTCAGCCTCCTTCCTTCTCACTGGCATTCTGTCCAGATCTTTAACCTTCCTACAGCTTCACCAGTGGAACGTGTTGCATCATAACCTCTGTGCTTGTCTCATCTTGTTCCCTCTGCCCCAAATTTCTTCCATGACTTCTTTTATTAAATGAGACAGCATAGCCAATAGCATGTGTTTTGTCATGATTTGTCCTCAGATTAGACTTTCACTTCTCAGCTCTGCTAGTTACCATTTGGATAATATGAGCATGTGACTTATTTGCTCTGAGCTTTAGTTCTTTTCACCTGAGCATAGTAGTTACCTCATGGGGTCATTGGAAAAATTAAAGAAGAAAAAAGTATATGCATATCATTATTAGATTAATACCTATACTACGATACTAAATGAGTATTAGCTTTTATTATAATTATTATGGAATTTTGCTCATCCTTTAGCAATCAAGGCCCACTTTTGCCTTGCTAAGATAATTGTCCCTGTTTCTTGCAGTGTAATTTAAATATCCTTTTCCTTTTTTTGCTGTCCCCTTATAAAGCTCATGATATACCATTGACAAATTTTTCAAACTATATTTAATTGTAGCAAAGTCTTAGATTTAAGTGGTTTTAAAAAGAAACAAGCTGAAGCTTGTTCAAACTATATCAAAATAAAAAACTTCTTGGTATCAAAGGACCCAAACAACAGAATGAAAAGACAACCTACAGAAAGGTGGGAAATATTTGCAAATTGTTTCTCTAATAAAGGGTTTTAAAACAATATTAAAGAGTTCCTACAACTCGACAACAATAAAAAAGAAAAAAATGTAGTAATAAATAGACAAAAGACTTGAATAGACATTTATCCAAAGATAATATACAAATGGCCAACACGCACATGAAAAGATGCTCAACATCACTGATCATTTATTAAATTTAATATGTAACAGGACTTCAAGGTAGTAGCTGGCTGTAATCATCACAAAAGACTTAATAGAGGAGGTTAGTAGAATAAGCTACCTTGTCCCTAACTCTTAGTGACCAGGTGATAGTCATAACTACGAGAAGGCTTTTCAGACCTGCATTCCTGATCCAGTGGAGCTTGGGGACTGGGAAGCACAAATTCTGCAAGTGAGTGACTGGGGCTGATGGTGAGAGAGGCCAGTCCCATTAACACCCTTTGGCTCCCAGACCTGTGTATTTTAATGACTTAAACACAGCAGGCTGTAATGAATGGTTTTGGTTCAGTGCGCATTTTGCATCCCTGACGAGGTTACACCTGAGCCCACATCTTGGTTGGGAATTTAATAGGCCACTCAATGGTTGCAGTAGGCAACTGCTTCCTGGTGAGAAGGCGTAAGGTAGGTCCAGTAGTCCCATGACTGACTCACTGGTATACGTCTTTGGCTGGAAAGTTAACTCTTTGTTTTGAGAAAACTTGTGAGACTCCATGTTGGAAATCAGGCATCCCATGTTGTTCTCTATCTTGATTTTACTGCTTTGTATTAATAAATAACTTCTTCAGTAACTTCCTGAGAAAGATTCCATGAGAGGCAAGTCTTTGGAATTTATCTAAAAATACCTTTCCTCATTTCACTCTTGAATAATATTTTGGTTGGTTTTAGAATTCTACAGTTGAAAATCAGAAAAGCTCAGGTGTAATATTGGGGGTGGAATTCGAGAAAATGCTTAGCTAATTGCCTCAAGGGATAAAGGAACATGATTATTAATATTAATATTAGCCCTGTAAACCCTGGGCTATAAGAGTTTGGAGGACTCAGGAAAGAAGAAGTTTCCGGGGATGAAGTCAAAAGTGTCTTCCGCATATGGAAGAGGGATTCAGGCACATGATAGGTGCCTGGGTGGGAAATGCTCAATGGACTTTAGGAATAGTGAAGTCTAATATCAGTGTTTAGCTGTTTCCTGTTTACTGTTGTAATTTGTCCATTAGTCTTAATATTAGGCAAATTCTGTTCTGTGTTTAAAAATTTAAAGAAGAGAAAAGGTCCACATTTGATTTCTTTTACACATGCAACATATATATCATTATATATGTATACTTCTTAGAGTAGACCACCATGATGTGTTAGAAGTTTGACCTCAAAAATCAAACACATTTCCAGCTCTCCTCACATATTCTATACTCATAATCATGTGGACACATATGGCTGGGAATATTAAAGTCATCTTATTGAAAACAGCTTCATTGCAAACCACATTGCATGGAATAAGCCCTGATATAAATTGACCACCCTTTATGTAGATGGCTTGCATAAAATAAAACTTCATTAACTTCAAATACTAGGCACTGGAATATTAAGGGACTCTGAATAAAAAGAAAATGAATAGATTTGGTCATCTGGGGATTAGCAATCTGTTGCACCAAATTAGACAAAACTTGCATTGAATTAACATTTGATTATTGAGATTTAAGGCTGTATGACTATGTTTTTTTATGCGGAAGGACCATGGAAAATGAGCAGATTTTTCTGCCTATCTGGGGCAAGAAGAATGAGAATGGTTGCAACAGGGACTGTGAATTCTGTTTAACTTAGAAAAGTGTGCTTTAAGTTAGATTGGGCTGTTTTCTGTAGTCACAGTGCATGCTGCTTTATGGCAGTATGAAAATGAAGATCAGCACCCAGGAAAAATACAAATGCAAAATCCTTGTGTGAGGTTGAACCTGCAAGCAGGGTATTTAGCAAATTAAAAGTGTGAGGATTGAGGCCCTGTTACCTGTAAGGGGTTTAGATGAGCACAAAATGTTCTCAAAGTTTGGGAGGTTTTTCACAATGACACAGACTTTTATCCAGTTGTTGGTAGGGCATAAGAAAATGCTGAAATTGTTAAAGGTTGATTTTATTTATATACTAATTTTGAGAATGGTGGATGAGGAGTAATGTGGAATTAAATGCATTCATTGAGACAGAAACACGAGAAAGGACTGTGCAATTTTTAAATGATGAGGTCAAGTAAGGAAGGCTCAGCCAGGAAGCATTAGTTTAACACCTATAGACAAACTACAGTGCTTTTCTATGACATAGAAGCAAGACTCACAATTTCAAGAAAAGTCTTTAATATTTCCAGGAACCTCAAGTAAAAGCCAACATTTTGAGAGTGGCTTCTGTATACCGGACATTTCATTTATTTATTTATTTAAAAATATAGTTAACATACAATATTAAATTAGTTCCAGTTTTCAGTGTTTACATACCTAACAAAGTGATCACCATGATAAGTTGAGTAACAATCTGTCACAATGCAAGGTTATTTTGATATTATTGACTACATTCCCTATGCTGTACATTACATCTCTGTGACTCATTTTATAACTGGACATTTATACATTCCTAAATTCATTTAATCCTCACAACAACCATCTGAGGTGGGTACGTTCACTATCCTTATTTTCAACAGGAGTCAACTGAGAGTTATAGTCGCACATAATTATGTAAAAAAGAACTAAAATCTTGGCAGTGTAAGTCAAGAGCGCTGTTTTTAATCACTGTTTACCACTCTCTCCTAGGAAAGCATGTGGCAATTAGCAAACAACCTATACTTACTTGCCACTTGGATTTGTCAGGATAAAATTGCTAAAGCATCTCAGACTTTCTTTATGATGCATACAGAATGAGGTAGCTATTGGCTTGGTGACTGATTGTATGTCTGTGATAAAAAAAAGTCACAATACTTGTACTGTTGGTGCACATAATTAGTGCACTAAATACAATTGTCTTAGTGCCATTGTCTGTGATTATTTTTTCTACCCAAATATGTTCAAAAAATCCACTCTACCTTCAAACCACTCTTGGTCGGTAATGAATTGAACGGCGCACCTACTACAGGGAGCAGCAAATGGAGCAGCAGCTTCTTTTTCCTCTGTCTCTTCGTGCTTAGATTTCTGACATTCTTTAATGATAGATTTTTCTATCAAGACTGCGTTTCTCTAGTTTTTTTTTGACATTCCGAAATAAGGTCAAATGCTTTGTCAGATGCATTCTTAATGGAAAGATTAGGTAGTGGAGTTGATCATTGATAGAGCTGCCTGTTATGAAAAGCAATTTGACCATTCAATCAGCTCCAAGATCAGGAGCCTCCAGAAAGTCATTATAGTACATCTACATCTCTGTGGCACCTGGAGATGAGCAGAGACCAAATACTGGGTGTGATAGAGCAAATAACAGAAATATTTGACAACTTCGAGTCAATTGAGTCGGATGCAATAGAAATCTATTAAGAGTCCACACACATGAGATGCGAAATTACAGGAGCACCAAAAGTCACTCAAATTGAGAATAAATTCACTGCTATTTTCATCTAGTCTTTCATGTTATACTGATAATTTCAATCCTTCCAAGTGTCCATAGCAACTGTCTGTGGAATTGTATGACCCCAAGTGAGTAAAGAGAGAGAAACAGCTGGTGTGGAACTGTTTCCACATATCCCCCCTTTTCTCAGAGAAGTCTCATTGGCTGTGTGTTTTGTGTAAATGATCTGAAGGTTCCATGGCAGGGAGGAGCCTGAATTAAAACCAGAGCTTCCCCCATATTTTTCATTAATACAGATTGGGGTCTCCTTGTTGGAAGAAACCTTGGCGATCTTAAGCTTAGAGAAATGTGAATAAAAAGACAAAGATCAAAGGATAGAAATATTTATAGTCATGAATGCTTTTAAGTAATTCATAAAACAACCTTTATGTTATACATGTTACTTAATCTGAACATCCTGTTTTTGATCCTATGAGGGCTCTGTGGGATAAATGTGATCTGAATATTTGCAGTTGCAGTAAGCAGTGTTCAGTGTAATAGCGTAGTCATTCTGGGACAGAAAGCAGAAATTATAAAATAATTGTGAAACTATAAATTTTATGTAGTCAGAACCTAGGCCATCAGCAAATGCCCTCACAATATAGACTTCCATTTTTTTTCTTCCTTTTTACTAGTTTAAAAAATTGTGACCCAATGAAAATGTAAGAACAATATGGTAGAGTAAAACATATCTTCATTTTAGGAGCTGAAATTTCTCAGTTTTATCAATATTTAATCTATATATTTGTTTTTTCATTTGTCAAATAAACATGTTGAATATCTATAAATGTGGTAGACAGTCCAAGTCTTGCCTAGTTGTAGATATATGCTCTTAAACAAGGCATTTGAATTCTGAGCTTTAATTTCCTCTTCTCTAAAATAGAGAAAATGGCATATTCTCATAATAGAGAAAATACCTGAAAGATTATATATGCATATATAAGTCTATAGAGCAATACAGTTAGAGTAATTTATAAAATGTTGTATTGCATAACATACTCTAAGAGCATAACTATCTTAAAAGAAGTGAAAACATCATTTTTTTCCAGACTGTTTCCCTAAAGAGACATTTATTAGAATAATACTCAATAGTATGTCTTTGTATTTTGGGGGTCAATTTTGCCATTGAAGTCAGTGAAATTTTCCGTTGGTGTCAGTCTAGAAGAACCATTTTTTTCCGAACTGGGTTCTGACTGCCTTGGCTGTTTCTTTTCTTGCCCTTCATTGATTTGCATTCACCATGACAGTGGTCTAGTTCAAAGTGGAACACTTTGACTAAGATGGCATTACTGAGATTGGCATTATTGTTACAGTTGCTGAATGGATCGCTTTCATTTGCAGATCCATTTATACCTAACTCTCGGCTGAACAATTTCCTTCTTAAATCTGGGAGGTTAGGTCAGGTTTTAGTACCTCATCTTATAGATGATGGAGCCAAGGCTCGGAATGTCTTAAACCAGTTAGTGGTAATTTCAGGAAAGAAGCTCAACATTTAAATTTTTCAGAGTTTATTCCACTACATAATGATTCTCTGTGAGGTGCTACATCTAGCTATGGGGATGCATTAGAATCTGAGAGTGTAGAAGTAAATTAACAGTTTAAATATATGAAAACACTTGAACTAAGTGAATTAATTTGCTTTTAGCCATGTATAATTTATTTGGAAATATCAACAAGGAGATAATGAAAGTTGTTTATTAAAGGAGTGTAGATTAAGCCACTTGGATAACACTTTTGTAGTTTCTGTAATGGAAATTTCATGTCTATATTATTATTCACTTATTTTTTTTTTTGATAAATGTGAACCTCTATTTTGGCTAAATATGTTTTTTAAAGAAGCTTTATATTATGGTTGTAAATGAAAAGATAGCTTGCCATAAAAATAAGGTAGCCAATAAATAAAGGAATAACTTAAAATATACTTTATCTAAAGACCTCATAAAATTACTACTTATTTACTTAGAGTGAACCACGTTTTAAGGAACTTTGGGTTTAAAAAATATGAAAAACTGTATATTGTTGTACACTGCCTTTCTTAATACTTTCACGTTTCAGTACCTCATTAAAACTGATTTAAACTTGCAAAACCCACATTTTTGTGTGTTCTTTAATTTGTGAAAATTGCTTTTTTATTTCTATGTATTGAAAAGACTGATGTTATGTGATAACTTTATGAGGAAATATGCTTCCTCTTCTGGACTGGCCAGCAAAATAAAATTTTATGTTAGAAAGATTTAAGTAATTGCCTTTATTTAACCTTGATTAAAGAGCTAAACTAATGTCCTAATAAATTTAGCATTTATTTAATTTTTTTAGTAGAGAGATATTTATTAATGATTTAAACAATAGACTTTATTTCACAAGATTTTCTCTAATGGTTCATTTCAAAACAGGGGGTCTAATACTTTTACTGTGGCCACTCTTCAGGAAAAATATACATCAGGAGCAAAGCTTGAGATGTCGGTTTTTTTTTTTTTTTTTAAACTTGATCAACAGATTCCATGCGGTCCCAATCAAAATCCCAGTAAGTTATTTTTGTGACAAACTGATTCTACAGTTTATATGAACAGGCAAAAGGCCCCAAATAGCCAACTCAATATTAAAGAGAATATGACTCTTTAGAGGAACATGTATGAGTATTGGCACTACCTGACTTTAAGACAATATAAAGCTATAGTAATCAAGACAGTATGGTATTGGTGAAAGGATAGATCAATGGAACAGAGTAGAGAGCCCAGAAATAGACACATACAAATATAGTCAACTGATCATTGATAAAAAAAAAAAAAAAGCAAAGACAATACAATATCTTTTCAACAAAATATTCTGGAACACCTGGACATTCATACGCACACAAACACACAAATAATCTAGACACAGATTTTACACCCTTCACCAAAAAATGACTCAAACTGGATTATAGACCTAATATATGATGAAAACTATAAAACTCATAGAAGATAATATAGGAGAAAACCTAGATGTTCTTGAATATGGTGATAATTTTTTAGATACAAAACCAAAGGCATATTTCATGAAAAGAATAATTGATAAACTGGATTTTATTAAAATTTCAAAGTTCTGCTTTGCAAAAGACAATGTCAATGTGAAAAGACAGGCCACAGATGGGGAGAAAATGTTTGCAAGAGACATACCTGGTAAAGGACGTTATCCAAAACATACAAAGAACTCTTACACTTTACAATGAGAAAACGAACAGCCCAATTGAAAAACTGAGCCAAGGACTGAGACACAAGCAGACACTTCACCAAAGAAGATATGCAGATGGCAAATACACGTATGGAAAAATGCTCCACATCATGTCATCAGGAAAATGCAAATTATAACAACAGTGAGATTGCACTGAACGCCATTTGAATAGTTGAATTTCTAAAGCTCTGACAACACCAAATGCTGGTGAGGAAGGAGGGCAAAATGGTATAGCCACTTTGGAAGACAGTTTGGAAGTTGATTACAAACTAAACATGTTCTTACCATACAATCCAGCAATCACACTCTTTGGTATTTGGTAATAGCAAATGTATTGAGGGTATAAGAAAAAGAGAGGATTCAAAAATGACTCCGAGATGGTTGGTATGAGCAACTAGATGAATAAGAGATGCTTTGGGGAGTGGATTGGGCCTGGGAATATAAATTTGGAAGTTATCAGTATGATAACCGATGACCTTTAAAGCCATGAGACTCAATGATACTAACTAGGGAATAGGAATGACAGAAGATAGTAATCACTTGATAAGTGGTAGCTTTATGGACATATCCAGATTTACTTCTGAAGGAAAATATTGACCCCATCTGAAGATTTTCCAGGAGTGACATGTCCCATTGTCCTGGTGGAACACAAACATTGAACATCCAAGTCATGTAGCATTTCTCAAAGTTAGCAAGTCAGTAAATTTAGTCTGATCTTAAGTTTCTATCAGAATCATGATTGATGGCACTGGAATTAGAATAAGATGACATCAAGACAGAGTCCCTACCTACAGTTATAGGAGATGTAAACAATAA
Source organism: Eonycteris spelaea (assembly GCA_003508835.1). Classification (NCBI taxonomy): domain Eukaryota; kingdom Metazoa; phylum Chordata; class Mammalia; order Chiroptera; family Pteropodidae; genus Eonycteris; species Eonycteris spelaea. The sequence goes on from PUFA01000077.1 coordinate 4,585,739, forward strand.
CATTGTATCAGTTTAGATCGACATTGATTCTTTTCCCACTTCACTTCACAAATACTAAAAATGTTTATCATAACACAGGCTGTACCAGGTATTTGCAATGTAAAGATGAAAAAAGCAGAGTCCTTGGCCTCAAAAAGCGATGATGCTAGCAGCAGGAAAATCATGCTGCCATGCTGTGGTAAAAGCCTGTGCTCGTGATGGAGGGAAGCAGCAGTGCTACTTAGTATGTGGAAAAACTTGTAACTCTGCCGGAGGGTAACAAGGCAATTAAGGCAGCCTTTGAGAAAGAGGCAATGCTTAAAGTAAATGTAAACAAATGAGTGGAAATTAACTATGTGTAGGATTTGGTATATATAACATTGACGTCCAAGGAGTTACACAAACCAAGACCACATTATGTTAGCCTTCGAAAAAGATGTCTTATCTATGTAAGGCCTTAATGTTAGACTCTGATTTTTTAACTTATAGTTTACAGAAAAATATTTTTATATAAAGAATGCTTCTATTTTGAGGTTGCCCTTTATATATTTTATTATCTTTGAATAAATATATGATAAATTCCTTCCTAGGATTTTTTTCTGTCTTGATGAACTGACATCTTTGATTGCTCAGGCTCCGAACACCTTTTTGCCTATAGTGCCAAGGAGCCCAGAGCCAGATTTAATGTTCAGTCATGATAGCTTTAACCTACGTTTCTGTTTAGTTTATTTTACCTTAGAGTCTATACCGTTTTCTGTTTCGACTGTTAAATAATCTGATTATGTGCTTGTCTTTCATGGTAAGCCAACGCAAAACCTTTTTGAAGTAGATTGAGGAAAAACTATATATAAATATATGTATAAGTACTACATAGCCCAGATGGAAAGCAGGCATTATTTGATGGTTTTGGAGCTGCAAAAGTCATGTATGTGTTATAGTGTAGTGCATTCTAAGGTTCGCATTTATGCAGCTGTTGAGCCGTGCGAAAGCCCACTTGGCATGGATCCTTCCAGTTTATGTAACGATTTTGTAATTTTGCTAATTTTAACCCCTTTTATCCTTTTATTCAATCACTAAATGTCTGTCCTACACCAAGTACTCGGTATGTTTTCCCTCTGGCCATCACCTGCCCTGCTTCTAAGGAATTCTCTGGTGACTGGCCTTCCACTCTCTCCTATTCACGTTCTTCTGTACGGTTACTCTGGGAGCCATCATGTCAACATAACCTGAGCCCCTGGATACAAGTCAGGGGCGCATGGGCAGCTGCCTTTCCTAAGATAGGCAAATAAAAGCCTTTATCAGATTGGAAATAAGAGTTTCTAGTTAGTCCAACTGCTCTCCAGAGGAAATGAAAATTCAAGAATTGTTGGCTGTGGTCTGTTATGTGGCAGAAAAAGTTGTCAATGAAAAGAGTGAAATAGCTATACTTGATGAAATAGAGGTGAAGCTGGTAGTTCTAATGCATGAAATTGCCAAAATAGGCGCGTCGGCCTCAAACGAGAAGGTAGTACCACAAAAACCTATCTATGGGTCACAACATGAGACTAGGAATAAAATTTTACATTCTTTGTTGTCTTAAGCCATTTCCTTATTCCCTGTGTAATCCTCAGGAGTAGGACTCCTACAATCAGACTTTAGACTATATGCCTAGGAAAGGGGGATTCTGACTTAGGTCATGGAAATACGTTCAAGTTACAATATGGTGCAAAGTAACAATTCCTGATGAATAAAAATTACCAAACCTTTGTAGAGCATCAAGATATAAAAGCAAAGCAGAAACTTAACAGAAGCACTATCATGAAACAGATTTGCATAAAAGGTGGAAGGAAATGTAAGTAGAGGCATAAACAATAGTTTTATAAATATGTGAAAGTAACCAGTTCTTAAAAACAAACAAAATTATTTCTTATAAAGAGAATCATCGGTCTTCATAATTAAAAACATAAATAATAAAATAAAAACTTTGTCACATAAACAACAAAGGAGAAGATGAAATTAGTGAATTTAAGATTCTTGTGTAAGGTAAATAAGTTTATCAAATTCAGTTATATTTTATTTATGTCACATATCTAAAAGAAAAAACAATACAAAGTGAAAAAATAAAGTGATGAATATTTTGTGAAAATGTTATAAAAAATGGCAATATATGTGACAAAATAGAATTTAAGGTTGAAAATGCTATGCAGAAAAAAGTAATGATTTTTATAAATAAAAATTACAATCTACCATAAACATTTATGCCTCTTGTTAAGAAATGCATATTAGAAATATAAGTAATAGAAGACACACAGATGCATGTACGTATATAATATATAGTAAAAGCTATAAGAAATATAAGCAATAGAAAACTCCACAAACATATTATAGTAGAAGGCTTTATGACACGTTTCAGAAACCAATGAATTAAATAGGCAAAAGTAAAAGAACATTTAAAGATATAAAGAAGATGGATGAATCATATTGGAAAGCTGATTTAATTTTATCCAATAAAGAGAGAATATGTTTGGTTTTGAGATACCAAGAGAATGCTTTTAAAGTTACCCATTTGAAACCACAAAGAAAAATTGAAGTGCATTTTTAAAATATGAGAGTATGTTATCTATATTTCATTATAAAAATTGAATAAAATTATATATTAGCAACAAAAGACATTGATAGTAAATAAATATAATTCAATTACTTGTAGATTAATAAAAAAACATATTGACTGCTTCTAAACCTTTGAGTTTAAGGGGAATTAAAACTGAAATCACAGACTAGAAATAAAAAACAATGTGAATTAACAGGATGCAGTCAAAGAGATACTCAGAAAAACTATTATTTTTAATTGCATTTAATAAAAGCTAATAAAGACTTAAATGAATTAAGCTTTTATTTTTAGTAGTAATTAAAGAATAAATAAAACTAAATAAAATGAAAAAAATTGTTAAATAGAACAGTATAAATTAATAATTTGAAAACAGAGTCATTCTCTGAAAAAAAAAACATGAAAAATTTGGCTTCTGTGTGAGAGGGAAAAGGGGAGAGAGAGAGGTAAAATTCTTAGTAATTCTAATATAATTCTAATTCTACTGAATTCTAGTGATAATCCTCACCCAAATTATCATTAAAAATAGGGATCTTATAACATCTACTGATGAGTGACCAGGCGGCAAAAGTCTACATTGAGAGTCTACAGTCTAGGGCCATTCTTGGTACTACTAACTAGATCATCACCAAGTTCCACAGGAAGCTGATCCTAAGACCAAGTCTTATTTGAGGAATACGTAAGTATGATTTTGAGGAGTACAGTACCAGGGAAGAGGAATGAGGGACAGAGCAGTGAAGCAGAGAAGAAGAGAGAGCCAATACAAAGATGTATGATTGAGTTGGCATTGCTACATGCTACTGGTACCTAATTCTGCAGTACAGTCTAAGAATCCATAGGAAAAACATTTCAAGACTGTCTGTCTTGGGGGGAAAAGAGGAGGGAGGACACACTCATCCATCAGCTTCTGATTGTCCTGAATGAAGGCTTGCCGAGGGGTTAGCCACTTTATGTTGTTGGGTTGTATATGTGGGCATTGAGCTCATTATGTTGGTGCCCTCCTGTGGGGCATCAAAAGAGAAATCTTAGGGTTGGAGATAATAAATAAATGGAACGAATACTGCAATGTACTGAAGATTTGTATCCCCTCAAAGTTCGTATGTTGACATCCTAACGTTTGATGTCATGGTGTTAGGATGAGCGGCCTTGGTGAGGTGATTAGGTCATGAGGGTCATGAAGCCCTTATGAATGGGATTAGCGCCCTTATAAAAGAGACACCAGAGAGCTCCCTAGTTCCTTCAGTTATGTCAGGACACAGCAAAAAGACTGCTGCTGTCTGTGAACCAGGAAGCGGGCCTCACCAGAGGGCCTCGATCTGTCTTCCCAGCCTCCAGAATGGTGAAAAATGCTTTTTTGTTGTTTATAAGCCACCTAGTCGCGGTACTTTGTTATAGCATCCCAGAACTAAGATAGATGGCCTGAGGCTAGCTAGATGCTGTCGATTGTACACCATGAAGCTTGTAGAAACCCAGGAGGAGCTGGTTGCTATAGTTTTGGTGGACAGGGAAGACCAATAGAATGTAAAGTAGTGGTTGAAATGTGTCCAATATACTATCTGATAGAATTATTGTAAGGGTTATATGAAGAAATATGTATAAAGCAGTTAGAATAGTGCCCAGCATCTTGCATACATTGTCAAAAAGTCATCATTTCTGTTCTATATCCTAGTGGACCTAATTAAGATAAGAACTTTACTGATTGTGTTTTGATCTTTCTCCTAATTACTGATGTTAAGAAATGTTCTATATTTTGATTTCAACCAAGAAAATTGTTAAAACATATAGATCAAAACCAGGGAGAAATAATGAAAGCTGTTCTGCCTGAGGGTTTTCTCCACGTGGTCTGAACTTTTGTAAAGCCTGTTAAACTTACCACAACTTTCTTGTAAATTAGCTATTTTTTTAAGACCCACGAATATTTAACTTAATTTTCTTCTTGCAAGAATCTTCACTGCCAGTTACGCTCTTAGCATTGTGGGCAAAAGGATAATATTTCCTAATCATGCCAACCTGGTGAATCACTTTCCAGATAATTATTTCAAGAGAGTCCATTTCCTCACTGTATGAAATTCTTCAAGAACAAATAAATAGAAGATCTGACACTGTGATCACATCACTGTATGCGAAATGCAGTGAATTTTAACAAATAAGTAGGAAATCATTTTTAAAGAAGAAAAGAAGGAATCGTGTCATCGTAATGATGGCAAAAAGTATAAGAACTTACTATGTTTTAGGCTCTGTACTGGACACATGACGCACAATTTGTGGATGTCTGGCTTGTATGGCTTACCCACTCTGGCAAACATACCTTCCAGTTGATCAAGGCCTGCACTATATTGATCATTAAATGTTTTGAATCTCAGCTTTGGAAGTAGCTACATATTATAATTTCCATTTCATAAAGAAGAAAACGAAGACTTAGTAGATTAAATCACTTAGTAGAGTAGACCACTCAGTTAAGTGGCAGGATGAATCTTTACGTTCCTGTTTCCTATCTTGCTTCTGCCATGTCCTGATGTCTCTGACCTAAATATATCATGCGACTGCACAGGTGGTTGGAGCATAAAAAACATTGCACGGTGAGTTAGCCATGCATATGGGTGAGAATTAGGCTAATAAAAATTCATTGCATGTGTTTTGCCCTGAAGAAAGCAAGGTGCCTGCCATTTTTTGGAGTTTATGTGTTGACAGTGTAAAGAACTGGTACAAAGAAGGTTGTCTTGCTTCTGACTTTATAGTCTCCATCTGGTCTGGAAAGGAGTAAATTGACCACATCTGCGGCAAATCTGTGGCTGTGCTGTTGGCCTTGCAGCTTTGTCACTGGCTCTCATAGTCTTTCCCGTCCACATCCAGGGTACTATATCCTATACACGAGTGTGCCAATTTTTACACCTTTTGTTCTCTTCTCTAGCATTCTTCAAACCCAGATTCTTTAGGGGCACTTTTTAGGGTAGCAATTGGAAAATTATTTCTTCAAGAGACAGATAGTAGATGTGTTAGAGACTTCATGGGCCAACAAGACAAATCGAGGACAGTATATATGATATATAATAAGAAAGAAAACATATTTCTACAAATTTTTAATTGAATGACTTTGATGGGTAATATTGTGTAAGTTTAAAGTATACAAAGTGTTTGTATACTTTTATATTGTATATTTTGATACATTTCTATATCGTAAATTGCTGATATGATATTTATCACATTATATTATTATAGCACAATATTGTCTATATTATACTATAATTGACCTCTATAGTTTATTATTTATAATATATATTATATATGGTAATATATAATAAGAAAGCACATTTATACAAAATTTTAATTGCAAAATTCAAAATACAAGTACACATTTTTGTTCTATAAATCTATATAATATATTTTGTAATATAAGTCTGTCACTGAAAAGAAGAATTATTTTGGGGAAATAGCATGTCACTTAATTAGTATTCAAAGGCAGAATCCACTATAATTAAATTGATTACAAATATTTATCTGTACAAACTGTTCTTAACTCACAGTTTGTACCAAAACAAATAGTAGGCCAGATTTGGCCCATAGGCCATAGTTTACCAATTCTTGCTTTAGGAAGAACTTGAGTTTCTATTGAGAAAAAGGAAAAAAAATAAGCATATTTAATGAATTAATGGAGGAAGCCATCATGAGTAGATTTCTGTAAAGATTTTTATTAGAGTTTTGTGTGTAATAAGGCAAAGAGAGAAGAATTCATATTTTGAGGAGCTAATAATACCTCTCTCAGAGACTGGTTTCTGGATCTAGCCCCTTGAAGTCAGGTCTACGTATGTGGAAACTGGAGCTTCAGACAGATTATAGAGTCTTAGTGCTGAGGGGCTTTGTGTTACACGGGGGCTTGTGTTACACGGGGAATGTAAGTATTTTTTCCTTCAAGGCCCACTTCAGTGACAAAGTGTGACCTAGAGTGAGAAAAGAGGGATATTTTCCCCACTTTTTCATGAGAAATGGGTGAGTAAGTACAGCGAGGATACAGAAAATACAAGTTTGGGGGCCTGAGAGGCAGTGGCCTTGAAATGTCTGTTTTTACAGAGGGCACCAACTGTGGTGGCAAAGTGTGATTTCATCCTCAACTAGCTGTAGGATAATAACCATTGAAGAGGTCACAAAAGTGTTATTGTATTCTAAAAAACAACTAGGAATTCTTTTTTTGGTGCAAGGCTCCTTCCTACACAGCATTCTGGACTGGTCAATGAGATTTCCTTAAAATGTATTAGAGTGCTTAAAAAGTAGCACATTGGTGAATTCTACTCTAACATGACAACATGAGGGACTCCATGGACTCACTTCTCAGAAAAACAAGCAAAACTGACAAAAAGATTAAACAAAAACCACAATGACAAGTTAAAGTCTCTGCATATTGTCCTAAGGTAGAAACACTTATTCAAGAAAACCTCCTAACTCTCAGTAAGACCAGTAAGGGTTTGTGGCACTGGAGTCACAAACCCTTCCTCCCCAACCACCTCTGGAGTTCAGCTTGACAAGCTCCACTCTGGGTGGGTGAAACCAAGAATAGGGGCTCCCACTCCCCTCAGCTCCCGATTAAGGCTTACGGTATCTTAGCAGCAGCACGCTGTCAGCATTTCTCCTCCCCTCCACCACCAAGCTGAAGTTGGTGAGTGAAGTGTAGAGGTCGGGCACTCTGTTCTCCCACCTAGACTCTATTCACATAACAAAGGCTGTGTTCCATGTTTTCAAGATTCTATCTTCGTCCTTGGCTTTTGACAATTTTATTGTAATGTGTCGCAGTGTGGATCTACTGCATTTATTCTTCCTGGAGTTTGTTAGTAGTCTTGAATATGTAGAATAATGGTCTTTTATCAAATTTGGAGGTTTCAGCTGTCATATTTTTTTCTGTCCTTTCTCTCCTCTCCTTTCCAGTATTTCCATTATGCATATGTTGGTTTGCTTGATGGTTTCCCAATGTCTTTTAGACTCTGTTTTCTTTCTTCTCTTTAGACTAGATTATATCTTCCTTTAAGTTTGCCGATTCTTTCTTCTGCCTGCTCAGATCTGGCATTAAATCCCTCTAACAATTTTTTTTTTTTAATTTCTGTTATTTTTACCTTTGAGCTCCAGAATTTCTGTTGGTCCTTCTTTATAATTTACATTAATTGGAATTATCTATTTATTCATATGTTATTCTCCTGGTTTGTGTTAACTTCTTGTTCATGGTTTTCTTTAACTATCTGAGCATATTTGAACTCTTAGATTCTCTTGACTTTCATGGGATGGCAGAAGTGACTCCCCACTCCTTATGAAGATAGCCTCTCATTTATACAAAATCTCACCTATGATAAACGCCTTACAAGATTATGCTTGTCTTTAATATCGTCCCCTACATTTTCTCTTTGCTCCCTAGGCAGATAACTAGGGATGGTCTCAATCTAGCATGAGCAGGAAAGTGCAGCTTCTGTGCTAGAAGGAAAAAGCTTTTATACTAAGAGAATTGCAGGAAGGACCTGGAATTGGTGTATCAACATCAAAACAGAGGAACACATAAGGGAGCCAATATTGAAAGGATTGGACTATAGTTGAAATACAATATGCTGTGGGTTGAATTGTGTCCCCTGAAAAGATGCTAAAATTCTAACCCCTGGTACCTAAATGCAACCTTATTTATAGATAGGGACTTTGCAGATGTAATCAAATTATGAGGAGATCGTACTGGATTACCCTGGATACAATGACTTATGTTCTTGTGAGAAGGCAATATGAGACACAGGAACACAGAGATACATGGGGAAAATGCCACGTGATAGTGGATATAGAGGTTTAAGTGATGTGTCGACAAGCCCCAGGATTGCTGGGAACCACCAGAAGCTAGGAGGAGGCAAGGAAACATGCCCCTAGAACCTTCGGAGACAGCATGCCATGCCAATGTCTTGATTTCAGTTTTCAAGCCTCCAGAACTGTGAGAGAATAACTTTCTGTTATTTCAAGCCACCCAGTTTATGTTACCTTGTTTTAGAAGCCCAGGAAACTAATACAGAGTGGAGAGAACGAACATAAGGCTATATGGGTAAGATTCCTTGGCTGAGGGGACTCTCCCATGACTATAGTTTTAAAATCTTGGGAAAGATGACTGAAGCTGCTCTTAATACATGTAAGATTGTCTCTTTAAAGCTTGGGCAATACTCTAAACCTACAGTATATTAGTAGGAGATGTTAAAACTGCCTTGGCAGAGTGCACTGTGGGATCAAAATGCTCAGAGAGGCGGAATGTTTGAGTTTGTTTACTACGTGAGATGAGACAGCTTGCAGCCAGACTACTGATGCTGCCTCAGAACTGGGCTCCCTGATGGAAATGGGGATGGTGAGATCCTGGGAGAGCAGATGCCAAGTGACAGTACTTAGTGTCAGAAGAAGGGTGATGATACATGGTGATAAGTAAATTGTGATATTCTGGGGGACAAGATCATGGGTAGGGTGAATGATTAACATGCACCTGGAAAGATCAAAATTAAGCAAGCAGAAGGCTGATGTTAGCCCCCAAATGGAAAATTGTGATTTCTTAACTAGTTTCTAAATTTGAGCCAGTTCTCAATCTTAGAGCTCATTATTTCCATAAAGCACTTTGGAGTATCACTACCAGCATATAAAATAAATATTCCTGTAGCCCTTCCTCAAAAATATCTGAACCATTTATCAGAGTAACTCTACCCTGGGGCAAGGGCAATATCCAGGCGACCTGAAGGCCGTGAACACAGCTGACACTGCCATCAAGAGACCCAGGATGCCATCGTGGCCTTTGTGAGCGTATAGGGAGAACAACTAATAAGTGGAATTCAGGACTAGGTACATCCCACAGTAGGTCCAGGTTGTCCCTAGGCTTAGCTATACTTATTTCCCTAGTGCCCAAGTGCATAATTGGTTTGAGTATACTTAGCCGATTTCAGAACCAAACTAGTGGTTTTCTGGCCTCTGGAATGAAAGACATCATTGTTAAAAAAAAAAAAAAAAAAGACAGCATTGCTGAGCCAAATACCCAAGAGTGCCCTCTCTCCCATGTCAATATCCCAGAGAGATTCTCACAGTTCCATAAAGAAGCACGGTGTGAGGAAGTCCATTGCAGAACTATGCATGTGATGGGGAGTAGAGCCAGCTGTATTACCTCTCCCTTGGACAATGGATTGGTGAAGTGTGGTAGGTACACACCATGGGTATCATGCAATAACGAGAAGCAACAGATAAGTTGTACACTTAGCAACATCGAGAGATCTTCAACGTACAGATCGTGAAAGACTAAGAAGTGGAATAAATACTAAAAAAAAAAAATAAAATGAGCAACATAAATCACGTAGTTTAAAAATCCATGCCCACAGAAAGCATACATCTTGTGTCAGACCTTTAAAGAAAAAGAAGCTATTAAACATCACATGATGTTTGCCTGTGCAGGGGAGAGATTTAGGAGTGAGAAAAGGGGATTAAAGGACCTACACAGCAAAATGAATGAGTGAATGAACAAAGAGATAGATATATAAATACATGAGTGGGACTTGCCTGAACCAAAGAGCAAAATATTATCAACTGGGGAAAATGATTATTAACACAACCTTTCGCACCTGAGGTCAATTAAAAAAAAAAACAACAACGAACCTCTCCAACACATGACAAGATCAGACTGTCCATAAACGGAAAAGAAAATTCGGAATGTGCCAGTTGGCCGACTGACGGTTAGTGTCTGGGGGCCAGTCTCTCATTTCCAAGGAACGTTAGTCCAAGGAACAATTGGCAGTGGTCCCCGAAAAGAGTTCTCACATCCCTTTGGGACCTCTGCATCTGGATACGGATGACCTCCGCAAGAGGCGGAGTGGACTGCTTGCCTTAGAGATGCTTCGATTTCTTCAAACTCTGAGGGGCAGGGTGCCCTTTAAGAGGTGACATCCTGTCCCTCTGACATTTCAAATAGTCTTTCATTAATACTTGGGAGAGTAACATGGGAAGAAAATTGGTTGTAGGACGCTAGAAATCACCTTCCACCCTGTTTCTCTTTGAACAAGCGGAGTTCCTTATGTAGAATCTTTCTGAGCCAAGGAGTGAATAGAGGAGGAAGATGGGTCCGGAGTGTATAGTGGTGCTCTTCCGTATTTCTTAACAGCTGCTTACCCAGTTGAACCCACAGGGGAGGAGATACTGGTAACATGAACACAAGTGGTTCTGGCTCCGTGGGGGAGGGCAGTGGTCCTGAGATTGTGGTGGTGAAGTGTGAGCATCTAACACAAGCTGAGCTGAATCACTAGAACTCTGCATGTAGAAAGAGGTTTTTCTTAGCCCGGGCACAGAGAACATGTGTGAAAAGGATGGGCCAAACTCACATGCTGGAAATAGTGCAGCCTCTGAAAGGATAAGTTAGAGAATGAAATAGTGAACAAGAAATGGGGAAATGCCATTTCCTCAAATCGTTACATTTTCCACTTCTGTTCTGGTAGGAAATCCCAGCATCTAAATCTGAATAGTGTCAACTTTCATCACAATTATCATATGGTCTCATTGCAAGATCAACTCATTTTGTATTTCATCTCAATTTTGTTAGTTTTTTTTATTTGCCTGGAGCTGTATTTTCCATTGTGGTAGGCACAAGCCACATGTGGCTGTTGAGTGCTTGAAATGGGGTTAGTGTGACCCAAGAGGGAAATTTTAAATTATTTCATCTTAATTAATGTGTTTTAAATTAAAAAATGGAAGAAGTTTAAAATAGTTCTCTATTAAACACAACTTCATTATTTTTGTAGGACTATGTTTCATGTGAACCATTGGAACTTTAGCATCAGATTGAGATGTGCTGATAAGTGTAAAATATATACCAGATTTGGAAGACTTATTTCAATAAAATAATGTAAATTGTCTCATTAATAACTTTATATAGATTAAATATTAAAATCTTAATATTTTCCATAATTGGGTTGAATCAAATATATTAAAATCATTTTACTTTTCTTTTTCACTTTTTTAATATGGTTACTAGAAAACTTAAAAATACATGCGTGGCACTCATCATATTTCTATTAGTCAGTGCTAACTGAGAACATAGATTTTCCTAGACTCTCATTATCTAGTACCAGAGCCACGAGCCATAAGTGTCTTTAAATTTAAATCAATTAAAATGAAATAAAATTAAACATTTAGTTCTTCGCCACTGACCATTTCTAATGCTCAGTATCCACATGTGGCCAGTGATCCCTTATTGGACACTGCAGTTTAGGACCCTGAAGCAGACCAGATTATTTGCCCTTATTCTTAACCTCTTCCCGAAGCATCCCGTCTGCCAGGTAACTTCTCAGTTTCCTTCACGGAAGATGTATCACAGAACATTTCCATCATCGCAGAAAGCTTTATTAGAGAGTGCTGCCCAAGTCAGTGGAACGGCTCTCACTGGAAAATCCATTTCAGAGTTACACCAGCGTACAAATGAAGACCAGAGTGCCCGCTGCAGAGCGGCCCTCCACGGACAGCAGAGTGACATCTGGGTGCCTTAGTATGTCCTGGACAGTGTGGCCCCATTTATGTTTTTGTCCCCAATATCGACTTTGTCTTCTTGTCCCTCACGACGACCACTCTAGTGTATTCTCTTGGAGAAGCCTCTGGCGTGCATGGAAGTGATCACCTTCACTCCTATAAACAAAAATAGGTCAAGTAAGGAGTTAAAGGTAAATTCCTAGGTAGTCGAAGAAAGAATCTACATGAAGGTGGGTCTGGTCCACTGATTTTTGAGTTCTTTCATCTTAAGTTTTCCTGAACAGGATGTTCTATGGGTGTTCTTCTCTGTAATTATTAGAAGGAAAAAAAGCTTAAATTAATAATTTAAAAAATTTAAATTAAAAATTTAAATTAAAAATTTAAATTAAAAAATCTTAAATTAATAATTTTTAAAAGCTTAAATTATTAATTTAAAAAATTTAAATTAATAATTTAAATTAAAAAATCTTAATAATTTAAATTAAAAAATCTTAAATTAATAATTTTTAAAAGTGTTGTGGCCTTATTTATAGATAAGAAGGCAGAGAAGTTAAGCAGGATTTTTTTTTTTTTTCTGTTTCTGACTTATCCCTGGTCTGAGTCAGTAGCTGCATGTAAGTAAGCACTTATTACATATTTAGAGCTACCTTTCTTTGGAAGATAGATACAACTCTGGGGTCTAGAAAAAGAGAAACAAAAGTGACAGGAGCCTGGCCCAAGATGCAGGAGTCCTTGAGACAACCCGAAGGAGGTTCTCTTTATGGCAATATTTATAGTATTAGTTTATTAATACAAGATTGATATGTTACTATATCCTAATCATTTTTGATTGAAGGTACATAAGCCATAATGCCTACCTTCAAGATATTTAGACTCTACAGCAAGATCGCAGCTCAGAATTATTGACATTTTGGGCCAGATGACTCTGTTGTGGGTGCTTGTCCTGTGCACCATGTGATTTTTAGCAGCATCCCAGCCTCTGTGTACTAAGTGCCAGTATCACCCCTTCACCCCGCTACCCTCCTATCCATTGTGGCAACTTAAAATATCTCCATTGATTGCTAAATGTCTCCTGAGTGAGAACCACTATTTTACAGAGAAAGTAAAATGTATAAATAGGGAATGGTTATAATAGCAGCTGTAGTAGAAATACTAACAGGGTAAAATGAGGGCATTAAGAAGAATATTTCTTCCCTGTGGGCGTAGTTGGTCAAGAAAGACTTCCTAAGATGTTATCCCAACAATTCTTAGCCCAGTACTTTTCCCATTTTTCTATAACTCTGACCTTGGCGTAAATGTCAAGGACAGAAATGCATGTGCATATTTTAAAAAGTTGTAATAATTCCAGTGATATAAAAATATATGTATAGCATCTAGAAAAACTTAATTCACTGCACTGTTTCTCGCTTTAGGAGAAACTATTTTAAAAGGTCAGAAGTCCCAAATCTAAAATTTGACACTGTAATCCATTACTGTATAAATGACTTTGAAAAAGTTATCACTTTATTAATTAATACTTTTTGTGCATCTAGGTTCTATAAGTGATATTAGAGATACGCAAAGATATAAGGCCAGTCCTAGCCAACAGGATTTCATAACCTAGTCCTGGAGTAAATATATAAAAAGTTTAATAACCATATGAAAGTTAAGAACTGTGATGAGGGTGGATGTCACCATTCTCCAGTCCTACCCAATTTCCAGAACTCTGCCTTCCATTGCTCATCCTTCACATCATCTCCTGGGAGCTGAGGTTGAAAAAAAAAAACCAAAACTCTTTTTGTTCAGCTGGATAAAAGTAGGGAATCTAAGACTAAGACACACAGAGGACAGAGAGATGAACAAGGCTAAAATTCTTCCACTTGAAATATGAGCCAGCATTTTCAAACAGTGAGAATAACTTCTTAATAGAAACGCAGTGTGACATAGTGCTGGCAAAAGCATGGGCTTGGGATTGTAATGTCACCGGGGTCAAGTTCTTGGTTTGTCACTTTTAAAAATATGTGACTTGGGCAACTTAACCCCTGTACTTAAGTCACATATATTTCTTTTAAGTAATTAATCTCATTGTTTTGAAAATGAGATTATCTGTCTATTACTCCACATAACGTTCTGACTACGTCACGTGCAGGGATTAGCCTTATTCGTCTCTGTTTCCTCCGTGCTAGCCCATGGTTCCATGATAAGCGTTGGACAGATATCTATTGAGTGAAAGAAGTGATGGCTTTCTGTCACTACCTGTGTCACATTGTTATACTGAAAGCCTGAGTAGAACAGAAAATACTTCTCGGTATTCATTCCCCTCAGGAGAGATGAGTAGCCAAAAAAATTAGTTGCTGAGTGTTTAAACTGCTTAGACAGAGGAAAAAGATGGAGGAAAAATTTTTCTTAAGGACTTCATTCTGAGTGTTCCGGGAACAGAAAAGACAGGAAATGGTGGAAGACAGAATTTTCTCATACTCTGCCCACCTTCTCATGGGGCTAGGAGACTGCAGATCCTTTCTGGAACGCCACCGTATGAAAAACAGCTGCAGTTTAAATGTGGAAAAAGCCAAGTTCAGTCTCGTTGGGAAGTAGTTTTGATTAACTGCAGAAAGAAACACCCAACCTAACTACTATTATTAAAACCTGAAGCGGGGAACGGGGTGAGCCCAAAGCTGCTTACTCACAGGGGGGGAGGATATAGTTATATGACTGATTTTTAGTTATCATAATTCTTAGTTTTATTTGAATGTTACAATGAAACTTAATGAATCAAAGAAGCAGAAAAAAAATGAGTATCAATTAACTAAGATTTAGCTATTTTTATTAAAGAATAACAAGGCATTTAAGGGACGTAGCAGTTGCTTTGAATTATCCACGAGTCGGAATGAACTCTTACTGAAATAATGAGATGTTAGTCCATTACACAAGGCTCGTGAAGCTATTTGTAGCTTTTTTCCCCCACGTAGCCTTTTTCCCCCATAATTTACTTAAAATAGAATTCAAACACCAGAAGTCTTTCAGCAAAATCAGCGACTTCCTGTTTTGCCTTTAAAGTCAGTCGCAGCTACTTTAAATCAAGTCGTTAACGTCTGCACCATTCTTGTCTACACGCTGCAGCCCAATTTGCAGAGGCTGGAGGACGCATACCAACTAAAATCGCTTCCTGAAAAAAAATTAGAGATCGTTGGCCAAAGGGACTTGGAAGAGTCTACAAATAATTTTACATCTGTGATACAGTTTTTCCTGTCCTAAAATTACAAACGAGGATGCAGTGGTTCCGTGACATCTGTGTCAGTGCCGTGAGGCCTGCACGTTCAGAAACAGGTGGATTATCCTGCCTTGTTGATCAGCGAACAGAGCTGAGGCTGCAAACGATGATGTGTCGCAGGGTTCTCACCACGCAGCGTGTTGACGCAGAATCGGCTCCCCAGACCAGGGCTTCCCAAAGGGTGTGCCAGTCATACAGGTGCCATAGGCATTGATGTCCTTGGTCCTTGGGGAAGAAAACAGGACCTCGGGTGGCCTAGTCAGTGGCCTCAAGCAAGCGAGCATCCGAACGACCAGGCACAACGGGTCCGCAGTAAGCGAGGGGTGGTGAAGCAGCATCAGTAGCTGAAGGGCATAAATAAATGTGCATAAAGCTGCAGAGTGTGCGTCCTGAGAAGCAAAGCCCGTTGGGTAGGGCGATGGGAACAGACCAGTAGAAGAGATCAAAAGTGTTTCCAAGTAGAACAACTGCCGTCTCTGATTGTAGTCTGGAGGAGTAGGGCCTGGCATACCCCTCCACAGTTCCTAGAGGCAGCAAAAAAAAAAAAAAAAAAAAAAAAAAAAAAAGTCTTTGGTATGTGACTTGGATGAACCTGGATTTTTAGGAGGTAATAAATGTTTGTTTTTTTAAAATAGTTAAGTTTTGGGGTAATTCGTTACATAGCGCTAGATAAACAGCTATAGAGTGTCATATCAAACAGTCCCTCAGCCGACCCACTCAGGACTCATAATGAGGATGACAAGTCTTTGTTGCTTTAGCCCTTACTATCTTGTTTTTTGTGTTTGTGTTTGTGTTTGTTTTTCCTGCAGCAGAATCTAGTCCATCCTACAAGGGGCTTATACTATATTTCATTTCTCTATTTGCTTATTCAGTTATCATTAGTTTCCCACATTGGACAATAAGTCCTATTAGGAGGAAGATTTTGTCCGTTTTGCTCCACATGCAACAACTTGTGCCCAGCATGGTATATAACATGTAGCAAATTTCAATAAATTATCAATAAATGTTGTTGATGAATTTAATCTGGGAGGAGACAGATTAAGTAACTATTATTTAACCTAATTTGAGCACGTTACCTATTTCTGCTATTTTTAAATCAACTCACATATTACCTCTCATTTCCCCCCCAAATATTAGATTTCAGTTAGTGTTAGAAATCTCTCCAAGTAAATGTATACAGTTACATTAAGAGAAGAGCCTTTGTCATAAGAAAGGGTGGAGCCAGCACTGGCTACACTACAAATACATTGACAAAGGAAGCAGGCTGGATTATACTTTAAAAATAACTAATGTAAAACAGCTTTTTAGATGTATGAATGAGAAGATGAAAGGACATAAAGTGAAAGCTGAAGTGATTATTTTGAAGTGGATGATTGACAAGGAAATCTATTGAAAACAGAAAGCCTTACACTGTATAGACCAAAAATGGAATTCATTTAAAAGGGGGGGGGAAACAAACCTAAATGTCAAAATAAAAGATGGCCCAATGCAACAGGTGCAGATTTGGAAGCAGGAGATGAGGCTGGCTGGGGTTCTGATGGGAGTTCTGGGGAGCCCCTATGCTCCAGAAGGGTTTGAAACGTTGTATCTTCTAGATGGGCTGAATTGGGATGAAGCTGGCCAGGCTAAACAACTACGGGGTAACTGAGGTATTCTTTTTGTCATGTGACCTCTTATCAGCATGTTATGAGAATTAACAGTAATAGCAATTTCATGGGGAGGTGACTTAATTGACTTAATAGAAGGCACAAATCATTGTGGAAATTAAGAGCATGTGGCGCCGAGGACAGAACCACAGGCACCTGTCAAAGCGCTAGTTAAATATTGGCAACTAATTCAAATCCATATTTGAAACTAAGTGAGACAGACCGACCTTCATACTTTCTTGCGGTGTACATCCCGTTATCACGCTCCTGATGTTTGTTAAGGGCTTTAGCAAGCGTGAGGCATGAGCTGGGAACCAGGCTCTTAGAGATGACTGAATCCGATTCCTGTCCTTCGGGACCTTGCAAATGAATGGGCAGATATCCAAACAAATAACTGCGAGGTGATAAATGTATACAGCACAACAGGAGCACAGAGGAGCAGGCCTCAGGGGGAGTCAGGGAGGGCTTCATGTAGGAGTCGGTTTTAAGGTTCATCTTTGGGGGATGCGGGAGGGGAAGAAAGGGATTTCAAGCACTGAATGAAATAGAGATATTTTAAAGTGTTTTATACATTCCTTTATACTTTATTTCGTAAGCTTGATATTTACCTTTAGAGACCCTCCATGAGGCAGCAGAGAGTAAAATAGGTTATATGGGGTTATATAACATAAATGGGATTTCAGATCCATTTGTCAGAAGTCTAGAACCCTACTATTCACATACTTCGTTGGCTGATGGTTCTATAAAAGCAGCTGTGTTGCTCATCAAAATGTAAATCTCTCGGAGAGGGACAGGTCTTTGAAACCCGTTTGAGTAATTTTCTCCTAAGCAGATGAATTCATCAAATCCTTTCTTGAAAATATGTTTAGATAGAAGTAGGGGAAAGAGTGTGAGAAGGCTGAGTGTCTGTCCACAGGGAAAGAAGACTGGGGTAGCATGTATCATGGACTGTGGCGAAAAGTGCACAACTTAAGAACAGATTATGTTGCATCTTGAAGCAGTCACAGTGGTGAAACTTTCCCCGCAGAGATAGATTATAAACTAAGTCTGCCTTCGCCTAGAATTCTCTTGGCCATTGTTCCTGGTTTGTTTTAAAATGGTTGTCTGAAATCTGTGGTCAGCTTCAGTTCATTGACTCCTACCCCACTTCAAGGTCAGAGACTTTCCATGTCCTCAACCTTTTTCCAAATGAGAAGACGAGCCAACAGTGGAGTAAACATATGAACTCAGTGCTTCAGGCTGTTGTGCTCTCGTCAAGTTCACAGACGTTGCCAGATGAACTCTTCACAGCACACCTTGACCAGGGAGAATCTCACCGAGTCCTGGAAAATGGCTGTAACAAGTTTTTTCATCAGAGAAGTACAGAACTTGGAAAATATCAGAAAAATATTTGTGTCCTCGTTAAAAGAGCCGTCATGTGTGTGTTAGGAGGCTGACGTAGGCATAAACTCTATGGACCAAGAAGCTAGATTTTTTTATTTTGACACTTTATTTGTGTGTGCCCGAATCGGATTTCTGAAAGAGATATTGTTACTTGGCAACCAAGGTCATATTCGTGGTCATCTCCATCCAAAGACTTGTGTTGGTTCTTCAAAGTAAAATTATAGGAATACCTTGCTGTTCTTAATACTTCTTCTAACGTTCTACTGACTAGCTGACTCCTAGAGTCAGAGGGACCTCAGCTTGAGGCCTAGCTCTGCCGAACCCCATTTATATGACCTTGAGTAAGATGCTCATCACAGTCTCAATTTTTTCATCTGTAAAATGGAAATGTTAACAGTTTCTCCTGAATATCATCATGTGGGGGGAAGTCAGGTAAGGACGATAAACAGTAAGATTTCCAGTGCCTAATAAATCTTCTACATATTACTATTATCATTACATAAGGGCTCTCCACACAGCCTATTGGATTGATATTTCAGTCCTACAGGGTAGGCAGAGGAGTTGTTACTGACATTTTAAAAATTATTGTTAATGAAGAAAACAAATAGAAGTAAGGGGCTGACCAGGTATCACATCCCAAATTAGTGGCAGAGTTGAGGCTCACACTTGTTCCTTTGAACTCAAGATCATCTCACTACACCACTCCTCCGACTTGATCATGAACACCAAGGCTTCCACCTAGGGATGAATTTCAAGATGTTTATCAAAATGGAGGCGGTTAAGGGTATGACTTTTTGCTAACAGATATGGGAGTATTTCAGAATTTTAAGTACTAGTGTAAAGTAGTTAAAAGATTCGTGTGGCTCTCTAAATATTGATCCTACTGTGATACCTCTTTATGTGATGAAGAGCTTCAGGAATTTTAGCTTAGTTGCATTGAGTCTAAATCTCTACGTCCCTAGCTCTGTCCAGCAAAGGGTTAATCTTAAGTAACTTTTAGTTCCAATATATTATTTACAAATGGAAAATAAGACTAAACCAGAAGATTCTTTTTTTCTTCATTAAGTTTGTTTCATCGTGTAAGAATCACACCCAATGGTATTGTCCTGTGGGGCTCTAAGGCACCAACCTATAAGCAGATCTTCGTTAATTCTCTACATCTCAATGCAAAATGTATTTGTGGGTTATTAACAACCTTTACATGTCTCTGATTGATGTGTGTTTGGGTAGTTAGTGCTTTTACCATTTCCAGTTTTATAGTAGTTTTTACAATATTCAGCCTCTAGCTCAGTGAGATGGCTAATGAGCACCTATGTTTTCCTTATGGTCAGAATAGGCTCTGCCACTAATGGAGGTTCTGGGCAGGGATTCTGGGAGAAGGGAGAAAAAGAGAAATAGAGAAAGAAGGCTATCCATGATTGGTATTAAAAATCATTCAGAGTTAACCCCATGTTCTGCCATGGTATCACTGGCAAGCCCTTTTCTTTCCTCTGTGTATGAACTGCCAATCGGCAAAGCTTCTTTGGCTTAGTCACCCACCAGTCCTTCCTTTCTGTGATATTGGGACTTATAATAAGAAATATATATTTCTTCTCCATCCCCATTCCTTGCACAGAGATTAAACTTCCTAAATGATGAGAATGATAAAGTTGTCTTGATATATATAATAAACCCCTTTCAACCACACTTGAGTTTATGTTAATGAGGTGACTTTTGGAGAGCGTCTGAGGATGGGGGTTTGTTGCCAGGGAACCAAACGTGTGAGTAGTGGGTTGGAACTTTCATTCCTACCCCCCTGATTTTCAGGGAGGGGAAAGGCTCTAGGTTCAATCAATTGTAAATGGTCAATAATGTGATCAATCATGGCTGTGTAATGAAGACTTTATAAAACACCCACATACACAAAAAAGGGTGTTTGGAAGCTTCTGGGTGAGTGAACATGTGGGGCTGGGGAAAGTGGTGTGCCCAGGGACAGCAAGGAGGCTCTGAATCCCTTCCCACATACCTTTCCCTGTATCTTACCCTCTTCATTGGGTCATTCATTTGTATCCTTTATGGTCCTGTTTATAATAAACTGGTAAATGTAAGTAAATAGTTCTCTGAGTTCCGTGAGTGGCTCTAGTAAATTAATCACACCTGAGGAAGGGGCAATGGGAACTCCCATTTCTAGCCATTCAGTCAGAAGAATAGGTGACAACCCGGACTTGCGATTAGTGTCTGAAGTGGGAGCAGTCTTATGGAACTGAGCCCTTAAACTGTGAGAGCTGACACTCTCTGCAGGTATAGTGTCAGAATTCAGTTAATTGCTTAGTTGGAAAAAACAGACAGAGAAGTCTTTCACATAGGGGTTTTTGAGGTTAAGGGTAGAGGAGTGTATAGGTTTAAGAACAAAGAGGTAATAGAATCCTGACCACAGCAACACTCAGTTTCTGCTTGTTGAATAAATATGTGGACCAGATTTAAAGAAACTCCTCTCAAAACTCTGATAATAAACACTTCACAAATTTCAATAATCCAATAGCCATGAAAGTATCCTAAATTAAAATGAATGATTTTGAAGATCTCAGTTTAGCACGGGTGGCAGGTAATACTATTGTTCTGTATATTTGCTGCTCTTTCCTGGGAGAAGATTATATATTTCCACCAATTTCTATCTCATTGATGTTGGACTTGGCCGTGAAACTTATTTTGGTCAACTTGTTTTCCATGGTGTGAGTGGAAGTGATATGAGACTTTTTCTTGCAGAACATTTAAGGACCATTGCATAGTTCTGCCTAGACCATGTAAGTGGCAGAGCTACAACCAAATTATCACCGAAATGGAAGGCAAGCAAGAAATACAATTTTCTTTTGATAAGCACTCTTATTTGGGGATAATTTGTTATTTCAATATAACTTAGTGAATGCTGGCTAATACACTATGGAAACAGATAATGACATAAAAATTAGGAATATTTTAATTATTTTTCCTGGAGAGCTTAAGGAAGACCTGGACTTTCATATCATCCCCCATCCAGCCTGACACATCGATGACAAGACTGGTTTAGATTTATGACCCTTTGAGACGGGGCAGCTGCTGAGTTAATCTCATGAGCAAAAGGCTGGCCACTTGTCTCATTTTCCCTTCCATGTGAGATCCATAACATGGTGTAGTATACTGATGAGAGTGATATAATCATTCTCACCCCCTGGAAGAGGGCTGTCATCATGCATTTCCCACCTCAGGTCTTTGCAGAGGCTGCTCCTTTTGCCTGGAATGCTCTCATTTCTGTGCATCTGTGGCTGGCTTCTCACCCTTCACGTGTCCACTTCAAGGTCCCACTGTTTTCTTATTCTGACCACTTTATTTGAACCAGCTCCCTACTCCCCTTCCAGCTCTAATAGCCCCTTTGGCTTACTTGTAGCATGTATTTCAATTTGTAACTATGTATGTATGTATGTATGTATTTCTGAACATACAGCTTGACAATCTTTGAGTTTTACATGATCTTAGCAGTGGTATATTAGTATATATGTGTGTGTGCGTGCGTGCGTGCGTGTGTGTGTGTGTGTGTGTGTGTATTACCATGAAAGCTCAGAGACTGGAATACCAGCCTGGGGTGCATTTGTGAGTGTGTGTTTGTCCAGAGAGGGCTTCCCAGAGGAGCTACGATGGGGCCCAGGCTTGGCAGATGAATAGTAATTATCAAGGGGAAATGAGGACAAAAGTGTACTTAGAAGGAAGAGCAGAGCTAGGTAGACAAGTGGCGGGTATACATTGAGTTCTAAGAGTTACTGAGTAGTTCAGTATACTGGGAGGTAAGGGAAGGTGTACGGCAGGGGTTGAAGAAGTAACAAACAAGAGGCAAATCATGAAAGCTATTGAGTTCCATCTGAGGCTGTCACGATGGGAAGCCATATTTAAACTGTGTGTGCATGGAGAATCAGACCAGATTTTTATTTTAGAAAGAGCACTTTTGTTGCCATGTGGTAGATGGACTGAAAGGAGGCAAAGAGGAAGAGGGGATATTTTTGAAATTTTCAGATGACATAAAGCTGGGTGGAGTAGTTACAATAATAGATGACAGAAGCATATAATGATTTCACCAGATTTGGAGATTGAATCCAACCAATAGGATAAATCAACAGAATAAAAATAATGATAAAGTTCAGCATTTGTTTTTTTTAAAAAAATCCGTTGAGAAAGTACAAGAAAAACTCCCTAAGACTTGTGGCGGGGGATGTGGTCATGGTTTAGTTGACCACAAGTTAAACCCGTGCCAACAGTGGACCGAGGAGCTTAGCCTTTGGCTCACGGATAGAAACAAAATGTCTGGCTCATGAAAAACAGCCCTTTCTCTTGTCTGACAAGCTTTCTCTTGACCTTTTCCCACCATCCAGTCCATCACTCTATTGAAAGGCAAATCTATTAGTCTTGGATGGTTTCAGGACCGATGCATGTAATAAAGGCTTAAGCACGAAGACAGTGTATATGGCAGACTTCTGTACAAGCTTTCCCAAATGCGTTCTGATCATGGGCTTGTTGTATTCTGCCACCACTGGAGAGGAACAAAGAACCTCTTGAAGAAAGAGTTTCCAGTCCTCCTTGTGTTCTCAGTGCTCAGCATAGCGCCTCACACATTTAACACCAGCGAGGAAACGAATGGATGGAATGAATGAATGAGGAGAGTTAACCAGAGCATTAACGTGAAGGAGCCGAGAGGGTGCATGTAGATATGCATTGCACATGAGGGTATGGAGAACAGTTAGAACATGTCTTAAAAAGAAAATATACAACCCCGTTATTGTCTTCTCTGAGAAGCAAATGGTCCATTAGCAACGCTTCAGTTCTTCCCATAGCCCTAAAGCACATGTGCACACCCTGCTGAGCTCCCTCACGGCCTTGGCTGGCTTTCCCTGGAGACTCCCTCTTCTGTCATCTGTGAGGGAGTGAGGGATGTACGTCCCTCCCTGGGGATTGTTCCCTGGGAGCAGTCACTGGAGTGAAGCCTCTGGGGTCTATGCTCCTGGCGTAATCACAGCTGGGCATCAGATGTCAGAGCCCTAGGATGAAGAGACCAGCGGCTGCTGCGCAGGTTAGAAAGCTGTGAGTGCCCTGTCTGGCAGCCAGAACGAGGAACTATAAACCCAGAATGCATGGTGAAGGCTCTGGTTAAGGGAGGAGCCCCAGGCTCCAACCTGAGAGGCTGTGGGGCTGGGCTCTGAAGCCCTTCTCTGCACAGCTCTGTGGGGAGGACCGGAGAGGCCTGGAATGGTCTGCTGCCCTGCGAATGGCAGCTGCTTCTAGATTCTACCATCCTGCCTGCAGAGTGCTCCATTACCAGTCAGTCTGCTTGTCCTGTGTTTACTTGATAACACAAAATGAAAGTGTGGAAGCTAAGTACATTTTATGTGATGTTTCAAAAGTGACGTAAGCAAAATTATAGCCAAGCGAAGGTTACGCTCCCAGTGGACATGCAGTGAGTTTCTGTTGGTACCAAGGACTGGTCTGAAATCCTGTCTAAAATGATACTTGCCCTTCATTGCGTTAAGTGTTTTGACGCTAGAGAGCCCCTTACCTGCTTTTTTTGTGGAGGCGTGAGAGTGAGGCGGTTCCTGGCTCCTAGAATAAGCCACAGTTACACCAGGGACGGATTTACATTCTTTTCTGAGAGAAACTAGAGATGTCTAGAACTACATTCTGGGAGCATGAATAAGAATGGCAACAAAATGTATTCTCTACCCTTTGAAACTAGAGAAGTCAGTGAATTTGTTTTTATTTTTCTTTTTTCACTTGACCTTAATTTTATTATTTTTTACAGCATGTTTTTGCTCATCAGAATAGAAAAACAACTGGTCTTAGTTACTTTGTAATAATCCCCTTTATAGGATAGTTATTCTATGTAGACAATAAGCTATGAGACTTATATAATAATAATCTCCCTTAACCTCACAAAAATCCTACACTTAGAATCTGACCTATGAAGGTCAGAGTTACATCACCATACTAGCTCAGTATGAATCAATAAATCTTCTCTATCAGCATATCCAACAGTAGCATAGCAACAAGAGTTGCAGATAGTGGGTTAATCTCATGTTTAAGTAAGGGTGACATACTTGTTCTGAGTCGTCTGACTATTCAGGCTACTGTCTGCTGGTACTTAGCCTCAGAGGAACTTCTCTTTGCTCTCCTTTGTACTACTAGGGGCTAGAAGCTTGAAAACTACATTTCCCAGATTCCCTTGTCAATTGGAAATCAATTTTCTAAATGAATGTCTATATTAAATTCTTCTCTGCCTGAAATACCGGCAGCAGTTTCTGTTTTCCTGATTGAACATTGATAGCCCCAATGACATACTACTTCTGGATAAAAAGAGAGACAAGAATTAATAATCAGAGAAGCTAGCCCAATCAAACAGACTTTTTCAGGATGGCAGGTCAGGAAATAGGAATGATGTAACTTGGATAACACATGAAAACCAGATTACCGACACTGTAATAGCAGTATAGTTTAAGTTTTCCCAAGTCTCTATAAAATAAGCTTTGGCTATCTTTCCAGGATTGATCCAGGAATTAGAAGGATCCTAGACCAATTACTGGGGCCCACTAATAATTAGGACTGTGAGGAATAAAGATGAGATGGATTTCACATCTCTGCTTCTTCCTCAATTTAGATATCACTTCCTCTGATTGGGTCATCTCAGTTACCCCCTAAAAATAGCCTTAGCACAGCACTTCATCGTATGCAATAATATTTTGACTACATCTCTCTCTCTCTAATATTGTATTGTCAGCTTTTAAGAATATAATGTTACATCTTCATGGCTAACCATTGCTTGACATGTGGTATGGTGTCCAATGATTTTCCATTTCTTTCAGAGTAAAATTTTAAAGCCTTACCAATGGCCCACATGATAGAAATTTGGGATACTGCTCTAAACTCAGAATCTACTATATTTTTCCCTTAATCATTTTGCTTCAGCCATACTGGTTTCCTTGGTATTCTTCAGCCATGCCAAGCTTGCTTCTACTTCATGGTCGTTGCACTTTAAAAAAAAATTTCCCCAAATACTTTTAAGCCAGATGTCTACATTGCTCGCTCTTTACTTTTTCTGATTTCTGCACAAATAGTATCTTTGCGGTGAGGCTTTCGCTGACCACACAATACAAAAGCTCTAACTAACGAAATAGCTAATTAACTAACAACTCAACGACAATAATGCTCTCCCTCAGCACTTCTTGTTCCACTTGTGCTGTTTCATTTCTCTCCGTGGCACTTGTCAGCGTTAGACAGGATCTGCATTTTCCTGTTAGTTATTATCGTTTCTCACCTTTAATAACATAAATTCTGCCTCTAAAAAACAGGTAGGAGATAATCATATAGGTATAGCATTTGAGGGTTACAGACAGTTGATTTCCAACACTGGATCTTCTTACAAATAAAAAAATTGATAAATAACTTCCAAGTCATTTAGCATCAAATACAGATTTCTAGAGATGACTATTTAAACTTGAATTCTAAAGAAATCGCAAGTGCTCTGGTTTGTAACACAGTTTTCCTTGGCATACGGATACTCTTGGCCCCTTAGATTTTACAGGAACGAGGTATCATATCCGTGCATTCATGCATACCCTTTTCATTCACTCCACAGATATCTAATGAACTCCTATCATGCATGCTGCAAGCACTATGCATTCGGAGCAAAAATCGAGGCCCTAAGTTCGAGTAAGAGAGACTGCCAATCAAATCATCACACAGATAAATGAGAAACTGATTCTAAGAAGTGCAGTGATGGAGAAGTAGTCAGTGATACAGTAGTTAGGAAAGTTGTCCCTAAAAGAATGACACCCTAAGAGCTGAGTCAGATTGAAACCAATTTGACAGCCATTGAGTAAGACAGCAAATACTTGAGGAAGCCAACTTGTGTGGAATAATAGTAAGTTTGATATGTTTTAGAGGCATGGTAGGTTCTGAGCTTTATTGGTGGGGTTGGGAATTAACACTCAGATGAATTTAAAAATAGAAAGCATTAATAAAAATGAGCAGAACGCTATGAAAAAGGAACCACTAGAACAAAAATAGATGTTAATGATTTAGACTATGACAGTTGAAAAGATTCAATCAGAGGAGTATAATACAAAATTGATGAAATTTCCAAGAACATGGAGCAAAAAATAGCCGAGAATACATGGGGAAAATATTAGAATGAATAGGAATAATCGTATTAGTCAGTATTCTAGAAATAGAAGGTACAGTCAGGAAAAATGGAGAAAATAGAAGGGAGAGACTTATTAAAGAAACTAAGGAGGACTTTCCTGGAGTTAATACACGACATTAGGCTGCTCTTCTTCACATTCCTAGCACCCACCTTGGGTTTATTAAAAGGGGACAGTTCTCCATCTTTGGTATTTATTTCTAGGCAAAGAAAAACCCTTCGTGTTACTTGAGGTTTCTTATCACCTCCTCCTCTGCCCCAGAGGATGTGGAGTGATTTATAGCATCAGTAACTTTGAAATGATAAAACGAGTTCCTCAGCTCTGTCCTTTTACTTGGGTGCCCGTCCCCCAGATAGAGCAGGCATTGCACGTGGCTCCTGTAGGGGGCGCTCTGACACTGTGGGTGTGGAGTAGGCTGGCCCAGTGCAGTACAGCTGTGAGTAGGTCCTCCTCATCTCAGGTACAGTTAGGAAGCCATCTGACTCTGATATTGAAGTACATTCTCTAATGAAACCATTATCGCGTGACCTCTACCTGGACTTTTAAAAAATGCCTGGATGCTGAGAATCTGTGTAAGAGATGATCTACCTAAGAGAGCACAATGGTGCCTGGCAAAATAAATTAAAAAAAAAAAAGGTGTATACACACACCTAGGCATATTCTCATTATTTATCAGAATGCCAAAAATTAAGAGATGCTCCTAAAATTTTCCAGACTAAAATAGCAAATCATTTCCGAAGGAATATTAATCAGACTAGTATTATGGTTTTCATCAATAATACTGAATGTGGAGTTCAATGGAACAATTCATTTAAATTTATGAGAAAAAATATTTTCAATCTTAGAATTCTATGTCCATAAACTATTAATCAGGTATGAGGGTATAATGAAAGCATTCATGATTCATATAGTTAACTTCTCATGCATCTTCGTCTTAGGAAATTACGTAAATGTGGTTAGTTGTCGCAACATGACACACCTCAGCAGCACATAGGTGACCTTTGGATATTCAAGTTCTATGTATCTGAGGAACTCAAGGAGAGTATGCATAGAATGAAGATGAGCAGACTAAGTCGACGTACTCCTGACAAAGGTAGACCTTTGACTCCCTTTTATATAAGGAGTACTCATATCTGAAAGAGCAGTAGCCAAAAACAAGGGGAAACGGAAGGGTTATGAAATATATTGATTAAGTGAGAAATTACAGACCTGCAATCTGGAGGGAAAAATAAACCAACTTTATTTTATAGTCTATTATTTAGATGTTTACTGTTCCTCAACTTGCAACTTTTCTAAATTGGGTAATGTATTATAATAAATGATAACTATATTAATTACATAATTATATTGACTATATAAAAATAATACTTATATTAATTTTATTCATTTATTATATATGTGTATACATATTTTTTCATTCTCAGACCTATTAAATTTAGATCTTCAGTGGTTGGTTCTGCCCATTTTCATTCAAGAAAAAATAAACTCCACGTGTGGTTCTCTGTAGCTGTGGAATATCGCATAGGACATACCCCCAAAAACTCCAAATGGATTAGAGTTAAGTATGAAGTAAATGAAAATATGGAATAACTACCAGAAAATAAATTTGAGTAGTTATTAGATTCCTGGTGGGGCAATATTTAAGTGATGAAGTAAAATAAAAATAAAGATCAATTGATCCAGCATAAAACTTTTAAACTTGCAAGTAATGAAAAACAATACCATGTAAAATTTATATAAAATGATAAGGGTTTTGGTTCTGTATTACACAAAACATTTATACAAATTGATTAGAATAAAAAACAGGACCTCAATGGTTAAATTTTTTAAAATGAGCCATTTACAAAGAGCATATGCAGTTAAAAATTGCATTGAAAATATTTCATCTTATTGTTTTTTAAAATATAGCTCATGTACTTACAATACACATATTTATGCAACGTCTGTCATGCAGTTTGATAATTTATATCATGCATCCTGTCCTCTGACCTAATATTGAAAAGAGACATGAAGAATGATAGCCTGTCATATTTAGTAGCAAAAATTGAAAACAATGAAATTATCTAATAATAAGAAAGGGGTTAAATAAAAAAATGGTATGTTAACCTCATCAATATCACAAAACCATTAAAAATGAAAAGTATAAACACCATATAATCATTTATGGCAATGCTTAACATAATTATATATTTATTTTATATAAAAATTCTTAGTAAAAAAGTGGAAAATAGATTTATGTGTGAACTGGTTATAGGGAAACACAGTTATAGACTAGACTAGAACTGGTAGAGGACTTGAAAAAGACTAGAACTGGTAGAGGACTTGAAAAAGAAAAAAGTATATCATGTCTTGATTCTGGAGCATGGAGAGGGAAATAGACTGACCAAAAAGAGATTTAATGAGACTAACGTGGTAAATATGAATGGAGAGGTGAAGAAGGGTTCCCAGGTGACTGGAACGTGAGTGATGGGAGAATAGAGGCGCCGTTGACTGGAAACGGGACTCTTCTCAGAGACGGAAGTTCGGTGGTGGCAACTGCAGTCTGTGTTGGGGTGTGGGCGGACTGTTCACTTTCACCGTACAGACCGGTATCGAGAGGTTGTTGCACAAGTTCATCATTACCCACAGGACCAAACTAAATGTTCTGCTTGAAAATCTTGACAAGAAACCACATGATGCATCTGCCAGCAATTACCATGGGTGTTACTGAAGTGCACACAGCCCATTAGCTCTCGTGAACATCGTTCTCAAAAAATAATGCAGGAAAGAGGTCCTTTCTAAAACTTTCAAGTGATCTACAGTCTCCCAGACTACTTTCATAATTGGCTTTTCTTTCTTTCTTTCTTTCTTTTTTTTTTTTTTTTTTTTTAAATACGTTATTTTATTTTTGGCCACTGACCATAAGGCAGGACAGTGCTGGTGAATTTATAGCCTTTCATTTTTACATATAGCAACATCTGAGCAGTGATTTCACTTCTTGGTTTCAGTCTTTGACAACTGAACTACAAAATGTCATCTTTAGTTACCCAGACAAAGCAGCCAGCTTGGGAAAAAAGAGTACAGTGTGGCGCGTCTGAATGGTTTGACTTCTTCTGTTGATGCATTAGAAGAGGCAAGTGCAGCCTCCCATGTTACTGGGGGAGAAAATGTCCCTCGTTAGCATGATGGCCAAAACTTCCTTATTCATAACCAAACACACTGTTTTACTCAAAAGAAAATTTAAAAAATTGGAAAACTCAAAATCCAAAATCAGTTCCTTTAAACAGTGCCTCAGCTACTGATTTCTGCAGACTATCTGGAAACACAAGCTAAAGATCGGACACTGTGTAGTCCACAGACTGGATATTATATAACGTTTATCTCAGCTAATGATGCTATCAGAGCAGGCTATTTGGATGTCACAGACAGTCCTAATGTAGTTGTTCTTACAAACCCATTTCCCTCGGCTGACTGTGCTCCAGCTGGCACATCACAAAGCGTGTAACCCAAGCATGTTTAGCATCATCACTTGGCCAGCCCACTAAAAGCATCACGGAGAAAATAATGCTACATTAAGTGGGAAATCTCCAAATTTCACTCTAACAGTAAAGCTATGTTTTTCCTTTAGATGAGAGGAAGCATTTTATTATGGAAATAGCAAAGATTTTGGAAGCAGACCTCTGTAAGCCCCAATTTCCTGTGCAATTTATGTAATAATACCTCCCTCATAACATTGCTTTAATAGCCAAATGAAATGAAATGAAACGCCTTGCTTATATTAAGATTCCATTAAAAGTTTATCAACCCTGTGACTTTGGATGAGTTACTCAACCACTCTGTGCCTCAGTTTTCTCCTCTACGAAATGGGCATCATGCTACTTACCTCAGAGGGTTGAGTGAGGATTAAGTGACTTAACAAATGGCAAGCT
Organism: Eonycteris spelaea; assembly: GCA_003508835.1. Classification (NCBI taxonomy): domain Eukaryota; kingdom Metazoa; phylum Chordata; class Mammalia; order Chiroptera; family Pteropodidae; genus Eonycteris; species Eonycteris spelaea. Next base: position 4,616,182 of record PUFA01000077.1, read on the forward strand.
CTTATAAGAGTAGCTGCTAACAGTAAGTGCTCAATAAATATAGTTGTCGTTGCTCTCATTATTATCCATTGTCTGAGTGCTAATCAGATATTCCACATAAAGAGGACAACATGAGCTCAGAAGGATTCAAGGTTTCATGCACATTTTTTTTTTTTTGTTTAGGGGTCTGGGTAAATAGTGGAATAAAACTGAGGTGAGAGCTGCACAGTAGTACAGGACTAATAAAGACTAGCAATAAAAGTACTAATGAGAAGTACTAATAAACAATTTATTTTTCAATTGGACACTGTGATATGGTACTTGAAGACCATATCAACTACTTGGGTGTTTTTATTAAAGATGGTGGAAAGCCAGCAAAGACTTAAATCTACAGGTCATATGACCAGATCAGTATTTTTGAAAGATGACCGTATGGGTTTTGGATGATTAATAAAGGGAGGATGATAAGCAGCGAGATACTTAAGTTATTTTGGAAGGTAGGTACTACAAAGCAAGACAGCAGTGATGGAAAAGAGGAAACGGCTATAAGAAACAGTTGTAGGGTAAAAATAAAGATCAATTAGATTTGTTGGCTAATTGGTTGTGGCCATTAAAGGAAAGGAAATAGCTAAAGCTGTTTAGAGGTTTCTGATTTGTGCAAATGGTTAGGTGATGGATGCAAGATGAAGAGAGTAAACATATGCTGGGATGGATTGAATTTATCTTTATAGACCATCCAGTGGTTGAAATCATTGGTGTGAACACACTGCTGAGAAATACTGCTTAGGAAGGAAGAGAAAAGGATAGAACATGGAACTTTGAAACGTCACTGCATTTAAGAAGAGGTCAGAAAATAAGGGACGCCAAGGAACAGCTCTGAGAATGTAGTCAGAGTTAGGAAGTTGTAGGCAGGAGAAGGTAATGGTATGGGTATCCAGAGAGACATGCATCTCAAATGAAGCAGGAGTTCAACAATTATAGTTTGATGAATTTTGAATCATCCTTAAGAAAAGATAGCCAATTCAAAATGTTTCTTTAATGCTGAAAATGCGGCAGTCTCTCGTTTTCATTTTTTCCCATGTTCTTTCTCCCTGTTCTTCAAACACTACGTAGACTTTATAAACTCCCTTTGTTTCCTCAGTTCTCTTCCAAGTTCTTCAGTTTCTGAATGGTAGGCAGATGACCTAAATATTATCAAAGAGAAGGCTAGAAGAAGATGTGGGTGATGTATGTGTATCTGAGTTTGGTGATCCCGCCCACAATTATTCAGAATAGATCTCTGCTGTGCTGTATTGCATATCTGGACAAAAAGTAAAAAATTCACTCCTGTGTCTAGAAATGTTTTTCTGTGTAATAGGTGATTCTTACTTTTAAAATATTTGAATCACTCGGGATATTTGTTTTTCTGTCTAGGAGTGATAGTTTCATAGTTTATCTTTTATTCAATTTGCTTAACAATCTTCCTATTCATTAGATACATGAAATATTATAATAAATCCATTGTAAACTATAAAATCAAATCTTTACCCTTTCCAGTTTTTAGATACAAATGAAATCATATTGATATCAGTAACCCAAAGTTTCTTATCTTAACTTGGTCTGTACTACAAAGCGTCCGATCTTAGCATATAGAATTCACTTATTCCTTATCATGTGGTCAGCAGGCAACATCTACTCAATCTTCCTCTTTTATTCAGGGTCGATGTGGGCCACACGTCCCATTGCCACTGTTCTGGTGCCCACATGGGAATAATAAATCCCATGTGTAGGGTGCTATTTTTCAGTTATAGGGCCAGGACTAAGCAGAGGTGAGAAGTGTCTTTTTTTCCAGTCTGTAAAAACATTTGTCAGTTTGGCCCCATATAAACATTGTTTGGGATCAGGGTCTCCAAGAAAATATGTCTTCCATTTGTTGGCCAACCTCCTTCCAAATACTAGAGAAGGATAGTGGTACGAGGGGTTAGGATTGGGACCGAAACTATTCCATATTTCTCCTCTTTATGATTGTATCTCCCCTACTCTTCCAATGTTCCATGACCCCAAATTCTTTCTCTTTCCTTGGTCATAAAACAAAAGGTTTATATATTTCAGTGGACTCAAAAAAGATCCTTGGGGTCGGCTTCTCTTCACTATAAGTGTATGTGTCCCAGCAATTTGTTTAAATGCCCTGTTATACTTGCATAAATGTAAATAAATATAATATATGTAGATACATCTCACTTTCCACTGAGACATCAAAGGCCAAGGAAACTCACTTGGTGCCAAGGCATCCTATAAAGCTGAGTGCTTGACTGCCTGCCTCTTCATGAAATAATAAGAGACAGCAGAAGTAGCTCTGCTCGGTTTTACCCTACCATCCAGTTCTAGACTGCATACAAAGAAGCAAGTTAAAGGGACTGTTTTGAAAAGTGTTGCTTCTATTATTTATTCCTTATTGTTCCATCTCTCCCCAGGTGGGGGTAGTATTCTTCTGTCTTAGCTTAAGCCAATGAGAATTGTAAGGAGACCACTTGGAGTGTTTACACAACTCCTTGGAGTTTGGTGGGCTTAAAAGTCTTATGAGCCAGACTTAGAGAGTCTGAAAGTCATAGGCTGTGACTGGATCGCTCTAAGGTCAGCATGGGGCACACGTGGCATTTTCACCATGCAGGGGAGCCAGCCTGAGCTCAGTCATCCAATTTGACTGCCTGGAGGACCTTTGTGACCATAACGGGGGAGGAATGCTGGAACCCAGGACTGTGATGAGAGTCGTAACCGGTAACCGAGGGGAAGAACTGACTGTCTCACGAGTACTGCAGGTAGGGTCTCCAAGAAGCCCACACAAGCACCCAGTGAAACAAAGAGCCAGCAATTGGGTCTAGCATTAAAAGGCACCAGCGCCAGAGTTCCAAGCCCATAAGCTGTGCCCCTCCTCCACGGGATTGGCCGGATGGGAAGCAGTAGCTACTGAAGTGGTGAAGGGGCGGTAAGGAAGCACGGGTTAGACGCGCCCCCACCTTCCTCCCCATCCAGATTTCCAGGCCTCTGGCAGGCCTAATTTGGGAGATAGCAGAAGTTAAAATTAAATATCAGTTAAGAATGCTAAAAATATTCAAGAAAGACGTTTAAAAAAAATGACTTAAATTACGAAGGGACTGGAAAAATGTATGTGACTTGCCAGAGATTCCAATCAGGGACAGAGGAAAAAATGATTTTCACAGCATCGTTTGCCAAGGGGAATGTGGTAGACACAACAGTGGCCTCTCAAAGGAGCTGCGTTCTAATCCCTGGAGCCTGTCATCGTGTTACAGTACATGGCAAAGAGCTTTAAGGTAGCAGATGATTAGGTTGCTGATCAGATGACCTTAAAATAGCGAGACTCTCCAGGATTATCTAGGTGGGCACCAGGTACTCATCAGAGTCATCAACAGTGGTGCAAGGAGGCAGACGAGTCAGTGTTGTAGTGATGCGATGAGTGAAACACGCGACTGGCCATTGCTGGCTTTGCAGGGGGAGGGGAGACCTTCACCAAGGAATACGAGTTCCTTCTAGAAGTACAGAAAATTAATATCAGTTCAACAAATAATTTGTTTAGCATCTTAATAAGATTTAAACACAAAGCCAGATATCTGTTCTTTTCAATCACAAAAACATGTCTGAATGCTGGGAAGTATTCCTTGACATTCTAGTGACTTCCTAAATCAAATTCCAGCAAAATGGGAAAAGGACATGTAATGACCAAAAGTTCAGGGAGAGATTTTGAAACCGTTAGATTTGCCAGTATTAATAGCTATCAGTTGGTAACAAGAAATATGAATTTTGTTTTCCAAGGCAACTTTTCATCAAGTAAGTGATTTAAAAAAGCCCCAAACACATATTAACTTGCTTTTTCATTTCCTACATACTAACCAGAACCAAAGACAGAGATCAAAATATTCAGGAAGAAGAGGACGAGAATCTGTTTATTCAACAGCATTTTATGCTGGCTTTGTTTTAGATGCTGGGGATGCACTGGTGATAAAATAAAATCTGTGCTTCCAATGGCACTTACAGGAGTTCCAGAAATAAAATTATTATTTTATGCTTCCAAGTAATCCATTCATTCATTCATTAAAAATTAAGAAAACAAACAGCACCTCTTTTGTGTCAAACACTGTGCTAGGTTGTGAATATGAAGAGAGAGAAGACAAAACTTGCCACAAAGTCCATGAGATAGGGCAAGGTGAGACAAGAAAAAAAAAAAAAACAGTTAATTACTAAATGGCTTCCTCTCACCCAAGCCTGTTCCCGCCATTTTGGTTCTTCCCCTGCTCAGTAGTGGGCACTCCATTCAAGCACCTGCCCAGACTAAATATCTTAGGGTCCCGGATCACTCGCTTTTTCTTACAATCCACATCAAAACCACCAGCAAATCTCATCGTTCTTCCAACAAAATATATTTTTAAAAATATCTAGCCACTCCTCATTTACAGCCACTACTGTCAATGTGGCCCAAGCCACTGCTATCTTTTATAATAGTGTCCTAACTGGTCTACCAGCTTCTAATGTTTTTTCTTAACGTCTTTCTCAGTAGGGAATACGGAGTGGTCGTAGGATATTATTCTCCATTCAAAATCTTCCTTTAGTCTTTCTCAAAGCATTTATAACAACTTGCTTTGTTTTATGTGTTTATCTGTTTATTTGTGTATTGTCTCTGTCTCAAGTAAAATTTTTTTTAAGAAAGGGGAGTGGGTCTGTTTTTAATATTCAAATCATCATTTAGTTTATTCTGTATAGTAAATTTATATAGTATGATAAATATTTATGTGGTAAACAACAGTGGTCATAGATGAGGGTCTGATGAATTTTCTTGGGTTCAGATGGTGGAAGGACCAGGGAAGTTTTTGCAAAAGTATTGAAGCTTTTTAAGATGTTATCTGACTTCTACCTCTACTCTCTCCATACAAGATCAACAATAAACTGAAAGATAAAACATTTCCTCATCACTTATCCTAAACAGCCTCTTCCTTAAGACGTCTTTCTCTTTCTGTTCCCGTATTTAATAAAAGTTTATTGAATGCCCTCTGTATATTGGCCATAAAGAATATAATCATAGATGAGGCCATGAGCAGGCAGGTAAAGAGTGGTACGGGTCTTCGAGCCTTCTATTTTATTTCTCTCCTTCTTCTCATCAGCATTCTGCTTTCTCCTTAGTTTCACGTTTCTCCAGTATACTTGCAGCCCCCATTTTCAGCAAAGTCTTATATGGGTGGATTTTGAGTTTTAAATGTAGATGCACCAGACATCCCTGCTGGCTCAGTTTACTTCAGCTGCCTCTACCGAAGACCACAAACCTGTGGGCTCTGTTCTCTGCTCCTTAGGCCTCACTAACGAGAGGTGAGAGCTGGAAACATTTTGCTCCCCTAACCAGTCATGTGGTGTGATGATCACATTGACAGTACCCGACATACTTACAGTGGCAAACAAATACTAGAGAGGCAAGGCAGGTAATGTGAACGAGATATAAGTAAACAGTAGTAGGGACCGTGGTGAGATGGGGAACCTATGCTCACTGACCACAGAGCAAGGTCCTGTCGTTGCTACGCAAGGACCGTAGGCCTGGGGATGGGAGGAGAACACCTTTTTGCCTTTCTCTCAGTGGAGGGACCTCCTGGCCTCTCCCCACGCTCTCACCCACTCCTCCCCAGAGATAAGTGGCTGGTCAAGTTCATTTCACTTTTCACTTTTTACAAATTTGGAGGATGACCTGGACTTCATAGCCCAGCCTCTTTCTTGCTTTGCATTCTGGCATTTGCCTGTGTGAGAAGGTGCATCCTTTAGTCCGCTCCTCCATGCGGTCAGTGCTAGAGTCTGGCCCCTGTCATCCAGCGCTCCCCACTTTTTCTGGGGTTCGTTGTTAAGAGCCTATTGTTTCTGCTTACCTAAGCCACATCTGTCATCTTAGACTTTATCGGCAGTAAATGAGATGACTTGATCTTCACTTGCCTATTTTTCTTTATTTTTCAATTTATTCATAAACTCAAGTGAAAAAAAAAGAGTAGGTATGATTTATTGATCTTCCACAAATCACTTAGCTGATGTTGCTTGATTTTCTAATTTCTAAAGAGAAAGCAGTTTTTTTTTTTAATGTGAAAAGATTTTCATATAAAATATTTTAGATTTTTTCATAGGAAAACTCACGATTCTGAAATGGCTAGCAAAGATTCATATATCTTAAAAATCTCATGTTTCAAATGAAATATACTTAAAGGCCACTTTTCACAAGCAGTTACTAGTTTGTAATTATGCTCTAAATCCTAGGGTTTGGAGTCCACATGAGTATATAGGTTTCTGTAGCTTCTGATTAATCTAGTTCTCCTTTGGAGTTGGAGCCTGACCTTTACCCCAGATGACTAATCTGGATTCCTGATGTTTCCACTACCCAGCCATCCCTCTCCAGCACCTTCTCCAGGAGGCTAGACTCTGTTGCCCTCGCCCTCCTTTTCTTCCCATCTACAAACCACAGCTCTTCTTCAGTCTGGCACACCACCTCAGCCTCCAGAATTACTTCTCTTTGGAGATCTCTGTGATCTTGCTTCATCTACCAGGTCTGACCTCTTCGACCAACGTCCACACCTCATGCACCCCCTTAATCATAAAGATTTACATAGCTGGCTATCACAACTCCTGTCCTGTAAGAAGGGAAGGCCAAGTTAACTCAGATTTCTCTCTCTCCCAGATTTTCCTCCCTCCACTCTTTCTCCCGTTGAGATCCCAAAATGGATGATATCAGCATGCACACTATAAATTTGGGTCAATTCTATTGCTTTTTTTCTCTTCCTTTCTCATTTGGCACATGGCCACTCATGGGATTCCAGCCCTCGTTTTTCTCTTATCAAACAGGGATCACTAATGTAAGGTATTTTAGCTTTTTCTCATTCTGTGGTGCATTCTCATTCTTCTCGTTTTCTTTGAAGTTACTGGCTCCACTGACAATCTCTTTCTCTTTCCAGGTCCTCATTCAGCCTCTCTGATAGCAGCCCCCAGGAAGGGCGATCTGAATTAATTTGGTTTAATTGTGGATTATTTTCCAAAACTTGGACTAGTCTATAAGCTATCTCAGCCTCCCTGGGACCACCCATTTAGTCTTCAACCCAGTTTCTTTGACTTTTTTCCAGCCATCTGTTTTACTTGGGCAAAAAAGTCAGTTTTAACATCTACATATTTTTTTCTTTCATCTATATTTTTGGCACCTTTAGATAATTCAGACTTAGCTCCAGAAAGGAAACATTTACCATCCCTCAGCAGCTGTTCAGTCCTGAAGGAGGAAGTGAAGAGTCTTGTTCCTCCCCCATTGGCCCACAATTCCATCATCCTTGCACTGTAGCCTGCCCGACACCTGGATGCACTGATTCTTGCTTTGGAATGAGAATAATAGCTCCTGAACTCAACTCTTGTCAATTCATTTTTCAATGTGTATGAGTTTGCAATCTCAGCATATAGTCCCAGGCTCAAAGTCCGGATTCTGCGATTCTGCCTTTGACGCCACCAGTCATTAAGTAAACCACATCATCAAGTTGGACCTCACTTCCCCCATTTGTGAAATGAGGATACTTATCTGTAACAGAAATCCTGGATTCGAAATTCGTTACGTACCTAAAAAAATCAAAGAAAGGAGAAACTACTAAATAGAGAAGTTGTCAGCTATAAAGTAAATGGGCATGGGGGATTTAAAACCAAGAAGACATGCTCTACCTAATGACATTTGCTGGCTCAGTTAAATCTATCTGCAAGCCCTTTGGCTAAAAACTGACTTTGGCTGACAGTTTGTGAGCTCTATGATACCTTAAGCCCTGACATTCTGTAAAACCCAAGTCCCTTCATGTTACAGCTCTTTCCTCTGAATAATATTCCCTCAAATAATATTTAAGGCAGAATATTACATATACTGTGATGAAAGATGGGATGTAATTTTATCAGTCACACTAGCCAGCCCTTCGCTCATGGATGGAGATAACAGAGTAGCATACAGCTTATTTAATAGTAGGTAGCAATCACTTGAAGCAGATATATGAATGTATTGCAGAAAAGGTATAACAAAAGGTTTGTGCCCTGAAAAAAATACAAATTCTTGAAATGCTGTTTGCTTATCAGAGCTGGAATTTGGAAAAGTCTGGATGAAATGAGCAAATGCAGAGCTGACAATGACTTCAAGGAAGATGAATATCAGCTTCTTCACTTTGATCTTCCCCATTACTAGAAGCTCTCTGAGGGTCTGGAATAGACTTGGCTGGCAGAAAAGGCCCCCAAAGAGCATAAGGAGTGCTTGGTGTAGATCCAGTCTCAAACATGGGCCCAATGTTTGGGGGGCATGCCAGTTATAACACAATGTGCTGTGGTCATAACCACAGTGACATGAGTTATGTTTGGGAACAGTAGCTCTGGCAGTTAGCATGAATAAAAATTAGTACTCTTAAAACCCAAACTTCAAGAATGATGTGATCAGTACAGGAATCTACACCAACAATGGTATAACAGTTATTTATATGATTGTATTGGACAGTCTTCCATAGTAACATCTAATAGCAGCAAACAATAGTACAATAACAGACTGATCTCACTCTACAATTCTCTCATTACCTTATGTTTGGACAACTACTCAGCCACCATTTAAACCACATAAATGCAGACGTTCTTAGAAAATTCAGAGTAGAGAATGACTCCAAGAGGGGGATAAAATGATTTTTTGCTAATACGGGAATGTTGGCTTCTGAGCAAAAATTTTAAAATGGAAGTACATTGCATCAGTTAGCTGTTGCCAGAATAATGTTGTGTAACAAATAATCATTATACTTAAGTGCATTTAATAAACATTCTCACAGATTTTTGAGTTCACTAGAGTGTAGCTGATCTAGGCTGAGCTCAGCTAGGCCACTCTTTCTCATTGACCACTCTGGGTCAATGCAGAAGCTCTGTTCTATGTATCTCTCATCCTTCCCAGACCATCAGGCTAGCTATAGCATGCTCTTTGGATGGTGGTGGTAAAGGTGCCAGAGGGGATATTCAAAAGCACAGGTATATTGTATGTCCTTGCTTGTGTCATGTTTGCTAGCATCCTATTTGCCAAAGAAGTTACAAGTCAAAGTGAAAGGACAGGAAAGCATATTCTTCCAGGAAAGGAACAAAGAGTGATAGGGCAAAGGCATGAAGAATCAAGGCCAATAACTGAATCTACAACAGATGTGAACATATTTTATATCTTGAATGGAAGAGAAGGGTTTATCAGATAATTAAAGATTTGGATGAGCTTCAAGGTTTTATATATTGCCTGTGAAATAAAACACATTGCTTTTTGCTATAGTAATATGTGGTTGAAAAATATATAAAAGGTTCTGTGTGAGACGTGTATTTATGTGCATGCACATAAACATGCTTATATTGAATGTAAGTTGAATTCTGTGGCTGAGATTAAAATGATCACCACAGATCCACACTTCCACTTTCACATTTAGAATTGTTACTAGAAATTGGGTGCACATCCAGGAACTAGATTTTTCTAGTCTTCCTTGCATGTAGGCGATGTCAAGTGCCTAGTCCTTGCCAGTGAAGTGGGAACAGAAGAGATGTGCCATCACTCTGGCCAGGTTAATTGAGAAGCGGACATCCCTTCTCTACCCACCTTTCTCTACCCTCCAGGTGAATGCAGAAGATTCTGAGCTCCTACCTGCCAGATTAGTCTCAAGATGGAGCAAGTGTAGGTCTCTGGATCTTGTAGAAGCCCACCGGCCCACCAGGATCCTTGCATACTATTACATGATTAGGGAATGGGCTTTCATCTTGTTTGTTTTATGCCACTAAATTGGGGTAAGAATTTTTTACATCAACTAAAAAAGTCATATAGAGAAGATGCTGAAGCTCCTCCTCTCACTGTAAAGAATTTATAGAGAAGGATACAATGATCAAAGAACATTTACTGCACATCCACCATGAACAAGGCTCATAGCTAAATAGATCACACGGTTAAATGTCTTGGGCCTGTGATGTGGTTTAATGTGTTACGGGTTGGGTGTAGGATGGGAAAGCTGATTCTTCCCTCGTCCGCTCCATTGGGCCATGCCTGAGTAAGTGAATAAATAGTAAGAGTCATCTATTTTGACATGGTAAAGATATACACAGAGACTGTAGAGCCACGTCACGCAAGTCAGTGGCATTAGCAGGCCTTTCACAATAGGATGTGTGAACATCAGGAATACCACATAAAAATTTGCAAGTAGAAGCAAAACTGGTAAAATTGTCCAGTATTCATAGGGCGATAATCAGTTGTATTCCACTGGACACAATTTCATTTCAGCGGACAGGAGTCATCACCATTTCTTTATAATTTGTGGGATTGTAAAATAGCTTGAAGACAACGAGAGCTTGAGACAATTTGACAGCTGAGTCCAACAGCTAATCTTTTTGATTCACTTCAAAGTTTTCCACAATTTTAACCTTATAACATAAAAGTTAATAAAAATGCGACATGACATAATTATGTAAATGTGATGTCTATCTTTAGACATATGTGTTGAAAGTAAGTAAGACTCCTGATTATTGCATACGTGAGTAGGGGGTGCTTAGTGTGAGTCGACCTTTTGAACCCTATTGAAGATCAGAAGTAGATAGGTTGGAGGCAGTCTTACCGAAAATCTTATCTTCATGAACAACTGAGGACTCTCTTGGGAATTAACTCATGCAAGGAAACAGTAGGCTTGCATGACAGCAGCAGGGAGATCGGCATTGAAGTGAAGGGGTGAATCTGATGATGGGGGAAAAAAGTCTGTTTCTCCAGTTTGTCTCCTGGCTTCTTCCAAAATTACATTCACTTATGGCCCTAATGGTAGTGTCGTAAGTAAATTAAGATAAAGAAATCATTTCAAAACTCTGTGAGATATGGGACCCAAGTTATTGATGTCGAATCAAGTAATAACAAAAAAAGGAAAATGACATTCTCCCGCTCTTTAATTTTTCACATCAAGAGTTCCAGCGACTTAGCAGCTGGGGAGGTGAAAAATGAAGGGAAGAAATTGTCATTAAATATAGAAGAAGCGTTTGAACATGCCATCAGATGTTAATATCCATAACCATAGAATCCACTAAGTTATCTAACATATAGCAGAAAAGTTGTATATTGGAATGTGGAAGGATGTGGAATATAATAGTTTACGAAATTGTGACCGAAGTTGTGAAATGTGCTATGGTTTAGGTTCGTCTATGCTCATACAGAAACTGCAAATTTAAATATTTCTCAGATTCACTCACTCCTTTCCATTTTCACTGGAACCATCCTAGACCCAACCACTATCTTCTCCCACTGGGACTCTGAAGAAAGTCTCCTCAAAGTACAAGGAACAAATCACAAGCTAAAAACTGCTTAAAACTTTAGTGGCTTCCTGTTCACTTACAAATAGTCTTAACATGCCCTGGAAGAAGACCCCACTCCATCTCATTCATGTTTGCCTCTCTATTCTTGGCTCATCCATTTTCTCTCTTCCTTGGTCCACTGTATGTCACTTCATTGGTTCCTTTTGTCTGGATAGTTTCTTTGTTAGGTAATCAGTAGGAGTTAGTCAACAAAAAAGAAGAGAAAGAATGTCCTAAACTAAACCCCCACTCCCAAGCTAGATTACATGGTCTCATAAAACTATACTTTGCAATCCAGTATTCTGTTACTTAAAAAAAAAAAATTTATAATTAATTTTCAGTGCCTCTCTCTACCCTTTAAGTATATAAAGGCAGGCATGCATGCATGTAATAGGTAGGAACTAAATGAAATTTACATTGATTAAAAGCAAAGAAAAATATGACCACCATCTTTTGGAGATATGTATCACTCTCATCTAATTATACTACCTAATTATAGCCCTATTCAACCATTCTCTTGTGTGACAATATTCTACTTATTTCAGGCGTTTCTTCCTTATGTTGGGTTATATGAAAGGTCCTTGAATTAGGTCGGGCATGTGGTGGATGCCCTCTATAATGACAGAATCTATCTCTTCATTTTTTAATGCCGAAACACAGAGTGTTTAGATCTTCTGGGATCTGCGTGCTGCTGGGTCATTTCTGGGTGCCTGGGCTTTGTCCCAGGAAGCAAATGTAGCTTCCAGAGCTATAGCCTTTAACTCTTGCAAGTGAGTGGAGAGTATGAGGCTCTGAGAGCAGACTCACTGGCCAGGTCAGGAGTTGTCCTCTTATAAACGCTAGAGAGGGTTGCTGTGTCCTGCAGGAGCTATGTGTACGTGAGACTAGAGGCTCCTCTGGGCTTGGAATTAGGCAGCCTGGCTTCTGAAAAGATTTAGAGCAAGGAGTGAGTGACCTTTGGGAAGCCCCAGTCCAGGGACCAAGGACTCATGGACACGGTATGTGCCAGCAGCAGGACACATGCTACACACTCTTGGGACAGCTGTGCCATGCATTCACCTGTTTTGGAACTAAAATATTCTAAGTCATCTAATCTTAAGGTTGCAAACTGGCAGCTTGTGAGCCAGGATAAGGCCTCTAGGTGTGTTTGGTTCATCTTGGACAATATTTTGAAAATCATTCAGTCTCATAAGAATACAAGTAGCTCTTCTTTCTTGAAAAATTAAAGCAGGCTCCATTGTCACCAGGCAGCAGTGGAGCATAGAGCTGCTTCCTTTTTATGTGCATCTCACGCCCTGCTGGAATGCTTGGAACCCACTCAGTTCTCTTATAGGCAGTTATTTTGTGACCCTCTTTTTAATCCAACCATCTCATTTCACAATAAAGAAACCAGCTCTTTCTGGGCATAGTTTTGGGGGAGGAGAAGTGATGTGAGAGGAATTGGCCACGGGAACACAGCAACCAGTGGCAGAGTTGGGACTGGAACCCCAGCCCAGTTCCTGTCTACCATATCATACTGTGGGGAGCTCTGTTTAGAATCTAGTGTATTGGAAGGTAGAACAGGCGTATGCTCCCACTCAGAGTTATCCCAAGGTCACAGTGCTTACAAATGGATAAGAATGACTGGTCTGGTAATTATTTCTGCTATGCGGGCATAGTACCTACCAGTGCAAAACATAGTACTTAGGAATTAAATTGAGTGAGATTGGATAATGCAAAAAAAATACTTAGGAATTAAATTGAATTTGAATGACTACCCTGTGAAGTTGTCCTATCACTTCATGTATTCCTGCTCCTTCTTTTCATTTGTTACGTTGAATCCAGCCAAACACATTAATCAGATGGGCAGGGTTACACGTTGTTTTCACAGGAAATCCTCCCTTCCTCCTTCAGTTTACCTAAAAGGATGGGAAGCAGGGAGGGGGGTTTGCCAGCGTATACACACACGTCGATGTATATATTTATACACCACACATGTCCATACACACATGTCTGTGAAACAAGATGTGCTCACTGCAGCATCTGGCTTTTTCTGAAGTCCTGACCTCTGCTTCTTACAGCTGTGTTGGCTCAGAGTTTAGAGCAGGACTTGCAGGACTCCCTGAAGAACATATGTTTCTAAGCAGTTCCCTAGTTTTTTTCTTTTCCTTTTTTTTTTTTTTTTTTTTGCAGGGGGAGTCATTAAAGGTTACCTCCTGATACTGGTAGCCTTGCTTCCCCAAAGAATTTCTCATGGTCGAAGGAACCATCCACTAAGGACTGCCCGGTGTGAAAACACATGGTCTGTCATCCCCTTCCCCACTCCTTCCCCAGCTTGCCACAGAAGAGTTGGGAATCGCCTTCCTCTTTAATTGCTTGTGTTCAAATGGGGTTGGTAACTTTGGACAAGAATGAGCTCAGTTTCATTGTTTCAAAATAGCAGGTAAAGGAATGTAGGGGCAGTTTAAAGTGCTCTGATGGGTCTTCAGCACCTCGGCCCTGCCACTGTCACAAGTGCCGTCTTTTCACACCCGGGTCCGGCCTGGTGGGTTTTGGGGGGCTCTGCCTCGTTGAAAGTGGCCGGCCAATGTTGACAGAGCTTCTCTGTGCAGGTAGGGATCAACCAGCAATGAATACCAGGCACTCGATTCCTGTTGTGCTTTTGTTTGGGGGGACATCATATATTTGATGCTACAAATGGCCACGTGATAGTATAATTTTAACAGATTAAAAATAGATTTAAGACAGTGTGCTTTAGGAAGGCGCAGCTGGACCTCCCAGGTTTTATAAACTAGGCGAGTTCCTTTAATATCGCTTGATGCCTTTGGAGTTCACCAGCCGAAAGCCAGGCCTTACTTGCCGGGGAGGGAAGGAAATCCACGGATTCTGTATTCTCAGTGGGATTCCACGCATTTAATCCCACCTCCCTTCTTCACTCCCAAATATCACCTCCGGTATTTCCTAGGTCGGTAAAACACTTGGAGTGGTCCTTGATTTCCTTTCTCTTAGAAACCACCTTGATTCACTGAAAAAAAAAAAAAATCCAGTTGCCTTTATCTGCAAAATATAAACGGACTCCACTAGCTTCTTTCTTATCAATGCTTTTACTTCCGCCTGGCTTTTGTCACAGCTCCGGAGAAAGAAGGGAGAAATCACGTTTAGCTTGGAATGATTGCAGTCACATCCTAACTGATCTCACGTCCACTTCACCCTCTTAAAACCTATTTTTCAAACAGTAGCTAGAGGGATTCTTTTAAAATATAAGACAAAGCATGCTCTCTATTCGGAATCCTCCAATTGTTTCTTGTATCGTTCGGTGTAGAAACCCACATCCAGGTCATGGCTTACGAAGCTGTAGGAGACCAAGCCCACATTTCTTCTTTCATCTTACATCCCAGGTGTCAGAAAGACCTTTTCTCCTCTTGCTTGATTAGGTCAGTATTAAAATACTTGTCCGAGACCGTGTCTGATCCACTAACGTGTACCCCGCCCCAGCTCTCCACACCCCCCCCCCGTCCTGCCTTGTTTTTCATAGCACTTCACACCACGGTATATTATTAGATAGTCACTTGCCTACTTGTTTATCTTTTTTTCTTCTCTCACCAAAAAGTATATTAATAGGAGGGGCTTTCCTCCATCCACTGCTTTATGTCTGGTCCTTTTATATACTGACTTGTTAATGGTGAGTGTTTAGTTAATATGTCTGGAGTGAATGAATATATTGGATTGCCTGGGTCAGGTAAGTGGGAACTCACAGAGCCAATGGCAATCTTACAGGAGAATACTATTATTGGCAACATTTTACAGACATAGAAATTGGGCTCAGAGAACAGAAATTGCCTAAGACCATATAGTTAGAAAGTGGATTCAAACCTAAATATATCTGACCCTACAACCCATCTAGTGTGATCTTTGACTGTACCCCATGTTAATTCTACTCCTTACCACAATATTCAGAATATGTGTGATGCTTAGGAAAGTAACCTCTATTTAAAACCATGGAACTGGGCCACCTTGCAAATACGATCAACACCTGTAACTGTGCATGGTACTTTGACAAGTCACTGAAGGAAAGCCCAAACGCCCGGAAGATGGGAGAGCCCTGTGCCAGGATTCTTTAGGCCTGAGACCACGGACCAAGGAAGTGCTTGCTGAGGTCTGAGAGAGAAGAGTAGAGTTAAAGCAGTTCCCGCAGGGGCACGGAAGAACCACTGCAAGAACAATCTTTCCCTCGGACAGATCGTGAAATCCAAGGCAGGCGTCATGTGGGCTAGGAGCATTCTGGGATGTGCTTTAGCTAGAATGCACATGAAAGGAAACAAAGCGAATCATTGCAGCACAGAATTTGTCTCATATCTGCTCAGAATGACGCATTCACAGTCTATGAGTTTATTTGGAGCAAGAAGACAGAAAAATTATACCTTATCATGTTGCCCATCCCCTCCACCCAGACTTTATAAATAATGTACAGTGTAGCTACAAGCAACATTTTTCACAGTTTCCCCCATGAAATACTCCACAGCACTCCAGCCTGGGAATATATTTACTTCTGTGATCGAAATCTCTCCCTGGTTTGCATTCGCTTTTACCAAACCTCTGGCCTGGAATGATCACTGGTTGAAAGCCAGCTGGTCAGCAGGAATGCTGAAGAGTTGAAGTCTCGATTAGTTTCCCCTTTCTAGGAATTTAAGCACAAAAGGAGCCATTTCAGTGTTCTGAGGTGACATTCATTTCTTTCTTTCTGCAGCTTCTTCCTTCTCTACATCTTTACTCTTCTTCCCCTAGCCCTTCCACACCTGCTCTTCCTTCCTTTCTCTCTTTTCCCATCCCTTTCTTTTTCTCGCTTCTGCCTCTCCCTCTCACCCCAAACCTCTCTCGTTATCTCTCTCTTCCCTCTCCAACCTTACGTAATCATTTAGATATTTGTCAGATCCTTGTGACCTTATTTAGCCAGACAGTTAGTTTTTTTGTTTGTTTGTTTATTTGCTTTTTGTCTAATGTCTAATAAAATGATTTCCACTAACTCCCTGGCTTCCCATGTGCATTGGTGCCAAGACCTTTTAGAATGTTTAGAATGTTAATTTATCTGCTGATAAAATTAATCATGGCTTTCAGAAAAAACTCTCAACTTCCTTCTCAACTCTCCTAGACTTTGATGGCTTCATGCCCATCCTTTCTTTCCTCTTTGGTATTTCAGAAACAGGGATGTTCCTCTCTTTCCTGCTTCCTCAGTTACTCCCTCTTTAACTCTTTTTTTTTTTTTAATCAACTAGCTGTGGTAAATGGGTTTTACTATGTGTCATTTTGCTTAAAGTTGCAAAACCTCTCAAGGATGTTAAGTGATGATTGACTGTAATTTCAATGATTTTTAATTTTTTTTAAAAAAGATGGACCTTGTGGCCTGTTCACATTAAGCTCAAGCTCTTACATCTTCCTCACATATAATTTTGGGCAAAAGAATTCAAAATTACTGACACTCAGAAACACTAAACTAAAGCTTCAAGCTTTAAAGAAGTAAAAAATGCTCTGGAGTTGACTACTAAAGCAGGAGGTAGATGACTCGTTATTAAAATGAAAAAAACAAAAATATATTTCAAATTAAAAAAATTCGTTTCAAAAGTAAATTTTAAGAAAGGTTTTCTGGTTAATCTTTAATTAATTAGAAATATAGATAACTGGAACTTTCCATTTTAGCATTTTGTTTAACTAAATATTAATGTTTTATTTTCTTTTGATTCAGACGAAGCTAATGATGTACGAGTATCTCTAATTTCAGGTCTTGAGCAGGGTCCTCTCAAATATGTTATGCATTCATCCTGAGAACAAATCTGAGGTTCAGTTGCAGCCACTGGGTGGAGAAACTCAAAATTCACACTTAGGATATATGACAGTATAGTTGAAAGACAACCAGTCTCAACATTAAAGAACCTTATTCCAGTCTCCTGTTGACCACTTAACAGGCATGAATATTTGGTAGATGTTTTAACCCTTCTAAATCTGTTTGAATTATAAGGGAAATATCTTTTGCAAATCTGTCTTTCAGAGTTGTTTTGAGATTCAGTGAAAATAAATGTAAATTACTGTGTAAGTAATTGTAATTAACACATATTTCTTACAAAAGTATGTTGATGTTTAACTTATCTTCCACCCTTTGCCCTGAAACGTAGACAGTAATCTTAGACCAAGCAGTTTCCTTTTTCCTCCAGTCCTAGCCACACTCCAGAAGATAAAGAATGACATGGTCCTGCCCTCAAGGAGCACATGGCCTGCTCATCAGTAAAGGCCAGTACCAAGTTGAAAATAAATTGCATGCTGGTCTCATTCAAGGTTATGTGTCTGGACGGGCTCCAGATTATTCCCTATTTGTAGAATCTTTCACAGGTGAACTCATATAACATATCTATCAAACTGCAGCTTTGGAGCTCTGATGTATACCCTGTCTGGAAAGCGCCTTACACCAGCATAAAATGGAGTGTTTAAAAGAATAATATTAGCAACAACAGAAGCAGCAGCAGTGCATTCTTGCAGCTCTTACTATGTGGAAGGACATAACCTGCTCCATGTAATCCTCTCAACAGCCTTCCGAGGCAGGTCCCATCATGATGCTCATTCTGCCCAAATGGAGTTGAAGGCACAGAAAGATTAAGTAGCAGTTATTTCTCAAACGTATTGCTATATTGAGTACAGTCAACACTGTGCTAATCACTTGACATGATTTTTTTCATTTGATTTTCATAATAGTCTTATGAAACAATATGAGTATTACCCCAAGTGTATATAGGGGGAGAGAGAGGCTTCGAAGGTTAAATGACGTACCTAAGGCTATATATACAACAAGCTAGCCGTTGAGCTGAGACTTGAAGGCAGGGAGGTCTGAATCCAAAGTGAATTCTATTAACCTTGAAACCATTCCAAACAAATGATCATTTCAACTAGTAAGTGATTGGCTGATTTTGCTGGATTTGTGAAATTTCATTGTTATCAAAGCTACATGTAAGTCTTTGCAGTGGTGACGCAGAATCGTATGAGCATGGTGGTTTCAACTAGTTCTGGCCTGGGGGTCTGTGCTCTTGATTTTCTCCAGGACTAATGTCAGACATACATGGATTCAGTGAGGGGATTTCATCTGTGTACTGTCAAAGCCACCTTAGAGATTCTTTTATTTTTTTTTTTCCTTTGCTTTGGCTTCCTGCCACCTCCCAACTCTGCCTTTGCCTTTCAAAATTTATATAATAAACTAGAAATACATCGTGTCCCTTTCTAATTCTTCTGGCTAGATTCAGTATTTTTATAAAAAAGATCACTATCTAAATTTAAAATTTAATAAGTCATTAAAACTTAATTAAATTTATTAAATTTTTGATGGAGGATAAACATGACGGAATGTAAAGATGCAGGGAAATGGCAGGGTCTAGATTATGCTGAGAAAAATGGCATGGGTTCTCCGATGGGGAGGGGTTAGAGATGAATTTTAAAGGAAAGATGATGGGGATGGTATTAGAGGGGTTCCTTATCGGTGTAGCGGAAGTGGTTCTCAGCTTTTCTTGGGCATCAGCATCACTAGAAAACTTTAAAAAAAATGAAGGTAAATAAATGTCAAGGTTCTACCCTCAGAGATTCTCTTTCAATCAGACTGGATTGGGGCCTGGGCACTGATATCTCTGAAAGCTCCCTGGTGATCCTGGCATGCAGCCAACATTGAGAAGCGCTGGCCAAGGGGCAACATGGTACTGTAAAAAGCATCCTAGGACACACCTTGCCAGATCAAATCCTCCTCCTGCCATGCACATAAAGTATGATCTTCCATATATTCCTGAGTCTTTCTGGCTTCGAATTTAACATCATTTATGACAGTATTATTACTGTAAAAAGGGTGTTGTTATTGATGACCTTTTGTAAACTATAAACACCATGGACATTGTGGTAGGCAGTTTTGAAATGACTCCCAACGATCTCGCCTCCTGGTATTCATGCCGGTCAGTACCTAATGGTCTTTTCTTCTGTGCGGACTGCACCTAGTGACTTACTTCTAGTAAATATGACACAAGTCATCACATTCGAGTTAGAATATAGAAGATTGTAATTGCTATCTTCTCTCTCTTCCTCTGTTCTTCTTGAGTGCTCACTCTGTTGAAGCAAGTTGCCATGTTGTGAGCTACTTTATGAAGGGGCCGATGTGGCAAGCCATGAAGGCACTGAGGCCCTCAGCCAAACAACCCATGAAATACTGACTCCTGCTAACACCTGTGTGAAGGAGCTTGAAAGTTAATCTTTCCCCAGTTGAGGCTGAGATGTCTCCAGCCCCAGCCAACAACTTGATTGCAGTCTTGGGAGAGACTCGAGGCAAAGGACCCATGAAATCAGCACCCAGATTCCTGATCCACAGACATTGTGAGATAATGAATATGTGCTGTTTTAAACAACTATGTTATAGGGTAATTTGTTACAGTGATCGATAACCAATACAGAAATCAAAGTGTTATAATTCGGATATTGCAGCTCCTTTTTGTGGAGTAGGAAGGGAATAGGAAGAAAATGAAAATTTGCTGAACTCTCTAGAGTGAAGAAGTTTGATAGACGTTTTACAGCTTACCTCACCTAACTGGTATAATGACATTATTATCCTCCTTCTTCAGACAAGGAAACTGAAATACAGCAAGCCAAGTTGAAGTTATTTGGCCAAGATTATAGTTGTAGGCAAGTAGCAGAGCCTTGAATTAATATCTGCACCTGATTCTCAACTCTACTTTTTTTCCTTCTACATTCTAGTCTATACACAAGTGAATAAGTGTTTACCAAATGGCCCATCATCGTTAGGTGGCTAATGATGAGTTATTAATTTTTTTCATATAAGATTTACCAATCACTCTCTCTTTTGTCTTATCTGATGAAGTACTGAAGGCCAGTGACAGCCTAGTGCAAACTAGTTGTCCTTACTGGTTAAGAAAACACATTCAGGATATGGCACACTGCACTATGCTCACTGCTGTTATTCGGCCAGTTTATTTCACCATTGCAGATAGAATAAAGGTTATCCAAGATTTTGGGAGCTGCTTAAAAGGAAATATTTCTCAAACAGAATAAAAAGAATTTGTTCAGAACATTGGAACAGTGCTCTCCCCAAGTTGTTAGACAATCAAAAATGTACCCTTGAAAAAGTAGGGTGTACCCTGAGGGATGGTAAGTCAGATTTGATGCAGACACAGGACACAAATTATTTCAAGATGGATCATAGATCCAAGCATAAAAGCTAAAACTATAACACTAATAGAAGAAAAGAAAGGTGAATATTTTCCCAAACATGGGATAGGCAAAGATTTCATGGAGAGAACACAGACATTGCTAATCATTAAAGTGAAAAAATTAGTAGATTCGATTTCATCAATATTAAAATCTACTCATCAAATGACACCAATTAGAAAACAAAGAGGTAAGCCACAGATTGGAAGAAAGTATTTACAAAACGCATATCTGACAAAGGACTTTTTCTGTAATATGTAAAGAATATCTAAAACTCAATAATAAAAAGACAAATGACTCTTCTGTTTAATATGTATATAATTATATGTATACAATTATGTGTATAATTATATGTAAGCCTATCGTTAAACAAAAACTTTTGAGACTAAAAGTTGTCCGTGAAGAAAGGGGCTTATTGAGCCATATGCTAGCCAGAAAAAAGGCCCGGTCCTGGGGCGTGCAGTCTAAACCAGCGGCAGCAGGACTGGGCGGAGAAGACAGACGTCTGATTGACAAGACTCTTTTGTACAATGAGTTCGGGAAAAAAGGTGTAAGTTGTTTTGAAATAATTCACATTGGCCATAGGTAAAGGGGTGGAAAGAGGTGAAGCAGGACAACTCTGGGACAGGTGCAGAGTCTGTAAGAAAGAAGTATTTGTTCCTTTCATTGGCTGTGGGCGACCGTCTGGAAATTCCACGTGTAAGCAGTGGTGTGTGGTGGTCAGCTATGCTCTCTAGATCATTGCAGAAATAACCACCTGAAAATTAACCTAAGTTTTAACACACATGTAAGCAGTGTTTTGTTGCTTTCAGCCCATGACTATTACCTGATTAACCTCTCTTGTCTCTTCCTTTCATTCTCCAGCCAGCTGTCATTTAATTTAGGACATCTCAGAAGTCTTCCTTGTCAATATATATAATGTTTACATTTTACTTTATATATGTACAGCTTGATAGAAGATTTGAACAGATGTCACAAAATACATATATATGAATAAACACATGAAATAGTACTCAACATCAATATTTACCAGGGAACGACAAGTTAAATTATCATGAGATGCATGCTCACTAGAGAGGATAAGATGTGGAAACTGAGCTCACCAGTGCCGTCGTGCACGTGAAGCACCAGGAACTTCCATGTGTTGCTGGAGGAGAGGAAAATGGTGCAAACAGTTTGGAAAACTGTTTAGCAGTTTCATAGAAAGCAGCTAAATCTACATCTAATCTACAAGATATGAAATCAACTTCTACATTTTATCCAATAGAAATAAAACCATACATCCCTAAGTCTTGTATAAGACTATATATAGCAGCTTTATTTGCAATGCCCGGTTAGTCCATCGTCAAGAAAAAGGATAAACAAACTGTAGAATACTCATATAATGGAAAACTACTTAGCAATAAAAAACGGCTTCTGATACACCTAACAAATCTTAAAAACCTTGGGCTGAGTTAAAAAGCCAAGAAGCAAAGAAAGTTTTTGCTTATTTGCATATATAGTATATGATTGCATTTAAATGAAATCCCAGAAGACGTGAAAACTAATCCCTGGCGATGGAAACCAGAGCCGTGGCTGCTTTTGTGTGTGAGTGGGGACAGAGGGTGTGTTTGATTAGGAAGGGGCGTGAGGGAGCTTTCTAGGGTGATGGAAACTTTCTGAATCTTGATACAGGTTTGGGATACAGGGGTGTCTGCAAGCTGAAGGAACTGCACGTAAGACCTGTTTATTTCACTTTGTGTAAATTCTTCATAAATAGAGATGCAGAGTTTGAGTAAATGAAGCTCGTGCTAGGTTTAAGGGAAAAAGAGGAAAGAGAAGTGTGAGGGTGGTGAGGGAGAGGGAGAGAGGGATAGAGGGTGAGAGGAAGGGAGGAAGAAGGAAGAGAGAGAAAGGGAGGGAGGGAGAGAGAGAATGGGAATGGGAATGGGAATGGGGATGGGGATGAGAATGACTGACTTACGTTGGCAGCTCTGGGAGAAACAGAGTATGGTGATTACATTACCATGCCGAAGTGGGGAAGAATGAACAAAAGGTGTAGAAGACGCTAAATAAAACATTTTCCTACTTTTAAATTTTTCCTAAAAATTTCTTAAAAGCATAAAATGTTTTCTCTAGGAGCACATAAAAATAATAATATTTTTTATTTTGATCTAGATATATACTTGGCAGGTATCTGAGTGCCAGCTATAGTAAACATGACCAGGTTTCTCTCCACTGAGGGAGTTGATGGTTCTGTAATCATTTGAAAAATTTAAACATCCCAGGTGTTACCATCATAGTCAAGCCCCAGATGTCAATACCATGTTGCTATCTATCCTGTGACCAGAAAGGAATCACAAACTTTTTTTTTTTTTTTTTTGCCTCAGACATTAATTTGGTCACACTTATGTAGTGGTGGGAAGAAAAGAGTTGATCAATCGGCTTGCTTTAATGGCCTTTGTAGACATGACATTGTTGACTAGAATTCTGGGTGTGCAGAAGTCATTTGAAGAGCCATTATTTTCTTCTCTGGAGTCCTAAGAGCCAGGGCTGGCTGTGGAATTGTTGCTGCGCTTGCACTGAGCTGGTGGTTTACCATGAATGGGAACATTCAGATATCTGTGGCTGGACTCGGGAGGGAAGATGGCAACAGATAGTGTGTGGTTAGTCAGACAAAGCCAAATAGTGTGCAGTAGAAGCCCAAGCCCAACCCAAATCGAACTTTCCATGGAGAAAGTGGGTTTTTTGAGCCTCGCTGTTACATTTAGTCTGATTCTGCGAGATATTAAGGAATTATACATGGATATGTTCAACTATGGTGGGCATTTGTGGCATTTTTTTCTAGCTAAAGAAATGAATTTTTTTGGTATTCGCTTACTATTATTACAAGCTAAATTCACTGTGGGTTCTGGTAGTCGAATCAGAATGTTGGTTGGACAGGAATTTTAAATGGACAGCAATTAGTCAGGGCAAATATTAGAGTTTAGTAAGCAAGTTAATAATGTATATTGATTGATATTTTCTTTTTAGTAGCTGCAAGACTATGATCAATGTTACTTACTCTTTGATATTGTTCATTCATAGCATAATGGCATTTGGACCATCTCTGCACTGGAAAGTTGAAGAAAATCGAATTAGAAATAATTCTGAGTATATTGATGATACCATTGCAAAACCCTAAGGTGATTTCAGTGTTCATTATTATGTTAGCACTTTATATTCTTTATATCATTTGATCCTTCTTGCAACATTGTATACATTTTTTAATATACCACGTCCATTTGAGGAAATGAAGGCTTAATTGATTTATGCTGTGTTCTATATCTGGGGTATGGGGTTTAACCTTAGAATTTTTGGTTTCAAAACTCATGATATAGTGGAAAGCAACCACTGAAAATTATGATGTTCCAGTGATAATTTAGTCTTCAGTCTGTGTGTACACACACACACACACACACACACACACACACACACACACACACAATGATTAAATTTATGTAGTTCTCATCAGAGAGTAATAGGACTAACAAATATGAGTCAGTAAAAAGCAGTAAAAACAGATGAATTAGCCATGCATCTAGATTTGTACTCTCTTCACCTGCGACTATTAATAGCTACAATAATTTACTTTGGTAGAGCTTTTAAAGATGTTTTCATAAACATCGCATTCCTTTTGAACTTAGCAGAAACTATAGGCCAAAAAAAGATAGGCATCATTATTTGTATGTTATTGTTCTCATTTTATAGATGAGGTTCAGAGAGTGTTGGTAACTTCCCAAGATCAAACAACTAGTGAGTGGCAGTTAAAAGCGATAACAAGTTAGTCCCAGCCCCCTCTTTCCAGTACACCTTAAGACCACTATCTACAAATGTTCTAGCTGTTTCTTCTTCATAGGGATGGAGAACCACATTGATAATCCTTACACGGTTGCAGTTGAAGTAGCTCTATTGAGTGCTAATCTCTAGGAAATATTCTTGTTGTCTGCTGTCATTAATAGTAACAGGAAATGTGGGACCAATTACCTTCTTACCTTCTTGAATTTGTGGGCAAGGCATTATGAAGGAAAAGATAAAAGATAAATGTTAGTTAAAATAAATGCTCATTTGGATATAGTTAGCTCAGAAAATAACCAAATATTTTTCACAAGTCTAGAATTTCCCCACCCCTGGAATTAAAATGAGTTTATAGTTGTTCTTTAAAGAGACTCAAGGTAATAAACATCTTAGTAATGAGAATATTCAACGGAAGATGTCCCTGGCACTGGGAAATTATTTAAAGCTATTTTCATGCCGTTTCATTTGGTGTTCCTCTTTGGAGTGATTTATTTTAAAATATCAAGAGTTTTGTGAAACCCACTAGGGACAGCCCTTAAGGACCTCTTAATCCTGTAAATTGTAGCTCACATAGCTTGCCAGATAAACAGTAATTATATTTTTAAAAATCCTCAGGCAAGAGAACCCAAAAAATAAAATCGGTTTCTCCTTCCAGTAAAAGAACTGGAATTTGTGCCTGAGACTCATTTTTTAATAAAGGTCCTTATTTACCAATTAACAGCTGAATGAATTAAGCTTCTTTACCATACAAGCCAAATCAGTCCCCTCCAGAGGGAAAGTCTTACTTTTTACCCTCTGATTATTTTTTCACTTTGTAACTCATGTTGAAATTCATTTCATTATCCTCATCTTCATCAAAAGCATGTATTGTTGATGGGCAAAAATAAATAAATAAATAAAAATAAAAATAAGGAACAGATTACTCGCGATGGAAAAGAACATTTGGTTGGCTAAGACTCTAATAAGTTTTCCTTGAAAAACCTCCCCCCCCTTTATTTTTGGTTTTGTATAGGCTGATTTTGTTGATTAGGATATTTCCCAGATGGAAAACAATTGATGCCATAGACTCATTAGAGATGTGGTAGCCAGTTCAAGGACAGGAGGTTTCTCCAAAGTAACTGAGGACATAAAGCTTAGGAAACAAGGAAGGACACTGCTGATTAATATAATGTTTCAGAGAATTCATCAAAGACCCAGGACAATAAATGGCTTAAGCGTGTTGATTGGTAGGCACATTGTTAAGAAACAGTATGAAATCTTAATAACTTTTGTGACAATCGCTGTCTTGATCGATTTTTTTTTTCCCCTCCAGGAGTAAATGAACTGATTCTAACACAAGTATTAATTACTCTAAATAATGCCACTTCCTCCCAGGAGATGACAGTGTGCCCCCCTGCTTCCTCTAAAATCATGTTTCTCAACTTTGGCCCTATTGACATCTTAAACCAGATAATTTTTTTGTTGTAAGGACTGTCCTGTGCATTGTAGACTGTTTAGCAATGTCCTTGGCCTCTGTCCACTGGATGCCTACTCAGTAGCTCCAGTTGTGACAACCAAGACTGTCTCTTGGATTGCCAAACATTCCTTGGAACATAAAATCACCCCCAGTAGAGATATAGTGGGAGAAAATACCAATTGCAAATTATACCAGCCTGCCTGTTTCGTGTATGACTCTGTGTTCTAAATGGAGCACACCACTGATCATAATCACTGCAATGTGTTGGGTTCCTACAATGTCCCAGTCACTGGACAAACGTGCATTGTTCAGGAATCTTTGGTTAAAAGTGCAAAAACTGAGTCCTCTGGGAAACATGGGTAAGATTAAACTTACAGGAAATTCAGTCCTAGGAATGAATTATAGGTTTGAAGAAAAAGCTAACGAACCAGGTGTCAGAAAGTACAGAGAACCAGTGAAGCTCCTGCCCCTTAGGAAGTTTTTGTCTTCCAGGTCACGGGAAGTGATGAGTCATCTCCGGGCTCCTGCATGAGGGAGTCATCTTGCACCTTATTATCAATCTTAATGTCAGTGGCTTTGAGATTCAAATCCGAGAAAGTCAGTCAGCCTAGCCTTGTTTACTAGATAGTACCAGTCCAAGAGACTGTGTTTTCTAGTCGAAGAGACAAAGTTAGCCATTGCAGAAATGAAAAAAATAAAATAAAATGTCAATGCCAAATTATGTGACGTATATAATAAAAATCAAAGAGCATGTGTATTAAGCTACCAAGTTATACTGCAGAGGAGAAAAATTACCAGAAACTCATTTTCTCACAGTTTTGGAGTCCAGAAATCTGAAATCAAGCTGGCATTAGGGCCACACTCCCTCCAGAGGCTTAAGGGACGATTCTGTTCCTTCCATTTTCCAAGTTCTGGTGGCTGTCAGCATTCTTCGGCCTGTGGCCACATCACTCCAGTCTCTGCCTCGGTCATCACATGGCTTTTTCATCTGCGTGTCAGACCTCTCTCTGTTTGACTTTTATAAAGATACTTATCATTGGATTTTGGCACCACTCGGATAATCTAGGATGACCTCCTCAGCTCAAGATCCTTAATTATATCTGAGAAAGTCCTTTTCCAAATAAGATAACACTCATAGGTTCTGGGAATTATTTAATGGACATATCTTTTGGAGGCCACCATTAACACTCCACACAAAATTTGGTGTGCCTGTTGGCTCTGTCTTATAACTCTGGATTTCTTTTGGGGGGAGATACAGCCCACAGACTTGGAGGAACTACCATAATTCACAAATCCTGGAATCAGAGAGCAAGTGTTTGATTTTTAATTCTGACACGTACCAGCTGTGTATAATTGTGTTATGATATGGACTTCTCAAAGCTTTAACGTCTCATATATAATTATCATCATAATAATGCTATGGAATGTTCATTATGTACCAATACCTGTGCATAGATTACACATACCATATTTAATCTTAAAAGGAATTTTTAAGGCAGGTATTATCATTAAGCCCAGCTTAATGATAAGGAGCCAAAGCATTAGAGGAGTAACATGTCCACAGTCATAAGCTAGTCAGTGGCATCAAACCCATATCTATGTACTTCAACTGTCTTAATATTAGATTATAACAATACCTAATTTGAAGATTGATAAATGTATTAAATGAGATATTGTCAGGTATATAAGTGTCCCTTAACAAACGGTCATTATTAAAACAATGTCACACCTCACCAAAGAAGATAAGCAGATGGCCAGTAAGCACATGAAACGCTGCTCCACATTAATGTCCTTACGATCCTTGGTAGACTGGTAACACCCATCAGAAGAGTATTTTCCGAGATTTGGGTTTTTTTGGAAGCCTGGTGGCGTATTAGGCAGTCAAAGTTCATGGGGCGAGGGAGGCAGATAGCAGACGTGTAAGAAAGGTGGGGGAGCAGAGAGAGAAGGCGATACGAAAACAGGAGGGATGCCCTCTGGCGTGTTTGTTTTAGTCTTTTTACATACATGTTGAGCACTCACCACACTCACTCTGCACTTAGTTTACACGCGTTGTGTTTATAATCTTTGCACCAATCACTGAGGAGGCAGATGCGTAGCTGCCCTTTTCTGCTAGACGCTAGGCCCTGCACTGCCAACAAATACGCGAATATCTCCAGAAAAGAGCAATAGAGGATATGAGGCTTAACTCAATGCATTTCTCCTTGCTTCGGAATCTTTGTCTCTCAAGTCCTGACTGTCTCGGTTTTTCTTTGATGTCTGGCAAACCTCAGAATATAGTGGTCGTTTTATGTTCTAACTGGACATTTTTATGAAATGAATGAGTTCGTAGTTGAATCAGTTCTCCCATAAAATGCAAATACCACTGAAAAATAGTAGCCTATGTTTAAAGGATCTTTGCTTTACTTACTTGTTCTATTTTATTACATCAGCACAAAAATAAAGCATACTCACTCAACACAGTAACCTATACTTAGTGATGGGCATCAGGCAATTCTTAAACAAACACAAAGAATTACTAGGACAACTGAAATAACATAAACTTGTAACATGTCAAGAGGTCACATGCACTGAAAAAGAATGACAAATGAAGGTATTGTTTACTGCCATTTCTGTTGATTTGCAGTTTTGCCTATGAAGAACTGGGTTTACTGGTGCCTTTTATGAATCTGTGCAGCATATAATTGATGGTTTTTCAGTTACGAAGAGAATTACTAATATGTATCCAAATATGCTTTATGAGAGTGAGAACATTCGAGGATTAACTGAAAAAAAAAATTTGGGAAATCTGAAATATAATCAAGGCACTAAATAAAGAATTTGTATTTTTAAGTTTAATTTATTTACAATTTCTATCATGTTTTAGCTTTTTTTTAAGACTATATTTTTAGAGCAATTTTAGGTTCACAGCAAAATTGAGAGGAAGGTAAAGAGATTTCCCATAAACTCCCAGTTCCTCCCAATACATAGCCCCCCTCATTATCAAATTCCCCACCGGAATGGTACTTTTGTGAGAATCGTAATCTTTGGTCGTTCTCTTTATGTTCCACCTACATATAATTTACAAGGAGATCCTGTTGGTTGGTTCTCCCCTTAAAACACACAATTGAACCAACTCTTTCTTCTTCCTCTCTTACTGCCTTGGTGTGAGCCATCAGTATCTCTTGCCCTAATGGTGTTCTCACTGGTAATTCGGTATCTGCTTCTGCCTGTTATGTAGCCTCTTCTAATCAGAGTGACCAGAGTGTTTCATTACTCTGCTTAAAACCCTGCAAGGCACCCCAGCTTGCTCAGAGGAAAGCCCAAGACAAGACCGTGGCCTTTAAGTACCCACACGACCCTCCCCCATCACATTTTTGACCTCACCTCTTTAGTCCCCTGGCTTGCATGCTCCATTCCAGCTGCACTGTTTCTCAAAACATTCCAGGCACTTTTCAGGGGCTTTGCTCAGGCTGTTTCTTAGACCTGGCATAATCTGTTAGGTGCCCACATGGCTAACTCTCTAAAGGTTTTGTCTTTGTTCAAGGTCATCTCCATGTGGCCGATCTGACCATATTATTAAAACGAGTCTCTACTCTCTTGACTTCTGGCTTATTTTATACATTTCTGATTTTTGCCCTTCAAATGTTGGAATTTCTCAAGGCTTCATTCTTGCCCTATTTCTTTCTCCCCTCTTCATGCAATTTCTAATGACTCCCAGAGCTACATCTCTAGTCTTAACTTCTCTGTGTATTCATGTGCGTGTTAAAAATGTGCAAAGATCTTGAAGGAGAGGTTTGCATTAAATATCCTTGTATCTCTCCCTTCCTTTCATCGCTGTTTTCTGGTGCTGGACCACTAAATAAACAGCCAATATTCCTTCCTCTGGCCAATTTGTTTCCAACTTATCTAGCTAAGGTCATCCTCCTTGGAATGGAGAGCTTCATCTGAGAGTGACTTGAGGCTGTGCATATCAAATGAGAAATCCTTATCCGTGTGGGTGTATGATAGCTATATTGAAGCTATAGAAAGTCATAGCAAAACCTTTGTCATAGAGCATAAATTATTCTTAGGTGCTGGTGAAAAACGTTAAGTAATTAAAATATTCATTCTATGTTAAAACTAAAATAGAAGATAAATTTTATGCCCAATAATATTATAGAAAAAAAATTGTTTTCTTTTTGGTAGGTGTTCTCTCTGAAGAATTAAGAATGATGGGTTATGGTATTAGTCCTACCAGGAGTACTGTGCATGATGATTTGGGATTTCTGTGGAACGACACACTTTTGAAATGACAGGAATACATCTACATGATGAAAAAGTTTCAAATACCACAATTACAGATGGGGGAGAAAACTTGAGTCAGAATCTTTTTCTGTAAGACATAGGACTTCAATTCTGCCTCTGAGCACATATAATTGAGACCTGAAAGATAAAAAAATAAAAAAATAAAAAATAACAAGGTCTTAGGAGTGGTCCTAGACCCCTCTTTCTTTCATTCATTTTCTCCGAATGCAGTCATTCAATTTCGTTTTTTCGTGTCTCATATCTGTCTTCCCGTCTACTCCAATTGCTACGATCTTAACCTAAAGCTTTTAGATCTTCCCTGAAACATAGCGATCATTTCTAACATCTTTTTCCTCTTTTTCCTGTGTCATCTGTTCTAATCTGTTCTCTACACGAACCCCAACATAATTTTTCAAAAACGTGAATTTGATCAAGCTCCCTTCAAAGGTTTCTCAGTATGTACAATGTAGATCCAAACGCTGGCATCACGTGCATTTATTTGCTCCATGATCTTGATGCTGCCATTTCCTTTGCCTTGTCTGCCATTGCTTCTTCACGCAGCTTCCGCCTCAGCCCCGGTGCGCTGCCTCACAGGAGCTGCTGTGCTTCTCGTTTGATTGACTGCGTTCAGCTCGTCCTGCCTGGATGGCCTTCTTCTTTCTCTCTCCTGTCACATCGCTCTTATTGTTTGTCCTGGTCCTTATCAAGCATCTCCCCTTAATGACACTAATCCTACTCTTACTTGCTTTGTAATCTCATAGAATTATATCTATCATCTATCTATCTATCTATCTGTTATCATCTATCTACCTATCATCTATCTATATTTTTATTATAGTAAGTATGACTCAAGTCTACTTTCATAAGTGATTTTATTTTTATTATTCTAGACTGAGAGCTACTTGAATTTAAGGCTATGGTTTCTATTTCTGTACAAGTAGTTCTTAGTGCTATAATAGCCTAATAATATAGAGGCTATGAAAATATTTTTTTTTAGAGTGGGAAAGGCAGGAAGGTAGGAAAGAATAAAGGAAGGAAGGAAGGAAAGAAAAAGGAAGGGCGGGAAGAAGGAAAGAAGGCAGGCAGGCAAAGGGAAAGGAAGGAAGGAAGGAGAGAAGGAAGGACGTGAGCAGAGAGTGAAGAAATGATCAAGAAAAGTGTTTTCTTACAGAGGTAGCGATGGGTATAAAGTCTCTTCTGAGCCGAGTTTTTCCTCTGCATATATTTCAGGCTCTTGTCACTTTACTGCTGTAGAATGCGGATATGTATCTGGACCCTAGGGAGCTGTAAAGATTCTTTGGCTTCACTGGTTGTGGTCATCTCTTTCTAAACACAGCAGAGGACCTTCAGCTAGCTGCTGCCTGCGCTGTTGGTTCCACTGTTTGAAGTCCCTGGTGAGGAGACACATGGATGCCACTGTGGCAGTTTGGGGGCCAAAGAATTGTTAGCTGAACTTGATGTTCTAGTCGGCAAACTTAACACATACTCTGCTCCCACACAGGGAAACAGCATGGCGTTCACATACCAGCAGCCCTGCCTTGCTGTGGGATGGATTTTGCATGATGAGGAGGCACGACTTCCTCATAATTGCAGTGTTGGCTAAACTGGCTTTCCTTCTTCTTAGGCTCAGTGTGAATTGACCAAAGATGTGTTGACATTTTTTGCAAAATTCATTTCACTTGGATTTTGTCCAGGTTTATATAATTAGCTTCACATCTGCCTCAAGAAGGAGCCATTCAGTCCCCAATTTCAGCTTCTTCTTGTGGGAGATATAGTTGGTTTAAAATCGTTTCATTGTCAGAAATATCTTAATGACGTGAAATACATTATGATAACTTTATTTCTTATATTTAGAGGAAGAACGCTTAAAGAAATCTTGGACATTACCTAAGTTCAAGTTCCTCTTATTTCTCTTAAGGATACTGAATGCAGAGCAGTTCAGCGACTGGCTCACAGTCACACGTGGACTAGTGAGCAGAAGAGCTCAGATTGTTTCCCATCACTCTTCCAGTTCTTTGTCTTATGGCCAAAACTTGTGCTTTAGCATTGAATGCATTGTTTTTCTTGAAATGAAATGGTTTCTTCTTTTATAATCAAATGATGAAAATAATGCATACCATCATAGAGAAATAATAACATACCTAAAGAATGTTGATTTAAAAAAAATGACGCCAGTTTTGAAGGTGGGGTATAATGACATGACACAGGCTTTGCCCTACGCCTCGTTCTAGTCCACATTAGTAGCATTATCTTGGATGAAGGCATAGACGGTATGCCGAGTCAGATATGTGGAAGGCATTAACCAGGAGAGAGAGGCAAATCTGTAGTTTGCTCTAAATAAGGAATCAAATAATACTCAATCTACTGTGAACCAGGCATAAATCTCCAAAACCATACAAGGTATCAGGTATCCTTTGTCAGTTATACCCTGGTCAGGAAACAGACAAGAAGAATATTGAGAGTTGGTTAATCTGGGATTTGAAGTCTGAAATAGCAACAAAAAAAAAAAAAAAGGAACTCTGAGATAACATAGGAAGCAGCTTCCCTCTGTCCCTAGCTTGGGGGAAGAAAGGGGCTGGGTTGGGGTTTTTAGAATCTAAAAATGCAAATGAAGGCCTTGCAGAGTGCAGGTCTAGACTTCCGAGGAGAAAAGCAGACTGGTTGGTTTACTGATTGGTACGAAGTCCCTGTCGAGCTAAGGACTCCGGCTTCTGAGGAGGTAGCGATAGCAGGCTGATGCTGCTCCCACAAGAGCTGGGGGGAGAAGCCACATAGAGTTAGGGTCAGACTTCTGAGCTGCAGCTGGGAGCTCCGAGTGGATGCAGGGAGACTGGTTCTGGGAGTACAAAGAAGCTGAAGACCAGAACCTAGCATTGCTGCCGGGAGAAGGGTCCTTGCTGGTGCGATGATGAATGGAAGGGCAAGGCCAAGGAGGAAGCTCCTCTCCCCAGTTCCTGCCTCCCGGTCCCTCTAGCGGCCCCTACTGACAAACCTGATAGGAACCCAACAGACAATGGAAAATGAAGTTTCCAGAGTCTCAGCCTCGCATCACAGCGTCAAACAGAGAGGAGAAAGCTTCTGTCTTTTACAAAGACTTTCGAAGAATGTTTACTGGGTACTTTCTGTGTGCCAGGAATCTGTGTCCTAGACTACGACCTCAGTTTCCTGTGAAATGGGGATAATCAAGCCTGCCTCAGAGAGTTAAAGATGAAATAAAGTATGTGAGGATTTTGCACAGCACCCAAAATGATTTATATTGCAGCACAGTGAAACACAGCAAGCCCTTGATGTATGTATCAAATTGGCTGATATTCAAGATACAGGAGACCTTAACCTCATTCCAGCATGGCATTTTAAATGGCGAAAGTTTGGATTTCATTAGATGGAGAATAAAATCTCCGGTTTTCCCCCATCTCTCTCCACATTGCTTACACCTTGCTGTGTCACACATTGAAACCTGGCTCTCAAAGGCTTTTGAGTTTGAAGATCTGTTGTAAAATACAATTCCATCCTTCATCTCCTCCCTCTTAGATAGCTAATTCCATATTTTAGCAGATTTAGTTATCAATTTTTACAATTTCTTCTAGCTCCATGTTTACCCTTTTCAAGCACTCTAAAAAGCTAAGGAGTAGTTTCTGCTCTCTTTAGGAGAATAAACCAAAATCCATGAGTGAAAAAAAAATCTCTTTGAAATTATTTTTGAAAATGTATAGAAGGAGAGAAACGACTACTGCATTTTTATTTAAAGTATTTTTAAGCATGAATTTTACATGATCGTGGTTGAGTATGGTAGTAACTTTGGGGATTTAAATCCATTTCAGTGATATTTTTTAGAAGCACACTCTTCTTAATCTTTGCCATATTATCAATTAGTATTTCAATACCACTGGCCCAAATACGTCATTTCTGTGTTGATTTATTTGGGAGCTGATCTCTAAATTCTTGACCACTGAAATCATGCTAATAAAGGGCTGTATTGAAATGTTCTGTTCTGTTCTTGGATTTTCGAGGGTTTTTTTTTTGTTGTTAGTTATTTTTATTTAGGAAACATTTTCTAGAGCCATGAACCATAGAGTAATCAAGTGACCTGCATTTTCATGAAAACAAAATGCTTCCAGATGGTGTTAGACGCATGGAAAAGAGTCTGTGGTTCAGCCTACCCAGAACGTTCCAAACAGCCCATTCCGGTTTTCAAAAGACAGTGTTTCCGAAGCTGCTACCTGTTCGAGCATAAGCGGGCAGGCTTTCGGGGCATAAAGAGGTTAAGTATTAGGAACAGCTGTGACTAACTAGATGCTGTTAACGTAATAGGTTAATTTAAGCCGCTCTATGTGAGAAGAATCCTGCTGTAAGAACTGGTTCTCTGGTTCATAAATCAAATTGTGGGTGAATCAGGTGTAAACCTTAGCTCAGAGAGGCTCATAAAGTGTCTCTTATTTACCTTACTGAGGTGTCCACAAAGTTGAGCTTTCCCGTGGATACCTGGAACGATCTCGCTTCTATAACTCTTCGGACCACAACATGCAAAAATAACTTTTCATAAAAACAAAATAAAACTCGCATTATAAAGAATTGAAGAAATAGGAGAATCGAATGGTCAGAACGGCTTTAAGTGTAAAGTCCTGTGCCTTGAGGTCAGTTAACCTTTCCCTGCTTCTTAAAGCACACACCTAGTTTAAGGCTGGGGTCCTGGACTCACGCCCTTTCCCCCATAATTTCTATCTTAATGGTTTGCCTTTTCCCAATGGACTCTGATTCTTAATATATCTCCAACCTACTCAAAACCTGTTTTTTGTTTAAATTCTCACTTAACTCCTTGGACTATCCTGGGACTTTATCAGAGTTTCATCTGTGCTTATCTCTGTTTCACTCACTCTGCTGTTTCTATTCCAGGACACTCTTAGGAAGCACTTCATTTAGCCCAGCCTTGCCCCGAGGAGCAGTGTCCCACACCAAGGATCCCCTGACCGTATCCCTCCCAGGTCAGCTTTGGCATCACAGATGATTCAACATTTTCCCCAGGAGTGTCAGTTTCAGGCCAGGTTTGGATCACACAGGAGCCTACTATACTTCTCTAAGCCCAAACCCGCAGGGCCATTTAGGAAATCCTTTGCAATGCTCCTCGGAGCCAAGCTCCCCTTGGGTCAGGCTGCTGCATTTAATGCTTTGTAGCTCATTTCCCTCTTTATCGGTTTTGGTCTCTTGGCCCTGTCACTCTCTGGGCATTCTGCACGGTCTTCGTGGTGCCCTCTGTTGCTCCAGCTCTCTGCATGCCTCATGCGTTCATTTTATAGAAGGAAATTAGTAACTCTGTCTTTAATGGCCAGTGGTTTGAATATTCAGTAGGTCTCTTTGCTCTTACAGCTGCAGAGAGAAGGAAAAGAGCCTTGAGCAGCGTCTGCAACTCCATCTCTTTCAGGTTATTCAGCCACTTTTCGAAGCAGATTCCTTGCTTGCTCAAAGAAGTATTTCCTGACTTTTCAAATTTAGTGCTCATTTTCTCAGGTCAACATCACTAACAGCTTTTTTCTCTAGTGAACGATCCTGTAACCTAAATTTATATACCTATCTTAGTCTATTTGGGCTACTCTTATAACATGCCATAACCTGAGTGGCTTATAAACAAAAGAAATTTATGTCTTACAGTTCTGGAGGTTGAGAAGTTCAAGATCAAAGGGCCAGCAGATTCAGTGATTCATAAGAGCTGGCTTCTTCATAGACAGCTGTCTTTTTGTGGTGACCTCACATGGTGGAAGGGATAAGGGATCTCTCTGGGGCTTATAAGGGTACTAACCCTATTTATGAGACTCCCCACCATGACCTACTCACCTCCTACAGGCCCCAACTCCAAAATACCATTATATTAGGGGTTAGGTTTCAACATATGAATTTGGGAAGTGGGGGCACAAGCATTTAAACCATAGTACTACCCTTCCATTCTGCCTAGAAAAGAATTTGAAGAAGAGGGGAAGATGAAGAAAATGATTGTGAATATTTACAGTTTGTGCATTGGGGCTGGGTGACAGGCGATAACCCAGGGACACATGCCGGCTCTCAGTAAAACAGCAACATCAATGCCATCTTATGAGCCACTAAACTTCTGTGTCAAGGTTTGTACTGCAAAGATAAATGCTCCAAATTCTGTTCTAACTCACTAAGGTTTCTGAAAGAGAGGTGGAATGACGTAGAGTTCATGAGAATTCCCTTCCTAAAAGAGTTTGAATCAGAACAAGGATCATGAACTTTCCTGTGATGTTCACCAGGAAATAAATATTTTGGCTCTGTGGGTTATATAGTTTGGTTCCAACTACCCGACTCGACTCATAGCATTAGAGCATCCATAGACAAAAAATAAATGAACGAGGATGGCTTTATTCCAATAAAACTTTATTTACAGAAACATATGATAGACTAGGTTTGGTAAACAGGAGGATCTGAGAAAATTTGGTTTCCAGCTTGCCTTGTCCTACGCAAATTTTGACATAAGCAGTCAACTGAGTTGGCTTCATTAGTTAAATCATTTACATAAATGCGTCATTTCTTCATTATGACCCCTATTAAAGGAAAGATAAAACTGGCTCACACAGGCGAAGCACCTGCCCCAAGCACGGTGGGGAGTGATGAATCGAGGTCTTCTCTCAATTCAGTGTCCAGACTTTTCAGTTATTTCATATTTTTTCCTACCATATGAATATCTTCTATGATATAAAATTAATGTTTACAAGCTAGAGAAGCACTCTGTATACCCCACTTCCAGTGCCCGTGGACAAATGTGTCTACACAAAAACACACACCTATTAAGCAATTCCTGTATGAATAATGCATATAGGAATGTTTATCCATTATATTTGGAGGTTATTTTTTCTACTTTAGTAAAATTGTATAAGAATCCAGTTCATTTGGGGTAAATTTAAGAGGAAAAAATTAAAATAAGGTCTACATAATATTTCTAATAATTCCATAGAAATTTCTTTTTCCAATAAACACCTTATCTTACT
Organism: Eonycteris spelaea; assembly: GCA_003508835.1. Classification (NCBI taxonomy): domain Eukaryota; kingdom Metazoa; phylum Chordata; class Mammalia; order Chiroptera; family Pteropodidae; genus Eonycteris; species Eonycteris spelaea. Next base: position 4,653,277 of record PUFA01000077.1, read on the forward strand.
GGTTTTTAAATTATTATTACTGAAATATAGTAAGGCATATATAAGATAAGCATGCTGTAGTTTTCCCAAATGTTACATTTTTTGGAACCTTGACACTGTATACTGCCTGAAGCAAATATTGCATACTGAGTCTAAATCCTTCGTTTACGTGTAGAAGACAAAGCATCGTAGGCTGGGGTTACTATCAGGTTTTTGTCTTCCCGGCATACTTTTTCATCTTCCTTCTTCTAGTCAAAGTACCCCTTTGGGGATCTTTTCCCATATTACATGCAGCCCAGTGGGGCTCTCAATCATTTCTCTAGGTCCCAGCATGAGGATGTCATGTCCCTCAGGCTGGACCAAACATAACACCCATCCTGACAAAAATAATTGACTCAAGGGGTAGACTTGTAACCCAAGCCGTCAAGTCAAGATTCTTTTGCAGGATTGTTAAATGACTTCTGGGAAAAGCTTTGCTTTCATTGATATTGCTAGATTGGAGGTTATAAAGTTGGGTGCTTGTTACCACTTTTGATGATCATTTAAGTAAAGCCAAGCAGAGACAATCAGAAGTTGAATATAAAAGGAGTGAGAGTGAGACAGCCTTGATGAGCTGAGACTCTTGAAACTGTGCCCTGTTCCTTGTAGCTCTTCGATTCTCTGTGCTACTCTAGTGTTCTTCCCAGGCATATGAGCCAATAAACCATGCTGTGAAATCTGAACTTGTTCGAATTGGGTCTCTGGCACTTGAAATTGAATATCTTACACGTGAGATGAGATACTTTTAAGAGGTGTGCCGGTAGTGGCAAGGCTTGCCTTCAGTAGGCTCAGACAATCTAGGGCAGGAGTTTTCAGCATTTTCTCTGTTGAGATACAAATGACAGATGGTGTCCTTCAGAGTGACATAGTCCTATGCACAGGCTTCCAGTTACAGTAGCTGCCACTCCATACTTTTCTCTCCCATTCTTGAAAACATATTTAAATGCTGGTGTTCTGCTTATCTGATGTTATGTAGCCAACCATACCAAAACAAACTATTATAATGCAATGAACATTTTATTAATGCACACCAAGATGGCTTGTCTCTGCTCCATAGTGCTGGGATCTCGGCTGTAAGGACTCAGATGTCTGGGAATGACTTGTATGGCTGGGCCCTGGAATCATTTGGTGGCTGTGGCGCTCACTGCCTCAGCAGATGTAGCAGAAAAGAATGGATTCAGCTGGAACTTCTGAATGGAATGTACACACATAGCTTCTCCATCGTGGTGGGTTCGGGGCCTTCAGACCTCTACATGGCAGTTCAGGGCTCCCAGAGAAAGTGTTCCAGTGAGCAAGGAGGAAGTTGCATGACCTTTTAAGACCTAGCTTGAGAAGTCACGTGACATATTCCATTGGTGGCAGTAGTCATAAGCTCATCCAGATGTAAAGAAAGGGACACAGTTTGTTTCTCAATAGGAGATGTCAAAGATTTGCAGCCATCGAAAACCGTCATGACTAGTGAGTAGAAAGGACACTATTATAGTCACGGCTTTGAAGCCATTTAAATAAATATATGTGGATATATATATATATATATATATATATATATATACTCACTCATATATATATATATATAGTAATAAGATAGTAATAACAAGATAGTATTTGTAGCAGGATAAACATATTTTATGTTTTTATAACATATTATAGCACTCTAATTATAAACTGGACAAGGAGTGGGATTCAAAGTGCTGTCTATACAGATGGAATAAGACTCAGAAAAAAAAGACTGCAGTAGAGAGAATGGAAAGGGATTAGCTGAATGAGAGATTGACAAACGTTTAAGCAAAACTGGCGGCGTTCTCTTCCAGAGTTACTGTAGTAATAGGATTCTGTTTCCAATATCCCTGACGCATATACCGAAATGTATAGAAATGACACCTCTGGGCGAAAACACTGTCTTGTCCCAACCAGCTAGAGATGGTTTGAGATTTTCTGGGCAAGGTCAGCCACCTGCCTTGAAAAATAAATGGGAGAAATGGTAGAATGCTTTGATTTAACCATCTCTTCTGTAACCCTGGCATAGGTTACTTGATTCACTCCTGGATACTAAACAGCAAACACCCTACTACTTCCTATAAACTTTTTGGAAAGAGTTTTTGAGTGAGGTATATGCTGTAATGCTTCTCCAGTCTCACCTGGTTGTTAATTGTGACTAACCACTTGATCTGGCATTGTTGGAAATCTCTCAAATTGCTTTTTCTTCGATGTGACTATACCAATTGGAAGGCCTCTGACAAAGGGAAGTGTGGGGATGGCTGCATCCCCACCATCATTGGAAGTGGGTAAGAGTGAAGACTCAGGTTCAAATCCCAGCTCCAACTTTTACTAGGTATATAACCATGGCTAAGGCATGTCATCTCTGTGGCCCAGGGCTTCCACATGAAAAAAAGTGGACATAATAAAAACACTTACTTTCTATGTTTACTGTGAGAAGGAGGAAACATACATAAATAGATGAGGACAGTGTAAGCACCCAGTAGGAATTACCTATTAGCCCTAGCTGAGCTGTTCCCCGTGTGGATGAGGCTTCTGAGACACGTCTGATACAAAGTTCCTATGTGCAGTAGACTTTCTTGTGAATTTAAGAACAGCATGTGGAAGTAATATAAAGAAAAACTTTAACCTTAGTACCATGTATCATTTCTTTTAAGTTCCCAAGTCCTGTTTCTTTATAAGGAGTCACTGCCAGCCATCATTGTCCCTGACCTCCTTATCGCAAACTTTAGATCTTTTCTCTCCTCAGCTCTCAGATCAGTGACTCTGAGTCCTCTCTATCCCTCTGTTCCCCTCTCTGCTTTGAGTGCGGAGACAACAAAAAATCAATTTCTATTAGAAAACTTTCTCCACATAAGTAAAATACCTTTCTGCCTCATTACGCAGAGAAGATAGTTGTACTTCCAACTCCATATTAGGTTTTCATCATCCAAAGGCCCATCGATGCATTTTCCCAAACCGAACGGGCGTTTACTGCCTGCAGTAAATGCTGTCACTCTCTCGATCATAGAAATGGTGGCAGTTTAAAAAAAACTTCTCTTTGACCTTTTATCTCCTTAGAGATTGGAAAATTTACGAAAGAGAAAAAAAGGAAGTTTTTAAAAATTATCATTAGAGTCGTCCTTCCAAAACTTGGAGAGAAAACTGTTCATATCTTTCTAGCCTTGAAAGATTCTTATACATTTTGGAGCTTGGGAGTCCAGACAGAATTTAAATAACTGGCTCTGTTATTTATGAGTCATGTATTTGGGAGCAAATCCTTCCCTCTTGCCCTGCCTCAGTTTCCACTTCTGGGGATAATAATTCTGGCTTCACTGGTCTGTTTTGATAATCAAACAATATGGTGTGTGTGTGTGTAACTGGCATGTAGCAAATGTTCACATTAGCCTTCCTTTCCCCCTGAAAGGAGAAAATTGGTTTTATTTTCCGTCCCCGAAATCTTTATGCTAATGGACTCATATTTGGATGTGTCTCATATTTAAATTACAATTAGAGTTTGTGTGATTGTGCCTAATTGACATAATGATTGTTCATTCTATTAAGAACACATTAAAAGGAGAAATACTTCAGAGGATCAGAGCTAAGGGTCCTTCCAATAGGATTTCTGATATTTTGTATGGGATTTCAAAATTAAAATATGGAGGACATCCAAGAATATTCTTACAATCTTAAAAACTTTTTATGGATGGGTTGCTGCTCTTCAACCTTAGTCAAGTTTAGAAGAAATGCCCCATATAGTAGGTAATGATCATTAACTCGAGTATTCAGTATAAATTCCATTTGTATCCCTTTAATTTACCCTTCTCAGTGTCCAAAGTTTTTTTTTTTTAATTTTAGTATGTGGAATTTAGCAAAAGTCTGGAGACTGTATATGGTTATTGAATGAATGAATGAAATTTTTAAGACACTTCCACAGAGCCTCTTCAGGATTAGGACACAGTAAGTAAGAATGGAGCTCTTGGAACAAAGAAATGAAGTTGGCATTTCCCTTCTACCACTCGCTGGCCTTAAACCAGTGAACCGTCTGTGTAGCCTTCCCAAGGTTTGGGGTTTGTATGGGTTTAGCTGAAGGATGTGTAACTGCCTACTCTGGTTTGAGGATTATGTCAGCTCATGCCCTAGGCACGGAGCTCGGGGACAGTAAGTGCACATCCTCCTCCTCCTCTTCCTTCTCCTTCAGTCGTTTTCCCAAATGGCAAGGACCTCATTATTTATGTTGACCCCATACAATGGACTCTTTATGTTTTTGATCATTTCATTTCTGGCTATTTTTTTCTTAGATAAGTTGATCTGGCCTGCTTGTGGTACTCCAGGAAGGAGTGATAGAGTGACAGAATTTTGTACATGGAGTAAATAATTTCTTGTGCTCTATTATGATCAGTTTTCTCTGTTAAAATATATAATTCTGCCATTCCTTTAAGGACGGCGATAATGTCATGTTGCTTTGATTTTAATGGGATCTGTCCTGAAGGTAGAACCCTTTGAGGGCTCCTTTATGAAACACCGACCCCAGCTGTTTTACGTTCTGCAGGTGCTATGTAAATGTCAAATATTAATGTTTTACTATCTAGTAAAAGAGATGAAATAAGGTTTTTGTTGCTGCTTGTTTCATAGCCTATGAGACTGGGTCATATAAGACTGGGTCATTGTCCTTTTGATTATTCAGCTGCAAAGTTTCTTTGCTTTAAAAAAAAATGTAGTGAAAGTAACTGCCAGTAATGCTGTCATATTAATAATGAGTTAGCATAGTTAATATTTAGAAAGTACTTATTAGATATCAGGAACTGTACTAAGCCCTCTTCATGTGTTGTCTCCTGTAATCCCCACAAAATCCTATGAAATAAGTGAGAGGCTTAACTCCACATTGCAGATAAAGAAACTGACATTTTCACACATAAAAGGACATACTAGATAGGACAGAGTCTGTGGTCCATGGGTGGCTGAGTGGAAATAGAATCCAAGTTGGTTTGATACAAAGTCTGTGCTCTTAGTCATCTGTCCAATGCTGTCCAACTCAAGTGGTGTCCAGAAAAATTGCTAATTGACTATATTTCAAGGTAGACAAAGAGAATTTCATAAAATAAATTATAAGATGTTATGAAGATGGAAAAAGGGGATAGGTCATGTCTGGTAGGGTACTTCAGCAAAGCATTTTCAAGGACATTAGCTGTGATGTGGCAGTGTTACCTATGTAGAGGGGACAATTCGAAGAGTTGCAGGGGGCAGGATATTTAGACTCAAAAATTATCCATCACGGCTGGAGTAGGGTCCTCAAATGCAGAAGAAGTCTGCAGGGGTTGGACAGGGAATGAACATGAATAAGGCTGGTACGTGCGAGTGTCATAGGGAGTGACTGAGTCTGTGGAGAACTGGACAGGGCTGACTATCCGAAGGGGACTGCTGATACTTGGCAGTGCTTGTGAACATTGTCACACAGGAATGAAGACCTTGTGTTGCCAGAGATTCCGAATTTTTTTTAAGAACAGAAATCCAGATTTTCATGTGCCCTCTTGTGATTTTTTAATGTTGACAACTTCTACAACATTTCCAATCGTACTAACTAAATGAAAATATTTTAGAAACAACCCAGTCTAGAGACCGTCAGCTCGCTTTTCTGAACTTGAGTATGAGAGATTGAAAAATCAGTAGGGTCCAGGCTGTAGAAGACACTGAACGCCAAGCCTAAGACTGTTCTCACATGGTGAGACAAAGGGAGGCCACATTGAAGGCTTCCTCCACAGAAGAGTGGTGTGGAAGGCACTGCACGAGGATGAGTGATTTGGCGGTTCTCCATAAACGGCTTGTAGAATGAGAGAAAGAGCTGGCAAGATGGTCAGGTTGGCAGCAGTTACATGCATGGGAGTAGCTGAATGAAATTGAAACATAAATGTGATTTGCACAACTAAGAGCTACCTATCGCTTTTATTAACCGTTTAATTCTAGTTTTTCATAGTCCATTAACACAAACAAAAACACAAAAAATTAATCTAAGAACAAGGGCACCCCATGTAGAGGGACCCTTCCTAAATTGGAACAATGGCTTATCAGAAGAACACAGATCTTGATCTCCAAGATCCTATGATTCTTTTCCCTCCTCCTCATCTTCCCTGGGCCTGAGGTACCTTCACAGTTAGACTCTGACCTCAAGCCACATCTTACCATTGTTACCCAGCAGACTGTGTAAATCGCTAAGGGAAAGGTCCATTCTCTCTATGTAGAACTCACTATGAAAAACAAGATACAAGGTGGAAGAAAAAGATTGTCCCCATCAAATATCCCAACCTCAGGGAATGAATGAGATTTTAAAACCAGACCCAGAAAATTTAAGCATTTCTTTAAAATATAAATTGTCAGAATTCATTTATACAATTATATATTTCATTAAGTGTCTCTAGAGTGCCAGGAGCTGTGAGAAATTAAACTAAGAATACCGTGAAATCCCTGCCTCACAAGGAGCGTGCACTTTAATTATTTGATTGTTTATTGGTGATGTATGGCATGAGAATAAAGTAGTAGATTCAAAGTAAGAAGTGATACATTTTATAATGGAAACTAGATAACATTCTGATCACTGTGTCTTTCAATGTGAGAAAAGATTTAATCTATTTAGGAGAATTAGGGAAAGCTGTATGTAAGAGAAGATATTTCAGGTAGGCTTAGAAAGATAGCTAGGGCTTAGACATTATGAGAAGGCGAGTGTAACGTTGTGCCCAGTAGAAGGGGTAGCATAAGCATGAGGTCAGAGGAGGGAACATTAGGGAATATCTCGCTTGTAGGACACAGGGTAAGTGATGAATAGTGTTGGGACATAAAGTTGGAAAGATGGGTTAGGGCCCCTAAACCCTATTAGGTCTGCTTGATTTTGTGGGCATGGAGGAACCTTAAATACCATGCTCAGGTGATATAATAGAAGCTGAGCTTTGGGAATATTATCCCATAATAACTCTACCAGGCTTTATTTTGATATTTATTCTCAAAATAAATATCATCGGTGGTACACAAGGTGATCTCAGGTTCATGAATGAACATTTACTTAACAAATCCATATCTATTTGAGTGTGTTAAATTCACAGTTACCAGGATATTTATATGTAAAAATAAAGCTTGAGAAAGACTAAGACCCCAACAGTTAGAATGGCTAGATCGCAGAGGTTTGGGAAGGTGGAGAACCCTGAAATGCAACCTCCATACCCAAGAATCACTCCCATCCGTGTGATGGGACATGAAGGAATAGTTTCTTACAGGAAAAATCTGCCTCTCTTTCCGGAAAAATATGACTTACCCTTATGACCCACCACTCAATGTTGCTAGACCTGCAATCAGAAAACCAACGTCTACTATTTGTCAGGTGTCAAGCTAGATGCTGGGGTGAGTAAACCTGGCATGCCTCTGTGGAACTCCCTGTCTATTAGGGAAGACATGCATTCAACAAAAAAAAAAATGCAGAAGAAGTGTAAAACTGTCACAGCGTCAGGCATACAACGCAATGGTGCGTAGCGATTACAGATACAGAAAAAAGAATTGTCTTATTCACACGGACAGGGAAATTTGTCCTGAAGGAAATGACCTTGACCTAAGGTCTAAAACTTGAAGGTTAAACAGAAACGTTGGGAGGGCATCTGGCAGAGCATTCCTTGTAGGGAAAACAGCCTGGGAAAGTCCTGATGAAGAAGAGCCAGGCTCATGAAAAACTACGACATCTTCATTGTGGCTGGAGCAGAACAAGCAAGAGTATGTTGGGTTGACGGAAGAGCTAGACCGGTAGAGTGTGCCCACGCAGATTTCACAAATTTTGTAAGTTTTTCAGTACTCATTAAAAAACTTAATTTTGGGTGAATTTTAATTTTCAAATTTTAGCAGCAGCGTTTTTTTTTTTAATCATATGGTTTACTTCTGCTTAAAGTTTTCTCTTCATGATAGTGAAAATGTTTTAAATAAGTGAATGAAATTAAAATGATGAATCGAAATAAAAATGTGGCTTTATAAAATTTCTGTGGGTGGCAAATGAATGATATTTAGGAAACGTGACTCTGTGATTTAACTTTTGTCACACAGTGACACATCACAACTGTAGTACCCAAAGTCTGGAGAATATAGCTCGCCAGGCCAGTCCCAGTATTGAAGACTGTTTATTCTAGCCAAAGTCTGTTATGGTCTCTTTCAAACAATTATCTGCCCTTTGACAAATTTTTCCAAGTACAATGGTCTATCTTATTTCGTTTCACACACAATGGCCAGCTTTCACCATGGGTGGTCATCAGTATCTCTGCTCCAAAATATGTGAACTTTGGCCATTGCTAATCATGGGAGAAAAGATGACATCAGGCACCAGAACAAGAGTGATCCAGACATTATCATATTGATAGCGATTGCATTTTATACCAAGAAATTCTGATGTTTACACTGGCAGCTCAGAAACGTCCTTGGAAGATGCGACCTTGCCATGAGGAAGAATTCTATTTAAATTATTGCTTTTAAGTGTGTAGTAATATTAGGGTTTGAGAAAAATGAAGTTTGTCTAATCTTAGCTCATCTAGTTTACAAATGGAACACCTGCGACTCAGGGAAAAGACTTAGGAAAGTGACGTACCCAAAGTCACACAGATAGGTCAGGTCCTGATTCAGTCTCCCATTTCACACCGTATCAGGCAAGAGGAGGGCTGACAGAATGAGGAAGGTGGCTTACAGTGTGTATTATCGTAAGTAAGACTTCAATGGAAACATCATCACCAACCTTTCCCCACTCGCCGGGTTCTGCAGTCATTGTACCTACACAACCATTGTGTTCGGTCCCTGCTTTATGCTCTTAAAATACTGGGACAACTTCTTGGCTTCAGAAGAAGTGAACAAAAACAAAAGCATGCAGAAGTGGAAAGCTTACTTCTCTTCTGTTCCCGAATCACTTGCACGTTTGGACATCTCCACCATCCACCTGTGGCCATTCGAGCCAAATTTCTCCTTGAAAAAAGATGGCCTGTAGAAAAAAACATCTGGCTCTACTCATTAATTATGGAGCTCCTTTAAGGACTCATATTCAGCTTTAGAAAAAATAAATAAAAAACTCCATTCGCTTCCCAAGATGCAAATTACGTGGTCATTTAGACTAATAAGCAAAATATGTTTCCTGTTTTAAAACGTGGACCAGAAGAGAGGGTCCTTTGAGACTTTCCCTCTATAAAGAATTTAGATCACTTATCACTTGAATTATGATGCAGACATAACCAAACTCCTGCCTCAGGAAGAGACTAGCAACTGGTTTTTCCCAGGAGCAGTTTTTTTTTTTTTCTTTTGTCCCGGAGTAGAGAGAGCACTAGTTTTATCAATTATTTAATTATTCTATTTTAGGCTCCTTTTTCTTAAACAGGAAATTTCTGGGGCATAATTTCACTCCAATATAGCATGTAACCAGGAAAAGACACCCTGATAATGTGTGATAATAGAAAAGAAACATTTCTTTGTATCAACTTGAAATAAGATTAATGAAGCAGATTAGTCATATTAAAGGATTCTTTGTTTAACTGAAGAAATCACTACCTTTTCCCTTAATTCGTAAGCTCTCCTAGTGCATTAGAAAGAGACTCTAATATCCCGATTCTCTGTTTACAGACAACTATACATCCAATAAGACCGAACAACAGGGAGATTGCTATGCTTTTCCGTTTAGGTGAAAGCGTACTGTATTTTCTCCTGGCCTCTTTGCTTCATCACATCTGAAAGCCAGTCTGTAAAACCTTCTGCCTATTGTGCAGACTCAACCAGGATGGAGACTGGCTCCCCTATGCTCCCTGCTTACCTGTTTCTCTGACTCCCAGGGCAGGAGTCGAACACACATTTCATGGCACAATTCTGCCAGCCGCTCAAAAGGAGAGGGTTAAGATAAGATAGGCAGCTGACATTTTGAAACCTCATTTTCTTGAGCTGTTTTGAATCCAGAATAAGGTTACTGCTATTTTTAAGTGTTATCGCAAGGAATATGGACTTCGACGCCAGGCACGCCTAGACAGTGGTTAGGATCCTAATCAAACCCTAATTTTCCCACTTGTTGGCTGTGTGATCATGGGTGACATACTCTACATTGCTGAGCCTCTGTGTTTTTCATTCATAAAACAGAAATAATTACTCCCTTGCCATGTTTTTTTCTTTTCTTCTGAAATTTAAATGGAATGAAACAATGAATGAATAGCTAGTAAATTTTTGGAACCAAATTGTTGTGTAACAATTAGTAGTTACTGTTTCAATTTTAAAATGTTTCCTAAATTCCAAGTTTTTCATTGCTGATAACAATGATTGAGTTCTTTATTCTCAACAGCACCTAACAAACTGCTTTTGCACAAAATTGTGGTTCAATAAGCATTTGTTGCATTCAATTCAATTCCCAAGTCTGAATGAGCAATAAAACTGACACATGCTGTGTCTGCCAGGAAATACACTGGCAAGGCTCAGATTGTTCACATGTGTTAGCTGGAAACGGTCTAAGAGGAGAGAGAAGCCAGGCCTTTAAAACAGCACTTTGGAAGCTGTCCAGCTCTCGGCTTCACTTATCTTGCAGAAAAGCACGGGCAGGAGACTCTGTTTCTGAGCGTTCAGTAGCCTTCCTTAAAACCAGTGTCCAGAGAGGCTGGTCAAGGGTCTGTTCTGTAGTGACTGGTACTCGTAAGTCTGGTTTATTTCTTATTGTGAATAAAAAAAATAAAAATAAAATTAAAAAACAGAGTCAAGAAAGATACTCTCTTTCAATGAAATAATAACCAATACAGAGTGTTACTATAAATAAATGAAAAGACCAATTCTCACTTTAAAAAATTAACAAAACATATATGTCTAAGTGAGCATAGTTAAGACTGGCCTCAAACACAGTAGGTACCTGAGTCCTTCGGAGGCTGGTAGGAAACAAAAGGTGCTCTCAAAATAGATTATTAGAGGAAGGTTTAAGGGGGTGTAGGGAAACCAAGCTGATAGCATAATGTCCCTGGGATAGTAACATCAAAGCGCTGTTATCACCCTAAACCAATAGTAACAGAACCTGGTATGAGTCATAGTGAGGGAGCAGCCCTGACTGGAGCTGTGACCTTGACCGGAGCTGTGACTTTCACTTGAGGGATACAGTCAACCCCTCAGGAACCACTAAAGAAAATGGTTCATTCAGGGGTGAAATACCTTCATCTCGCTTCCCTTTCTTCACTCTCTTCCATTGTTTCCATCAGGAGCTAGATGGCAAAGACACCCATTGATGTAATCTGCACAAGGGCACAGAGTAGGGAGGAAAAAAGTGGGGCATAGGTTTGGAAGGGTAAATATATGCAATCATCTTTCAATCTTGTCCTATACAGTTGACTGTGGAGTGGAGTAGAGGTGGAGTGGCTTGAGGGGATGCTATAGACTGAATGGATGTGTCTCCCCAAAGTCATATGTTGAAATCTTATGGCCAATGTGTTGACATTAGTAGGTGTGGCTTTGGGGAGGTGATTAAGTCATGAGGGTGGAACCATTGTGACTAGGATTAGTGTCCTTATAAAAGAAACCCCAGAGGGTTCCCTCACCCCTTCGAGCACGTGAGGTTTCACTGAAAAGACAGCTGTGTGCGAACCAGGAAGGGAGTGCTCAGCAGACACGGAATCTGCTGGCACCTTGATCTTGGACATCCCAGCCTCCACATCTGTGGGAAATAAGTGTTCGTTGTTTATAAGCCACTCATTCTATGGTATTTTGTTACAGCACCATGACTGGACTAAGGGGAATTAACAGCCCCCTTTTAAAGTGACATTGTAGTTATTAGAAGTTCTAGTGTATTTCCTCTTCTTTGCCTCCTAGTACAGAGATTGGAATGACATGTTACTTTTTCTTCTATTATTCTAACTCCTCTCTATAACCAATACTGTGTTCACTACCTACATTGGCAAATGTACATTTCCCGTAACCATTACCTATGCTTAGTGGACCAAGCTGGAATTTCTCCCTGGTGGAGTTGACATCATGTGGATCTAGGGTGAACATCACCTGCCCATACTGCTTTTGCTACACCTAGGTGTGACTTGAGATAAAGAGAAATAATCATTAAATTAAAAAATTGCTTTGGAAAATGGATAAATATGATTTAGCCATTTGGTTAGTCTTTAGAAATGCAGTGTACAGTAATAACAATACTATTTATAATCTTTTAGAGTTTGAAGAAATGCTTTTCATATCATTTTTCTCCATTTCTGAAAATGTGAGGACCCAAACTTGAAGAGGTAAAGTGGCAGCCCCAAGGTCACAGAACTACTTACTGTGTAGAGAGTGAGGACTTGCAGCTATATCTGATATATGAAAATATAGAACTGTGTCAGGTCTACTGTATTGATGTACATGGTAGGGACTGAGGATGGCCAGGCATCTTCTTACATTCTCCTAAAACTCTCACCTTCATCTTTCCACTTACGTATGTCTTTAAGAAAGGTCCTGAAGGCTCTTGTTAAATTAGACAATCAGGGCAGAGACGGAGACCTTATGGGATTATTATTAGTTATCAGACTTGTATTTTAGTAAGCCTTTACAAGAAAGTGGAGCATGGTAATGTTAAATTTGCATAGAAGCAGATTAAAAAGGGAGCCTGAACAGCCATGGGACAGTATTATACCCAAGCACCTTGGGGAGCTTTATCAATAAAACCAAAGGTTACCGGTTTATCTGTTTGTCTAGGACATTCTGAGTTTTATCTCTGAGAGTTCCACCTGGAAACCCCTCAGATTTGGGTAAACAGGATGGTCAGCCACCTTACAGGTAAGTCTACATTAATCACTATTGGAGAGCATTACTTTCACGAAGATATCATAGCTATTTCTACTCACATTTCCTTGGCCAAAGCACATCCTGTGGACACTCCTGGATTCAATAAGGTGGAGATAAAAGCATTCTACTGGGAGCAGTAAAACTGGACATTTGGCCAAGGATAGTACAACCCATGATGACGGCATTAGTGCATCTAATGATCCAACCTAGGGAGTGTAGAGGAAGCATGGGAAAGCCTTTAGAGCTCTACCATTTACCATGGAGGCCCAGGTTATTAGTCACCTGTATCCTTTACCTTCTTATCAGAATTTAGACTTGGCTTTCCGAATTAGGACAGACCTCAGAGACATCTGGTCCACCCTCTGTTTTTGGACAGGTAAAATGTGACTATCATTATCTTAAAGATGAAGCATCAGATACCAGGCAGGTGGATCCCTAAGCTGTCCCAGGTAGGAAGTAGTAGAGGAAAGCTATTGCCTAATCCTTCTGTTTTACAATTTTTTCCTACTTTTTGCTGTGCCTTGAATTGGAATTTGACTCAAGATCCTGTTAGTACCTCCCCAACTGAAAATGAGGCCAGCAACATCAAATCTCATAAAAGTAAATACTCCAAATTATAGCATTCCAGCAAAGTTCTGTTTTCTTGGCTTACTTTTCTTAATAATCCTGGTAATTTTACATGTGAAAACATGATTATATCATTGGGTTCTTCTCCTAGTCGGTATAGAAAATATTCCCCCAAAAGAAATGATATCAACAATTGACCTGATACCATAATTGTTCTCAGACATCAAAATGATCATTGGACATCGCATGCATATTTTGTTTAGGTATCTTCACTTTCTTGAAAAAAATCTCCAAATAATATTGTCTTGAACTGGATCCAGAGAAGTAATGAGAATCTCAGAGGTGGTCACGACATATGGTGCAGAAAATGTTGTCAGTTCCTAAACTTAAGAGGTGAAGGGCAGAGAAGAAAGGCCCCTCTTCCATTCTCTTGGCTAGACCTTCAAGCCACGTAATATGACATGTTTACATATTTGGCCTTTAGTGTCATCCAAGTATAATGAAAGATATTTTCAAAGAGAATAGCTAGGGGCCTTGTTATTCTTAAATTAAATTGTTTCCTTTTTGATCAGTTTGGAAGCCAGAGTGAGCCAGCCGGAATAAGCACAAGCCATGTACTAATAACACCCTCCCAAGTCTTCTATACCCTTCTCCCTGCTCTAACTCCAATTCATTCTTTATATTGGTTTCCTTAAAAGTAATCTCTTGCCAAAAAGCCTAAATGTGTTTCTCTTTCATTATATAATAATAATATGTACTCTGTGTGAGTTTTAAAACCTTCATAGCCTAATCCCACTCTACCTATTTGCCCTTCATTTTTTTATAGCTAAGTAAGGGTGGGTATGTGCGTGTGTGTGCACGCACAAACTCATCCCCATGCTTCTTATATTTCCAAAGATGAAGATGCATTGGAGAATTAATGCTTCTGGTCACTCCCTATACCACTCCCATCCCCATCTTTGATACTCTTCCACAGTGAATGTGACATTATGGAGGACCTGCCATTTATTGGACCACTTGTTCCAGCATCTGGATCATTGAACTGAAACATAATAGTATGTCTGTCTCTTTTCTTGCCTTCTATTCCTCAAACTCACTGCCTATTCTCCCCCATTTCCTACCCTCTTGAGTTAGTCCAATGGTTAGGAAATTATCTTTTTAGAGAATCTCTGTTATTCTGAAGCGACTATGTGTGTAACTGTAAATTGATGTGGGAAACAAGTGACTTCAACACGTTCTCAAATCTAGCCTTTGCCAGAGATTGTATACGCAGCTCATTCAATGAATAATATTTGAATTAGTTCTGGAGAAATAAAGGAGATACTGAAAACCCAAAGCTACAACTTATTCTTGCAAATAGGAGGCAGGGCTTAGGCCAGATAGATCCTTTGTCAGCTTCGGAAATGTCATCAACACAAATGAAAAAAGTAAAATCAGAGCCAGGGTTTGGTTTTGTGCAGTTCTTGAGACCAGATGGAGAACCATGAATCGATTGTGTTTGTTGGAGGCCTTTGCTCATACGATTCTGACAAATTGCTGTCCCACAGGTGCTTGGTCAATGATAAAGAACCAGCACACTATCTGTTTTTTAAACCATGACACTTGGTCAGTAATGACTTCCTGATTCCTTAGGTGGACTTGCAATGAATTTAAGTTGTTTTATCATTTTTCTCTTTGCCTTTTTCCGCAGAGAATCATTTCTGTTTTATTGGGTTTTCCAAGGATATTTCTTCCCCATAAATCTCCATTTTTTTTTTCTAATTCATCCATGTTTTAAAGGGAGTGCTTATTTTTTTTCCCCACAATAGGCTGTAACTTTCATGACTGTAGCACTGTTTTAATCACCTTTGAATCTTCAGTAACTAGCACAGCCCCTAGAACGTGGTAGATGCTCGATAAACATTTGCTCCATCAATTTTTGCATAAATGAATAAATTAATGAAAGAAATTAGAATTGTAACTTTTGTTTTTCTCAGTAATTGACAGAGCTAAAGGAAATATTTAAGATGAGGACAAAAGAAACAAAATACCACTTGAGCGTTTGTCTGTATGACCTTCAATCATTCTTTTCTTTTCTTTTTATTTTATATATTCTTACATAAGAAATCGAATCAGATTAGTTTCAGATTACACTAGAATAAGTTCTAGAAATTCTATCGTGTCCCTCAGGAGTAACCGGAAGATGATAGGGACAGGGGTGTAAAATGAATTGGAATCTGAACTCATGCCTTCAAAACAGAACAAAATTCAAGCTTCAAAATAAATAATTCAGATAATATTTTAGATCTCTAGCTTCATAATTGTGTAACTGCATCATATTCTTCTTATCCTTCTGTTTTATGACCTGTCACAGAAAGATATTTTTAGACATATTAGAATAATAGTTTCCCCAATCATCAGAAATAGGCAAAACGCTATATAATTTTGGATGCGATTACACTAACTAGGTCGGTGAATTTGTCTTAACCATTAAATATATGTCAGACTATAGTTATATGCATAATTAAAATGAAAATATTAATTATTAATTGGTTGTTCCTTTGAAGGGATCAGCAGATTTTTGTGGACTGAGTTCTTTTCTCATTGCATTGACTAACTATTATTAAATTACTGAAATTTGAGCTTTTGTGAACAAGTAACATGGCCTCCAATTTCCAAGGATTTTGAGAAATATAATACACGTTTCTGAAAAAGAATATATGAAAGATCACCTCTTTTATCTCTTTAGCTTAAGCAAGCTTGTTGCCACCGTTAGGGGTTTTAATGTGTGTGTGTGTGTGTGTGTGTGTGTGTGTGTGTGTGTGTGTGTGTGTGTAGAACTAGTTCAGTCAAACCTGAGATCACCTAAGATGATTTTGATTATATATAGACATATAACAAGTTGGAATTATACATAGCAGTTTTTTTTTAACTGACTCCTCTAATTATTTCTTAGTCTAATTTTTCTTCTCAGTAATATGAGGAATAACTAAAATAAGCATATGGAGTACTGAGAGGACCAAAGGTAGTATGAACTAAGACCCGGAGTAGGAGCAGGTATAGCAGCAGCAACAATGGTGATATTGATCATAGTAGTAAAAACCGCCTAATTGAAGCATCAAAAGATGCTCTCATCAGCTCTTTTCCTCACCTCAAGAGAGGGGCTGTGTGTGGTGTGGCAGAGACCGTGAGCATGTTACACACTTTTTCTTGTGCACCCAACTAGAATATATTTCCCATTCTTCTTTGCAGTTAGGTGTGGCTGTACAAATAAGTTCTAGCCAAAAAACATGGGTTGTAATGGCCTGGATCACAAAATCCTCTGATACTTTCTCCATGCTTTTCTGACTTTTGGGTTTAATGAAGATGAATCTTAAAAAATAACTTCTTAAAAATCATGTTAACCTTCAACTTGTTTGCTTGTCCTATACTACTGCATAGGTGTCAACTACCATACATGTTGGGTTCTCTTTGTTTAAGCAGCTATCAGCTATTAGTATAGTTAAGAGTATTGAATTTATAACTTAAATATGTACCATATCAAAAAAATTGTGGCATTGACTTCATGATAAGGCAGTAGGCAACTGACAACAAGGAAAAAGATATTGGAGACCATAAAGATGAAGGTGTATTTTATGCAGAGTGTAACAGTTAGTTATTGATGCATAACAAGTCAGCAGTTTCAACAACAATCATTTTTTGTCACTAGCGTATCTGTGGGTTTCGCTGAGAGACAGCTTTTCAAAACTGGACTTGGCTGGGCAACTCTTTCTTTTCCTTGAAGTATAATTGACATATAACAACAATACATTAGTTTTAGGTGTACAACGTAATGATTTGATATCTCTATATATTATGAAATGATCATCACAATAAATCTTAACATCCATCACCATACATAAAGTTACAAAAATCTTTTTTCTTGTGATGAGAACTTTTAAGTTCCACTCTCTTAGCCACTTTCAAATACAGTATTATTAACCATAGCCACCATTCTGCACATGACATCCTCATGACTTTATTTCATAACTAGAATTTGTACCTTTTGACCCCTTTCTTCCACGTCACACATGAGCAACTCTATTTCAATCTACTGGCCTGGCTATCTTAGGATCTTTGCATCGGGTGATGTTCACAGTTACTCCACATACATTTATTCTGGGGCCCAGACTAAAAAGACAGCAGCTACTCAGAACAAGCTTTCTACATCGTAACGGTAGTGATGTTTTGAGAGGGCAAACTCAGTAACAAAGCATATTTCAAGTACCTGTTTATGTCACATCTGCTAACATCTTACTGGCTAAACAAGTCGTGTGTCCATACACAATATTGGTAGGCTGGAAAACTTTGCTTTTTCCACACAAGTTAAAGCAGGGGGTGAATATTTAGATAATAGTGTAATCTATCACACCGGGGAAAGTATTCAGTAAAAGCTGTCATCAGAAATCACTTAGAAAGCAGATCTAGTACCTACCGAGCACTCTAAGGGAAATTATGAAAATGAATCAGAATTTTAGTGTTGATAATTTTTGTTTTTTTAAAAAAGGAAGTATAAAAGTTGAGCTCAGAATTTCCCAGTTTATGTACAGAAATAAAATGGAAAGACAAAGTCCAGAAATGTAGGTCCCTAAAGAGTTGGAAAATGTGACTGAAAGATTCCTAATTGTGGAGAAAGTAAAAACTAAAAAAAGACTGACCATCAAAGGCCTGTGAAAACTTCAGTCAGACAAAATATCTGTCTTTGCAGCACATTTCAGATTGATGGCGTCACCTTCTCTACCCACGCACTCCCTAACCCCAAGCCTATTGTTTCATAGGCTTCAAGGAAGCCACCATTAATTTGAAAAAGGTGGCATGTAAGTGAGGAAGTTAAAAAAGGAGTCTTGGGCACATCCAGGAAGAGACCTTGGCTTTGGCTAATGGCACTTGGAACTGACCGAAATGTAGGCATGGACTTAAAATGTCTCTGATTATTTAAACAAAAAAAAAAAAAAAAAAAAAAAAAAGGACCTTGAACCTCTCAGTCCACAGAAGTAGGAATCCTGCTGTGAAAGCCATACATCTCCCAAGGCTTGCTTACATTTGCTTCAGACTTGGCATCTTGGAAGGACCTCCCGGTGAGTATAGCCAAGGCCATGAAGTACATAGTCCCTAGAACTCTTCTCAAGGAAGAGAATCTGGGTCTAATCAAATAGCTTTTCCTACTCTTGAAATAAAGGTGCTTTATAATACCTGGGCAGAAGGATTCCATCATTGGCATAGACCGGTGACATCTAAGTATCTCTTATAGACCCATGTTCCAAAAAGACATGTTTATTACAGTTATCTTGTCTGAACTCACCGTTGTCTATTGGATATGTGTGTTTGTGGTGGTGCAGGTAGCATTGTCTTTTAGTTTGTAATTTACTGAACCATCAGGGAGCACATCCATTTCTGATAGATTTCAGACTTTGAGCTGGATATACAAATCTTACAGGACTTTGGATTGTGTCCTTGGGGAGGGGTGAGTGCATTCACTGAGTGTGAAGTAGGATACTCATGGACAGATGATAACTGGAGGTGCACAATGTGGAGGTGACTCCACATTTACCACCCAATCCGTTTTCCACTTTTTCCTGGATACTTGTTTAAACCTTGTTTTCCACAGTCCTTGTGGCTTCATGTGGCCCCGAGACTGAGTTCCAGCCAGTGGAATGTGAGTAGAAGTGAAAAGTGACCCTTCTGAGCTTGCATCTCAGCAGTACACTCCTCTGTAGTCTCCCTCCCTTCCAGCTGGCTAGAATGGGTAAGATCTTCAAGGTGACCTTAGAAGGTGTTTGTCGAATATGGCAGATCTCATCAACTTGTATCCCTGCTTTGCTGTGTAGAGAAGAGAAATCCCTCTGATCTTGTTTGTCACCAGCCTAGTCGGTTTTATGATCAAGAAAGAAACCTTTCCTGGTTTTGAGCCATCATAATTTCGTTAGCCCACCTTCAGTCTGGGACAGTGCTGTAACTGCCTGGGATTTGTGAAAAGCGATTCATAGGCAGTGCTTTCTAATTCTAGATCCCTGCTAATGCTGGGAAATAGCGATTGTTGCAGTGGTAAAGTACATGTGGAAAGCGTGATTTTTTTTTCCCTTTTACAGCCAAATCTATGGGACAGTAAAAGTCTCTACAGCATGTTTTTCCTGTATTTTTTCCATGATATGTCCCCTGATATTTGAATCAAATAAAATACAATATGCCAGAGCATTTAATCAGAAATGTGTTCTATTTTTCTTATAACTTTAATTTCTATCGCCTAATGCTTACTGAATGTCTGAAGAAGTAGAAATTCCCTTTAAAAAAAAAATTAAAAGCACCAACTGAAGCCCATTATTAATGTGCTATATATCCTACTAGATTTATAGAGAAATCAACTTTGAACATACAAACCATCATGTTGCTTTTCTTTGTGATTGCATAAGTACTTCATTACCCTAAAGATATGGAAAATATCTTAGGGATTGTTTTTCACACACAAAAAATTAAAATTTCTTAGTAGTTTGGTTGCCATCTGTTGTAATCACACATGGAGATATAAATATTTTACAAGTATTGTATGGGAACTTTGCGTCCCAGCATAGGTTCATGGTGATGGGTTATATGTGGTTCTTGTACTGATCCTGCCAAGAGCAACAGATGTCTATAAATACCCCACCAGTTTTGCGTGCCCTCTGTGAATGTTTGTGGTATTTATTTTGTCTGTGCATTTCTTCAGATGGAGAATTTATCTTCATCATTCATTTATTTTCTTAGTTATTAAAACTCTCTGAGCCCTAGTTCCCCTACCTGTAAAATGGAGATACTAAGACCTATCTCTAACTGGAGGTGCAGTTTCCTGCATGGGAATAACACTCTCAATAAATAGTAGCTGGTATCAGTTTTTATTTTGAGAGTCAGTACATGGCATTTAAGACTGTTTAAAAGCAGGGACTCTGGAGGCTACAGAACTTGTTTCATATTTTGGCTCTTCCACTTATTAGCCATGGGTCAAACACAAATTACTTATTTTCCTGTGATTCGATTTTCTTGTCTGTAAATGGGGCACAATGAACCAACATAATGGGTTGTCTTGAAACTAAACAATACTATTTTTTAAAGAAGTGCTTTAGCACAATATCATGTACATAGTAAGGGTAACTACATTTTTATGTATTACACACATGTGTGCACATACACACAATCCATATATCTCTCCACATAGCCACTCAACTTCCCACAAAGTTATATGCTTACTTATTTTTTCAATAATTTTTCCTAGATACAATGTTTTCTTCTAATAATGCCTGCCAGTATGTCAATTTTTTTATTACTGTCATTGAACCATATCTGTTCTGATAAATTAATGTTTGCATTTTGATTAGCTCATTTAGCGAGACGAAGATTATATACTTTTGTGCTGAATGATGCTTGTGGAAACGTCACTAAAAATATAACTTAATTCCTCCATATATATATATGTCAAGTTGTTTGGTGCTGAGCTCTTTTATTCTCTCTCTCTCTCTCTCTCTCTCTCTCTCTCTCTCTTTGTATGGTGATCTCCAGTTAATCCACAAATATCCATCTCTTCATTAAGAGAGGCTTTCATGTTTGAAGGTATGACCAAAGCCCACTTATTGAATCAGCCAGAAATATAGCTTCTGATTCATAAAAGAAAATGAGTCATAATTGTGAGAAAACTAAGTCTCATGGTGGCTCAGTAGTAATATTAGGAATCAAGTCACCTTCTCACTATAGTATTACTAGCAGCAGCAGCATAAGTATATTTCTAAATCACTGTGCTTTGTGCTTGGTACTACACAAAATGAGTTTGTTGAATCAGGTACCTACTCCATACCACTTCAGATCCTTTCTGCTTCACTTGCCTTTAAGGCTTTTGGCCACTTGGTCCAACCCTCAGCTACTTCTGGGGAAACTAACCTGGTATGGTTAGCAGCCTCTTGGGTCCATACGTGTACCTCAACTTCCTTTCCCACGATGTACGATGCTGTTAGGCCTGCTTGTGCTCTGATAGGCAGCCAAGGAACGCAGGGGAATTCCCTCTCTGATTTGTAACAGAGCGGAAAGAGGCGCTCTGTTAGTTCTGTAATCCTGGAATCATAAAAAAGGCAGCAGAAGTAGTAGCGATGATGGAAAGGTCACCCCACATTTGAGTGACTGCCGCGTGTCAGGCAGCACACCAAGTATTTCTCATGTGCAATCGCTCATATCCTCTCAGCCTCAGTTTCCTCATCCATAAGTGAAGTGATATCATTGCTTATCTCAAAGGGCACACAATAAATGCTCAGTTAATATTACTTGTATTATTGCTGTTATAACTCTTTTCAATTTCTTATAGGTGGTCACAAGAAAGGAAAATCCTTATTCTAGATTTTTTTTTCCAGAGAATAAAATAGAAGCCAGGAGTGAAAGAATGCAAAAGATTGCAACTCCATAAACATTAAAATTTTTTCGACAAATAGAACCGTTTTATGGCATAGGCTATCTCCGTAATCACTGAGCTGCTCACCAGAGGAAGCCAAGATGAATGAATTTCTTCTTGGGTTATCTAAAACAGCACTGTCCAATAGATATATAAATGCAAGCCTATATAAAATTAAAAATTTTTCAATGGCCACATTTTAAAAAGTAAAAAGAAACATAAGAAATTAATTTTAATAGTTTATTTAACCAAATATTTCTAATATATTATTTCTGCATATCAACATAAATATTTTAATGATATATTTTTTCCTTTTTTTGTACTGAATGTATATTTTATACCTAAGGTACTCAATTAGGATGCCAAATTTTCATTTTAAATACTTGATCTATATTTAGATGTTATAATGTTTACAGTTGAAGAAGTCGATTCTTACACCCATGTTGCTGCAAACATTCTTAAATCTTTGGCAATAATAGAAGCATTCGCTGTTACATTTAAATTTAAAATAATTAAAAATTAATAAAATTAAAAATTTATTTTTTTTAATCCCAGTAACCACATTGTAAGTGCTCAGTAGCTACATGTTGCCACTGGCTTTCATAAGGGGTGACAATGCTCTAAAACACAATTGTTAATGAGTGGGAGATTGGATTAAATGATCCCTAAATTTTCTTCCAGTCCTAATGAGTCTAGGATTAAATTAATTCAACAAATATCTATTCTGAATCCAATATTTTCCAGGTATTATGCTAAGCATTTCGATGGGATTCGAAGATGAACATAAGGTCATCTGCTTTAAACAATTGGGGATGACTTATGTGCATAAAGTTAGCCAATAAAAAAAGAAATTTCTGGGTGATTCGAGAGCAATCTGAACGGACAGAACAGAACGTGGTGCTAATTAATAAATGAGTAGAATAAAGATGAAAGGGAATTCTAGCCCGTCCCTCTAAGGGGCAGTAGGAGAAGAAACTGGGGCAGTGTGTATGCGTGTGTGCGTGTGTGCGTGTGTGTGAGTTGTGGTAGTCTTGGGAAGCCTTGACCTATTTTGAGTCAGGGTTGGGAAAGGAGTTATTTATTAGTGTGCATCAAGGATGGAAAATGAGATACTAGAGCCTCTGAATATATAGATCATCTGGCTGACATATCTGATATTGGATCTTGAATGTAACATCCCTTAGAAATGTAACCATTTTTCCAACTAACCAGCAACCTGTTTATAAACCACAAGGTGAAGGTCAAAGATGTATAATCGTCAGGCCTAAAACTTTGATGCAAACAAAATTGTTGATTTGGAAAGTTATTTTTCATTCCAGAGTTCATGTTTTTCCTCTTCTGTAAACTTGGATGGTGAGAGCCAGATGCACTCAGGAGACTTACTCAGATAAGGAAAGGGACTAACAAGACTGTCTTTTAAGAGCTGTAAGTAGATTAGGCCCTTTGCATGTGCTCTGCTGATTAATCTTCATAGCAACATTGTGAAGAAGTGTTTCTTCTCCCATTCTGGGATGTGGAAAGTGAGCACTTAATTCACGTTAAGAGTGGCAGAGCTGGCACTCAGAGCCCAAACCTGGAATTCCAGATTACATGTTCATTCCAGTACGTTCTACAGTTGATTTGCTGAAACTGCTTTAACAACAGTTAGGCTGGGGTGGAACATGTGCTCCTTTTCAGGTTGTCGGTGGTGTCCACTTCTATACACGGTCAGAAAAGTTCGAAGGAAGATTTCAGGGGTTGAAATGAAGTTCTCATGCAGGGCACTGGTGTTACTCTATTCCATGTCCACTTATTAAGTACTTCACCCCAGCTAACCATGAGTCAGTCGTTGGTCCCTGGAGAGAGTGGTTTAAAGAGTGTGGGTAAATTACTGAATTCGCTCTCTTGAGTGGATCAGGATCATGAGTCTTTGTAGGACATTGGACAAATTAAATATTTTACCACTCATTTGATTTTTTAAAAAATATTTAAACAGTTCCTTTCCAGGAGAAATTTGCAAGGGCATGGTTTTCATTCTTGATAGGACGAAAACAGAGACACGGAGAAGCAAAATGACTCATTCAGATCCCCTATCCTGTGACTAGAGCCCAGATATTTAATTTTCAGTCAGGTCTGTTTTCACACCAGCATACTACCTCTTAAAAATCAAAAGAAGACACAAAATATTGATACAAGGGAGTCAGGGTACATAACATGCAATAATTTGCAGGTTTAGAGGAGAAGCATTATCAGCTGGAATGGATACACAGCTGATCTAATAGGATAGATATTGAGTACATTGGACTCAGTGTTTGCATCATTTTTCCACCCAACCTCTACGAACCCTAAAATTAGGTGTTCAATTATCCCTCTTTTACTGCTGAGGAAACTATGACTTAGAGAAGTTAGGTGTTTTTCTCCAGGTAACTTGGCTGACAAGGGGATAGGCCGAACCTAAGGATATATGTTCTATGCATGCATAGGAAATACTTGAACCTTGTTGGATAGAACCTTCTGGAAACTGCTTTATTTTAGAAATTCACTACCAAATTTGGCCCGAAGATATTAGGAAATGCTGAAACAGAGAGACAATGATTCCAAGCCACAGGAATTTCTCTCTCCATTTAATTCGATTCAACAATTTATTATATCCCAAATTAAGGGTACATTGCTGGAAAACTCTTGAAAATAAATAAAGTGATGGGCAAACATATTCCCACAATCTGGGGCGGTGGCGAGGGGAGAGATTGGTACAGGCTTAATTTCATGACTATCGAATCTGTTGTCTCGTTCATGATTTTTGGTGAAAGCACAGTTCTGTACAACACTTTGCACCATTTTCATGAAAACAGCTGCAGTGCATGTTCAGTGTGTTCTCCAGGGGTGGAGACCGTAGTCTCTGTCACCGTCGTCTGACACCGTGGTCTCTGTCCTTCTACGGAGAGGCATTGCCATTTTAATAGATTCAAACCCAGTCTGTATAACGGTGGCCCTGATCCAGTCTCTGGCTCTAGGTACATTTTCTTAGCAGATGATTCTGTTAACTTTTCTTCTACACTTGCACTTTCCAAGAATATTCTGCAGAGAGCAATTCCATCCTTGCTGAGTACAAGGTGACCTAACACACCAGTCTTTTTTTCATATCCTTGATACTCAGTCATACGCTAGAGACTTTGTAAATGGAATAGGAACACTGTGACTTCTCTGCGGTCAGAGTCAATTATTATTGTCATTGTTCTTATTCTTACTACTATTTGCACACAAGTGAATCCTGCATTTTCTTTTGAGGCATGTTAATTCCTTTGAAGGGATTCCAGAATGGTTGTGAGACTGCGTTTGAAGGCTGACTCCTCCTTGTCTTTAACAAAATCTATTTTAATGAAATAATCATAAAGTTTACTACAGCAGTCAAATCTTATTTTTGTGAAATACTTTATAATTCACTATAATATTCACTTAGAAAGGAACTTAATGAAAATTGCTACATAGGTAAGCTCAGTCAGAGTTGTGCTATATTTTTCTCTTCTGTTTTCTTATCTCTAATTATCTTAAAAGTTACAGGCTGTATATCTTACTGGGTAAGGCAGCTGCTCTGGGCCGGAATGCCCAATCTAAATTTTGGATCCACTACATATAAGATGTAAGAAATGGGTCAATCACATAACTTTCCTGGACCATAAACTCTTCTATGAAAATGGATAATACTACTATTGCTATCTCAAGGAATCGCTGTACAGATCAAATGAATTAATGTAAATATGGTACCTAATTAGAAAAGAACATTTTTAAACAATTTGTCACTCTTTATTACCATCTACTTGAAACAGAAGCTTGATGGCTTGACTAATTCCTTGGAACTCAATGTGAACATACCTGAAAATATCAACGTTCCATTTGATTGGGTTGATTTTGTTCAGTAGTCATTTATTTGAATATTTATTCACAAAATCGATGATGACTTACGCATATGTTCACTTCTCATTTCTCCTGTTCTCATCATTCTTTCAACATCTCTCCACTGGGAAATAGAAGTTTGAGCTTTTCCTAAACAATTCTTCCAGGAATAATAATAATAGTGTATGAGTTGGAGAGAAGGGAAGGTTAGTCTATTTCTTGGATGAAGATCTACCCATCACCTGGTTGATCCAGAGAGCAGCCAAATGTGTTCTCTAAGTAAGTTTTCTTGAGTAAATGAGAATTTCATTGCAGAGTCACATTTCAATAAATCTGTTAAAATGCTACACATGATTTATTGTGTGCACAGAGTTTCTTCTGTGCAAGAAACTGAACACTGTGGTTAATTTATATTATTTATCTCATATCACCCTTTCAATAAATTTATAAAGATAGAATTATTAATCCCATTTTGCAAATTTTATAAAAAGAAAACAGAAGAATTGAAGGAAATTGCCCAAGATTACAGAGTGAGGTAGTAGAAAACTTAAATCAGAACTCAGAACCCTGATTCCTAGTTCGTTCGTTCGTTCGTTCCTTCGTTCGTTTGTTCCTTCCTTCCTTCCTTTCTTCCTTCCTTCCTTCCTTCCTTCCTTCCTTCCTTCCTTCCCTTTTTCCTTCTTTTCTTCTAATTTTAAATCATATCACATATGGGATAAGTCACTGAAGGAGGAATTGGTTGACATATTTTCTTGGGTCAGAAAACATTTTTCAACTTGATGCCCAGATTTTTAAGGGAAACCTCTTATTTCAAGTTTTGGCAGGGCTTTCCTGAAGGAATGCAATTTTGGGAGATGGTGGGCACATGACTCAGCTCTCAAAAGGCAACACAGGAAATAAATTTAAAGTGACTCTCATCTACCTACCTGCTCAGACTCAATGAAGTCAATTGAAGGTACAATTTGCTTGTAAACCAAGTTAGTTTGGAGAAATGGTCAGAGAATGCAAAAAGGGAGGAAAATTGCCATTGCAAAAATTGGCTCAAACACTAGCTATTAAACTCCCGCTTGCAGTTAATGCTTAGAGCATGTGTAATATGACCCTTGGTAATCCACCTTTTATACTTCTAAGGAAAAAAGAAGTATTAGCCTAGAGGGTAATGCCATACTTCAGCTATATTGAAGGAGTATGATTATACTTTTAATTCCACTGGAGTATCTGACTTCTTTGTGACCTTTTCCATTCTAAACTTGCATACTCAAGGTAAGATAAGAAAAAAATACTGAACTGAGGTGACTGAGTGCCACACACTTGCAGGTCTTGATCTGTTTTAAGGCACTGAGGTGAGGGAAGGAGTAGGGCAGGGGCAGGCTCTGTATCCGGCAGAACTTCGGTCCTCAAGGCTTGCCCTTATAGTTGCATGATCATCAAAAGAGGGTCACAACCTCGCTGACATCCACTGCTTTCTTTCTTATATTATAATAAGAGGCACTCGGGGAAAAAAATCTCTTAACATTTTGCTCTTCTGGAACTCTGCTCTCAGCTCTGCGTTTGTTTGTTTGTTTGTTTGTTTTTATTGTCCTTTTGTTTAGAATCCCAGAGATTTTACATCCCTGGGCAGTGTACTCAAGAGAGATTTCAAATAGAAGGGAGATAGGTAAGCTAGGCAAAGGCTGATTGTGAAAGAGAAGTGAAGAGGTGAGCTCCCACACCTCGGTGTCTCCTCGGGTGAGACGTGTAAACGTTAGGAAAGAGTACAGAGTGAACAACTTGGAATGTGACTCCATTAAAACCAGCCTTTGTGCAGTCTTCCCTAAGAAGCCTGTGTTCATTCACAATGGCTCCAGCAAGGAGACACTGAGCTGGATGCTCTCTAAGGTGTCTCAGAGCCGTGGCATTATTTAGTCCTATTAATTGACTTGAAGATAAAGTGCAGGGTAAAAAGAGAAGAAACACTTTTTCTAGGCTTCTAAATCTCCTGAATGTTGCTTAGGTTCCGGATATTGGCGTGTTATATTCTTAGGTTTGCAGTTGTAAGTCAGCCATGTTCTCGGCGAGGCTCGGGAGAGAATGCAGGCATCCGAAAATGCTCAAGGGTGAGCAGAGGAGCAGAGCGATAATTCCTTTGCTGCTGCTTTGGGAGGGGGAAATGCCAATTCCTCTTGTGATTTTTGTGGATCTAACTAATCATTCAATGGTTACAGCTGTTTGAACAGGATTCAAGGAACTTTGCTTTAGTCAACTCTAAATAAGCAAGGTCTGCTTTATTTTTTCTTTTAAAAAATCTTCTCGAGAATAAGAAAAGCAATATATGGGAGTTGACCCAGTTACCTATCCAGGTGGTATATGTTGGAGTCTGGGGTCCTGATTCCTAGAATGTGGATTTCAATTATTCAAAATCATAATGTAGATTTGGTTCTTTTTAGCTTTACTCAAGAATATTTGGAGTTGACTAGACTTTAAGCTTCGGATCTTCCACATACCTCGGAGTACAAGCTCGAGATTGTTATTTGATTGTTATTCTCAGTTTCCTGCACAAGGACATAAGGGTAATAACAGCAGCATACATTCCATGAAGTCGCTGTGGGTATTAAAAAGATAATAATGAGAGATTAAACGTCCTTTCCTGGGATATAGGCACAGAGCCATGCATTGTTGTTTTTCTCCTAACTCTGAAAGGAGTAGAATTAGACTAACATCTCAGAATTCCAGGAAGAACATAAAAGAGCTTTCTTTTAATCAACCTGAAAATTCCTGCAAAGTCTATTCCCACCCCGCCCCGCACCCCCCCCCCATTCTCTCTCTCTCTCTCTCTCTCCCACTCCAGTTCTCTTCCAGGCAGCAGCAATCTAACAGGTGTAACACACTGGGGAAAACCTGACCTGAGGTCATAGGCACACTATTATCTTTTATTCTAGGCCAGCCATAAAGTAATTTGCTTCTGAGAATGATATTAATGCTGCAGTGAAAGGATGCAGTTCACTTCCGGCCCTGCCTATATCAGCACGCTTATAGAGAGTCTCAGATAAAGACTATGTATTTTGGTATATTTCATGGATAGGAAGAAAATGTATGTGACTATGGTGAAATAACCCAAATATCTGCCCCATTGTTTTGAGCTTCATAACTTCAAAACCTGTTGCATTTGTTGAAAACATTTGCTGAAAATTTTGGTGTAATGAAATTCCTCTTATTGTGTGGTCATCTCTACATGCACTTCCGTTAATCTTAAACTTGACTAGTGAATCTAGAATGAGGCTGTCAAAGGATAAGCACCAGTTCAAAATAAGCATTAAATAATGATAATAAATATAAGTAAATAGCATAAATGTGATAAAATGATAAAAATAGCAAAAACTGTCTTTCTGGACTTTAGCAAAGTTGGATGTTCAACATAAATGATACATTAAAAATTCATCTGAACTTAAAAACTTTCACAATTTGATCCAACCGTTTCCTTGGAATGTGTGAAGTGTTACAAATGCCGCCTAATTCTTTTTGAAGCTCAAGGCAAAGGCAAAAAAAGTCTTGTAACATGCTGGAATGATTTGAATGATTGTACCATAAAATGGCTTGGATTTGCTCATCTGGCTTCAAGTTCAGAGGAATGACCAACCAGCTAACTTATGTTCTCAGCAGTGTAGACTCCGAAGGGCCTGAGCAGATGTTGAAGGCTTACTCCAGGCCAATGCACGAGTTTTTTTTGTGGTTTCTCTTAAGTGTTTGTTAATATCTACCACATTGCAAACTCAATGTCCCTTTTCAACTGGCCTAACTGCTCCTAATGTAACACAGATGATTTCATCTTTTGCAGAGCCGTTTGCTACGACGCACTAAAGTCTGCATGGCTGAGACTTCTCTAATAACATACATGTTTCTTTAAGGACAGGAAAATCCCTTCCCCTTAAAAATTTTGCTCCTCTGTCTTGGGCTCTATAATACAATATCATCTGTAATTCCGGTTTAAATAATGCCCTCCCTTTGCTCCAAGTATTCATTCAGGCTTTTGCTAGTCTATATTATTTTAGGTAGGCTGTACCTTTGGTAAATACAAAATACCTTTCCTATTTAAAAACAAAACAAAACAAAACAATGCTATCACTCAGATGGTTTAGAAATGCTTCATTTTAAAGTAAACCGAATAGAAAGGCCTCCTTTCCTTTTAAATGCAAAGTAAACAGTCCTTTAACACTGTCCATAGGGAAATTGTGGGCTTCCAGATACTTAGAGAGAAGAAGGAAAGCTTAGAGCAGCACATGCCTCAGCTCTGATTCTGGCCTGACTTTCATTGTCTTTCGCCTTTCCTCGGGTCGCACAGAATCTCCTGATTGATTTGTGTGTTCATATCTGTTCCAAGTCTAACAGACATTACCTTGAATTTTAGCATATGAGAGTCTTAGGGGGCATTGATAATACTTTGTGTATATTTTCATTTAGACTATCAGAATGATTAGAATAAAAAACGACTCTCAACCTGTACAAATCTCTTCTGTTCCTCTCAGCCCATACTCCTGGAAGCTTTGTGTTAGCAATACCACTCAGCATC
Organism: Eonycteris spelaea; assembly: GCA_003508835.1. Lineage (NCBI taxonomy): Eukaryota > Metazoa > Chordata > Mammalia > Chiroptera > Pteropodidae > Eonycteris > Eonycteris spelaea. The sequence goes on from PUFA01000077.1 coordinate 4,683,471, forward strand.
TCGAAGATCTGTCCTTCCACCTTAATGAGGTCAAGGATATATGTGTAAAGAGATGTTAAATTTACCTTTTTGTTTTGTTTTGAAGGATTTTTGAGGCCCTAGAGGCTGAGAAACAGTCCCTAGGTCCCAGATAACCTTCTTCGCAGAATGCTAGTGTTGTGTAGTAAGGCCGTGCATCTGTGGCAAAGGATTATTCATAACTTTCTGAATCACACCTCCCATTGTGCTAGTGGGCCTTGGTAAAGAGATAATGCCTGATCATGGGACATCAAGTGACATGCCATCATGTCCATCATGAGCAGAGTTCAGACAAACTTCCCACACCATCATGTTGCCTAGGGCTGGCAGCAATCTACTGCAAGAAGCAAGCAGGACAGCTGGTATCAGGCAAGGAAAAATAACAGAAGTCACGAGTTGGGTTTACCAGCAGGTGGCCCAGACTTAGACCCTCATGTTACCAACCACGCTTGTACCAGCATTTCCCTCAGCTCATACCTATAGCCATAAGGGGGGCTCCCTTGTGACCAGCTGACAGAGAAGGAAATAAACTAAGCTTAGGGCATCGATGGGTTAGCTCAGTATGTAGGTGCAAACTGAAGTTGATCTGACTATAACCCACTCAGGACTGGCACCAAAAGACATCGTAAGGGAAAATCATCCAGGTGGCCAGAACTTTGGGCAGTACACCTGGCTATCTAATCCGCATGGAAAGATAAGTGGCCTGAGGTAGTAATAATAATACAGATGCACAGGCACTGAAAAGTGGCTTAGTTGTTTAATCAGGGGCCAGGAAGAAGAAAGACTAAAAGGCTGGGACATGGGATTCTGGGGAAGAAGTATTTGGATAACCTATCAGGAGTGAGCATGAAATATGATAGACTTTCTACTGCTGGTTAATGCCCATGAGAGACCATCGACCAAAGAAGAGACACTAAATAACCAAGGAGACCAAGTGGCTCAGTCGGCTGATGTCAGCAACTCTGATACCGGCCCACTGGGCGTGTGAATGGAGTGGGCATGGTGGCAGAGATGGAAGCCACATGTCAGCTAGCCCACGTGGATTCGCATTTACCGCACTTTATGTCGCTACTGCTTTTACCCGGTTCCAGTCCGCTAACAGCAGAGACCAACTCTGAGCCTCTGAATATGGCATCATCCTGGGGGGAGACCAGCCAGCCTCACGATGGCAAATTGATTACAGGGCCCCAGCCACCCTGAGAAAGGCTGTCATTCATATTAACTGGAATCCACATTCACTGCGAAATAAGTTTGCCTTTTATGCCAGGATTCAGACAGTGCCATGACTGGAGAACTTACGGAGTATCTGGTCCTTTGAGCTGTGAGTCCATATAAGGTAACATTAGACCGACTGACTTACCCCACATCAGAGCAGATCTGGGCTTGGCCTGTTCTCACAAAGTCCATTGTTCCCACCAGATACCACATTGTTCAGGAGCTGTCAATCATTTTAGCAGTGGTACAGCCTGTTGAACAAACATCTGAGGTACCAGCTAGGAGAGAACACTCTGGGAAGTGCTGTATATATCCTAAATCGAGAAGCATATATGGTACTGTGTCTCCCGAAGATAAAACACGTAGGTCCTAGAACTAAGCAGTGAGAGCGGTTACCTGTTTAGTCTGCTTCGAGAGTTTGTGTTTCTTATTCTGACACTGCTGAGCGTTGGTCACTAGAGGGAGAGAGCTTCCCCCGGGGAACACAGCAAGAATCCCATTAAAGCTCCAGCTTTGACAGCTGCTCAGTCAGTCTAAGCATCTTGTGCTGTGAGAGTAGCGTGCAAGAAAAGGAATCACCAACGTGGCAAGTGATTCTGGTTATGGAGAGAAGGTAGGGCTGCTCTTCTGTGGGCGTTAATAATATAGTTGGCGCTCAGGTGACCCACACGGGTACCTCTTGGTATTCTCCTGCTTAATTTTGATAGTAAGTGGAGAAGTTCAGCAGCTTAAGCTTAGGAAGGGCATGGTCGTCCTCAGGAGTGGTGGTCTGGGTACCTCTACCAGGTAATCCATTGAGGCTAGCAGAGGTGTCATGTGAGGGTGAAGGGAATGCTGCCTGGGTGGTGAAGGAGGGGTCTGACGAACGCCAGGCTTCAACACTGGCTTCCCTGGTGGTGGCTATACTTCTTCCTGTTAAGTACCTTCTCGTACGCTCTCTGCAGGAACAGCACAACTACTTCCGGGACTGATTCTATGATAGATGTGGATCTGAAAGGCACAAGGCACAGGCTGGAGTGGACTCTGTGGTGCTCACACAGACCACGCTCTAGGACCGAAGAACTCAATGCTCTAGATCCTTGGAGCGTTTGCAGCTTATATCTATCAGCCGAGCCACTCTCTGGGGCTTCTCAGCTAAAGAAATCCATGTTGCTCAGGGGTACCCCCCTCTCCTGGGACAGCCTAGGACAAGGTAATAACAAGGGTATACAAGGTCTGGCCCCTCACCCTAACTGGAGATGATTCTGAAGGGCCATGCCAATGCCAGAGCTGCTGAGGCTTTTGCTACTAATTCATCGTGGTTAACTCTCTCCTCTGCTCAACCCTGATTCCTTCACTTACCTGCAGGTGTTAATCCCAAGGACACCCCAAAATACTCTTGCAAGTGAATCTTCCCCTAACTAAGGTCAACTTCCTGGGAACCCAACCTTGCAACACCTTATTTTTTTAAATTCTAGGATGACATATCAGCTAATAAATCTTGTTATTCCTATTAATGTTTTATTCTGAAATATTTAAGTGTCTACGTGTACGTGTGCATGTATTTGCTTACACACAGGTATGTGTGTCTTTAAGGCCAAGAGCATTCTCCCTTTAGTATCCTTGATTTCAGTGTCACTCGGGGAACAAACTTGATTAGATTGAAATTAAATTTCAAGCAAAACCTTGAAAGGCCTGTTGGGAAAAACAATACCCGAAGAGCCATGATCAGCACTGAATCTGGTGGTGACTTTGAGGCTAAGAGTCAATGAAATGTGGGCTTCTCTGACAGTGATAGAAAACTGAGATCTGCCTTAGAAATTTCCTAAACAAACAAACTGAATCACTGCAAAATTGCCCTTAAAAGTTGACTGCAGCTCTCTGTAATGGTCACGTGTAATAATAGCAATGTGAATAGGCCCCTTACCTCTCTGATGTGCTTCGAAATTTACATATAAGGTCTCACAGCAACCCCTGGTCTTAGGTAGGCAGGTGTGATTATTCTCTGCCCCTTAAGAGTAGAGCTGGGCCGCAGAGGAGCTAAGTGTATTCCCCAAATTCACGCAGCCAATAAGTGGCACCAACATGTCTCAGATGTCTGAGGTGATCAGACCTTTTGATACTTTTACACACCACCTCACTGAAAAATGAAAAGGAAAGCCAAATCGGTGTTAGAAAACTGTGCCACCTTTTGAACATTTATACTTAACAAATAATGTGTGTTCCGTGCCAAAAGAAAAAGAAAAACACCACCAAATAATACATAAATCGATTTGGAGCTCTCGTCATTATATAACATTTTTTGCAAGTCACGTACAAATGATGTATTTGCAGCACGTTTTCCGATTGGCGGCTCTGCTCAAGTGGCCTTTCTAAGCTCCGCCCTCCCGCCACCGCCCGCCCCATCTAGTCCCCGCTCTGACCCAAGCCCAGTGCGCTTTCTGTAACGTCTTATGGCGCTCTTCTCTGATTAAACTTGGGTTTTCATTTTTGACCTCAAGTTTCCCTTTTTACTTAAGCTTATTTTCTTAAAAGTGGATTTATTTATTATTGGGGTTGTGTTTTCTTTCATCCATGGAAATATCCATTTTTTCTCTCTACCTTGTAAGAAAATGAGTCCTTCACTTTCTTCTTTCCTGTGGGCCCTCCCCCCATTTCTACACAAGTGCACACACACTTTCCTGTTTGGGGTAGATTTATTCCTTTGAATGGCTTTGGCTATGATGAACTTTACTTAAGACATTAATAATTCTTGACAAGGGCTTCTTTTGTGTTTTAGCTTTGAAAGGAAAACTTACTATTCATAATTGCCCCATTCTTAACTGTGTTATAGATTGAAAGCAGCAGAAGTTGATAACAAACAGCTTTGCCCCAAATATACAAATTTCAGCTCTGTCTGTTCTCCCTGCGAAATTTAGCTTTTACAGCTATACATGAAGAAATTTTGAGTAAAATTAATCTAGGGGATGGATGAGAAAAAAGGAAACAAAAACAATTTAGAGTTGGATTTGAATTCTCAGAAATCAAATACAGTGTTCCTCATACTTTAAGAATAAAGTAGGTAATATGAAATAAATATATTTTGATAAAAGATTATAGAAAACAAAATAGCAAATTTTGGATTTTGCCTTTCTGGGCACTTTAAGAGATTCAAATGTGGTAAGGGTGAAAATTATTATTTTAATATCTACCAGAGAATTTCTTTCAAAAAGAGCTGTTTTATATGATGAGTCACTTTCCTCTTACTCTTTTTAAGATTCTCTCTTTGGCTTTGTTTTTTACAGTTTGACTATGATGTGTCTAGGTTTGGATCTCTTTCAGTTTGCCCTATTTGAAGTTCAACAGGCTTCTTGAATGTTTAGAGTAACATTTTTTCTCAAGTTTGGGATGTTTCTCCAAGTCTTCTTTCTGCCCATTTTTCTCATCTCCTTCTGGGACTCACATGGTACATATTTTGGCATGTTCGATGATGTTCCATAGGTCTGAGACTCTTGTTAGCTTCTCGTTTCCTTTCTGTTCCTGGGGCTGGATACTATCAATAGACTAATCTTTCAGTTCTCTGATTCTCTCTGCTGCCAGCTCAAATCTGCCTTTGAGCCCCCTCAGTGAATTTTTCATTACACTGTTTGTAGTTTTCAACTTCATACTTTCTGTTGGATTCCTTTCTATAGTTTGTATCTCCTTATTTGGTATTTTCTATTTGGTGAGACACCGTGCCCATTCATTCCTGTTTCTTTAGATGTGACTTCCTTTAGTTGTTTGACTATATTTAAAAACCTTTGGGCTTCCTCAGGAACAGTTTCTACTGTGTGTAGTCCATACCTTTTTGTTCTTTATACATCTCATAATTTTTGGTTGAAAACTGGACATGTTAAGTAATATAATGTGGCAATTCTGGTAATAAGTTCGCTCCTCCCTAGGGCTTTTTGGCTGTTGTGATTGTTATTGCATTTGTTTAGTGACTTTCCTGAACTAATATTGCAAAATCTTTATTCGTTGTTTTATGTGGCAAATGAAGTCTCTGCTTGGTTAGCTTAGTGGTTAACTTAGTGGTTAATGACTGGACAGAGGTTTTCTTAAATGTCTAGAACCAGTAAGTCTCCTAGCTTTGTCAAGAGCCTCGTGTGTGTGTTGAGGCATGCCTTCAGTGCTCAGGCGGGCAGTTTATAATTCTTGTTTAGCCTTTATTTCCTGTGTTTGTAAAGCTTATCAGAAGTGAGAGCTATCACCTTCTTATATCCACGCTAGACGGGAACACAGGGCACGCACACAGCTGCAATGTTAAATAATTTGACAAATACCTCTGGGGAAAAGGCTGCTTGCATTGAGTGAGCTCTGGATGAAGCAAAATAAAGACAAGTTCCGGGGGCAGGTGGTATTTCCAGCGAGCTGCCAGACAAGACAGGTCAAAGAATGACAGTTCTCTGAGCGTGGTGCTCTTGGGAAGGTTCAAAGCAGTTCTGCCCATCTAGTGATGGCTAAGCTGCTGGTTTTCATCATGATGGTGAGGCTACTTTTTCAAAATCTTGTGTAAAATGGGGAAAATCATACTGGAATAGGGCAAGTTGAAATGCCACAAGGCTTTCAATTCTTACCAAGACTCAGCCATTTTTTTTTAAATAAATGCTCATCAAATTGTTATAAGGTTTTAGTTAATTTCCAGAGTTCTGAAAAAGCTGGTCTTGACCATTTTGCCTGTATTAGTATTGCTGTTACAGAGAAGCAGATTTTGGGGTTCACTTTCTCTGTCAGTCCGGCTGATGTTCTTTGCATGGTGTCTAGATGAACAAACATGTTTAATTTTAATGTATCCTACTTTATAAATTTTTCCTTTATGATTTTTGAGAAATTTCTTACCATGAGATTATGATCTAGTACATATCATAGAACCTCTTTTTCACCATACCCTTGGATTCAAGCTAATGATACTTGGTAAACTGATGTACTAACTCACATTAGAAGCCATTATAACATTATTATCAAATTGTTTGGTGACAGGTGGCAAATCATACTAGAATTCATGTACCAAATCAACCTTTTAAAAATTATATATTCTTCTTTTCTCTTCCAGTTCTAAATTTTGAATTCATAAAACCAGAGGATCCTCGTCTAATAAATATGTCTCAGTGTACTAGAGATCCTTAGAATATCCTGCCTGGTGGCCCAGTCTTTCAGTCATTTGTCACACAACAATCATTTAAAAATTGTCATTAGAGAGCATAGTACATCAAAAGTTGAAAACATGTGTTTCCCAAGATAAGTTATATAAATTATAAAAAGAGGAAGGGGATCAAAAAGGCATGCAATGTACTGCAGTCTTTATATTTCTCTATGTCATGAGAATTCTAGCATGCTTGTTCCTTTGAAATATCTGTATTTAGAAAGTAGAAGCCAGCCTGTGACAGAAAAATTATGATTGTATATCATATTATCAGTCATTTTCCATATAAAAGAGAGGAGGGTACAATCAAATTCCCTATCTCATGCCCCTCAGTGAAGAAATGATCACATTATAGCCACCAAGCTTGACTTTGAATGAACCTTCTTTGTCTGCTCCTCCCCCCAAAAATCCGGGGATTCTTTTTTGACCACATCTTTAAAATAATTTTAAGTAAAACATCGTAACTGTAGAGGGATAATACAAGTGTAGAGTTCGCTATAGTAGTTTTTTAAGTAGAAAATAAAGAACAACAGCATAAGCATTTAATTGATTCTTCTCTCTTGGTTGACTGAAAGTGGAATCTCATAGTGCTTATTTTAAAAGAACTAAATTAGATCGAGGCTTGAGAAAGGTGTCCTTACTGATTTTGTCAAGCCTGTTTTATCTAAACCCAGCCTCTTTATCTTGCCATCGAGGTGACTGGATCCCAAGTGTACACCTCTAGTTTGCGAAAAGCCCAGAATTAAAACTTGTTTCTGACTTCTGTTATGAAGTTACTCTAATCTCAGATCTTCTTTCTTGATTGTATCTCATCAATCTCTTGACAGCTCATGGAAAACCATTCTTGCTATTGCTGGATCTTAGGACTGACTCCTTGGAGAATTTGGCATAATGATTACCCAGAGCACATGCGTTGTTCCTTATCCTTACTTCCTTATTTAAACTTAATGCCGCCTCTTTATTTGTGCAGAAACTGTGTTCTCTAATCGTGGGAAGTTTATATACCATATTGTGCAGTGAGGTCTAGATGTCCTCATCAAAATGCTACTACATTCATTAAAAGAGTAAATATCTAAGATCCAGAGAGAAAGATTAAATCTGAGCAACAAAGCATGTTATCAATGTTAAGAGACATGTAACTGTAGACGTTCTTCTTTCTCAACAGGTGGACTGATGATATACTTCTTTTTTTCTATAGAAGGAGACTGTGTAAGTCGAGCTATGACTTTTCAATATTATCTTTATACTTCCATAGCAATTGAAACACCGCACGATCACATTTCTTAAAATTTTACCAATTTAAATTCTACTAAAATATTCCAGGTAATAAAAGAAGATTTTAAGGGAGACTCTTCTCTCAGACACATGTGTAAAGAGATACAAACACTAGATAAAGAGCTCCTGTATAACATTTTAGCAGCCATATATAACAAAAATCTAAGACACAAGTCAAAGATGTCTAAATCCCAGGGAAGTGCCCGCTATCCTGTTGATAAAGGCATAAAACCAATCTTTTGTTTTAATTTCATTTTAAGAAAAAACAGCTTCTCACGGCTTGATGGGTTTTCGTGGACACCAACCAGTAAACACTGCCTGATGAGGGCCACCTGGCCACCCTTCCCAAGCCGGGTTCCCGGGGGTTCCCCCATGTCCGTTCTTCCGTCTGTCACCGTGTGACCTGTGCACTCGGGAACACCAGTGGAGATCTTCCCCAGCTGGCACTTTCTGTTTTAACTGTCTGGGTCTTTTCCTTTACTAGCTTGGAAGAGTTTTACAAGCTTCTCCCAGGGTGGTCAAAGGCGGCTGTTTTTCCTCGCAAAGCGTTCAGTCCCCAGTGAGGCCCTTCTACTGGCTGCCTGTTGCCGACACTGAATGAGAACTCTCAGATGGGTTGTGTGTAAATCGTCTTCTTACTTCACGCTCTTTGGCTGAAAATACTTTGTCGTTTCTGTGTCCGCTCACTTGATAGTCTCCTTTTTATAGGTACTTTTCCACTTTACTGACTCAGGAGTTTTACTTGGTACATGATCAATGGCTGATTTTTTAAATTTACACTAGTCCTTAAGGTTCAAATCCAGGATAAGACTTAAAAATCTCACGTGATTTCTAAATGGTAGTCTGAGCACACTGTAATTATTAAGATAAAGGCTAGTAAGTTTCCTCTTTTCCTGTGAAAACTGTGTAATAAATCATGCTTCTCCTTTGGTGTAAGTTTAGGGCAATTTATTTTTTTCAAATACCCTATTCCAGAATTCTGGTACAATAATCATTTTGTTTCTTCTTTAGCCACGATTCTTAACATTTTCTGGGTAACAGAAATGTTTGAGAATTTAAAGAAAGCTTTGTACTCCCAGAATTATGTACATATGAGTACAAACTTTTTATTTAATTCGGGAACTTCTGACATTCTTCCATGGGATGGGATATTGGGTTGTATGTTTTCTGATTTTTCTCTCTAATTGAAATTTTAATTTTTCATAATGGGTCGGTAATGTTATTAACTTTTTGAATTTACTGAAGGCAGTATTATAAACTGCTTTGCATATTTTTGTGATATAGCCAGATATTTTAAACAAGTAGGAAAGTGAGTTTGCTTGAATGTAAAAAAATCAATATTTTGAAAAATGCATCTCAAACTTAAAGCTAGATAATTGCTTTGGACACATAAATTGATATAACCATTTTAAAAATCAATTTGGCATTATCTTACAAAGCTAGATTTTCACACACTTTGTGTTTCAACGATTATTTTTAGGGTATAAATCCAAGAGAAAGAAACTCCTCACACTTGTACTGATGTGTGTGTGTGTGTGTGTGTGTGTGTGTGTGTGTGTGTGATTAGTACACTAAGTCTACAATATCTGGTGCGTATTTTATACTTCTCATCTATCTATTTGGTCTACCCATTTTAAGGGCTCAATAGCCACATGTAACTGGTGGCTACCATTTGGATAACTCCAGTTTCTAGACTGATTTCTACACCTGGTATTTGTGTGTGTGTGTGGTGTGTGTGTGTGTGCGTGCTTCTGACATACGATTTTATATCAGCTTCCCTCTAGGCCTGTGTTCTGTTTGATGTTAAACTTCTCAAATAGGGACATTGGCCTTGGATACAGGGTGCATGTATATTCTAATAGCATCACATATATTTTGTGCCTAGAGTAGACTCTGAATAAGTGTTACTTTACTGATAATGGGCTGCATGTGCCCATGCAGAAATAAATGGGGTCTTCTGCATTCAAAAACAATGAAAAATAAACATCCACACATATCTGTGGGGAGGGGAGGGGGAGAGAAAGAGAGAGAGAGAGGAAGAGTTCGAAGAAATGGGTGTTTGTTAAACCTTCTGGGAAACTATTTTTTATAAAAATTATGTCTTATTCTTTTCATTTGTTTATTATGGGTTCTTCCTTGTAAAACCCTTGTATAAAAATCATGAGTGTTATTCATTTCTTAATTTTGGGTGCTAGACAGAGCATATGAGTCTGTGTGGACTTTTCTGTTCTTTTCACTATATTGTGGAGTTGCAGTTATGTACCAGATAAGACACGGGTCTTGGAAGCAGACAGGCTAGAGACTGAACCCTGGATCTCCACTTTACTAGCTGTGCGACTTTGGGCATTTTCTTTAATCTCTGTAAACCTCAATTACCTCTTTGGAAAGCTAAGACATTCCTGTTTGGTTTTTGCTCTTCTAAGTGTCCTGAGTCCCCTTATTTTTCTCGGACGCTAACACTCCCACCCTAGTTAAGTACTTGTCAACTCTTTTATGAATCACTATAGTCTTTCCCGTATCTACTTACCCCCACCTACAATATATTCCCTCATGGTAGCCTGAAGTTATTTATCAAACATCTGTTTTTCACATTGCTTACTAATGACTTTTTTGCTGATATGGTCCACTCATTTCAACTGCTGATGGCTTTTTATTTTGGCCACCAGGAGGTGCCAGTGACCTATACTTAGCTAAACCTCGACTGGCTTGTCTTCATTGGCATTCTCCTTTCCTCCTGATTATGTTATCAGTCTCAGAAGCAAGATGATTTAACTCTCTAAATTTGATTAACGTATCTTTCAAAAGAATAAAAATTCTGGCCAATTTAACTAATGATAAACTACCTGGCCCTCCTATTCCTTTATCAGATATTAGAAGGACTCTCCATAGATGAGTAGGACAGAACTCACATTATTTCACTTGTCTGCCGGATGCACGGCCGTGGTTCAGACACCACAGGTTTGGCTCCTCCAGTCTCATTCTTCTTCTGTTGAGCTCAGCATCTCCCCTGTTGGACTGCGTTCCGAGTCCCTCCCAGCTCATCTCTTGCTCTTCCCAAGCTAAGTTACAATGTTTCCCAGTGTTTCCCATCCATTCTTCCTTGATTATGTACTTTCACTCTGATTTCTTGTTTTAAATGATCTCTGTAAGTTATCATTTCATGCCCATTTGCTACAGATAAAACCTGATTCACATCTTTATTCATGAAACCATCCCGGCATTAAGGCCTATGCTTTTTATTGTGTTCCAAGCTCTTGTCCCATATCTCCAAGTACTCATTTGAAACTATTTTGATGCGCTTATGGGGATGTTACATTGTGCTGTTCTTAAGTCTTTTCACATGCCTGCGTTGTCTCCCCAGGTAAATGGAGAATCCTTAAACGGCACAGAGATTGTCTTTTTTTCTTCTTTTTAATGATGTAACCAATACCTTGGAGACTGTTCTGTTTATCATAAAAATTTATTTTTAGAGAATAAGTGAATACATCATATGTAATATCTTTGAGTACCCCTCATTTTATTTCTTCCTTTATTTTCTCCTCCTACATTGTGATATCTTAGGCTAATAAAAGAACTTGTGGTTTTTTTTCCATGTGGGGCTTGGGAGGAGGATCGGTAACGAATAGTTATTAAGAAGACAGATTTTACAAACAGAAAGTTTTCCTACAATATTTTTACTTTTAAAATCTCAGAAAATAGAATGTTCTACCTTTGCCTTGCACCATAGGAAAGAATGGATCCCTTCAAAATGTCTCTTATTGCGTTATCTTGTCTGCTAAGAACTTACTGTTCTTGGCCCAGCCATCACATGTATCTTTATGAAATACCAAAGTGCTCAGCTGTTTAGACAAGGGTGTCATCTTACAGGACCGTTCTCTCAAACAATGTCCTCAACCAGAAATGTGCCCACTATCATTCTTCTTTGTGTTGTATTTGCAGAGGCTGGGACTCCTGACTTGATCCCACTCTGATACTCACTGGATGATCATAAGCATTTATTCAACCTCGCTAAGCCTCAGTTTTCACTCGAGTGACCCAGGAACATTAGCTTTGCTTGTGTGAGATGGCCTATACTCCTGGCAATTATGAAAAGAATGAAGGAAGTGTTTCTGAGTTTGTCAAAATTGCTTTTAGCCATTTCTTTTGCAAAACAGGTCATCGAGTCATGTCTAAAATATGGCCGGATAAGAACTATACTATTGCTTTGCTCTTTTCAGCCAAACTCTACTCATGGCTGTGTGTACGTTACTACTTTCCTTCTTCCCCTTCCTTTTACCCTGATCACATAAAAAAGGTATAGAAAGGCTGTATAATTCAGAGAACCAGCTCTTAATTAGCTCATCATCTATAACACTGATGTCTTCGTTACCAGTTATTATTAAATGCACTTCATCTGTAAGACTGCCTTCCATAAAGGGCCAGCCTGGACGTGTTAAGGATCACTGTTTGGGACAAACTATGCTGGAGTTGCACTTGGCCTGTCCCACACATTCTTTTACATCCCATATCTTACATCTCTACCTCTTGGGGTAGAATCTTTCTCTTAGGATGCAAACACTTGAATGAAAAATTAGACTAATGATACATAAACAGCCCCCCCTCCAAAAAAACGTCCTGTATTTGGGTGTGGACATCTGTATGAATGTCAATAATTAAAAGCTTCATTTATTATGAATTATTTCATAGATGTGGGCAGAGGGGAACTTTGGAGGTAATGCAAGAGCATACGGAAAACAGATGCTTAATAGTCAGGATTTCCAAGTCTCGTGCAAAGCTTGTGAATTATTAGCTACAGTAACCTGTCCATGAACCTAGAATGAAGGTAATGAAAGTAACGATAGTTATCGTGCATTTGCTTTGCACCAGATACTGGGCCCCACAACATAAATGTATTTGATTCCTCAGAGTGATTCTGGAAAGTAGGCACATGCATCGATATATGCCCACTTTGCAGATAGGTAAATTGAGACTCAGTAAATTGATCACAGTGGCAAAGGGGTGTCACTGGGATTCAAATGTTTAACACTTAAAAACTCTGGTGCTGAATTCAAAAGGAGAAAAGAAAAAATATGAAAGCTAGGAAGGTAACAGAGAAACCTATAATAGCGACCTTTTAATATTTCTTCGAAATGGTATCCAGTTTGAGGTGAAATATTTCTATGACAAATGTGAAGTGCAGTTATAAGAACAAAGGGAATGTGGGCTTAAGAAGAATGATTTAATAGAGGAACTTAGAGTTAGCAACATCAAGAAATGGGTCACATCCTATAAGGAACAGGATAGAGCATTTACCGAAGACACATGTGCAAACAAGTGGAAGGACCCTGAGGAGCTGTGAGCTAGGACGGGGTGAGGGGAAGGGTGAGCAGTTTAGGGGAGACCCTCCATGATTAGAGTGAATCCAACGCGTGTTCGAAGATGTCTTCACTCTCTCCAGTGGGAGGGCACGACAGAGCCCGCTCTTGGGTCCCTGTTGGGCTTCATCTCTTTTGTTACTTATTCTTTGCCCATCCTCTCTCTTATCAAAGGATCTGACCAAAAAAGGAGAAGCCAAGTTGCAAAATAATAGCTGTTTAGAAAGCACACGTCATTGTTAAGTGAACGGAGGACCTGTTGCCCACCTGCTTATTAAGAGTGAGAGATGGGAATGTCGGGGAGGAGACTGAGATGTACATACTGAATACAGCTCGGATTTGCAAAATGAATAATAATCATAACAGAAGGCGAAGAAGAATAGAGTAACTTTATGCTTCTTTATGTACAAAATAAACTACGTCACTCTCCTTTTAAAACTATTAACAAACTGGCATACTAGTTCAAGGTAATAGTTTGTACTTTTACACTAACATTCTTCCAACTTCCAATTCAAATTCCCTATCAGAGCTGATTTCCGCCTCCTCCCTCCACAGGGTCTACCAGCTTCTCCTCCTCTAGAAGTTGTCTTTTGCAGTGGGTAAATTAGTTATCTATTTATGACTCAATGTCTTCATCTGTAAAATGGAGAAAAATATGACTTACCTCATAGGGCCTTGCCAGATAGTTTCACTTAAATATGCATGAGCATTTTCAGGAACCAGAAAACTCACCTGTTTAGCATGTATTTTCCATACATTTTAAAAATTAAAAGAGATGGGAAAAGTGTAGGTTATAATCAACTCAATGGATACTTTTTGTCTTTCCTCTTTTCTCTATGGAATTAAGTCTTTACATCTTACCTTGTTTTTGAAGAAGGTTGGAGGTGGAGTCGGGTGGTTGGGGAGTATGGTAGACTGGTATCCTGTCAAAAGAGCAGTGAAAAGTGAAAATGTAGGATTAAACTCAGTGATTCAACAAACTGGTAGGAGTCTTGTATTACCAGCCTACCAATCAGAGCTTCTAAAAGTATGGTTTTCCCAAAATTGCAGTTGATGCTTTACTTAGGGATGACTAGAGAAAAGGAGGGATGTGTGACCCTCAAAGTGATATATCTACAACCCCCAGGGCATCTCAGAACTTGGAAAAATAAACTGATGATCAGACTAAGCAATTTCAGGGAAGTCACGTGTATGGAAGTGACTGCAGAAAGCATGTCGTCCACGATTAGAGTGGATCCCGGAAGTGTGTAGAAAAAGCTCTCTCTTTCCCGCAGGAGGGTCAATAGAGCCAGCACTTGGCTAGCCAGGGGCAAGTGGTTTTCCCACAGCTAGGAAAACATCCCAGTCTCCTCTGGCATGAGAGGACACTGCTAAGAAGTCCACGAATCAGTTCATTAATGCCATGTAGTAGCACAGCACTTCAGAAGTTCATGGCTTAAAATGACAACCATTTCGTTCCTGATTGGAGTTAGTCATCCAGGCTCTGCTCATTGGACTTGGTTGGAATCAGTTTAGTGCCTGAAGTCAATATCTGCGTCATCTGGGCACTGGTTGGGGATCTGAGCTGAGCTGACTGACTTGGTTTCTCAAGGTCTTTCAACCTCTTAACAGGCTGGCCTGGACATGATCACATGGTAGTAAAAGGGAAAACATTTAGAAGGGTTGAGGACTCTATTTCTTTAAAGAACGCAGAAATATCTCATAATCAAATATAGCTCCTTATCTATTTTGCTCCTATAAAAACAATTAACAGTTGCACAGCTATTATAGATTTAAATATATGTTACTGAAATCAATCCCAAATTTATTCGAGATAAAATACAAGACAACAAAATAAATTTAAAAAGCTGTAGGTAGAACACATGCCAGAACTGAGTCAGTGTCCTGAGCATACCTGGGCTGATCACTGCTTGCTCAGAAGATCCTCCTTTGTTATATGGGAAAAAAAGATCAAATATGTACTAATTCAGAAATGTAAACTATTGAAAAGCTTAGATTCCATCCATAAATGTGCAGCAGGGAAAATTTAAACCCATTGGAGCAAAGAAGATGAGTATGGTGCTGCTCTAAGACCGCCAGAGATGCTAAAAGCTGCCTTGACTTGATAGCAAAAAGCGTCTTCACGGCACAGAAGGTTTGGGTCATCGGGGTTATACACTGTAAACTGAGAGACTCCAGAAGCAGGGGAAAGAGCAAAAGAGATGAAACACGAGAGAGGGGAAGGCAGTGGAAAGGAGAGAGGGGAGAAAGAGAGAAAGGGAGAAAATTTAGAAAGGGGGAGAGGGACGTGAAGGAGAAAAGGAAGGCCGAGCACGGCTGCCGTTACATAGTAGGAAGAATAATTTAAGCCACACCTGGAATATCCTCAGGACTTTCTGCAATGTTTGGAAACAGGTCAGAAAAGATGAGCAGGACCAGGATGAAGGGGAGGTGAGGATGGCATTCACCTTGGCTACACGAAAACATCTCAGTCATCAAGATGAATACTATTCTCATGAGGAGTTTTAAAATATCAAATTTAATGGAAAAAAAAGTCTACATAAACAAAATATCAAACTTTAAATAAAGAGAGGTTCAGTCATAACTGATAACTTCCTTTTGCCTCGGATTTCAGATAGGGTTCAGCACAGAACTATTTCATTTAAAAATGTATTTCTCATCATGAATTTTTTATTCGTTTTGATTTTGAAAATATCTCATCAAAATAGTATTTATCTTTAGTACTGAGATTTCTGTGCCCCTTTAGATTTTGCTTCTGAGGTAAATCATCATAATTAAGTATGAGGGCTTTGGATCCAGACCACTGGACTGAGCCTCATTTCTCTGAGCTGTGGCTCTCTGTTCATGTCACCTGGCTTCGGGCAAATTACTTAACCCTGGGCCCCTTGTTATTCCCTTCTGTAAAATGAGGTAAAAATAGTACTTCCTTGGGGGATTGTGGAAATTACCTGGGTTAATACATGAATAGATATTAAATGAATAAACAGTTTCCCTGGACAAAGAAAAAGTACTTTAAAAAGTTTTAGTTGCTGAGAATCATGAAGTATGTCTGTCCTGACTCTCTCCTGAAAAAAATAAATATTGATAAATAGGTGAAAGGACTAATTCCATTTGTGGGTAAATCAATAGAACAACACAAAAGGCAGAAAGTCATCTCCCATTGAGTATAGAAGAAAGCATGCATTCAGAATAGAATGCAATAAAAGCATGGTTCTGTTATTTCTACCAACAAATTGTGGTATAATAAACTTACAGACTGTGTGTTACGTTAGTGAGAATTTCCAGTGAAACTTTGAGCACAATGAATTAAACTTTAATATGGAATTGAATAAGGCAAATTGATCATAAAGGGGCAGCTACAAAATAAAAATAGAATTTGGAGAACACTGAGACATCAAAAGACATCATAAACATGCCTGCGAAACACAGCAAGTCAAGTGACTGTATTTGCCTGAAGGGAATTTAAAAAATCCTTTCATATATTCTATTTTAATTTGGAAAAAAAACTGTCATAATTTTTATATTTTACATGAGGAGCTGTACCTTTTAAATGTGGAAGAAGGGATTATATGGAGGAGCAACATTCTCTGTGGATACAATGAGAATAATAATATCAGCCATTATTTATTATATGTTTACTATGTGTAATGGACAATGCCAACCACAGGTTTTCATAAGTATGTTATATAATTGATGTAGAAAGCCTGTGAAGTAAATATTAATATTTTCTTCATTCTCTGAGATGTGAAATAGGCAAAGAAAAGTAATATACTTTGACCGAGATCACATAGTAAATGACTGAGGTGGAATTCCAACACACAGCCTAGATTGAGTCTGATCCCTAATTCTTCAGTCTAACAGCTGGATTATATAATTTTCTAGAGTCTTGCTATTCAAACAATGCCCTGGCATCATCACCATCAACTGAGAGCTTGATAAAATGCAGAATTTCAGGCTCCATATGAGACCTAGTGTCCCGAAATCTGCATTTTAACACAATCTTGTGCTGATTTGTGAATACATTAAACTTTAAGAAGCGTGTCTGTACAACATTTTTGCACTAGATTGTGAAACATCTCTCCTGAGAGGCAACAATCTTTGCTGGAAAAGCCTTAAAGATGTTTTCAAATCTAATTCTCTGCTTCAGAACTTGTCAAGTTGGCCATGCCATAGTGTTCTTAAATCTCTTTAGAGATTATAATTCTTAACTCAGTTTTTAAAGTATTGCCTAAAGGTGGTCCTACTCCCTAATGAGTTTCAGGGAGAGAACCATCCTGGCACATAAAGCTCAGGGTCCCAGAGAATAAATAGACCCAAAGCAACAAAAGCAGAAGTCACGTGGCTGACTTTTCCCTTTAAACACTATAACTAATATTTGCACAGTGTGTTACAGTTTACAATTACAATTTTACACACGCACAGAGAAGTATATATTTGATTAACTTGAAGTACCTCAAATATTTACCGAGGATTAGGAAGTCTTTTAGGTAATATTTGTAAAGTCCTAGCTTTGGTTATAAATCATCTCACTGCCTTTATGTAAACCAGCGGACGGTGAGCTTGTTGAAGAGAATTTACATGGCTGTGGTCTTCAAGGAGCTATTTCAAAAGGCAAAGGAGAACAGACTAGAATCAAAGAAAGGAAAGTTTTTTTTCTGCCAGTTAGGGATCTCAAATTTTATAGGCATTAAATATTTCTAGCTTTCAGTTTAGAATCTTAGATCAAAATTTAAATCAACTGTGGGGCATACACCGAATGAGTATATGCATTAAATAACCTATATTGGTACACTCAGATAAGTGAGTAAATATTTGGGGCTGTCTCTAGAGGAGGCTTAGGGACTATGTGCTAGACAAAGAGGGTCAAGATGAGTTTTTTGTCAATTAGAGAGGCAACTTCTTACCGATATTAGTTAGGTACTTACTTCCTTCTGTAGTGTAAATTAAAATGCTTCTCTTTAAAAATGAAGTCCATATTCACCAGTCCTATCCTGAGTGAACCGTCCTTGACCAGAGGTTAACAGAATGAGATGAGCCTTCCCTGAACCCTAGTTCCAACTCTTACTCACCTCATGGCCTTCGTAGGCTGCTTAATGTTTCTAAGTGTCCATTCATTCTGTAAAAATGGAGATCCTAATAGCACAGACTTACTAGGTTGATCGTGAGCATCAAATGAAATTTAAGGCACCCTGGCAGGCATATAGGAAAGCCCGGTTACATCCATTCAGTACGTATCCTTGAGCTTCCATCCACATGGTGGCAGATCCAAGGGCTGCAATGAGAAGACAGAACACTAGCAGAGACCTTGGACGATGCTGGCATAACCACACAAGCAAATGTAAAATTGCTCTGACAGCTTATAACAGGCTTGGACTGTTAACGAGGACTCTGTTGGAATTAGGCTAGAAGATGTCAACGCATGTACTGCAGGAGGTACTGCAGGTGGAGAACAACACAGGTGAAACAGAAAGAGGGGGCGTGAACACCCTAATCACGCGTGAGCCCTAGCAAGAGGGGGCGTGAACACCCTAATCACGCGTGAGCCCTAGCAATTTCTTTTGTAGAAATTCTTCTGGTTGGTGAGTTGGGCATCTGAGCTATTATCACATAATAAAGGAAGTACAGATTTTCGTCAAAACATTTGTGCAGTTTAAAGATGGGGTATGTCTACTTGTGACTCCATTTCGGATATGGGGGAAGAGGGAAGTGACCGATCTCTGTTTCCTACCCCACTCAACGAAAGAATGTTTTTGTTATGTCCGTTTTTTTCCAAGGATATAATATGGTAGCTACCCTCGTGTGTGTGTGTGTGTGTGTGTGTGTGTGTGTGTGTGTGTGTGTGTGTGTGGTTTTGCTTTCCGATAGAAATGAGGACAGGATGATTGCCCTTCTGAACCTCCTCTCTGTCGGAGGACTTCTAGGGATTTTCAGCATGTGGAGGAAGATCAGAAAGTCTCGGTGGAACTTCTGCCAAGCTGCTGAAGTCACTGCCTCTTCCCACACTCTCCCGGGTCTCGTCAATTCTTATCAAAGATGCAGGGGTGACAGCAGCCACCCTTCCACTTCAGAAAAGGAAGCAACTAGAGCACGGGAAAAGAAAACTAACATTGGCATGCGTAAGGCTCCTATCAAATGTCAGCTGTTCTTTCTGACCGTGGAAAAGGCGTAGATATGTGTGGAAGTGGGTGTCGAAGCCGGCATCACTTTGCTCCGTGGATGCAGGGAGGAGAATGTTCCTTTATCTCTATGTACGCTTTGCAGAAGTCTGTGGCTGGGACCCAGAAGTTAAGGTGAATGTGTTGGGTCGAATTTGCAAACCACTTGACCTTCCTCAGTTCTGTCTTTAAAACCTCATCCCGTTCATTCAGCATGTTAGGTGCCTTCATGGCTAACAAAGCCCAGCCTCCTGTCTCTATACACTGAAGGCTTCTTGGAGGGCTTACAAAGCGTTTTGAAGAGTTCAATGTAAATGAATCAGGAACACATGGATTCAATTTCTCTGGAAATTCACATGTGCTTGGAAATGAAGGCGGGCAGTGTCTGGCCAAATGTGCTTTGATTTATCTGACCCCAAAATATACCCCTCCCCTCTCTCTTCCTCCCCTCAGAATCATTCAGAACTTTGCTTAATGTCGAACTGTGGCTGGGTTCTTGGGACCCTTGAAACATGGAGTGGTTTGAGTTCCTGGAATGTTCCACCGAGTGAGAAAGGGCATTCGAGGGAAGCTTGTTCCAGTCCCCATGCCCCAGCAACGAAAGGATCTCACATGATTTTCTTCTATTTAATGGGGTTAAATTAAGGCAAGGATGTGATATTCATTCAATCACGAAGCTAACCACCTCCTGCAATCCATGGAAGCCTTGCTTCCTGCAGTGAATTATCTTATTCATAGGATGTGGCCCTGCAAATCATTTCTGCCAGTAAAAATCAGATTTGCTTTTTCTAGGAAACCACCACTTGGATAAAGCAGTAGAATTGCACAACCACCATGATCATCATCATCATTGCCATTATCATCATCGTCATTATCATTGTATGCCTAACATTTGTTTAGTGTTTTAGAGCTTCAGAACACCTTTTAAAATAATGATCACATTTAATAGCCATACTGCCCCTTGAATGAGCGTTAAAGATGGAATTGTTTAGGACCTGTTTGGGGCTGTTGGGAAGAGAGAGCCTGTATTGGAGGAGTTGGGGCTGGACAATGGAAAGAAGCCTACTGTGTCTCATAAGTTTAACTAAGGGTGCGTTAGACTCAACTGTTTTGGTTCCCTTTCTTGGAATTTCTGATAGAGAAAGCAAAATCCAGCTTTTAATCTTAAAGTCCCATCCCAGACAGGGATCAGGCTGTTGTCCATCAGAGGCTAATATTGACTACGGTCATTATTGGGATAATCAGGAAGGTGCTAGATAAAGTATCCATGCTTGTGGTCCCTTGTCAACGGTAATTGGTTTGACTCTGTTCTTGCGTTCCCTCTTAAGTGGGTCAGAGGCCACTGCCTGTTTAGGCATGCACTCCTTCTTCCTGGCTCACTACCCACCTGGCTCGTGCTGTTCCCTTGCTATCTTTCATAAAGCTATCTGGTAGGTTATGATTTTGTCCTGAGAGAATGCTTGAGTGTGGCGACCACGAGAGGGAACCCTGTTATGACCTCGGCGTTGGAGGGATGGGGAGCTAGAGGGTGGTTCAGGCTACTTCTGGCTACCTCTCCAAGGGTATCTTGAACTGTTCTCAGCTTTTCTTGCCAGACCTCTGTCCCCTTCGCTCCTCCTTACTTTTCCTCATTTTTTTTCTCTTCTACCTAGACTCTGTTCCCCGCACGCTGGGTGACTGACTCCTCTAAGAATCCTTCAAGTTATGGCTTATGTCATCTCTTCAGAGAGGTTTTCCTAGATCGCTCTGTGAAATGAAGCCCCCATGTTCTCAATGGTTGCCTGTAATATATAATCCTGTTTATTTCCTTTACAACTGATCATGATCTATAATGATTTTGTTTGTCTATTTGTTTACTTATTTACTGTCTTTCTCTCCTGCTAGGACTGAAATCTTTTGCAGCTAGAGATAGCTTCCAACTTGTGCTTCACTGTTTCCCCAGTGCCTACAAAAACCTGGCACAAAGTAGCAGATCAGTAAAAAATTACTGATTGATGGATTCTTCTAGTAAGCAGTCCAAATAGTGTCTTTGAAAATAGTGTCTTTTTGAAAGATTATGGAGCTAGAAAACAATCGCTATAGTAAACAGTGAATATCCTCATACTTTTTGTAAAGATGGAGTACTTCAGCAACCATTTTTATGCATCCAATTTTAGGCGTCCAGTTCTAAGAAGGCAATGTTTACAAGCTGACCACTCTTAACCTTGTTCTCTGTGAGATGCTGGGATAAAGTGTAAGACATGAAAGATTCTGTTCATGGCATCATTAAACATTTTAGCCAGTGAAGAAGTTATATATCTCAGAAGTCTGATGAGTTTGACAAGACAGGAAGTATTTAAACTGTACCAACTGCAATGATGGTAAATTTCTATGTGAAGTAAATGATCACAGGTCATATCAAACAAGCTTTTATTGAGTTCTATAAGATTGTGTTATGTACAGAATTAGTTTGTCATTTAATTAGTGACTATTTCTATCCTAGATGAGTATATAAAAAAGAATAAAGTTATCAAAGATAAATAGAAAATAAGATTTTCCTCCTTTAGGTACATAAAGAGATAAAGGGAAATAAAATCAAGAAAATAAGAAAAAAGACAGGTGGAAGGTTATTTAATACTTAAAATAGATGCCATATATTCTTTGATAATATGCTAAAGTTGATCGTAAGTTTTGTTCTGATTTTCCTAGCAGTCAGTGTAATGAGTATAATATGATTTAGTATGTGATTTATAGGCAGATCAGCTACATAATTTGCTGGCCACCATGCAAAATGAAAATGCGGGGCCCTTATTCCAAAAGCAGGAAAAATGCCATTAAATGTAATGAAACATGCCACTTTTTCCTTTCTTTCACATTCTCATTCTAGACCTGTTATGATCATTTTTATTTGTTATTTAATGGTTTACTCCCTCGGGCATGGGGACACTGGGTGGCAAAGCAGACTCTCAAAAGGCACCAGTAGCATATCCCCTGACTTGGCTCATGAGGCCCACCTGCTACTGTGCTCTCCTTCCTACAGCCACCAGACCTATATACTGTGACCTCTCTGAGGACAAGGAAGCCATTCTGCCCTTCCTATGGCTTGCTGCCCAGCCCATCAAGAATAGGCAACCCCCCAAACCTGAAAATCCTCTGCCTAGATGTGGTCAGTACCTGGACTGGGGATGAGCAAGAGGCTTGCCCCACCGACACATGGTACTGCCAGACCAGGACAGAGACCATCACTGCTAGGCCCCACCCTGAGACACCATGAGGTCCACACTGCCTGATCTTGACCCTGCCCATAGCCCATGCCTGTGCACAAACTCTCCCTGCATGCAGAGTCCTCAGTGACGTGGGACGAAGAAGCCAGCAGTGCCTGGGGTACAAAGGGCAGGGGGTACCAGCAGCATCTGGGTGAGGCTAGAGAGGGAGAGGTCAGGCATGGCTGGGGTGGCAGCGGGAAGCCAGGAACTCATGTCCCAGGGAGGCAGGAAGATGGCAGGAGCTGGGGCTGCACGTGAGCTGAAGCTCCAAGACTGGTGCGTGCTCCGTTGTTCAAGGCACTTCACGTACAAAAACAAGTTTAAAGGTAAAAGTATTTAGAATTTCAAAACAGCATTAAACCCCAAGCCAGGGACCTTTTCGAGGATGGGCCTTGTGGAAATGCCTAAGTCACTTGAAGTTAACCCTGCTTACAGGGCTTGTAAGTTAAAAACAAAACAAAATAAACATCATAGTTGCCAATGAGAAACACATCTGACCTTGATTTTGAGAACTGAAAACTTCGAGAAACTTCTCCCGGAGGTCTACATTAAGAAGACACTGTATGATATAACTGACAGCGTCCTTAGAATCTTTCATTAATAAAATAAAACTATCAATAAAATAAAACTATATATCATGATGGTACTTACTCCCTAGTAGGAAGAACAGAAAATAAACACATAAATAAACTAAAAGTCACCAGATAGTGATTCCAAAGCCATAGGAAATACTGCATTCCTTCTGGACTCTGGTTATACCTTTTCTTACCTGCAGCCTACCTAGCCACCATTCACTTAGCATCTTTCTATCTTTCATATTTTGGCACAAAGTCTCTCCTCTCGAGGACGAATGTCCTACTCTCCAGACTATCTGAAGTGCTTTTCACACTGCTTATATTTCCCTTTGCTTTAATTCATAGCACTGTTCACAGAGTTTGTAGTTAAGAATTTGTGTATATCGTCATTTAGTTATTGTCTGTTTACCCCTAGCTAGACCATAGGCTTGAAGAGCAGGGCATGCTTTGTCCTGCTTCTGTCATATATTCCTAGTGGCTGGCACAGTTATCCTGGTATTTATGGAAGCTGCATCTCCCTACAGTGGGCAATTTCAATTAAAAAAAAATGTATTGAATACATACTTTGTGCCAGACATATTGCTAACTCCCAGGGATAACATAATGAGCAAGAGTCATGATCCATACCCTCAGAGAAGGTTCTGTTCCTCTCTAAACTTACCTGTCATTGATTTTTGCCAAGATCTCTCTGCTCCAGACACACATTTATTTCACTTGTTTCTTGAACATATTCCATCTATACCCATTGTAATACTTTTGATCAAAATGTCAACCTTTCAGATATTTTCTTCTTTTTTCTTTCCTATCTTTCAAAGGTTGAGGTTGAATTCCCCATTGTGGAAAATTTCTAGGCATCCCCAGAACTAATTCTTCTGTAGTTACAGATTTTAACAGGCACGTGATATCCTGGCTTAAGACCACACTTCCCAGCCTCTCTTGAAGTTGGTTGTGCACATGTCCTTCGTCCCTGCCAGTGAGCAGGAGAGATGGCTGCAACTTCTGTATCACGTACAATTGTTTGCTCTCCAGTTCAGATTATTTGCCTTTTACCTTGACCAGAAATGTGAATAATTATGATGAGAACCCAGCTTCAACCAGGCAGGTGAAAACAAGTCCCAAGAGAAAACAGAAAACCAAGATAAAGTTAGCACTTGGTTATCCTCTAGACTTGTCTGCTAGTCTTCTGGACTCTCTGGCGAGATAAAAATAAACTTCTATTTTATTCAGGACCTTGTATGTTAGAGTCCCTCTGTTTTGGTAGCTAAGTCTGTACCCTAAGCAATACATACATTTCCATAAAGTTTTGAACTGGAAGTGATCAATTTTAAACCCCTTGTGGTAGGTAGAATGTTCTTTCTGCCATCTAAGATGTCCATACCCTAATCTTTAGAACCTATGAATATGTTATATTACAAGGGAAAAGGGACTTTTCAAATGCAATTAAGTTATGGACTTTAAAATAGGGAGATTTACTTGGGTTATTTGGGTGTGCACAACCTAATCTCACAAATTCTTGAAAGCCAAGAATTTACTCTTGTATGGAAGCAGGGGAGATGTGGCAAAAGGGAAAGTCAGAAGATTCCCTAGTGGGACGGACTCAATGTGCCGTGGCTCATTGAAGCTGGAGGGGCCAAAGTGACTAGGAATGCAAGCTTAAAGCGGCTGTGTGCAAGAGGCTCCAGGCCGTAACAGGAATTCAGCCCTATAATCACAAGGAACTGAATTCTGCCAAGAACTTGGATGAAGCCTAAGTCTGCCAATACCTCCATTTCAGCCTTGTGAGCAGAGGAACTAGCTGAACCTACCTGGGCTCATTTCAGATATCCAACCTACAGAACTGTGAGACACTACATTTGTGTTGCTTTAAGCTGCTAAATGTGGGGTCATCTGTTATGATGTTGTATGAGTTCTTAAGTCTTCCTTAAGATATGACTACAACCTTAGTGACAACAGAAATTTAAATTGCATTAGGATTGCATTTAGGGTCCAGGACAAACTCTTGTTCTCAAGATCCTTAATTTAATCACATTCTTTACCATGTAAGGCAATATTAATAGGTTCTGCGTATTAGGAATTGAGTATGTCTTTGTGCAGTAAGATTTTTAGCTTACCACCAGCAGCAACAGGTATCTAATACATTGCTCATTTTACAGACTGAAAAACAATGACCAAACATGTTATATGGCTTGTACACTGTCACATGGCTTGCTAGGGAAAGAGAAAAATGTGGCATGAGTTGGACTACTGTCTCGATCACCTATTCTGTGCAAATATTTAGCCGTTTCTTTATCCATAAAATAAAGATAATAACATCTATATTTTGAGATTGTGGTAGGTTAAATGTGATACAACGAAGTCCTGTGGCGTGTACTTAGCATATGGCAGAGGCTCAGCAAATGTCTACTATCACTATCGTCATTATCCTCATTCCATATGATGTCAGGTAGCAAGTTTTTTGCAAATTCCTGTTCCTCTGATCGTTAGAACTTACTATCCATTCCATATAGCATATGTATTATGAATTAATTTGTTTACACAACTTTAGATGTAGGCAAGTTGTGAGACCCGTGAGCCAGGATTTGGGCCTTATTTTGGTTCCAGCTTTCTCTGGTTGGTAAACATTTAGGCAATATTTGCGAATCATATTTATTTAACACAAATCAATTTTGATTGACTTGGGGGACAGTCTCAATGTATCACATTTAATTAGAAACTGATTCAGTTGCAAATATATTAAAGGACAAGGCAGATTTAAGGGGGAAAAACTGAGGGTTTACAGGAAGACCTTCCCCAAATGTCTTTTGCTTATGTATCTCTCCAGAAGTTCTTATCTCATGTCAACTGCTCCTTTATTTTTTTTCTCTTTCTCTTCCCCAAACTTTAGCTCGTCCCATCCCAATTCCTCCATCTCTTTCTTCTCTTTCACTGATCTTTTCTATTCTAGGAGCTCCACAGCCTTTATATCACATGAGTCAATTTAGAATCTCTTGGATTTTCCAAATATGTCACGATCAGCCCATCAGTGGGCTGAGCAAAGCAAATGAATAATTCTTTAGAAGATGATAAGTCAAAATTGCTACTTCTGTTTTCCTGTATTGCTCCCATCACAGTCTCATGTCTTAAAAAAAATAGGTGAGGAAGAGTGACTCAGGATATCAGTATTGGCATGTGGATTATTGAACTGCAAACACAATCTTAATAGAGTTTGTGAGAGGATGTTTCGTTCTGGCCTTAAGCAAGCACACTTCTGGTCGGTCTTCCCTGAAATCCCACAATGTGTAGGACATGTGGTAAGTCCACCAGAATCCCATAGAGCCGGAATATTGGAATAAACATATGTAAAATATTTTTCATGTTAAAAAAAAAGTACACAATCAGTTAAAAACTATTTTTCAGGTAATTGTGGAACCTCATGTGCGGTTTTATGAACCGTGAAAGAAGTGAGGGTACGTTAGACAGAATAATAATCTCCTAAAGAGCCCTACTTCTTAATCCTTAGAACCTGTGAATGCATGTCCAAGGTGGACTAAGATTGCTCATCAAAGTAAGGTTGCTAATAGGCAGGTAAGGAGAGCACCCTGATAATGTAGGGGGACAGTGCAATCAGTAGGGTCTTCAGAGGTAGAAGAAAGAGAAGAGAGTCAGAAGGAGATGTAAATACAGAAGAGTGGTCAGAGTAATTCAATGTGTTTTGCTTTAAAGATGGAGGAAGGGGCTCTGAGCCAAAGAATGCGGGTAGACTCTAGAAGCCAGAAAAGACAGGGAAATAAATTTGCCCCTAGAGATTCCAGAAAGAAATGCATCTTAGACAGCACTTTGATTTTAGCCTGGTGAGACCTGTGTCTGACTTCTAGTGAACAGAACTCTAAGATAACAACAATATGGGCTAATTTTTTTTATGATAATCATAGAAACCTAATACAGAGGACTTAGTGTAAATTATATTATTTAACTTGAGCATCCTAATGTGCTGTTTCATTTATGGATATCCTATCTTTATATAATCTTCTTTCTCATGCTGACTACTTTCCCTCAATTATCCATTTTTCTATGTATGACATAGTAGATCAACATCAAATTCTTTTTTTTTTAAAGAAAAGATGACAATTTATGGTTACAATAAGATATAGAATCAGTTAAAAATCATCTTTGAGATATAGTCTTAACTCTTTTTCAACTGGAAATGGAAACAGAGAATCCGACACATCTGAGGTTCTACAGCAGGAGACCTTGACCAATAATGTACCTACTGTATCTCCCTGAAACAGTATCTGTCATTAGGATTGCATCTCTAAGGGTTAGACAGAAAGCTTTCTTGATAAAATGGTGAGCCTTTGGGGGCTCTTTTCTGATCCCTAGAGGGGTCTGACTAACTCTAAATGCCAGCCTACGTTTCTCCTTGTGTGTCACCTTCCATCAACAGCACTAGATCATGGGGTATCGTAATTTCAAATCTTTTACTCTTAGATTTGAACTTCAGTTTTCTCCAAAATAGCAAAATAATGGAGAGGGAGGAAAGCATGTTTGTTTTTTTTGCTAAACTTTTTTACCTATCAATCTTATTTAGTAAAATAATCATCAACTTCACTATTCTGGAGCATGGTAACCAACAATAAATCCACAGTGGTTTCTATTGAAGGAATAGACTCGTTGGAGACAACTGGCTGAGAAATTATTATTTGTCATCACAACTGGTAATCTAGTAAGTAAAATGTTTTTCTGAGTTCTGTGAGCCAATCGATCAGTCCCAAGGAGGAGACTGTTGGAAACTCTGATCCACAGCTGGTTGTTCAGAAGCTCAGGTGATGACCTAGTTTTTTGACTGGCATCTGAAGTAGGGGGAGGGACAGTACTGTAGGACCGAACCCTTAACCTGAGGTATCCGATGCTATCTCTGAGTAGATAGTGTCTGAATTGAGTCAAATTCTCGGACACCTCACTGGTGTTTAAGAATTCCTTGGTGGTGTGGGGGAAAAAAACCCTCCACACATTTGGTGACCAGAAATGAAGTGTTTCGTGTGAGTGCTAAAGGCAACTCACATGGAAGAAAAACATAGTAGGGAAGAGCTGGACTTTCTCCTGAAACAGAAGGTAGAAGCTTTTTCCATTACATATCCCTTCTCCACTATCTCCTCTCTCTCAACTGGCCTCTGGTCCTTTGTTTTTCCTCCAAAAGACAACGTATAAGGCCCTTTGTGATAGATCCGCCGTTATTTCTATTCATTCACAATCTGCCACTGTCTCAAGTGCATCAAGGATTTCTGCCCTGCCTTTCTTCCATGGCAGTTTTTTCAAACGTTCTCTTCTTTCCTCTGGGAGACCCAAAGTCATCCTCATTCTCCACCCACTGTTTTGACATTCTCACCTCTTCCTGGCAAATTCTTATTTGTTCTCCAAATCTTGGTTCTTCCAATACTGTCTTTGCCCCTTCTCCCTGCCCCAGATTCTCTCTATACATTCTGTATTAACAGTTTTACCTATTTGCTCACCTATTCTATTAAACCGTCATCATTTGTTTACCCGCTGGGGCCTTTTACAGACCATGAGTAACTTGACAGGTTGGTTGCTGTAAGTCCATCTTTTTTTTTTTTATCACCAAAGCTTAAAATATACCTTCACATATAGTAGATGTTAAATAAATATTGAATTAGAAGATAACCAGGTAAAACAAAACTTGACATAATATTTTTACATTTCGCTAATTATAGACTTAATCCAGGTTGTTAACAACTGTCAATCCGTTGAAAAAAGAAAATCAGGATCAAGCCTATTAACAACCACGTACTTATCTTCTTCTAGAATTTCAAAGTTCTTTTAAAGAAGAATTAGCAGTTCTTTAACACATCGGCACTATAATCCTCTTTCCAGAACGCCAGAGGTCACCTGGAAATTGAATGGCTGAGCAAGGATTAAAAAGTAAGAATAGGGGGACTTTGGTTAAGTTAACTGGATCACTGCTTCCATGTCCTTGTTAAATGTGCTTTCTGGGCCATGACAAGAAAGTATCGTGGAAGGTCATGGGTTGAAGAGGCTAAGGGGGAGAGATGTATTGACTGATAGACATCAGTTCATTTTCTACTAGTCTTTCTCTTCTTCCGACTGTCCTGCTTATAATCTTCAACCTGATAATCTTCATTAGTGATAAATGAGTCACATGTCCCTAGATTTTGCGATGATTATTTTTGTTCCATAGTTGCCCTACTCAGATCTCTAAACACTGGCAATCCCCACGTAAATGTAAAATCCCCAGGGTGTTTAAAAAGAGTGGAGAGAACTTTAAATTTTCTTGAAGAATAAAAGATGATGTGAAATATCTATTTTCTTTATCGGAATTAACCATTTGCCTCTGCCAAAAGAGATGTTTACCTACCGCCATAAATTTCCCCTCCATTTGTAGACTGAAATCTCCCATAAAAGCCACCAAAATCATTTCCATAGTTTATTGACTTATCATGGTGGACTTAGGGAAAGTGATGGCACATTGTATAGATAATAACTTAGGTTTATATCTTGGGGAATCTCAGTAGACTTCAGTCAAGGAAGAGAACTGAACTATAGGCCTGAGTACTTTATACAATATACTCTACTAGTAATCTGAGCAGTATAGTAAACCATCTTATCATATTCTGAGAAGAGAATTAATACTTACTAGGCACTGACTATGTACCAGGCACTATGCTTGGAACTTTGTACTTTATATACATATAAGATGGATATTAAAATGTATATAATGTTTTTCAAAAACTTTACTTATAAGTCAGGTATTATTAAGTCCATAGAGCAGATGGAAGAACTGAAACTAAAAGATATCAAGTCATTTACTTTAGGTCTTCTATCTAGTAATTATGGGGATAGAATTCAAGTATTTTTTAATCTCACAAAATTTTGTCAAGATCTTTACCACCATCAAAATGGGAAATCTTGCAAGAAATAGAAAGACAGTAAAAATATACAGAGAATTGAAAGCAGTACTGAAATTTTAAAAAATGAACATTGAGAAAAATTGAGCCATTTTTCTAAACATAGAACAGAACAAAATTATGGGATTGCGGGTGGAAGTGGGGGAAATGTGAAGAAGAGGAAGAGGAAGGAGAAAGTTGGAGGAACAAGAATGGTCCCATGATGGAAAATTTTATGAATTCAAGTATAGAGGGGATTACCAATGCTGAATTTTTTGAAATGTACTTTTTGATTTCAAGAACAAAAAGGAGAAACATGCATCTCCCACTTGAAATTAAACAACAAAACATAAGCAGTAAAATCAACTGATGCTTTCACACCCTCCTTTTCCTCATTATACTTTATAAAGCAAAACAGGATTTTTATGTGAACGATTTAAGTATATCCAGTTCCGTGGTGGTTATTATATCGAATGTCCTTCATCCTACTTCCTTATCGTTGGGTCCACAGCTCCCGAGTCCAGATTCTTAAGGGTTCCTTGCATGACTTGAACTTCCATGTGCTTGCCTCAAGATCAGTGTTACCAAGTTCAGTTTCACAAATAGTTTAATAGAATATTAACAAAAACAGTGAAGCTGTGATTATTTGTGCTTGGAAAACGTGAGGTTCAGAGAAAAAAACAGTTTTTAATTTGTTTTCTTTGATTATTGAATGATAGATCTTCTCAGAGCCCATTCTATAACTTCACATACAGGACTTCTCAGATATCTTTGACCCTAGTTTCTTCTTTTAGAGGAAAAGCTTATGAGACCAGTGTTTTCGGAAACAAACATCAGGAACTTTATTGGTCAAGATTCCACAATACACAGACCTGGAAATATCAGTCAACCTTCAAATCTTGCCTGGTACCTCCTGGAGCCTCTCTCCCACGCTTCTTTTTAGGGTTGAAGGCCACTAAAGAGTAAAGTATGCAGCAGTGTTCCTTCTCAGACATCTATAAGTTTCCTTCATTTATTCTCCAAGGATCCAAAAGTCCAGAAATATGAAAAGTCACGTTTCTTTTGCGGAAGTTTGAGAACTCCTCTTTTAGAGTCAATGAGATGCAATAAAAAGACTTTTACTTGGAAAAGTAAACATCGGTTGATGTTATGGTGACATCAGCTTGTTACTTAATCTTTCTGAGGCTCAGTTTCCCTTTCTGTAAAGACAAAACTATATCTATGACTTAGAGGTGTAATAAGAATCTGTGATGTAGTGGATTCTTTCTTAGTATACCTTGACA
The DNA here is from genome assembly GCA_003508835.1 of Eonycteris spelaea. Classification (NCBI taxonomy): domain Eukaryota; kingdom Metazoa; phylum Chordata; class Mammalia; order Chiroptera; family Pteropodidae; genus Eonycteris; species Eonycteris spelaea. The sequence goes on from PUFA01000077.1 coordinate 4,714,630, forward strand.
CTGCAGTGTCAGTAAAGATGCAGTGCCCTTCTCTTAACTGCTCAGTCTCCTGAGTATCTTAGGGTGTTATGTCTTACTGAACTGGTCATCTATGAATCTAGATCACACCTGAAACACAGATTCCCCACTGACTTATGTCTCCCTTTTTAAATAGCACCTTACCAATTTGTGGGTGAAAAAAGTCCAACTGGACATTAAAAACTAAATGATGAATTCAGACATTCTAAACAAAGTCTTTGTTCCCAAGGAACTCAGAGTTGAAAATCACTTGATAAATTCACAGGTAAATAATATGAATAGCAGAGGGCAGTTCATGAGACTCAAAGAAAAGAGTAGAAATAAAAAAGAAAGGGCTATGAAATTTCAGTGGAGGGAGAAAATTAGGGGTGAGAACTTGTGTTGTAAATTTTTTAAAAAGTAGGATCTTCTCGTGGAATCTGCAAAGCTATTGAGTTTGGGGGGTGACGATTGAGATGATTTTAAGCTGACTTCAGTAGGTATATTTTGGGTATGCATTCTTGCCATAGTGAACTTCTGGGTGGTCTGGTTATAAGTTCTAAGCATGAACACTGTCATAGATGACAGCTAGAGAGAGGAGGCTGTGGGGGACAGGGCAGAGAAATAATAGCATGCCTGGGATACCCCTAAGATTATAACTATATGCCAGCTCCCCTACCAGGAAAGAGGGAAGAGTGACCTCAAAGGTCCTAACTACTCCTTCCATGTCAGCTGTTTTTCTTCTTTCTGTGGTATCCCAAATGTGGGATACATAAGAAAAGAGTTTGGCTCAAGCCAGCAACTTGGACATTTACTAGATTTAGTTTAAAATATAGAAACAAAACAAAACTTTGGAAAAAAAAAATAAAAGACTCAAAACAATAAAGTTTTAGAAGTCTCCTCAAAAAAATAAGTCACGCTAATTTAATATAATAATATTACGCTTTTCGAGTTAAGAGCCATAACATATGGCGGTGAGAACTTCATGCCAAAGAAAACTATGAAAAGCCCTGCCATTCACCAAGTCATCACTAGAGGGGGCGGTTGCATGCAGTTAGGGTTCAGTTCCTGGGCAAGTAGTTCGCCCTTTTCCGGTACAGACTTCCCATCTCCACTGGAAGGTCACAGCTTTTTGTTGCCATGGGAATCCCTAAACAAAGAATAAATATGTCGACAATAGCCACAGACAATTTTATTTTTCATCCTTTTTTAATGCATGGCAGTCTCACAGCACTCCATCTGCAGCCTGATGCTGCTCACTCGTCTGTCAAGTCTGGACAGCACAAGCCATCCATTACTGCTGCATGGCGTCACAGCACGGAGCTCTGGTCACACACTGTGGGGCATTGTAAAGGTCCCTGCTCCGTGGAAAGGGGGAAAAAAAAAAGACAACTTTTTTTTCTCCCCCTCTTCCTAGCTTGCTCTGCTTCCAAGTGCAGCTGAATCTTCAAATGTGAATAACTCCTGAGCCTGTCTGTATCGGGCTAGTAGGCACTCACAGCGATTAAGCATGGAGGAAGGCAGATAATGTGGTGCAAAGAAGAACTGAAAAAGAGGCATTCAGTTCATTCTTTGCTCCTCAAAAGTAAATATTTGAGGTGCTGTAATATAGTTAAAATAATGTGACTTAACTAAAACATACTCCTTTAAATGGAGTCTGCGATAGAATTAAAGCTAACTGTCCATGCCTGTGCCATAACTTGAGCATGTATCAAGACAGTCCAGTGTGTAGGAGATAGTGCTAAGCCATTAAGGAGAGCCCTAGACAGTGATGTAAACTGAACAGGGAATGCGGCAGTATTCCCAGGAGCAAGTTGCCTTATTATCTCTGCCTTGATTTCTGGAGTTGTATTCATTTACTATGTACCTGCTAGGTATATAGTATTAGTCAAGATGCCCCTACATTTAAGTTGCTTCCAGTCAAGGGAACTCTTACCCTTGGAGAGCTGGACTGGATCTGAGGAAAACTAAGGTTGCTATGGCAATTACACAGATTCCTAACTTGCAATTAGATCCCTCCTTTCTACCAGGTCTCTTTTCTTCCAAAATGAAGGAAGAGGTCCAGCACAGAGATGAGGAATAGGGCTTTAGACCTGGATCCTCGAGGCCAGGAACCAAGTCAGCCATCTCACAGAAGTACCCTGTGTGGGTGTGCCCACCTGTGGTACAGAATATTTGTGCTTCAATAAATTTGTGCTCACTAAATGAAAATATAAATAAATGGGTGGATGGATAGAGCAATAAAATAGGTGAAGCACCTTGAGGATTCGTGGTTGATATATTTAAGATGGAAAAATATTGATACTCATTGTTTCATAGAATACAAATCTGGATTTAAAAAAAAAAGCCATTTGACATTCATCCTTTAATTTTAGCTTTATCTCCCAAGTTTTATCTTTCAATTAGCTTAAATTTCTTTTATTACTCTAAACATGAGAATGTTTAAATCATAGCAGAATTAGACCTCATTTTACCACTTTAGAGTAGTAAAACTTCATGTATAAATTATTAGGAAGGAGAAAGGAAATTAAATAATTGGGGCATTCCAAATGCCATTCTCCTAGAGAATTGCTGGCTTTTCCTTGAAACTTCCATTGACAGTTCAGATTCCAGGCACATGGGAAATTCCCATCTGGGTTGGAGAGTTCCAAAAAAAAAAAAAAAATGTGTCCCAGAATTCTTCAAGTCCACAGAGCTGAGAAGGGTGGAGTGATCTCTGGATTGTGAGCCATTATCATGCAGCCATGATACTATAATGCTGCTGTGACGCTGTTGGTCAGTGTTGGCTTCTTCCCCAAAGGCCCTCAGGATGTCTGCTTAACTGGAAACACACTGCAGTTACAGACAAGAGGGGTGACCTTTCTCCAAAAATGATTCTTGTTCTGTGATTCATCATGTGAGTCATTTGGTTAATAACTTCCTTTCTGTCCCAGACACCCCCTGGATAATTTGGATCTCCTCTGACTTGGGGAGGCATCCTGGGGTCAGTTGTTAAGGCTGCTGGTTTGAGATTACCCGTCGGCGAGGTGCCGACAATGGAGACATGCTGCAGCTCATCATACTGCAGAAGAACTTGTGCTAAGAAATCAGACCTTGGCATCAGGAGGTTGCCTGTGTTACAGACAATTTCAAAATATTCATAGAAGAATGTCATGCTACTAGATTGCTAAAATTCAACATATGTGATTATTCAGAGTAGAAAAATTTGTTCATTCATTTATATGTGTTCCCAACATCAACTCTACCCCTTCCTTATTAAGTCATAACCATAAGATTGGGGTAGAATGAACTCACCACCAGTTCTGGGGGCGGGTCTTAAGTGCATAAGTTAATCCTTTCTTCCTTGGTGCAATGCTCTAGTTAGAAATGGACAAGTAACCAGGTTTATGTTAACTAGGACACGGCATTTTTCCTTCTTCTAGGAAACCAAGTCATTCTCATCATGGTGAAGATAATCAGTGTTCCATGAGTTGAGGAAAGATACTACTTTTTTCTGGATACAGAAAATCATGTATGTAGCTCTGGAAACTATGGATAGCCATGCTGTATCTACTGTGGGAGCTCAGCCTTAGGATGAGTTCACAGGAGGAAAAGGGATCTGGAAAGAAAATAGTATGTCAACAAACTCCTGAATGAGACCAAAGACCATTCTTCTGCCTTACTCTTTTTGTATAAGCTGAAATATTTTCTTCATTATTTAAGCCAGTTTGAGTTAGGTTTTCTGTTAGTACTTTCAGAAAGAATACATATGAATGCTTGAGAATGTGCTCAAGAATGCTTAATGAATTGATCATTCAGTCATTATTCTATAAATATTCTCTGGCTCTCTAGGATGTGCAAGGCATGAAGATAGAAATAGTCCTTTCCCTTCAGAAGGGAAGAATATACTGGAAAGGCATATAATGGAAAGTATATAACATGGTAAATGTTAATGCAGGCAAATATATACACGGTACAGTGGGAGCAGGAAGAAAAAAACCCTAAAATATACCTTGATGGAGGCAGGCGGGGGAGCTTTATGGAACAGATGGCACTTGAGATAACTAGTAGAGTAAGATCTGGAAATGAGGTGGGTGAGGGCAACCCAGGAAGAGGGAAACACACCTACAGTGAAATTGAGACACAAGAAGACATGGCTTGTTTGGATTAGGTGCAGCATAAAAAAGCAAGATGGGGAATGGCTACAGATGAGCCAAGAGAAATGGTCAGGGCTAGATGTTAAGGAGCCTTTCATTTAAATAGGGAGGTATTCTTTTTATTCTTGTAAAAGAGGCCAAAAACAATTTTGACCTGAGTTTCCATTTTGATACCACATTATTTTATGAGTTCTTAGCCTCTGTGTGATAGTAGAAAATAGTAAAAGATTGTGGTAGAGAATATGGGCTCTAAAATAAAACTTTCTGGTCTTAAATCCTGCTTAGGCTGACTGCAGTTCCTCAGTTTCCTCATCTGAAAAATGGATGCAATGGAAACGTTGTGGGGTTTAAAGAAGAACTTCATACAGTGGCAGACACATGGTATACTTATATCATGTTTTTAATCCCAATTTCCCCTTGCTGATTTCATTCCTTACAATATTATGAATATGTTCCTTTTGGTATGATGAACAAAGTAAGGTATGGAACTGTTGTATTATTATTATACAGTGTATAGTCTCAACCTCCAGACTTTGTTTTAAATGTTGGTCATCCATTGTTTCATGCAGTTTAGTGAACTCTTTGTCCAGGTTGTTTATTTGCAGTTCATCTATTTTTGTGGTTTTTGAGCAATGTGCACATAACCAAATGGCAGGATAGCCCATTTAAAGGTAAATATACTAAACCCTCTCTCCTCAAATAAAGCATCTCCATACATTACAGTTAAAGAAGATAAAGTTATAGTGATAAGTATGCAATAGAAGGTCCATGATCACTCATGATAGTTCTGTGAAGTAAGAAAGTGGGTTGTCTATGTCAGGTTTTGCCTAAATGGAAAAGAATAACCCTGATATAGGTGTTTGCCAGACACAGTTAATATTCAGCTGGTGTTTACACCAGTATGGCCACACTTGTTTATCGTTAGGGTCTTTTCTGATTGGTCATGTCATCTGATTAACCAAGAGTTGAACCATAGTACCTATTAAGTGTTTTGAATATCATCCTTACATGTAAGGTTCCTATCCTACAAACCGAAATGTCAGCGATAAGAAAGATAATATCGATAGGTAAAAGAAGGGGTCTGAGTCAGTACTAGCTATCTAGGAGTTGAGTTCAGAGGAATGAAAATCACCAGATCCCAGACGAAGGGCATAGAAGAAGGACTGGGGTAACAGCAATGCAGTACGATGGGGAATGGGCCATAGCAAAGAACAAGAAAGACCTAGGTTTGCCTGCCTTCTCTTCTTTCTCACCACGTGAATTTTTGCAAGTCATTTAACTTTCCTGAGTTTCAGCTTGGATAGAGAATGCAGACAATGATTCTTACCACAAAAAATTGCTGGAGAAATGAAAAGAGATCATCATCAAGGATAGCATCTGACCTACAGCGTGAATGTAAATGGAATCTGTAATTGTTATTGGTTATGACTGGCATTACTGGGAAGATCACTCACTTTCTATATTATGACTCATTCAGATAAGGATGATGGATAGCTACTAAAATTTACCTGCTTCTCCACAACTAGAGAAGTTTTAAAGAATTTCAGAATAGCTCATTCCACCTTAGGTATACTACTTTATTCAGAGAAATATATCACAATTTCAACAAATTGTTGGGATTACATTTTGCTCAGATAGAAGCAACACTAATTCCGGTACATTTCATTTTACTCTATTATTACACCCCTAGACCTGACTCAGCTTCTTGTACATAATAAATGCTCAGCGAATACATAAATACATGGGTAGCCTATAATTGATGATTAGAACAGTTACTTATAAGATGTAACTGTTCTTTTCTTTGGATGGTTTACCCTCATTTTAACTTCTTCACTCTTGTAATTTTCTCATCCAGTTCTGTTTTGTAATATGATTATTTTGTTCTTGTCTTGTATCCCTTACAGAGTTAAAATCACCTTGTAATCAGACCATATGTCTTACTTTCTCTTTTCTAAAGATCCTTGTAGAGAATCGATTCTCAACAAATATCTTCTAGATATTGAGTTAACCTATAAAATATTATATTAAGTTTTAAAATGACTTGTCCTTCAATAACATCTTTGTATTTGAGACATGTCACCTGGTCTCAATTTCAGTGACTCTCTAGTGGATCAAAGGTGCTTTGCCTCTTGGACTGACATGCGCACTGAGAGAGATGCAAGTCTTATAGCCATATAGCTCATTCTTCTGATCATGATAGTTATCTATTATGAATCATTCTAGCCTTGTCTGCACCGCATTGCCTGTCCACATCAGCAATTGTGATGGTCATCATGGCTTACAGGACAGAGCCTAGCCCAGCATTTGTCTCCGATGAATTGTCCCCTCTGAGTCATACAGCGCATCTTGTGTGCTTCCCTTTGCATTAATGGAGTCTTCCTCCGGAGGGCCAGCTATCGTGAAATATATAGTAAAGGCAAAGAGCATACATAAATGTAGGGCTGCCAGAAGTATGAAAGACAGCACCTCACTTGAAAATGAAATCCGGAATTACATCTAAGATTCTTGTTCTTGACCTTTCTCCTTCCTGGTTGTTGACCTTGTTCTTGACCTTCCTCCTTCTTAGTATGTCCATTTGACAAAGCACATTCACTGAGATGTGATGAATGGAGAGGGTTCTACACCCTAACAGAAGAATCTTGTGAGTCACTGACATTTAGTTTACAACAGAATCCAGTTGCCCAGTCATTAGTTAATATAAAGTCTCACCAAAAAAGATGGGCTAAGCCAAATGAACGTGACCTCATGTCACTGCTTGCTGACTCTGTTTTCCACATCTCTGCTTTTTGACTTTGCTTTCTCAGATAGTACTTCTGTCAGTTTCTTTTCTTCTCAAAATATATCCTCTGTTTCTTACTATGTTTTGATAAGAGAGTATCCATCTTGTAAGTCTTGCAAGCTGATGAAGGTACTTTCTACCACTTTTATGCATTCTCTCGGCTGATCGTGGAGTTCCCACTATGCAACTTCTTCGAAAGAGAATTGGATCAATAACTCTAAACAAGTTGTGGAGAAAGGAGTTTCATACTGCCATTTAATGGTTAAGAAAATCGGTAGGTAAATTATTCATTCTAACCGGATTCCAAGAAACTTGGGTACTTTTAAAAATTCTTCTTTTCATCTAGAAACAGTATGTTTTCAGTTAAACTGAGTTATACACAGGAAAATCTAACTTTAAAAGACATAAACCAAGAACGATCATGATGCTTAATAGATTATGTGTAGTTTTACATGTTTTATTGAAATGAAAATTCATCATCTTTCTTTCTATAACCTTATCTTGCTTTTCTCATCCCCATATCTATTCCCACAAGTAAAACACATTGTTATTGTAAAGTACATTTTATGGTGTAAGGAGAAACAGGACAATCAGCAAAAAACTAACAGGATATTATAATTTTGAATAATATATAACCATTTCTGTCGACATTGCCATTGGTTTTGAACCCTGAGTTAATAGGTAGGAGATTTCAGGCTGTAATACTTACTAACCAACAATTTATCATAAACAGGAAGACCAGCTCAAGAAAGCTGTGCCTTTAATAGTATAAATTCTTCAGCATGTTTTATTTTTATATGGAGTAAATATTTTTCTTAATGCATAACGAGGTTCTGAGGTATAGGACAGGACATGATAAGATAACGGAGAGTTGAATAATATGTTTAAATAATGTGTTTCATTGTAGACCAGATGGTAAAATACATCATTTTCTACTATGGCAGAAAGCATAGGAGTTGGTGTGCTTACTGTAATACTTGAACTATGTTTAGAACAAGTCAAATAATTTTGGTGGAAAAGATAATTGACACTGTCTGATAATGGATTCCATTGAAAAAGACTCTGAGACAAAGAGTTTTATGTAAAAGTTTATTAGGGAGTGGTCTTAATAGATACACAAGTAAAGAAGTGAGTAGTAAGAGAATGTAGGAAACTGACCCACAATGCCATTGAACCTGAGACCTCAGCCGAACCTATGGTGAGATCTGTAGCTGGGACGACCCTTTAGATTAGCTCAAATTAAAGCAAATTGGCAAAGCTAAGTTTCCCCCCTTTAGCCAGTAATTTGCTTCTTGCAAAGCTCTGGGAAGGTTTATAAACTTAAAAGATGTAATTCACTGAGTTCGAGAGCAGTTTCTAAAAAGCATCATGACTTTGAGTGATTGTAACCAATTTTACTACCTAGGATGGAGGACTGATACATTGGCCTTGAGGAAAGGATTCGAAGTGGCTCTTGGAGTTTGGTACCCAGACACATAACATCAGCCTCCCTGGAAACTTGTTAGGAATGCAGATCCTCAAGACCTCACCGTATTTACCAAATCAGAAATTCTGAGGGCAGGACAGAACAATATGACTTAACAAGTTCCCCAGATGATTCTCACACAAATTGAAGTTTGAGAACCACTGCATCAGTGTCTGTTACAGGCATTCAACAAGACAGCATCAACAAAAATATTTTGTTATCAGAAAATACTTTTTTGTGCTTAGACCTTTTCTTTGATAGTAATGCACTATTTTCTGCTTCTGATTATTTGTATTATTTCACAGACTAGAAAATCAGACATGATTTAAAGCTTCGGTCAGTTTGGTTATGATGCGGGCTGTCACAATAGCCCACTGTCAGAAAAACATGGACTTCTAGTCTCTATCATGTTATGGAAGCCTAGTTGAAGTAAATAGCTAAGAGGAGTGAGTGAAAGACAGAGATACAGACATCATCTGTGTCCTTTCTTGGATGGATTGTGAATGTTCAACACTGGGAAAACTAACCTGCATTGGGATGAATTTAGATAGGTACCAAATGGCTGCTGTTTTGCTTTTGAGAAGAAAACAAATAGAGTCTCCCTGCGCTTATAGAAAAACTTACACAAACATTGATTGGTCATGAAGATAAAACCAATAGCCAAGAAAACAAATCCTGCCAAATGGTAAATGATATGGTATTTACAAAGTGTGGATTCTCTATAGACCATGGAAATCAGAACATATTTTTAAAATAAAGAAAACAGGAAACTAAAGATATCAGAATGCCCAGCTTTTTTGAAAGTTATCAGACTTGGCAGGCCCTTACATACTGTTTCAGTTTATCCATTGGGGATTGTTGCTATCTGCTGTTAAGGACTGTTAGGAAAAAATAGACCCAAGGGACAAAGGCTCTATTCAGCCTCTCCCTTCCACTTGATCACCAGTCTGCATTGTTTACCTTATTCATCTTCTCTAGAATGGCGCATGTCTCAGTATACTCAAAAACTAAGGACTTAACCCTCTCTTCTTTCCAAATAGCATTTGGACTTCATTTACTTTTCCAGCTACTACTTAGTTATTGGCTGGGCTGTCGCAGCTTCCAAAAACCTTACTTTTTACTGTGTGAGTGGGAGGCTTAGATAACTGGGAATTCTTAATTAAATGCAGTCTATATTTCAAATGAATCCTCCATGGTGCACTCATTTTTAATAGCATCTTAAGCTTTTTTAACTCTAGGACAACTGGTTTTGAATTTACTAACAGGCAGATTCATCATGGAGACGCATTAATCTTGGAAGCCCTAAGAGGCTCTCAGAGGTGGCTCTTCACATCTGTTATTGTATTTTGCAGCTTGGTTTCCCAATCAGTTGGGGCAAATGAAAACATTCTCTCTGCATGGAGCCTGTGCTATAAACTTCAATCTAAAGAGCTACTCAGCTCATTTCACAAAAGTTCCCCTGAAATACTAAATTCTGGAATCCTCTACTATGGAGAAAATTAATAACATCCCCAAGGCAGTTTTTCCTCACCAAGACTTTTAAATAAAAAATTGACCTTTAAATACATTTGAATGGCTTCCTAAATGGCAGGATGTTCATACTTCTCTTGAAGAGACACTGTTTGGGTATCTGCTCATATGGTAGCTCATATTTAATTAGCTGAAAGGAAACTACCCTTTTGTTATCGCTCATACAAACAGAATGATGATAATAAATTATTCCAGAGTTATCATTAGCTAACATTTATCCAGTGACAGCAATGAGCTGGCTATTCCAAGAAACTCTAAATGATAGCCCTATTCATTTTTTTTTATAAAGTAAAAGCAATCTAAATTAAATAATAAAGAAACATGCTAATTTGATTTTGGTGCCTTAACAAATTCTTAGATGAAAGTTTAATACAGCTTGCATAAAAAATTTGAATAGAGATTCATTAAATGCCCTTATTAAAAAGTACAAATAGTTTTTTGTTTGTTGTTTTTGTTGTTAAGAGGATGCCATGCATGAGAAATGTACACTGGAATTTTTCCTACTTTCTGTGAGGCAGCCTAGTTTAGACGTTACAAGCAAAGACTCATCTGTGTCTCTTCTTGTACGGGATTGTGAGGCCACACCAGTTACTGGCTGTGTGACCTTGGGAGAGTTACTTAATCTCTCTGTATTATCGTCTATTCTTCCAAAAAATGGGGTATAAAAAAAAATACCTCATGAGTTGTGAAAATTAAATAAATTAGATTATATGAAGGAGTTAGATCAGTGCCTGACACATTGTATCATATAATTGTTAAGTTTTATTATTTAATGGCTCTTATTATCTACTATAGATATATAATAGCCTTCTCTATAAGAAAGTTATCAACATATGATTGAATTCTGGCAAATGCAGCATGAGAGAAAATTATATATCATTTACGGTTTGTAGTACTTAAAGGGCCAGTTTGTTTTCTTGATTCTTTTCCCATCATGGAAGCTGTGTATTATGATGGTTCTGTCGAAAAGCTAACTCTCTACCTATCACCAACATACCTATCCATAAGACAAAGCTGAGTTTACTGCTTATCCTCATGAACAAGACCACCTTACAATCACCATCCCATAGTTCAGGATTGGTGGAAACAACAAGATAAGGATTTTGAGGCAAAAGATTCAAAGAATCTTAAGGTACAGTCTGTTGATGCTTTCCATTGTATAGTTGAAGGGTTTTTGGTAACCAACAATCAAACCATTTGATTTCCTGGGACAGTAGTGGAAGAATAAAGAAACGCTAATGAAGAGAATGAAATCTCAAAGTCATGTTAACACAGACAGTGAGATGCGGTTCAAATCCTAGTGTTCAGGTTGAGTGATTGGATAGATGGTTTTGGTTCTCAATGGCATCAGTAGATTGAGCATGCCTGGATCCCAGAGTCACTGGATGGAAGAGAGCTTCTGCTAATTGCCATCAGACTTCAGGTGAATGAGAAATAAGCTTTTGTTTTATTAAAATGAGTAAGGTTTTAGAGTTATCTCGTCTAGCCTCGGTGAAATTATTCTGATGAATAAACACGTATCATATGAAATAGTACATGTGAGTGCTATGAAAATAAATACAGGATATTGTTATGTACTAAAGAGTGAATAAGATACCCCAGCAGGTAGAAGAGGAATACAGTATAGTAAAACATCAGCACACCTATAAAGTTGACAGCATTCACATAATCCAAAGATCACCATATACACAAAATTATGAAGACACATTGAGAGAATAAATCATATTTGTGTGATTTATTTGTTTGCTTCTTAATTGATCATTTTGGGTTTTCAAAGACATAACTTTTAAACTGTGGCAAAAGAAATGAAGACAAAAATAAAAACCCATAGGAAAATGTCAGTGATCCTAACCTCTCCACTTCTTATGTTAGTACAGATTCATAGTGAGAGTCACAAAAGTCAGTGCCGTGCAAAGAAAAGCTAATAATGCTGCCTCATGTATCTTTCCCAAAAGGAATTAGCCAAGTCAAGATCAAGTGCAAATCTTGATGACTGCAGACAAATCCAGAAGAATTAGGTCTACAGTTCAAGGATTTAGCTGTACAGAGAATTATAGGATCAGTGATTACCTGTGGTACAGTGGTTGCGTTTTAGAGGATGGATCCATTAAATATGTATGATTGGGTAACAGACCCTGTGGACATTCCTAGAGCAATCAAGGGTATTTGACAAGATTGGCCACTTTATGCAGAGAAATTCCATGATGACGTTTATTTCACAACCAATTCACTTGCAGTGATTTCCCGAATGTAGGTCATAGGTTCACCTGCAGAGTCATTCCAAAAAGTGTCTACCTCAAAGAACAATTTTGGCAGCCCACACAACTTTAAAATGTAGTTGCATACGAATTCATTTAAAAATGTGGTTGACACCAAAGGAACTCTCACAGGCTTGCTAAATTGACTTAGGTATTGTGGATGAAAAAGGGGCCACGTACTAAACCCGACAAGTTCAGGGGAGGCCAGCATATGGCGGGCCCTACAGACTCAGAGAGGGAACGTCACCACACGAGAGAGTCTGAACATAAAAATTCCTAACCGAAAGCCAGCCACAGAGGTAGTCACATCCTGGGCCGGTAGCTTTCTCCACAAACCTTTACCTTAAGTGAGCCTGTCTCCTCTCTTTCTGCATCTAAGATGACATTCCTTGGGCATGTCAGAGTAATCCCTGTTCTCCAGACGCCCCAGGGCCCAGCCCACACACCACAGCACGAGCCCGCAGAGCCCCGCCTGGTTGTCTTGGCCCTCTCGGATCATCTCTATGTGCTGTACATGTTACTTATTGAATCCTGTACCCACCAAAGTAAAAGAAATATACGTCTTTCCATTTTACTTCTAACCCAATCCCAGAGATTTCCCCGCTTCGCTTTCTCCCACCCCCTTAATCTAGCGCCAGTGAATTTCATGTAAGTCTCATGTATAAAGTCAGCTACGAAGCTGCCATTCTCTGGAGCGTTTTCTGAATCCACTGAGATTTTGTTTCCCAGCAATTGTTATCAGTTTGGCTCAAATGAACTTATTAAAATTCTCCACAGGTTTGGATATTTTCTTATGTCAATGATATTAAAGTATTTTTCTACTACATTTGTAGGGAATGCCTGGAAAAATTATATAAATAAAATATTCAGATACTTTAAAGAAATTAGTCTGTAAACTCAGGGCTGGGAACATCATGTCTTTCCTTTGTACCCCAGAACCAGAAATTGTACCGTGTGCCCCGGGGCCTGTCAGAGAGTGGAAGTATCGTACATACCTCAGTGTTTAAGAAGCTGTAGTAAAATGGGCCTAAAGATAATTCCTAGTTTTTTTGTGAGATATAAAATGAAGTAATAATGTAGGTAACAGTCAATACACTAAATAGCAATCCCCACCATTATTTTCATTAGTGTTTATTATACATATAGTGAGTAAAAGAAGAACTTGTACACTAGCCTGCAGTGGTATGATCCCCACTCTGTTATAGGTGCTCTGAACGCTGACAGTTTATAGTTCAATGCTAAGAAGACAAAATTCTGGATAAAAGCAGTGGACCTTAGCCTTTGCTTGAACTTCAGTGCTTTTTGTTTGTTCTCTGATTTTCCATTTCAGTGTTTTTGATGAACTCATTTTCCTGTTCTCCTAAAGAAATAGGAAGATGGCAGTAGAAGGACCGTTGCCATACAAGGTTTTCCATAAGATCTCAAATTATCCAAATCTGCATGAGGCCAGGCATCCTGAATGATGCCAGAGGCATTCTTTTGACACATACAGCTTCTTAAGCATTTAAACTTGAGTACAATGGGAGTGAACTTTAAATCTGTCCTGCATGGGTGTGTGTGTGTGTGTGTGTGTGTGTGTGTGTGTGTGTGTGTGTGTGTGTGTGTGTAACTCCTCTGTTAGACTGGGAAAGCCTGGAGAAGTATCGTCCCCTGTTTTTCCGCATAGTCTAGCCTGTGTGGGATCTAAGTAAATAGTTATTGGATTGAACTGAAGAGCCGACAGTGGCATGCTGTTGTTGGTAGCCTGACATTGTCATAACTCTCTAGTCTGCCCTACAACCCAAAGGAGCTGTTGCTGCATCTCCCAGATCTCTTTCCTCTGTTAGAGTTTGCCGATCGAGAGGTGTTCTTATGAGATATTGAAGGATGAGAAAGAGAAGCTGGTATCCTGGCTGCAACTACAAAGAAATGTATGGGCAGAGAGCAGACCAGAGTGGCACAGAGGCTGAGACTGAGGGGGAATCTCTCCTGAGGTTCCTGAAATTCACGGGTGATTTTTCAGTCTCCTGGGAATCACATACACATGGGTTCCACAGGTACCTGAGATCATCGCCTATGTTCTCCTGATGATCTAATACTTCTTGATGTCAGGAACTCAGACAGTAGCTCCCCCAGCTGCTCCAATTTGTGGATAAGCTTTTAATTTCCTGTATTACGTATTGTCACTTGGAAAATGATGAATGAGTTTTGCTTATTAATAGAATTCTAGCTGGTATACTGAAGGATAGAGAAGCAACAACGAAGAAATTAAGTTGGAGATTTTGCAATGCATATGCCCCACAGCATGTAAAATCTAAAAAATAAAAACAAAGCTTGGTACTTTCTTGCTTTTTAGTTGCAATGGCTGTCCGGTAGCTAGAAACTAATATTTGTAAGATTAAGCAGTAAGCAGAACAGACCGAAAGAAATACAGACCTAAGAAGTGATGCATACCTTTCCACTAGCAGCTCTCACACAGCAATCTCTAAACCTCCTATTTCAATTCTTTCCGGATTTCTGGTTAACAGAGATGGATCTCACAAAGGAAAAAAAAGAACGTTACGTCACCTTGCTCATCGGAGATGTTGGCATTGGCATAACCTGGGCGCTTGTTAGAAATGCAGAATTTGGTATTTTAAAGGATCCAGAGGTGATTCTCATGCATGTTAATGTCGAAAAACCACTGGTAGGGAGGCTTTGTTAAAACACATTGCTGGGTCCCGCTCCCAGAGTTTCTGATTTAATTTGTCTAGGGTGGGGCCCAGGCATCAGGACATTTTAAAGCTCCTCGGGGTTTGCAGCGTGTAGCCAAGTTTGAGAGCCCCTAGCTGCGCAGTTCTGGTATGTTCTGAATACCTGCAGGAGATCTGGCATGGCTGGCGAGTTAAAATGGCATTCGTCTCCAGGTACATTTTATCTTTAGCTGCACTGGGTCCAAGCCTTGGGCTCATCTACCATGCCTGCGATACGTGGGCCTTTGCCAGCACTTTATAGGGTTGCCTGGCTAAGTGAGCACTTCATTGTCTATTTCCTCCTGAGCATTGTGACTGCAGTTCCGTTAATAGTTAAAAGGAAATGGATGTTTTTTGAGATGGGGGATAACTTTGTGGTCCAAAGAGCTAGTCTTTCTAAAAAAAAAAAAAAAAAAAAAGTGGTATTCGTTTCCTATTACCGCTGTAAGAAATTACCACGAATTTAGTGGCTTAAAGCAACACAACTTATTTATCTTATAGTTTTGGAGGTCAAAAGTCTGAAACGAGCCTTCCAAGGCTAAAATCAAGGTGTTGGCAGGGCTGCATCCCTTCTGAAGATACCAGCAGAGAATCCATTTCCTTGACTTTTTCAGCTTCTAGAGGCCACAAGCATTTCTTAGCTCGTGGTCATTCCCTCCTCATCAAAGAGCATCCCTGCATCCTCAGCTCCTGTCGTCACAGCTCCGTTTTCTGACTTTGACTTTCTCGTTTCTTCCTTATAAGAACCCCTGTGATTACATATGACCCACCAAGATAAATCTTGGCTAATCTTCCTGTTTTAAGTTCCTTAACTGAATCCCATCTGCAAAGTTCCTTTTGTCATGAAAGGAACGTGAATAAACATGACTGTTTTATTCACAGGTTTTGGGGATTGGGCCGTGGACATGTTGAGGGGAAGGGGTGTGTAATTTTATCTACCAAATATGGTGAAATGTGCCAAAGGAATATTGCATTCAATAATAATTTTTCTTTAAATAAAAGGAATAATATATTAAGACAGCAATGCATATGTAAACCAATCATAGTGGTTTTAAAAAGACATAGAGCAAGATTTGCATAAATAGAATCACTGCGTTTCCATGCAGTTCAAGCTTCTTATTCCCAGTCTTAGTTTTTCTTGCACCATTTTACAGGAAATTCTCTCTCCCCCTCGAACCCCTTGCTTTACTGGGAGTCACTTCCTGCCTAAATCTTTGACCCTTTAACAAAGTTCAAGTTGTCCTGCACCACAGGTATTCATCTGCTTTCATCTTTATTCTAGATGAGTGATTTTCAATCGTGGCTACACACGAGAGTCACCTAGCGAGCTCTGAAAAATCCCAGTGTCCAGGCCACATCCACGTACCTATTAAATCAGAATCTCTGGGGAGGAACCCCAGACATCCTTTTATTTTCAAAGCTTTCCAGATTATTTCAATGTGCAGCTAAGTCAGAGAACGACTCCCTCTCCCCTTTCAAGCTTTAGCCCTCCTCCTCCTGTTTCCTTCTCCCCGATGCGGGAAAGAAAGAAGAAGAGCCGCACCGCACGCTGCTGTGCGGAGCGACACTGTGGTGGTCCTGTCCCAGCCAGGTCCGACCCAAAGGGCCGCGTCACGGGGTAGGAGCCGGGAGTTAACCCGCCAGTACCGGTGCCCTCACCAACGTGGAAGACGTAGCGGAGTGCCAGCAGCAGCTCCCCAACGTCCACAGAATCAGGGGACCTCACAGGACGGCTGAGCTTTCCCCATGGGGATGTTCAGTCTCTCTTCTCCTCCCGTCTCTAGTAATACCTGAGGACAGCTTTGGAGACAAAGGCTCGTAATGCCTTCACACGGCGGGGCCAGCTTTATGAGGAGTGGCCGTGTGTCCACACTGGAACGGATGGGCTGCTCCCTGAACCCAGACCAGCACAGAGGCCAATCCTAGTCATCCTTCCTAGTTGCCTCCCTGCACGGGGTGTTTTGTTTTGTTCTGTTGTTTTTATTTGTTGCTTGTTTCTTCCTGGGATCAGGACCTTAAGAGTTTATAGGGAAAACATTTAGTGGGAAATTTGAAATAAACATTTCTGTTCTTAATTACAATAATGTTTGTTGATTTTAACCTGCTTTCACTCTGGGTCATCCTGGTAAGCTTATTACCAGGCTGACATATCTGGCATGCTTTACCCCCTTCTTGTTTAAATTCTCTCCTTTAATAGCACTTATTCACTTCGAATATACCATATACTATATTTGTGTCGTTTATTGTATGTTTCCTATCCATAGACTGCAGAAAAATGAGAGCAGAAATCTTAGCCTTTTATTGGCCACTACTTTATCCCCAGTATTTAAAATGCAGCCCGTGCATAATAGGTGTTCAGTAAATATTTGTCGAATGCATGAATCTAATTTCATCCTTCTAACAAGCCTACAAGAGCAGTTCATCAGGAGGCACATTCTACACATGATGAAACTGAGGTGCTGGAGGTTAAGTACCCAGTTAGAAAGTGGCAAAGATGATTTTAAAACCAGGTCGGCTGACTCTCAGTTCCATCCATTTGACCATCACTTTATAATGATTCTCTCTCTTCAGCTACACCTTTAAAGGCAACTCTATAAATGCAGCACTGTGGGGAGAAGCGAGTCCTCAAGTTAGTTGTGAGTCCGAACGTGGTCTGTGATGGTTCCTAACTCGATGTCTTTAGGCAGGTAACATCCCTCTCTGAGATTTTGGCTCGTCTGTGAAACAGGAACAACATCGACCTGACAGCACTGTGGAAGTGATTAAGTGGGAGATGGTACATTTCTCCTCTTCTTTGTTTTAATGAGCAGTTTTTTCCCCCACAGGGTATCAGAAATTCTAGCGCTGCTGGAAGATGCAGGTGCTTGGCAACACTTTCCAGGTCTCCCTAGTCTTTGTTCATGGCAGGTCTATGGACAAAGGAAAGGGTACAGGAAAGTGTTTCAGGAGATACAAGTAGGCTTGTCTCCATATTTGGGAATATGCAGATGTGAAAGAAGTGCCCTTTCGGTGCCCCCAAAATCTATTTCTGTCATTTAGACATCTGTGTAATTTCAGAGATGACTTATGGCTTTGTTAAATGTACAATTGAAAATAATAACTGTCATTTGTTTACTGAGAAAAAATTTTAAAGAAGTTTTTAAGAAATACCCTTTGTGGCATGGTTTTGCATTCTGCCGACTTGCTTTTCTGAATACAGATTAGAAAAGTATGATTATTTGCTAGGAAAAACAATACGTGGTTGTGTAAATATGAAGTGTGACATTGAACATTCTGTTTTTTAATAACGGCTTTACGTAGGTATCATTCAAATGCTATAAAATTCACTCTTTGGAAGCATGCAATCCATTGGCATTTCGTATATTCCTAAAGCTTTGCAACCACCCCTACTATCTCTTTTCAGGATATTGTCATCACCACAAAAAGTAACCGTGATCTTGTTAGCAGTCATTGCCATTTCCATTTCCCCCAGCTTGGCGACTGCTAGTCTGCTTCTGTCTCTACAGATTCGCATAACCCAGAGATTTCATATAAATGGAATCATATGAAAATGTGGTCTTTTGCATTGGTTCTTTCATTCAGCATAATATTATCAAGATTCATCCATGTTGTGGTATATATCAGTACTTTGTTCCTTTTTCCTGCTGCATAATATTTCATTATAGGGATATACCACATTTAGTTCTCCATTCATGAATTGATGGAACAGTTGGATATTTGCTTTTTTTCCCCACCTTTTATAACTTATGAATAATATATGAACTTTTCCACACAAGTTCTTTGCTGGAAACATATTTTCTATATCTTGAGTATATATCTAGGACTGAGAATTAGTAGATCACACAGAAACTCTGTTTAACAGTATTATTCATTTGGTAAAACAGGTAGAAATTATATCCATTAAATAATTTGAGTGGCAGGATGAGGGGTAAACTCCAAAGTCAGACACTTTATATTTACTCTCCAATTCTACCTTCACAGTTGTGTGAGATAGATATTTACATTTCTCTTTTGCAGATAAGAAAATTTAATCTTAAAGAGATAAGTGATTTGCCCATTGCCACACAGCTATAAATGGGAAAGCAGTTGAACCTAAGTCTGCGGACTCTAAATATTTCCCATTTATGTTGCTTATTATAAAACAGAATGAAGCGATTTTGGTTTTTGATTTTGATTTTGCTGCTTCATTATTTGTCTCCATTAGACAAATTTAGAATTTTTAGAATTTGGTACTTCTAAGGCATATTTCTTTTTACTAAAAAGAAAAGCGAAGCCATCTAGGCACCCATCGCTCCCATACCTTATGTAACTGGGTGTCCACACAGACATTTCTTAAAGTAAAAACAAAAGAAAACCAAAAACCCCAATAAACAGTGTACGTCAATTGCTAATTACTAATACATGCCACTATATAATAAGTATGCGTAAATATCTGATAAGTAATATATGCCGATTGGTTTTTAAAACATAAACCTTGTTGCCAAATATACCAGAATATAATTTGTATTTTAAAAAGCTGCTTTCTCCACAACTCAGTATTTTTGATATTCACGCAAATTCTTCAAAATAAACATTGACATTTACCAGAGTTCTTTTCCCACAAATGAAAATAGATGGTATACTAAAACAGTAAAAGCTATTTTTAATGGTTTCGAAATAGATTTAAAGTCTGCTTACATTAAGAAGGATTACTGATTTTCACAGGGTATAAAACTATTTTCTTTCATAGTAACCTCAGTGTTACAACTCCCATTTATGCAGTGGAATCCCTCAGATAATGTGCTACTTAACTGATTTTTTTAAAACCAAAGTGCTCATTTAAAAACTGAGATTTGGAGACTGGGAAAAGCTTGACTCGGATCAGCCAAAGTAATAATAACAATATGCATTAATGTCATCACTCAGTACCATTTATTGGACTATTTCTACAAACAACAAAATCATACACATATATCAATGCAACAATAGACATATTTATAAAAACTTAAAAAATATAAAAGAATAAATATAATAAATATGGTAACTTATGAAGTTATATTTGAAATGAAATGCCACTTTAGCAGTTGTTTGCTTTAAATACTACAGAAAAAAATTTTCCAGCCAACACAATTGGTGGAAGATATTAAAGTCATGCTGACAAAATGTATGGCTTCCTTTGTGTTTTCTGGCTTAGAAATGTCAGTAAAATCATATGGTTCTTATTCTTTTTTTGTCTGACTTACTTTGCTTAGGATGATACTCTCAAGATCCATCCATGTTGTCGCAAATGGCAATATTTCATCCTTTCTTATGGCTGAGTAGTATTCCACTGTATGTATGTACCACCTCTTCTTTATCCACTCATCCACCAAAGGACACCTAGTGATAGAAAACAGAAAGCCACAAATGAACAAAACAAACTCATAAACGTGCTTGACAATATGGTCGTTACCAGAGGGGAAGGGGGTCGGGGGAGGATGTAGAAAGCAAAGGGGGTCAAATATATAGTGACGGAAGGAGACTAGACTTTGGGCGGTGGGCACACAACGTCATATACAGATGATGTATTATAGAATTATACACTTGAAATTCATATAATGTTATTAACCAATGTCACCCCAACAAATTTCATTGGAAAAAAAAGGAATGCCAACTAGAAGTAGATGGACCAATAGCTGGGAACAATGCAAGAGATGAAGTAAAAAAAAATCATTGCTAAATCACTAGCTACATCATTCAATAATAGTTATTTGAATATGTTAGAACCACATATTTCTTTATAGAATGAATTTTTTAAGATCTACTTTGTCATAAGAAACCATTCCAGGTTCCATGTCATTTATTCATTCACTCACTTATGTAACACGTTTTTATTGAGAGCTTACTTTGTACCAATGCTGTGCTAATGTTAATCAGTGCAGACATAATCCCTGCCTCTGGGGCCTTGTTGTTTGTTAGGAAAATTTACATAATGTGCACAATGAATGAAGGGCAGAAGACTTCCTCCTCCTCTATGACTCTTGGAAGAGTAGTCCCTATACCTCTAGTTTTAAAACTCTTTGCAAAAATTTAGTTGTCCTTTTTCACAAGCTTTTATTTTTCAAATAACTTCTTCAAAGTAGTATCAATAAAAGGATGAATCGCCTAGTATTCATTCATCAATAGTAAAGGACCATTAAAATATGAATGCATTAGAATATACCTTTCCAAAAACAAGAAGACACATGGAAGGCTTGCTTACCAGGTAATCTTCATTTGTAATTATGTAGAAAGATCTCCAATAATAATGACTGAGTCAAAAGCACCCAAATCAATAAGTTGAAGAACAACATCTAGAGCAGGTGAGAAGTAGAATGCAGAGTCTAGAAAGACAAAGAGAATTAGAAGGAACGGGGTCTTGTACAATTTATAGTTCCTATCACAGGCTCTTCTATCCACTGCCACTCAGCATAATATTATGGGGAGCTTTCTCGGCCCCCATCACATGGGCGGACCTAACGATATGCACATATATTAATGCATAAATAAATATGCGCACTGTGCTTATTCTTCTCTTAGATTAGAAGGACTTCTAGAGCATGCAAGAACAGAGAACAGAGACCTCTCCAATGTCCATCTATCAAGGATAGTTTATTGACCAAAATGGGAAATTAAGATACTACAGAGCATTGTTTTTCTTATCATCTAATTATTTCATAGTCTTCCTTTTGCACTTAAATTCTATATGTGTAAGTGGATTAAATGTCTGTTTCGTTATTTATTTGATGAAAACTTTGGTATTTATAAGTTATTATCGGAAAGAGCACCAGGGACGTCTGCTTTCTTTCCCTTAGTAATTTTGTCTGCTTCCGTT
Source organism: Eonycteris spelaea (assembly GCA_003508835.1). Lineage (NCBI taxonomy): Eukaryota > Metazoa > Chordata > Mammalia > Chiroptera > Pteropodidae > Eonycteris > Eonycteris spelaea. The sequence continues at coordinate 4,736,338 of PUFA01000077.1, forward strand.
TGACAGCGGCATATTTATCTCAGCCTTCTGCTTCTTGCCCTCTGCAATGAATGACATGTCTTTCAGACATTTCCATTTCCATATGTGATATTAGGTAGCTTCAGTAACATAGAGAAAAAGATCAAAGAAAGGAAAACCTCACATAGAAGTATTCTTTTAAACAAATATCTTTCTTAGTGATAATTTGGAAAGACATCTGTTACATGCATGCACACATGCACACACATTTTATAGGATGGCTTAAATTACATGTGGAAATAATACTGTAGTATATCTTTCTGAAATGGCATACCATGGGCTAAGAGGTGGCTGGTGGGTCTCCGCTTTCAGCATTATGTGAAATCAAGAGACATAAACATTTTCATCACTCAGTAGGTATTATTTTTAAGAGTATGATTGTCCCTGAGTCATGGAAGTATTTTTCATCAGCCTTAGTCAGGCTCACCAAATCAGGGACAAATATATAAAATAACTCCCTAATTTTGTTCATATTGCTCAGAAGTCATTGATTTTTATTTTGGGGTAATATCTTTTGTAAGTCAAATGTATCCTTCCTTCGTCTTCCAGCTCTTTCTTCAATGAAAATAATTTCACTCCATAGGACAGTGGCTAAGAAAACTGCACATGAAGTGCAAGAATTGTAAACGGAGTGGAGTGCGAATTTTCATGAAATTATTGAAATATGAGTTACTATAGTTTCTCTTGAAGCAAATTGCTTGCAACAACCATGTAGGATGATTTGTGGGGAAAAGAAAGTCTCAAACATATTTAGAAAAATCTGTGTATTTTCTTAGGAAGTAGGGTGCTAGGATTTTGCGTATTAAAAAATAGAACACCCAGTTCAGTTTAAACTTCAGATAAAGAACAAATACTTTTTTAGTATAAGTATATCCCATGCAATATTTGGAAACACGCTTATACTAAAAAGTTGTTCATTATCTATCTGAAATTCAACTTAACTGGTCATCTTGTTTGTCTGGCAATCCTGTTAAAAAGTCACATGTTAGCATTTTCATCTCTTTTTTTTTCCTTCCTGTTGTTTTTAACCTCAATTTACCACTGAGTAATTGGTAAGGTTTCTGAGAAAACATAATAAAGGAAAGAAACATTGGCGGAATACTATGGGGAACAATAAAAACTTTTGTTTGGCTTGACCCCACAATAAGTATGAAGGAAAGTTGGGGGAAAAAAGAATAGAAAGATACACTGGATATCTGTAGTTTTGATCTTCCCAAGATCTGTATCTCTTTCATTTTATAATATTAACAATATGTCTCTGGGGAGCCATCCGTCTTCCACTCTCGGCCTTTCTGAGGGAGTCCACTCCTAGTCTTGAGATGGGCAAGTGATCTAGGCCTGCCACTCCAGTGTATTTCTTCCTCCTGCTCCAGTGACTGACTCAGGAAAAGGTTACCAGCCTTGGCCTTTTGTTGGCATGATTTTAAAAGAGACGGTATTTCTCCTGGAGTTGTTATGGGATAGGAACTGAGGCCAGAGGTGTTGGCAGCGTTTTTTTTTTTTTGCCTTTTGCCTTTTGCCTTCTTTTGGAGAGCCTTCCTGAAAATGAAGCCAGCAGAGATGAAGCCAAACCAAAGGAAGGATCAGGAGAAAACTCAGTGACATCACTGAAGCACTTGGATCTGGCTGTGGCCGAGGATGACATTGAATTTAATAAATTAACCCCTTCCTCTCTCTCCCTTGCTCTCCCTCTCTCTCCCTCCCTCCCTCCTCCCTTTCTCAATTTCCTTCTTACTCTTTCCTTCTTGCTTCCTTTTCTCTCTCCCACACTTTCCTCCTTCTCCTCCTCTTTCTCTTTCTTCTCCTCCTCTTCTTTCTTCTTCATCTCCTCCTCCTCCTCCTTCATCTTAAGCCACTTTGCATTATGTTATCGCTTGCAACCTGAAGACGCCTAACGTCCACATAAAAACTAGACTTGTGTTATTGAAGGTATTTAATTTTAGGCTAAGGCTTTAGGGTTTTAGTCTCTTCTCAGTTATGGAATATGAGGAAGGGATAAATGAGACTAGGGACATACCTAAGAAGGCTAACATGGGGAAGGGTTGATGAAGAGAAAGGAGAGTATCACTTACGAGATGATCAAAAATGCTTTGGTGAGCAGGAATGGGACATTAATCTGGGATTTTGGACACACATGGGTATAAGAGAGACTACGGAATTAATGTGACTTAGCCAATACATGATGGCAAGGGAGAGGGGCATTTTATTATTCAATATCTAATGTTTACCAAACTTCTAGGGTGGTACAACTTATTATCAGAGTAGATGTTAAATTGGCTTCCCTAGAGATATAAAGAACATTTAAAAAATCTACAGGGTGGAGGAATTAAAGGGGCAGAATATACACCATTTGTAGAAATTCACTGGGGCTTTACAATTGCATTATGTGATTATTATGATATTAAGATTATAATAGCTATTGCCAGAAGCTGAGAGACTTCCTCTTTGGACTTAGGTCCTGTTTATGTTGCTGAATAAACATCCATTTTTAAAAGCACAGCCATTCATAATTTGTCCATTTGTACATTATCCCAAGCCACCATGTTTTCCCAGTCTATGGATTAACACGTATGCAGTCCCTATTAGGCTTTTAATGGCAATTTATCTATTTCTGCATTATGTTCATTTGAATGTTTTCATTGAACATCCAGACATTTATTAGTCATTTGTTTACCATTATGCAAATTTATGAAACCATTAAGTGCACCATCTTGGTGAGCTGTCAGCAAAGAGTTATGGTGCAGAAGAGCATATCGTTTGGAATTTGTTAGAAGCTCATCCCAGTACTATTAATTCTTTTTATTAGGGAACTGAGATGATTCAAGGAATCTTACACAGACGTAAAAATCCAACTTGAAAAACATACTTCCTTTCAAATTGAGAGGCTATCACTTGGAGAGAGAGAAAAAAAAAGTCTGAGAGGAAGATGGTTGTTTGTTGTAGAAACCCATTTAGAAAATGAACAAATAGCTACATAACTCAGAGTTTAATAACATACAGAATTTCAGGTATAATATTCTCTCCTGGGTCTATATTTCAGAATAGCCAATGAAAGATCTTCCTGATAATTCAGTAATAACTCTTTCTTGGATGGATTCTAGGGACTTCTTTATATGAAAATTCTTTCTTAGCATTATAGTGTGTTTTGAGCTCTTTTCCTGATATCTCTGATTAATAAAATATGGTCTTTTGGAAACAAGCAAAAGAAATTAAGTTATAAATTTTTAAGTGAGTCAGATTTGTATTTGAATCCTATCTCTGACTCTTCCCTGTTGTGTAAACTTAGATAACTGTCTGAGCCTCAGAAGTCCCATCTGTATGGTACAGATAATAATATTCACTCTATATTGAAATGATAAAAACTGATAAAATGCATGTAAAATATTTAGAATCAGGTCTACTGCAGTAAGGATTTGAATAATATTAAGTGTTAATATCATTATTATTCCCATTATTTCTCTTTAACGTTATCTTATCGAGCGATGCCTTTGGGTAAGTGATCTGTGCCTTGCTTTGGTTATTTAATGCCTGAAACATATAGCATCAAAAGATATTTCTCTTTCCCATACTTAGAGCATGAAGACAATTTAACTGAATTTCTGCTTTTACTCAAGAGTTAAGTTACAGCTCCTGTTCTTAATTTAAATCCTAACGTGGGATTTCTCTGTTGAGATTCTGAATACTGTGTTTTCAGGCAGCATACAAGGAAAGTCATAATATTTAAATGGGGGTATCCCTCCCTGCCCACTCACGGCCTCTAGGTCAAGTCTATAATGTTAGTAAACTTCCCTTCTTGGTCGAGCTCCAGCCCTCACAGCTGAACAAGAACTCAGAATCACTGCCTCATGTACGTTCTTCCCGCCCACTGCCCTTCCATTCACCAAAGACTATTTCCATGTTCTCTTTGCTAAAAGGAAGCTGTTGGGTCCTAATTCAAGCATGAGCTAACTCCTTTTGATCATAACAGAACATTTAAAGTATTTTAAGATGATAAAGAGGAACGGAAATAAAAGAATGATAGGAATGAAATGGGTCATCAGTTTATGTTAACTTCTGGCAGATTGGCCCCAATGGCCTCTAATCAGCATCTCAACTCAATCAACTATATACAGCATGGACTTCAAAATTAATTCTTGAATAAGGAACTGTGGGTGCACAAAGCATGCAGCAGTCCTCAATTTTAATTGTGCATCAGAATTACATGTGATGTTTTTGAAAAATAAAACTTCCATCTCTACAATCAATAGATCTAATGGGTCTGGATGAGGCCTAAGAGCTTTTATACGTTTTGTTTTTCAATATCCACAGATTATTTTGATGCACAGCTAGGACTGAGGAATAGTAAATTATGAGTAAATTTGTGGGTATGGTGCTAACAGAGGCTGGCTAATTACTCCCACAAACTAGCCTACACTACTACAAAACGAGATATAAAGGGCGAGTGAGCTGATACACATGACTACGGAGGGCCTTCCAACAACTCATAAGGAAATCAAATTCCTTTTATTTTTTTTAATTTTTTTTTTAAGGCAAGGCAACCCTTGGTTGACCTCACAGATTGCAAGGACCTTGTCAGCTTACAATCCCTTATTTTTTTATTTTTTACGCCTACAGCACTTGGTCTTCCTAGGTGGTCTCCATCCAAGTACTAACCAGGCCCGACCCTGCTTAGCTTCCGAGTGAATTCCTTTTAAAAGGTTTTGTTAAAATGTCTGCTCCTTTCCTTCAAATAATATGACCATTTCTAAACCATTTTAAGTTACATAGCCAAAAATGATCTCTCGGTACTTTCTCATCTGACAGTTCTCAAGTCTGACAGGGAAAGTTGTGGCTGGGAGAGGAGAGGAAGTTCTATAATAAAAGGATTTTTTTGGTGACTTAAATTATCTTTGTTTATCATAAGCAACCTCAGAATCAAGTATAGATTGATTTTTGTTTTTAGTATGTTTGCAATTAGAGCAGAGTTTCAATACCATCTCTGAGCTTTCTCACCTACAAAATAGGATTAATAACATTTACTTTTTAGGTATGCTGCATGGATAAGAGTTACAGTCTGTTGAATATCTATTAATATAAAGCTGTAATGTTATTATCTAGAAGTCCTGAATATAGTTTTTTTTTTTTAAATAGGGGGTAACTACTTTTATTATCTTAATACTAGGTAAAAAGACTAAGCATAGAGAACCAGGTACTAGGGAAAAGTAATAGGAATTAGCGTTGGTACTAGATAAAAACCTGGGAGATAAGATTATAAGAAGCCATCTGAACCGACACAGTGGAATCCTTCCATGCAGAATTTTTCTTAACAACGGCAAAGCAGCATTCATTTTGACAACTATTAACCTCAGTGATTTTTTTTTTCACTTGGTCAGAAGCTCTGGACACATTAGAGACATCACTTTTTAATGTCCTAACATTTATGTCCCAAATTTTTATTTTACGTATTATGATCTCAGTAGAGATATAAAATAAGCATGTTAATGCAGACTCACAGCATTTTCCAGTAGACTAATCAAAAACAACTTACTTGCTAGTTATGAACACAAACTGAAATGAATTCAGTAGTTACTCATGTGAGCATTCATTCTACATTTACCTTTGTGATGCTCTATTTGGGGACAAATACTCATAACCATATAAAATTGGCATTTTCTATTTTGTGTTTTACATGATAAAGATGTTACTTACCATGGATTTTAATGACCAACTGTCCCAATTTACTTGGGACTGAGGAGGTTCCTCGAATGGTGGATTTTTCAGATTTAAAACCAGGACAATCCTGGACAAACCATGATGCTCTATTTAATTGGTCATCTTATTTTTCACCCATTTTTTTTAAGTTCACTCACATGAAAATCTCTCCCACAAATTGTAATACAGCAGCTAGACCATAACTGGCAACCAACAACAATGTGTGGAACCGCAGTTTCTGCTCCACCACTCACCCCTACCCTGAGCCAAGGCTAAGTTAGAAAGACCAGGGATGTCATCAAATGAAAGAATCCAGGAAGCCTGCATGGTAAGTTATCACTGACAATCATTTGTTCTTGAATGTTCAAAGCCTACATATTCAAAGACACCATTGTGTGTGCAAGTGCTTTGAAAACAGTTCAGCCCATGTAAACATTCTGTATTAGTCACTGCAAAATACAGGAACTTGCCTTCTGCGGACATTATGGTTTCATGTGACTTTAGTAATTATCTATAGTAGACTAGGTATAATTTAACACCCAGATATGGTGATGCACAAATCATTTGTTTGCAGTGTGACAGAGACCAATTGTTTAAAGAGAGTTCTACAACTGAATTTGCTGTTGGTATCTACAAAGAAAAGAGAAAAATTTGCAGAAAAAAAGGGATAAGGGCTATTGAAATAACTTTCCTTTAAATGTCGAACTGCAAGTGAAAAAGACGTAACAAACCCCAGATGTTCCCAAAGCAGCGACGGGAGGGTTAATTTTATTATGGAGTTCATAGCACTGGGAAGTGTCAATTGATTAAGGGAGTTTGCAGTTCTGAGTGTTTTAACCAGCCACCCATCTGTCTCACAGAAGTTTGTTAACACAGCTGGAAAAGATGGAGTTGCCAAAGCTTTCTTAAGCCTTTCAAGTCTCATCTTTTCTTTTTCTTTTTCTTTTTTTTTTTTTCCAGTAAAAGAGCTAAAACAATTAGAATGTCTTTTTCAAGGAACTTAATAAGGGGGGGGGGGAGTCTCATTCTTCTCTATTCCTTTGCCATGGCTGGATAGTATCCATATTTTTGGTACCATTAAAATATATATACAGTGGTAGTTTCTAGTTGTCTTGCATATGCCTGTTCGTTGGGTGTTCTCATGCTCTCTCTCTCTGTCTCTGTCTCTCTCTCTTCCTCCCTCTCCTTCTCCCTCTCTCCCCCTCTCTTCCTTCCTCCCTTTCTTTCCTTCTCTCTCCTTCTCTCTGAATTAGCTTATGGTGTTCAACTCTAATCATCACAATTTAGCCAGATGTCATAATCCCCAGTGAAAAACTACCTCTGAGGTTGATTCTTCTTAGCCCCATTCCCAATTTCCAAATCAGATCTCTTGCACATTGATTGGTTCTAAGCCACACATAGTCCTAAAAAGGCCATGATCAAGAAAATACATTCTGCTAACTCCAGTTCAGGGCTGTACTCATTATCTCTTTAAATTCCAATTAAGAACTGCCATGCTCCCTACACATTACTAAGAATGATGACAAAAGGGAAGGGGGTGTTGACTGCTTGCTAGAATGTTCCCTGGTGTTTAAAACAATTTACCTGAACCAGGGAATCAGACAGAAAAGGGCTATTATTCATGAGCTGTCCTGTCAAGCCAAGCACAGTGCAAGTTCTGTGTTTATATCTTCTATTTAATTGTGTGCTGACAATCACATTGTAGCATAGCTTTTGCTTTGTAGATGAAGAAATTGGAACACAGAAAGTTCAGGAAAATTGGCAAAACTTAATGAGCTAGTCAGTGCCAGTCAAGTCTAGAGGGTTGCAAAACCTATTTCTTTCCCACTGTGCATCAACATCTTGGCCAAAACTCAGGAGTTCCCAGTTGGAAGGTTTTAAGGACTTGTACATGTTGTAAAGGATATCAAACATAACTTTTCTATTTTCAAGTTTGAATAATTATGGAATTGAAGTATGTTTAAACTCTTTTTCAGTTTCTTCATAAAAATAGGACTTACTAATAACTGTATCATTGACACTCAAATTTTTATTTTCATTTATTTAACAAGAATTTATCATGGTCCTGCTTCATTAGGAACTAAGTTTGATGCCAGAATACCAAAGCTTCGTACAACTAACATAACCTCTGCCCTCAGAAAACATAAATGTCAGTAAAATGGTTCTCAAACTTTAGTGTCAATAAAAAATACCTGGGGCTAAACCTCCCATAATCATGGTTCTGAATTTCTGGCTGGTGTCCAGGAGTCTGCATTTTAATAAGTGTTACAGGTGATCTTTATGCACAGAGGGGTCCTCAGAGAAATATTGGGAGAGATAGACTTTAAACAAATACCCAGTTTACAGATTGTAATCGCACATTGTGCGTTGCAGGAACAGAACAGGATGGTATGAAAAAGAATAAAAGAGACACTGAGTTTAGGCTCAGGATCAGAGGAGGGAACCGATGTTTACTGGAGAAGGTTGAAATTAGCCAGGTAGTACCAGGATCAGAAGGAAAAAATGCAAACTAACAACAAAGGGTGACAAAAATTCCTGCGGGTACTCTAAAACAATCTGAGTCGCTTCTTTGAAGACTTATTTGTTCTAATTTGTACAAAGAAATTAAGCTTTGCGTAATGAAGAATCTGTCATTTCCACCAATATCAAAACAACAAAGGATTGACGTTTCAAACTTGTCATAGACTACGCATGAGCTTACTTGCGTCCTCACAGGAGACTGCAGCTCCAGAATCTGACACTAGCTCTTCCCAAATCATTTGAACAATATCAAAAGGAAAGATCATTTGCTGTAACCTACCAAGCTCAATTCATTCTCGTTGTTTTGATGTGTTGAGGAATTTTTCTCATAACTACTTCCTGTGAGAGGAGTCTGGCTGATCCTCAAGTTTCTATTATGAAGTGTCTAAGAGGCCATAAACCAAATGCTTAAGCATCCAGATGTGGGGTGAGTTCTCAGACTCTCAAACAAGTAAGATTGTGTGGACCTCATGAATATGATCCTTTTTATGAGGTCTGGTGAGGCAAGGGGAGTTCTATGCTCTGTAGAAGACCAGTCGCTACAATATAATCAGTTCCTCTGAGGCTCCAGCCAGGCCATGTGACCACACAGTGGAGGTGTTGTCAGAGGCCTCAGTTGGCTCTCTATGTCCATGGGCTTTGCATACCCCCAATATAGACTTCATTGTGTCTTGACAGTACTGTCCAGCTGAAAGCATCATTTGTATAGAAATGATGGGCCTTCATAGCTAAGCCTCCTCAGTTGGTAGCTTTGGGAAGCTCAGGACAGATTTTGAATTCTGGGTAGAAACAGGTGACGAGATTAACTTTATATGTCAGTAAATTCTCCCCCAGCCCAATAAAACAAAACTCAAAAAATGCACTCAGAAAAATGCTTTATTCTCCTTTCTTCATTCTTTTCTTCCTCCCTCCCTCTCTCCCTCCCTCCTTCCCTCCCTCCTTTCTCCTTCCATCTTTTATGTTTCACTTAAGGAAACATTCACAGAGCACCTGCCATGTGTCAGGTGCTCTGCTAGCCAATGGGGAAATATAAAATGCAGGATCCCAGCCTAAGTTACCCTCACAACGTTGTAGGTAAAACAGATGTGTAAACAATTTATTGCATTGAAATGTTATCAGTGTAATAATAGAATTTTTATATCTCAAATTTAATATCTACTTTGCGTCAAACATGATTTAAGATGTTTTACAATAACATATTTAATCCTCACTTGAGTCCTAAAAAATAGTCACTATAGACATCTACATTTTACAGAACAGGAAACTGAGGTGCAACAGAGAAAAAAAATAGGTGAGTCCATGTTTAACCTGGACAGTCTGATTCCAGAGCCAGCCCTTGATCCATTTTGGTACCTACCGCTCAAATGTGAGCAGAATATAGAGGGAGGACCCAGGAAGAAGTTTCTGAGGGTTGATGAAGGCTTCAAAGAGTAGGTTTGAATCATTTGAGCGCTGACTACTAGATTTGGGTGGTTGTGGGGATTACAGAGTGGTGTTACTGAGATGAAGCGACCCCTCCTGATTTCAAGGAACGCCCTCTCCTTAGTTTTCATTGCCCAGGTCAGGCCACATGGCATTCTCCGAACCAATCACTAATGTAATCAATTCAATTAACTATGATTGAATTGGAATGATCATGATTTAATTTAACTCTCGGGCAAGGAAGGGCCACCTCTTTGAGTATAAGGGAGAATAGCTTTGCGATCAGTACGTATACATACTGGCTTTCTGATGGCGGGAAATAATAAGACTGGGTGCAAAGCTATTTGGGAACTGATGGGACTGAAACTATGATACGGTAAAACAATCTTGTAGTAAGGTGTATTATACAATGTCAAAATAGCTATTGATGCTGAGAATAACTGGAACTCCTGGATGTTATTGAGATTTTCATTTATTTTATGGTCACAAGATAAAAGGATGAATGAGAGGAGACCACCAAATGAAAGGGGCAATAATTATCAAGAAGACAATAAAATACATACTAATATTTATATATACTGCTGATTCTTATGCCACATACTGCTAAAGTTTATACACACACACACATTCTCTTGATGTATGTATATGCATATATGTAATTTATAAGGTATGTGTTCTTTGGTGAATCTATACCATTCCTATGAGCTAGGCAGTATTATTATCCCATTTTATAAATTGGCAAAGCTAAGCTCAATGAAGCGAAGCAACTTGCCCAGTTTGTCACATAGCATACAAGAGGCAGAGCATATGTTGGAACTAAGTTGGCCATTATGTTCTGTGACATCAGTGAGAAACATGCCCGCTTATTTTTAAATGATATATAAAGAGCCAAAGACTCCAGTCATTTAATAATTAAGCTAAAATTATTCTATGTTTAACCTTAGTCAAATTTTATTTATATATTCTTATACGTTTGCTGAAAAAAGAAAAATATGTTAAGATTTTGTCTAAAATTAAAGGTTCAAAGCCAAGACTGTGACACAGCGCTTCAGAGATTGTTCCTTCCTTGATAGTTTTTTTAATTTCACCTAAGACAGGTGGAAGGATTCCTTACTCCTGTTTTAACTTGGAGAAGCAGAGGAGGGCACACGGATAAGGATGGTTTTAGAATGTGGGGAGATATTCTTAGTCCCAGGCGCACATCTGTAACCTGACGTGCCCCTGGGGAAGTTCAGGCAACACCAGCTCTGTCGAATGCTCTTCCCGGTGCGTCACTGTCTGTGGTCCTTTAGGGTGTATTTTGGACCCTGAGAAATGTCATTAAGAGACCCAGTCACCTGTCCCCCCACAGTCAACATTTGTGACTTAAAATAGATATTAAGAGGATGGGAACGTTGCACAACCACATTTTTTAGATCGTGTGAAAAAGTCAATGCCTGTTTTTTAAAAGAAATAATAAAAGGGAATATGAACGAACAGTAATCATTTTTAAGTTTCAGGTGGTGTGATAACGAATGATATTTCTTTTTTTCTCAGTGTTTTACTAAAGTTGCGCTATGTTGATACTAACAAAAGTGAATTCACATTCATTGAAATAGCTATGAGTTGGGGAGAATTGATGGGTGGCTGTCACCCTGTGCTTACTGTTTTCCAGGTGCCGTGCTTTAAACGTCTTATCTCATCTGAAAGAGCTGGTGTTGATATGACGCAGCTACCCAGTGCTTCATCTTTTATTCTCTTATCTTCACTTAAAGCCTTCTTTCCTCTGTCCTCCCATCCTATTCAGCCTCATCAGCAGTGCAGGTGCTTCCTCTTCTCTCTGTGTGTGTTATATACACATAATTATAATACATAAGAAAGCCTAAGCGTCCTACCCCATATTCCTATCGTAATGCCTTCTGAGGAGCCAGATCCGAATGGCACAGAAGAGAAAAAAACTGTTGGTTGAATTCAAGTGAGCAGGAATTGAGGTGGTCCCCGAGCTCATATTCAGTGTCCCCAGCCATCTTTGATTACTTGGGTATTGGATATAAAATTTGGGAGTACGAGTCCTAAGCAAACGGCTGGAAGGAGAAGACCGCGGATGCCCCCACTTTTTCCTCTCTTGGAATTGTTTCATGAACAGATAGGCGCGGGCCTCCAGCTGGGGGCTAAACAGCAGCAAGCTGCTGGGGAAGACGGTAGAAAGCCTCTAGGGATTGTAATTAGTGGCAGTCAGATATTTGGTGTGGTGCGACTGTGGGGGTGGGAAATGGGAGGGTAATCACCATTACCAGATTATAAATAATGTGAAAACATCCTTGGTCAACAGCAAGCCCGCATTTCCAAATACTGACATTAAGTCCATTAAGTCCATGCCAGTTCGAGGAGTGGGGACGGGGACAATATGACTGAATGCAGTTGTAGCATATGAGAAAAAAAAAGAATTATCATCGTGAGAACATTTACAGTTCTTAGATCTGCCATTTCTGGTCTGTGTGGTTAAAATAAAATAATTGCCTAAGTCAATGCCTGGTATAGAATACAATTTATTGATTAAAAACTGGTAGTTAAAAAGGGACTACAAAATTTTCATTACAGGATGATTTTAACTATGTGAATATATGTAGATATGCAAATATATGCATGTATATGTACATGAATTATGTGTGGTATATATTTCTCTAGACACAAAAACAGACAAATTTACCAAACTATTCACAGTGAGATTACAGCTCATTTTAATCTGTTTCTTTATTCTTTTCTGTGGTTTTGAAATGTGCTTTGAGCAGAACTTATATAATCAGAAGAAAAAAGGATAGAAAAAATGTATGAAAGAACACAGAATACACACACATATCTTTTATTACCTTTCTTTGTTCACTTTAGCAATGGTACAAAAAAATTATAATCTTAGGGTAATTTCGAAGGTTAAAATACATGTACAAATATGCAACATACCTCATACAATTGCTAATATGACAATGAGAATTTACTAGGTGTTTAAACACCAGGCTTATACCTTCGATTATTAATCATCCTTGTAATAGCTGGATATTCTCCAAGATTATCAGACTGTCCTTTTTTAGTTTCCTTCTATCTCCCTTGGACCTACTCACAAGTCAATGAACACTGTGGTCACCACTCTTTTGGCACAAAGTGAAATTTTGATGACTAGTTAAGAACTCTTTAGGTTTTATTTAATTGGTAGATACCTAGTTAAAAATCAAACATTTGGTAAAAATGCTAATATACAAATAGGTCATCTTCGAATCCATTTTGGGGGCTTTCCTCTCCTTCCCCGCCATATTAGTTAATGATAATCTCATGAAGAAGGAAAATTGTTCATCACTTAGTCTGTATTTTGGTTGTTTGGGGTTCCTGCACCCAATTCCAGAGAGTGTGTTTGTGTGTGTGTGTGTGTGTGTGTGCGCGCGCATGCGTGTGTGTGTGTGGGTATGCGTGTATGCGCGCGCACACTGCCCCACACCAATAAACAATTCTCAGCATGGTGCCCACGAATTCACCTCAACTCTGACACTATCTACCTCAAAGTAGCATCACACCCCACAGGTAGAGGGCTGCATCCCACAAGACTGCCCTTTGCTTCGGAGACTAATCACAAGCCCAGATCATTACCTGTGCCTCTGACTGACCAGCTACAAATCGAAGGTTTCCATGACCCCCTCCTTGGGTTTGATTGTTTCTCTAGAATGGCTCACATTACTCAGGAAACCACTTACTCACTAGATTACTGGTTTATTACTAAGGATATTAATAGATACAAATCAACAGCCAGATGAAGAAATATATAGGGTGAAGTCCAGAATGAAGTAGCTTCTACCTTTGTGGGGTCTGACCTGGGCCTGGCCTGGCGGCACATGGAAGTGTGATCGATTAATTCATTGACTGTTGGTGACTGATTCAGACTGCAGCCCCTCGCCCATCTCAGGAAGTCAGGGGGGGAATGAAAGTTCCAACCTCTTTTGATGGTTGATTCCTCTGGCAAAAAGCTCCATTCTTTAGGTGTCTTCCAAAAATCTCCTCATTGACAAAACACAGTTGTGGTGCAAAGAGGCTTGTTGTTCATAAAAAGACTTCGTTTCACCTGTATGGCACTGACGCATCTTCAGAACTGAAGACAGGTGACAGAGTATTATCACCCAAGATGTCCTCGTGGCTCTTGCTGCTCAGGAAGTTCCAAGGGGTTTGGCAGCTGCGAACCAGGAGCTGTGGATGAAGGCCAAATACATATGAGAAATATATTTTGGTCATCTGAACGGCCATATATATATATTACACATATTTCTGATAAATCAAAATATTGTACAACCCTTTCTTTGATGCTTGAAAACAATTAATAAGAATTTTAGTTTTTCTATTAAAATTCTTTTCTCTTCCTCTTACGAGTTTACTGTCTATACCATGCCAACCTTGAACCTCCTTAAGCATGACTTCTATCACGTTATATCCATGTTCTGGTGGCTTCCATTGCCATTAGAATAATAAGAATGGAATCAAGACATATCTAGTCGATATGTCTTGAATAAGGGACTTTAATGAAATAATTTGTTTTTAAAGTATGGACAAAATTAAGGAAACAAAGAGGAATGAGGAATTCTGAGGCATCTGAAGACTAACATCAAGGGAAGCCGCTTGAGCAGGGAAATAAATTATGTTCTCAGAGCCCAGTGGTACCTGGAGCCATGGAGAATCTCCCGACCCGCAGGAGCTGCCGTCATGCAAGGAGACAGCCACTGCCTGAGCAGGAAGACAACACCGTGGCTTGTACCTCTTCCCACTCTCACATCTCCCACCAGTGCCTTCCATTGGCCAGGCCCAACCCAAAGCCAGAGAGTGTGGGAACCCAGGTTATACAGTCCACAGAAGCCAGCCTCCACGGACACAGACGGAGGCAGACATGGAGAGACAATGAGTCTGGAGGGTAGACCAAGGAACAGGTCATGCCAAACAACCAGTGTATCCAACATGTAATATGCTAAAAACATGATGTTTTTATCTTTCCTAATTCCATCAGCATTCTGAAAGTCCTTTATTACCTTTATGCTACAATTTGGGAAACTGAGACTCGTATTGACCAAATAATTTGTACAGATTCTGGTCCCTGGAAAATGGCAAAGCCTGGATCCAAACTGAGACATATCTGAGTTCAAAATCTACATTTTTCATAAATGAAACCCTATTACTTTTGACCCAGTATCCAAGGACTCAAGTGTTTTCCCGATCTCTTACTTGAATTTTTTCTTTAGCCAGCCGGAATCAGTGTCAGCTGAGCGACACTCTCACTCCTGATAGGAGAGCCAGTCTTCTCCTTTCCAGTGATCAGATGTGTTTATATCCATCTTTCTAAAGCCAACTCGGATTATTCTTTTTGTGAAAACTTCCCAGAGTACACTAGCTGACAAGATTTTCTCTTTCAACTAAACCCTTGTACCTCTTAGTTATGTCATTTAGCATTGTTAAAAGATAAACTGAGGCATGTTAATTTTTTTAAGCGTATTTGATCAAAAATTGATCGGATTAGGCAACTATTATGATAAAGTACCCTGGAGGAGGTAGAGATGAATTTCCATCCTAGGTCTTCTTACTTGACCATAATCAGAAATGTTTTCAAAATACAATTAAAATTGTAGAGGTATTCTGGTAAGATTTTACGTAGTTATCTGGTATATAAAAGAATCCAAGTTATTTTTTGAATGAGAGTTACAGAGCAGTTAGAAAAATTAGCCTTTGATGGGAGACTTTGAAAGTTTGTGACCAATGAAGTAACATGAAAGGAAATATGACATCTCTTAGAGTATATCTTGGAGCAGGATACTTTATACTTGGCAATCAAGATACTTTAAGCCTGTCCCTATTTGGCTGACATTTTCTAGGTCTTACTGCTAAAAGTCAAGAATCACAGAGTCTTTACTGGGGATATTTGAATTGGTCTCTCTGGATTTCCAGGCCTGCAAAGCATTTGTCATACCGTCTGAGATGAAGCAGCCCTGGATGTAAGTGTTTGCTTCAGAATTTTTGAACAGAGCATGTTCATCACTGCATTTCTAATGAGCCAACCCTTGAAAAATGAAAACACCAGTTTCTTTCTTCCGTATCCTGTTTGGTGTGCTTTAGACATATACAGGCAAGTAGATATCATGTTAGCACTCATTCAGTTCAACAGTGGAAAACCAACAATGTATCATTTTAGGGGATAAGATGCTACTATTGTTCCACATAAGATCTGGGCTTTAAAAGTCTCTGTGTTCTACCTGAAAAGTTCTTAGTCAACAGAGTAAAAAGGTTCTCAACCAATAATGGATTTCATGGAGTTTTTGGAAATATTAATTGAAAAGCTTTCATTCTTTTCTCCATTGATGGGGGGAAAAATGCCTATGTGCAGATCGAGCAAATGAATTTTCCATTAAGGCCAGACACAGATAAGTTTTCCTTTCCTTCAATTTTTACTTTTATTCTCATTATGAAGAAAATTCAAAATCTAATGGACTTACTGAAAAAAAAATCTATAGATACATGTCAAAGGAAATTTTATATAAAACATACAACAAATTGGGTGGTTTTCAGTAAAAGTACATTTGTGGCTTCATGGATTAATCTCTCTGTTTCATGCTAGTTTATCTAGGAATTTATTAACTGGTAATAGTAATAACAGTGATGATCACAACTTTATTTATGAAGTGTCTACTGGGTTTCAGACATTGTGTTAAAAACTCTCATGTGTCATCAACTGTAATCCTAACATCTGTCCAGTATTGTAAGCATTATCATTTCATTGTTCATATGAAGAAAATGTGAGGCTCAAAACAGGTTAAGTAGCTTGTCCAAGATCACTTATTATTTTTTTAAATGACAGGATTTAAACCCAGCATATATTTGCTCTTGATAAATACTTGAGAAGGATTCAATCGATTTCCATCCCATAGTCAAGGCTATGTTGTAGGAAGGCAGCGGTGTATGAAATGAGTTAATAAAAGGGAAAGACTAGAGAAAAGGAAACCTGTTAGGAGGCTTTGTGTTTAATCAGTTATGAAAACGAATGGGAATTTCAACTAGGCTTTTTTTGCCAATGGGAATAGAATTCCAAGGTAAGATATAAGAGTCACCATTAATAAAACACTTTCAACACTTGTTGACTTATAGATTATATAGAGACAAGTGAAAAAAGAGTCATATATGGATCCCAAACTTTGAACCTAGTGAGAAAATAGCTCAATAAGAATAGTTGATTCAGGAGGTGGAGTTGATTTATTCATATATACAAATAGTATTTTTGAGGGGCTACCGTGTATCAGGAATGTTTCTAAGAGTTTGCTAAACATTACAAACAGAAAAAAAAAAAACCCTTCTCCTCTTGAGCTTATGTTCTATAATGGGGGAAGAGGGCAGAATAGGAAAAATGAACAATAATTAGATTAATTATTTAGTAAATTGAAATGTTATGAGTATTATTTTAAAAACAGCATGGTAATGAGATTTGGAGTGCAGTGGCAGGGAATAATTACCATTTAAAAAATTTTAGGCATTAGGTTAAGGGGATATTTTAGAAAAAAATTAGGGATCATAAAGGTCTGGGAAAGAGGTACTAGGAGTCATTTGCTTCAAGGCAACAATAGGTGGAGCATAGGTGGATAAGAGAAAACTGTTCTCACTTTCTCTCCTCCTCCTCTCTCTCCATCTCTCTCTCTCTCCCACCCCCCCATTCTCTCTCTTTCCCTCCCTCCCTCCCCATCTGAAGACCAAATCTGAAGACTAAGAGTAGCACATCTATATTTAATGACTGAAAGGTACAATAATTTTGAAAAGACAAAGGAAAAAGTTTTATACTCATTTAAAGATGGACATGCTGTACTTTTTAAAAATCTGATTTAAAACATCTACCTGCTTAGAAATTAGACCCAGGTATTTTAAGCTCCATTCAAAACTTTCCCATTTCTACTGAAGTTTAGGAGGAAGAACTGGTTCATTACACAAACCTTCCATGAACTTTTAAATTCTCATATAATAATTTTAAAAGCCAGAAAACTGCATTTGTAAATACAATTTAAATGAATTTTTCAATTTTGCTCTATCTCATATACCTATCAATACACTGATCATAGTTCATGAATTAAAATTAAGCTAATTCATGCCTGATCATTGGGGAAGTATATTGATGATTAGCCAATGAAACTATTAGTTAGCAGAACACGCCAGCTAACTAGTGTTGCAACATGCCAGCTTCGACTTAAGGGATCAATCCAGTGGGGACACCATCTGCTGATCCCAGGACCAGAATGACCTTCCCACACAGAGTAGCACCCCCAGAAGGTCATCAGGTTCAGTTCCCTTCCTCCAGGCATTCTAAATCTAAAACATCAAAGCTAGCGATTATCTGTTCTTTTCCATTAGATTCTGAAACAGCTTGTACATTCGAGACAATCTTTTATTGAACCAAACCTCTTTTGCCGGAATTGATGTTTATTTCTAACTGTTCCTGCTGCATGTTTGAGTATGTAAGAGATTATAACATTTAGATAGTTTTCGCTCACAACCCTATCAGTTTGTTCTCAAAAAAAAAAAAAAAAAAACCAAAAAACCCCCATCATCTACTTTTACCTCACAGTTCATGAAATGTTGCACGTGCAGGATAGATTCATTTACAGTAGACTTAAATGTTAATTTTTAAATTTTGATTTTCAAGAATTATATAGCTGGAGAGATATACACATTAGATTTGTTTTCCTAGAAATTTTCTCTCTTGGTTCTTTAACAGGTGAGCAAAATATAGCACTAGCAATAGTAGCTGGAGTCTATATTAAATAGAGAGGAAAAGCGAAATCGAAGACAAAACACCGTTCTTGATTTTTTCGCTGAGATTTAAAAGGTTTCTCCAAATGTTTTCTCTTTTCAGATAAGGGAGCCAAAGGCTATGATAGCAGCTTGTCTGGATTAGAAGTTGATTGTTTGCACTCTCTTGTTTAGTTTTGTTCCTTAATCTAGACCAGAATGGCAGGGGTCTTCTGTGGGAGAAGCTGAGGAGATCAGAGACCCAGGGAAGGGCCGGCTGGAAGACTGACTGTGAGGTATTTGCGGGGGGAGGGGGTCGAGAGCAGAGATCAAAGAATCATCCAGAGCTCCTCAGCCTTCCACCGCAGAAGAGCCTTTGGCAACCCTTTGATGTCCAATTTGCCCTCTGCTCCCAATCACAAGTGTGCCTTGGGACTTCAGTGAGGACAGATTTGGACAGGACCGTTTTATAGGTCTGTGTGGCGGATAGCATCATTTGAGTACCTTCTAAAGGACACATACAGAAAAAATTTACTATAATTTCTGACCTACGGGAGCTTATGCTCCAGTAGACAAAATACCAGCGATTTGGCCAATCAATTTTGCCAGTGTCCTCCAACAAACAACAGAAATATTCAATTATGTCATGGTTGTGATTTCTGTCCTTAACACAATAGTTTACTAAATTAATTATTCTCTGGAATAAAAAAAGAACCTGAACACAGTGTCGTCACTTTACTTGGTAGGGTGTCCATTCTCAGTCATATTCCTTTATTGGCCCTTACCTGCCCCCTGGACAACATGAACTTTGGTAAGACAACTTCCTGCCAAATTAACCTGAAATTCATCTCTTGAAAGGGCAACTCTGAGTAAATATCACTGACAATAGGAAACTAAAAACTGCAAATGACACCCCAGGTAGCTTCTGCTTCAGAGGCCGTTTCCTGTAGTTTATTGGGTCTGCACACTAGAAAATTTCATGTATGTAATTAAAGCAACTTTGATTTTGAAATACCAATCAAGCCAATCATTACAATTTACTTTGAAGACAATAAACAAAAAATTGATGATTGTAATGGTCAATTAGTCTCCAGTCTTCAGAAGAAAACACTAAGCGCGTGTGTGTGTGTGTGTTGTGTGTGTGTGTGTGTGTGTGTGTTAGGAGAGAGTGTATCAAGGATGCTTCAGATAGGACGTGCTATATGGATGAAGATTATAACGGAATGGACATAAAATTAGAAATACTTATAGGAGAACGTGGTTATAATCAAGATACACATATCTTAACCATTTCATATATACAAGAAAATGGTTCAGAAATGTGTGTGGGTGTTTTAAGGGATGCTTTGAACCTTAGGGAACATATGCTGACTAAAAAATTCTATGTGTATGTGTGTTATTGAGTGTGTGAGGGAATGGGAGAGAAAGGAGGGGACCTGGTAGAGTCCAATGTGCATTCAATTTCAAATACAGAAATGGGGCCAAGAGGCCAATATGCTTAGATATACACAGGATTAGTATCAGCAGTCGCTCTGGGGCTTTTAAGAAATGTAACAGTCTGTAAAAAGCAACATTGGGCAATCTGTAAAAATAATCAAAGGGATATAGAAAGGCTTGCTTTTTATCCCAACACTTTCCACTAATCACCAAGCATCCTTTTTACCCCAATTACTGTGGCTTGAAGAGAAATGGAGTGGGTAGAAGAAAAACACAGTGTTCTGGAAAAAAGTAAATGGAGTCTGAGAATTAGGATGAAATTAATTAATAATTTTTTTTCTTTAAAATAGTGATTAAGATAGAGGTCTATCTCTATATCGATCATAGTTTAGTATATAATTAATGACCTTCATCGTATGCCATTGAATTTCCAAAAGAAAAGAGAACCGAGTGTTTAAACATTTTATGTCAAGGAAGATGCAGCCACCAAGACAACAGTATCATGACCAACTTTATAGGAAAAAAATAATCATGGTGTAGACTCTTCAAATTGCCCCTCAAATTTACAGTGAAAAATGGCATGCAGGGCCTGATTTCGAAGGCCAACAGA
This sequence comes from Eonycteris spelaea, assembly GCA_003508835.1. NCBI lineage: Eukaryota > Metazoa > Chordata > Mammalia > Chiroptera > Pteropodidae > Eonycteris > Eonycteris spelaea. The sequence continues at coordinate 4,756,805 of PUFA01000077.1, forward strand.
GAACAGATGCGTCAAAGTCTGGGTTATATTACACTAATCTCTTAAAGGTCTTTTATCTAATCTCTTTCTAGCCATTGCTAAGTGCCAGGGATATGATTGCCACTATATAAATATCAGAGATTATCTAAACTTCTTAGGAGAAATCCATCTAGCAGACATCAAAACCAGCCTAAGCATTGTGTACCCTTATTCTTTCTTTAGCAGAGACAGAGACAAAGGCAAATCAAATTTTTCCTTAACAAAGAACCTGTACTTTACCAATCCCTAAATATTTTCATTTTCATTTCGCCTTCCTGCACCTCTAATAGGATTTTTGAGTTAGCTTTTCTAAAGGCAAAGAGCAATAGGGAATATTAAGTTTACTAAATCTTGAGTTAAATAGTCATGCAAATTAACCCTAATCTATAGGCCTGGGCTCATGGGTGGGGGTTGGGGGGCGGGACAAAAACCAAGATGCTGTGTGGTAGAGAAGCGAGCACTGCAGAAAAAAATCATAGTGAACAATATTCCCAAATGTCCTGTTTTGAGGCAATAGAATAACCGTGTGCTTAAACACGTGGCTTTAGAGTCCAACAGCAATGGGCCCAGGACCTTCTCTGCTAGCGATGGTGTTGAAACCCTAACACAGTGATCAACAACTCTGAGCTCCTAGGTTTCCCTGATCTGTAAAATACAGAAAATGTGAAGCACACAGGGTTGTGAAAACTAGAGAAAGCTGTATGTGTAAAATGTTTGACACAATCCCTGACACCCAGTAAACACTCAATAAAGAGCAGATGTTTTGTTTCCATTACTTATGACCAGTAAAATATATACAAGATTGGGGAAAATATAGAAAATGAGCCTTTTGATAAAGAAAGGGACTTTCTTTGTCTCCAACTAAAACCTAAGGGGCAAAAGCGCCGAATCGGACATATTCCAGTAATCTGGAGGCAGGTTAATTTTGACACCTTTTCTTTGTAACTGAGTTCCAGCTTCCCATTTCCCCTTTGTAAGACACAAGCAGCTGTCGATCAATGAATCTGTTTCGATAGATTCTTTCATGATAGTGTGTTGATTCTCGTGGTAAAATATGCCCACACATCTTTCTATCTTATTGTCTAACAAAATGAAAACCAGTTGTTTTTCCATGAGTATTTGATCAACTTCCTCGACAAACACTGTACTGGGTGCTATTTCTTCAATAATCATTAGGCGTTTGGATTTTTTAAAGTATATTTGGGCATTTAATTCACTTTTCCCCTTTAGCTCAGTATAGAGTGAATTAATACTGGCATGAGATCTCTAAAAGGCTCTGTGGTTTACCCGTGCACCTTTTCTGGTTATACCTAGAAGGGCCAAAAATCAGATGGACTTTGTTATAATTCTCAGAAGAGTTTGCTGAGAAATTAAACTAATTCGGATTTGACCCTGAGATTTGCTTGTATTTGCCTATGTGAATGCTTGTCCACTAACCCCATTGTAAGACTAACACTTATTCTTGCCTTTCCTTCTCCATGCAGTTGCAAAACGGTGAAAGGTAGGATTATTTTTCTCGTTTTATTTTCCGTCAGTACCTGGCTCAATCAATGATTCTTCCAGAATTGCAGAACCTTAGCTTCCTGCCTGAGTCCCTCGCCCTTCCCTTTTTCTTTGCTTAGCTTTCCACGTCTCTTCTCACTACATTTTACTGAGTACAGAGAGCAAAGGCTCTGCTTTGTTGACGTTTTTTCTCCTATGGTTTTCTAGTACAGAGAAACAGGAACGTTAAAAAGGAGAACATATTTATGTTCGGGAACCCAAACTGGCCCAAATTAACTCCTAGTTTTCTGGATCCTTGTCTATTTTATTCAGGAGAAAATACACCAGATTCCTGTCTAAAAAGAATATCGTACACTTGGGACTCTTTTCTGAAAAATCAGTTCCCAGAAGTGGGTGCTAAATCCGATGATATGCACACTTGTAGTTTAAAATAATATAGCTGGATTTATTTTCCAAAATTCATAAGTTTCCAGACTCATCACTGCTCTTGAGAAAAACAAACAAACAAACAAACAAACAAAAAACCTGCTGACTCAACACGATCTTACACTTTTGTCAATCTCAAGGGCCAAAGGTTTTATTTTATCATTGTTTTTATTTTCATTTCCCTAAATATCAATTTACCTTGTGCTATACATAGTTCTTACTAACTTAAAGAACTATGTGTATTTTAAGAGTATTAATCACTTTTGTGTGTGTGTTGCAAATATTTTCTCCCAATCACCGTTCTTTTAATTTGATTAAGTATTCTTTCCCCATTCAAAGGTTTTTTGTTTCCCTTTTTTATAATTTTATTTGGCATTTTATCTTTCCTTTATATCTTTTTGTTTTCATTTTCCTTACTATTAAGCTTCCCTTTACCCAAATATTTATAACTTATTTTTTCTTCTAATATTTTTTATTTTTATGACTGGAATTTTGCCTAAAATTTGTATTTGTCTATGGGCACACAATTGGGACTACATTTGTTTTCTTCTAGTAAATAATGATTCTCTCAATACTAATTCCTGGTAAATTCATAATTTCCCCACTGATTTATAGACTAGTTGTTTTATTTATCAAGTTTTCCTATGCACCTGGATTTTTGTGTGTGTGTGTGTGTGTGTGTGAGTGTGATTTAATTATATATGCCTGAGAAGATGTTTTATTATTTTGAACATAACAGTTTTATAAGTTTCAATAAATAAGAAATCCTCATACCACTTTACGATTATCATGTTTTAAGACTTTTAGATAATTCTTGCCTATTTTTTCTTCCACATGGACTTCAGAATCAGTTTATCAAATTCTTAAAGTAATTGCAGCATTTTAAAATTTTAAGATCTTGGAAACAATGTAAATGTCTATAAGTAGGAAAATGGTTGAGTAACTTAGTGCTTTCAAATTATAGAATAAATTTACATAATCCAAATAATGGAATACTATGCAGCTATCCAAAACAATGAGGTAGATGAGAAGTATACAGAAGTCCATACATATATGTAAGGAGGTTGTCAAGTATAGATATAGAACATAGAAAGATATTTAATGCAATTCCATATTTGTAAGAAAAACAAGTCAACGATCCCTACATATGTGCATATATATTTAAATAAGCAAAGAAAAAAAAACTATGGCATAATGCAAAGTTCTTAGTGATGGCTTTCAGGGAAGTAAACTTATTTCTGTAGGTAGAGAACCTCTTATATGGTAGTTACCTGATTATGTCTCATAGCATGCAACTCACACCATTTTTTCTCAATTTGTCTGTAAATCTCAAATAGTATATAATTCTAGATCAAAGTGTCTTCAGATATCTCATAAGCCAAGTTTCCCAATGTATAGAGGAAGCGTCTAAAACGTTAACTACCTCGGCCAAGTGTAACATGGAATGTGCTCAGACAAAAATAAATAAGCTTTCTAAATAAAACTTTGGGTGGTGTTCCCTGATTCTGCTCCTTTCTTGATCCTGAAAGTCATGAATATTCACAATTTCAATATTTAAAATAGCTGTGGAGTTCTTTTACTTAAGATCTTGTAATGACCACAAATGGTTCTTTGGGGAGCGCTGAACTCCACACACAAATAAAGAAAACCATATACAGTTCACCCTCAAACAATGTGGGGGTTAGAGACACTGAACCCTGCGCAGTCAAAAATCCATGAAGAACTTTTGGCTCTCCGAAAACTTAACTGCAGTCATCCCTGGGGGATTGGGTCCAACGTGTCTGAGATGGAAGTCCCAGTTCTGCCCAGCTCGCCATGCTTATTTTTCTGAAGGTCATAGTGCTCTTAAATGATGGAGTTGAGACTAAGGCACAAGCCTCTTAGCCCCTGCACTATTAAACTTTCCAGTTCCCAGCCTCTGATTCTATGACACCACCTGGTCTTTTCCCTAGAAGTCTAAATATTTAAAATAGCTGAGAGAGGTCACTTTGCTCAGCTATACTTTTCTACTAATATGAGGTCTTCTAAACTTCCACAGTATAATTTATTACCTTTCCAATTTAACGATTTCAAAATAAATCTTACAAATTCAAACAGAATTCAGCTGTTCAAAATTTTCCCTTACTGAAAATGTCCTCCAAAGAATTTGATTTAATACTGTTTCCTTAGAAATGTTGCATTTTCCTATCTAAATAGAAAGGGAAATGACAGAGCAAAGAGGCTTTACAAATATTTTGTGTTTCTTCCTAGTGTTCCCTTAAACTCTTGACTCCGGGCTTCTTGAGAAAGAAGCACAATGCTGGAAATGAAAGTTCTAATGGGACCAAATGGCCAGACAAGATTTCTTACCTTTCCAGCTCTGTGCTAGAGGGACCACCAAGGTGAGATGTGAATTTAATCTCGGGGGCAGAAACTGTCAGCGAGGGCGCTAATGACTGCCAACTGTCATGGGGGAAATAGGAGTCCATGCAGAATTAAGCTCAGATAACTGCTTCATTTCACTCAGAGCATTAAATCACCTTCTGCTGCCAGCAGCTTTCATCTGCTCTCTACATAAGCCAGGTTGAACCAGTGACCCACAAGGCAGCATTACTAAGCTTCACATTACCAAGCCAGGCTGTCTGGGATCGCATGGACTGGTTTACATCTCTTAGGCCCTGCACCCCTCGCGTTTGACTGCATTTTGCCTCTGGCCTGTGGCTTAGCATCACCTTTCATACTTTGTCCCTCTTAAGGGTGAGATCTACCATTGGAAACTGTAATGGTGGATCAGATGGTTCATACAGTATATTATAGGAATTTAGAATCTGTTTTCTTCCGCCCTTCGTCTTACACTGAGTTGCTTACATGAGATAGAGAGATCGAGAGACAGATTTCATGGAGAGGTTTAAAAGCCTTTTAGCTTGAATATTAGCTGAAATTCTCTAGGAACTGTCACTTTGAAGTGTCTGTACTCACAAGATGTCATTAGTTTACCCATATAATTTTTTAAGTGTATATGTGTGTGTGTGTGTGTGTATAAAATCTTGGTTTTTTGGATGACTGTAACAAATTTATGATTTCCTAATATAACCTAAATGATTAACATTATAAGGAAAAAAATTTTGGTGACTTCTGTTTAATCCTGATAACCCTTGGCAGTGGTGCTGGTCTGTGGAGGAGTAAATGCATTGATTGTAGCATTGACGTATTTGCATGGGGTAAACAGTCCCGCCGTGGCCAGTTTTAAGCAATCGACATGACATCGTGAAAGGCAGAGCTGGGAAAGATTTGCAATAGCACAAGACACATAGTTTTCCCACCGCACAGGTACAATAGACATAATCTCAAGAACCTAGGTAATGGCAACATAGTGAAATAATCAGGATTTGGAAATGTGGTAATATAGTATATAATATTAACAGTAGCGATAGTATTAATGGTCTTGGTATTATTAGTATTATTTAATGTTATTGGTAAGGTTTTTACCATTAATAACATGGGTCATCAAGTACAAGAGGATTTATCTTTATTTTTAATGTGATTTATTTAATTTGTAAGTTTATAAAATTTAATTTTGAATAAAGAATGTGTTTGACCATCAGCACACAGAATTCTCCAAACTTTAAAAGTGGCTCTTGCAAGTTGATCCGATGTGGCATACTGTTGCTCCTGGGGAAGAAATAGCAATCGTCATGGTGACCTAGAAAGGGTGTTGGGTTGAGCAGTGGCCCCCCAGAAGTGAATAGTGGTTAAGGGCAGATTTCAGGAGCCAGCTGCCTGCATTCAAGGACCAACTTCTCTTGTGGCCTTGCACAAGTTGCTTAACCTCTCTGAATTTCAGTTTTCTTTAAGGTCAAAGGGGTTATGTGTGTATTTAACTTACGTAGATATTGGGGCTTTAAATAAGATAAATGCACAGTGACTGTGCGTCTTAAGAAGACAATAAACTATTATTACCAAATTTCAGTTCAACCAATAAATGCTGGGTAACTATGGGCAATTTATTTCCCTCGTCATTTCTTGATACATAAAATAGTTAATTACAAAATAATATATACGATTTCTCCTAGTTCTCAAATCCACAGTGATGAAGCGCTAGAGCTTTTAAGTCAGGTGGCCTGATTCCAGATGCTGGCCTCTTCATGCAGACCGTGCGGCTTTGGAGAGTTAATTCATCTCTCTCATCATTGATCTCTTCATCTGGAAGTCAAAAAGTAATGAGAATTTGTCATACAGAAATTTTTAAGGTTAAGACAAGGTACATCCTAATGAAGTCTTAACTCAGTGTTTGACACACAATATATTCAATAAAGCTAAGCTCTTTTATTAATAGTATTATTACAGCATATAATGATATTAATAGTAGTATCATTTTTAGTTTACCATATAGTGTTAATATAGAATTAATGTACTATATAATATGTTGCATATATTGCATATACATAGTAATAGTATTGGGATTACTATTATTTATTAATATTATTTAATATTATTAACATTAATATTATTAGTGTTGTTAATAAATGGAGCACAAAGACACATTCATTTTTTCCTAATAATGTGCCTTTGCAAGCCAAATATTCATCCAAAAAACATATCCCATGAGATAAAAATTAATATTAATAAAATTTATAATGTAATAATAAAATAGGTGATATTATTGGACATTTTCTGAGTGTCAACAAAATTGTTACAGGTGCTCCATATATAATTAAATTAACCTCTTTGAATGTCAGTTTTATTATTTACAAAATATAGAGCTATTGAGAAGATTATAACTATTATTATAACACTTTCGACTCAGTGTCTAGAACAAAATAGGCTTGTAATAAATGGTAGCTAGTAATAACAATTGTAATAACAATGGAATCTACTTTATAGGTGGTGAGAATATATTTAAACATTTTGAAAAATGTTTACCATATTGCTTAGTGGATTATATGGGCTAATTAATGGTATCTATTATGATTCTATGATAAAAATAAGTGATGAGCATTTACCTGAGCATTTACCATTTACTATCGATTTATCATTGAGAATGGTTTGGCAAGGCACCATAGAGGTCAAAGAACAATCGAGACTAGAGAGCTCAAAAATGTTTTTGGAAAGAGTGCTTGTGTTTTAACCTCTTGCTCCTGTGGTGGAAGAGAGAGAATGTGAGAATTTTTTCTTGAGGGGGAGGGTCCATCAGGGTTCCTGCAGCAGGAAAAGGATTAGACATTGCCAGTACTGGGTTATGAGGTGTAACTATCATAAGGCAGTGGTATCAGACGGCCATTGGCATGAGGTGGCAATGCTTATAATTATTCTTTCTAGTCTAATGCTGTTGAATTAGGACAATTGGTCTTTGGGGGATCTGTTGAAAGCTGTGAGCTTTTGATGTCGTCCTTTGTTTATTTGCTAATACCATGCCTTTCTAAAATTTTAAAACACTTTTTGCTTCTTCTGTGCTGCCTCAATGTATATTACTAGCTGTAGCTTTGTCTAAAATATTATCAAATTATGAATGATCCCAGTTTTCACGTCTTCATGTTTATCCACTGTACTTACTATGAATCATCTTAATAATTCTTAAAATATCATCCCTAAGTCATTCCATATGCCTTCTCATCTCATACTTAGTGATAAACAGGGGACACAGTTATAAAATAGAGTTTTTCAGGATGCTCCAGTCCTTTATTCTTGCCCCTCAAAGGAACAGAGTGAGCTGATCCAAAAGGCCAGATAGGAAATGACAGTGATCTCATCATGTCTCTTGGCACTGGCTGCCCCCTCCTTACTTAATAAACTCAGGCTTTCCTCCTATGGCTCACGGTTAGTTCTCCAGAACACATTCAGAATTAAAGCTGCTGATACCTGAGAACAAGGAAGCCTACATAGATTTAGTTCTATAGAGTGGTGTCGGGAAATTTGACTCTTGGTGAAATGTTTTTCTGGTCTATCTGAGCTTGAGTTCAAACCCAGGATGGAGTTCTCAACCAAATTAGACATTGTAATTACATTCATAGAAATATAACCTTAGGGGCAATCCCAGAAATATATTAAAATTATTGTGTAAGGGACATACCCATGTGCATGTGCAAGTTGGTAGACTTGAGAAATACGAATATGTATTGTGTAACACAAATAAAATTTCAACATCCTGGTAATCAAAAATGTCAAATTGAATAATAAGAGGAATCGATTCTGCTATACAGTTCGAAGTATAAAACAAATAATGCCTGATGCCCTTAAAATTGTAGTGAGAGGGATTGTTCTTAAATATTGCATATAAGAAAGCAAACTTTAAAGGCTATTTGGAAATAGGAACCAAACATCTCAAAATATATATAATATGTTCTTTGATGCATGAATTTCTCATCTATGTCTCCGTACTTAATAAATGTGTGGAAACTCATGACTGAAAAATTTATAACAAAAAATTTAAAACTACCTACAAATCCAACATTAGTTAGCAATAAAAATGTTTTTGATGATTTTTTATAATATGTACATTGCTCAGGGTAAAATAAGAAGGGTGAAAATGATATAGAGAGCTTTATGACTTTAGCTATATGAAGAAAATATCCAAAATGAAGTTATTTCTAGCTAATGAGCTTATGAGACATGTTTATTTGAGCATTTTTTTTAATGATGGCCATAGAGTATATAATCTGGAAAATGAAATAATTTAAAAATGGTTCTTCTTGCTCTTCTAGAAAAACATCTTGAAATATATGTAGAGAGATTCTATAGAGAAAAAAAAGGACTTAAAAGGATATAAAATATTGGAGTAAATAAGATTAACTTTTTCCAAATTGAAATATCTTTTTCCATTCATTAATTGTAAAATTGCTTTCTAAAAAAATAGTTTGTTTCAAATCCTCAGAAACCTCAGTTTGAGGCACATTGAGTGTAAGAGAAAAAAATTTTAAATAGGAATAAAATATGTCATTTTTAAGCCTGTGGCTTCAGATGGCTTTGGCACAATTGAAAATGTGTCTTTGGAACTTGTTTAGTATTTTCAGATAGGTAGAACTGTCGCCTCGCATTGCTCCTGAGTCACCGCACACGTGGCCTTTCTGTGCTGGGACAAGAAGTACAGTGGGAAAAGAAAGACGTGAAAAGAGGGTGGGCGTTGCTTTGTGCAACCAAATCTCAGATTTCTTTCCTTTCTTCTCCCTCCCTCCTTCCCTCCCCCTCTCTCTCCTCTCCGCCCTCGCTCTCTCTGTCTCTCTTACTTTTATCATGCTTACCATGTTTGGGAAAAAAAATCGTAATTCTGTTTCTTCACTCATGGGGAACTTTGCTTTTGGAAAAAAAACTTTTATTACTTTCCACTTCCTGTTCAACTAGCCCTCTGTGGAGGGAACTGGTTTGGGGTAGTATATCAACTTGGTAAAGTATACTCCCTCAAATGACCACCTTCATCTCAGTTTCTCTGAGGATTCTTCTGACTTGGTTTCAAGTGCTTAAATCTAGAATTGGCATACTTCTTGCAGTTGAAATGCCACAATTCAGACCAGCTAACTTTTTGAAATAAAAAAATAAACCAAGGAGACCAATAAGCTGTTGACCCTCCATCAGTTGATTCATGTGCATATTTTTAGAGAGAGCTAATTACAATAAACTGAATTCTCTAAGTTTTAGAAGAGGTTAGCAAATGCCGTTTGTACTTGAAAGCAAAAATATTCTTTTTTTTCAATTACAGTTTGTTAAAAGTAAGTCATTTTGATTGGAAATTTCTGATGATACAATATAGCAAGGGGAACAGATCAGTTAACTAAGGAATATGACTCAGCCGTAAGAAGAGATGAAATACTGTCATTTGCAACAACATGATGGATCTTGAGATATGCTAAGCGAAATAAATCTGACGGGAAAAAAATGAGAACCATATGATGGCACTCACGTGTGGGATGTAAAACTGAAAGCAACAAACAAGACAAAGAAGGGAAAACTCACAGACACAAACAACAGTTTAGTGGTTACCAAAGGGAAAAGGGAAAGGGCTGTGGCAGAAAAAGGTAAAGGGGCAAAATTTACGGTGACCAGTGGAGATTTGACTTTGTGTGGTAAACACACAGTGCAATATACAGATGATGTATTATCGAATTTTACACTTGACATCTATATAATTTTATTAACCAATGTCACCCAAGTAAACAATTTAAAAAAGAAAAAAGAATTTTACTATGGGCATTTGCTAACTTTCACATTGTATATAATCATTTGTTTGTAAACCTCTGAATAGGACAGAAAAAATGTGGGTTTTTTTCTTTTTATTGGTGATGAGATAAGTGGTGTTCTCTAATGGAAATAAGGTTTTCAATTTTGAAGTGCAATGAAGAATGTGGAGTTTCCTCTACCAGAATAAATCTATTCAGTCACTGGAGACTGACAAAGATTAATAAACAGAACAAAATACAAATAGAGGCCCACTTACAAATGTTAAGAAACACAGTACACTCAAAGAAAAACTATTCACTGGTTATTTGTTCTTCTTCTTTGAATAATAAATATTAATACAATATAACTGAAGTAAATTACAGTAGTTTTCCAAAAATGGCGTGGGAATACATAGTTAAATGGAGAATACAGCCAGCTATTTCCTCAGGATAGAAATATTCCAAAAGTAATTTTAAAATGCTTCTACTTTTACACAGGAAGATTTCGGAGGCAAGCTCATTTTATGTTTACTTTTGAAATTTCACGGATATTGAAGTCGTTCCAAAATTGACTGTAAGATTTCAAAGAACATTTACATTCCTCATTGAATTTAGAGTCTGTTATTCAAAAATATTGATTGATGATCCAGAAAAGGAAGATAGTCCACTTTTCTTTGCATATATGGTGGATTTTATCCAAAAAACTCACTTAACACGAAGTAACTCACAGTTTAGGCCCTTTAATAGTTTGAATGAGGATTAATGAGACTCCAATTCCACATATGGTAACATGGCGTTTCTGAAAACCTTGGATGAAGTGAATGAGACATGACTTAGCTGCCAACAAGTTTGCAGATGAGCCAAGAATAGCAAACAAGATTTCTACTTTACTGTTTTAACCACCAGACACACAAAAATTCATAGATATTAAATAATTAAAACAACAGACTGAAACATTTTCTAGAAGGGAAAGTTCTTAACTCCAGGTCTGCCTGTGTGTGAACTTGAACAAATCTCTTCATTTTGATGGTCTTGGTGGTCTCATTTCCCCATCCCGAGTAAATAGATTTCTAAGATTCCTTCTAGATCTGATATTCTAATTCTCTGTGGACTTGACTCTAGAAAAGCGGTCTTGATTGGAAATAAGAATGGTTCAAAATATTTGTGGAAATAGCATATTTCCTGAATTCTGGAATTCAGGAATATTTACTGTCTCTTCCTTGATATCTCTCAAAATTAGCTCTTGTTTTTTTTTAATTGCTATTTCCCTAACTTTTTCCCAACAAAGTCAATTACAAATAGTCAGTCAGTCATGATATTCTCTAGATCATTATATAATTAGCCTTATTCTTTATTTCTTTCTCCAGGGATTAAAAGAAATAGGTAAATAAAAGCAGAATGGTTAAGAATGCAGATTCTAGAATCATACTTACTAGGAATAAAATATAGCTCTGCAGTTTGTTTGGTGTATGACTTTGGACAAAAATTCATCCAAGTTCCAGCTTCCTCATCCTTGATAATGTACTACCACTAATAAAATTTTGTGTGAAGTAAATGAATATTTTTTTAAAATCACAATATCTTATGCTTAGTAAATAGCCTTTCTTCTCTCTCTCTTTTTTTTCTTTCTTTTTGATAAATACCTCCCCAGACTCCATCCCATGCCACCCTTTCTATCATAGATTGGAAGCCTAAGGACTACATTTCCCAAACAAACAAAACCCATAAGATGATGTAGACAGCAGTATCTTTTAGAACATCTCTGGTGATGGAAAAGACCCTGCCCTCCATTCAATAATCATATAAACATAGAAGGGAGAGTTTAACAAAAAAGAGGGAGAAGATACTTGAAGTAGACACTGTCATTTCCATCGTGTGTTGGGAGTCAGGGGAGAGTCCTCATACAGAGCAGTAACTGCAATGGGTGTTCTCCATTGACCACAGTCACCCTGTCACATCCAAGGAGAGGACGTGATTCAGAAATGAGCTATCCTTTCTCTCCACTGTTCCATCCTCTCCCAAATACCCAAGATTTTCACATTCCAGTCCTTAGAATATGTTAACTTGGAACTTGTGGATGAGAAACAATTTTTCTCTTCATTAAGTGTAGATACATCTCTTCCTCATGTCTGTTTGCAGCTCTAATCTACTGCAATGGGCTTTTCAACCATCTCGCGTAATGCTTACTTCTGCCATTCTACCATCCTCATGTTTTTAGCTTGATGAGTATTTCATTGCCGGACTAAAAGAATTTAAACATATAAGGAAACACTTTTTCCTCCATGTGACAATGCTGTTGTTGAATGCAGTTGTGTCTTTGGGAGTTTTTATGTCATGGAAAATTGAGGTCATTAAGAATATGAAGTATAGTTTAGTATCTGGATGTAAAGGAAGAATCCCAGACTGGGAATCGGGAGACCTAAATCCTGACCTGGTGGTTCCACTAATTAAGAATGTGACCTCAGATAATTCATTTAACCTTTCTGGTCTTCAGAGTCTTCTTCTGTAGAAGATAGAGACTGTGAAGTCCTAAAAGTATATTATTTTATCTCATCTCAAAAGAAAAAAAACAACAAAAAAAAACAAAACACATCACCCCAAATAAAAAATTCAGGATGAGACAAATTAAAAAGTTTTTTTAACAAGTCAGATTTTTATATAAGCCACCAGATTTTTTTTTTTATTTTTTAATTCATGCCAGGCCAATGATGACCAAATGAAGCCAAGGATAGGAAAGTTTATCTAACTCAGTGGTGACAATAATAATAGTGAGAATAATAATATCTGAGCTTAATTATGAGGAAAGTTTAGTAAAATCCAATGAATTTGGGGGTTCGTAGATTGTTGTAGTCTCATCTTGTTATAGCTACGAACTGGCTTCGTGATGCACGGCCCATATATTTACCTATGGGAATTATGACCTAGGATCTTTATTTATTCTTGTAAAAAAATAGCCATCGTAATGACAGGGTAAAATTGAACATACCAGGGCACAGTGAGTGATCCATAAGATATTCCCCTACTGGAATAGAGTGTTAGCTAAAGCAGATTTTGGGGGGTCCTGGAATTATATGAAATTTTTTGAAGTTGGTAAAACCTTTTAAATCAATTGTGTTTATAGGAGACTGTGTAATGGCTTTGAGGCGCAAAAGATATATACATGTGTCTGGCCCGATGAGTCACCACTTACCTGTGCCTTAACTGATTCTGCTGCCTCCAGCAGGCGTGGTGGGTTTGAGCTCAGAGAAATATCGATGGGAATAGATGCCAATGGAAACGAGCACTGTGCGTACTGTGCTTTCCATAAACTGGCCCTTTTGAATTGGTGAAATAGCTTGGATCAAGTAGGCGGCATGTAACACTAAACTGCCTTCTCATGCTCTGGCACTAAGGATATTCCAGTGTGCCCAGTTGGTGACAATCACAGGGTGTGTCTGCACAGTTTAGACATAGATAGAATGCTTTCTTTGGAGGGAGACTTTGGGCCATTTCCTGGGTTTGATTTTTTTTTTTTTAATAACTAAAAAATGTTTTGACTTGATGCAAATTGTGTAATTGTGCTCTGAGGAAATGTGTACAGCTTGGCAGTTACTTTCCTTCTCTCTGAAAAACATTTGTTTATTCTTTCTCTGTAGCTCAGAGGAAACCCAATCCACACTGGAACAAAGCTTTTTAAGACATAAATGTAATTGGGTGGTGAGATGGATTCACCATGATTCCCATGACCTTTCCCACTTGCACCTCGTCCCTCGGTCATTCGCTTCTTCATAGTGGTAGAAATGTAAAACAAAGCAGTCAGTTATGTGTTAGCGACAGCAAATGTCTACAACGCTAATCTTTTAAAACCTAAATTGGCAGCATGAAAGTGTGCTGACTTAAGGATTCCTAAAATTTACATCACACAATAATACAAAAATACTATAACGCTTGTAAAGCAGTAAAGTACAATCATTTTTAGGAACACATTTTTAAATAATTTGAGAAAGCTTCTGATAGACAAAAGGAAACCTAGAAATAAATATGCTAATTTGAGTGATTTAAATAGCTCTATAACTTCATCTGAATTTGGTTGATTTTATATTATCGGAATAGGTTTGCTTACACCAAAATGTGCCTGAGAGCCAACTCAAGGAAATAATAACTGAGACGAAGTAGGGCGTGTTCCAAATCATTGCAGTTTTGGAGAGGAACCCAGTGGGAAGTAGGAGAAAGAACCTCTTAACAGAGACTCTTTCGTGGGTTAACCATCATATAGGTATTACTTTTTTGCTTCAAGTACTAACTTTAATTTTAATCCATACAATGAACTCACTTAACACAACAGCTGAATTCCTCATGAACATTTAACCTCAGGCCGCCTTCTTTCTTGACTGAGGTCACATGACAGAAAAAGGACTTTTTGTAGGTGAACTTTGGAGAGGCCAAACTCTCTCCGATTGGTTTGTAAAATTTGAAACACATGAGTGTTGTCCTGGGCGAGGCAGCCAGCATTAGAATAGTCACCAGAAACATAACTTATGAAAAGCTAAGAATTCCTGCATAGGTAGAAGTTCCTGCTTAGTTCCTGGCCCCAAATTTTATATGCTAAGTTACTTCTCTGCCTACCTCACATGTCATTTAGAGCATATCTGGTAGAAGTACTTGCTGACAGAAATGTGAGTGAGAAGACAAAGAAAATCAGCTTCATAGCATAAAGACAGATACTGCTGTCTGCCCAGGTCTGTGCCTTGTCCCATCTCTCTCCTTGTAGAAAACTCCCCAGGACACAAGGAAAGTAGAGAAAGAGTCGGCGAGTTCCACGACAGACTCTCTCCCTTCCACACATCCACCGAAGCAGACTTTTAAGAGCCCCTGACCCAAGAGAGAAAGGCAGCGCCAGAGTGCGTGTGCTCCCCAAGCCTGTCAAAAATGTCAAGGGCGCCTGACCTGCTCAAACTGGAACTACAGAGTTGTTCACAATATAATGTGGTCTCAAAACTCACTCTTTCCACGTAGCTTTCACCTTGCTTTCTTGGGGGATAGTTTTCTATATGCACTGAAGAGTCTGACAGAGAATCGATTCTTGTAAACACATAATTTGGCCGGGGCCATCATCCCGGCTGCTGCCAACTAGTGCGTGTACATAAGACTTGTCCAGACAGCAAGGACATATCACAGTTGGTTCTTAGGGACCACTTCCTGACAGACTCTGACCCAGCAAACTGTTTATTGTGTTGGTCTCACATCAACATCTGCCTTTGGCCATGGTGTCGTTATGTACCATTTTTCCTATTATAAATGCTCTTTCTCTCCCACTAAATAACATACCTCAGATTTCATTTCTACATCTTCTAGGCGACAGTTTTATCACTGAGAAGAAGCAGAATAGGAGTAGCAGCATAATTCGTTCCAACATTTTTATCAGCAACCCTTTCTATCCTTCAGATGAAACCTTACATGAAGGCCCCATAAAAAGAGTTAAATAAATGCTGAAAGTAGCTATGTTTTAAGGGTACACCCTCCCTAGTGGGTGGGAACGGAGAGCCGAAACTAGGGTTCTGGGGAATCTGGTTAGAATAAACACTAGCAGAGATGTTCTGTAAGATTTCGATTATAATGTCTACAAATTATTTTTAAATACTTCAGCAGGTACTATGTAGAAGAAGACGTGGATTATCTAGTTTATCCTATAATCCAGATGCTTCTAGTACTTAATAAATAATGCACAGTCCAGAGATCATCAATGAATGTGCTGATCAGGAACACACAGTCCAGAAGTAGAATTCTGGCCCCTGGGAAGTCCCTCCTCCAGAAGAGGATGATGCTTCGTGTTTTGTTACTTCCATCTGGAGCAATCATATAACAGTGTCAGAAATGGGGCATTTATTAGGGAAAATAGTGGATCGTTGACAAGGATGATCAATGTTAAAAATAGATCCTTATTGGGAAAATAAAATATTTAGTGTATGTGTGTGTGTATGTGTGTGTGTGTGTGTATTGTATATGTAAAATGTTTAATAAGAGATTGCCCATACATGCATGACAATAAGAATTCAGAGAGAGTTTATAGCCTACACCCTTGCAAAGATATTCTAATCTAAAACCCTAAAGACCCCTCTGTCCAACCTTGGATTCTGGAGGATTCTGGTGGTTTTAATTCAGCTGTAATGGTGACAGAATCCTGGCTCTATAATGTTGCTCTGTCTGCTTCTAGAATATTGCTGTGTGAAATGAACTTTTCTTGTAATTTGTGAAAACAACATCTAAAAGGACAGTGAGCTGAGACTTCCTTGAGCCAACAGAACAGGTGGTGTGAACAACTTTTGTTTTTGCTTTCCATGCATTGTTTTCTGTGTTTTGTTCGTATGTGTGGTCAAATTTAGACTGAGATTTCATTTTATTATAATTGGTAGCAAGGCTGTAGGTGGAGTAGCTAGCTCCGACTCAGCTCAGAGTTCATTTTTGGTCTCTGGGAGAGACCAAACGGTCGTTTATAACCAAGGTGGCTGAAGTCCATTTTTCATTGTCTCTTACTGCTCAAAACTTCTTTGATTTGAAGAATAAGAGCACAGTGGGCATAATATTTATATATACCCAAAATGGTATTGTTTAACTTTGACCCTGATTTAATCAATTATGTCTGTTATTTTCCCCAAATAAGGTATTTTGATGCATGAGTAATTCCAAAATCAGCTGACAGCTACTTAGAATATTTTTTTAATTTATTAAAAATTTTAAATATTTTATTTTTCAATTAGTGTTGTTTATAGTTTTATTAATAAGTCACAGGTATCACTGTATGAGTTTAAGGTATAGAACATAATAGTGTTATTTACATATATTATGAAAAAATTACAAGAGGTTCAGCCCATATTCACCATCTCATACAGATAAAATGAAAAGACAAAAAATGTTTTTTCTCCTAGTCTGAGAACTCTTAGGATTTACTCTCAAGAGTTTTACGTATCATCCAGAGGTGGTGACTGCCGTGTTGTATGTTACGTCCCTGGTACTTATCTTATCGTGAAAGTTTGTACCTTCAGCCACCTTCTTCCAACTCCCCCTCCCCCCACCATCAGCCTGTGGTAACCACAAGTTCTGATCTGTTTTCTTGTTTTTTTTTTAGATTCCACATATAGGTAAGATCATACAGTATTAGTTTTTCGCTTATAGTTACTTTGAAGCATTTACCAGATGCTCTTTGCCCCCAGAAGAAAAGTATGTGATCTTTTTCTTTAATACCTCTAATAATTTATTGGTGAGATAACATATTTATGCAGAAAAATTGCTTATAAAATATAAGGAGGTACGTAACGAATAAAAATGATAAGCAAATAAATACAATAAAGATTCAAAGAGAGACAAATCTCTCTTTGTGGCTATTGTAACCAAAGAAAACATGAATATTGAAGCAGGTCCATCATATGCTTGAGATTTAGGCAGAGCTTAACACGGCAGGAAATCAGCCTTTGGAATGAAGATGGGTTAGGTGAGCTTATGAAGTTTGCTGAAATGCAGGCTGAAGAGCTTAGACTCCAAAGGATTTGGGGGTATTTTTCTCCCCGATAAAGTCATTTCATTCTGGATGGAATGCAACCTAAAACTTTTTGAAAGGGTAGCATCCCAGCTCCAGTAAAGTGTTACAGGAAATATCTTATGCCTCCGTGAGGTTTACTAGATGGGAAGGACGTGCGTTCACATTACAAGAGCTGGCAGGAAGTCAGCCCTCTTCAGGTACCTTCTAGGAAATAACTTGGTCGTTTGCCCAGAACAGAGTACATGGTGGGACTTTGAAATTAACCTAGCCAGTGTTTTCCCAAGATGAGAAACTAGCATTAAAGTTAATGAAGGGTCAGAAGCTAGAACTCAAAAGCATCCTCCCCTGAAAGACATTGAGACTTTAAATGTTTGCAAAGCTCGCCTCTCTCTCCTCCCTTCTTCCTCCTCTCCCTAATCTGTTTTCCTAGCTCATCAATCAGAAAAGTCTGATTCTACCTTAACTAAATAGGATAAGGCTGTAAATTCTTCAATATTGCAAAAACATGCAAAGAAAATGTGACTTCTTTATTTCTCTGTAACTACTTTGATCGCCTTCACGAACTCCCATCTCATTAAGTATATGACTTAAGACAGATAAGTTTATTCCAGGTAGATTTATCCTAGCTAGGTTTCTCATTCTGATTTAAATACATAAACTATTCTTCTGCAAATGTAACTTAAGTGATACATAATAGAGTTTTGTCATGTCCCTCTCTTCTCCAAGAAGGCAATTAAGATTATGGGAAGAGGGTAATTTAGACGGCACCATAGCAACTAACGCAGTTGTGTTAGTTGGAACTTTTAAGAAGCGGTTGCTGAAACAAGGGAGATTATTGCAAGACAAGATCTGTGAAAAGTAGAAGTGGGAGAGGTCTGCATTAAACAGGGGATGGCTTCGGACTGCAGGTGTGGGACTTCGAAAGGGAGGATGGAAGGAAGCGGGGCTGGGCAGGAAGCCTACCCTGCAGGTCCCACCGAGGCTCTGGAACCCTACGGCCAGCTCTGGAGGAGGAATCGATTGTTCGAAGGGTCTTGCGTGGGGCAGAAATAAGCAGGCCCTAGAACCCCTGCTGTATTCAGTCATTGCACGGGGCTCCCAGAAGAGGGCGCTCTCGTCTCCGAAGGCAAGTGGCACTGAGGGCATTAGGAAGCTCTCAGCTCACTGCAACCTTTGCAACTGGATTTCTGTCCCCAACCGAGATCTGAGCATTGTGCCTCCATCGCTACTTCTGGTTCTTTGAATTCGTGGTTTTTATTGGTTTTTGTCTCCGCCGACTTCTTTCTTAAGAGACACAGCTGAAGGCAGCTAGAGCTGCTCCTAGAGAGTCTGCCACTTTCTCTTAGAGGATGAAGTGACTTGGGATCTTTACTTCTCTGTCTTGGTCAGGGCCTGTGTAGGGTCCTGGCAACTTGGCCACCTTGGCTTTTAGTATGCTGAGACACCCTCTGGCGAGATCCCAGAGAGCTCTTAATAACGTTTCCATGCCAACATGGGGACTCCGTGGGCACACGCGAGACATAAAAATTGACAGCAGCACCGTTGCCCTTAAAAGAATGCCGTGTCAAATTTGAACTCGAAACTTTTTTAGTGCGAGCCTGTCCCGAATAGTGCATGAGACATTTATACCAAACAAGCAAATTCAGGAGTAAAAGGCATTCGGAACAGAAGGATTAGACTTTCCATAGACATAGGACCTGTGAGTGGTCCTGTAATTGCAGGGGGGTTGTGGTGAGGGCTTTCTGTCTGCAGAAGAAGATACGGCACTTAAAGAGCTCAAAATTTTTCTATGCGTGATGGCCTAGCCAAACAAATTTTGAGCAGGGAGGCAATATAGATATACATTTTAGAAGACCAGACAATTGAGTGCTTCCAGGGTCCTCAGGCTTTGGTGAGCATCTGAATCACCTGCAGGGTTGTTTACACAGATGGCCGGCCCACTCCAGGGCTTCTGATTTGGTGGGTGTGGGGTGCGGCCCGTAATCTGCGTTTGTAACAAGTTCCCAGGTGATGTTGGTGTCTAGGTTCCAGAACTCCTGGAATAGAAGGGAGAAGCGAGTCGGGCAGAATCAAACGAGGGGCCATGATTAGATGTAATGTCTCTGTTTTACAGGAAATATTTACTCAGTTTTGTCAATAACCTTTTAAAAATGTAAGTCTCTGCTCTTTGCTACGGGTGAATGTTCTTGTGGTTTTAGCCCATTTTCCAAAGAAATGCGTTGTCGTCATTCTTAGGAGTTGGGAAAAAGAGGGGAAAATAAAGAACATATTGCTGGTTCAAAACAATATATTTTTTTAAGCGAGGTGTCTTCTGCTCTCTGTTTTGCAGCTATGGGGAAATGTCAGGCCTGAATTATTTCATGAGAGACAGCGGTGTGGTCCAATGGCTTAGGAGCCAGACGAAACATCTGTTTCCCATGAAACCCTGTGCAGGTCACTTATCTTCCTGAAGCACTTATCTTTCCTCATCTGTAAAATGTGATTAGTAACCCTTTCCTCTCAGACCTGGTGGAGCGATAAATGTTAGTTTACATAAAATGCAGATACAAATTGGGCAGGCAGATTATATTGATTTTCTTCCTTTTTTTTTTACTTAAATAAAATGAAAGTGTGTGTGTGTGCACGCGCACACATGCATGCACACACGTACTGAAGTAGAAGATAGATTGAAATCTACTGGAACTAAAGGCAAGGCCATAATTAGATGTAATTTCCTTGTTATTATGGATAATTTTTACTCAATCTCCTTGATAATCTTTTAAACAGTTAATTATTGATATCAGTGAAAGTTCTTTATATTACAGCTCTTTTTCCAAAGAAATGAATCATCTACATTCTTAGTTCAGGAAAACATCAGGGAAAATGTACATATAAACATTATAAAATATATATATATATATATTTATATATAATATGTAAGTGTGTGTGTGTACGTGAGAGAGAGAATTTGCTTTGTTTTGTTTTGTTTTGTTTTGTTTACTGTTTGTTTCTTTTTGGTATTATTAGGAGTGAACACCAGATTCAGGAGAGCAAGGACCAGGGTTAAAATTTTGATTTTTCTCCTGCGCTGCCAGGAATTGGCTATATGCTCTGACTTACCTCTTAGCTTCAGTAGGGTTAACTGTGCATAAACTATGAAGTCAGAGGATGATGTCAGCCCCAACCCCTTTGCACACTCAGACCCTTGCTCTGCTCTCATCTGTCCTGGGAACCCAGAGGAGTCTTTGTTCTTCTGAGTGGGTGGGCTCCAGGGAGGTCATTAAGCCGTAATGACCTTTGCTTTCAGCGGGGAGTATACTCCGCCTGGCTGTCAGGCCCAGACAGTTGCTCTGTCACGTCCCACCTGCAAAGACAGTCCTGGTTGTGGAGCCGGAAGCCCAAGGCTGCTCCCTGCATTACTGGAAGGGGAAAGAATGACAAAAACCACTCGCGCAGCTCAGCCCTGAGAGTCTGGTTCTTGCCAAAGACACGCAAATGCTTATTGGACTTTTCAGTATCTCCGTGCAGAGCCTGACATGTGAGCCACATTCACTGTTTTTTTTGATTGCTTCTGGATGTCATTAGTTGAATCATTTTTAATCAGATAATGTCATGCATATTCCTATAAGTAACCAACTCTGCAATGTGGGAGCTAGTTACAAACTATAAAGCAAGTCAGCCAATTATCTAAAGCAGCTGTCATGCGGTGGAAAGAATGCTGGAATTGCATTTTTAAAAAGCTCGTTGTGAGTCCTAAATCTGCCCAATAATTTAGCTGGGTAAACTTGAGCATGTTAATTGAATCACATTTTCTCCTCCGTTAGAAAGAAGAGCGCAGTAATACTTCACCCAGGGCAGAATCAGTGAGAGAATATCTGTAAATATATGCTATGTAATTTGTCATAGGTAATGTATTCCGTATTATATACAATGTCACATGTTATAGAGATATGACATCATCCATCCTCTCCTCTCACACTTACTGTGACCACCAATCCCAGCCACAGTTCCCCTCATCAGTTAGAAGCACAGTGAAACTTGTATCACAGTGAAAACTCAGTAAGAAAATATATGTAAAATGACTTTTAAAACTATAAAATATGTCATATATTATAGGTATTACTTATTACCTTAATATATTACTGTATACTATATAGTTATATATCATGTATTGTTATATAATATATATGCTGTATTATATGTTATATATAATATGTTAAGCTAATACATATAAATATTACATTAATATATGATATATATTATATATTATATACCAGAGTATATTATTTATGCATGATTACTTACTATTATTTGATATTATTATAAGTTAAGTGTTTCAGGTCATCTAATCATGCAGTGATACAAAAATTATTTTAAAGTACATTTTACTTTTTTAATGATAATACCATTGATGAGAGACCTAGAGGTTGAGCATAATCAACTATTTTTAGAAGTTGTATGAGGATGATAATTTTATTCACAGTGACAGAATCTAATGAGTGAAGAGATTTGAGAATTGTTTTGTTGGTTCTTGTGAAAATTTCTGAAATTCAATACTGTGACATCCTCCTCGAATAACGCCTCACTCCTAAAGTCATGATGACAGTTTAAAATGAATTAGTCCAAAAATTTTTCATTCATCTGGATCTTCCTCTTGACTCATCTTCAGCTGGAGGAAATCTTGACATTTTTATTCCTTTTACTCTACTCGTCATCATTTATGTGTGATGTGTGCTGTGATTTTTACGCTTGATGTTCAAGTATTTCTGTTCTCTCTGCCTGCTAGGTCCTCTCTGTACCGTTAAGGTACCGGGTCAACAAATGGCAGCAGGACATGACAGATACTTTGTGAGGGGAAAGAGTCGTGCACTTCCTGATGTTACTGCAAAAACAAGAACATCTTTGTTAAAACAGCTAACAGAAATTATTAGACAGTAAGACTACGCCTTGTATAAGTTTCTACCATCTATCCACGTACAAGAGCCAGATGAATAAGCATCATCTGACATTATTTTCGAGTTCACTTGAACATCAAACGTATCACCATGAGCAATCAATAGTTCCATCTAGAATTTACATCATCCACCCTGTTTTTTCAGCCTCTGCTGCATCCACCACGTTCTCGCCACTGTTGCCTGTCCACAGATCTGCAGCATCTCTGCTGGGTGGTACCCTCTCTTTCAGTCTGCTCTCCTCAGTGCAAAGATCTTATCACAGCCCAAATGGGAATGTATCAACCCCACTCTCCATCCCTTCCCCTCACTCTCCCCAAGCCTTTCAGAGGCTTCTCTCTGTTCTGAAGCTAAAAACGGAAACCTTCTACTCAGTTTACAAGCCTTTGAATTGCCTGCCCCATCTATCCATGAGTGTCACCTGCACTTTGCTCTTCCAGACTCTTCCTTCACATGACCCTTAATTTCCCCAGTTGCTCCTCTGTACCAAGGTCCTGTCCTTTCTGCCATCCTGTCTTTTCACACGCTTCTCCCCCTGCCTGAAATATCCCCTTCGTATGTGGCTAATGTCCATTTATTTTTTACATTTCCACTTATATCACTTCCACAGGAAGCTATTCCTAAATACACGAGGTAGTTCAAAGCCCCTTGTTAATTCACACGCATAACTAACTTAATAACTCTAATCACCACTGGATTGCATGTCATTAATTTCCGTGACCTCTAGCAATTATAGACTAGCAGTTAGGTTATTCCTACTTACCACGTATGTCCAGCACAGAGCAGGAGGTCTGCTCAGGACAGTCTTGAACAAGTCAAAATGAGTCAGTCACGCTACAGTGTGCTCAAAATTGTGAAAGATGAAGTTTAAGGATGAAAATCCTTTGGTTCAGTATGCCGTGTTTCTTACCAAACCTTAATTATTAAGATCTTAATTAAATTAACTCCATCTATTGACCCTTCAAATTTAACCAAAATGTTATTACTAAAGTGAACTGTTTTTGTGTCTTTTTCATAAATTTCCCTAATCGGGATTTCAGTTTCCTGGCTGGTGGGATTCATTAGAAAGTAACTTTCACAATAAAATCTAGTATTTTTTTATGGAAGGCGTTTATACCGCAGTTCTGCCCATTACTGTACGACTTTGAGGAAAAAACTCAGTATGTTCTCTCATCTATAGATCTAAATTCACAGGATTATGATAGCAGTCAGATGCAATTATGCATATAAAACTCCTGATGTATTGTTTGCCATAGAGTCACACCCAGTGCGTTTGTGTGTCCCACTTGGAAGAGCGAAAAGCATCCCTCCTTTTGTGGTGTTCACTTACAAGAGCCGCGGCTTCGCTTGTGTAGAGCAGAGATGTCTCCTCACTGCCACTGTCAGCCTGCAGCATCTGTGATTTGCAAAGAAGCCATTACATGTCACTTTGCAGAGAATACTTTAAATAAGAGCATTTTTTGCTTGGTCATTCAGACACACGTAAGGCAGTTTTGTGCTTTTTCGCGATGTTATTAGTAGACGTTCAGTGTTCATCTAAGACATTATGAGCAGTATGGGGCAGGAGGCCATGTGCCAGCTACCGAGAGAGCAAGCCCCTCTCTGTTTCAGGTGAAAGCCCCATGCTTTTGCTGCTGTACGACTTCAAGGGAAGTGTCTGCGGCAGTATTTATTTGGTTTATGGTAGCTCTCGGATGTATTGCATCTGCTTTGCAGTGGAGGATGTGTGACTCCCTTTTTTTTGGTAACTTGCTGCCTGCCACAAACAACAGGCGTATTTGTCCTCCTCAGCTTTGATCTTTTTTTTTTTGCCTGGTATCTAAATAAAGCCTTTCTTGTGCCTTCAAAGCCAAGAGACTCGTTTGGCTTCCAGTTGCAAAACAGCTCTCCAGCCATCACCAGAGTTCCCTAACCTCGCTTCCATGCTAGCTCCTGCAGTTGGAGGGCTGCAGGGAGCCAAGATGAGACATAACCATTATGTAAAAATCAAGTACAGTGAGCAAGAGAGGGAATAGGTACACCTCAGGTGGTTGTGTGCCCAGAGATTCCATTTACCCAATGGTGAGACCTGGGAGTTGAGATTTAAGGGTAAATAGGAACACAAGAGGCCACAGGAAAAATTGGCATTCTGAAAAGAATGCATACCATAAGAACAGGAATGCCAGATTCACACAGCCTGGGCTGTGAACAGTTATTAGCTGTGATAAATTCTGCAAGTTGTAAGTCTCAGTTTTCCTGTCTATTAATGAAGGGTGATGATAGCACTTATATATATCGTTGTGAGTATTAGATGAGCTTAGGACACCTCTGGACACAGAGCAAGGACTCAGTGAATACGACTTCTGGTTATTCATAGTAGTGATATGCACTTTTATCAATGTTAGTTAGTGTCCAAATGAAATGGTCTCTCCCATTTCCTCTCTGGGGAAATGGTACTGATTCATGAAGGCCACGTTCAGATATCTACTTCTGTGAATGTTCCCGACAGCCTTGTCATCTAGTCAGCATTGATGCTGGGTATTGAGCTACGCAGATAAAAACACAGTCTGCTTTAAAGAGTTATTTACTCTCTTCTCTGTCTTCTTAAAGCTCATTATTTATAATTTGATTGTAAGACTAATTACCATCAGAAATGAATTAGTTATTTGGTTAACTGGCTAGTACAGCAGGTTTGTAGGCTCCTTGAGGTCACAGGTTTGGTATCCAGTACTGCATCACAACTCCTGCTATAGATACTTAATCATAAAGAGCAGTAACGTACAGTAACTATGAGCGCAGCCACCACTTACTAGCTGTGCAACCCTCAGCATGCTGCACGACCTCTCTGTTTCTCAGTTTCCTCAACTGCAAAACGGGAATATTTGAACCTGATGCTTAAGTCAGCTGTGAGAATGAAAGATGACATCATATATAAAGTACTTGAAATATAGCAATTGCCCAGTGTTGATTGTCAATATTATAATAATGTAGACAAGTGACCTGGGTCATAGGATCCTGGTATCTTCTGTGTCCTTTGACACAGACAGGTTTCTGTTTTATTTCCTATTTTGTACTATACTTATTGAGCTCATGATATCTATTTAGAGGGAGAGAATGCAAATAGATCTTAAATAAATTACTAAATAGTGACAATGGAGGAATCCTTGGATGTGTTTGTGTGTACGTGAAACCAGAGTATATTCATAATTTCTGAATGTCAGGGAGTTCCTCGCTACACTTCCTTGAGTTTTATTGGCTGGTTTTACAGTTCTTTGCATGCCCTGTGTTGTAATTTCAGTACTTTTAAATCTCTCTCCTCTGAAGTCCTCTTTTATGAACTGTAATTCTACAAGTGTACAATGCTATTTCAGAACTCGCTTACAACTTAAAGCAGAGACACAGATAGACCATGTTTTAATTTTATCCCTTCTGTTTTACTTCTCCCAGCAAATTGTCTATATGAGAGCTTCCCTGTAAAAACATTGGTAAGTCGTTTTTCCTACTCCTCCCCATGTTTTGCAGTTTTACCTCATTAATGTCTCAGTGATATTATATACCACATATCAGATTGATAAATCTATAGAATCCTGAAAGGTCCTTAATTTCCTTTAAATACAACCAAGTGACCTATTGTCAATAAATGAGATCCTTATACTGGATTTTTTTTTTTTACATATAAAGATTTAAATAAGGCAAAAATCCTACTCATTTATTGACATGTATATACTTTCTTAAATTAAGGCAGCTGACAGTGGAGAAGATATTAGAAAGAATAAAAAGATATTGAATAATATTAAAATAAAGACATTAGAGAGACATTAAAGAGAAAGAAAAAATTTAAATGATTTTTCTTTTGCTCTGCAAGGCAAAATATGAGCTGGGTTTTCCATATTTGTTTAATAAGTATGTAAGTATGATAATTATTTGCCATTATTCCATATATCAGTAGTTCTCAGAGTTTTTGCTCAGGGCTCTTACATTCTTAAAATAAAAATTGAAAACTCCAAAGATCTTTTGTTTATAAGTATTATATTTATTGATATTTACTGTAGTCAACATTTTAAAAAACATTTAAAATAGATTATTTTATCAATTTATTTTCAATAATAAATTTATTACATGTTAACATAAATAATGTACTTTAATCAGTAATTAATGTATTTTCCAAAACAGAAATTTTTACTGAAAGGAGTGGTATTGTTTTACATTTTTGCAAATCTCTTTTAATTTCTAGTTTGAGACAAGAGCTGGATTCTCATATCTGCTTCTACATTTAATCAGTGTAGAACACATGCAATGTGTTGTTTTAGTTAAAGTACATGAAAAAAAATCTGGCCCCACACAGATACATAGTTGGAAAAGGGAAGAGTATTTTAATAGCCTATCTAGATAATTGTGGATGTTATTCTTTGATAGTACATCACAACTCTACAGATTTTTTTTAAATGATTAATTGCAATGAACAAACTAAAACCAGATTAAGGAACTTTTTTTATCTGGTATAGTTGCAAGATAATGAATGTAGAAAAGGCAAATCATGTCTTAGTAATGCTATAAAAATAGTTTCGTTATTGTAGATCCCATGAAAGTAGCCCAAAGATATATATGGATGTCCAGACCAAACTCTGAATAACACTGCCGTATACTACCAAAAATTCATATAATCTTATTTTGGGACACAGAAAACCAGCATTACAGAGAAAATTATGCAGGACCCTATTAGGTAACTTGCCTAACCTTTGCCCAGTTAATTCAGGGTAGAACCAAATTTAAATTCAGTCTTCTTTTATCTCCTTTATAGAACTTATTTCCTCCCCAAAATGTGGAAGTGAGGAAATACAGAGGCATACAGTATGATTTTTCTCTAGGGACCATAATTCCTGAATGGTAAATTGAGTTTTGTAGAGATACTGAGCATCAAGTTTTGGAAAGACTTTGGTTGGTCTTTTAGCATCGCTATAAAATCCCATTGAGGAGAAGATCTTCCCCTTCAACAGAGGAAAAATTCCAGGGTAAAATTTAGGGAGAAATGGAAGGACAAAAGTAGAAATGTGAAAAAAGAGTTTTGGAGAGGTCAAAGAATAGATAATACAGCCCATAACTATAGCTCCAAAAATCCCGGGACAGAGGAGATGAACTCTTTCTCCCTCGTCAAAGTAAGGCTGCCAGTTTCTTCTCCAGGACCCAGAGGACATGGATGAGGAGGTGACTGAATACCTATCACCTTAATGACTTCTCTTTGTCCTCTTCTCTCCTGACTGTGTCCCCATTCTGATTCTCTTGCAGGCCAATAAAAGAACAGGGTTCCTTGTGATATTCACCCATGTTTTGGTCACTTTATCACTACCAAATAAAAATAGCTGAAAGCGTAGAAGGAGAATAAAGAAAATCAAAAAATAAAAAGCATTAATGTTAGTGCAGTGCGTTTAATATGGTATTATGATATATGCAGGTATAACCTCACCAATTTCTGCTTTAACCAGAAGGTGGAAAAGGGAGCTAGCTAGCATCTAGTGCATACCCAATACATGCATGGCACCCTATTCCATGCTAGAGATAAAGCAATAAAAAAGTCAGTTATACCATGACTGTCTCATACCTTTCCATAGCAGAAAAACTGCATTCAGTGAGAATGTTAAAGAAAACTTATTCCCATTAATCCTATATGATAACCATTGAGTCCTCCAAAATTAGAAAATACCTTTAATGTCAAGGAATTAAACATTTTATATCTCATGACCTACATTTTATTTATTTGTTTCTTTTTAAGAAATTTCGCAAGGGCAAACAAATAGTTTATAAGGCAAATCTAGGGAGGTTTCTATTTTTCATGTTATTTTAGTAAATAACATACCTGCGTTGTTATGTTGGGAATAAAATTGTAAGCCTAAAATAACTCCTTAGTGTTCAATTTGGTTTATAAAATTAGATTTGGTTAAAATTTAATTTCACTAAACTAACTGTAAATAGAAACATTTTTATTAGGCATTTAAAAAAAACATTTAATGTAAGACTTTGATATCCTTGGGGAAGGAGAAAGTCATGTATCAATTTCAGATGCTAAAAATTTATAAGAGCTTTATAATATTTTTCTACAATAACAAAAATAATAAAAGTTTCCATAAAATTTTTTTACTATTAAATTTGTTGTCCTTTATATAGCAGAATTCCTTAGTAAAAAACCTTTTTAAAAATGTTTAAAAATGTGACTAGTAACCAGATAATGAGAGTGATCAAATACACTAATCTTTAAGCTGCCCATCAACTAGAAGCTCATCTGTCTCTCTCATATTTTTCTTCCTAGGCCTAGCACAGTACCTGGGATGTAGTAGTTGCACAATATTTGTTTAATACTTTCAATGAATAAATATGTAAAAAGGTATTGTCTTTTTATTAATTTTTTAAAAATTTAGAAATTTAGAAACACCGAGCATATTTTGGTCTACCTTTACCCAGATTTTTACTGTCGGGTGCCACCTGTAAGTCAGGGGTTTGAATGGAGTTATTACAGGGTCCAGGAGGAAAGATCAGGAATCAAACTGAGCCAAAAGAGGTACTTTCCAGGGGGTTACTGATAAAAATGCAGAGCTAAGAAAGAAAGAAGAAAGCCCTAAGATTGCAAATGGAGAAGTGGAGATAGTATCTCGAAAGAAATAGCCTGTGAAATCAGTGGCAATGGGGCTGGGAAATTAATTAATTGAGCAGCGAACAAGATGATATGAACCTGTGCACGTCGACCCTGCACTGTGCTCCTCTTGTTGCATGGAAGTGTCTGCATCGTCTAAGGAAGGGAAGAACTCCCAGTCACACCCGTCAAGCCAGACCAGGCATCGCAGTCATTCTGTTTAACACTTCGATGGCGGAGAATATTTCTGAAAGCAAGACACCGCCCTCTCCTTGCCTGTGGCATCAGGGAAATAAGAACACTGTCATTTTTTCAACCATGATCATTTGTTCCCCACCTTCAATGGATCTGTGGAAGCCACCGCTTAGAAGACGCATTAACACTAGACATAGCAGGCCTATTCATTTAAACCCAGAATGTCTTACCCCATCTTAGACGTGCCAAACTACTTTTCTGCTTCTCCATTCGGAGGACAGAGTCCGTTTAATACCATCTTTATTTACATGCGATCTTATCATTTCCTTCACTTACCAAGTCTATAACACCTGGCTTGAAAAACATGTGAGTCCCACCTCTTCACAAAAAGACATTGGGCATATAAATAAAGGAATCTATGAATCGATCAGTGCATTCATGCATGCACGAATGAATGAATGAGTGAGTGGTGAATGAATGAGTGAATTCTTTTCACATTTAGGGCAAGAGGTGACAGAGGTGACAAGTCATTTCAACATCTGTATTCTTTGCCTATATATAGAAGACGCAGTGTCGTTTCAAGAGTGATTGTAGTGACATAAGGAAAATAAAGTAGAGAAAATGGCAGGCTTTGTTATGGCTTATTTGTGGCAGCAAGCTGTGCTGACAGAGGGCCTGTTTGGAATGCTTGCTCTGCCACTGACAAGTCGTGCGAACTCGTTAAATAGAGCTAACAATAGAGTAGTTCACCTTATAAGGTTTGGGGGAAGATTAAGCATTTTAGAACAGTCGCTGGCACATTGGGTTTGCTAATATATTAAGCATTATGAGGGCTAAAAGAGAATAAGCCTCAGACTTAGTTTTCTAGTAGAAAAGAAGACATTTGAAAAGGTAAGGCATAAAGCTCAGTCACAGAGAAAAAGTTAATTAAATATCTGTCTCAAGTACCCAGTGCCGTCCAGTGCTTGTGCCCAGGGTACACTTGTTTGTTCAAACACTGTCTCTTCGTTGGCTCCTGTATTAATTTTGAAGTTTTCAGGTTTGACAGGGACCAGATCCTCTGGCACATGTCACATATTCATGCCACCTCAGGGTCTGCGATGTTGTTTAATCGTGACTCGATCTCATGCAAAATCATCCACTCTTCTTATTTTGAATGGCTTTTCAGCGCAGTCTGCGCAGGAAGCCTGCTTAGAGCTGACTTCAGCACACTGGCTTGTCAGGCACGCACATCGGATATCCAGAAAGAGAAGTGACTGTCCTCCTTGAGTGCACACCTTTAAAGAGCGTGAACCACTAAGTTGGGCTTCAAAAAGATTTGCTTTGGAAGAGCTGTGGTTACAGCACCCTAACCTCTAAGAAATAGACCGCTGCCTTCCAGAGCTGCGTCCGAAGCTCATCTCTCCCCTCTAGGATCTGACTCGAGGCTAGAGATGCAGGGGGACTTTTGGCAGAGGGCAGAATACTCCTGTCAGTCTTGTTTTTGTCCATAAACCACATTTCTCAACCTACAAAAACACCAGGAAATGTTCTCATTTCAAGGTCTGGATCATTTCAGCTCTAAATGAGAGGATTGGCATTCCTCTAGTGGAAGTCAACACACACACACCACTAATACAGGCTTTAGGTTAAGACTTTTAAATGACATGTCCCTCTCTCTCCCTGTCCTGTATCTCCCTCCCACCACCCTCCACCCCCTCTGGCCTTGTATTTGTTTATGAGCCTTGCATTTCAAGCCACTGAAGAACTCAGGTCTTTTTCACTTGAAAAGTGACTTTCCATTCAGGAAGGAAATTTGTAGGAACAAAAAGGCTTAGCTGAATCCCTACTAAATATTTTCATGTCCCAGTGATTCAAGAAACTGGCACTCGAGTGATCCCTCGCATTATTCTCTGAATGCCGTGACCTATACGTCAAAGTGAGAGGATGTTTGGGGATGTTTCTTGTCTTTGAACAGCAATGCTCCAGGGACAAAGAGGTTCTTTTACTGGGCAGTAATGACGGCCACGAGGTGGGAGCCATAAACCAGGCAAGCCTGGGCAGTGTGCATGCTGACATTTTTCATTCCTAATATCCCACAAGTATTTCAGTTTCAACAGAGCCTCTGTGCAGATGAAAAGGAACTTTTTTGTTTCTTGATTTTGTTATATTATGTTTGAAAATTCCTACTAGTCTTCCAATTACCCATTTGAAGATAAACTGGCAAAACTATTTTCACCACCTTTATATCCTTCACTTTACGAGCAAAAAGAAACATTAATATCAGCGTTGTTTCCTCTAGGTAAATGGAATCCACACTTTTTCCTTCCCCAAATTGCCACCCTTTTGCCTGTGGGGCTTCAAAATCTCAGCAGCTATTGTCCAGCCCGGCCTGCCCACAGCCGGGCCGCGCCGATGTGCAAGTAAGCAGATTAAATCCCAGACATTAAAATTTGAAAGGATAAAAAATAAAAGGCAAGGCCAATTTTTGTAAACATGAATGACCTATTCCGAAAGAAAAGAACAAACATTTTGCACAAAGACAGATTGAGGCGTGTGGGAGGCGAAATTGCCAAAGTCGGCAGGAGATGGATGGATGTTACTGTAACTGACTTTAAAAAGCATACAGTGCATTTTTTTTTTAACTGGGAGAAGAGTGTAGGATTATTTCATACCTTTGATAAGTTCACTACTTATTTTTGTTATTGGTTGCCTGTGTTTTTCCATCTAGTGAGAGTCCGCAAGACTTTTGTCCCTTTGCTTTCCATACTTCCCTTCGCCCCCCACCATCAAGCACTCAGCCTGCTTCCTTGGTGGAAAACTTCATTCAGAACTTTCCTCCCTCCCTCCCTCCCTCCCTCCTTCCCTTCCTTCCTTCCTTCCTTTACTCCTCCTCTTCAAACCTCTTTTTGAATATGTGCATGTGACAGGCACTGGGCTCAGTTCAAAGAAACAAGATCACCAAAGGTAATGACACAGTCCCTTATCATTTCTAGGCTGCTTGGGAAGGGATGTAAAATAGATAACTATGTACATAAATACACCAGTGTAACTACTGTGAGAGAAAAATCGAGGGAGTTACAGGCGCACATACTGAAGATCACCTCATCACAGGTGTCTGAGAATTTTCCCTGAGCAATGGCATTTAAGCGGACATATGAAGGTACAATGAAGTATCACAGAATTTATGATACAGTTTGCTTTAGGATACCATACAAGTGCCAAAGATGAAAAAACACTATCAGGGTGAAGAGAGATTTAGAGCTTTCTAGAGAAAGTTATGTTTGAGATGAATATGAAAAGATTAAAAGTACCTGAAATAAAAGCAAATCAAATGCACTAGAAAATAATATTGACTTCCATTCAACAGATTTACGCTCCTGTACTCTACTGAAGATTTTCTTTACTTTCTGATCTAATAGATTTTTCTTGGTTTTCACCAGTTAGTACCTCTTTCTTTACTTTGTGAATTTAGAGTAAAATGAAGAAGTCACAACCGAAGTCATCTCTCTTTTTAATTTACTTATAAATAATTCATAGTAATCCCAACTATGTTTTAAAAATATCAGGAGAAAAATAGTGATAATAATTATCAGTGAGAGTAGAAATATAGGTAAATTTTCCTTTTTCACTTTGTTCCTATATTTTCAAATATATTTTTTTTAACCAAAAGCTTTGATTTCATCTTAAAACTTTGTAGTGTTTATAAACAGTGTCATTATCAAGGCTTTTCTATATTATTCATGGTTAAATGCAGGTCATCTGAAATTCACACTTCTTTAAGGCTAAGGTAATAGATATAGATTTCTGATAGTTGAGGCTTCCTTTACATACCTCTACTCTGAACCGTGTCCTCTGTTCAGTCAAATCTCTATCTCGGCCTAAAATTCCCCTCCCAGAGCATCTCGAGCTGCCGTTCTGGATAGTCTTAATTGGGTAATAGTGTCATCTAAGCAACACTGTTAGACAGATGGCTTTTCTCCCAGATTATAGTTCTGTCTGTATACACAGATTTTTATTTTTGCCTTCACTCATGTAATTTATATCCATCTTTTTAAAAAACAATTTTAGTTTTTACTTAACTGTAAAATTGAGTATTTGTCATTAAAATTAAGTTTCTGCTATAAAAATGATGTATTGCATTTTAATTGTAAAAGTGATGAGAAGTTTTCTCAAACTACATATAAAGCTTTTGCCAGGTGCTGTTGCACACTGGCTGTGCCCTCCAGTGCAAAGCGTCACGTTCAAGTAGCAATAACAATTCCTGTCTTGCCCACAAGTTCAGTGAGAAATTGTTCAAATTTTACTATAAAACGTTTGCTGTATATTTTTCTTATTTAACAGAATAAGCATGTAACCTTCCACCCTGAGCTTTCTATGAGATTTTTTCATGGCTCGATTATAACTTTTTTGTCAAATTTTTCTACATTAATTGAGATGATTGTATGTTCCCTCTTCTTTCTTCTGTAATATAGTAAATTGGCTCGATTTATTTTCAAATGTTAAATCACTATTGCTTTCATGCAACAAACCTAATTGTGTTGTGAAATACAACTCATTTCGTCTATCTCTAGATTTGATTTTCTAATCTTTGGTTTAGGGTTTTTGCAACAATGTTCATGAGGGAGAGATTAGCCCGTATTTTCATCTCTTGTCACGTTCTCTTAAGAGTCATTGGGAAATGTTTCTTCTTTTTAAATCATTTGGTACAGGTGTATAAGATTAGTGTTCTCTCTTCCTTAAAGGTTTGAAAAAATGTATCACTGAAATCATCCGAAACCATGGATAAGTAAACTGAGCCCTAGACAATAACGTTGTATGCCCAAAGTCACCCAGCAAATGAATGGGAAAATTAAAACAAGAGCCCAGGCTTCTAGGCTCCTAGTTTCGGGCTACGCTCATGGTGGTTCTCATTTCAGTATTATTTTTAGTATGCTATTTATAATATTCGGTGTTTGTTCTGAAAACAGAAGCCTTTTGGGGTATCTGGAGTAAAATGCTGTTTAAGCTGTGGTATTAGACTCATATGTTTGTTGATAGTCTAGAGAAGGGAGCGTTAGAAAGATTTTCAGGAATTCAGGAAGTCCAAAGATACCATGGAAGTCACCACCAACGGTCTCAGTTTCCTGTAATACTGAGGCAGATTCTTAGAAGGAATCAGGAGCCATGAAACAAACCCCACGTTTGCTCTGCCATGGCCTAGTTGACCACTGACAGTGGCCGCCATAGAGCAATGGCTTACTTCTCTCCTGCCGTTCAGATCTTACGTGAGTGCCTCCCATTGGCTCACTGAGTAGAACACGTCTGCCCAGGGAGTCTGGTAAATACCATTCCCCAGAATCAAACGCATGAGGAACAAGGAAGAGCTTAAAAGAATGTTGATATTGCTAAGCAACAACGTGTGGCATAGTATCAGAGTTTGAAATAAATATTATACCCCTTTTCTTAATGTACTTTGCTAATGCCATTGATGATAGACAATAAGAAAAAATGGCCTTATTATATTGTTAACTGTTTAGTGAAAACTACTTTTCCCTCTGAAACTCTTTTTTTCTTCTATTGACCTTTTCTAAGTTGCAGTTTTAGTGTTTTTTCCACATAGATCAAGTAGTTGGTGACATGGTCGAATCCGTCCTGCGTGCACGGGCATGTGTGTGCATGCACATCAGATCACATTCTGCAAGTACTTACATTGCATTTAAGTACTTGCAAAATGCAGCTTGAGTTTTTCAAATATTTAATAATACCCCAAAGGTGAAATCTAAATGTTAATATGGCTATGCAAAGAAATTTAGAAATTTTGACACTTGAAAATATCCATGAAATAATTTCATTTATATAGGAAAAACATATATTGTCATGTAACCTGTGTCAATAGAAATCATATGAACAGATATATGAGTAAGAGATTACTAAATTTCAGGAGTAAAGAACTGGAAAAAGTCATGAACCTCCTTTCAGAGGGAAAATGCGTAGAGCTAAGTATAGATATAAATTTGCTTATGACTTAGGAGATGCAGGTTTCCTAAAATCTAACCAGTCATGAACTTCTTTAACCCAGTTACTAAACCTTGATAAGGAATACTGAAAAACAATGACTAAAATAAACTGTAAATAATTAACATTTTCTAAATATTTCTGAAAAAAAATTTGCTTCACTTTTTAAAATAAGTATTTCAATTCTTGTTTATGTATAGCAACTGCCTTTGTAGATAATTTCTGGAACCACATATGCGTAATAATGTGCATAATAAGAGTAGTCATTATTTGGAGCTGTGTGCTCTGTATTTGCATATTCATGATCTTGTTTAATCTTATGGTGATCCTATTATTTTTCTCTTTGTATAGATGATGGGAGTGAATTTTGGATGGGTTATGGAAGTCATTACTTTATACATCTCATCTGTGTTGGAATGCGGCTCTGTTCTTGAGCTGTCTCAATCAGAACCCATGTTCTTATCCATGAAGTGGACTTTGCCTCCCATGGAAAAAAGTGACATGAGCAGAATAAGCTTTAGTAGAAAGAACATAGTATTTGAAGTCAGATAAACCTCATTTTGATTACAAATTGTGTGTACCTTGAGTTCACAAATTTTTATTTTACTTTTTTATTTATTTTGTTTTATTTTACTGTATTTATCTATTTTATTTTATTATTTTATTTTATTGTGGTAAGAACACTTAGTGTGAGATTCTTAACAAATTTTTAAGTGCACGTACAGTATTGTTAGTTAGTTATAGGTCTATGTTGTACATCAGTTCTCTAAAACTTATTCATCTTGCTTAACTGAAATTTATGCCCATTGGTTACCAACCAATAATCTCAGAGTCTTAATCTTTTCAATTCGGACAGGGAAAATGATTTAGAAAATTACAGAACTCAGCATAGCTAGAGTCAATTTGAAAATTCAGGATTTAAACAACCCCTTCTCCCCAACTCCTTTTACAGACATGCTAGAGGGAGGTGACTCTTGAGGTGAAAGATAATACTGACACTTCTTTATATGGTGTAAAACCACATACATTATAATATCACAATTTCCAAAATGGTGTTCCACACAGCCACAGTTTCTTGAAATAGTTCTTGAAGCATATTGATATTTCAAGAAGCTAAATAAATACAGAAAATTCTGTGTGTTAACTTTTTGGAAGAACACCATGTATAATTAAAAATTAAACTTCTCTCTTAAAGAAACTGCTTTAACATCTTTAACTCAGGCTTTTAAAAAAAAAAAACCTTATTTTATCAAGGATTAAAACTTAACTTTTTAAATAAAAAACACCAGTTAGCGTCTT
The DNA here is from genome assembly GCA_003508835.1 of Eonycteris spelaea. Taxonomy (NCBI): domain Eukaryota; kingdom Metazoa; phylum Chordata; class Mammalia; order Chiroptera; family Pteropodidae; genus Eonycteris; species Eonycteris spelaea. Next base: position 4,793,402 of record PUFA01000077.1, read on the forward strand.
TTCTGTTACTTCTGTTCTGCAGAACATATTTTGGTGAAAGGTGCTTTACATACCTCATTTGGGCCATGTGTCTACTTCGGAATAACTAAAATGGCAGTAACCTCATTTTTAAAATAGAAAAATTCAGGAATCTGCCTCATAGATATTTTAAGGGCTAGCTCGGAAAGTTTATTATGAACAGCGGGTCCTCAGAAAAGACATACCCCATTATTGCTGCTTCTGGGTGATTTATAAGCAGAGCTTGGCTGGCTCAAGGAAAAGAATAAGACTGAGCTTGTGTTTGTATCCACAGATGTATTTTGGTCACAGAGTCCAATAACCCATCCAATATTGAATCACAAAAAGATGGTTTTGTTTGGTTTTCATCTAAGTCGCCTGAGTTGCTATGATATTTTCTAGAAAATAATAAGAATTTTACTCTTAAGAGATAGCTTTAGCACCTTGTAAATCTTAAAAAAAAAAAACTAGATTATATTTTAATGCTAAATGTTATTAGCACAAATATTTTGTATTTTCTAATTCTCGTTCTGTTATTTTGACTTAACTGTAATTTCCCATTAAAAATATAATTTGCATATTGCATCAAGGTATTTTATGATATTTTTTCTAGGCAATTCTTAAATTTCTTTTTTTAATTTCTTTTTATGTTTTCCAAGTGTTACTAGTTTATGAGGGCGGCCATAACAAAGCACCATGAAGGAGATGGCTTAAGCATCAGAAATGTATTGTCTTGCTGTGGAGTCCAGAAGTCTGAGATGAAGGAGCCCTCAGGCCATGCTTCCTCTGAAGGTGCTAAGAAAAGGATCTCTTCCAGGCCTCTTTTCTGGCTTCTGGAAGTTCCTTGGCTTGTGGCAACATAAGTCCAACCTTCCCATGACAGTGTCCCATGTGCATGTCTGTCTCTGCATGCATTTTTCCCCTTTTTGTAAAGATATCTGTCGTATTGCATTAGAGCCCACCCAGAAGGCCTCATTTTAACTTGATTATCTATCTATATAAAGACCCTTCTTCAAATAAGGTCACATTCTGAGCTGCTGGGAGTTAATTTTTTTTTTTTTAAGAAATAGGTATTTCAAGGCCTACATCGCTTTAACAATTTCACCTTTCTTGCCAAGAAATTCACGGGTAAGCTAATTAATTTGTTTAATCATGCATGAAATGTTTCTGGAGCACCTCATGTTTTCTAGGTGCCAGAATAAGTGTTGAAAATGGGGAGCAGAATCAGACTTTTTCTGCCCTCACACAGACTACAATCTAAATTTAATTAGACATGACTCATTATAGACATAAATATGAAATGACAACTTTAATAAGAATGGGTACAGGGTGCTTTGTAAATTTATAATTGGGTAATAATTTGATTTATACAGGGAGATCCACAAAACTTCCCAGAGGAAAATTATAACTTGACTGAGTTAAGACCCCCAAAATGAAAAGATTATTAGATGAAGATGAGGCAAAGAGCAGTTCAGATTGTGCAGACAGCCATGTGCAAAGGCCCTGTGATGAGAAGGAGCATAGTCCAGAGAGTCTGTAGTTGAGACAGAGGAATCTTGGTACCGATGAGACTGGAAATACATGTGGAGACCAAATTCTGCATGGCTATGTTAACCATATTAAGAATTGTGTCCTTTATTACCCAAACAATGGGAAATTATTGAAATATTTTAAGCATGAACAGATTTGCATGTGGAAAAGATCATTCTAGCTGCAATGTACTAGAAAGACAAGAGTAAATGTCTGAGAAATAATGGTAGCTTGTATCAGCATGATGGTGTTACTGGTGGAGAAAAGTAGAAAGACTTAAGATACATTTAGGATATAAGATCAAAATTTCCACTGGATAATGGAAATGGCAATGCATTTGGGCCCTGAGAGAGAAGAAGCTGTCAAGGGTGATTTAAATAAATCTCTTAGTATTTAGTGTCTTTTGAGAAAATAGGAGAATGTAAGAGGTCCAAATGGGCTTGGGGGTGAAGACTTCCTGCTAAATTAAGAGGTTGTAGCTGCAGTGTGTACATGGCTAGGAGGCAAGGCATGTGGTTCAATAAAAGAGCGTGAGCATTAGAGACAAAAACAAAAAAGACTTGGGCTTACTTTTTTTTTTTTAATTCAAGATGGCATTGCTGATTTCATGAGATTTTTATAACTAATGGGAGAAATGTTTTTTAAAGGCTACTTGTAGAAGCCTATGATCTGATTTTGTAGAGAAAGTGAAGAATGAATAATACAATGTTTTAGGCTGCCAAAGTCAAGATGAATAAAGAAAACTTCTCACCATATTTAAGGAAGAAAGTCAGTTTCTATAATTTCTATAGATGATTATTGTTATTTTTTGATCCAGGGTTAAAGCACTCAAACAATAGAAATTCAGAACTGAAAAGGGGACCAGATATCCAACTCCTTATACATTGAAATGAAGGTTATGATAAGGAAGTACTGAAAGTCAGAAGTATTACACTCAAGTTTGATAACTTGCTCAAAGTTGCATAACTGGGAAATTCTGAGATAGAATTTTAATGGAGGGTTGTTGTTATTTTCCTACTTCTTCATCCTTAATGTCTAGTTTGGGATCTTGGATAGTGAACTTAAGCAATTTATCTTTTCAATTTTTTTTTTTTTGTAAAATTTGGAAAATAAATAACCTCAGGATTTTGATTGGTATCAAATGAGACAATTAAGCGAATCCTTTTTAAGTTCAGAGGTATAGTCAGATATTAGGCATCATTGTTTTTGCTATTGTTCTCACTTTCACATTGCTGGTCATCTACCCTTAAACATATTATTGTGATACAATCTTCAGAGTAACAATTGTATATCAGTAAATGGATGTATGTATTACTCTTAGTTGATCTCCCTATTGTTTAAGAAAACAGATCTTAAGAATCATCCTGATTCTTGCGGAACCTCATACCCCCACATCTATTGGATCTTCTTCCAGCAATCTTGTCAACAGTATTCCACAAAAGTACAATACTATTCCATCTTCTTCCACTTAACATTCTTACCAATCTAGTGTCAGCCACTGCCACATCTTATCCAGATTACTGTACTAGCGTCACATTTGGTCTTTTCTCTTCTCCCCAGCTATCGAAGCATTAGTCGCATTACCCTTCTTACTGTTTCTCTAACATATTAAGCATCTTTCATTGCACTCAGACCTAAGTGTAGCTGACATATTGCCTTTCAGGCAGATGCACCCCCAACATTTGTTGGACTTAGGGTAAGAGAGAGAATAAGTGGAAACCCACAGACTTCATGTCTAAATGACCAGCTAACAAGCTAACAAGAATGTATGTTATATCATGTTATATCCTCTAAATATGTCCTTACAACAAAGAAATTAAATTGCACATATGTAAAGCTGTAGGGTTTATGTGATTGCAGGTGGGCAAAATAACAGATAATTGAATCTAACGTAAGAATTATTTCACATGTCTCAGTGTTCTGGTTGAAAGACTGGTGATGTTTAGATGAGTAATAGAATAAAAACATACATAGTTTATAAACTACTATATTATAATTTCATGAATTTAATTTTTTGCCTTCACTTTAGCAATGTTGTTTATTGTATTGTAATCAATATGTTTGTACAATTTGGAATGTATTCACAATAATGATCAAACCGATCAAAAATAAAATTTAATAGGCTGGAAGTATACCGCATTTGAACATATTTGAAATATATATTTTGCATATATTTTTGTCAAAAATTCTAAATTCAAATATAAAAATCATTATATTGTTATGTTTTCACAAGGTTATTTTTAACCATTTAAAATAATCTATTAAAATTAGAAAAGACATAAGGCAAATAACTAATGACTGAATTAAAATAAAAATATAAAATTTAAATACAGCTTATATAAATATTTATGTATTTAAATAAATTTACATATTTAAATAAGTGTTAAATTATATATTTAAAATAAATATTAATAACAATAAAATATGACTTTTTTAATACTAGAGTTCAAAAACTCTAGATCTCAATGTAAAAAATTTGGTGTAAGACTTTGTATTTTAGTTACATCTACATCTACTATAGATAGCTATAGATATAAACAAATATATATATACATAAGTATGCACATATAACATATACATATATGTGTGTATATATATACATAAATATATAACATATATGTTTATTGCAAATATGATCCTGAATTGCAAATAACTCCAGAAACAAAAATTAGAAGACAAATAACAAGAAAACGACCTGTGGTAGTATTAGGAAATAATTCTTTCTATGCAAGAATTTATGCATTCGTTTTAACTGAGAAAAATGTGTCTTTTTTTCAACTTAAGCCATGCAACTCCTCAGACCCTCCGTGGACACAAAGGTGTTCACTTCCGAAATCAGCAGTGGAGAGTGCTAAACCTTTATTGTCTTTTCTTGAGAATATAAGGCAAAGGGAGGTGAAAAAGACTTTTTCTGAATGCCATCAGTCATGAGGGTAGGTGTTTAAGGTTAAAGCCAATACCATACCTGCAATGATGGATGCGAAGCAACAAAAGCACCTGTGTTTTTTGTAACTGTGTGTGCGCACGCGTGTGCGTGCTGTGATACATGGGTCCATTAAAGCACAGAGCCTAGATCTAAATTACTATAGTCAAACCATAGTACCTCCCAGACTGTCAGTATAACTACAACAACTTCTCTCACTACCAGTCACTTTCTGTCACCCACTTTTCTTTATAGTACTTCTCGGTATCCTAAATTACCTTATCGTTTTCTCATTTTATAATCTGACTTCTTTGAATAAAATCTAAGAGTTGTGAGGAGGAATTTTTTTATTGTAGCTCACCAAAGTAACTTTGATGATAAACAAGAGCTTGGAACATAGTAGGCTCTCAATAAATATTTATCAAATGAACAAATATCTATTTACATGAACAAAGTATATATTTAACTCTGCTAATATGGACATTAGACTGTGTCTCTAAAATGAATCATTTTTTTCTTACGAAATGCTCTTCCCTTTTCTACTTTGCTTAAAAAGTTTTGAAATGTCATTTTCCACAACTATAGCCTTTTATTCTTGTGAAATTGATTGTGAGAGTGAAATATGAAACAGACCATTGTTCCTAGAAATAAGGATGTGAAATTGTCAAAACACGCTATGGAGGGCATTGTGCAACACTTTTCTTCCTGATACATATATCGCAAAATTTTACTCATGAAAATTAATTTTGAAAATTAAAATCGAAATTGTTCTTTAGAAGTTCAAATCGTAAAATTTTTAAATTAACTTTTTTTCCTTTTTCTTCAAAAATAAAACTCTTATTTCTCAAAATACTAATTTTGTTTCCCTAAGACATCACAAAATTCTTAGAACAGTACAATGAATTTCATTCAGTGAGACCACAGATTCAAAAGCTGTGATCATTTGAACAAAAATGTGTCAAAATTTACCTTCATATTTATCTATGAAAGAAGAGTTTGCTAAGCTGTAATACTGTCAAGATTCTTTCAAACAGGAGGTTTTGAAAAACAACTGATATCACACACTCAATAGCGATTTGTACAGTGAGCTAATATTCTAACTTCCATGATTCTTATCTGTTTCCAGTACAGATCTGTTCAGGCCACATCTGGAAAATTTAGTCATTAGTCTCTGTTATTGTTTCTGTCTGAGAGTAATAACAAATTCTTAAATCAGAAAGTCTTGTCATACAATCTAAGCCGTAAATTCTACTTTGCCCCTACACACACACACACACACACACACACACACACACACACACTCTCTCTCTCACACACACACACAGAGTGGGTTTTTTCTTTGTGAAAAATGATTGTTCATCTCCTCAGATAATTTTATATTAAAAGAGAAAATGTGTTATTTCCAGAAATTACAAGAGTTCAGCTTTTGAGGGGTATTCGCTCAGCTTTTTTAGTAATTAGGTAAATAGAAAAGACATGATTTAAAGAAGAGCTTTAATGTTTTCAAAGGACACAGACATAATACACTCACACAAATATATACAGAAATAGACACATACATGCAGAATTGCTTTTTTATCAAAATAATAAGAATTTTCACAAAAAGTTATGGCCACATTTCTCAAGAATAGACCCATATCTAAAACAAAAAATTAAAAATTAACTAAGAGCCTGGTGTGCAGTGTATCTGACTAAAATTATAATATAAATGAACACATGCCTATGCTAGATATTTAATCTAACAGCTAAACAGAATTTGCTGAAAGCTGGAGTTGAAACGTCAGGGAGAACTCTCTTACCTTTTTGTTCTTGATGTTTATGAAGTGATATCGTGCCACCCATCGTCATCTCCTTTAGTTTTGTGCTTACTACCCTCAATGCATATATAAACCCAAACTTAGAGAAAATTCAAGAATATAAGTTATTTACAACTTTTATTTTCTTGGCCCACCAGAGGCAAAGTGTCACCAAGAGACTGAGTTCGATCTTATTTTTATATATTTCCCTTTAGAGTTGTTCAATTAGTCATATACTAAGAGCATTGTGTGACAAATATAATGCTAAGTGCTAAAGAAACAAAAGTGACATCTTTCCTGATTTTAAGGAGTTCGCACTATAGTGGGCTTTACAAATACATAAATAAATATTTAGCATAGTAGTAACATATATACATATATATGTATGAAAATGGCTTTTCTACTTTGCTTAAATGTGTTCACAAACTTTAGTTGTTTAGATACCACCTTGCTGATATTTGCTCCTTTTGAATATATGAACTATTACATATTTATTACTTTTTCATAGATTTAGCCATCATTTCCCCCTAATTCTTGAAGAAGGAGCATTTTTATAACACCTGTTTATGAAAATCTGTATCTTTTTTCACAAAGGCAAGTAACCTTAAAAATAAATGTCACAAGAGCAGTATTAGAAAGGTCTGCCTAAATGTTGTCACCAGCCAAGTCTCAGGGTCTGAGACCTGCCCCTCTAGGTTAGGGAAAAGAGGTTATCAATGTCAAAGAAGGCTTGAAGACTTCTGTCACCACACTGGATGTCCCGACTTGATCTAGAGTTTGAAAGGAAGGAATCATTTTCTCACCATATAATTTAATACTATTTTTCTTTTTTTTTTTGTCTCTGTTTTTTTTCCCCCATCTTCCTATAGATTTCTCAAACATTTTCTAGAATTTCATTTTGATTTGTCTGTAGTGTTTTTGAGTGTGTATTTTACACTCGAAATAGTATAATTTTTGAGTGGTTGTACTGAATGTTATGTTAATTACATTAATAACGGATCACAGTCTGCATCATCATTTCATCACTTTCTGTAACGTCTAGAAGCCTTACTTCCCCTTACTTCCCTGTACTCTCCTGCATTCATAAAAATAATTTTCTTAAATGTTTTTCCTACATATATTTAGAATCACATCAGACAATATTATGTTTGCTTCAACCGGCATAATTTAGAAAACATAACTTAGAAAATTCAAGAATAGAAGCAGCCTATTGTATTTACAATATTTTTGCTTACTGTTTCTTTCTTTCCCCCAAAGGTTTTTAAATTTTCTTTCAGTTTAGATACGTTTCTTTCATCATTCTTTTTGGATGAATCTACTTGTGACAAATTCAATTAGTTTTCTTCATCTGAGAATGTCTTGATTTTCCATTCATTCCTGAAAAACGTTTTCACTGGATTTAAGATTTTTTTCATCAAATGAAAAATTTGTACTCCTTTTTTCCAACCTCCATGTTTTCTGATGAGAAATTGACTGTCATTCTTATTATTTTGTCCTATATAAAAGGTGCCACTTTCTTCTGACTGCAATTAAGATTTTTCTGTCTTTAGTTTTCAGAAGCATAATTACAATGTGTGTAAGCATGGATTTCTTTGATTTTATCCTGTATGGAGTTTGCTTCTTAAGTCTGTAGATTTATGTATCTTGCCAAATTTGGGGAATTTTCAGGCATTATTTCATTGAGTACTTTTTCAGCTGCTCTCGCTTTCTCCTTTCCTGCTGAGACTCCAAAGATATGAATGTTATGTCTTTTGTTATAGTCCCTTGGGTCCCTGAGGTTCTGTTCATTTTCTTTTCAGTCTGTTTTCTCTCCATTATTTAGATTGGGTAGTTTCTATTCTGTCTTCTAGTTCCCCAATTCTTTCCTGTGTTTCCTCTATTTTGTTGTTAAACCCAGGCATTGATATTTGTATTTTAGTTCTAATATTTTCCTTTGGTTCTTCTTTAATCTGCTTCTTTGCTGAGGATTAAGATTTTTTTTAATTGTCTCAAGCATTTTATAATTGCTTGTTGAAGCACTTTTATAATGGCTGTTTAAAATCTTTGTCACATAATTTTAACATCTGTGTCATCTCTAAGTTGGCACTATTAATGGTCTTTTTTTTTTTTTTCCATTCAGTTTGAGGTCCTCCCGGTTCTTAGTATGCTAATTTTTAATTGAAATCTGGAAATTTTTATATTATATTATGAGACTCTGGATCTCACTTAAACCTGTTTTACCTGGCACTTTCTGATATTGTCCCAGCTTTGGAAAGGGGGTGTCACATGATTACTTCCAGGTGGAGACAGAAATCCAGATCCCTCACCCAGCCTCACACACGAGGAGGAGAATTACTCATTACTGCTGGTGGGGATGTGAATTTCTGTTATTCATATGGCCTCCATTGACACCACAGCAGCGGGTGCCTCATTACCACTGGGTGGTAGTGACAGTCACGACTCTTTCCTAGGCTTCGTTTGACACCATCTCCATGGCTATGTGGAGGGGTCCCTCCAGACTAAGAGGTGAGGGGGGAAGTTCAGTTTCCCTATTAGTCTTGACTGATACTCCCTTCTCAGCCTTCTCTGAAGCCACCGGGAAGAGGTGTTGAGATGCCTGATTACATCCACACAAGACTCAAAGTCTACATTCTCCATTCTGCCATTGCTGCTGTAGGCGGAATTAAGTCCAGAGTTTTTTTCTCTGGTATTTGGCTGGAGTCAAGTGACTTTTGTCTAAATGTTCTCTGTCTCGCTAAAGCTGCCTCTTTTCCACGTTCTTTGACCAAAGAGAGAAAACCTTTGTCGAGGCTTCTTTTCCCTCCATTGGCATTCGTAGGTTACCAGTTGTCTTAATGTGTTCGAGTTGCTGTAAAAGAATAGATTCAGTGCCTTATAAACAACATACATTTATTTATCACAATCCAAGATCATTGTGATGTTGAAATGTAAGAACATATATAGAGACATATGTCCTAGGAACATAATAGGTGCTTAGTAAATGTTTATGGAATCTGATATCTTCAGAGTGGCACTTTCCCCTTGAATAAATGAGGTTACATTTATTATAATTTCTGGAAAGAGAGGTAAGATAGTCTAAGTTGGAGTGGGGATAGGCTAGAAAGTAGAACTGAATATGTTAAATAATTCGTGTGGCTAGCTGCATCAGCAAAAAAAGAATGGGGATAACCTCACTCTCCCAGTTCTAGCAGTCATGTTAAACTGATATGCTGTGAAAATGCAGTCTTGGTGGCTTAAAACATCAAAGATTTATTTCTTACTCACTTATCTTTTGCTGTGTATCAGGAGACTCCCCAAGGAAACTGTTTCTCATGGGCTGGCTCAGGTTTATACCTCCATTTCAACACACACCACACATTGCCACACGTTGCCCTCTGCTCAAAAGTAGCTCACATCACATGTAGTTAAATTTCATTGGTCAAAAAAAGTCACTTGACCTGATCTCAAGAGGCATGGGATTGCAGTATTTTTTTCTGTGAATAAAAGGGGAGAAGAATCATACATATTGGTGAGCATCATCAATGCCTATCACACTAACCTTCCTTGCTGTACCATTGAGGGATAAAAATAAATAATGTGTATATAGCACTTTATGGCAGATACCATAGCTCACTCCTCTTTTTCTTGTTAACAAGAAGCAGGACTTATTCAAGTACAGCATGGGTATATACTTTAGGAGCGACAGGAATTCTCTTTTGCTTCTGAGTTAGATCTTGGTTAATCTTCCAATCATGGTAATTATTTCTCTTGGCTGATGAGTAATAAGGGACTTCTTCAGATTTCTAGAAAACATTCATTGCCTTTAAAAATGAATATGTAAACAGGACATTCACTCCTTTTTCCTTTTGCTTTTCTTAGTTATGATGACCAGAAACTAGGAGTAGTGGCATTCACTTTGTGAACATGCGTGGGCTAGCCTAGAGCAAAGTCTGTGGTGCTGAGAATGGCAAATGAGAGAGATGTTAGAAACCTCAGTCCTTGATGACATTCTTGAATCACTGAGTTAATGTGATCCTATATATTGACCATGTTGCTACACAAGACGACCGCAATTTCTTCAGTGTTTGTGTCACTTTTAGCTATGTCTTCTCTTATTTGGACAGAGTTTGGGAGCATCTCAAATTATTATGCATGTATAAAAATTATAAAACTATTGAATGTATATGATATATACATATACAATATCAAAAAGTTTTAGAAATAATATATGGAGGTATGTTGTTTCCTCAGTCTTGTTTCAAATGATAAAAGGAAATTGTAGCATAACCTCATCTCCTCATCTTTATGACTGCAGTAATTTCCTGTCCCCAAAGCTAAACACTTTTGTGAAAATTGATGGTATTTAGTAAAGGAAAAGTCCACTGATAGGTCTGTTGTTATGGAGTGTGCAAATCTAGAGAAGTCCTATTACAGAGGTCTGTTGTTGACTGATTAGCAAGTGGTAACATCATTGTGTAAAATAAAGGAGTAAGTTGTTTTATGCAGATCCCCAGGGCCTAAATCTTCTGACACCACTAACTACTAGTGTTCCTCCCTCAAACATTAGTTTTAACCTTCAAAAGGTTGATAACTCCCACTGAGTGAGCATTAACATACAACTGGAATGGTGTGTGAGGTCAGTAATGCACTTTTAATCATTTTGGAATTTAACTTCAAAGCCTCAATTAAGGGGAGTCAAGGTAACTAAAGCATGACTTAAATCATCTTTCCTTATACTCTATAAGTAGAATCATTTTTATGTCAGGGTCTTTAAGACTCCACTCAGAGAAGTGTTGATCAATTCTTTAGTTATTTATCAGACATTTTGGGGGGGCAGAATTCTCAGTATTTTAATCAGACAGAATCAAGAAACATGTCCTAGTCTTCAGGGAGGTCACAAACAGCCCACGGGAAAATGTAGAGAATGATACAAAAAGAGGAATGACAAGTGTCTCAGCAGTAAAGCAAATAAGAGGAAAGGACATGTCTAATCTAGGGGCAATCTACATAGGCAAATTAAGAATTGTGCAGGAAGTGACCTTGAAATGGTTCATGAAGAAATGACTGAATTTAAACATAAAGAGTCACAGACATAGAGAATTTTAGCTTCACAACACAATTAAAAACAAAGGATTATGTTTGAGTTGACATGGATTTTGCAACCTGGCTTTGCTCTTAGTAACTGGACTTACTTTGGAAATGATTTAATCACTCCGAGTCTGTTTCTTCACCTTTAAAATGGATATAATAATATTCATCATAAGGACTTATTAGAAGAATTAAATTCTATGACCCATGTAAAAGTACAAGTGTCTGACTTAGTTTTTATCTGCACTAAATTAACTATTATTATTATGAGTTGCATTCAAGTTTTTCTGAAGAGGTGACATTTGAGATAGGTTACTGAAGGAATTATAACAAGTGAAAATGTGGTGAGGGACATTATGAGTGACTAAGAAACATATCTGAATACCCAGAAAAATCAAAACACAGGAACCAGGGAGTGGTCTTTCAGAGAAGAGCATAAAATGAAGGAGAAATGGAAAAAAAATGGAAAGCAAAGCATAAAATGCAGGTGTGACTCCAAGATGGGGTCTGGGAAATCCAAAGTTTCAATCAAGATGCCAAGATATCACATTGGTCAGCTGGTTGTATTAGCATCCTAGAACCATATGGAAAGAAAGACTAAACAGTCTAACGGTGAGACACAGAGAACAGCTATAGTTGCTCAGCATCATTGGTGCAACCTTCTCACTGTGAACTTATTTTATAAGGATTGCCAATATAGAAGAAAATTCAGAGCTCTGTGGTCACAAACATCTGAGTGTATTTAGAGAACTTTCTGGACATGAGAGGTTGTGTTTTAAGCACTGTACTGCAAATGTGGCACACATGCTGAGACTTCCTTATCCACCCACCACCTCGAAGATCCACCCAAGGAAAGAGACAACATCACTAAGTGTTCCTGAACTTTATTATGGACTTGATATCCTACAAGGCATATAAGACAGCCACTAGTATTTAGTTGAAATTGAAACCAGGTTATATCTTTGTTTTGATCTCTTGCTAGATTGTTAGACCTTGACTATAGTAAGAACTGGCAAAATTAAAATATTCGAGTTGTGATACTGAAGACTAGAGATAGATATGTGGCAGAAGGATAATTCAGAGGGATTTGAAGGTGGCGATAAGGGGCCATGAGCCAAAGTATGCAGGTAGCTTCTAGAAGATGGGAATGACCCTCAAACGACAATCAGCAAAGAATGGGAACCTTCATCCCACAACCATGTGAAACAATTCTTCAAACAACGTGAATTAGTTTAGAAGTGGATTTATTCACAGAACTTCCAGAAAGGAGTACAGCTCTGCCAATATCTTGACTTCAGCTTCATGAGACTCTAAGTAAAGAACTGGTTGGTGCTCTCTTCAGCAGCACATATGATAAAATTGGAGCCGTACAGAGAAGATTAGTGTGGCCCCTGTAGAAGCATGACACACAAATCCATAAAGCATATTGTTTGTAAAACAAACAATAAAGATCCTTTTATTTCTTAAAAAACAAGCAAACAAACAAACAAAAAAACCAGACCCATGTTATGCCTAGAATTTCACCTTCAGAAATTGAGATAATAAATTAGCATCGTTGTAAGCCTGTAAGTGTATGGTAATTTGTTCCAGCAGCAATAGAAAACTAATGTACAATTCATCAAACTCTAGAAAATTTGTCCTAACTACCGAGTACAATGAGAAACACCCCACCCCAGTACCCTCACACTACACCGGGCAAAGAGAGCACTCCCCGAACATTGGGAAAATACGGGTCTCCTCCAGTACAAAGTATGGATTGATGTATATGAAAGTTAGATGGGACCATAAGAGTCTCTCCTGTAACTGAAGCCTCATGGCAGCTGCGATTTCTTGGTATAAAATTTCCCATGTCAGCTCTGAAGGAATGGGAAACAGGATACAACGGAAGTAGAAAACCTAATTAGTAAGATTAATTGTGATAAAATCCACAGCTAGTTTTCTGGTCTTAGTAGCTGCGGATGATAAAGATACAGTGCATGGAACCTCAGATAAATCCCCACATTCATGAGAATTATATAACAGGTGTTGCCCAGCCTGGGGATACAAGAGCATGGAGGACGGGGTGGGGTAGGAAGAGCTAAGAATGATAAGCCTGTGGCTCATTTCCGCTGGCTGGATGGCGAGGTTGCGAGAACTCCAGCTGGCTTCCTCGTCTTGCCCCCTCCACATTTTCATCACTTTCTGCTCGTGCTAGATCACTGAGGGATAGAGACCAATAGACTTCACCTCGAAGCTGATGTCAAATGCAGCAACACATGCACATGTCCCGGCCTGTGCCCTGCTGCTCTTTCATTATCAACAATCAGCACATTTATTGAACATTTGCCACATGCCGGGCACTTTGTTAACATCTCGTGCCGTGCTCACAATAATGCCCTGTGAGATAAGTGGTAGTATCACTCCATTTTACAGATGAAGAAACGGAGGTTTACGGAGGTGAAATAGCTCGCCCAAGGTCTCAAACTAGGAGGTGGCAATGGACCCTAGAAGTCTGACTTCGGAGTCCATATTCTTTATCTCATACCATATTTTCTCCTTGCGCTAATGTCCCAGATACTCTAAAGTGACATCCAAGGGCTCTTCTGCTTTTGACCCAAGCCTGAATGCCAAGTCAAGAAAGTGCCACAACCTCGAGGAGGTGAATGGCCCTGAAGCTCCTGAGCCGTGCTGAATCACAGCCCCTGACACATGCTTCATCTGTACCAGTCGAGGGCCATGAGCACACATTCAGTTCCCAGAGCCCCAGAGATCCAGCTCTGCCTGCAGTCCTCTACTCCAGCCTGGGGCCCTGTCCTGACATCTCTCGTGCCTCCTGCCCAGCCTTCTTCTCTTCCTCTCAGAGGGAGGGTCTCGCTTTCCTTGCGGTGTTGCTCTTGGACGCTGCCTGGAGCAGGACTCTTGGCTCTAGCACCTTCTCCCTGCCGCTGCTTCGCACAGCCTGGTCCAGCTCCTCGGAACCAGAGCTCCGTTCCACAGCTCACGTTCCCGGCTCGTAGCTTGTTGGGAAGACAGTGTGAACAGCCCTTGAACCTGCCAAATATTCTCTCCACCATCCCACAGCCTCCCCGTATATGGTCCTGCTCCTGACCTGAAACCTCAGATGATATTAACTTACTCTCAGTTGGATCCTACAGCAAATACTCCTGTTTTAAAACCAGCTCACTCAGCCACTTCTCCCACTGCAGGGGTGTTTCTGGAAGTGTGTTCACTGAAGTTTCATCTGCATCAGCCGCCTGGGTTTCTCTGCCTTGCTCACACTTCGCTCACCCCTAGGGAGCATTTTATTTTCTGAGACCACAGCGCATGGACCGGTTGGAATGTCACTGTGGTCCATCCACACTACAGCACTTATTTTTTAACCCAATCTGGGACTTTAAAACAACCATTTCTTTAAAAAGTAATAGACACACATGGTAAAAAGTAAAAACAGGACAAAAGGAGTTTTAATGAACAGTGTTCTCCCCACTCTATTTGGCCAAAGAAACACCGTTAACTCTTCTTGCTCTGGCTGTTTAGAAATTTTCTCTGAATTCAGGCAGGCAAAGGTACACACACGTGTGTGTGGGCATGTGTGTGTGATATGTGTGTACACATAATACACATGTACTCTTTGATTTTAAATAAAGCATATTATATACAACATACAATATACAATATTTTGTGCTTTTTTCCTTTGTATTGAGATATTACCTTATCAGCATATGCAGAAACAGCACCTCATTTTTTCAACAGGTACACGATAAGCATTATCTACCTAGTTGTGCCTTAGTTTTTCCAACCAATCCCATTTTAACAGACGTTTTAGTTGTTTCCTGTTATTTTTTGCTACTATAGCATTAGTATAATGAATATAGATGTGTATATGTGTGCAAATGTACATATAATGTCTCTAGTCTTCCAATTCCCACTTTTCTTTATATTATTATAAGTATCTAATTGTATTTATTTCTTAATTTACTTATTCATACTCTGCTTTCCCCCACTAACCTATAATCTCTTTAAGGATGGGAACTTTATTTTTATTGCTGTATTTCTGGCACCTAAAATAGTGTCTGGAACATAGATTATTCAGTAATTTTTAATAAATGAACCAGTGAAGAGACATTTTCTTGAGCATTTACAGTATATTTGTGGGATAAAGTCCTCAAAGTAGAGATGTGAATTTAAAACATTTATTGGTATTGCCAACTGTTCCTTAAAGTAGATTTACCAATACATTGTTCACCAAGATTTTTTGAAAGCCTTCTCCAACCGTACTGGCTGTTCTGTATCTAACATCGTAAGTTCAGAGCCCTTTTTCTCAGCCCACAGCTGAATCTCTTACGTCTAGGGTCTGTCAGCCACATGGACACCCCAGATTGAACTTCAAATCCCTATTTAACATCCTCCACACATGCCCTTGGCCTTCCCTTGGGCCTATGGTTTCACATTAGTGACACAGTCACTGTCAGGACTGTAGAGTCAAGGAGGATGACCACATAGGCTAGGAAACAGGCTCTGGCCTTTGGGGCAGGGATCCCTAGGGTCCCTCATTCCTGGAGCATGATATAAAGGGATATGTGCCTGGGAAAGGGCGGATGCAGAGAAAGAGTGTATCTGGGTGGGCATATCAAACTGGGAATGCCAGAGTGGTCCTGCCTCCCCAAGCCTAATTTCAAAACTGCCAATATTGGAAAATACTGATATTTTAGACTGTTTGTTTAAAAAGAGTAAGGCTGGGCATTTTTCATATGTTTTTCTTTCTTTTTAAAGAAATCACTTAAATATGCCTTCTTTTCTCACGGTTCCTAATAAGAAACAAAATAGAAATATCCACAGGAACTGAGAGTATTGGAAAAGATGGAGGAAATTTGTTTTTTAATGTAAACATGACTATGCTTTTTGAAGCAAGTAAATTCAGAAAAAAATGAGGAATTAGTGTGCTACTTTTTAGGTAATCAACATATGGCACATGTGCCCCTGAGAAGGGCGTACGAATTAAAAATATAAAATGTGTAATATTTCTTTCAACCAAGGGGCTATATTCTCAAAAAGTTTTATTGTGAAAGAAGTTGTTAATAATTACATAATATTAAGGTCAACTCATGATTAGGAGATAGAGATACAAACTATCAAAGCCCTTATAAATATAAATATTGCATATACATCAAAATAAAATGCATACATTTAACATCTTACCTAATAAGATCGTCAATATTTTGTATATCTTAAACTAGAAATACTGAACAATGTAAAATTAACTTTCATGGACATTCTCTTGTTTATAGAAACTTTTTATTTTCTTCCCCCCACAGTTTTTATTTGATGTTTATAAATTTGCTACACTTTGTAGGCAAAAAAATTTATTCGAAGACAGTATTTTTCAAACTATCTATAGAAAAAAAAGAGTGATTGTTTTTCCTTCCTCAATCCATCCTTGACTGATATTTTTGTAAAATAAAATAATAGAACATTAGACATGTAAAAATAATAATAAATAAATAAAAGAATACATAAAACAAACCAAAAAAAATCAAAAAACCAAAGGCATACATTATGGCCATATTTTTATAATCAGATGAAACAGACGTCAAATTATTTCCAAACTGTGGTACAAGTTTCTTAAAGCTTATTCTCAATGTCTGTGGTTCTCCAGCAGAGAGATAGTAACCCTTCAGGAATTAGCCCTGGTCCACAGAGCAGAAGAGCAGGCTCTCCCAAAGGACACATCTGTGTTCTAGGGCTTGATTCCTTGTCCATACATTCAGTTCATTTCAGATATTTTAAGAAGTTCCGACTCTCATCTTTGGTATCCTTTTCAAATCCTTCCATTACTCCTCCTCAAAATTCAGAGTAACTTTCGATGGAAAAGCTTTAGATGGAAAAGCTAATCCAGTAGCCACAACTGAGTTGGCAAATTCCAGCTGTTTGCTAGACAACACGTTTCAGAAGGCTGCAGAGCCCAGGGCCTCATCCCTATCAAGTTCTCTCCCCTCTGATCGCTGCTCAGCGCCTCAGACAGGCTCTCAGAGGCTTTTCTAAGGCTCAGCGTTCTTTTTATTTAATTTCCGTTATTTCTCCCAAAGCTGAATTGCAAAATGCTTTTTTTTTTTTGCTCTCCTTTTCTCTTTCCCTTCATTTTTATTTCCCCAATATTTTATTTCTGTTTTTTGCTAATGTCCCACAAAAGACGTAATGTAAAAATTAGTATATGATGAACAGAAAACTCTCTAAGCTGAGGAAGATATAAGCAGATGAGGAACTACTTAGACTAGAATCTCAGGTGAAAGAGGAACTCATGATGAAAGAAAATTCATTTTAGGCCTGAAAGTATTTAGCCAAATTTATAAAAGATCAGACTTTAATGGGCTATAACAAATTCACATGTTCAAAGAACTTTCCTAAAGCTTTTGGCGTTGGCATCAGGTAAGACTAGGTATGTCTGCACTGGCTAAATGGGTCTTTGATCCTGATGCACTTTGACAAAGCATATGTTCTTATTAGTAGTTAAAAGTTGACTTTTAAGCTCTTTATCACATACACAGACAGCAGTGTGTTTCCTTGGAGCCTAGTTGTGGTGCTAACAACCTGTGAATTTTAGTGTGCCACCTAATTTAGGGATTCTGAGTTGTCATCTGTTGAATAAAGACAATGAAACCTTTCGGAGTAAGAGTGAGGCATGTATGAGAATTGCTGAGATTTAAAAGCCAAGTCACCTCTCCACGATGAAACAGTCACTGCTGACTAATGACTTAATGAGAACTTAATCTGAGCTTTCCATTGAACATACGCTGCCTGCCGGGCTTTGTTCTAAGTGCTTTATAAGAATTAATTGCTGTAACTCTCTGAACCACATGACAAGGCATGTACTATGTTCATTGCCATTTTGCATTTGAGCAAACCAAAGTTCAGATGGATTAAATCACTGGCCCAGGGGGCAAATGGCAAGAAAGTCAGGGTGCCGTGATTTGAGCTCGTAGTCCAGAGTTCACAGTCTTTACACTATGCCCAATCCTCAAGCTGCAATGATCTAATTAATAGTGGTACCCAGATGAGATTTTTAACTTTGGTTGGCAGGTACTGGTATTTTTACCTCTCGAGTATTTTTAAAATCTATCCCTTGTTCTGAGCTCATTCCCACTAGTAAGACATTATCAGGCATTTGCTTTCATAATGAGTAAGGAATATTCTCCACTACAAGAGTGCCTGTTTCTCACAAGAAGAGAGCATTGAACACATATGCACAGAAAAAGAGATTCTGTATGACTGTGACCAGCTTCCCTCTTCAGTTATTTCTTATATTCTCTGCCTGTAGATTTTTATGCTGCAGTAATGAAAACTGCCTGTAGGCTCTGGTCTCCTATGCATACACTGTGGTTCATAATTTTGCACCTTTGTCCTTTGCTTTTTCCATCCTTCATCTCTTGGCTCATACTTACCTTTTAAAAACCACTTCCTCTGGGAACCTGACCCAAAAGCAGGTTAAGATGGTCTAAGAGCAAACTACCCTGTGGTTTTCATCCCCTGATCAAGTATTGTATCTTTTTCTTATCATTGAATAGAGATGCCATTTTAGTCTATTAGGTCTACTCTAAGAAAATACTGTAGAGTGGACAGATTATAAATAACACAAAATTATTTCTCACAGTCCCTGAGACTATCCAAGATCAAGGTACTGTCAGATCTGATGTCTAATGAGGACCTCCTTTCACTGTGTTCTTACATGGTGGAAGAGGAGAGAAATCTCTCTGGGGCTTCCTTTATAAGGTCCCCAATCCCATTCATGAAGGTCCCACCCTCATGAACTAATGACCCCACCTCCTAATACCATCATCTTGGGGGGTAGGATTTCAACATGAATGTTGGTGGACATTGACATTCAGTCCATAGGAGGTGCCCTGGAAAGTATCTAGTACACCACTGACCCTTAGCATGTTCATAGAAATGAACCAGAGAAGTTAACAAGTTCTGTCCTCTCTCTCAAGTCCATAGACCCTGCCCCATTTCCCCTCCCCACAGCTTGCCTGCCAGAGGAGGAGGAGATTTATAGCTACAGCCTGGTGAGTGTAATCAATGTTTTTTCCAACCACATTCTCAGGCTCTGGCTGAATTCTTGTTTCACTCAATTCTGAAGATCTGGGAAAATTCACAGTCCTGATAATACCCATCATCCACACATTTGAAGATTAGGAGAACAATTATTCACTTTCAGCAGGCATAGAGGAAAACCGAAAGCATTGAGATGATTCTGCAACAATATTACATTCTATATTTTTTTTATCTCAAAAATAGATTAGGAGGAGTTGAACACATAACACAACAATTAATTTTGTAATATTTTAGAACCATATTTCACGTACACTATGGGTGTTTGACAAGTTGGTTCCATTAATTCCTCTAACGACATATTCTCTTTTTCCAATGTATTAGGGAAGGGCTAGAAATAAGATCCAGCAGAGATCATGGCTGAAATACAAAAACTTCTACCAAAAATGGAATTGAAATTATGGGTCAGAAAATAAGTTGGAAATATATTTGTAAACTAATTTACCAATGCCCCAACTCATTCGTCAAATTGTTTCCTTTATAGTCACACTCCCATCAATGAGAAAATCAACACTCTGAAAGTCTAATTTAGTGTTTCAAGGATATTATATTTCCTAAAATTGTCCATTTGCTGTATATACGATAAAATTAATGTACTGAGTTTTTACATCCAAGTTAAAGACTTGTTAAATATTTAAATATTTAAAGGTTAAGGGAAAGAAATATCTGTGCTTTTTCTGCCTCAGCCCATGGAAAGAGAAATCAAGGGCATTTTCTGCAAGTTTTAGAAAAATCCAATAAAACCAAAGATCCAACAGGATTCTATAGTATTCTTAAAGTTAAAATCATGAGCTATGTATTTCTGTTTTAATAACAAAGCAATACCTGATCTTCAGAGTACACTGAGAAGAGAGTCATTCTCTGAGAAATTGGTTGTCTCAATCCTTGTGTACTCTGCAATAAAATGTGGCAAAAGCAAATAAGAGTTTATTTACTGTTGCATAAAACTTTGGCTGAACAGGCAGGAGAGAGGATGTCTGCTTTCGATTTTGGCCATCTGGAAATATTATAGCTCAAAGCTAAGATCTCTCCAATTTTCTTGTAGGATAAGGAGCGTGTCTTCCCCTTAACTCTATACTCTATAGGCCAGAGCAGATGTCATCGGAGGTAAATTCCCCCATGTAAGTGTATCATTCATCAAGAACTTTCAAAAATGTGGGAAAAATATAGTTATAATGGCCCTTGAAAATGTGAAATCCCCATGCGTTTTAAATTAGAGAAATTATTTGCAAAGTCATCATTGCTTGTTTTGTAATCCCTCGTAAATGTAGAACATTGCTTTTTACATCTATTTACCCTCATGATGATTTTTCTTCTACAAAATAAATAAGAATCCATTTTTCTCAAGACTATCTAGATAAAAAGATTTGCTCCAAATTTCGAGATTAGCCATCAGAAGTTTTGTTCGACATTTTTGTCACTTAACTCCTTTGGAACTTCTGTTTCCCTTTCTGTAAAACAATACTGACCACCCACGGAACCCAGGACATGGAGACAATCCTGGACTTCAGAAGTATGCCAATGCTGAGGATGAAAGTGTCACGTAAATTCCACCAGGGAGGCAGTGTAGTCTTGTATGGAGATGGTTCAATTAACCCCCAGGAAACCAAGGATTTTTGTTCTCAATTTAAAAGCTAAGTGACCTTTGAGAGTCCATCTACTCATCGAGCCTCAGCTGTTCCCACAAGACAGTGTCCAGCCTCAATCACTACTCAACAAGTTTCAAACTCTCTTATTTGTCTTGTTTATTTTAGTTTAATTTCTCCCCCATGTATTCTTAATATCTCCTTCTATCCATTTCATTTTTTGAACACATTTGAATTTATGTATTTATTTAGCTCAGAAAATATAAAAATTGTTGTAAGATCCTAGAGTTCTTCTTGGGAAAAGTCACCTGGAAATAATAAACATATAAATAACAACGAGAACTTAGAAAGTTTCCCAGACAGATGAAGTTCTTTTGCTATTTCCAAGCAAGAGACCAAAAGAAGTCAAGTTTCTTCTTGGTCCTTAGTTTATTCTGACCCTGATGGAAAGGGCACTGCACTTCATTCTCCAGGCCATTTTAATCACAAATAAGGACAAATAAAACTTTACATTGAGAATTGGAAAATAAATTTTATTTAAGAGATAATGGATGAAGCTCATCCAAAAAGAAATTTAAAAAAACAGCAACAAAGCATTCAAGGTAAAATGATCATAAGTCACATCTCACTACGGTTAATTCAAAGAGGTAATTTTCACTCGTATTATCTTTATTTGTGATTGAGAGTAATATTACTTAAAATAAGAGGACTTTCACACAGAGCTTAACAGTTCTATTTATTATTTGATGATTTGAGGTTTTCATGATATTTGCTGTTTAGGAACATGATCTTTCTTTAAAAAAAAAAAAAAGTAAGCTTTGCAGCTTTCACTATTCCTAAGCCAAAATAATTAGAAATGTGACTTCATGATGGTACATAGCATACATTTTCAGATTGTTTCTACTGGGTGTTTTGTTTCTTAGTGTATTGATTACATTCAATCCTGGACATCATCTGCAGGTCCCAGAAATTAAATGGAGCACAGAATAGGCACCTGTGACAATAGCCCCAGG
The DNA here is from genome assembly GCA_003508835.1 of Eonycteris spelaea. NCBI lineage: Eukaryota > Metazoa > Chordata > Mammalia > Chiroptera > Pteropodidae > Eonycteris > Eonycteris spelaea. The sequence continues at coordinate 4,815,399 of PUFA01000077.1, forward strand.
TGGGTGTCAGAGTGCCTACATAACCAGCAGCAAAAGTGTGGCACATCAGCAGGAGGTGGAAAGAGGCCACGTCCACTTGGATCCATTTGTGCTTTTTGGGGGGATGGACCACTGTATCTTATTTCCCTGCTGAGAAAGAGAATATATAGAAAGGAGACAATAATGCTGTACAATGTTTTAGCTGACATCCAGAAATACATTTTAAAATAAAATAGAGAATTGTACTTAATATTAATAACAAAACAAAAATGAGGAAAAAAGAAAATCCTTTCAAGGGCATAGAATCAACAGAGTCCTTTTCAAAGAACCATTGTACATAAATCAGGACTGCGAAAATTAAGAACTTAGTTATGGAAAATTTGCCATGTTTTGCAGATTCACTGTGAAGTATGAACAGACACAAACTAGAAATACAAACTGGTCCCAAAGGTAATACAAAATATAAAAATAAGTGGCAATTAATAATAATAATTAATAATAATAATAATAATAATAAAGCTAAGACAACACATGGATCAAGCATAGGGTGAGAGAGGAACAGTGAAAAAAGGCATGAGATGTCCACACCCTTTGCATAAGAATTGGACTAGAGATATTAAAATATATTTCTAGCACCCCGAGGAATAGGGGCTGCAAAATAATGGAAGGAAAAAAAGGGAGAGAAGGAGCAGCAGAAGGACAACAACTGATCTGGATGAAGTCCAGATAATGAGAACCAAGGTACCCCTGCTGACAAGGGCACCACCTACCAGATAAGTGAATGAAGCCATCTTGGATCTCCCAGCTCAACCAATTCAGCTGCCTTCTGATTGCAGATGCTTGAGACATTCCAGGCAACACCAGCGGAGCCACTCTTCAACCCACAGAATTGTTGGGAAAAACTCATTATGGTTCAAAAAAAATAGGTCCATCTTTTTGAAGACTATACACCCCAACAAAGGAGAGGCAAAATTTATTTGAACCATGTTTTCACATTGTAGTTAGTGTGTGTGTGTGTGTGTGTGTGTATAAATTCCAAATAAAATGAAATGAATTGCTACCAAAACCATTAATTTTGCATTTGTCCAGAAAGCAAAGTGGATTGAATATCAAGGAGTAAAATGTCTTTTACAACAGTGGCTTATGTTATGGTAATTCCAAGGACTCGGATTCAGTTAGAAATTTCAAAACCAGGGCTTACAGGAATGTGATTTTCATGAATCCTGGTAAAAGTTCTAAATTTCTTAATGAAATGATCTCTATGTTGTTTAAGGACTGGTGTCATGGAATAATGAACAAACAAACACTTCCAAGACAAATGCTGGGGAGATGGGAGCCCATTGTAACATAGGACGTTGAATACTGACCACTTATTCATAGGTCCTTAGATGTGTAGAATCAAATATATTCAAGGAATATGTAGGTATAGGGTTTTTTTTTTTTTGCCATTTATTTCAGTTTTTGAGCTCTTCAAGTCAGCTTGAAGAATCATTATTTTCTTTGTGAAATGAAAATGATGGTTTGCATATTATACAAGACTTTTGCCATGACAACATAATAGTCACAGAAAGAAACAAATCTGATCTTAAGCTACCATAAAATATAACTAGGATTGTGGAACCTTCGCAGTTCCAATGAGCAACAACAGCTGACGTGATAGTGAAGGAGGGGAGGATTTTCAAGATCAAAACCAGAAGAGCAAGACTGGCCGCCCAACAACACAAGCCAATGTTTCACACAGAATGCCATTAACAATCAGTTAGTTATACCAGTTCAAGTTTAACATACACCATTTTATCCTTTCTCTCCACCTTTTTAAAAAATTTATTTATTTTTTGTTTTTTGCATCTTTTCCAGCAGCCCCTTCAGTACATTTATTAGAATCCCTGTTTGTGTGTGTTGGTAGCTATAATGCCCGGTCTGTAAAAGTGAGTCTTAACAAACAAACAAACACCCCTATTCATTATGTTTTTCAAAATTACTCTGGACAAACCGAATACTAAGCATTGCAACAAACAACTTCAATTCAAAAGAGAATAAAATCACTCACGGTGATCAATAGCAACCCTTGGAAGCTGAACTTTTTTCCCGAACATTGGACCAACTTTGTAATTGGGCCCCAGGAAACAGGACTTGTATTACCAACTTCCCTTGAACAGAGTTGGCTATACACTCTTCTCTAGCTATTGCTGCCATAGAGAATTTGTCTGCATATTTGAGGAGGAAAGCCAGTAAAAACAGTTGTGTTTGCCCAAGAACGTTAAGTCTATCCAGTAGCGAAATAAGCTAGGGATATCTAAGTGAGCTTTGGGTTTTGCACTCAGCTTACAAGTGATTGTTCCCTTGATCCTCTCATGTATTTTTTAAAGCTTTAGAAAGTGAAATGTCTCCGAAAAAGGTTTCTGCGAACATGGCCAAGAACGCTAAAACTTCAAACCCGTGTAAATGGGATCAGCTGTTTGCTCTAAACATCTTGGGCACTGGTAGCCAATCAGCTAACTCCCCTCTTCCACGCACATACCAGCATGTTTGTAGAATAAAGATTATATCTTGAGAAGGTTAAAGAAATAGCCAGAAATCACATAGCTAGTGATTGGACAAGCAAAGTGAGGATTAGAATCTAACCCAACACCCAGTTCCGCTGCTCAGGGTCCATGCGCTTTCTCTGTACAAGGGACAGACAGTATCCCTGGTATTTACAACAAGTTTAAGGAAGTAGGAGAGAAATAACTGCCCCAAGGGGATTTCATTCTCCCTCTTTCAGGAAACAAGATGCAAATAAATATTGACGAAATAACAATAAAATAGTGAACTAATCCAAAAGGTCACATGGCACAGAGGGGTCTTTAATATCAGAATTTCACAGGACGTTCCAACTATAGAAACAATGTGTTCTGGCAATGGTAAGTTAGTTGAACAAGTTAACTCTTATTTGATATTTCACTTAGGGAGAGCAAAGAAGAGAAGAGAAAGTTTGGGACTGGACTGAGAGGCTTGGTACCTCACCTGGAGTCTGTATTTTCTGATCACTGCATTCTGCTCCATGGGAAACACACCCTCCTCACAACGCCTTCTTCATTTCCACTTGCCTGTCTTATGGTTGAGGTTTTCTCTGCATTTTAAGGTGATAGTTACTAATTCAATAATAGAGATGCGATTTTTTTTAAAAAGGCTAGGACGGCACGTACTCACAAACAAAAAACATATGTTTTAATCTTACTTCTTGAAACGAGTGCCCCCAAATCTTTTTTTTTTTTCCTTTACTGGCAAATCATTGTCTAGGAAACTGGGTGCTTTTGCAAGTGAGGTGGTGTGATGTTTAGGTCAGCAAGAGCTTTCTGGGGTCACCAGGTTATATCCACAAGCCTGCTTTGTGCCTAATATCACCATATAGAGTAATAGCAATTGGGTACTGACGTTCCAAGTATACATGATAATTAACGTCACATTTTAATTTGAGCTTCAATTAACATAGAAATGCTCATTTCTTTTTTAGAAGCCAGTCCTTAAGTTCAGGAACTTCTAATTTATAAACAGGGCTGCCGGATGATTTAGTCATCCCTTCTCACGCTGAAGCCCTTTAGTAGGAAGCTATTTTATCCGTGTATTTATTTCTTCGCCCTCTTCCACACCTCAAGAATTTCAGATATGGTTTAAGTAAGCGACAGTTGCTCTGAAGTCCTCAAACTGCCCTTCCAAATTTGTAAAATAAAAATAACATTGAGCATTTGGATGGGAACAGGCATAAAAAGAAAAAGGCTCTTTGTTTGTATCCATATTATTTGGAACTTTTGATTCTTTATTTTGGTTAATACGCACAGTAGTAGTGTACGTTTCTAATAAGCAAAGTTCAGAAAATAGAAATTAATTTTATCCTACTTATTAGTACTTCTTTTAGATATATAAATAACAATGGTTGGACTTAGCTTATTGAAAGTGTCACCAAAGAGCTATGCATTTGGCCCGCATTGTGTAGTATACAGACCTTTCATAAAAACACTCTTACTAAATGTTTGATTTGCTTTTATTCTCAGAGCTAACAGTGAGGAATACAATAGGATGCAGTGTTATTAAACTGGCTTTGGCTTGACCTCTCAAGGTGTAATTGCAATGGAGGAAAGTATCTTTCAGGACTTGACTCTAAGAAAAGCTTCATTTCCCCTGAGCAGCAAATAAGAGTGTGTTTGGATCCTGAGTTCTAAACTGACGTTGTTTACCTCTTTGCCTTTGCCCTCAGGAGCTCAGAATTAAATTGAGCTGATATAATTAGTCAGAACCTTACAAGATACATGTATTTGCCATAAGTTAACCCCTGGCTTCATTTGTTATTCTCCCCTTTTATCTCATAAAGTTTTAGTTTTTTAAAAACCTGACATCTACTCTCATGAACCATGTCCCCTCAAAATTCATATGGTGAAGCCCTAACCCCCAATGTGACCAAATTTGGAGATAGGACCTATAAAGAGGTAATTAAGCTTGAAAGGGAGAGTCATCAGAGATGTCCCTCTCCGCGTGCACACACAAAAGACAGGTCACCTGAGGACTCAGTGAGAAGGTGAACCTCTGCAAGCCAGGAAGAAAGATCTCACTAAAGCCGGCCTTGCTGGCATCTTGAACTTGGATTTTCAACTTCAAGAATGATGAGAAAATAAGTTTCTGTTGTTTAATGTAGTCTGTGGTCTTCTATTATGGCAGTTCAAACAGACTGATACACCTACTATAATCTTTGTTTTTTTTCACCAGTTAAACCTTCAAGGTCAGAAAGAGAAATTGCACTACATAAGTCATATGGCTGTCTTTTCTTTTCCTCCCTCCTTCAAGATGTTGGTTTATCTCTGTACCCTCTTAGAAAGATTAATGTCGGTGGGACATGATTTTGGGACGTTTACCTGAACCATTTTATCTAATGTTCAGAAGTTATCTCTCCCTTCAATAGCATTTTCCTCTTATTTCTGTTGTATGTGTGGGAAGAGGGGGCAAATCCTAAGGAATTTGCTCTTTTATTCTAATAATAAAGTCTCAGTCCATGTTAACCTATTTCCATGTCTTGTAAATGCTGCAGCCTTAAATGTCAGTGGCTTCCTTGGCTCTTCCTTCCTGGCCTAATCATAGCCATTTCAAAAGGGCCAGGGATGGACTCTGATTTCAGTAGTTTCTGGTTCCTTCTCACAGCTATAGAAGCAAGGATGCGATGAAGGGAATATGTACTTGGGCTACACCTGGTATTTTATAAGCTACCTAAAATCAAACACATCTTCCACTTCCTTTTGACACAGCATAACTCTTCCCAAATAATCCAGAGACCTAAAAATTTATGGGTACTCTACTGTGAAAACTTTGTTACTTATTCTTATGAATGATAACTATGACCTTATTATGCCAAAGGAGCATTTGTCCTTTCCCTGCATTGACACTCATTATACATTACAAAGATTTCTTCTTGACCAGTAATGCATGACCTCTCCCCAAAGTGTCATCTCTCTTAACAAATTGGTAACTTCACTGACCAAGAGAGATAAGAGAATTACAGTTCTTCTCACCACAATTATTGATATGAACTGAGTATTTTCTAAGTAAAGATGACAGTTGCAAAATTGCTTTTATAACATTATGCTATCGACTTAGGACATGTATAACATAAACCTTGTATCCAAGGACCTTGCTATGTTAAGAGTGCTTGGTTGTTTGATCACCACCTGTATTAGTTAGCTGCTCTAATGATATGCCACAGATTAGGTGGCATAAACAATAAGTGTTTATTTCTGTAAGCTGGGAAGTCCGAGATCAAGGTGGCAGCAGATTCAGTGTCTGGTGAGAGCTCTCATTTCTGGTTGCAGGTGGTCGCTTTTTTGATGGATCCTCTCATGTCAGAGAGAGAGAGAGATCATCTCTCCCATGTCTCTTTTCAAAAGGGCACTTATCCCATTTGTGAGACTTCCACCACTGTGACCTAATTACCTCCCCAAGGCCCAATTGCACATACTATCACATTGGAGATTAAGGCTATGACAGAGGAATTTTGAGGCATCACAAATACCCAGTCCATAGCTTTACTGTTTTGAGAAATGAGGAGAAAGCACTGCTAATAAAGTCGTATCCTTGAAGTTGAGAGGGAGCCATCTCTTACCCAAACACTTTCATCCAGCTTTAGTTGTGTTGAAATGTTAGCCTTACCTTTTTAAAAGCATCTTTGAAACTCTCACAAAGGGACCTAAAATGTCAAGCTTTTGATCAGACGATAGAGTGAGAGCTTCTATTGAGATGGAAGTTTGCTAGGAGTTTGCTCAGTAGACGTTATTGTGACCAAGAGGTCCCAGAGAGCTTATAGCTGTCAACACTGTCAACAGTTACAAAGATTTCAAAGGCCACTCTTTCTACTGCCTTCATCCTAGACTTTTAAGAACCGCAAACTTCTCAGAATGAATACATTCTAAAGAGAGCCCTGGAGCAGACATTCTCTGTGAGCTTACCAAACGTTCTTGAAAGAAGTCTAGGTGTTTAGAGCTAGAAAGTGAACTGTCTTCGGCTTTGGTACCTGAAAAGGACAAAAAATGTCAAACCATTGAAACAAATATATGATTTTGATTTAACTCAGGAAAATAAAACCCCACACCCTTATCTTTTCTTGCAGCTACGGTTCATTTCAATTTTACCTCCAGTTGCAGTCTGAGTTATAAGAGTTTCTTGAGGTAAAAAAATTTTTGACTATAAAATAAATACCCAATACATATAACTACACACCTTTGTTTATGAGTGCATCTGTTTATGTATCTCTATATATTTATCCCCCGGATGAAAATTTGCATTTACTTGTTTTTAACTTTTCTCCTTGTGAAACTGAATTGTTTCTGTCCTTATTTCTCAGATATAGTGCTTATACATTACAGAACTTCAAGGATATAAGAGTTCTAGAGGATAGCCTCTTTAGCCATGAGTGCCACGTGGCTTAATTCTTTGGTACTGATGCTTTCTACCTTACAAAAATCATTGGTTGTGGTATGATGGCCTGTATCAACAAAAATTAGGTGAAGATTAGAAGATGTGGAAGAAAGATGCAACTAATATTTCTTGTCTTTTAGGACCTAGATATCTGGATCAGTGTTTGTGAGGAATTAAGTCTAAGGGTATCCTATTGGTAGTTTAATAGTTGATGGTGAAATGTATTAATAAACATATTTTAAGTTAATTATATGCAAATATTTTTATTGCTTCTTCATCAACTAAATGTCTTTATCATGCAACCTAAACGTATGTATATTTGTGCTACTGTGTAAATATATATATGTGTGTATATAAGACATACATAAAAATAGAAATTTGAAAATTGTGATGAAGATGGAATAAACAAAATTACATAAATTATTTTTATATTTAAAAATGTCCAAAAACATTTTGCTCTTATTAAAATATTACTAATAGTTATATTAATTGGTGCAGTTCTGCCTCCCCAGCAGTAATTTTGTAATGCTGCAATAGTTCACTTAAAAAAGCAGGAGTAAAATCTAAAAAATTGCACAAGAACTTTTAAAAGCCAGGTTCAGAAGTAGTGCGCAACTCCATTTACATATCATTGGCCAGAATTCAGTCAAATGACCTTGATCTTATGGTGAATGAGATCGGAAATGAGAAGTTAAGTTTTTATATGTGTCCAGGAAAAGAAAACCATGAAGTAAACACCTACCATTGTTTCTGTGATAGTAATATTTATTATCGTTATTAAAAATTATTTTTATTAATATATTTTGATTAATTTAGTGAGATTAAGGTAAACTAATAAGCTTAATGTTTTATAAAATATTGGTTAAACATACTCTATTACAAAAATGCAAAGATCTAGTTCTAAATTTATTTCAAAACTGTCTTTAAGGGCTGTGATAGCTCAGAAAGTGACTCACCAAGATATGTGGATTTAAATGGGAGCAGAAAATTAGAAAAAGATACTTGTATGTTTTATATAAAACTTAAAACCCTTTTGCCTAACAAGGGAATATATTTTAGCTTCATGTATTTATCCATTACTTCCTGTAGGCGTTTCTCTGCAGTAGGCAAAACCAGTGTGTCTCTAATGATTTCACTCTTTTGCTGTTAAGGAATCTCAGAAGTGGTTCCAAAGTATTTATTTTACTTTGAGGGAAAATTTTAAAAGTACTTATTTTAGTGCCAACTATCTCAAAGCATTATAGAAAAAAATCAAAGAGCTCTATCTCAGTCATGACAATATCATACTATACTATTTACCTGTAAACTCTCAAGGCACACTGTGCCCTGCAGAGGACGTTCATAGTTCATTAGAATGGATATAAATTCATAATTGGAATAGTCCCCCTAATAATCTTAAGGATTTTCAAGTTAACATCTTAGTTTTACTTTGTAATATTGCTGATAAAGAGCTTGTTTTAGTGCAGTGATAAATTTCTCCAAGTTCTTAGAGTCTGTACTTGCTTTGTCAATATTATCTTCCATTTGAAATTACTTAATAGGAATATTTTAAGCCACTTACTCATGTTATTAGCCTTAAATTGTTTAAAACTAGATGATATAATTTTTAAATTCACGTAAGTGGGCAAGACTAAACTACAAATTATTGCAATGCACAAAAAGAGAAAAATGAATGAAAGTTCCACTGCCAATACATCCACATTTTGGAATTTTCGTCTTCCTTCTGAACATCTCTTGACTGTGACCATCTGTTAGGTGACTTGCGTGAGGCTTCCCATGTCCATCTGTGTTTTAAATATTTATAAAATAATTGAATTACATTTATAAATAAACACAAATAGACGTTCTAATATTTACTTCCGTCAACTCAAAGGCGAGTCTCAGGCATTCACTGAGTGTACATGCTTCATGTGTGAAGACACTGCCTTAGCAACCAGAGATGGGGACCTCCTTCAGATGATAAGTGTGGCTACGATGGCCTAGTCCTAAAAGTGTGAGGTAGAAAAGCTTTAGAATAAAGCTATTTTTTCACCCGATACTAACTTTAGTTTTCCAGTTTAGCATTACTTTCATTTTATTGTGTATCATAATCTTTTAGTGCTTACGTTTTCTGAAGTCTCAATCTGGTCCTGGATATTAGCCTAGGTGAATTATTTTTATGTGAAAAATTCATGAGTGGGAGTGAGGGAAAGTGTGGGATTGGCACAGGGGAGAGTATTGGCCAGCAAGGCTGTTTCTGCCCAAGCACTAATATCAAGTTCACTTCAGTTTTTGACCACTATCACTGGCCAATTTATATAAGAAAGAGGCAAGGTCCTGTATTTTAATGTCTATCCAGTTCGATGTTAAAAAATTTTTTTTCAAGTAACTATTATTCACATATATGGTGAATTTCCTAAATTTTCATCTTGATTTTTAAATAACTTGGGGAAACTATTGTTAAATCTACTAAATATATCGTAGTGATTAAGACTGGAGGCTCTGAAGTTAGACTTTCTGGGTTTGAATCCTGCACTGCTACTTAATATGTGTACAGCTTTGATAATTTGTTTAATGTTTTTAAGACTCAATTTTCTATCTTATAAAGTCATTTGAGGGTTCAGTAAAGTGATACATAAACCTGAGTACAATGCCTGAGAAGTGTGTGTTCAACATGTTTTATTATTTTTATTGCTAATATATCTATGACGTCTACTACTCAGTAGTATAAATATATATATATATATAATTTTACAAAAAAAATCTATGTATATCTTTTTATAAAATTTTATTCTAGTAAACGTTATTAAGTTTTTTGATTCATTCTTAGGCCATTTATACTGAAATATTCTCCTAACCTTAATAATATCCACTGTCTCTTTTGTGCTGTGATATAAATCTAAGGGTAAGGGCATGGATGTCAGCATGTGAGTTTCATTGAAGCTCTGAGAAGACTCTGCTAAGACCCCAGAGTGTTTTTTTTTTAACACTATTATTTGTTTACCTATTTATGCATTTATTTATTTTTTAAAGATTTCATTACGGGTTTCCCAAGGCATCTGAATTTTCGTGTAGAATACAAAAAGAAAATTAAGAAAAAGCAAAAAATAAGTTTTACTTGTATCACAGTCTGGCCTATGACTCAAGGTCAGTTTTGAAGCCAACAAAGAAATGAAAAATAAGCCAAGGACTGAATTCATATTTGGACTGTTACATTCTGGGTGTGTCATGGGGTTTTACAACCTTTTAGGTTATATTACTTACTGTGTTCTCCTTTCCTCATACTTCATGTATTTTTCAGGAAGTACTTCAAATGGAAAAGCTCTGGCCCATTCTATCTGCAAGAAGTTTGTTTATGATGATCAATTCAAATGGTCAGACAGCAGTTGAACATTTACCATAATAAAGAATCTGTGCTAAGTGCCAGGGCACAAAACAAGGAACCAAATATTGATCTGCTTTTTGCAGGCTCAAACTGCAATTAAAGAGAGGAAAAGAGAGAGGAAGGGGGAGAGGAGACAGAGAGGGTGGAAAGAAGGAGAGAAAAGAGGGTGAGGAAGGGAAAGAAAGGGAGTGGGGAAGGAAGGAAGGATAGAGGGAGGAGTGTCCCATAGGACTTCCACAGAGATAAGCACTTTAAGAGAAGAACAAACAAATTGCTTAGAAGAGAAGTGGGTATAAGCTAAGTGGTTTAAATAGTTCAGAGAAGACAGGATCCTTTCTTGAAACCACCTATACACTAAATTTCCTATTTGATTTTGAAACAGTAGAGGGACATTCGGCTTTCCATTTTTTATTCCTTTTATTTTAAAATTATTTTCTAACTTCTAAAGATGAGATGCTACAAATGGAGATTATACTTGCTGAATTTGTAGTATATCTTGCTACTTTCAACAAGCCTTCCTAGATTTCTACACAGTATTAATAAAGCCAGTGCTCTTCTAGTCTCCACCAGAGAGAGAAGCTGGGACGTGGAAAAAGGTCCAGTAAGGGAGTCTTCCTGGCAGCGAGTAGGAGGTGGTTTGGGGAAGGATGGGTTAGGGAAAGATTCTGGCAATGGCTGCCCAGGCGAGCAGGCAACAGGCATTAGGTATGCATTTCCATCTCATTTTCACAAATGAAGAAACGGTTATAGAGCAAACTGCACTGCTTAGGTTCACATGGCTAGAAAGTTTGAAACTGGGATTTATATCAGGTCTGTGATTCCTAAGCTACTCCTCTATTATTCCTAAACTATTTCTGTTGTATCTCAATCATCTCCTGGCAAAAAATAAAATCCTCCTAAGACTGAAAAATCTTCTTGGATATTGAATTGCGAATAACCTATTGGTTTATGTAAACTGTGTTCTTATAAGTGCTAATTTATTATGGATCCATTATTAGAGATGAGCAATAATAATGAGAAAAATTGAAAACTAGGATTTCATCTCTTAGGAAGAGAAGCGCAGAATCTTCTAATTTAAAGAAAAGTCAAAAATCATCAGGTACAGCCTCTTTATCAATCAGTAAAGTCCAGAGTGATGATGTGACTTATCCTAGGTCCCCCCTACCTTGTGGCAAAGCTAATATTAGAATCTGGAACTTCTGATACTTCACCTAATAATCTGCCAGCAGAGATGCTTCCCACAGTCTTTGTTAGTTGTAGCAGCAAAGTGAGAACTGACAATATTCCAGTCTTAAGCATTTTCTCGCCTGAATAGGTCTGCACATCCAGGAACAGTAAGACTATGCTAAAGAACGCCTTTACCTTGCATCCATCTTTGCTTAGGAGCAATGTATAGATGGAAATATTGTAATGAAGTTTTCCACGATACACTTTTTATATCACACACCGCTCCGTGGATTTGATTGTTTTAGGTAAACATAGAGAAACATATTTCTTAAGAGCAAAGCGTTCAACACCATGTCAGACTACCCCTTGCTAGTCTGACTTTGTGTAAGATATCATGTCTGCACCTCAGTTTTCTCATATCTAAAATTATGGAAATAATAATATATCACAAAGTTGTTATGGGGATTGGAAGAGGGCTATATGGAAATCCACATTATCGGAATTCTACCCCTTTTTATTGCTGAATGATAAATCGTTATATTTATTCACTGCCCATTGGTGAACAATTAGGCTATTTCCAGTTCGGGACTATAATAAATAAAATTGCTATGAACATTTTTGCACAAGTCTTTCTAGAAATATGAATTTTCATTCTCTTGAGTAACTACTTAGAAGTAGAATTTCTGGGTTATAGAGCAGTGTACACTTAACGCTAAAAACAAGCAAATCTTTTCCCATCACAGTCGGACCATTTTATAGTCCCACTAACAAGGTATGAGAGTTCAGTGGGCTTTGTTAATTTTCAGAGGAGCGGAGTTTACATTTCGAGATGCTGTCAAGCCTGCTCAGAGTTCAACTTGTCTCCAGAGCAAACAGGTTTTGAAGCAGCTGTGTTACTGTACAGAGGCTTCCTCTGTTATGGCATTTCTCCCCTGCACAACCTTCAAGTTGCTTTACCTCTCTGACTATTATTCTTTTCTGGAAGATCAAATATTTCTTGGATTTTTGAGTTCTTAAATATGACTTCAACAGAGAGACCTGTCACCATCACGTGATCAGAAGTTATTCTCTGTTACTTTTTCATAATATTTTCTATTATGACATTAATCACAATTTGCAGTTTTTATTTATTGATGTGTTAACTTTTTCAATGTCTTGCTCTTCCACTAGGCTGCAATATACGTGAGGACATGTTTAATGACTGTGTGTGTGTGTGGTGCCTAATTCAATGCCCTGACATCATAACAATAATTTTATCATTTTTCTGTACTTGGGGTGTGCCAGCCACTTCTCTAGGCATTTCTGTGCAATTTTCACAGCAACCCTATGAGACAGGTATAATTATTTTTATGCTTGTTTTATAGGGGAGGAAAACAACATAGGACCCAAAATGTTAAATAACTTACCTCAAGATAAAAGTTAGAATAAGGTACAGATAATTTGGCTCAATACTGTCATCTTAACTAATTCTGAGAAATATTCTATAATGATGTTTGTGAATGTGGTAAATTCTCAGAGAATATTTTTAATGAGTAAATAAAAGCTTAGAAGCTAATCATTTGGGTTTCTGCTTAATAATTAACACAAAATCATTTAATGTAATTCCCTCAACAATGTAATGACAGAAGCTGTTGTAATTCCATCTAATGATGAGGTATTAAATTACAAGACCAAAATCACACAACTAATTTGTTTAAAGATTAGACCTTAAATGTGTCATTAATTTCCCTTCCAGAATTTATGAGAGGATGAGATAAAGGATTGTGAGAGTTTCTTGTAAAGTGCAGAAACACTTCTGATGGAGAATTCTAGTAGGACAGTGTCCTTGACAGTCTGTGGTAGGAAGGACGTATCACCTCCACTCTTCAGGATCCTAGTATCACGTTCTTCACAACTCCTTCCACCAAGAGGCAAAGCCCATTTAGCCTTTCATCTGATCTTGCCTTTGTGACATGTTCACAAAATAATGGGACAAAATAAAGGGTTGAAAATCATTAGTTTACTGGGACTTTTCTGCTTGCTTCTCTTGCAAGGACTGAAACCATCACCATGTGAATAAATCTAGGCCAGGTTGTGGGGTAATGGGAGACATGTGACCTGTTACCCCTCCAACACTGAACCAACCACCAGTCTTGCAAGTAATGCCACCCTGACCAGCCAGCCCCAGCTGAACTTCTAAGTGGGCCCAGAATAGAACTGATGGGCCAACTCACAGAATTATTAGAAATAATAAATTTTGTTGTATAAGCCAAAATATTTTGGGGGGGGGTGATATATAGCAAGAGTTGACTGACACGGTTCCATTGGTTTACCTATAATACTCTCTTTGGGTTTGTACCACTAGATTCACGTTTCACATGGTAGTTGTGGAGAAGGAGGAAGTGATGTCATGGAGATGAGATAAGCAGTTGGGAACCAATGTGCCCCATACTATGTAATAACCTGATTTACTTTAATATTTAGAGAGAGAGAGGGAAATATGAAATCAATGTGGCTAAACAGTCTACCCTTAATTGCAAATAATCATTTTATAGATGAAATATTTTTTGGTATTATATTTGACCTAAAAGAATATTATAGAGGATCTTTTCTTCTATTATCCAACACACTAGCTGGCTTATTTTGTAAGATATCTTCAATAGGACATTAATTAATTATCCTGCCAAACTTGTTCTCATTTGAGGAATGGATGTTAAAGATCGTTTCTGCTATGTTTTCTTCACATCATTTTATCTAATCCTCATCTAGCCACAAGACCTTTCATATAAATGCAAATATTTGTTGTTACTTAAAGTTTAGATTGAATCTATTTAATAAATGGCAGACAATGCCAAGATGATCGTGGTGAGCTCATGAATTCAAACATGTGGTTGACTGTCATCAATCAAAAATAAATTGGATATTTTTTATCATAAAATAAGCAAAGGCCATTTAAAATACACAATACTTAATGAATTATAGAGTTTATGTTTGTCATTGTATGGGAGACTATTCAGATACCAAATGTCAGGCTTTTTTCTTCTTGGAAAAGTCAGTCTAGTCTTTTGTCTTTGGCCAGATAGCATGTGCTATGCACATGGAAAGAATAGAGAGTTTAGAATCTAAAGAATTCTGTTTGATCATCAGTACTATAATTAACAAGCCATGTTTTATAGAATTATTAGACTACTTAATATCTTTGCAAATAAATTTTTTTATCTCTAAAATAGCTTATATTTATTGAATATTTATTGTGTTACCAGGCCCTGGATAATATGCGTTCTATGGAAATTTTATTAATTCTCACAGAAACCCTATGAGGTAGACTTTTCATCATTTTCATTTTCCCTACAAGGAAATGAAGGTTTGGAGAGTTTAAGTAACTTGTCTAGAAGGATAAAGCCTGTGATTTGCAGAGCTAGAATTCTGGAGTCCTTGCTCCAGAGCCTGAAATTGTACTTACTCTCCCACGGGCCTTCTCTCCTCAGCCAGCTCCATCTCAGTTCTCTTGGGAGTTTTCTTGCTTTTCAATATCAAAGGATTATAACAAGAATAAAATGAGAATGCATATGTAAGAGTTTATGTACTTGAAAGCACTATACATATTAATATTCAAAAATGATTATAAGCAGCTACCATGCAAGTAACAATTGCCAGATTGGGTTTCAGCCAACCTAGTGTATAGATGCAGACAGTTACTCCAGGGAATGGTTGCTAAAAGTAAGAATTGTCTTCCATGACACCAATGTCAAAAAGTTAGCAATGTATCCAAAATATTTTCGTTTTCTTTCATAACTCTTTCGATCATCTGTGAACGTATGTTTATAAATATTTTCGAGTCAGTATGTGTATTTTCATTCCCTAACTCTGAGGTAACAAGTTCCATATGTTTATCCTTAACTCACTTGTCCTTTTGTTTGTAGCTTAACGTCTCTCTCAAATTTCAAAGAATGTTTCCAGTATTCTGAGATTCTATGAATTAGTTTATATTCCATTTATTTAAATTCTTCTCGATTGTATAGATTTCAGTTCTATCTTCCTAGGTCTTTGTTTTCCCGTCTTCCAATCTGAAGAGTCATAATATTTTTGAAACTTTTTAGAAACATTAGGTGTTGTCTATGTGATGCCAAACATCTGGCCAAAAATGGAATAAAGAAGTGAAACACCAGGATAGAGTCACATATTCAGCTGTTTGGCATTAGGTAACCGAGTTTCAAGTTCTCATCCAGAGATTTAGAGGCAGAGGATCTGTGGCCACATCTTCCTTTCTCTAAGGGTTACTGAGCGCAACGCAAGAGGGTAGCAGGGTTTAGGAATGATAAACTAGGATGCTGTGGTGTCGACACATCCAAAGAAGTGATTGAATTCAACTTCTGTTCTCTGCTCTCAAACAATACGATGATTTTCCTCTAGTGACTTGCAATGGTAGAACACTCAAATGAGTTTCCAGAAGAGAGGCCTCCAGTGTTTAGTAACCAGACTAGGTTTTTTCTTTCTTTCTTTCTTTCTTCTTTCATTCTTTCTTTCTTTCTTTCTCTTTTCTTTCTTTCTTCTTTCTTTCTTTCTTTCTTTCTTTCTTTCTTTCTTCTTTCTTTCTTTCTTTCTTTCTTTTTTCTTTCTCTTTCTTTCTTTCTTTCTTTCTTCTTTCTTTTTCTTTTCTCTTTCTTTCTTCTTTCTTTCTTTCTTTTTTCTTTCTTTTTTTCTTTTTTCTTCTTTCTTTCTTCTCTTTTCTTTCTTTCTTTCTTTCTTTCTTTTTCTTCTTTTTTTTTCTTTCTTTTTCTCTTCTTTCTTTTCTTTCTTTCTTTCTTTCTCTTTCTTCTTTCTTTCTCTTCTTTTCTTCTTTTTCTTTTCTTTCTTCTTTTCTTTCTCTTTCTTTCTTTCTTTCTTCTTCTTTCTTTCTTTCTTCTTTCTTTCTCTTTCTTTCTTTCTTCTTCTTTCTTTCTTTCTTCTTCTTCTTTCTTTCTTTCTTTTCTTTCTTTCTTTCTTTCTTTCTTCTTTCTTTCTTTCTTCTTTCTTTCTTTTTCTTCTTCTTTCTTCTTTCTCTTTCTTTCTTTCTTCTTTCTTTCTTTCTTCTTTCTTCTTCTTTCTTTTCTTTCTTTCTTTCTTTCTTTCTTTCTTTCTTCTTCTTCTTTCTTTTCTTTCTTTCTTTCTTTCTTTCTTCTTTCTTTCTTTTCTTTCTTTTTCTTTCTTTCTTTCTTCTTTTCTTTCTTTCTTTCTTCTTTTCTTTCTTTCTTTTCTTTCTTTCTTTCTTTCTTTCTTTCTTTCTTCTCTTTCTTTTCTTCTTTCTTTTTTCTTTTTCTTCTTCTTTCTTTCTTTCTTTCTTTCTTTCTTCTTTCTTTCTTTCTTTTCTTTCTTTCTTTCTTTCTTTCTTTCTTCTTTTCTTTCTTTTTTGCCATGTGGTAAGTTTTAAAGTTAGGACATCCTGTGGATTGGTAGGGATTAGTGAAAGTGGCCAGGAAGAAATATTAAGAAGTGTTCTCAAATGAGGCCATAATTGTCTAACTTGTATATAGTCACACTACTTTTGTGTGTACTGAATAAAGACATCTTACAAGATAAATTAGCTACAATATTTGGATAATGGAAGAAAAGGGCCATTATAATATTACATAAAATGAGAAAAGAACGGCAGTTTCTAATTAAGTGCCCAAGTCTGTTGTACAATGAACTATTTGTTGAACTTTTAAAATATAATTTGGAATCTTTGAATAAATGACTTACAGCCATGCAGTAAAAACAGAGACATTTATGCTGGGACACATGGATTGCATTATCTTTTCTGAGGCTTGTTTGCTCTTCTACAGACTGGGCCTAACTACCTGGGATAGCCAGGAAGCGAGGAGCCAGGTGGCTTGGCAGGAAGAAACCCACTCTACCTTAGCTGGCAGTAAGCCAAAGGTCATTCTGAAAGAAATCCTTAACTCAGAGTCGTTGTTGTGTGGGAAGTGGTGCCTTCTGGTTTTGAAATGGTAGTGACATCAAGGACAAAGAAATCCCAGTAGGACCCAAAGCACTGTGTAATATTTTAAGAAGGGCTCCTGGGGTCATGTTGTGCAACTACCCACTTCCTGAAATTTACCTTCAGGGAGAAATTGAAAACCTTCCTGGTGCATGGATGTATAACTTTAGGACAGAGAGCACATGCCAGTGTGTTAATGCATATATTTTGATCCCTTTAACAGTTTTAAGTCATTTGAAGTTCCCATTTACTTGGATTTGGCCAGAAACCATCTCTCAGTGCTCAGGAAAAAATGTCTTAAAGATCCACAGAGGAGGCTCATGAGGCTTCTTGGACACCAACCTCTCTTACAAAACATTTTCGATGAGTCAAATGTAAACAAATTGAGTTCATAGAGGCCAAATTTTTCTTGACAAATATGAGCTTAATAACAAGGGTTGAGAGGGAGAAAGAAGAGGTGGGGAGGCCCTGAAAGAACATGTGCTGGGTTTTGCTGATCACGATGTATTATACAAAGATGTCTTGATATATGCACACAACCAGAGCTGAAGTCACCCAGTGCTGCTATCGTTCCGGCAAGAAATCTGGCAATAATATTTGGTTTACTTGCTATTTAGTCTTTGCCCAAAGCAACTCTGATATACAAATCTCCATGTCACCATTCTGCATAGTAACTGATACTACCAGTATCCTTGAATGCCTTTTTTCTTTTCAGGATCAGAATACTGAGAAAGTTAGTAAATAGTAATATAATCATGTCTAGAAGTCAGGAAGTACAAGTAAGGATATCAGAAAAGTCTTCCTGTATGAAGGATGTTTGAAATGAATTTTAAAGAATGTAAAAAGTTTAGCCATTCATAAAAATATGGCCAAATTTATAGGGGGAAAAAATAGTGCATCATAGTCCAATAAAACTGAATGGTATACTCAGAGAACTACAAATAATCTGGATTCCTAGAATGTCAAATTTGGGAGGGAGTAGAAGGGGATGAGGTTAAAAAGGAAAGCAGGGCTCAGATCATGGCAATATTTTGAGCATGATATTTAACCTTAATAAAACTGCAGTGACAAGAGGAATGATTATATTAGATGGAGCTAAGTCTTTAAGCAGGGGAAAAGATTTGAATGGTGTTTCGGTGTTCCAGGAAAAATCTGAGATGTCATGGCAACATGTAGATTAAATAACAGAAACCATTTCCCCAGTTATAATGCTACAAACTAGCAAACACAGGGAACTGATATAGAGCCTTCCCATAAGCACAGGCTTTGCAACACAGATTTTGGGTCCACAGGTCTGGGTTCAAATTTTACCTTCATCACTTACCAGCGTGTGCCCTTAGATAACTCAATCTCTGAACCATAGTCTTCACATCTGTCAAATGTGAATAAAAGAATATTTAATTCATAAGGTTGTTATATGAGGTTATTAATTGACAATTTACAAAGCACTTTAAAAGTATCCAAAAAATAAATACATTATTAGCGCCACGCACAGGTATCACACCAAGCTCTTAATAGATATCTTCTTACTAAATTTTCAGAATAACCTCATGAAAACAGCACTGTCATTTTATTTTTCAGATGAGGATACTGCAGCTTGGAGAGTCCAAATAACTTCCCCACAGTCGCCGAACTGGTAAGTGTTAAAGATGCAATCTAAAACCACAGCTCTTAACATTTTGCTGTGACATCTGTGGAAGTTCTAACTTCCTTGCCTCTGAATAGAGAAACTCAGGAACAATGCAGGTATAAGATACATGTTTTGCTTCTTTGTGTCTGGAGAGAATGTGTATATACATAGCACTACTCTTCATGGGAGATGGACTGGAATAGCAGAAAGTAGAGAAGCTAGAATTTAGGACACCTCGTTTAAATGTCAACTCCTCGATTTATGATTATTACTTTGAGAAATATCTTCATTTGGGTGTAGTTGAAAATGGTAGACAATCAACTGGGAGAAAGCCCTTTGTAAATGATAATATGCCAGATAAGCATTGTCATTGATTGTCCCCTTAAAATCAGTGAAATAATAGTCCTTCATAATCATGACTCCTTTTTTCTCAACCACCAAAGTGAGTCATAAATGAAAACCATCCCTCTCAAACATTGTTAATTCTACATGTCCAGAAAGAATATCTTTGTTACTTTACATTGTACAAAACTTTGGAGAGGTCATTCAGGCGTCGCTCCTTACCTCCTTCCAGGCAACTCTACTTTAGTGTGACCCAAACATTATTCTAAAATCATTTATGACATAAACTGGAGCTTCTTCAAGACAGGAGGAGACAGCAGTTAGACCAACAGTAAACAGCTCAGAATTTCCTAAACTAAGGTTTTTGGTGGTCTGGGGATCCTTGAACACATTCCCAAGAGTGCATGAGAATTTTTAATTTGGAAATTTCATATCAATGGCAATCTAAAAATATATAAACAAGCATATTTTGGACCATCTGATGGCAACCTCACAACCAATGATTATCTCATATCCAAAGATCTTAATAGTGTTCTGTTTAGTTTTATTTTTCAATTACAGTTGACATTCAATACTATATTAGTTTCAGGGGTATGGCATAGTGGCTGGACATTTATATAACTTATGAAATGATCCCCCTGATAAGTGTAGTACCCCTTGACTCCATACATAGTTATTACAATATTATTGACTGTATTCTCTATACAGTATTTTACATCCCTGAGACTATTTTGTGACTGCCAATTTGTACTTCTTAATCCCTTCCCCTATTTCACCCAACTCCCCCAATTCCCCTCCCATCTGGTAAGCATCAGTTTGTTCTCTGTATCTATTAGTTTTTTGTTTGTTTGTTCATTTATTTTGTTTTTTTAGATTCCACACATATGTAAAATCATATGGTATTTGTTTTTCTCTGTCTGACTTATTTCACTTAGCAAAATACTCTCTAGTTTCACCCATGTCGTGACAAAAGGTAAGATTTTATTCTTTTTTAATGACCGAGTAATGTTGCATGAATGTACCACTTCTTCTTTATCCATTCATATGTGGGTGGACACATAGGTTGCTTCCATTTCTTGTCTATTGTAAGTAACGCCGCAGTGAACATGGGGATGCTTATATCTTTTCGAATCAATGTTTTAGGTTTCTTAGGGTAAATACTTAGAAGTAGAATTCCTAGGGCGTATGGCAGTTCTATTTTTAATCTTTTAAGGAATCATTGTACTGTTTTCCATAGTGGCTGCACCAATTTGCAATCCCACCAATGGTGCACGAGGGTCCCCTTTTCTCCACATCCTTGCCAACACCTGTTTGTTGATTTAGCGATAGTGATTCCGACACATGCGACGTAATACCTCATTGTGGTTTTAATTTCTTTGATGATTAGTAATGTTGAGCATTTTTTCATACATCTGTTGGCTTTCTGTATGCCTTCTTTCAAGAAATGTCTGTTTAGGTCCTTTACCCATATTTTAATCAGATTGTTTGGTTTTCGTTTGTTGCTTTTTTTTTTTTTTTTTTTTTTGCTGTTAAGTTGTATGAGTTCTCTGTGTATTTTGGATGTTAACCCCTTGGCAGATGTAACATTAGCAAATGCCTTCTCCCATTCAGTAGGTTGTCTTTGCTTTGTTGATGGTTGGTTTCTTTTGCTGTGCAAAGACTTTTAATTTGAGTAGTTTTGTTGTGAGTTCCTCGTACCCAAGTAGCTCTACTTTATCCTGGGCTGATGTGGAAAAAAAAAAAATTGGAGGCAAAATTACTATGTAAATGATGAATTTCTGCCAAGTGAGGGCCAAATGACATCATGTTGTAGTTCTGCAGTAGTTGAAACAGAGAAGAACAGTGGAAAAAATGACTGATCTCACAGCATGCAGATGTGTGGGCATAATGATCGCAAAAGAGCTTGAACCTTAATAGTGAGTGCCATGTTCCTTTCTGAGTGGTTTTTAGTTTCAAGTAAATGACAACATCCATCACATTAAATAAATGTTACTAAATTAAATTTTACTAGGTTGCATCCTTTGTCTGCATTTAATTGTAAATGCATTTGAATTTTGTAGCTTAAACTTTTATAGGCATAAGGAGTTACATCTATAGATTTGTGCATATTTTAGCAACATTATAATAAAAGTCAAATCAACATCAATATTAAACAGATTTGTTTCTTTTAAAAGAAGTCTGTTTATAATTAGGTTTATAATTAACAATTCCTCTATTCCTCTATGCCGTGGCTGTGTTATTTTAGGTAAGTTGCTTGTCTTTTCTAAGCCTTAGATTAGCTTCCTATTTTCTAAAAAGTGTTCATTATAATAATATGCAAACAGTACCTAATTTGCACACATAGAGTACTCAACAAAAACAGAATACTGTTTTTTTCTAGCTCCCATGGAACTCTCAAGATAGAAATATCTTGGACCATAAAACCAATCTAAACAAATTTTAAATAATTTAACCATTCACACCATATTCTCTGACTATAATGATACAACTAGGAATCAATAACAGAAAGACCACAGGAAAATCTCTGTGTACTTGTAAATTAAACAACACACTGCTAAATAACTCATAAATCAAAAAGGAAGTCTCAACAGACATAATTCATACATAGAACTGAATGAAAGTAAAAGTAGAACATATCAAAATATGTGGGATGCAGTGCTGACAAGGAAATTAATAACACTACAACCTTACATTACAAAAGAGATGATATCTCAAATGAGTGACATCAATTCATACCTCAAGAATCTAGAAAACAATGGCACAATAAACCCAAAGGACACAGAAGAAAGCAAAAATGACATTAAAACAGGAACACAATAGAAAAAGTCGATGAAACAAAAATCTGATTCCTAAAAAAAAAAAAAAAAGACAGCATTAATAAACCTCTAGCAAGACCAACAAGAAAGAAAAGGAGAGAGAAAAAGCTCAATCACAATAGAGGGACACTTCCTATCTCATTTAATAAGACCATTATTAATACCTTGATACCAAAAGCAGGTAAAGGCGTTAAAACAGACCACTATCTCATGAACTTAGACACAAAATACCTCAAAAATAATAAACAGATAGAGCAATGTATGGAAAAATTTATAATACCATGACCAAGTGGGATTTATTCTGGGTATGAAGGCAATTCAACATTGACAAATATATCGATGTAATTAACACATCAGTAGGCTAAAAAGAAAAATCATATCATCAAATTAATTAATTCAGAAAAAGAATTTGACAAAAATCCAACATACCTTATGATAAAAACTCTCAGAAAACTAAGAATTAAAGGAAACTTCCCCAGCTTTATAAAGAGAACCTACAAAAATCCTTCTGCTGACATTATCCTTAATGTGAGAATAGAAAGCTATTCTTTCCCTCAGTGATTGGGAACAGGGCACCGATATCTGCTGTCTTCCCTCTTATTCAACAAATTACTGGATATTCTAGCTCCTGCAGTAGGGAAGACAAAGAAATAAAAGGTATGCAGGTTGGAAAAAGAAAATAGTGACGACTTGTGAGTGCCATGATTGTCTACGTAAAAAATTTCAAGGAATCCACCACACTCAACTCACCTCTCCTCGCAAAAAAAAAAAAAAAAATCTTGCTAGAACTAATTGAATTCAGTGAGGTCATAAGTTATAAGCAATCATTTTTATATAATAAAAAAACCATATGAAGCTGAAATTGAAAACAAAATATTATTTACCATTGCTTTAAATCAAATAAAATACTTAGGTATAAATCTAACAGAACATGTACCTGTATCCTGAAAATAGCAGAAATTATTTTTTTAGCAAACAAAGCAATCAACAAGGACCGATGAACTGATCACCTCCACTAAATTAGAAAGTCGAGACTCTGCCTGCTTTCTGAGAGCTGACAATGTAAGTGAGGAAATGAAAGACGCACAAATAAGAGAGGTTCTACGATAGGATGCAGGTTGCCTGGGAGAGTAGAAAGAGTTTGAGTTTACAAAGCTGGCAAATGTGTGTTTCAGCTCCAGAACTTCCACTGACTATCTGTGTAGATTTGGTACATTTTTTAAATCTGTGAGCCTCCTATCTCTCATCCAGAGAATGGAGCTAATAATAGCTACGCACAATGCTGTAAAGATTACATGACTGACACTCGAGCACTCCCTCTGGTTCAGTCACCCTCCATGTGATGTTTGCATCGTCCCTAAGAATTAGGTATGATCATCATTCCCATACTACAGATGATGAAATAAGCCTCAGGAAATGAAGTGTCTTTCCCACGGTGTCACAGCTCTTAAATAGCAAAACTGGATTCCGACTCGTATCTCTGAATCCAGAGCCCAAGTTCTTAACCGCTACCCAGTATTACCTCTCAATCCTTTTTTTCCCATAATTCTATGATTTTTTTTTTTTCAAAAACCACCAGGCTAACGGCCGAAATGAGTTGATGGGCACGTAAAGCAAATTATTAGTCTGAGCGCCCCTCCTAAATCAAGCTCATTTTCTACAAAAGACACATTAAGTGGTATATCCCATTCCTTGCTTCTCCTTTTTCCTTACCCTACATTAGATTTTAATTCCAAAGTCATTCCCCTATACAATTTGTTTAATCCCTTTATTCTTTAATGCCCCATATTTGAGGTGACATTTCCATTTTATTGGTTGGCAGGATAAACCAGACTTTTCTCTGCTACCCTCACCTTTCATCCCCACTGTACCAAATGTGTTTGTGGAGAAACAAACAAAAGCTCACAGGTACTCCTTCAATTTTCACTTCCTCAGACTAGAGACCTGTCCAATGGGGATATAACTGAAGAGACCCGCCTGTGGGATAGAGCTTCTGAGAGACTCCAACAGAGAGAACTAAAGTTCGCAGCAGTTAATTATGCTTTATCTCTGGATTTCAAGACTTCACCTCTAAAAATGTAGCTTGAGCTTGGCTTCCATTTATAAACTATCGAACCTATATTTTTTAAACATTTACAAACTACTAAATGTTTCAGTAACTAAGGATCATAGGATGTATTCTGGGCATAATTTTTACAATATTTTATGGGTAATAGTTGTTCATCAGAGAGACCAAAAAATTTTGTAATCTTGAGGACAGAATGACATTTATTTATCTTTGAGTATTCAGCTTCTTACAATGCCTAACACACGAAAGAAAGTAAAATTTTGTTGATTCACTAGCTGAATGAATACATGAATGAATGTGATCGGTGTATAACTCAACTATCTAAAAGACTGCTGTGATGGTTAATTTCATGTGCCAAGTCAACTGGGTCACAGAGTGCTCAGATACTCAGTTAAACGTTATTCCTGGGTGTGTCTGTGAGAGTGTTTCTGGATGAGATCAAAATTTGAATCAGACTGAGTAAAACACATGGCCCTCCCCAATGTGGGTGGGCCTCATCCAATCCACTGAAAGCCTGAATACAAAAAAAAAAAAAAAAAAAAAAAAGGCTGAGTAAGAAAAAATTCTCTCTCTTTGTCTGACCATCTTCAAACTAGGGACATAGCTCTTCTCCTGCCTTTGAACTCAGACTGAAGTTTATACCATTGGTCATCCTGGTTCCCAGGCCTTCAGGCAGACTAGATCCATGCTGTTGGCTCTGTCAGCCGTTACAGTCACGTGAGCCAGTGTCTTATTATAAATTTCTGTGTTTCTCTCCTGTCTCTGTCTCTCCTTCTTTCTCTCTCTGTTTGTGTGTGTATCTAACCTTGTCTCTACACCATATCATGCAACCTCACAATACAGAAAGCCAGATTTTCCACTGTGTCTCTTTCACTTAGAACAAGAGTAGACACCCTCTTCTATGTGCTTCTGGGAAGGTTTGAGTTTTGCCTGGCTCCAAATAGCTTATCCAGGGAAACATGTTCCATTTCTCGCTGCAGTATCTACCCAAAAGAAAATCTAAGGCTGCCTTGGCTGCAGCTGTGGCTGAGCAAATGGAAACAGCTTCCAGAAAATAGTTAGCATGTCATAGTTCTGCACTGGCCCTTCTTCTTTCTAGAATTGTACGGGTGTATTCAATGTTTTCTATGTGCTAGGCACCGAGTTCGGTTTTCTGAACATTAGCTCATTTATTCTTAACAGTCTTGTAAAGTCTCCACTAACATCCCAGATTTACATGTGAGAAATTTGAAGCTTAGGGAAGCAAAGGAGCTAGAATTTAAACTCGGGTCTGTCGAATGAGGAGCTCACCTTAGCACCGCATCATGGTGATCAGCTTTGTTAAGATCTGACACTTGAGTGAGTATGGAAGGACTCAATTTCAGTGAGGAAAGCCAGGCTCATAGGCCATAACCTTTGGCCATGGTGCTAACCCAAGTCTTTTTCAACCGTCGGGGGCATCGCAGAAGCAACCACAACCATGCTACTACTTTCAGCGTAGGGGCTGGTTCTCTCCATGGAACAGGCAGAATAGGCAGCTTGTTGACCGATGCCTTGGGCCACAGAAAACCTGCAAGCCATGTGCTCCAAAGAAAAGCCAGAGTCCTCAGGAAAAGTTATCTTTTCCAGATTGTGCAAACTTTGGAGAGCTGAGCTTAGGCAGGTTAATGCAGTTTAACGCACAGGCAGCGTAGGAGGGGAAAGAAAGCAAAACTAATGAAGCTCAGCCTTTGATCTTTACTAATCAAGGCGTTTCATGAGGTACTTTATGATCATGTAGTACGCATTTCCTAATGAAAATGGTTTAAGTATGATTTTACTGGAGAGATCTAAGAAGCAGCCATCTAGGGAAGCGAGCCAGAAATTAGGTAACTCAAGACCACTCAGGAAATCAAAACAGTTACAGCTCCATTAGCCAAGTGTAATGTTTTTGGAGGGAAGGCAAAGGGGCCCAGGTAGCCAGAAATTTTCCTTGCCTTCATTCTCCCAGGGGAAAATATTAAGTACATTGCACATTCTAGGGCATCTTAATCCCCATTCTTAACCCGTATTCAGACAGGGCTGTGAGTCTCTTACCACCTTTGCACACTAGCACTCAGCTGTTTACCTTATAATAATTTGCCTTTCCACTCTTGGCAGAACCCCACTTGCCAGATGGACACTTCATTGAGTGTACATGTTCTGGAAGGAAGGAAATGTCTCTTGGGATGTGTCTGATGGAAAACAAAGATGTCCAGTGTATTACTCTACATTTCAATAGCACTTCATATTTGCAGAGGGCTTTATCATAATGTCTCATTAGCGATTGCATGCAACAACCCACCAAGAGAGATGGTGATGTTTTCACCAAGCAAACAAAATGAAGGCACATTCAGGCTAATTTGCTCCAGCCCACACAACAAGGATTAGAAATTCTAGACCCAGAGTCACATGTTTTCCGAGCCTCACTTGCTTTAGGTTCTCTAAGGTTGCAGTTATGACTACAGACACCCAATCTGAATAGCAACTTAAGGTGGTACTCTAAGTATCCAGCTAAATATAAATTTTGTATGAGGTGTAATAACTGTGGAAAAACCTTAAGAGTGGGTTGCCATGTTCTTCTTATTTACATGATCTCGTGTTTTTCTGGCTCTTCCCGTCGATCTTCAGAGATTTTCTGTTATACCTCCCTGCTCCATTCTGCTGCCAACAGTAAACATCCCTAATGGTCTATTTCTTGTATTTTATGCCACTACCCCCTCCAGCTTCAAACAACACCATAATATTAATAAATTTCAGATTACAAAGTTGTTCTCTCTCCTCCAAATTATTTCTGTCTTTTATTCATTTGTTGATTCAAGACATATTTCTTGTATCTACCATGTACTCGGGGCACAGGACAAAGAGACAATTAAAATTCAGTGCTTCCTTTCATATAGTTCATAGGCTACCAAGACATAGCCACGTAGAGAAATCCCAAGATTCCATGACAAATGTCTTAATAATCTTGGCATTATTACATAGAGAAGCATCTTGCCCTGCCTGTGGCTGGGGAATCAGAGAACACTGAGAGGAAATAAATGTGTTTCTAATTCTTAGTCCCAATTTATCACACAATAACTCATGGATCTGATGATTAATAACTTAGAACTTACTGTGTGTATGTCCAGAGTGAGAACACAAGACATTACGTAAAACACTTCTATGTGACCCCCAAGGATTTTACTATATAGGCAAGAAGAATGGACATTTCTACAAAACCAGGAGATATCTTTGTCTAATTGATATTCATCTTTCTACTAGTTAAACATTTTTTATCTCTCACTTTCAGTGTTAGTTTTTGTTTATCTTCTATGGACTAGTGAGGAACTAGTTCTTGGAAAGATAAGTTTTTAATGGTTTTTTAATGGAAAACTTTGTGTCCACTAGTTATTTACTATGTAGCTGAAAGAAATTTGCAGAGCCTCTTTGAATTTGCTTTTTTCCCTCAAAATGGGAATTATGAATAGTATTAATACTACAAGAGTATTATGAGAATCAAACTAAAAAGATACTGTTACGAAAAGTATTTTTTAAACTTTAGCCTGCTCACTGTGTGAATAATGGTTAATTTAAGTATAATGTATATTTAAAATTTTTAATTTACTTATTTGCTAATCCATAAATAAAAATTTTATTACATCTGTTTCAAATAAGATAGATCATGAAACATTTAATAATCTTGACTTTGCTTGCATCATATGCTCTAAATAATTCGTACAGTGTTAGTAGCTCTTGGTAGGCATTGAAAATCAGATTTTTTTTTTGGAAAAAAATTCTAGAAATTATTAAGTAATAATATCTCCCATTTTTTGCAATATGATAGTTGGGACTTAAACGTGGTTTAGAATCTTTCCTAGGGTCATAGAATATATGAAACACAGACATGGAATTAGAACCCATGTCTGCTGAGTTCTCATGCATCACACTTTATTTGTTGCATTGGGGTAATTTCCTAGTGGAGGCAATTTACTTAGGTTATATCAAGCCAAGGCAAACAAGATTCCATGTGCGTGATATGTGATCCAAAGGGTTTTATTTCTCCACTGTTCTGCTTTACTTAGCACCACGTTATACATGAGATGGAGTAGGAAACACATTGGCACCAAGAATAAGGGACTTATAGGGTGGTCATGGAAACATGTCCCAGAAGCTTGAATCACTTATCCCTGGGAGCTCGATTCACTGTCATCAGGTGTCCTCTCGCTCCCTGGCATGTGTGTGTGCACAAACACACACACATACACAGACACACACGCATGCACATATATACACACACATGCACACCCCAAACAGTCTGTGTGAAATGATCTCCTGAAAGGTCTCCCAAGAGGTGGAAGAGGTGGGCATTTATTCCTCAGTTCCCATTCCAACCTGGTCAAGAATTGTCACCCAGGAGATAATTTACTCACACATCCAGATATAATGCCTGGTAGCTGCAGATAGAGGAACCACATCATAGTGCCAGGCAAGGCCCAGGGCAGAAAGTGAATGATGTACACTGAAGCTGTAGTAGGTTTCATCAGGCTACACCTAGACCAAGCTGATGCCGTGGCCATGGCAGGACCAGAGTGTGCCAGGAAGACATGAGGGCAAACATAAGAGATCAGACCTTATGATGAATCAGCATTCTTCTGTGAAAGCACTAATATAATACTTACTATACATCGTATATTCCCCATACAACACTAATATAATAATTTAACTATCCATCATACATTCTTATATACTAACGCTGACATAGTACTTACCATGTATCATATATTCTTCTGAGTGCCCTCCACATGTTAAGTCATTTAATCCTCATGGTAATTTATGATGTAGGCACTGGTACTATGTTCATTTTGAAGATCATGAAACTGAGGCAGAGACATTAATTCACTTGCCTAAGTTCATGCATTTACTAAGTGATATACCGACCACTAAACTCAGGCAAGCTGGCTCCCAAGACCATGTTCAGACTATACTACAGCTCCTGGGAAGTGGCTGAAGAACTGTCTTGACTTCTATGCTGGCATAAAAGGAATAGCTATGAAAAGATACACCTGGCTCTTATTTTAACAAATGTGAGACAGTTTAGTGTAACTGTTCAGAGAATGAATTTTTGGATCAAACAGGTATTAATTTACTTTCTCAACCTCTTTCTAACTACTTTTCACAAGCCACTTAACCTTTCATAACCTCAGTTCTTTCTTCTGTATTCTGGATCAAGTTTATTTCATAGGATTGTTATAAGTATTTTTAAATTGCATAGAGTACTCAGTAAGTCTTTAAGAAATCAATGACAGATTAAAATTGTGCATTTTTGCAGAACTTTTATTATTTCATATGCTTCTCCCACTTTGGAAAGTCCTCGTTAAAGGTATGAGTAGTCTGCAGCCATGCCACCAGAACAAGCCAATCCTGTCTGATCTTGGAAGATAAGCAGGATTGGGAGACCACCTAGGAAGGCCAGTGCTGTAGGCGTAAAAAATAAAAAAATAAAGGATTGTAAGCTGACAAGGTCCTTGCAATCTGTGAGGTCACCCAAGGGTTGCCTCGCCTACATATATGCGTGTGTGTATACATGTATATATGCATATATATGTATGTATGTGTATATATACATGTATATATACATGTATGTATATGTGTGTGTGTGTGTGTGTGTGTGTATATATATATATATATATTATATATAAAAGTATAAAGCTTAGTGCCAGGAGTATATGGTTCAGGAGGTAGGCAAATTATTTATTACATACTTTCCAGTTGAAATTTCTCTAAAATTTTTTTCCTGTCCTTAGCCAACATAAAACACAAACAATGCTAACACTGAACAGGACTGAGTTTTCTCTGAAAAATCCAGATTTTTTTTGAAGTGCTGGAGGCAGCAGGTCTGGTTTAGAATCGTTCAATATCACTTACCATTAGTTCTTGCATTTTTGAAATAGATATAGTAATAACTCTTATTTAGCAGGGTAGTCCTGACCATCACTTAATGATATAGGTAAAGCAACTGGCCCACACTATATGTCAAACTGAAACTGCCCGCTGGGAAAGGAAATATGAGACCAAGGTGCTCTCCAAAGAAAAAATTTCTTGCCATTTTTTTTGTTTGTTTGTTTTTCACCTTATTTGTTTCCTCACCCTCTATTAGAGTTTTGGGGAAGTAGTGGGTTATCCCCTGTGCATACTTAAGTCGGCGCTTGATTCTCAGCCCAATGAAATGGCAAGTGGCTGGAGACTATGGGGCCAGTCCATGACAGAACGGCCGGTATTGGAATGGAGGGATTGGTAAATAAAATCATCGGGTGATTCAAGTTTGGTTGGCAGAATCCAAATCTTGAAGAATCATTTTCAAGGCATGAAATAAGTTGCATTTTTTAGGGACAGAGAGTGGGCCAGAACCAAGAGGTCTCTCTGAGTACAGTCCGTGCCTAGTATTTTTCCCAGAGATTCAGACAGGACATATTTGACCGCACAGTTGCTTCTTGGGTACTATAACTACAAAATTGGTTAAGCAGCATTTCCTACAGTTTTGATGTCTGAGAACGAGGACTGGGTCATATCATCATATAAGACTACCAGCGCACAGCTTTTGAGTCTTAGTTGAACATTTGGCCAAGGCCAACACTGGACAAGTACCTAGTTCGCTCCTAGGAGATGAATGGATTCAGAACACAACATCAGGGTCACGGCATGACTTCAGTGACGTGAGGTTGTAGATGAGATATCCTGGCACTCGTCACTGTCTAAGTCCCTTTGGTACATGGTGTAGATTGATTCTGAGATTTGGAGATAAAGTAGACATTACCCAAGTTCCCACATAAATTTAGTGACATTAATAGAAATATATTTTATAGTTTGCAACAAAGGCCCTCTCCCTAGTAATTTCTGAGTAAGCCCTGGGGGTGAGTCTCATCTCTGCTTATGGTGTTCCCATGACTCATGCACTTCCATGGTAGCCCCGTCGTCTGCGCCGCCTCCCTATCCACACTGAGATACCCTGCCAATGAAGTTACCACTTTGGGTTGGTACATCACACTCTTCATTGCTGTGACTTCTGAGAAATGCTGCTAACTGTATCAAGACTCCGATTTCCTAACTCTCTCAAGATTGTGACATCCTGGAGATTCCAAAATGTTTTCCTCTCTTACAACTTCCTAGGACTAGAAAAATTATTTATTTTATGCAAAAAGGGATAAATGCCTTTCTCTCCTACCCAGAGACAGATGTACTTGAGACTATAAGGGGTCCAAGCAATGTGTTCGTGTGATTCTATATTTTATAATATTAGCAACATATATCCGAACTACAGTCAATTAATTCGCTCTCTCTCCCACCCCTCTGTCATATACATCCCTGTGCCTAGTGGTGTCAGAATGGCTGAGGGTATTTTGGGGATCCAGCTAATGGAAAGTTAAATTATAGAACTCTTTAGTTTGTATTTAGTGGAAGAGATGCATTCTATTTTTGTAATTGGTTCTGTGTTGTAATTAATATATTTCTAGCCACCCCAGTATAGGGATGGCTTCTAGAAATGCTACTACCCCATGTACTGACTGACCCAGCATTTTGATGTGAAATTCAAGGCCAGGTGACTTAATATGATACTAATGGGTCCTCTAGCATCCAGAATTAGAATTATACGTTTAGAGGGAAGAAAGAAATGATTTTTAAATATAGGAGCCTAGAGCTAATTCTGGAAAATTCTACCATTCTTAAAATGTGTAAATTGCAAGCAGAGGATTTGGTGTTCAACAAAGCCTAGAGAAAATGGAAGTTTCTCTTCTCTCAAAAACATAACCTGATGCTGTAGCATAGATAATTGTAAATATACCATGTGTTTTTTTGTCTTGTCGATGTAAATCACAAAAAGTGGTATTTATCATTCTGTGTTTGTAAGGGTGAACTCCCTCAAATACTACACAGAGCTAGTATGTTTATAAGTTGAATTGCATGCTTTACGAACACTACTGATAATAAAAAAGCAAATTTTGATTAGTAATAACAGCAAAGGCCGAGGTATTTTTCTATTTTCTCTCTAAAAAATATTCACACAAAAAAAATACTGTCCTATGAGTAGGTGGTGATCAAGGAGCATGTAATCAAGAAATGTAGGGGAAAAATTACAAAGATAGTTCATAAAAATATCATTTTTAAAATTTTTGATCATATTTATGGCGTTTGTCAGCTTTTTACGTGCTGTAACCCACTGCGGTCTTTTTTCTTGCAGATATTAACTTTTTTCCTTATTTCGTACTGATAATTTGTCTTCATTTTCCTCAAATGGTATACTTCTATTGTGTAAACTTCCAGCATCACAAAACCTAAATCTGCTTCTACCTCTCCACTCTGCACATTTCGTCACCCAGTCCCGTGGTGGACCTGCATCAGTCGTGCCCTCCTGTTATACAATGAGCTCCTTCTTGACAGTTTTTTCAACTCTTGCTGCCACTTCTCACTCCAGTTTCCAATATGGGGTTGGGCTAGAGAATAGGAATCATTCTGACCTCTTTGAGACCCCCACTG
The DNA here is from genome assembly GCA_003508835.1 of Eonycteris spelaea. Classification (NCBI taxonomy): domain Eukaryota; kingdom Metazoa; phylum Chordata; class Mammalia; order Chiroptera; family Pteropodidae; genus Eonycteris; species Eonycteris spelaea. The sequence goes on from PUFA01000077.1 coordinate 4,848,153, forward strand.
TCCATCTATAATCTGAATCACTAACCCTAGACCATAGCAGTCAACCATAGACACCTGGGGAACCCTGATCCCTAACATAGACATGCCTGAGTCTGCAGACTGGCTCATGCAGGATCCCTGCTACAGAGGGCATTCTAACAGAAGTCACCAAGAGGGATGAGAGCCATGTGGGTGTGGGAACTGAAGTCCTTAGAATATTCCTAAGAACAGATGTAGAGAAGATGAGTTACTAACTAGACAATGGGCAAAAGGATCAATCTTCTTTGGAAAATAAATTACATCAAGCCACTTTCTGGTTTAAAGCCTGTCTGTAAATTTCCTTTGCATCTGAAATAACACCAAAAGACCTGGCAGTGGTCTTTAGAGTCTTTCATGATCTGCCCCTCCCTCCAAACTAACCATGTCTGTCGCCATTCTGCTTTGCTTACCAAGTTCAAGGCACATGAACCCACTTTGATACCGTCATACTTGCCTAGATCATTTCCACCTGTGTATGTCTCTTATTTTCGAGATCTTCCTGTCTATACTTTTTACAAATTTTTTACTTTCTCATGCTTCAGGTCACCACTTAAACATCTCTTCTTAAATTTATTCCCAGAAAAGTTTATTATGACCTCACTACACTAAGTAGATCTCATCCCCCACTTTCTATTTCAGCATCAGCACTTAGAATTTAGCACTTTTTAATAATTATTTGATTAATCTATATACTTGTGTTTTTGTTTGAATCCTTTACCAGAGTATAGACATTTTATAGCACCTAGAAGATTCTTCAAAGATCCGAACCTATTACCTTCAAATGACATAAATATAGCCACAGGAACCTATAGAAAAGACACATGTGATACAACTTTAAACTTGTGTACAAGTTTCAAAGCACACTGGCTGTTGATAGATGATAGATAGATAGATAGATAAATTAATAGATAGATAGATAGATAGATAGATAAATTAATAGATAGATAGATAGATAGATAGATAGATAGATAGATAGAAAGAAAGAAAGAAAGAAATAGATAGTCATAGAGATAGACAGACAAATAGATATTTGCTGAATAAACACATACATGCATGTATGAATAAATTTATAAAGTGAAGATAAGGATCAGGAGCAGAGTCAAATGATCTGGTTTGGATATAAATATAAGCACTTGTTACCTTGGGCATAAAATTTAAGGAGATGCTCACTTTCAGTTCCTGCAAGGTTCTTGTCATATTTCACATGCTGATCCTTCATTTGCGTGAACTTAAGTAGGAGCTTCCTTAAATTTTCAGCCCTATCCACCTCTCCTGTCTCATCCTAATTTGGGCCCCAAAGTAGTGTCCTGGCATAGACTCCAAACCGAGGAAGATGCACTGCACTTGCCTTTCCCAACTGTCATTAGGCTTGTCCCTGGCCCCATCCCATAAATTATGATGACTTAAGTGCTCATGACTGGCATGCACAGCTTCATTCCTTGGCCATGTTCTCGCTGGCCTATGTCTTGGTAACTCCTAGGAGTAGTTCTAGGTGTTCTCGAGGAGTAGCTCTCCATCCTCAATGTGCGTAGAGAATCACACAGGAAGCTGATTTAAAAGTGCAGATTACCACCCCTGATCGCAGGGCTCCGGGCACATTTGAAACTCACCACTTGATGTCAGTTGATTGTCCTCCAGTCAACTCTTTATGAAAATACAATAGGAGCTTGTGGCAGAGAAGTCGTTATGTGGTCACCAAACCCTGTTTTATTTTCCTTCATAAAACACAAATAGACCACAGTTCTCACCTGCATTGAACTCAGGTGAAGCCATGGAACTGATGGTAGGCGGGAGTGGTTGTGGGTTCAACAGCTAACGGCACCTTTCATCACTAATAGGAAACTCAATTTTCCCTCCTGACCAAGGTAAAAAATGTAGTACTTTGCATTAGGAATGTTGTTACCTTTAAAATTTGACTTTGTATTCAACATATTTAAATGTACTGAAATGTAGATTAGACTAAGAGACACAGTAAATTAATATTGAAGATAAAAGCATAGATTCTAAAATCAGACTACTTGGGTTTGTATTAAAACTCAACCGCTTACTATCTGTATTTTGGGGAGAGTTATGTAATCTCTTTGAGCCATAGTTTCTCATTTATAAAATAAAGGGGATAACAGCTATAAATAGTGATAGTAGAATAGTAGCTATTATAATTATCGTTATTATCATATAGTTATTATAGCAGTTAATATTTATATTGGTTAGTATTAATAATATATAAATTAAAGTTCATAATAATTTAAAATGTAAATAGTAATATGATATAATATACCTATTGTTTTTATATGCAAATAATACATATTTTGACATTTATAATCCGTACTGATATTAATGTTATATGTTAGTATTTATAAATAATGATATATTAGTATTAGAATATATCTTAGTAAATTTATATATTATTGGTACTAGTAAAATTGGACAAGTCTTACGTTTTTTTTCTTGATCATATTTTCAAGCTTTGCAAACCCAGACTTTTTATCCCATCTATTGGATATTGATATGATTCTAATTATGTTGAAAATACTCTCAACTCATATAAATGTTTTATAACATTTTTATTAAAAAATTAATCTTAAAAAATTAATCTTTTACTTTAGTAAATATGTGACCCTATCGAGACAGAATGAGGTGTGACAGTCCTAGCCAGTGGCCCATGAGCACACACAGGTGTTTTATGTCTTTGGGTTTCACTCCTGCTAACAAATCATGAAGCAATGTTATGACTCTCCCTGTAGGCTTTTATATCTGATTAAAGTAAATAAGAAAATGCCTGAATATTGCAGTAGTCCTCAGATTTCAACATATTTCAACAAGATGTCAAGTCAAATCCAAAAAATGTGTATCAACGATCTTTGCCAATAGTATTGCAAGAGACACTGAAGTTTCTCCTGTGAAAAATTTCACTCAGAAAAGTTTCTTTTAAAAATTAAAAGCAAAAACAAAAGTGATTTTTTTCACACACCAGAGAGAGGCAGTCTGTATGTTGATCTATATATTAGATACATATGTGTGTATAATAGTTATATTTAGTAGTTAACAAGGACAAGATATTTTTTAACTACTCTATTGAGATATAAGTAGTATACATTAAACTACAGTTATTTAAAGTGTACAATTTGATAAATTTTGACATGTAGACACCCATGGCTTTTCACCAAAATCAAAATTGAGGACATATCCTTCACCCCCTAAAATTTCCTTGTGACCTCTCGTAAAATCCTTCCCCACCCCAGAAATCACTAGTAGGATTTCTGCCACTATAGATTAGTTGGCATCTTCTAGAATTTTGTAGAAATGGAATTATACAGTATGTACCTTTTGTCTGACTTATTCCTTAGCATAATTATTTTGAGACTTATTCATATTGTTACACGTGTAGTTTATTCGTTTTTATAGCTTAGTTTTCCATTGTATCAATATATCATGATTTGTTTATCTGTTCACCTGTTGGTGGACATTTGAATTGTTTTGCAGGTTTTGGCTACTGCAAAATAAATTTATGTTTATTCATGTAAACATCTTTGTATGGACATATGCTTTTATTTCTTTCTGGAAAATACCTAGGAATGAAATGGCAGCATCAAATGAGAAGTGTATGTTTGAGTTTTTAAGAAACTGTCAAATTGTTTTCCAAAGTGGTTGTCCTATTTTACATTCCCACAAACAGCTTATAAGAGTTCAATTCTTCACATTCTCAACACTTAGTATGCTCATTTTTTAAAAATTTTAGCCATTCTAATAAGTGTCTAGTGATAACACATCGTGATTTAAATTTGCATTTCTCAAATAATTAATAATGTTGAACATCTTTACAGGTGCTTATTTACATTTATATATTTTTGGTAAAGTTTCGTTCAAATATTTCACCCATTTTTTTATTGAGATGTTTACTCTTATTGTTGAGTGTTGAGAGTTTTTAATATTCTAGATATAAGTCCTTTTTCAGATATATGATTTTCAAATGTTTCCTCATGTCTGTGGCTTTTCTTTTTCTTCCCTTAATAGTAAGCCAAGAAGTTTGGAATTCGTGTTTTAAGAAAACAAGATACTGGAGTAGAATGTAGTCATTGTTTTATAACATGAAATAAAGGACAGTTGTGTTTTGAAAATATTTGCATGCCTTATATATTCACACATAACTGCCACAATTGTATCACCACAAGATTTGGTGAGACCTTGCTTAACGGCCTTTGTTATGGGTTCCACTTGTCTTTGACACTCCCATAATTATAACTATTTCAGTCTGCCTTACCTGTCTTTTAGTACAATTAACCCTTCATTGTGATAAGAGCGCTCTTTCAAATATGTGAATGGGATTACATAATCGTTGGTTCTATCTCTGATAAAAAGAGAGGTACTCAGGATTCTGAATCCACAGACGCTTTACCAGCTGCCAAGTGTGGCCACCATCTTCCAGGACAATCCCTCAAGGTATGATACAGAGCACAGGAATGTACATGTGACAGACATTCTGCTCCCGACCCAAGCATCTCACAGACCCATGAGAGAGAGAAACAGACAACCAGTGCAAAGTGTCCAGTAATAGGAAACTCCCAAAATGTGGTGTCTACCCACCCCATAGAGTAGATAAGAGAATAAACTTCAGTGTACAAACATGTTCAAACCCTGGTTATGCCACCTATTAATTCAGCAAATTCGGGTAACTCATTCAGTATCTTGTAACTCAGTTTCCTTTTCTCAGTAATGGAGATAATAAGTTCTAATTCAAAGAACTGGTATATAATAAAAGACAATGCATCTAAAACTCAGTATATAAAAAGGGATCCAATTATAAATTATTTTCAGAGCTGGGAGACAATAAAAGTAGGCAGAAAGAGGAGTTTAGATCAGTAATTATATTTTCTAACATTTTTAGAGAGTTTCCCATGTGTTAGGTATATACATGTATCATTATTTCTATTTCACAGATAAAGAAACTGAGGAAGAGAGATTTAAAAAAAAATCGTCCACATTCATACATCTTTAACCAGAATTCGACAAATCCACTGAATTATATTGTCTATTTATTGTCTGTCTGGTTAGTTCTAGATCACAATTTCTCAGCACTATCTGCATAGACATTTCGAGCCAGGTAATTCTTTGTCATAGGGGGCTATCCATTCATGGTACAGTGTTTAGCCACATCTCTGGCCTCTAAAAATCTCTAGCCTTGCCACATATTCCCAGGGCAGTAAAACCACCCTGTTGAGAACCACTGCAGTAGACAGAACTACCTCCTCAGTGTAGGTAGAGTTCAGCCTTCAAGGATATGTATTCACAGCACAATATCACACCCAACAGTCGATAAAGCCCCAGCTCCGGGGCCAAGAACGTGTGAAGTTGTAAGTTGCAATCTGACCTGCAGTATAATGCTGGAGGGCTTGAACTTGGACTCCCACTTGAGAAGTAGAGTTTTGCAGGTGATTGTCTCCACAGGGTATTAAGGATCTTTTGTCACTGTCACCTCAGGCTGTCTTTGGGACATGTCTTTGGGACACCTTCTGGCAGGGCACCTCTATAATGTTTTCAAGCTGCTGTCCGTGTTCACATCAGGGAGAGAAAGCCCCCCAGGAAGTAGGTCACGAGACCTCGGTGGGAAGTCGCTGCCTAAGGAGTGGTGACTGCAGCTTCCTTGGCCCCTGGTGCAGTGGAACATCCACATGTTATCAAAATTGTATTTTCTGGGGTCTAGAGGAAGGCAAATAATGAGACATTTGCCATAAACATTGCCAGTTGGGTCAATCTGGTCCTTGCTGAAAAGACTGTTATTGTTACATAGACATATCCTGTTGGACACTGTTTTTTGTTTGGTTGTTTGTTTGCTTGTTTGTTTGTTTTAATGTAGCCCCAAAGCCTGATATTAGCTCACACTCCATCATAAGTTTGGCCCTCTGTGGGCGGTGGAGGCGGGGCGGGGAATTGGATCTGAAAATAAAGGAAGTGGATTTTGTGGATCGCAGCAGTCTGCTTCTTGGGGAATGGTGATCAGGGTAAATGGGAAGATGAGGATTTGATTCCTGAGAATTATTCGCTGAAGAAAACTTTTTAGGGCTGAAACGTAGATGGTGGTAGCGGTAGGACTTGCTGTGTGATGGGGAATGGCTCCTCCCTCTCTCAATCTCACTTTCCTCAGTTGTAATTGGAAGGCGTCTGACTAGATGACGTCCGGCCTTCCTCTCAGTGGAAGTGTTTGGCAGCCTGTTAGCGCCCTCTCTGCAAAGATAGCGGAACTGTCAGAAAATCATCCTTGGAAATGAGGTTTTGTCCATACTTGTAAGGGTCTCACAGGTATGTTCATGTACACCGGAGATTTAAAGGAGGGGTTCCAATAACAAGTGAGAGGGCTTTCCGATTGTAAGGGCAGTATTTCCATAACTCATTTCCGAGATCTTCAGAGCAAATACTTTTCATATTCTTGGTGCTGAGAAGGCCTCCTTTTGCTCAGGACAGTGATGATCTCCTTCCTTGGTGGAACTTATGGCCTGGTGAGTAAAAAATTTTGGACCCAAAACTATACGTTTCATAAATTTTTTGAGCTAGAAAATGCAAAGAGAGAGGAGAGAGAGAGGGAAGGAGAGAGAAGAGAGAAAGAAGGAATAATTTTTTATTTTATTTTCTCAAAATAGTTGTTTTTCTCTATTCTTTTTTCTTCTTTTCCCTGAAAAGTAAGTTAAAGGTGATATGTGGTATTAAAGAGAAGAAACTGATATAAATCCAAGATATAAGTCTTGGACTCAAAAATATCTAAATGCAGAACTAACCATGACTCTTTCTATCTGTATAATCTTGAACCTCAGTTTCCTCATTTGAAAATAAAAAACAATATTTCCTGGAGCTATTATGAAAATTAGATTTAATGCAAATACCTGGAATGTAAAATGTGTAATATATCTATAATCTCAGAACCACTGGATGAATGAAAATTCAATAGCTAAAGGGTCACTAACAGGTTTAGGCGGAAGAAACTTTCAAGAATATTTATTGGGTTCAGGTAATTTGCAAATTCCAGGCAAGAAGTATTTCTATAATGCCAAATACTTATAAAACTTAGAGCTAAATTTTCATGTTTTTATGTGGATATTTGGCATGTACAGAGATAACCAAAGAACAGAGGAATATTTGATTTTACCATAACTTATTCATTGTGATTAGTCATTCTACATCTTCTAAATTCCCTCAGACATATGGGAAAATGATGAACAAAAGCACTTGAATCTATTCTGTTTTCTGTAACACAGTTTTATATCTGGCACCAGTGAATGGCACAGTTGGAGAAATATGAAATATATAAAATTTAACGTTGCACATTTGCAGAACTCCCATTTAATATTCATTCATTCAAAAACAATATAATGAATTCCTATGCCAAGGACAGTACCAGAACTGGGGAAAGCAGAGTCCTTGCCCCTAGAAGGAGAACCATCTAGTGGATCGATAGATATTAAATAATAACATAAACAAACATAAAAGTGCAGCTGTGATAGGGTCTTTATAGAGAGAAGGAAGGTGCTACAAGTTGTATAATAAAGATTTGACTTAGCGATGACTTCTCTGAGGAAATAAGATTGACATCTGGAGGAAGGTAAAAGAAAATTGAGTTGAGTGGGAGGGAAGACAGTCGCAGGCAGGTGGAACAAAATGTGTTAAGACCTCATGTTCTGGGTGACGATAGGAAGCACATAAAACCGAAGAAAGTCTTTGTGTCTAGAGAGGCTCAGTGGGAGGAAGCGGTGACAGTGAGTTTCAAGAATCAAGCAGTGACTGGCTGAATACATGACCGTTTTAGTTTACCTGGAGCCAAATCTGTCCCATTATTCATTGAGTAATGAGAAGACACAGGTGACAATTTTAAGGCAAAGAAGATGATCAATCAGATTTATGCTTGGAAAGGTCACTGGCTAGTAGGTGAAGAATAGATTTTGGAGGGAGGCAAACAGAAGATGCAATGAACCAGTTTGGATCCTGCTACCATAGTTTACATAGAAGATAATCATAGCTCAGAGTAGAGTTTTGCTCAAGATAGAGAAGAAAAATGCAAATGTGGAAGAGACAGACGAGATGTTAAGTCCACTGAATTTGGTGTGGACTGACTGTGTACGTGGGATAAGTGAGAGAAAGGTTTCAACAATGGTTCTTGGGCCTCTGGTTTATGCAACTGGATCTAAAATAGGCCCTTTGTAGATATAGGGACATGGAATAAGGAACAGGCTCCAGAGTACTAGAAAACCACAAATTAAGTTTGGGACATAGTAATTTCAGGGTGCCTTAGAGATATTGAAGAGGAGATATTCTTGAGGATTCTGGAGAAGAGACCAAGCCAAAGTGAAGTTTTCTCCAGTATTCTCTCTTCGTTTCTTCTCTCCTGATTTTTTTCTAGATGCACAAATTGAGCTGCCTGGTTCCTGGAACTGTATGTAGGTCTCTTGGGCACCTGGGTGAGGAAGGCTTGCAGTAACAGCCAGGAAGAATGTTCCAGTGTGCTCCAGAAGAGATGCCTCTGGTTTAAAAAGGGTTTTTTTGTTTTGTTTGTTTTTTTTGTTTTGTTTTGTTTTGTTTTGTTTTGTTTTTGCCATTCAGATCTCAAAATCAAAAGCATGTCTCCACAAGGGTGAGAATGAGGTCAAATAAAAACAGCATGTTGAAAGGAACATTTTCAGAAAGGGAGTCTAGAAAGGGTTATTTTTCCCTCCTTACATACAAAATGACTTTAACCTAACATGAGGAGGGACATCAAGCCAAAAAGCATTATGTGAGAGTGCGATTTCTGATTAAAGTTTCAAACCTAAATCTTGTCTAGATAAGCTCACTTCCCATTTGTTCACGTTCTGCTTCTATTATCCATATTTGCTCTCACATCCACTGTAAGAAAAAAATTAAAAGAAGTGTATTTGCATGACATTCTTATCCCCCACTACCATCACCAGTCATTTCCCTCTCTGATGAATTAGTGCCCAGCCAGAGGAATTATCATATCGATGATTTGAGGTGCTTTAAAGTGCAGATTCTTGGGCCTACCCTAATTCTTGGAGATTCTAATTCATTAAATCTTCGGTGGGGCCAAGTGGCCTGTATTTTTAAAAGCTTACTGGAATAGAGTAATGCAAACCACATTTTGAACTATAGATTTTAAGCAGAAACCCATTGCTTTTCAGTTGACAAGAATATAGCTGAAGAGCTGTGGTAATATTTGCCCTTTAAACCATCCAACTTTCACCTTCCTCTTTATCTTATTTGCAGAATTCTTATACCCAAAAATTGTCAGTCAGTCAAGAAAGCTCCTGAAAGGCAGAAAAATCTATCAAACTATGTAGCTGCTCCTGATCAAAGTTTCTTTTTTTCTTTTCTTTTCTTTTTTTTTTTTAAGTAGAAAGAATCTTAGAGTGATTATCTAGTCCAGTGCTATCCAAGCGTTGTTTGAGGAGTAGGACTCACTTTTCAAGGAAACATGGGCATCCGCAATATTTTGAAGAGGTCAAAGCGAAGCCACTTTTCTCTGATATGCAGATGGAGTGAGCACAAGACCCCACCAGATCTGCCCCCTCCTAGCACAGAGGACAAGCCCTGCGATCCTACCGTCTGAGGAACACAGTGTGAAAACCCATCAGCTACTCCAAACTTTTCATTTGACAGATGTGGAGACCTAGATCCAGAAATGGAGTGACTTCTCCAGGTTCACAGAAAGTTTCATTGTCAGATACTGATTAGAATTCAGATGTCTTAAATGCCGAGCCCGTGCATTTTCCTCTTGCAACAAACATCCTGTATTGCCCCCTAAGATATTTTCTTATAGCTTTTGAAGGAACAACCTGCCTTATTTTAAGATGCCTAAGGTGGCATCCATCATCAGCATGTGGGTTGTGGCTGACAAAGCGTACCAGGGGACTGTCCAGGACACAGGTTTTCCTATTTCACCTAAATCTCTCTTTTCTCACTTCTGCCTTTTCATTGTGTACTTCCTGTATGCCAGACACTGAGCTAAGAGTTCTCACACAATAATTCCACACTTCGTTCTCCCGGTACGCCTAAGTGGTTGGCATCAGTGTTCCTTATTTAATTCACAAGGATGTGGACCTTTAAAAACAGTTAAGTGAAATTTGCTCAGCAGAGATAGCAGAACTGGGATTTGAAAACAAATCTGGCTGTCTCCACAGTCCCAGGCACTTACCTCTAGGCAAGTCATCATTCTTTCTGAATGAAGCAGGATCAGGACGAGTCCACCTGTGCTCCCTAACCCCTTTCAGCCAATAACTAGGGGACATTTGAGGCACCTGATAGACCTGTCTTCCTCTCTGCAGAAAGGTACCAGGGCTCACCCATCACAGCAGGCTGCCTGTGGTCCAGCTTCCCCAGGATTCCCAAGAGGAGACACAGATGACTATCAATGGGCCTTCAGATAGAGTTGCTCATGGCCTGTGTTCCTAGGGCAAACAGAATCATAATTTTTAATTACAGTGCAAACTTCTGAGGCTGCAGCCCCAGCTGGAGTTTAAGAGTTGTCAGAGCCTGCTGCTGCCCTGTTTTCCAGCAGCCCCTCTTGGAAAGTTGACACTTTTTAGCTATGAGTGGCAATTCTGTTGTAGCTTCTTATTTTGTTCAATCATGACATGTAAGGAATTTGCTACAACCGATGTCCTGAACCAACCACTGGATTCTAGACACGGTTTACTGCATAAAGAAAAGTGAGCAGAAGCTTAAAGCTGTCATCAGTGACATCAAGATTGTTCTTTTCTGCCTCAAATAACTGCTTTTTCAGCCTCTAATCTCCATCTTCAAATACCACCTTTTTTTTTTTTTTTTTTTTTTTTTTTTTTTTTTTGATCAGCTAAGGTTCAGAAATGTTCTTAGCCAAATTTGTAACTATTTTATAGAGGGATGATGCTTGACCTCTGTGCTTGATGAAATTAGTACTCATTTTGGGTGGCTTCCTTGTTTTGGGATAAGTCTCTCAGCTTAACCAACACTGCAGATTTCCTTCTCAGACACACAGAGATTGAGATTCTAGTGCAAAAATTTGAAATGATTACATTGCAACTTAAATACTGTTGAAAATAAAATACTTGTATGCATTAGAAATGCTCGATTTTTGTGGAAGATAGTTTTCTGATTTTAAAATTTATGTCAGATTTTTAAGGATCCATAACTGTTCTGTTCTTGGAAACTTCAACAGAGCAATACAAAATAATAATAATAATAATAATAATAATAACAATAACAGTATACCTTCTATTATGCACATTTATGTATTTGTTCCATAATGTTTACTGAATACTTGTTATCTTCCAAGTGTCTGCACTAAGTGCTGGGGATATGGGGATGAACCAGCCCCATCCTCACCCTTGTATATCGTCAAGATCAATATTTTTTGGTGATTTGATTGAAGCAGGTACTGAGTACAGCAAAGACGAAAAAGGGTGGTTGGGATTACCTGGGGGCGGAGGGGAGGGGGTGCTAAATGTGGGCCTAGGACAGATACAGAGTTAAAGAAAGCTCCATAGAAAGAGAAAGGAAATAAAAGAAAGGAAATTAGCAGGCAGGATTCAATGAATTTACATATAGTGCTTTATCAGTTACTACCTTATTTAATTTACGTGGTCTTATCTGGCTACACCAAGAGTTAAGTAACAAAGGGGTCATCTCTATTTACCAGTGAGATTATTTTGAGGGAAGATCAGGTAGAAGGTAAGCGTCTGAACCAGGACTCACTCGTGCTTTTTGTTCGCTTTTGTTGTTAACCCTAGTAAGTCTCTTCCCATTATGCAGACGCGGCCTTAGCAAAGAGGGCGGGGCGCATGGCTGGTGTTCTCAGTTGGTATTGTCCACAACACTGGTGCATAGTTCATCTTAACGATTCAGTGACACTTCAGCAAGAACCTGGTAGCTCATCAAAGGACAACAACACAGTTCTGGTGTCACAGAAATAAAGGCGCCCTTGGAATCAGGACGCCCAATTCAAATGGCCCCATGGTCACTAACTAGCGGGATGACCCACAGTAAATCGCTAGGCCCGTTATTAACTTTTCTATTCTGTGCCATCAGTTTGTCACGGCCACATCACAGAACTTTACACAGGAATGTTTCTGCCACATAAGAAGAAGACACATGTTTTATTTTAGTTAAATCGAGATTTTAATTTCCCGCTAACCTTTTATTCCAGACTCTTCTATCACTTCTAAAACCAAAGCAGCTACCCCCACCAACCTCCAATCCCGTCAAAGATGATGGAAAGTTACAGGAAAGTTCTAAGTAGCAGAGTGACAAAGTCAAAATTGCTTTTTAAATTCACCTTTCCTCTTCGTATCGCATTTCCCTTATTGCTTCATTCATCTCATTTTTTAAATTATTTTTCAGAAAAGATTGCCTTCCCACTTTTGACATACAAACCCTTTACTTATGTCCTTTATTCCATCCCAGTTTCACCTATTGAAGGGAGGAGGTCCAGAATCTCACTGCAAAGGGTGCAGTACAGGGAGATGTGAACAACTGAGTTCATTTTTGTCATTAATCTACCACTAGGGGCAGAACTGACCGATCTCCCCTAATGCCCACAGTGAAGTAATGCCCACAGATAAAGTCAGGAGTGATCAAGGCTGAGTTATTTTCCTTAACATATCATCTCTTTCTGATCATTCTATCCAGACTGGAGCAATGGTCATGAACGTGAGAATTCCTCTAACGTTCAAATTTGGCCGGGTCATCAGAAATCAAATGAACAGAGATCCATTAGGGAGGGAAACTAATAGGCCTCAGCCAGACCCCAGCCAGTGAGCAGGCAGGGAACAGGGCCACGGGTCAGAGGAGGGAGCAGGTGGTTTGTACAAGTGAGGAGGAGCAGTGAGGGGAAACCGAATGACCTAAGTGGCTGAACAGTTCAAGCCTTCTCCATCGCTATGACTAATGATTTGATAAATGAAAAAAAAAAAATGCGCTTCAGCTGACAAGTCACTGCATCACCAGTGTGTGTTTTCCTTTAAACCACGAGAGCCAGAGAGGAAGTTCCTTAGGCTATTTCAAATGGAAACGAATGATTTTTGTTCTCACCCATGGACTTGCAAGCAGGGACTGCGTCATCGCAAGCTGCCCATTCAAGTGACCCAGCAGGCATTCCCAGCATAGCATGCGCCCGCCTCCAGCCTCTCCTGTGTACGTTTCTGCTGTGGTGATTTGGGGTCATTTACATTATGGAAAGAAATAGAGAAAAATTAAGTGTGACAGTTTATAATGGCTGTCTTTGTAAGATTCTGTAGCATGCTGCATCAAATTTGAAAGCAAAAACATTTCAGTGAAGTAATCTGGTAAAAGGTTAAAATGTATTTAAAAAAACATCTTTTACAATGTCGGAATAATGTGGCATAGACTTTAGAAATATAGGTGTTTACAGTGTTTACTCTCAAACTACAGATTTTCATGAGATTAACACGCTACAGACAGACACCTGGAGGAGTTTTTAAAAAGTTTGTTTTCTTTCTACTCATCTTCCAGGAAAGGTAGGTTTTAAAGATCTCATTCATCCTTTAACCATACACATAACTACAAGTCAGTTACATACATGGGTGGATCAGAGTCAGAATTATGTCACCAGGATCTTGGCACCAAATTAACAGTTATTGCTTCTTAATGGCACTTTCAATCTACTTGTATTGCTTGAATGTCAAATGCAATTTCATCATCGGAACCAGTGGTGTGGAGACATAGGTCTCTCCCTGCTTCCAGGTCTAAATCTCTTTCATCAATATTGACATAATAAATTCATGGCTAATTTAATTCCAATCACAAATTTTACATGTGGTATTCAAACATAGATATGCATCTTTTATTAGAGTTTGCCATATAGGATGTGAAATATTTAGACTCAATGGCTTTGTTTTGCTTTTCCTTATCATGCAGAATGAATGTTTTGGTCAACAGCCAAAATTTAGAATATCCAGCAGCCCAAAACAGAATTCCCTGCAGAATTTCTTTTTTTCTTTCTTTCTTTCTTTCTTCCTTTCTTTCTTTCTTTCTTTCTTTCTTTCTTTCTTTCTTTCTTTCTTTCTTTCTTTCTTCTCTCTCTCTCTCTCTCTCTCTCTCTCTCTCTCTCTCTCTCTCTCTCTCTCTCCCCCTCCCTCCCTCCCTCCCTCCATTCCTCCCTCCCTCCCTCTTTCTTTCCTTCTTTCTTTTCTTCTGCTTTTTTTTTTTTTTTTTTTTTTTAGAATTGCTTGTAAGATATAACTAATACAAAAGATTTGGGGACAAATTTTTCATATTTGCACATTTAAAAATTCTTCCAAAATAATTCTCATGGGATACTTTGCTAGTTCCCTGTGATCAAGGAGTTCAGGTTATAGTGGTCACTTGCTGGCTTTTGTTTAAAGACTATTTTTAAAAGAGATGTACCATATTGTAAGAAATTAAAAAGGAAAAGAAAATCCAATTTTGGCAAGAACTTCAGGGAAATGGCTGCTCTCAAATACTGCCATTAGAAGTATCAATCAGTACAATTTCTCTGAAGAACAATTTGGTAACAGATAAGAAAATCTATAAAATATGCACTTCTTTCATCTATTAATTCTACTTCCAAGAATTTAACTCAAATAATGAATTGAGGAAGTATTTATGCAAAGATGTGTATAAAAGCATTTTAAACTCAGCTTAGAAACATTCCAAATGTGCATTAATTAGAGATTGGTCAAATAAATTAAATACATTTTTAAAAAGAAACTATGGAACCTTTAAGGTCATGATATAAATCTGAATGAGATGATATTTAAAATGGTCTTGAATATCGTTAATGAGAGTTCTAGGGATGAAAGGCAGCTGAGGAACACCTAATTGATATCTTCAAGTTGGGAGGATCCATAGCATAGAAGAGGCTGAGAATCTGTGCTCAACAGGTGTGTCCCAGGACTCTGGAACGTGGGAGAAGACAGAGAAGGAAGTATGGCGTATCTAGGAACACCTCCAGTACTTACAGCCCATGAGTGGAATAGAGGAGATTCAGAAGTGTCAGCTTCCCAAAGATATACATGTAGATGAGTTGACAGCAAGCCTTGGGTCACGGTCCCTAGAAGGCACCTGATCGGGAGAGATGAGGTCTCTCAAAGCAAGTGTGAAGAGTATCGCTGGCTGGTTCCACCGCTGAGAAGTCTGAGGAGGACGAACAAAGTTAAGAATGCTGTGTGGAGACTGAAACAGGCCCTCGACACGACCTGTAACTCACAGCAGACAAGAGCGGGACGTGAATCTCAGGTTCAGAGCACCAGCGTGTGGCCAATCATGAAGCAGTCGCTCCAGCCTGCGTGAAATTCCTCTCTCTTCACCTTCTGCTTTATTCTTGAGAACTTAGGATTGATCAAGTGGGGAAAAAAAAGTCATGTCTAAAAGACAACTTCGAATTGAAATGAACCCGAGATAGCAATCCTGAATTTACACAAAAGTTTTGGATTGAACTAAGAAATTACCAAAAAAAAAAAAAAAAAAAAAAAAAAAAAAAAAAAAAAAAAAGGACTACCTTAACTATTCTGTTAAGGATCATAAATGAGACTTCATGAACTATGTTATGTTTCCTTTTGTATTATAGGTTTTGTGAACTATTTTAACTGTGGGTCAGTATAACTGCATCCATAACTTCATTATGCAATTATATTATTCTTTTCTTCTAACCACTTCAACTTCAGCTAAGTCTTGGGGGACAGTTGAAGAGAAAAATTATAATCTATCAAATGTGCTGTGATTAGCAAAGGAGCTCAATTTCTACGAACCTGAGTATAAAGTGTTTTAAGGAAGGCAATTCTAAGAGCTCCCACAAGAGACTGATCTTTCTCAGTGGTTCTTTGGATTTCAACCAAGACCCTCAAATGAGATCAATCTAAAATCACAGCTCTTGACGGCAGTAGCTCAGAAGTAGTTGTTTGGCGGATGTAGTCTCTATGACAACCTTGTGCTCATGAAGAGTTCTTTTTAGATTACATCAATGATACAGATTTCCTTGATGGGTGACATAATGGGTTTGAATACTAACTTTCTATTTCTTTATTTTGTGCAGATGATGATAAAAGGCTGAACCAAAAATAACAAGCAGTCTTACATACCTCATTCCTCTGCAGCGTTGGTAAATTACAGCTGTAGTCTCCACGACACCATTAAAGGTGTTTATTGATAACCATCATCATATGGAGTTATCTAGATGTCCCACAATACATGATCCAAGAATCTTAAAATCAGAGAGCTAAAGGATACTTACAGATTTTTCTGGGCCCCTCTGCCATCTTTAGTTTTACAGATGTTGAATCAAAGGTTCAGAAAAGTGTTATTTTATGGTTAAGATGATTGAATCCACTCATGGAAGAACCTAGGTCTTAGGAAAGCCATTCTCAGGCTTCTTGCACTTGGAGGTAACATAGTCCTATCTTGATTCATTCCACAGAAAACATAATCTATGAAAATGTGTTATCAACCTAAAACCAGGCAGGACACTGTAGAGCCTGAGTCTGACCTTTGAGGTTAGACTGCTTGGTTTCAAAAATTAATGCCTCCACTCATTAGTCATGTAAATGGACAGGCAACTTAACCTCTATAGCCTAAATTCTTCATCTGTATGATGGAAAGATTAATTGTGACTATCTTATAGCACTCTTGTGAGAGTTGAATGATTTAACCACGTAAAGCATTTAGGACAGAGGGCTACATAATATACTCTATATCTCTCCATATGTGTAGGAACATACACCTGAGGAGGAAACATACGATGATCTGAGCACAGTGGAGAGCTGAGGGGACATTTTCATAGTTGTGTTTGCCAATCCGCTTGCATTCAGATACAATATTTATTTATTGGAACTGGGTAGGGATGAAACATTGGTAAGAAAGACTAAGGAATCCTGAGTAATTCAGTCTCTTGACTTCAGATATCACTTCTTCTTCTCTTGACTATTTTTTTCTCCCTTTCCTATCATTTCTAAAATATTTAGGACAGTTATAAAGGAAGAGAAAATTAAGAGCAGCTGATAGAACTTTGGCTCCTTTACTAGACACCCTGATAATGTAGAAAGAGTGACCTTGATTAAAACACAGAACATCCCATGGATCTCTGGGATTCCAAATGCGAACGTCTTTTCCGTGATTAGCCCGATTTCCCCACCCTGAGTCTCTCAGCTGGGGAATTTCTATTTGCAAATCTCAGTACATCTCCATTTGGATGAATCCTGGGAATCCAGACGTATCACACAGCATCTGGGAAACATGGGAAACCCTTCCGTTTGCCTCCCCAGAGTTATCGAGGGATGAGAAACATCTGCTTTCACCCTCGCAGTGACAGGGTATTTAATGAGTTTATTTTTCTCCTTTACTTTCGTTATTCTCAGCTCAGCAAAATATGTTCCATAAAGAAGGTATGATAAACTCATGAACTTGAGGTGTCATCAATCATAAAAATGTTGTAAAACATCCCAGCTATAATCATCTCCCATTATGGAAAAAAATTATGGTTAAGATATTCAAAGACTGTACTTTTGGCTCTCTGGAGAAGAGCACCCCAGAAACAAGCTATCTGTATTAGTGGTTTGAGCACAACTGGAAAAAATAAAAAACGCAGTGAAGCAGGTGCAAGGCTGTGAGAGTCATCGAAGCATTGATGTAACTGTCTTAAGTCCCATAAAAGAGTAGCATTTGGCAGGTCTCTATAGAAATAAAGGTAGGTTTGCCAAAAAAGTAAAGTAACACTACTGGTCAGTTAAAAAATCATATCCTATCAGAATTTCCCTGCATTCCATCCAAAATTTCTATGAAACCTCAGTAATAGGCTGATTCATCACGTATGAATTCCATTCCAAAAAAAAATAAAAAAAGATCACTTTCCCACTACTGCTCTGTAGAAAAGCAAAGAGCAATATTGAAAATATGTTTGCTAATTTCTTGTTCATAAAGATATATGCTATTTTGCCGAATGGTTATTTCTCCCTTCATCTCCATCTCACTAGGTAGTAGCGTGATAATAGAGTATCTAAAATGATGAAAACTGGACTATAAAATATCCTTTCTTTTGAATTAAATGGCTTTGATTACATTATATAAATGAATACAGATGAGCTTGCCTGATTGCAAATAGTCACTCATCTGAATTTCAAATAGGAGTAATCCATAGTGCCCATTTAAGGAGATGACTTACAATAAATTTGTGACTGCAAATCAGACGGATGGCTTTAATTAAGGTTTAAATTACATGAAATTCATAAATCATAAGATCTAGATTTTTTCCCCCCAATGGGTGTGGGGAGAGAACAGATTGGGAAATAAGTCTTTGAATGATGTACTGGGAAAAAATTTTTTTTAACTATTAAAGATCTGCTTATAGTCCACAGTATCCCTTTTGGGTTGGACTTTAGCTAAATAAAATGACAACCATCCTGTGTTTATAACTAAGAGATTCCTGTGGTTGTGGACATTCAACTCCAAGGACTGGCCTTAACTCACAGAGCCTCCTCTGTCCCCATCCCAAAAAATCCTCAATCCAGTTTCTCTTGTCCATCAGACTTTGTAATGACTCCACTCCCAGTTCAGGAATGAATACTCTAGAAATATTGCTTAGAAGAGTGAATTGGTATGTGTGAAAATTATAATGCAGGAAGTTATTCGCTTAGCTGTTGACTGAACATAAGAATGCATGAGATCGATGTGTTAAGCATGGACTGAGCTAAACTCAGGCCCAGAGGAAAACAGTTAGAAATAATATGTGTCATCTAACTTTCAAGGTGAGGAGATTAGCATATAGAGAAGATATGGTAGAGATCCCACCCTGGGAACAACTAAGCTTCTGATTATCGGTTCATATGAAACAATTCACCCAATTAGGTGAGTAGAACTTGCTGGTAAGCCACCTCCAGGGAGGAGCTTCATAGACCGTTTCCATGGCAACTGTTGGTGTCCACCTGCTCCTCTGCCTGAGGAACTGATCATGAAGTTACTTGGATACTCTGAGTCCGTCGTGATGAGGAAGAGGTGGAGAGGGGATCAAGGGAAAGCAGTGGCTCCATCTTTGCTCAGGGAGGCGACAAGGTTTGGGAGAAGTCGTTGGTTCTTCCTCTGATCTCTTAGTTTCTCCGCTTTTGTTCTCCAGATACATTGAAGTTGGGAAGAAGACTGAAAATGAACACCTTATATGTCGAGTATATCCACTTTTGCTCTCTTTGTTAGCCTGGATCAAATTTGTATGCTATGAGCAAAGGTTCTTTGTGTATACAGTGCTCTGAAAAAACCATTCAGGTTTTGATATTCAAACTAAAAAGACAATTTTATTGTCAATAAAGCATTGTGTTGATTAACACCTAAAAAAATTTGTAGGTGGGACTAGTGTCTTCTGAAACAGTAGTAAATTGTTCATTAAGAAATATTTCCATGGTCTAATCCGTTTGGAAATCGCAAATTAAACAAAGTAGACTGATTTTCTGTGGGAACTCTTACAGCCTTTAATGAATTATTAATTATATATGGTAGCACTAAATAGTATTATGGACAGAGAAAGGAAAGAAACGGGAGAAGAAAGAAAATAACGAATTGCTTTAGGGAGGCAGTCAAACACATGCAGCACGATAATCACATGGATTACCACCACACCCATAGCCAGGAATGGGGTTAGGAGTATTGCGTTTAGGCATGGGTCATCCTTGAAGCAGTGGCTGCTAGTGTCTCACAGTTTGGAAAATGTCGACATAGGGCATAGCCCTGGTGTCATATCTTGGGGATCACTGTGTGAGTTTGTGCAAATTAGTTAACTTCTCAGAGCCTCAATTTTCTCACCCATAAAAGTGAGGTAATATCTAGCTCTTGGGTTGTCATAAAGATTGAATGCAATTATGGATGTAGTGCTGGGCATAGCAATGATAAATTGTTTCCTTCTTTCTCTCCTAGACCTTCATCCTTTCTCCAATCAGTCATTTGAACTTAAAGTGCCTCAGACAAGAGTGAGGGCCACCGTCCTGCCTCAGCATAGATGGTTTCCCCGAGAACAGTCAGTGTTCAAGAGTGATTGCCCCTAAAATATCTTCTGTCGCTCATTCCATTTATCCATTGAGCTAGATACGCCTTTATGACATATCTAATGTGGGTCAGGCATAAAGATAGACATGGTTTCCCTCTGTGACTGTTCAGCAGTGAAAACAACCATTTCAGTAAGCAATAGAGGTCAAGCGTGGCGGCAGATCTGATGGAGAATTGCAGGGTATTAATTGTGAGCTTAGGAGTCCAGGGCAGCAGTAGAGGCTCAGTACAGCTACTTTTCCTCTGATACACAGTGTAGGAGCCAGTATTCAAAAACAAAACAAACGCATCCACAGGGAAATCAGAAGTGAGAGACTGGAATGAGGGAAAGAACGGGTTTCCCATGTGACTTCCATGGCTACTCACAAAAGGGGGAATGCAGGGTAAGTAATTTTTTTCTCAGGGACAAAGACTCAGTGCTCAGGGGAGCCGAGTGTATTGTCCAGGCTTTCCAAGGTCTGGTTGAGACTCTTCGCCATTGTACAGCGTTTAGTGGCCGTAGGTGGGAGAAACGTCGGGAATTCTCTGAAAATCTCCAGTTAAGAATGACCCCATTGTTGCCGGATTCTAGAGAGTCCTGGAATTCCTGGTCCTCCGTTTGTGGTGTCCGACACCAGTGGATTGAGGGCGGATGCCCAGCAGTTTGTAAGCAAGCTAGTGTTATTTACAGCAAAAGTGTATTTCTCAGGTGGAAAACCAGGCTGCCAGGAGAGGTCAGCCTCGAAGCCCCCTGCTTCAGACTCTTTTATTCTGCCTGCAAAACTTTAGTCTTCCCTCAGTCACCATAGCGCTTCCCCTACAAGCCTTGATTGACAGATGGGTCTCATATAACCTTCTTCCCTCTGAACATGCGTTTATCCAAAATGTACTGGGTTTGCCCATAAAGGTGGTTAAAACCGCAATGTAAATTTATTATAATGATCATATATGAATCAGAGGTGACTTCTAGGTCACGTCAGCTGTCCTGCTCATTCCTATATTGGGGAATTTTCCTATCATTGCCTCACTATCGCATCAGGTCCAACGTTTAGGTCAAGGCTATTGCTTTAAGGCTGTTTTTCACTTTGGCTGCCCTGGGGAGGTCCCGTAATTATAACTCCTACCTCATCATCCTTAGTTTCTTCCTAAATAATGCTTCCTCAGAATTTTGCCCTTTATCCTCTCATTCCTAGTGCTCTTCCAAAAATTTCATTCTGTCCTAACCTACATCATAACATACCTGATTATAATTCCACCGAACCAAGGATTATGTTATTTTCACCTATAAACTTTCAGTATCTAGCTTGTGCTGATGGATATAATTAATTAATTGACATATTAGCTGAGATTAGCTTGTGCTAATGTGTATAATTAATTAAACCCTAGTGTTAATTCGGATATTCTTTTGTTAAATGTAATAACTTCTCACTAAAATTATTTTGGCCTTCAGTTTTGCACCACTGTATCTGTTTATATGAATAATTAAAGCAAAGAAATTATAGTAGTAAGAGAAAATGTCCTCTTCTTAACCAATATATTAAAATATAAAGAATTTATAGTCTATGTCACAGTGCCTTCTGGGAGAAAATATATTAAAGCCCAGCAGAAGTTATTTTTGATCCCCCTATTTCTGAACAAAGGGAATAGTTGTCTTTTAGTGTAATAAACATCATTAAGGTCAAAATGTTCTGGGAAAATTATCAAGACAAATCAAAAAGAATTCGGCTCAAGCCAGTCTTATTAGTTTCAAATATCTTTTTAGAAATAACTTATACTTTAAAAAAGAAAAGGAATGTATTATATACCAAGTTACTTTGGGCTTCATGGTTGGGTTCATTTTGGATTGAGGAATCTGTAGGAAGAACTCTCTACTGATGAAGGATGGAGAGTTGGAGGTTGCTTCAAAAGGCTTTGAAATCCTGTAGTTGTGCCTCCATTTTGAAGACCCAAGGTTGGCCTTAGTTAGGGTCTGGTGATGCCATTCATGAAAGCTGTCTGGTCACTTGGATGAACAAGCTAATTTTATCACTAGAATCGTTTTACCTCTACCCTAAATGATGATCATCGATCTTCTTAAACTAGAATCAGCAAACAGATTTCCTACTTATTACTGGGAAACATACACGATGAATTCATTAAGACCTTCCTTCATTTAGCCTGGTGGTCAAAATCTGGTTAAAGTACTTAATATAAGTCAGAAAAAAAATAAATGCCTTAAGATAGTTTTTCATAGCTTTTCTAGAATATTCTTTCACAACTTTGATTTAAGCTAAGCGTCAACACCAAGGGTGGAAATGGAAATATCTCCTTTACTCATCTCCCAAAGATGTTTACATGATCCCGTTTGTCTGCCTTTAATCCCTCAGGGATGGAATTATATTATTGGGTTTCCTAAAGGGTGTTTCACATATTTATATGATTCGTGGACAGGACTATTTGTCTTGCCAAATGGAAAGCCCACACAAATGTCACACGCACAAGTTTAAGAAAAAGAATTTAAGATCATTTTCTCAAGTAAGAGACACCACTTTTTATTCTAAAAAGATGTAGGAGAAATCCAGTCTTCTTGACTATAACTATTTAGAAATCCTAATCAAATTATCATGTATACAAATAAAAATTATGAACATAAACCAAATACCCTTCTATTACAAGGCTTTATTTATCGATTCACTTTTTAAATCGAGGGTGGGAATATTAAGCCAAACACACTGTGAAACTAGTGAAAACAAAATATTTGATAATTTGAGAAGCCGCAAAACCTCAGAATAGACACTATACACCCATTCTACTACAGAATGACATTAAAGACAGGGAACTCTTTGGTAATTCTGGCTCTGAGTCTTTCTTATCTCATACTTTTTTTTTTTTATAAGTCTGAGACTAAGATATACACAGAAGTCAGATAGAAGTCAGGATTCTATCAACAAAATACTGATTTCCCAAAAGGCTTGATTATAGACAGGCAAAAAGTATCCCCACTGCTGAGACTCTGCTCCTATTATCCAGACAAGACTAAATGACACCATCCAGATGAGACCAAAACGCACACACATACGTATTCTTCTCTCCTTTGCTAATCACCTACATTTGGATTTAAGAAACATAAAAGGTCTTAGATTCCAAATTTCAAACACATTTCAACTCCCAGAAGGTCTTAGCCACAATGACTCAAGAAGTATATCCTTGGCCATTTCTTAATTTGTTTTTACTGTGAAATAAAACTCAGCTCAAAACATCATACCCTGCACATTCTTTTTAAGTATAAAAATCCTTGTATACAACAAAAGATGGCAATTGTCTCTTTCCTACATTCCTGCCCCTTCTTAATGAAAACTGCTCATTTATACACCCAAGGGTCTGTCCTCACAGTTTTAGATGAGAATTATTTGGGGCAGCTTGACACTTCTGGAATACCCCTGATCTAAAAAGGACCATCCAGACTCCTTGGGAATTTGGAATTGAAATGCAGAATTCCAGTTAAGCTTTGTCTGTCACTTTCGAGCCAGGAAATAAAATCATAGACAAGGAGAACACATACAGAGGTGGATACTCAAAACAGAGGTTTTGAGACACTAACTGTGATTCCTAATTTTCTAGTCCTTAGGCTTTGCCCTTTGTGAGGCTCAACTATATTTCCTATCTTTGTATGAAATACCCTTGACTGATTTCAATACATTATCCTATTTCGTCTAAGTTAGTTCGATTAAGTTAAGTGGGTTGCTACCCAACTTTCCCTAAGAGAACTACTATGATATTCCCGTAGGACTAAATGTTTTCAATTACTTCCTGAAACTGTGCATTTTAAAAGACTATGGTATTCTATAATATGTTAGCACTATGGAAAAATAAAATAATAGACAAACCTTATACTTTCAAATCATAAGCTATTTCTGAACCCCATGAATTTTTTCCTTCTATAATAGCAAATTCACATTTTTATGTTTAAAAATAAGTTTATTTCCATGTCCAAATTTTATACCCGTTCAGAAAAGACCAGATTATTTGACTTTCCTAAAAATTCCTATTTAAAAATAAAAACTAAAAATAAGTAAATAAACAAAAACTGAAAGAAAAAAGCCCCTTTGACCCAGAAATTTTAGCAAAATAGTCTGTGATTCTTAAGAAAGTGTAGAGCATCAGATATTCTACTGTTAAAGGAGAAAACATTTTTGAACAGAGTTTATATACAGCCCCTAACTGCTGGCTGGGCACCCACAGAAGCTGCCTTGATGCCATTATACTGAACCTAACTAAGAGATGTTTGGGAGTAGGATGGTCCCTTGTTGAGAATGCTGGCCCAGTATTGGTGCATCTGATATCTTAAGAGAACCTAAAAATCTACGTTTTATATGAAAATGCTGCTTTATTTTAGAATGCTAACATATAGTTGAGTTAGATGCGCGTGCGCGTACACACACTCTCTCTCTCTCTCTCTCTCTCTCTCTCTCTCTCTCTTTCAAATAGATGAACAAAAAATTTTGAAGCCCAAAGTTTTAGCTCCCTCAGTTATTGCTTTGCCTTAAATTCTTATAATCTGGCTTTTACTAATATTACTTGATTATTGAGGCTGCCGAGCTCCAGAAAAATTTATGTGACTTGCCCAAGGCTGAATAAAATTATGCTGAAAGTGGGAAATTAACATATCTTGTGGCTACACTTAAAGATCTGCAAGACAGTAAATACATCTGCTTCTGACATCACCTACCAAATTACCCTTTGCACTAAAGCAGAATTACCCTATGTTCCTAAGTGTCTCATATTTTAAATGATGCATATCTAAAAAGTCAGAATTTGAGAGTGTTCCTCAACCCCAATACCCTTATGAGTTTACATCTTCATAAACTGGTCCTTGGGATGGATTGATAACGTCTAGGTAGCGCCCAGATCTCCGGTTGCTTTCCTTTCCATCCGTTATATATCGCAGTGGTTATCCTCAAAAACAAAAAACAAAAAAACAAATCGTGTCATGGAATTCTGCCTGAAAAGGGGGGGGGCTCTCATTTACATAGAGTGTAAAGTCTAAGACCCTTAACGTTTCATTGTGACCCAACTCAGCTCTCCATTTTATCACCCCCGCTTTATGCCCTACCTAAAACCCTGTATTCCAACAGCATGCTTCCAAGTTTGCTCATCCAAATGTGTTTTAAGGGATGCTAACAGCATTACTGATGGGGGGGGGGAGGATTTGTAGTCTAATAAGTTAAACCAATAGTTAAATAGTGAAACCAATTAGTTCAGCTGGTCCACTGGTGATCATTGTGTGCCTTGTGGGTGCTGTATATTATGACGATCCCTGGAGATGCACTGGTGAACAAGAGACACACAATCTCTATTTCTTCTAGAGCTAAAATCCTAAACAGGAATTCTTAGAGCCAAGGATGTTTAATCACAAAACATCACTCTTTAAGCATCTACAACAGTGCACGTTTTTATGAAATACTCCTCTCCCCCATTGATTTGACCACTTGGCCCTGCCTCGGCTCCCTTTCACAAGATTCCTTTTCTACCTAGGATGTTCTCTATCCCCTTTTTGGTTCAATAAGCTTCTCTTACCTCTCACTACCCACCAGCTCCTAAGTCCTTTCAATTGAGAAGCTGCTCTGACAATCTCAGGAAGAGTTAGTAGCCCTGACCTCTGCCCTATAGCACTTGCATAAACTTCTTCACATACTTTCCTTAAAAGATGGGGGTAATTTTGTTCTCTTGCCCAACCTCCCCCCCCAAGATATATTGAGCAAGGACCACATTTTCAAGCCTTTTATACTCTGAATTCTTTGCAGAATGGTAGACAGATAATTGCTAAATCCTCCAATGGCTTCCCCAGTTCACACAGAAGAAAAGCCAGAGTCCCCACAACAGTCTCCAGGGTCTTACACATTCTGGCCTCCATGTTCTGGCTCTATCTCCTGACATTCTTGCTCTCTCTCACTTTCCGGCAGGTACATGAGCCTCCGTGCGGTTTCTCGCAAGGTGCGCTCGCATGCACTTGCCTCGGGGCCTTTGCCTTCGCTGTTGCCTCTGCTCAGAAAGCTCTTCCCTGTGGGTCTTCTCTAACCATCTCTATGAAACAACAAATCTCCCTTGCTCCCCTGGACACCCCACGCTCCTCAGTATGTTCTTCAAAGCAGTGTAGTTAGCTATCGCTGCATGACAAACCACCCCAAAGCTAAGCGGCTTACGACAACAATGACTTATTGTTTCTCATGATTTTGTTGATTTGCTTGGGCTCATTCAAGCAGCTACATTCAGTTTGGGGGACCAGCTGGGCCAGAAGATGGCCTCACAAGTATGTCTAGAGGTTTGATGCTAGTTGCCAGCTGGTCACAGTAGTTCTCCTCCATGTGACCTCCCAGCATCCTGGTGGCTAAGGTGGCTTCCCTGTATGACTGACTCAGAGTACTGTTCCAAGAGAGTGACATGGAAGTGACAAGGCTCTTTGAGGTGAAGGGTCCCAAACTCCAACAGAACTGCTACTTTCTACAGTCGAGCCACAAGGGATAAGAAAGGAATTCTGTCCCTTGAAAAGAGGAACTGCTATGAATTGTGGCCATATTTAATATACTACAATATATTTTCTAAGTTATTGTTTTATTTGCCTGCTTGCCTCTCCCATTAAAACTTAGGTCCCCGAAGGTAAGGACTTGTTTGCATTTTCCACTATATCCCTGGTGCACAGAACAGTGCCTAGAACATAGTAGGTACTCAGTAAATAGGTGTGGAAAAAAGAACAGTCTCATTCGATCTTCATGAGCATCCTGCAAAATATTTACTCCGTGAGACTAACCCTTGAGGCCATGGGCAGATTCTGTCTTTTTGAAGCACTGTCTCCCAGCACAGGACCTGGCCCACAGAAGTGGGTGCAAAAAAATATTTGTTGACTTATTATTGCTATTGTGTTTTTTTATGAGAAATTGAACATTGAGATGCTAATTTACTGACTTGAGGATTTATAGCTATTATTAAAGTTGGATTCAAATATAGATCCTCTATCTAAAAATTTGGTATTCTTTTCGCCACTCCAGTCCACAACTGTCTCACTGAATGACATCATTTGCATACAATATGTAAGTCATTGTGCTATGAGTTAGAGATACAATGAAAAGCAAAACAAATCTCATCCACTGACTCAAGACATTTAATGGTACTGAGTGAGTTAGATATTGATGAAATAGGTACACAGACCTTGTAGAAATGGTACTTTGACAAGGAAGGTGCTATGGGAGTCTACGATAATAGGTTTTTTTATATTAGAGAAACAGCAGTGACCCAAACAGACATTCCTGTTTCCCTCATGGAGCTTGTATATAATAATACATAGATGGTACATCAGAGAGACTATATTTTCATGATATAAGCAAGGTACTTTGATTCACAAGACCTGGTCATATTAACTATTAGTATAACCTGGGATAAAACACTTAACTTTAATGCTACATAAGGATATTAATATATTCTTTAACTTGGGAAGAACATAAGATACTCATATCATTGGAACTGCTCCATCTTGTCAAACTTCTCTGCTAGTCTCTGGTAAGTGCCCAATTTTTGATCTCACTGAACCGAGCTTGAAGTAGATGACCTCTTAAATACTATAGTAGCATGGTTCCTAAAATGGAGTAATCAGTTCTACAGACAAAAGACCCTGATTCTAGTTCTGACTCTCTGGTGAGTGGTTGCTTTTGCATAAGCCAGTGAAGGAATTCGGCTGGATTAGTCCTGAGGGCTAATTCTCAATAGAGAGTCCGCTCCTTCTCTCCAGCACACACATACCTCTCCCCACACTCACGCTTTATAATCCTCTTTGAAAATCTATTTCTGTATTGTTCCATGAGCAAATGGTTATATGTCTATCACAGGCTGGGGAGGAGAACATGAAAAATAAGAAGCCCCAGGCACGAAAAGTGAGGTCATCTATACCTCATGCTGAGATAGTGCCTGCTTTCCAGTTGTATGGACTCCCTGTAACTTCTGACCAGTGCTCTTTTGGGGTGGGAGTGAAGGTCTCTAGTTCATCTAGCCTTGTGCTAATAGCATATTCAGCATCAGTCCCATGGGTCAGGTTTTGTCCCTGAGCAGCATTCATGAGTACGGTTCATGGTGACCCTCTATAATCTCAGCTTTAGGGGAAATTTGTTCCAGGAAAGAAAGTGCTATTAACTGCAGAATGCAAGGGTAAGCAGAGTACTTTGCAAATAACTCCTAATAAACAGACAGGGCCAGGTGTGAAGCATGATTTATATTCTCCCATAGTACAAAGCCACATGTATTATAATGCCTTGGCTGCCGATGGTCATCTTGGAAATGTGCCATTCTCCTCCAGGACATAGTTACAGTCTAGCACTCCAGGTGGAGAGTAGCAGTTCTTTGGTTTTTATCCACCTAAAGAAAGAAAACTCTGGGCCAAAATTAATAAAGGCACAAGAGCATGAGAAAAAAGAAAAAAAAAAAAAAGGAGATATGTGACCAATGATGAAAGAAAACTCTCCATGATTGCAAGTCATCTGACACGAGGCCTCCAGGCCTCCACCGGCCTTTGAAAATGTCTTCCTTTTAGTTGTAATAAAAAACGAAGCTCCTCCCCACCCCCAACAATTTTTTCTCCAGGATTTCTGTCAGTCCTGCCTGCTTGAGACTAGACAGAATCCGCTTCATGCTAGGTCATAGATGTGGTAAACTAGAAGACATTATTTAACCTTCTGCCCAGCCTCTCCATACAGTAGGGAAGAAGTCCTAGACGGGGAGAAAATTAGCAGATAGAGGGAAAAATCAGGAGAGAAATGATAGGAGAAAGAGGTTAGGAAAGAATAAAATGAAGAGAAGGAAACGATAGAAATACAACCTGATGGAATGACCCCTGGTTGAGCAGCCAGGCATCAATTCATCCTAGTCTAGTTCTACGTGAGCCTCAACGTTCACTTTTTGTTTCTAAGCCCAGTTTTCATACCCATGAAATGGGTTTTATAATACAGAAGTGCCTACAATCCCTTGGATGGTGAACGTTGAAGAGTCTTTCTGAAAGATTGAAATTGTCCTACCCTGAAGGAGTCGAAGGAGACGTGACGATTAAATGTAATGTGTCTTGTAAAATGTATCTTGGATTGCGTTCTGGGAGAGTGAAAAGGGACATTATTGGAAAAACTGTTGAAATCTGAATAGTCCATAGTTGGTTTAATGGTACTGTGCCATTACTGATTTCTTAGTTATGTTAAACACATTGTGGAAATAAAAGTTATCAACATGAGGGGAAGGAGGGTAAAGGGTTTACGGAATCTCTCTGTCCTATCTTTGAAACTCTTAGGTAAATATAAAATTATTTTAAATTAAAAGTAAAAAAAAAAAATACCCTGCCCTCTCTTTGCAATATAAGTCAGTCCTATTTGTGTTGCAAGGTCCAGATTATGTTATCTATCTGGTAATGTCTTATCCAGCTTCTTCAAGAAATTTCTACTTTCTTTCTCAGTTTTCTTAACTGTTTTATATTACAGAAGCTGAAGGTCTTCACTGCTATTGAATCCCTGATCCAGCACTAACCTGAGAGTCATTTGGATAAAAGACAACTTATTTTTAAATACAGAGCGAAAGCTATCCATCGCTCATGTCCGAGGTTGATTTGCTCTTGTGGGATTAGAATCTCCCCAATACTGCAAGAGAGCAATGAGGAAGGGAGAGGCAGCTGACAGCAAGAAGATGCATAGTCATCTGAAGCGTGGAGGCAGAGGCATTCAGGAGAAGAAAGGAAAGTGAAAGGATGCTGAATGGTAGCACATGTGAACCTGTCTAACAGGTTATCTTCCATGCCTTTGGGAATAAGTTCAGCTTTAGAGTGTTTCCTAGTTTAGGTTTTCCGAGAAAGTGACTATGAGACAAGCAATGTAAGTGGCGGGGGGGGGGGGGGGGGGGGGAGGGAGGTTCAAGAACTACTCATCGTGGGGTGGGGAAATAGACCAGGAAGATAGTCAATAAAGCGTGCATTCCCACTGAGGAGCAGGAGCTTTATCTCTCCTTTGAGAGTCAATAATATATGAGCCTCAGCACTTTCCCACCCAGAGGGTGTTGAAGCCAAAGCATTTGCATCCTCCCTTCCATCATCCGTCATTGGCTCTCTGCTTTATGTGTGGAGGGGGTCTCTGGGCCCCCTAGCCTATCTTGGTGCTGCCACTGAAAGTTATCGGGCAGGGTAATGGATGGCTTGATATTGTAAGAGAGGGATAGAAATGCACACCAACAGCCTCTGCTTCAATCGGCCTTCTTCAGACTTCAGTTCTTGCACTTAATAGCTGGCAGAACTTTGACAAGTTACTCTCTGCCCTTGTCCTTGGGTTGTTAAGAAAACGAAGAGATCAATTGTGTAACAACATTTAACTCATGGTCTCTGACATGACAGCCACTCAATAATGGTTTTCTCCCCACCCACACTGTCGCCAAGCCATGCCCTCTCTGACTGTAGGGCAGACCCAGAGTTCCAGCCCCGAAGATTACACTGGGGAACAGAAACCAATACCCTATGACGGTAAAATTCCACACTGATATAGGGGGTGTGTCCCTGCATTCACGGGTGAGAATGAGGGTGCAGAAAGAGAGTAACAAACAGAAACCAGCATCATGGCAGTTGAATGACACTTTCACTGGATTTTTAAGACCCATTTAAGGAAGCAGGAAGGTCTGTTTCGTGAGTGTCTTTCTCATGGGGTCCTCCAGGAATCACTCCCACATGAGGCCCCATTAGCCCCTCAACATATGTGTTACATATTCCAGCCTGTGGGTTTGAGGCACCAAGATATTTTTAACGAAGTACATTTATGGTACTTTGCCAAAAGCTACTCATAGAAAAACTAATATAGTTTCCATTTCTTGGGTCCTTTGGGAAAGATAATATTATAAACCATTACCCAGAGATTCTTCTTAAGACTTTCCCAGCTCGACAGCCCTTTCAGTTTCATATTCTTTTTCTTGAAGGCTGAGTTTCAGTTAGTCACACACCAGTGTTTCCTGAAGTTTCTCTTTCATCCAAAATTCAACGAGTTTAAACATTAACCACACATTTTAAACATGGACTTCAAATAACTGGTACTAAACAACAGAGGACTTTCAAATCACTGAAATTTGATGAGCAGTTCTTTTGGAAGCAAAGAAGAAAATGTCAATATGTCGATTTAATATGAGAATTTTTTAAGCAGCATCTTTCAGGGGATGGTTTGGAAATTACTTACATCCAATTTCATTTCTCAACCACCCTATATTTTTATCTCTATTTGGATGCGCCAAAGAAAATTACAAGGCTGTAATCAACTAAAAATATCTGTTTATTCTAACATGATTATATCTACTAATAAAGACAAGTAGGCTAATCCTTTTTCTCCCCCTTAACTGAGAAAATTGTGGTTAAATCTTCTGGACTAACTAGGGCTTATCTTCCATAGTAGAAGAATGGGTTATGATAGAAAAATTCAAGAATCGAAGAACTAATTAGTCACAAAATATGGGCCGCTTTTCCTTTGAATGTGTCTCACACTTACACCTTCCTTTCTGTTCTTCTTGACATCCTCATTTTCAAATTCTCATTCCCACACATCAGGATGTTTCAGTGGATACTTGACGAATCACCCTGCCTCTATCGATTCAGACCCCTGGCTGGATAACTGTAATTCATCATATCTTGTACTTTCTCAGAAAGCTGTAGCAGCTCTCTTGTTCTCAGAGAAGAAAGTGATAACTCCTACAGCTGGGATGCTGATCCCAGCTTTAATGCCCACTATTTCTCTACATAAATCTTCACTTTTTTTTTCAGGCTAGTGCCTTTATAGTTTCCCAAACACATCTCACAATTTCCTATTTCCACATGTTTGGCATTTCTTCTTTGCTCTTATTCAAATATCACCCAGCCTATCAAAGGCTGACAAAAATCACACCTCCTGCATAAACCTCACTGAAGTGTAAAAGTCATGGAGGGAGAGAGGGAGACAGAGAGAGAGAGAGAGAGAGAGAGAGAGAGAGAGAGAGGAGAGGGGTAAAGAGGTGTAGGTCCTACAGACAAATTAAAGTGGTTTGCAATCTCACCTTTGCAATTTGAAAACTTTGTAGTGGAGAGTAAATTTCTTAACTTCTTTGGGTCTTCTTTATATAAAAAAAATGTATGTGTTTTATTGAGTTTTTGATTGGAATATAGAATATGAGATGCAAATTATCCAAAAGAAGTGAATTGATTTATTTATTTAACAATTCTTAAGTGCCTTACAATATTAAGTCACTGGAGCTTTGTGAAGCCACCACTTTACTTAGTGATGTGATTAAGATACACTGACTACCCAGTCGATGAGTAATATTACTAAAACATTACTTGTCCATTCCGCTCTTAGATAGTTACTAAGGAGAAATGAAGATATATGTCCATACAAAGATTGTACTCAAACATTCATAGTAGCTTTATCTGTAATAGCCCTAAAGTGGCAAACCCCAATGTCCACTAACAGGTGAATATGTATCTGTGCAATAAAATATTACCAAGCAATAAAAAGTAACAAACTGTCAATACAAACAACAACATGGATGAATCTTAAAACACTATGCTGAATTAAACAAACCGGACTGCCCCCCCCAAAAAAAAACTACATATGATATAATCCTATTCATATAGAATTCTAGAAAATGACAACCAATTTATAGTGAGAAAAGGTAGATCCACGGTTGCTGGAGGTGGGATAGGGGTTGGATCAGGAAGGAGGGATTGATTACAAAGTGATATGAGGAAGGAGGGATATGGTGATGGTTTTGTGGAGTAGACATGTCAAAATTTATCAAATTGTATACTTTAACTTTGGGCAAGTTATTATATGTCAGTTATAACTCAAGGAAGCTGGTTTTATAAAAAAAAAAAAATAGCATAGCTGCCTTGTTATTTGGTGCAAATACCCTGGGGGAACCATGCAAGGAAGAAATGCGGCATTTTGGCAACAAGTTCATAACTGTACATCTATGTTGGGATGGATGGCAGGCACGAGGTGGTGAAGGACATGTTATGTACGAGGAAAGGTCTTCATTCTCCTTTTGAAAATTTAAGTGAGAATCCATATCTCAGATGTTCAAACTTCAGGAAGCGTCTGAAAGACTGGAACTTCAAAAAAGTGTTTTCATTTATTACTGAGCTTTTTAACATGTGGCCTTCAAACGACATCGTTAAATGACTCTCAGAGAAAGTTACTGTTCTCACTTTTATTATTGTTTGGGGTGTATTTTCAATAGTGAAAATGTACATCACAGCAAATCTTCCCTATCCCTCAGTCCTAAACACATGGGCTCCAAATTCCAGAAGAAAATCACCCTGGGAAGAATAAAGAACAGTGAGTAGAATCTAGAGGGTGGGTTTTGGCTAAAGCAAAAGGGAAACTTTTTACAGTCACAAATGTCACTAGGTGTTGTGAACTGCTTCAGTATGGAGTGAATTTCCTGTCACTGGATTATCTGAGATGTGCTACATTCGGCAAGATAACACAGCAGGGGAACGATGATGACCTGGGCTGGGTTCAGAAGGGAGATTGGAACAGAAACCTTCTCATTCCATGAAGATGTTGTCCTAAACCACACCTTCGGCAATAATGTCGCTAAGTTGCAACGGTTGAATTGCAGCCACGTGTTTCTGCTCTCGTGCAGAATTCTTAACAACTTCTGTGTATTAAGGAAAAGGTCACAGGAGATATGTTATCCTCCAACAGACTGCCACTAATTTCTAAGATATTTTCTCCTCGCTATTTGTGGCAAAGAGTGGATCATTTTAACACAGGAGAGATACTGTGTAAATTGCTTCTCCTTGGCATTTAGGAAAACACATTTGGCATTTCTCTACAATTGAGAGGGGGAAATCCAGACGGAGTTGGCTTAGCCGACAGAAGACAAGCCCTGTCCAGTACACTTACTTTCATAGATCTCTGTTTGGGCTTGTTTAATGCCAGAGTAAAGAAAAAAGATTCTGTGAGTACTCTGTTAGCATTTTCTAAGTGTAAACTTTCCCTGGGAAAAGGAAACTGAAATCACACAATCTGACATCTCTTTATCTCTTTTTCTCTCCCCCAATCCGAGGCCACTTTCTGCCTCAGAGGAGAATCTTTTCGTCTTTTGGGAAAGTTGGCATGATCAAATCTGTTTCTTCCTCTCCTCCTACCACATTTACCCACCCATCAGCCTTCCCACCCTGAATTTGACTTATCTGGATGCCCTGAAAAGTACGTAACCAGAAGTATTGACTCTATAATTTTACATGGGATGAAAAAAAGAGAAAGTATGAAAGAATAGGGCTGTGAAAGAAAAGACTGTCCACAGAATACGTAAACTGATCTTATTCGTGAATAATTATATAGATACCTAATTGCCTGCTCTTGCGGAAGAAGGAATGAAGCTAAAGGATGAGGTACCTGGTTCTGTCCAGTTCTGCCACAAACTGGCTCTGTGACCTTGAGCAATTCCTTTCATCTGTCTGAGTCTCAAATTGTTTCCTTGTATAATGTCGCCTCGATTTGTATTGTTTACTGGATAATATAAATTTAAGACCAGCGTTTATAAAAAAAGATGAAAACGAGTAGACAGACAGTAGTTAGGGGGCGTTCAGCCATTTAGCAGCGGTGACATATCCTGTGTGTTCAGCAGGGTGGTGGAGGGGTTAAAATGTCACGGGCGTAAAACTGCAAAATTGCGAACATTTACCGATGTCTCCAATTTCATGTATGAAGAAGTGGAAAGGCAGGGCGACAAAGTGGGGTTGGCTTGATAAAGACCCAAAGTAGAACATCATTAAGAAACTATAGGGGCCGTTGGTGCTGGAAAGGCATGAGGATTTCTTTGTAAGACCAACAATCCCAGCTTCGTGGCTGTGTTGTAAATTATTTCTGGACTGTCTGTGTCAACGTTATGGTAACTGCTTTGTGAGGTAAAACATGCCAGCCTTTCCCAGCCTTCTTTTTATTAACGATTAGAGGTTGAAATGTAAAAAATTTGTACTCTATTTCTTTGCGGTAGAGCAGTGTTCTCATCTTGCCCCCAACACACACACACACACACACACACACACACACACACACACACACACACACACCTGGATCAGCTTGTTAGTAAAATTTAACCCTTAAATGTCACTGCCTTTCATTATATCTCTACGTATGCTATTCGTCGCATTCTGAGTTCAAAGAATCTTAAACACTAAGGCTTCTCTTACCACCAATTGTTCTATTCAACTATTTAGCCAAACAAGAGTGTTTTTATCTAAAAGAATTGCACCCCAAATCCCACAAAAATTGTCTACTCATCTTTGGTAATTTGTTACAAGAATGTGAAGCCTATGAGTCTCTTCAAAGCCAAGAAATAATATTTCTTTAAATTATTATTTTTTAAAAATCAGCCTCAGAAATCAAACTGAAGATGAGGATGATATAAGGTGTGAGGAAAAAGGGAATGATGACTAAGAAAAAAAACTGCCCAAAAAGAGCCATTAGGATCACCAGGGAGGCAAGAGGGAAGGAAGGAAGAAAGGAAGGAAGGAAGGAAGGAAGGAAGGAAGGAAGGAAGGAGAGAAGGGAGGGAGGGAGGGAGGGGAGGAGGGAGGGAGGGAGGGAGGGAAGGAGGAAGGGAGAAAAAGAAAGAAAGGGAGAAGCATAAAGTCACATAACAAACAAAAAGCCTCTTTGGCATGAAGGGCTAAGCATGGCACTTGAGGGATGTCTATTCAATAGCAGAGGCTTGCGCATTGGGGTCTGGCCTCACTTTAGTTGGTTCTCCCGTGATGTCATCTCCCTCTCCCACCACACACTTGCTCATATACTACACACTCCATCACAGCAAAACACTTCCAGTCCCTCCCCAACCCTCCTCTCCCAGCCCCATCCTCTCCCTCCTTTGTGATGCGGATCCTCTGCCTGGAATTCTCTACCTTTTTACCTTAAGTGCTCAGAAGACTTGCAGTATCTGTGCAAACACGCCATTTCTTGTAAAGCCTTCCCTGACTAATGAGGCTCAGTCAATCACTCTTTTCTCTTAGGTATGTTTAGCAATGCTGGCATTTCAACAATAGATTATTATCATTTGTTTATAGGTTGCTACTCCCCCAAACCTCTGTGCTCTCACTATCTTTTTCCTGAGAATTCTCCTTCCCGCCAATCACATCAATGACCACTTGTGAACTGACACTCACCCATAAACCTGGAACTCTCGCCAAGGCCTTGCTCCTGGTTTCCCGAACGCCCGACACAGATGCATGCTTCCTGAGCTTTCCCATGTGGCTGGCTCCCTGTCAGGCTGAGCTGCGGACCAGGATCCTGCACACATATTTGTTAAGACTTTATTTTCTGTCTCCCCAAACCCCTGCTCTTACAGAGCAGGTATCTTTTGACAAGTGTATGTCCTACATGAGGCACTAAATACCTATTTTTAAAGTATTTACCCCTACATGAACTCACTGTCTTTCTTGTGAAGTATGTATCATCTCCTGAACTTTCTCCTTTGATATGATAATAAAACTATCCATTCACTCAAAGAAGGAGACATTTTAAATAACTCTCAATTTTACTTCTAACATTTAATTGAAGGATAAGTGCTTCTTAATGTTCTCTTACCTCTCTCCAGGATGACTGTCTCAGCCCAGGCATTCATCATCCCCTGACGTATGGCAATTGTCTTAACTACTCTCTTTACCTGCAGTGTTGACTCTCTCCAGGCCACCCATTACACTGCTTCAGAGTGACATTTTTGAGCACCATATTTGAGTGTATGATTCTATTACTCTAAACTTTTAAATAGTCCCCCGTAGTTTACAGGTCAGGCCCTAAGATGCTGAGCTATGATTACATTTGGAAATGTTAGCTGTACTTGCCCCTCCTGTTTTATTTGCTTGGTAAATATCTATTATCTAAGCATCTACTAAGCTAAGCATCACTTCCTGCATGAAACGTTTTTCAAGACTAAATCTTCTGGGTAGAAAGGAACACTCTCTTCTTTGTGTGCCTCCTGGGCCTTGAGCGTTGGGTCCATGTCCTATTTACTTTTTATCCCTTTTGTCTAGTACAGTTTGGGCCAAGTGTTCCAGGAAAATGTTGGATGTTAAATATGAAGAGGTCAACTAACACAAGAATGTTTTCTGAAGGAGATAAATACAAGGAAGGAAGGGTATGAAAGGAGGGGCATGGAAGCATGGCTTACTATTTGTTATGTGGAGAGTAATAACCCAGTGGACTTGTCTGAAATAGATAAATCTTTCAGAAAAGCATTAGAATCAGGATATAGTCAAATAACCCACCTGGCCATGCCACCATGCCTTGTATAATTTTCCCCTGCTTTCTCTATTGCAAAGTGACAGATCCTAGAATGTCAACCAAGACTTGGCCTACAGAATTTCTACTGAGACGTTGTATTTCACAATGACAAATACATGTTTCAGCCAGAGTAAGTGATGACTTGTCTTTTGAAGACAGAAAAGAGGCTACTAAAACTTATCTAGGGGAATACACTTTCTTTACAGCTGTTGATTTCGGTTAGCTGTACAGAATGACTGTTTGCTTTGGCTAATTCCTGTGAACAGTGAACTTTCTCAGGAAAACCTTTCATTTTAGAACCTTTTTTGAACAAACACTCAAGTCTGTGGGTTGCAGATTAAAAACACATTAGTGTTAGAGACGCCGAAGAGGTGGATAAATCTACCTGTGCATCAAACGTTATGATTATATTGTAAGAAGGCCCCTTCACGGAACATACATTTTGAAGTACAGGTAGACCCAGTTAAACTAATACAAATTTACTTTGAAAGCAATCAATTTCATGGCAGCTTTTCTTCATTATATTCTTTGGCAATCAGCTGATCCTAAAATAACAAAACTATTGTGTTAGTGTTGTGGGGGCAGGATCTGTGATATCCTTTGGTGTTATAAAGTGATACACAGACTAAAAAAATCAGGTACCACAGAGTCTAAAACTAAAATTTAGAGCCACACCCTTCTTAGACCTGGTTCATTTATGTACCATATACACAAATGTTCTAACAGCTTCCTAAACAGTTAGTTGGCTAGCTGTCGTTTTCCTTTCTCCCCAGTTTTGTCTGCTTGTCCGCCTTCCTATCTGTCTATTTATCTTTGTGTCCTTTACTTTCTCCAGCCTTTGGCACAAAAAAAGTCCAACTCTTTTGTAACTGAGCATTCAGTACCACAGTAAATAGGTTATTCCATGCCCCTGTCTGAGCTCTTTTCCCATCCCGACATCTGCTCCTCCTCCGTGGCTGGCAATGCCACCTGTCCAGTTGCTGTCCCCGAACACCTTGGAATAGTCTGGACTCCCAAACCCTATTGGTTCTCTCTCCAGGTTATGTCCCAAATCTGCTCAGTTCTCACTGTCCTCACGACCGCATGCTAGTGTGAGCCCCCCCCCCCCCGTCTCCTGGATGCCCGTGATGGCTTCCTTACGTTTCCCCCCGCCTCTACCCTTGTTCTCTTCAGATCTTTCCTCTGCCTGGCTTCCCACTGGGTTAATACCCCTCAATGACTCACCTGCTCGGGACCCATTCGTCACTTCCCATCTCATCAGAGTAAAAGCCAAACTCCTATAGTAGCCTGCAAGACCTTACACGATTTGGCCCCTGGTACCAGTTCTACTTCATCTCTACAACTTTCTCCCTGTTCACTCCACTCCAGCTATACTGACTTCCTTGCTACTTTGAACATCTGAGAAATGTCCCCTTTCAAAGATCCGTTGTGTAGGACCAACCGCCTTGGCCTTGAATTCTCTTCCTTCGTCTGTCTTCACGCTAATTTCTAGGGATCGATGCGTATAAAACTTTTTCCATCATGACACCATTTCCATGACCGCATGTCTTGTCATACCTGATTCAAACAAGTGCTGGGTACGTTTTAAAGCAACTGGCAGAGTGAGCAGTGTAGTTTGACACCAGATGGAAATGATACGCCTTTGGACTGCGCCTGGAGTCCTGGCTGGGTCCAACAGACAGTGTCTGCTGCCTGGAAAGGCACGCCTGTTTGCTGGCACACTCGCTGCTTGATGGCTGCTGCATTGTGTTATTCTTGTTAGGTGTTGCCATGAGTTCCCCCGAATTGAAAAGCTGTTGAAAAAGAGCTGAAGAGCTGAGTTGTCCCTAGCTGCCAAGTAGACTAGAGTGTCCAGGATCTGGGACTGAGCACCCGGAGGCCCTCGACTTATTTCTCCACGTTGGTGGAGCGCCCAGAGTCCAGGACGGAGAACTTGGGGGCATATAGGTAATCAGCTACATCAGTTTTTTCAAAAAAAAAAAGTCCCTCCAAAAGGAAGGGGTGATTATCCTCCTAATGCCACCAGGGGAGTCTGATCCGCGGACCCGTACTGACCAATGGTGGGGCCAGGACGTCATATGCTCCTGGGGTCACTCGGTACACCGCTTCCCTTTTCCTTCTGAGCCTCACGGGGTTGAACTCTGGCCTGATGCACAGTGTGGCGGGAACGCACACTGGCCATTCATAGGATCTGCGTGAGGACCCTGTCCTCAGGTGCAGAGCACAGAGCCCCACCAACGCTGTCATCCAGGCGGCAGACTTCTCTGCCTGCTACTGGCATGATTTGTTCCCCGAGCAAGTGGGATATAGGAGGTCTTTTCCCTGGAGACTAGTCACTCAATGTTTAATAAAAAGGAGAGAAGAAAGGACAGCTAGTTCTGGCTCCCCCCTGAATGCCCCAAGAAGTGATACACTAAATTAAAAAAAAAAATTGTAAAATGAGTAACCAACACTCACAGATTCTCTTAGGTACTGCTGCTCATTAGGAACAGAGGGAGTCAAACTCAAAACAGAGTTTGAAAGATGAAGCTGTTGCCACTATTGCTCTCTTGATGTAAAGCCCAGCCCTCTGAGGTTTAGTGAGCCTGACATCCTGAAAGGGAGGCCACCATGCTCCTCAGAGGTCATGCAGGATAGCCAGGAGTTCATCAGGTAAACACCCAAAGAGATATAACAAAGAAAAAAATGGCCAGGGACACAAAGAAAAGAAAGAAGAGAGAGAGAGGGAGAGAGAGGGAGGGAGAGGGAAAAGGAGGAGGAGGAGGAGAGAGGAGGAGGAGAGGAGGAGGAGGAGGAGGAGGAGGAAGAAGAAGAGAGGAGGAGGAAAAGAAAGAGAAGAAAGGGAGGGAGGGGAGGAAGGAAGGAAGGAAGGAAGGAAGAAGGAAGAAGGAAGGAAGGAAGGACAGACAGGGAGGGAGGGAGGAAGGACAGACAGGGAGGGAGGGAGGAGGGAGGGAGGAAATGGTTTTAGAGAGCCTGGAACAAAAAAGGCGGTGTGTAAGGCAGGCCACTGGGCCCTTTCTCCCTCCTCCTTACAGTAATTGCCTAGAAGGCTATGCTGTGAGCTGTTAGCCAGAAACAGAAACTTTCGCTGTGAGCTATCAGCCAGAAACAGAAACTTAAAAAACTGGCTTTTTCAGGTAGTTTAAAAAGCCTTAAAAAGGGGGGCCTGGGGGAGGAGGGAAGAGAGATAAAAACCCTCAATTAAATATATACAGTGGAGAAAATAAAAAGCAAATACATAAATTGTGCATTTTTAATATTTTTAATGTAAATACACAATAAATAAATTTTATATATAATAACTAAGTTAAAACAAAATTCCACAATTTGACTCCAAAATCCAAACTTTGTATACCAAAATTTATATATAAACAAATTATATATATATAATTATTATATAAAGCAAATATATTCAGAAATGTAATACATTTATACACTGAAAGAATTTGTATAACAAAAAGATAAAAAGGGTATTGATTGGCTTTTGTTGTAGGCTGAAAACCTATGACAAATTCGGAGTTAACTTTAGCATTTGTTAAAATGCACCAATTGACAAAGATTCATAGACTTAATCCATACTTGGGGGTTATACCTGGGGATCCAGCTAAATTTAAACATTAACCCTCGGTAATCTTTAGAAGTACCTAAATTAAGAAATAGAAAAGTAAGTATGCCTCACTTTAACTGTAGCCTTGCCTAAATTTCCTAATCGTAGCACCTGTTACCCTAGAATATTTCACAATGAGTGTAGATACTCTAATGCAATAAATAATAAATTAGAATTAAAGTAAATCTTTGGCACTTATCAATTGGCTTAATAAAACGGGACTCCACAAACTCCCAGTTAATTTCGCCCAAAATAAATTAAAACAGGGCCTTTGAGGATCAAACATTGTATACGATCTAATTAATAAAGGGCTAATTATCCATCATTCCTTCTCCATTTGACAGCCCAATGTTGCCTATTCTTAAACCTGGAGGAAAAAGAAATACCTGTTGGTCTTATTACTACTCTTCTGGGTGCTTTCACTGGTTTACAACCCTCTAAATAAGCCATTATCTGTCTATGGCCATGCCACCCTGAACGTGCCTGATCTCAGAAGCTAAGCAGGGTTGCACCTAGTTAGTATTGGATGGGAGACCACCTAGGAAGACCGGGTGCTTATAGGTAGTTTTTTTTTTATTTTTTTAAATAAACCATTATCTCAACCAAACATGACAATTGTGGAGGCCCACATGCCATTAAGCTTGGCCTTATAACCCAAATACCTCACACCCTGCCTGTCACCAGCTAAACAGGAACTAAGGCAAAGGGCGTGTAGTAATTGGCCATGTTAGACCGCCTGCCTCCACGTTTGTGCTGGTGCTCCAACCTCAGCCTCATTATAATACCGTGGAACCATACGAGCAAGACTTATATCAAATGGGTATTCACTTAAAAAGGATGCCCCATTCCCGCCTCCCAGAACTTGCCTTGCCCCATGAGGTCACTATCTGGAGATGACGTTGTCTCAGATCACGTGGCCCCAACCCCAGACCTTGCCATTGGAGATGACTTAATCCAGACGCTAAAATCCTCTGTGCCAGTGATCCTGATGACTGCCTCTCCTAAGGCACAAATCGGAGTCAGGACATCTGTTGCTTTTCTTTCTTTAACATTAGGGATTCAATTACATTTCTTGAGTTTGTGTGTGTTTAGTTCTTGATTTTGATATACTCCTTGCTCTGTGCCAAAATGCACACTCTTATACTCCCGTGCCTAAAGCAACATCTGGCAGATTCCCAGCCATTCTAACAATTATTGGAAATGATTATTTTCCAAGTAAACACCTGTCTCCTATCAGTCACCCCCCCCCCATGTGGAGGACGGCCTTCTCCCACTGCCCACTTCCAGCTTTCCGTGATAATCTCCCACCTAGAGCTTCAGATCATGATCACTCCTTCCCCTTGGTTACGTACAACAACCCTGATCTTACGTATACTTTATGAATTTATCAGTTCAAACCCTCCAACAACGTAACTGTCAGACTTTCCACCTGCCACATTGACCCAACGAATACACCAAGACATCGTTGTCAGTTATTGTACAATATTTGATTACATAAATGTATATACACATGTATATGTGTGTGTATATATACATACATGTATATATGTAGAGAGAGAATGGTACGAATAGATCATATCTTTCATAACACAACCAAGATGTTGTTGGAAACCCTAGAAATTTCAGATCTATTTTCTTGGCTAATGTCACATAATTGGGAAACTTAGTTGTGGGCTAGTCTACAAAGATTCCTTAGATTTCTTGTGTTTCTCCTTTTTTGCTCTCATAGTAAAATGTTTTCTGTTCTCTTAGGGCAACGTATGGTCTACTCTCTAAACGTCTCCACTAACATTACTCCAGTTTCCTTGCTATAACACCAGAGCATCTCAGACCAATTGTATTAACTACATGTACTTTTTTATTCTGCGTTCTTAATGCTGTGGCTTCCAGTTCTCACTACTCACCACTCACATCAGAGGCCACTCGAAACAATCAGGAGCTTTCTCTAAGGAAAAAAGAAAAGGGAAAAACCTCACAAATGGTAAGAACAGTCAGGAGACCAAATATATATATACACACACACATCTAAAGAAACAAGCTATTTTAAAAGACTTTGTTTTAAAAAAGAACAGGAGAGGGGAAGGAGAAAATGAATAGATTGGAAAGCCCGGAACAAAAACCATTGCCTAGAACACAGGGCTTTTTCACTTCCCTCCTTTTTCTATTAACAGATGAATGTGTGTGTATATATATAAATGTACACACACCACACACACACACACACACACACACGCGCGGATCTTTTATTTAGCCATAAAAAAAAAGAAGAAGAAAATTCTGCCGTCTGAAACACATGGATGAACCTGGAGGGCATTATGCTAAATGAAATAAGCCAGACAGAGAAAGACAAACACTGTATGATCTCATTTACATGTGGAACCTAAAAAAAGTCAAACTCTTAGAAACAAAGGTTAGAATGATGTCTGCCAGGTGCTGGGCGGGTGGGGGGTGTAGGGGAAATGGAGACATGTTAGTCAAAGGGTACAAACTTTCAGTTATAAGATGAGTAAGGTCTCGGGGATCTAACGTACCACTGAGGGGAACTATAGATAATAACACTGTATTGTATACTTAATGTTTGCTAAGAGAGAGGATCTTAAGTGTTTTCACCACACAACGAGGTAACTATATGAAGTAGTGGAAGTGTTAATTAACTTGATCCTGATAATCATGTCACGATGTATTGTGTATCAAATCATTTTGAACACCTGGAATATACACAATTTTGTCAGTTTCGCTTCAGTAAAACTGAGGGGGAAAACTGTGGTGCAAGGGAGAGAAAAGAGAAAAAAGAAAACAAACAATCCAATTTAAAAATGGGCAAAAGACCTGGGGAGGCAGATACCTCATCAGAGAAGATATAGAGATGGATATTTCCAGGCTGCCTTATAGAATGGCAACAATTTGCATATATAATTTTTATAGAACTTTCAGAATGGATCTGCCATTCTATCATAGTATAATCATTGTAAAATAGGATAATAATCAGTGTAACTATTTTAAGGGATAAAAGGAAGATATTTCCAAAATAGCATTGAACCATGAAATAGACATATAATTACTGAGAAAGAGGTTTAAGAGGCATATAGAGAAAAAATTACTTAAAGCAGCAAAACTTTTGATTATAACTGATTATGGTAGTATCAGTGATTTTAACATCACTAAAAAAAAAGTGTCAATTAGAAGGGAGAATGTCAGCATGGGATGTTGAGAAAAGATGCATTGAAGACAAAATCTTCGGCAGTGTTTGTCCAGGATTGTGTATGGGAAGGGGGTCCTGGCCGTCAGACTTGACTTCTTCAAGTGCTGTGACAAGTATGACCTTAACTTGTGTTGAGAAATAGCTTGCACAAGTGATGTGGAGTCAGCTATGAAGTCAAATGTCCCCGGTGTGACATGCATCTAGACTCTACTCAGTAGAGTGATGTCAGATCAAATATCTAACCCATTTGATTCAGTTTTCTCATATGAAAAATTAGGTTGATGAAAATACTTATTATATGGGATTGTTGTTGGGATTCAGCAAAGAATAATGTCTCAGTAGATGTTAACCGTAAATTTTATTTTTGGCTGTGTAGGCTATGAATTTATTGCACTGGCCTAACCTCATACAGTTGCTCTTATTACCATCTCATTAGGTAACCTTAAAATGAGGATCAAGACAATGTAATGATATTTTTATGCATCGTTAAGTGTTTGTGTGTTTTTATGTGTTTTAGTATCTGGCCTAGAATCCATCAAATAGTAAGTCCTCAAATAAACCTGCCT
This sequence comes from Eonycteris spelaea, assembly GCA_003508835.1. Classification (NCBI taxonomy): domain Eukaryota; kingdom Metazoa; phylum Chordata; class Mammalia; order Chiroptera; family Pteropodidae; genus Eonycteris; species Eonycteris spelaea. The sequence goes on from PUFA01000077.1 coordinate 4,892,841, forward strand.
ATGAGATAAGATTGTAATAACTCAATATTCTGATTACACATCTGTATTATGAAACTTGGTTGTAATAAAAAATAAATTTACAAGTATTTGGGGGAAGAAAGAAGAGAGAAGATGGTTCTGAAAACTTTTAAAGACAAAAAGTACTCATTATCTATCTATAAGGTCAGGAGAGAGTGAGTGCCATAGAAAATAGTAGTTTATGTTGAGATTTTGTCTTTGTTTTATTTTAATGAACCTATAAATATTCATAATCATTTCACTGATATATCTATCTATCTATCTATCTATCGATCAATCGTGATAGATAGATAGATAGATATATAGATATATCTGTCTGATATCAGACCGTTCATAATATTGTCCTCATAAGAGGTGAAATTTCTAAATTATCCTCTTTGGAGCATTTTACCACCCTAGCTCCTGGCTATAGAAGAATCTATCCTAATTGGAATGACATTTTATGGCACAAAAGAGGGAGGAGGTCTCCATGATGGGATCAAGAGACCGAATCCTAATTTGCCCTGGGCCTGGGTGAGTCACACAGCCCAGGGTGAGCTCCAGCTCATGTCTGTAAAATAAAGGGGTCTGAACTTCAGTAAGCCTCTTCGAGGTCTCACTTTCTGGATTCTGTGACTCTACAGGCATGCCTCATTTTATTGCTCTTAGCTTTACTACACTTCACATATATTGCATTCTTTTTTTTTTTAACAAATTGAATGTTTGTGGCAACCTGGCGATGAACGAGTCTGTTGCTGCCATTTTTCCAAATAGCATTTGCTCGTTTCCTGTCTCTGTGTCATGTTTTGGTAATTCTTGCAACATTTCAAACTTTTTCATTATCATTATCATTATTATTATCATTATCATTTGTTATGGTGACCTGTGATCAGAGATCTTTGATGTCGCCAGGGCAAACCAGCAAAAAGTTTACACTCTGAAAGCTCAGATGACGGTTAACATTTTTTAGCAATAAAATATTTTTAATTAAGTTATGAACATTGTTTTAGACAAAATGCTATTGTACACTTAATAGACTGCAGTATAATGTAAACATAACTTTTATGCTAAAAAATTCATGTGACCACTTTATTGTAATATTTGCTTTATTGGGGTGGTCTAGAACTAAACCCCCAATATGTCCTCAGTATGCTTGTATTAGATAAGATCCTAAGAAAAGTGTAACACAAATTCTCAAAGATTTCGATTGGTTCAAAGAGAAACAAGGGCTTTATTAGATTCTTATGATTGCTGCAACAAATTACCAGAAAGTTGGTGGCTTAAAACGATGCAACTATATTCTTTTTTAGATCTAGAGACCAGAAGTCCAAAATCAATTTCATCAGGCTAACACCAAGGTGCTGGCAGGGCTAGATCCTCATGGAATCTTTGCAGGGTGTGGTGGGGGGGGGGGACTACATTTCCTGGCTTTCTCAAGCTTCTAGAAGCTTCCTGCATTCCTCCTGCATTCTTGACACGTCGCTTCAACTTCTTGCCATCATCATGTATCCTACCTCTGTAGTCAGATCTCTCTCTGCTTCTTCTCATATGAGGATACTTGTGGTTCTATTTGGGCCACCCAGAATAATCCAAGATCATCTTTCCATCCGAAGGTCCTTAACTTAATTAAGCACATGGGCACAATCCCTTTTGCTATTTAAGGTAACATTCAGAGGTTCCAAGAATTAGGATTTTAGATATCTTTAGGTTATTATTCAACCTACAACAAAAACCATCCCAAGAATCCAATAAATAAAGTCATATTGGACCACTGGAGAGAGAAAAAGGAAAGAGGCTGAATGACATTAGATTTTGAAAGATTTTTAAAGTCAGCAGAATATTAACCTATCATACCAAAGGGAAATAAACATCAGATAAAATCTAAAGCTAACAATATATGGGAATATGGAAAACAGACTTTCTGGTATTATTTTGGGGAGTACAAATAGGTACAACCTTCCTGGAGGGCAACTTGGCAATATCTACATAAGATGTATAATAATGTTTGATCTAATAGTTCCACTGCTTTAAATTTATCCTACCAATATGCCAGTAAAATGTATGACAATCTTTATATTCATAAATGGTCTCTGTAACTTTGGCTATAATAGCAAAACTTAGGAAATCTAATATACCCATTGCTGAAGGGCTGGCTTAATAAATTTTGGTACGGACACACACAGAAGTACTATTTGGCTATTAAAATAAATGCTGTCATGAAATATTTACAAAATGTATTATTACATAACAAAGTTAAGGTGCACACAAAGATAGATATTATGATTCGTTTTCAGTAAAAGTAAAAGGTTATTTATAAACTGGAGTGGGCATGATTTTTTTTCTGGAAGCATATATAGGAAATTATCAATAGCCATTTCCTTTGAGAAGAGGGACTCTAGGGATCGAAGAATGTGTCTCCTTTCTGCCTTATACCTTTTCCGCCCAGTTTGGAGTTTCTAGCTACGTGCGCATATAGCACAGTGTTTAAGAGTTCTGCCTCTGATACTAGTCTGGCAGAGTTTGAATTGGATGCAAATAAGTAAGTTAGTTACCTTTCTATGCCACCGTTTCCTAACTATAAAATGGGGATAATAGTACTTCCTTCATAAGCTTGTTAAAAGAATTAAGAATAAATGCACCTAAAGCAATTAAAACATGCTGACACATTGCAAGTTCCTCAGATATTATCTATTATTACATGTTGCTTTTTTTCCCCTCCCAAATTCAATAGAGTTATTTACCCAAAGTCAATAGATGTTATCTAGGCAGTAAAACTGTGGGCTATTTTTGTTTCTTCTGAATACTATTTGTTTTAATGGAAGCCTACTAAATGCTATTGAAAAAAGAAAACACAGTGGGAATAACAGCATGAGTCTAGATAGTGATAGGGAGATTTTAGAGATATTTAAGCGGGAGAAGCTCATAGCACAAGAGAATATACATACATAATACTTTTCTAGTCTTTTCTAGTTTACAAAGCACTTTCAAGAATCACTTAATGTTTTAGGTTTGGGGGAGTCTCCTGCCAATAGACACAGGGAACTTGGAAGGGAGATTGGCATCAGCCAGCAGTGGGCTGGTGTAGCAGTTTGAGTGTGAGATCATGAGGGTCCCGGCTCAGATGGTGGAAACAGGGTAGAAGAAGATGGATGGGAATGAGACCTGGTAGTTCACCGAATAGGGCGATGAAAGAAAGCGGTGAGGCAGGAATTCTGGAGTGGGGTCTGTCACAATGGTGGTATTAGCAACACGGAAAGTGTGGTGACATGTAGTAAGGCAGAGGCTCGTACCTGAGACTCCTGAGACTCGGTGATGAACTTGTGATGAGTTTGAACAGAATGTTGTCATTGAGAGGTTATGTAATTAGAGAGAAATTAATGAAATACAGATGTCAATAAATTAATGATAACATTTTAGAGCAAGAGAGAGTTTATTATAAAACTACACACACACACACACACACACACACACATACACACAGCAATTCGTTGGGTCTGATGTTTTGAAAATCTCAGGTTAAGATATCAGGCAGACCTGTTCTGTGTATCATCAGTAGTAATATATCACCCAAATGATTTAACTACCTTGAGTCTCAATTTCCTACCGTATAAAATGAGGAGGGTGGTAATACTACTATCTATTCTGTACGATTCTTATATTAAACAAGGTAACATTTGTAAAATGCTTGGAAGTGATAATATTCAATAAATTTTAAAGGAGGCGAGAATGGGTACCGGTGGGTGTGTTTACTCTCAGTGCCTCTGTGTGTATTCTATTCAGCCAATCATCTAAATAGTCCAGACAAATTAACTTTTTACTATTTACTACAATATTCCATTTCAGCTGTTGTCATGAGTAGGGAAGCAGGGTTTTGAATAATTGAGAATCACTCTCTTCAGACAAAATTCAGCAAAGAGACCAGCTGCTGGCTCTCTCCTTTCCTTGGCAGATGCAAAGATGCAGGGCGGTTCTATTACCTAATTTGAACCTGAGCCATGAGCTTCCTGGAAAGTAAGCATCCACATGTTAGATGAAAGTGTTCTCATCCCAGAGCTTTCTGCTGAGGCCTGATGGTTAAGTGTGAGCAGGTTTCATGTAATTAGCCAGGTGTTTGGGCAACTCAGAGATGGTGACAGTTTCTGATCCTTGTCACTGGAATCTAGCAGTTTGATCACCACCTGAAGTTACAGGAAAAGGAACTTAGCAAAACTTGAAGAAATTTTAAAAAAAAAGAAGAGAGGATTTAAAAATCAATTAAATGTGATCCTTCTCCACCCTTACTGAAATTTCTCACATGTAAAATTCCAAAAACAGACATTCAGACACCAAAATTTGAGAAAGAACCAAAGAACATAAATCTCTATTCGTCGACAAGGACGTGACAAACACCATCCCTGCCGGTCCATTTGGAATGGGAAAGCCCAGCGAAGCAATTCCAAGTAAACGCCCACACGTACATGTGTGTGTGCACACACGGACACATGAGCAAATAGGCACAGAAGTATAAGATTATGAGACTTTTCTAGTACTTTCTATATTTTCTACCTCTCATTCCATTTTGTCTGAAATGACAGAGTCTGCGAATTTCCCATCCAGTTTCTGACGTCCACCCAAATATCAGTGTTCCCTGGCTCCTTGACAGGCAGACATCCATATTGATGGTTTTGACAGCAAATTGCTCAACCTTTGGGAATAAAAATAAAAAGTAAGTGAATAGTCTGAAAATCATTACTGACTGGAACTAAAAATATGCACAGAAACGACCCATCGCCGCAACACTGGTAGTGGCAAGGAATGAAAACAAGCCTTATTTTAGAAGTGGAGAGACATGGGTCTCCGTCTGCCTCTGCCACTGGGTGATGTTGCCTGTATCTTCTCATCTTCCTAGGCTTTAGTTTGCTCATCTGTAAAATAGGCGAGTAGTGACTATCTCATAAGTCAAATTTCATAGCCTGGCTCCTTCTTCCTTAACCTCATCCCATGTAATCCCTTAATATTTTCTAACAATTATTCCAAATATCTGTATTAGCAGACAGATTTGAGGCAAACTTTCTTTTGTCAAGTGTAGATAGGGTAAGATCTAATAAGATTATGGTAATGAGGCAGTATGCCACAACATAATTTAGGACACTCTCGGTATTACCCAATCAATAATGATATTCTGAAAACATGTTTTTTAGCAGATGTCAGTGGCTAGTATAATGAAATAATATCACACCCAAAAGAATTAAATGTTCAAATCAGATAGTAATAAATGTATATTTCCACAGGCCCATATTTTAAAAAATGATGTTTTCATTAGCTCTTATTCTAAATCGAGGTAGAACCCCACAGCATCACCTACTTCTTGAATGACAGGAGAGCAGCCTGCTTGCTTCACAGCCATGCCTTGGAGAAATACCAGGAGAAATAAAAAAGTGAGGAAGAACAATGAATTTAGGATTTCATAGTTTAATTAAATGGCAATTATGCTTTGGCTTTCTCCAGTTCTTCCTCGTTTTGGAAGTGGGAGGCAATTGTCGAAGGCAAAGGGATGGTTTTTTCCTGATTATAAGAGACAACGCCTTTTTTCTCTCCTTCCTTTATTAATGCCACATGGCAAATTTATCAGTTCTTTTCTTACAAAAAAGAGAACTAAGGATGTAGATAATCATGAAAATATGCTCTGCACATAGCAGTTCTTTTTAGGTAAATGAAATTTTAAAACATCTATTTTGTTAAATTGAATATTCGTCAATAATTATTGAATGTAATTAATTGTTAAATGCTTCTATGACACTAGGTTTTAAAATTAATATTGAGCTTTTAATAAATTGAATTTAAATAATCCTTATATTAGTAGAGAAACCATGATTACACAGGGAGGTGTTATAGGGATAGCATTGTTTTAAAGCTATCCTAAACATCTATTAAGCTCTTACTGTGAGCCAAAGACTGTTTTAAGTGTTTCATCGGCATCTCATTTGATCTTCACTGTAGCTTTATGAGGCAGATCTGATTATTTCTATTTGACCCACAAGAAAACTTAGATACAAGTCACACTGGTGCTGACAGAGTCAGGGTCTAAACTTAAAGAGCCCCGGAAGGATATAATTGAGAGGGAACAGAGAAGACCAGGTTTTTCTGGCAGCAGAACATAGAATTCTTTCTCTGCTCATGGAGAATGCATGGACTTTCTTTAATGACATTAAAAAGTCTGGTGAAACAGTGTTTTTCTCATTTACTTCAATCCGGGTTTCTCAGCCTTGGCACTATTGACATCTTGGGCCAAACAATTCTTTGTTGAGGGAGTTGTCCTGTGCATTATAGAAGCTCACAGCATCCCTAGGTGCCAGTAGCAACACACCCACTGAGTTGTGACACGCAAAAATGTCTCCAGACCTTTCAAGATGTCTCCCTAGAGGCAAAATCACCTCTTTTGAGCATCACTGCTGGACTAATCAAAACATTCACTTTGCTTTAGTATCGCTCCCTCCAAGCCTCTTGTACCTAGCATAGAAAGTATTGAACTGTATAAATATGTGAAATCATATTTATTTATGTTTATTTCATAGACACTTCTAATTTTCAGAATATTTCAATAGTAACTTACTGTGAAATATGCAAGAAAAGTATTTTAAATTCTATTTGCAAGTAAGGACACTGAAACACAAATAACTAAAAGGACAGAGACGTCAAGTTTGGTAGAAACAACTCAAAACACCTGCCAGCTCATTAGCAGACATTGGGGCAAACCTCAAATCTTCAAGTCTCAGTTTTCCTTATGTATCAGATGAGATTCAGATGCTACTCCTCACAAACCTCCCAGATGGATCAAGTCGGAAGATGCATGTAAAAGTACAAAGTGTTACCTGCTTTTATTAATGTTGATTCGCCCATGGTCATCCAGAAAAATAAGGGCTGAGCTGAGATTAAATATCACAACTAGTATTCTCTTCCCTTAGACTGAGTGTGACAAATAGGTGGACCCCACTCCCTCGGCTGTGTGGATATTGCTAATTAATCACAGATCTTTTTCCTGGCGTGACCCAGAACTTCTCAGCAACACACTCCACACAGCTATAACATAAGGGCAGATTTTGAATTCAAAACCAAATTTACGGGTTATTTTCATATTAGATAATCAGGAACTGAATCCTTTAGGGATTATCTCCCCCCCCACACACACACACACCCTTATCCATGGGAGATAGAATCCAAGACCCCCAGTGGATGCCTGAAACTGAGGATAGTACCGAACCATATATATACTGTTTTCTTCTTATACGTACACATGTTGCAGAAATGTTGCAAAACAAGACTGGTGAGAAACCAAGCAGTACTCGGAGAATTAGAGAACTCAGCTTTATTACACCGATAGTCCCAGAAGAGCTAGTGCTCTGAAGATCTGGACCCAAGCTCAGGGGTAACCTTACTTTTATAGGGCTTAACAAGCAAAGGCAATACATCTGTTCTTAACAAGCAAAGGCAATACATCTGTTATTGCTCTTCATTCTCCCCTTTTGACGCCCTTTAAATTCTTATAGGGCATCAACCTCCTGAACTTCCTGGACTAGGGGCTGGTATAAGGGTGGTCCAGATGGCACAATCATCTGTAACTTTATGGACTCTAGGCATGAGGAGACAGTTCAAGATACAGAGACCAAATAAGAGAGCTATGAAGAGCATGAGGAGGGGACTTGCAAATGGGAGAAGCTAGGATCTCCAACTCCATATTCTGGACCAAGAACCCCATGACTCATTTAATTGTTGGTGGATTAGGGTTTACCCCTTCTGGGATAGGATGACCTCAGTGTCTTTGCAGGCAGACCCGGAAACCCCCTAACTAATTTTCCTGCCTAACTCTTTTCTAAGAGTCAAGAACCCCCTTATCATGAGTATGGATGTTGAGAGACGGGAGGTCTCTTCTTCAGTATTGCTTCCTGCTGAGAAGGGTCATAGTCCCTGCCTCCTGGGGTTTCATGGAGCTCTTTCCCTGTCTGCTTTAATTAGAGCAGAGTCTTGGATTTCCTGCTGAAGTGCTGCCTCAGTCCCTAGAAAAGGAAAAGAAGATACAAACGGTTACATTTCAATTATTGATTATGTCTCATATCATTGGCAATACATCTGTTCTTAACAAGCAAAGACAATACATCTGTTATCTAGAGCCATTTGAGTGGAAGATTCTTCTTCGCACATCTATAATAAAGTTTAATTGAGAAATTAGGCAATCTATGGCTATGCTACCCTGAACAAGCCCAATCCCATCTGATCTCAGAAGCTAAGCAGGGTCAGGCCTGATTAGTACTTGGATGGGAGACCACCTAGGAAAACCAGGTGCTGTAGGTGTAAAAAATTAAAAAATAAGGGATTGTAAAATGACAAGGCACAACAGAAAATTAACAAGAATAATAAACTATAACAATTATAACTATATACTATACTAAAATTTATGTGAATGTGATCTCTCTCAAAATATCTTATCGTACTGTCTGTACAGTACAGCGTGGATAAGAGAACAAAGTGATGATTCACGTCTAGGGTGGGACAGAAGGGGACAGCATGAGATTTCCTTATACCACTCAGAATGGCATTTAATATTTATAAACCATAAGTGAGTGTAGGTAACTAAGACCACAGAAGTGAAACCATAGATAAAGGGAGACCACTGTGCATTACCTTTTATATAAAATGTTCCTAGTTTGGTGTTTTTTCAAGTACCATGAGCAGTCAGGTCTAACTGACCAATCTGACATTTTTCTTAGGCCTTCCAACTTTACAGCTTGTGATTGACAGTCAGAAATGTCAAGCCTCATTTGGGAGGCAGGCTTTAGCACAACAGTTCAATGCGGAGGGCATCCGACACACCTGAGGAGCCTGTTGAAACACAGAATGCTGGGCCCATCCTCAGAATTTCTGACTCTGGGTCTTGGAGGGGGCTTGAGAAGTTCATTTCTAACATTCCCAAGCAATGCTCATACTGCTGGGGCAGGGACCACATTTTGAAAACCACTTGGAAAAGTCAACAGCCTTCAAGAAAGAAGACCTCAGTTCAAGAAATCTTTCTGAGTCTACAGCCATGCCACCCTGAACAAGCCTGATCTCATCTGATGCTGGAAGCTAAGCGGGGTCAGGCCTGGTTAGTAGTGGGATGGGAGACCACCTAGGAAGACCAGGTGACGTAGGCATAAGAAATAAAAAAATAAGGGATTGTAAACTGACAAGGTCCTTGCAGTCCGTGAGGTCAACCAAGGGTTGCCTCGCCTAAAAAAGAAAAAAAAAATCCTTCTGGATTTTATAATTTCTATAATCTTTGGGGGAATGGTAGATGTTCTGGGCTCAAGGTTAAGTGCTTTATAAAATGATTAATAAAAACTGATCTGCTTACCTCATAGAGTTGTTTTGAAGATTAAATTACACAGAGGATGTGGAAGAGTCTTACAAATGGCAAATGCTCTAGATAAATAAACGCTTATTAGTGTTGCCATTGTTATTTGGAGAAGGCAATTTTTACCCTGGGATTTCAACCACCTATTGATGGACCCACCTCCCCGCAGTTGGCCTCTCCCCTCCCACGCCCATGGGCAACTACAGCTAAGGCTACATGAAACATGTCAGGTCTCTAGGCAACGTTTCCATACCTTTCTCAGACTGAACTACAATCTACTGAAAGAAATGCTTTCAGAATGTTCTGGATGTTTGGCTCAAGGCAATATTTTCTGTTGCTGGTGTCTAGGGACTAAATGGATCTGTCAATGAGAGACAAATGAGGGTGGAACCACCAGCCATTGGCAGTTCCCCTCCAGAGATTCGCTTCTGACTGATGACAGCAACTTGCCAGAGGGAGCGGAAGAAAATCATCTGGAAAACACCCGGGATAAAACTGAAACAAATATTCCGGAGAAGAGAAAAAAAAATGAAAATAAAGGTGACGTAAAGTCAAGTTCCCCTAAGCTTCCCATCAGTCTTGCCTTTTTTCTTTTCTTTTTTTTTTTTTTTTAACTGAAGTAGAAAGAACCCAGATCTTAGTTCTTATTCCTGGTTTTGACACTTGCAACTGTGTATCATTGGAGATGGTACCTCCCAACCCTAGTAGTTGAAAAGTGACATGGAGACAGAAACCATCTCTGTCTTTTTCAGGCACAGACGTAGATCAGCTGGTCAGTGTATATTTTTGCAGTATATTCTCCCAACCTCAGTTCTCGCGTTGTCAGACAAGACTAAGGAGGCACAGCTCTTCGTGTTGTTGTGAATAATCAATGAACTAATGAACAATGCCTAGAACCCAGCCTCCTTGATAAAAGGAGGCTGAGTTAGTGGAAGTGGAGGTACCGGTAAAGATATTTTTGTTCTTAACATAATGGCTTATTCATTTAATTTACAGGCATTAACTTATTTTAGGTCTCTTGGAACCCAGGTTTTGATTATATTTTAATAGTCCTAGAAGGAAAAGAAGCTAAGAACAATATATCACTATCTTGGCTCTAACCTCATGGCATAACTAACTGTCCCTAATGTGATAAACAGAAATTAGTTTATTCCCTTGTCAACGGTACCTTTCAGTTAATATTCAGTTAATTTTGTCAGTTGAATAGTTTTCAGGATCTTGTTTTCTTGTTTATTTGCTTGTTTGTCCGTTTTTCTCTAGGAGAGGGTCCACAGGGAGAAATGAAATGAAAATTATCTCAGGGCTTTGAAAGAAAATAAAATCAGCAAGCCCCTGAGAAATCCAATCTGGCAACCAAGTCCATAGGCCTCATAAAATGTAGGGAGATAGCTCTTTATTCACCACTTTCTCTGAAGGGTCTGGAGGATCAGGGGTCAGTAAAGGGTCTGTAAATGGCTCTAAAAGCTGTTCTAGTCACAGGGCTTACCTAGAAAGCTTGCACTTTTAAAATAAAAAGTCTAGACCATAGGGAGCTGCAATATTCTCTCTCAAATCAGTCCCGTTTGTTTCTTTCTTCATTCATTCAACTCCTCTGGTTTAGTTCTGGGAATAATTCCTGAGAGTTATCTGATCTTCAGATTCCCTTGCAATGCCGAAGGTCAAGCACCAGGTCTGCTCACGGTAGTTCTGGGAGTCCTGGGTGGTATCTCAGATAGACTCATGAACAAATTCAATCAGGTAGGATGTGATATTTTGATGTTTTTTTTTTTTCATTACTCTGGTTTCTCTCTAATGATTCTGTTGCCTTTGCCTCAAGATACGGGCATTACCACCTTCCCCTGGAGTGCCCAAGGTGCCAAAGTATATCGTGTTCTTGCTTTCAGTCACTGGTTCTTCTTCTGCATGGATAACAAAGCATGGCCCAGTGACTTTCAACGTTCTCTGTCAATAGTATTTTTCAATTGTTTCTCCTAGCCCTCTTCTCTTCAAAACCCTTGGCATGACTCTGTATGAACTAGTGTGGGACACCAGAAGGATGGACAGAGAGAGGCATTCTCTCTAAAACCTGATGTCCTTGGTTGCCTTTTCCTGTGATGACTTCTCCAACGGGAGAGTCCACTATGAACAACCTGAAGCTCATGCTGGAACCCCCTGCTCCATTTCAAGCTATTCTTGTTTTCTCAGACTTTAGCTTCAGCTTTTATCTTCTCAATGTCTGTGGACCCACCTTCTACTTGTCAATCATCTCTGTATTTCGTCACCCACTAATTCAGGCTAGATCCACTTCAATGTCTAATATTCCAGCCTAGATGATCATTTCATAAGATTATAGTCATAATCCTTCCAAGTGGAATGGATTTTGGTCTGGTCCCAAAGCTAAGCTAAATCCTGCCTTACGATTCGCTAAACTTTATTGAGGTCTATATGTCACACACTGCACTAATAGTAATCGGAGACATTTATCGTGTGCTTACTGCCACCATGTTTCATGTACTTTGCATAAGTTAACACAATTTTTCTTATAGCAGCTCATGAGGTCAACGCAACTATTATCCCCATTTTGCAGAAGAGAAGACGAATGTGCAAGGAGGTCAACTAACTTCCCATGTAGTTAGCAAGTGGCATTGACATGATCAGAGGCCAGATCATCTCCCTCCAGAGTCCACATCCTTCACTGTACCCCCACACTGCCTCTTAGAGGGCAAAGCACTTTAGGAGGGTTCTCCCAATGAATCATCATAGCAACTCTATGAGATCATTACTGTTGTTATTCCCATTCTAACTGACAGAAACAGAAGAGTAGAAACAGCAAAGTCCCATGACTTATTGAGCGTGGAAGTGGAACTAAAAGTCAAGTGCAACTGATATCAAAGCCCATGCCCTTATCACTGTCCTGTTCCATGTTCATACATAACTATTTTGAGCATACTCAGCGACACTCTATACCAGTGTTTCTCAAACTTATATCATGTCTGATATTATGAAACATATAAGAAGAAAATATTTTGAAACCCCAATGTCAATTTAAATTATTTGTATTACGTTATTTGAAGATATACAAATATAAAACCAGATACGTATTTTCTATGCTTGCGGTTCTTTTATAATTGCAAAACCAAAACTAATGTACAAATCAAATGAGAATAAAGCCCCAAAATTCAATAAAATTTCAATTAAGATGAAGAGCACCAAGTGTCATTTCAAGTGCAAGGTTTTAATAGACAGTTTTCTCCTGAAATGGCGCTCGCGCTGTGACCATGGTAATGATTGCCGTGGCACAGTCCTTTTGAGCCTGGCACTCCTACTTACCATAAAGCCTGCGACATTGTAATCTCCCACCCACTGCCTTCGCTCCAAGTACTGGAAAGCTTTTGTCCAAAGGACATCATTTGGCCCTCACATGCCCAAAGACATGTGCATAATTAGCCCATGATAATGAAAGCAGTTTAATTTGGTGCTGATTTGTCCATTACACAGAGCACACATGGCTAGTCCCTTAACAAACTCCTGTGGGCGAAGACAAACTCGATCCATCAGCGAACTTCGTTTGAAGGTCACCTCAAATGGAAGGGTCTCTATGCAGCTCTCAGCCTTAAACAGCTGGAACCACTTAAGTGTCTTCAAAAGAAACTTAAAATGTTGTGTCAAAGTAGACTTGTGGGAAATACCCAGTACACACACTCATGTACTCTCACACACACACAACACACACACACACACCCTTTATGTTGTTTTCAATGCCAAATTAAATTCGATGCTAATGAGTTTTAAAACATCAGCTCTGAAAGAAGGAAAATATGTTTTAAAGAAATTAGAAGCAGTTTCATAAATAAGGGAACTGGATGCCTGCTAGCTCCATTACCAGGAAAAAACAGCAACGTTTGGAGATTAACGTGTAATCTCAGGTTTTGATTCAAAATTGGTTTGCCTGTTCTGGCTTCTAAGTAAAGAGAGAAAGAGACCCGGAAGGGAATCAGATGGGGCCAGCCATGGGAAGTCATTTTTTGTTTTACTTTTACCACATGGGGGCGGGGCAGGGGGGAGGGGAGACGCTCAGGAGAAAAGGAGATGAACTTCTGTAACCACATGAGAGACTGAGGCTCCAGATTTTTAAAAACGCTGTGGGACAAATTCGTTTTGAAGATAAGGGAGATTTGGTTACAGTCAGGGAGGATCAAAAACACTGCAGTTAAGAGTTAAACTTCCATTTTGCCCGAGATGTAAGAAACTGAGGGGAAGAGTTATAAGTCAAAACTCATAAGCATTCTCTTTTCAAAAATGAAAATATTATTTGACTAGATTTTGATCATTTGTATATGTTCGTCATGGGAATTTTAGCAGTAACAATAAACTAATATTATTAACATTTTCTCTGTTAATCTCTCTTTACATCAATTATTGTATTTGGTCCTCTTGATGGCAACAACCACGTGAGGTAGGCAGACTAAAATCCCCATTTTTTATAGGAAGTTTAGCCATGAAGGGGTTAAAAAACTTGCTGAAAGTTACACATCTATCAAATGACAGAGTCAGGATCAGAGCCTGGGTTTCTCTGATCCCTAAACCGAAATTCTTAATCCCTAGCACCAATTTACCTTCCAGAAAGCACTCTCCAGGTAATCAAATCCTAACAATATAACGCACCCTGGCAATTAGCTGTCAACCTGCTTATATTATTGATGAGAAACCTGAGACCCAGAGATGTTAAACGAATTCCTGTTATACAACCAGACTTCAAATCCCCAGTTCAATGTAAGTTCTACTACATACATATATTTTTGTTTTTTGCAAATATAAAAACTATTAACATTCTGTGTTTCAGATGGAATTCAATTCCCATGATTCTGTGTATCTGGTAGCAACTTTTAAAATATTAAATTCATACATAAGAAAAAAGAAACTCAGAGATGTTAAAGCAAATGCTTAGTAATCTCAAAATTAATAGTTTTGACTTTTATTAAAAAAAATCATTATTGACTATAAAATGAAATTTCCCTGCTCCTTCTGTTGACTTATCCAGGCCCTGCTGCCTTACAGGCTGCAATGCTGGCCATCAAGCTAATTCAGCTCATTGACAGGTTTTGTTCATATTCGAATACCTTCTGGCCAGTTTCCAGTTTACCTTAAGCCAGGTTACCTACCTCTGTCTCATTGTCACTACCCTACAGTCTCGGAAGGCACTTGAGTTTGTGAGTTTGTGCTAGCAGGGTCCTTAGAAACTAGAGTGACCAGCCATCTCAGTTTTTCTAGGACTGAGAGGATGAGTTCTCATAACACGGAATTTTTGGTGCTAAAACCAGAAAAGGCTTGAGCCAGCCAGGATAAGTTATTAACCCTATTACATACCCATGAAGTGTTCAGTGTTTAGGAGGAGGGACACTGAAGCCGGGCTTCATAAATACATTTCAAGCATCATTTATTCAATCATTTTAATAGACATTTATCTTCTACTCTTTGCCAGACAACTGCTAAGCATAAGTGGTGAACAGGGTAGCCAACTTTCATAAACTACAATAATCCATGATTTTTTTAATCCACAAAAATAGTCAATAGCATAATATAGCAATAGTTTATATAGATTAATAGATTAATTCACTAGGTCATAATTTTGGGGCATCCAAATATTGAGATGGGCAGGATGAAGTGCCCACCAGTAAGCTGAAGGGAGCAAGGAGGGAAGTCTAGGAGCATCAGATGCAAATATTGTCCTAAGGCACCCTGGAGTGTGGCACCCAGGCTGGTTAAATGGGTATGGCGTGGGAGTCTGCTGGTACTGGAGAGGTCTGCTTTCTCTTTTTTAGTAGACATTTTGTATGTCTAATAATAATAAAATTTAATATGCCTTGACGATTTACCATTTGACGCCCATTGTGATAAAGAATACATAGATACAGCCACAACCAAAATACACTTGGACTCATTTACAGAAAAATAATAACCAAATATACAATTATGTTTACAATATAGCATACAAAATGCTACAGTAAGGACAGTGGAAGTTGCTACTGGATAAATCAGAAGAGATGCCCAAAAAGACTTGAAGGAAAAGAAACAGCTGTGGCCAAAAATGGGAGAGTTGGCTAGACAGAGGGGAAGCTGTGGGGAAAAGGACGTATAATGTAATGGACACGGGTTATTAAACTCTAACTTCATGCCCGCCATTGTATGCTTTACTCGTACTGTCTCACAGAAAACTTTATGTCAACCATATGAAATCAGAACTGTCCCAATTTTGCAAAAGAAGCAGCAGCCTGAGAGTGGTCATGTGACTTGCCCAAAGTCATACATACAGTCCATTGGCAGAAGAGCCGTTATTGGAGCCCCGTCCTTCCATTCTGAGCCACTATCATGCGCTCACTCTCTTTTTGAGACCACACCAAGGACATCAAGGTCCTGGCTAAGTGGTCGAAAACAGCCCATTCCCCAAGGGCATCATCACTCTCCCATCTTCTTGCAGATGAGGATTTCTTTCTGGCTTCAGGGGAAAAGTCCTTAAACAGCTGGGTCACACTGTGCTCAGAATAAGGGGCCAGCGAGTGGGTATGAGGCCAGATCATTGGTCGCAACATCCCGAAAGCAAAGATAAGATCTGTGCAGATGTCTGCTGCACCTTGGGCCCCAAGCTTCCCCCAGGAGTCCCTTCCAGCCAGAGCCACCATTCACTGTTAGGGCTCACGAGGCAGAGACTAGAATCTTCTCACCCCCAAAACGGAGGCAGCAGAAGCCAGCCTGAGAGCACCAAGGCAGAAAACAAAAAAGCAAATTTTAAAAGGCAAACCCCCGCACCCCACCCCCCACCCCGCACCGTATTCGGGTGCAGCGCCGGAGCGCGGGAGCTTTGCAGCCAAGCTGCGCGGCACAGCACAGCGAGCGAGCTCAGCCTTCGTCAGGACGCCTCTGCTCGCCGCGGGCCGCCTGGCACACTGCTCCGAGGTGAAATCCAGTGGGACGTGAATATGATTCTGCATGCCATCGGAAGCAGCCCGGACGCTCTCCGTGCTAGGGAACACGAACATATTCTAACCTACAAAGAAAGGGGCTTTCCATGGCTTTCCCAATAAGACACATTTCCCTGAAAAAGAAAGTAAGAAAAAGCCCCGCCGGGCAGACAGAAAGCAGGTCTGTCCCTGCACAGTGCAGCCACTGTTCTGACTTCATTCTTATGGGAGAGGCACGCATGCCACAGACTGTTTTAAATAACTGACTATTTGCTTCTCTGTTACGATGCATAATCTACTCAAAGAAATGGGCACTTAATCACCCTCTTTTTGAAACAGAACAATCGAGTGAGTTGCTAGTCAAACATTTCTCTCGCCCCAACCAAACATCCGTGGAGTGAAAGAGGAGATTTCTCACTGTTTCTCCAACACAGAGGGCTCTTTTCTGCCTTGCTGCCTTTGCACAAGTTGGTCGTTTTGTCTAGAAAACTGCTTTCTCTCTGTTGAATGCTTCATAATCTTTCCTGGCAACGATGACGGGGTGTTGTCGATCACGACGATGATGGTCCGGATGAGTGGCAGATACCGTTTGTGATGCTGTACTCGGTGCCTGTCAATGCATCAAAAACTTGGCATGTATTGTTGCATGTATTTCTCAAAAATAAACTGCTCTTATCATCCCCATTTCATAGGCAACAAAACTCAGGCACAGAGGGATGTGTTGCCCGGGGCATAGGGCAAAAAAGTACAGAAACACTGCACTGCACATCGACTAAAAAGGCTAAAATGAAAACTGCACAGCACACCATACGTGAGTAAGGAAAACTCTTGTTCGTTGCTGGTAGGGGTGTAAATTGGTAGAACCACATTGGAAAAATGTTTGATAGCAGTCAGTAAGGGTGAAAATAGGCATGCAAATAACTCCACTCCAAGGTATATAGACCTTTCCCTCCAAATAGTGAATACATATTTAGCTACTAAAGAGGAACATAAGTATAGCACTACTGCCATTCTAGGGGATACAGACCCAAATGAAATGCAAGTGTGTGTTTACTAAGAGATATATGTATGTCCAACGTTAATGCGCTATTTGTAATAGTCCCAAATTTGAACTATTCAAATGCCATCACAACAGAATGGGTAAAATTGGGCATAATTACACAGTGGAATAATATAATACATCATGAAAGAGAACAAATTACAACTAAATTTTACCGTACAGAAAAACTCACAAAAATAATGTGGAAAGAAAAAAGCTTAACAGAGGAAGTACATGTAGTATAATTTCACTTATATAAAATTCAGAAAGAAGCAAAATGAATCTATAGGTCATAACAGAACAGCAGTTTCTCTGGGAGGAGGGTAATAATCGTAATGGGAGTTCTGCAGTTCTAATAATTTTTTCTCGATCTAATAATTTTTTCTTGATCTTGGGCTGGTTACATAAGTGTGTTCACTTTATGAAAACTCATACATTGGTATATTTACAATTTATTTTTTTAGTTTTCTGTATATAAGTGTGAAATCAATATATTTTAATAAAAAGTTTAAAATAAAAAAGATAAAGTTTGAGCAAATTCAAAGCTTGTGTTCTAACCCCTGAATATATACCTCTACTTTAAAAATAATTCATAGCACAATAATTCTGGCATATACACAAACACACTATACATATAATATAACATATTTTATTTTACAATATCCTAGTGTATAAACACTCTATAATATATATGGTATATATGTGTGTATTATAGTTTGTGTATATATATGTGTGCCAGATATACTCAAGATGTAGTCATTATAGTCTTATTTATAACTTAAGAAATGGAAACAATGTAAATGTCTCATAACAAAAATGGTTGAATAAATCAAGAAACATTCTGCTCGGCAGAATATTATTCAGTTAGTTTTCTTGGGAAAAGTTTTTAAAATCAAAGGAAGATAAATTGTTATTATGTCAGAGAGAGAAAGCAATATACAATATGACTTCAACTGTGTTAACCGAAAAAAGAAAAAATTATGTGCATGGGGAAAAGACAGAACCAGAATATTTATAGGCAGGCTTTTTGGAGGGATGAGGGAGTGATTAGATTATGATCAGGTTTTTTTTGTGTGTGTGTGTGTTCCTTAATTATTTCCTATTTTCAGAATTTTAATTATTATTTCTAAAAATTTTTAAAAAAACATATTTAATAACGACTTCTTTTGTGATGCTGACCCCTTACTCTCCAAGGGGCTTTTTTTTTTGTATTCTGCTTGAAAGGCATTTTTTTTACATGTGGCCTCATAACACCTAACAACTGAGGTTGTTAGAAGATTTCCACTGTCTCCCCCCGACCCAGACTAGAATATCCTTGAGTGGAAAACCTCTGTTATATTTATTTGTGCCCCAAGCTCTTAGCACAGTGTGTAGAACATAACAGTCTTTCTTCAGACATTTGGTAAGTCAGTGAAAACATAAGTGTTCCAAATCAGTGAAGTCTATAGAAAGAACCCCATGTTTAAGATGTGACATCTAAGCTTTAGGAAACTGGCAAGACCAACTACAATGACCAACATGTACCCATCCTGCCCAAAGCAGTAACATCAATTCACCAATAGGACTGAATTTGCCACAAGACTTTTAATGTCCTTGATTAGAGGCTTGCAAAGCGCTTTCTTGAGATCAAACACTCTCTTGGTTTTGGATGGAGAAACTGAGGTTTGAAATGTTGAGCAACTTACGGAGCATCCATGAGGACACTGCAGAGATAAAGAAACAGAATCCACGCTGTACATTAGATCCTTGTATTATATATTTGAAATTTGCTAAGCTGTCTCATTACAAAAAAAAAAAAAGGAAAGTAACGATATGACATGGTAGATGTGTTAATTAACTTAAATGAGTAATTAACATTTGTAATTAATTAGCATTAAAATCTCTCAGCATTATTCATTACACACTATCAATTGTAAAATGTATGATTTGGCTCAGGACTTGTTTATAGATGCCTGTAAAACCCATAGCACACAGCACATTTGCACCAAAGACTTTTCATTTTAACCTTCTAAAATAAAGGCTGCCCAGTGTGGTGGGAATAACACAGATAACAAACTCAATCTGAGTTCAATTTCTGGCTCTGTCCTTTAAAATGTGTAATCTTAGCAACATAGTTAAAACCTTAATTTCCTTATCTATAAAGGAGGGCTAGCTTTTTCTGTTTTCTTCCATCCCTCTGCCATTATGATATGGTCTTGATTCCTGTCACCTTAACATCAGGTATATGACCCCTCTTTCTTTCTTTTTTTTTTTTTTAACTGTTACAGCTATTTTTGGCCTTTTCATTTGAATTTTAGAATAATCTTTCTCTGTCTATCAATAGCCTAGATTAATTTTGAAAGAACTGACATCTTTACTATGATAAAACTTTCAATCAATGAACATAGTATGCCTCTTCATTTATTTAGTATTTTAAAAATATTTCTTTTATTAGTATTTTGTAATTTTCAGATATAAATATTTTGCTAGATTTTTACTTGAGTATTTCTTTAGAGAGATTGTAAATGATATTGTGTGTCTGCATGTTTGTTGTTAGTATATAGAAATATGATGAATTTATGTGTACTTGTCTTCTATGACATTGCTGAGTTCACTTATTAGATCTAGGAATTTTTTTCTAACAGACTTTGGGAATTTCTACATACATAATTGTGTCATCTACAGAAAGGACAGTTTTATTTTTTGCTTTCCAATCTGTATGCCTTTCATTTATTTTTATTGCTTTATTGTGGTGGCTAGATTTTCCATTACTCTGTTAAAAGTGATGAGAATGGACATTCTCATCTCCACAACGTTCTAACATCTTAAAAATCTCCAAAATCAAATCAACAAGTAGATGTTTTGTGCCCTAAATGCACTTCATTATCTGTTGGGGACCCCTTCCCTTCATGAAGTGCATCAGATTTGGGGCTAAATTCCAGAGCCACTAATATTTGTGATGTCACTAATACATGTCAAGTTTTTTTTTTCTTTTATGAATCTGGATAATACATTCCTGGCCATTGTCAAGCTTACATTCCAGTGAGGGAAATAGTAAATAAACAAATATATTATCATTCATATACTATTATGTGCTATAAAAATAACAAAGCAGGTGAGGAGAGAGAGATTGATGAGATATTTTTTCAAGAAAGTTCTTTTTGAGTAGGTACCCTTTTTGTGAGCATCCTCCTGAATCAGGGCAAAGAATATTAAAATAGAAGAAACAGCAAGTGCAGAAGAGCTGAAGAGAATGAGCCTTAGTGTATTTGCGAACTGTCAAGAGGGCTGATGTGGCTGGAAGGGAGTGAGAATGAGAAAAATAAAGAAGAAATGAATTTGGAGATGTAAGCATGGGGTAGGTGATGAAGACTATGAAAAATACTTTGGATTTTATTAGGATGAGAAACAATTGTTTCAATCAGAGAAGTGACTTGATATGATTTGTATACCCAAAAGAGCACTCTGTGAGTTTTGCTGTTATGAAGACTACATGCTCACAAAATGCTGGCTTTTGTTGTGTATGATTAACGCTATTTTATAGAATCAACTGATTTTCCTCATGACCAATAGAAATGAGTCACTTTGCTTTCTGGTAGAAACATGTGCTGCCGGTGGTGTAGCATGCTGTGCAAATG
This sequence comes from Eonycteris spelaea, assembly GCA_003508835.1. Lineage (NCBI taxonomy): Eukaryota > Metazoa > Chordata > Mammalia > Chiroptera > Pteropodidae > Eonycteris > Eonycteris spelaea. Next base: position 4,913,799 of record PUFA01000077.1, read on the forward strand.
GAACCTAGAGGAAAAATAATAAAAATCTTACCTAATCATTATCCTTATTTTAGTAGCTCTGTGATATAATATTAGAAATTGAATTATTCAAACTTTGAAAGGATCATAAATATTAACTAACGCACTTTTTATTTTCATTTTAATTATCAAGGGAAACCCTCCATCCAGGTGTTCTTCTAAAGATTTTTGATTCTGAAAGGCCATTTGACCTCTTTTGGCTTTGATCAATGACTAAAATCACTTCAGGGAGAAAAATAATCTCATTGGCCTTATTGCTGTATGAGACAATTTAACTAAGAAGAGACCTCATCTCTTACTCTGCCCCACACTTGTAATTATTTACTAGACACCTCCCTGAATACATCACCTCTGCTTACAGTGTTCTTCCAAATCTATTCAGCTAAATAATTTTTTCTTTATCCTTTGAAATTCTATTCAGATGTCACTACTTTTATAGTCACTACTACCTCAGGGAGAGTAATCACTCCCTCTTACACACTAACTCTATCCCTTTTCATAGTTCTGTCATTACAAATACTAATAATGAAACTAACTAACATTTGAGCACTTATTTTATACCAGAAAAACAAATGGCATGTTGTAGCGTTGTTCTCATTATTCAGATATGAAAAGTGAGACTTGAAGATGTTAAGTAACTTGTGAGTCCTAGAACTATTGCATCGCAGGAAAAAAAAGATTTGACTTCATCTAGCTTCATCCAGATTGACTAAATTGTAATCATTTAGATCCAGAGTTTTTTTAATTAATTTTTTTATGGTGACATTGGTTAACGAAATCTAGTAAGTTTCATCTGTGCACTTTAACAGTAAGGTATATATATGTTTATACTGTGTGTTCACCTCCCATAGTTTAATTTCTTTCTGTCACCACATATTTGACCCCCTTTACCCCGTCTACCTCCCCCCACTTTCCACCCTCTGGTAACCACTAGTCTATAGTTCATGTCCATGAGTCTCTGTTTGTCTTGTTCATTTGTTGCTTTTAGGTTCATATCCCCCATATAAGTGATATCATGTAATTTCCAACTTTTTCTAGACCCAGAGTTTTTAAGATATGCATCAAGGTGTCTTGAGGTGCCCCAGCAAGTACTATGGTATATTTTAAATTTTCAAGGGAAACACAGTGATATTCTACGTCTGTCAGACACTAAAGAAAACTATAGGTCCAGATAGTTAAGTTTTCCCCTTAGATTATACTACATTCTTTTCAATGACATCATAAATTTGCAAAGCTGAGTTTCCCATAGATGCTGTGATAAAGAACAAATACTGAGCCAAAAATCAATGTGGAACAGGAAATGCAGGTGAGGGTGTGCAATCTGATTTCAGGTTTTGAGAAGTTGCGCCATGCCTGGCAAATGCACATATCTCATTAGTAAGCAATTGTGGCAATTACAGAATGAAATTAAAATATTTTTTCTTTCAATGCATATGCTTTATTTTTTTCAAATGGCTGCTAAGTCATCAAAACAGAAATACCTATTAAGTTGTTTGGACCTAACAAACTAATAAAGGGAAATTTTAGTATTTCTTTTGGTCTATGGGTGCTGTGAAAAAAAATAATAAAATTGAGACACTAAAATCAGCATCAACGGAGAGAGTTTGACAACCTCTGGCTTAGATATTTGTCTCACCTGCCAGACCACACAATTTTCTTAAATGCATAGTAAAATCGAGCTGGTATAGTAGAAATCAGAAGTAATCTTTTCCTTCTTGTCTGTCTCCCTTCCGTGAAAGCTGTAAAACTTTTGGCTACCAAAAACAAGACAAAACAAAACAAAAAAACCAATAACCCAACTCACATTGTCTTAATTAACAAGGAGGAGTCAGGGAATCATGCAATGAATATTGGCCTGTGTGGTATAGTCTCTTGTTTATTTCCTTTAAAGGAACTTGTCTCCCTTGCATATGTTTGTTAGCACATTTCCTTCAATTACATCACCAACACCTCTGAGATAAACACATAGATGCTTACTAAGGAAATAACTGTGAGAAGTCCTAATAAGGGATATGTAGAAATTATATGAGAAGAAAGCTAAATGCCATTTCTTGCTAAATTCCCTTAAAGCTCTATCAAAAATATCTAATCAATTCTATGAGATATACAATCCCTACTAACAAGAAAGAAAAACTAAATGGATTTATAATTTTGTTGCAAGTGATTAGTGGGAAATGGCCTGCTGGGGAAAAAAGGAGTTGGGGAAAGGTATGTCAAAATTTTTTGTCCCTCATGGAATATTCACTGATAGAAACAGCCCTATTTTTCCCTCCTAGATGACAACTAGGGCTACCAGATTTATCAAATAAAAATTCAGGATACTCAGTACAATTTAAATTTCAGATAAACAGAAGTAATTTTTTAGTATAAATAAGTCCCAGATATTGCATGGGGCATACTTATACTAAAAAATTTCTCCTCAACCTGAAATTCAAATTAAACTGGGTATCCTACATTTAATCTAGCAACTCTGATAAAAACAGAAATTCCCTTTAAAACATAATTATTTTTTTTATTAAAATAATTGAGGTGGCGTTGGTTAATAAAATCAAGTAGGTTTCAGGTATAAAATTCAATGATATGTCATATGTATATTACATTGTGTGTTCACCCCAAGTTAAATTTCTTTCCCACACCAAACATTTAACCCCCTTTACCCCTATCTACCTCTCCCTTCCCCCTTCCCTCTGGTAACCACTAACCCACTATCCGTAAGTCTCATTGATTTGTCATCTATGCTGCTTTCAGTCAGTCTTATCTTCCACATATGAGGGAAATCATATGGTTCTCAGCTTTTTCTATCTGACTTATTTCATTTAGCATGATAATCTCAAGATCCATCCGTGTTGTCCGCAAGTGACAGTATTTCATCTCTTCTAATGGCTGAGTGATATTCCATTGTATGCATGTACCATAGATTCTTCATCCAATCACCTGTCAAAGGACACTTTGTTGTTTCCACGTCTTGGCCACTGGGAACAATGCTGCTATGAACATCGGGTGCATATATCTTTGCGAAAAAGTGAAACATAATTATTAATAGAATTGAAATATTAACATTTTTCACCCCTTAATGAAATTGAAAACAGTGGTTTTTAAAGTGTAGTTCCTTGAACAGGCATATCGTCATCATCTGAGAACGTGTTAAAATGCAAAATTTTAAAATCTACCCTTTAGTCACTAAATCAGAAATGCTGGGGACAAGGCCCCCAAATCTGTGTCTTAATGAGCTTCCGAGGTTATTCTGACCCACAAGTTATGATAGGAAGAATAGTCTTCCCCAAAGAGGTCCGTGTCCTAATCTTCTGAGCCTGCATCGTAGGTTACATGGCAAACGGGAATTAAGATTGCAGAAGAAATTTTGGTTGCTAATCAGCCAATTTAAAAATAAGGAGAGTATCCTGTATTATTCACGTGGGACCAAGGTAATCACAAGGGTTTTTAAAAGAGTCACTCAGAAGATATGACATGGCAAGAGGGCACAGAGAGATGCAACACCGCTGCTTTGAAGGAGGAGGAAGGCAACCGGAGCCAAGGGATGTAGGTGGCGTCTAGCAGCTGAAAAAGGCAAGAAAACAAACTCTTCCCCAGAGCCTCCAGGAAAAAATTCAGCCCGTGACACCTGGATTTTAGTCCAATGAGACGCTGACTTTTAACCTACAGAACCATAAGATAAGTTGCTGCTATTTAAGCCATTAAATTTGTAAGTCTTTTGTTATAGCAGTGATAGTAAACTGACTGAGCAATGATCATCAATGCCTCCTAAAACCATCGGCTAAAATGCAGCAGTCCAATGCAGTTAGGGGACTGCGTTGGTAGTTAACATCAACCCTTCCGTGGTTATTCATATGTATCATTTATAACTTATTTTATATGCACGGAGAGAGTTGATATCTTTTAAACTAAGCATTTAGTTGTTTCTAAAGTTTACAGTTATTTTTAAAAAATAATCAAATAATCATCAAGCATACTATAGACGGAATGTTTTTGTCCCTGCAAAGTTCAGATGTTGAAATCTCACCCCTAATATGTTGGTATAAGGGAGTGAGGATTTGGGGAGGCGATTAGATCGTAAGGGTGGAGCCTTCATGACTGGGATTAGTGCCCTTAAAAAAAAGACACCAGAGAGCTCACTAGATCATGTGAGGACAGAAAGAAAACTCCTATCTGTGAACATGAAATAGGCTCTCACCAGACACCAAATCTGCTGGCACCTTGATCTTAGACTTCCCAGCCTCTAGAACTGTGAGGAATAGATTTCCATTGTTTATAAGCCACCCTTGCCTGTGATATTCTGTTACAGCAGCTCCAACAGACGAAGACATGTTATATCAAAGAAATCATGAGATTCTGATTGTGCAGTAGTAGTGGACATACTGTTGACCAGGATGAGCTGGCCAGGTAAGCAGCACTGTTGTAGACTAGCTTGAATAACATTTCATTGGAATAATTTCTCATATAACTCATGACCCTATATTCCCCTTTCCGTCTGAGCAACGGGAATCTCCTTGATGAATTATCCTGGAAATAGGCCTAGAAATAACTTGGGAAATAAAGAGCTAAGGACAGATGTCCCAGAAGCCTCCTAGGAGCTACAGAAGGAAATTTTTATATCATGACTTTACCACAGAAACAGAATTCATCAAGTTTTAAGAGTTTCTCAAGAACAAGTTCTCAGTTTCTTCACATATTCTGTCTTAAGTTTACCTAAGTCTGTCTAAATTTGCACGAAGGAAGTATATTTATGTGAAAGCAACCAGTTCCCTAAAATATGATAAAATAAAGAGGTTTTTGTTCTCTTTTAATTTTATTGATTTATCATCCACAGCCACGTTAAACCTCTGCCAACAGTTCTGGCAGACAAAGAATCTTTAAGTTTTTGTTCATTGAAATACCATTGTTGTCATAGTATTAATAGTAATGTACAGCCGTAAAAATCCACTATTGAACAGGAAGTTTCTATCAAACACCTGTACCCTATCTTCAACACGTTTACCTCTGGAGAGTTTCTCATTGGTGTGCATTAGTTACCTCATTCCACATTATAAGAACTAACTGATAAATTTTCAGGAATTTTGCAAATCTGTTGTTTAACATAGTCATTATTAAAATTTAAAATTATATTAACTTAAAATTAAATAAACCCTATTAAAAACAAAATTTATATGCAAAATGCACCACTTTCTAATTATCTTGTAAATTTTACTACCATCTATGCTCCAAGATTATTCACATTTATCATATCTGCAGGATAGATGTAGTATATCAAGGCACACTACTGGTCACCTCTTCCCAACTCCATGTTCAATGAAGTCATGTTGGTAGTTTGAATTTGGCCACTGTGCAAGTACTTACATTCAGAAATAGGCAAATGCTACATACCACTCATTCCAATTTAAATAAATCATTTAGAAGCAGCTGTATTACAACAGGCGATGATATTACAAATTCATATTCAAAATGCATCAGTCTTGACTGATACTTAGAAATTTTCCTAATTAAAAATAAGATTATTTTTAAAAAACATACATATCTATAAGTCAGCATTTTCATAAAATGATACAGAACCTTTAAAAGGTATAATAACTTTTATTTCAAATCCAGCTCTTTTTTTAATGACAATTTTTATTTTTAACTTGAAGGCTCATATGCTCTGAGAAATAAAAGAGGAATACTTAAGTTCCACAGGTTTCCCCCCACCCCGAATACTGCCAACAGCCCCCTCAGATAAGAAATGCTCTGTTCCTGAATTGGTTACCATCTGAGAATTCATTATTTGTACCTTGATGAAATATGTGGCCTTTTTAACCTTTTCAAAGTGCTCATATTCTAACATATCTTTAGTATAACACTGTAAGTTAAAGTAAGTTCTAAACTATAAAGACATATCTCCATTGCATATTTTTTCAACATATTTTATGGTCTACCATGTATTACAAACTAATTACTATGCTTTAATTCCATTTTTATTTTCTGCCATGTTTTTTCTAAAATTGTTACAAAATTTTGATAAATTGTTATATAAAATTCACCTAGGATGCCCTCTGTAAGTATTCAGACATTCAGATTTCAAGATTTCACTCCCAGAGATTCTGCTTTAGAATGTGGAACCAGTTAAAAGAAGCTAGAAATGCGGGAATTCTTATTAGAGGGAATAAAAATACTCCCTGACGTAGGAGGTTAAAGAGAATAACACCTGGGCCACCGTTGTCACATCTATCTCTAGTCGGGAAGCTGGAGAGCCAAAAGAGAGGAAGCTAACATTCTTCATCCATTTATTAAATAAATACCTAACAGATAGTAGATAGCACCCAGTTGTAGGTTCTAGGATTACAATGTTGAATAAAACAAAACAAAAAATCTCTGCATGACCAAGATGTTTGAAAGAATACTTACAATTAGGCTGGAGATAAAAACATAGGAAAATAAGAATATAGATATCTTAGGTGATTGCTGGAAGGGTACCTAAGATGAAGGGGAGAGGCGGAATTTACAGAGTTGAGAAAGGGAACAGAACAAGGAAATCGGCAGCCGAAGCCAGACCGATCAGCCTACAAATGTCACAGTTTTATATCTGTTCATTGTCCGAGACAAGCTGGGATTCTCTGATACACAGCCTGACTTCCTTGTCGGAAACTTGAGGGACACCAGGTGTCCCTGAAGGGGGACCTCCCCGTGTGTGGCTGTGCAGGCTTGGCATGGTCCCACTCCAGGCAGCTCCATTTACCTAAGCATGTGACAGTGGTACTTTAATTGTGTCGTGCAGCCCCTCTGCTTAAAGACATGTTGCAACAGCTCACCGCGGCTAGCTAGCGTCAGGAGATTATCTCTTCTTTCATAGATTTATTCTAATGTAGATACTTTTTAAATCTTGCCCTAATATGGTAAACGATTACATCAGGACCATATAGTTTCTTTAGCTCTACTTTCTACATGAGTGTAATTCTGTTTGCTTTTGAAAAACCTGTGAAGAGGAATAAAATAAATCTCATCATTCTTTAAGGCTCAACCAAAGTCTCACATCTCCCTGACATCTCTTTTTCCTTGATCAGAGCCTTCCCTAAACTCTTCTAACAAGTGTAGTCTGAACTCCCCCAGGTTCAGATAAGAGCAAACTTGGAGCTCAGGGAAAGGGCTGTCGAGCAGGAGACAGATTCTGGAATAAGTCAAATGAGGACTATAAAAACCAACAAAGGGTGTGGCCAGCATTTCCAAGTGCTCTCTCCTGGTGAGTATGGGATCTCAGCCTGGAGAAGAAATGATATCACCATCCAGGACACTAAGTAGGAAGGTCAGAACACATTTAGGAGAGAGGCTGTTCCAAAGGTGCCTCTGTATTTTGGGTTCCGGCTGTGAATCTTATCACAGCAGAATCATGGAGTGAGGCTGGGAACAGCGTGAGCTGCTCGGAGAAGGGCACGGGTGAGAGACGTGCCGATAGGCAGTGCCGAGACACAGCACGTGCACACAAAAGAACACACAATCTGTATACTGATGGACTCGCACAATGCAACTTGTAATAACCAGAGTTTGGCTCACAGGTTGCGAGGAAGGGAAGAGCTGTTATTTTATTTTATTTCTCTGCCTTAAAAATAGTGTTTTATTTTGTCTTTATAATCGGTCTGTCTTTTGTCATGAGGTGTTTCAGATTCGTGAGGTTTAAAGTATCACTGGAATTTATACTTTTACTTAAAAAAAATTTTTTTGAACCTTCAAGTACAGATAAGACCTGGCTCCCTAAATAATTGTAACAGCCTCAGTAACAAGGAGCCATTTCCTCCTTCCACATGTGAATTTGCAGAGTCCACTAAAGAAGATTAAAGGAAGGAGAGAAGAGCTTGCCACACTCTGTTTGTTTTAGAGGAAAGAATTGATCCAGATACAGAACCATCTACCAGACAGAGCAACCAGCACGAAGAGTCCTTTGTGCGGAGACGCGACAGCCACACTAAAGAAAGGAAGTGACAGGAAATCGAGAGTTTATTTTAACTATCCTATCCTGTCTTCCATCATAATGTAAACAGCCATCCTGTTTTCTAGCCAGACGGCAGTTTTCCCTAGCCTCATGCGGCCACAAATCTGAACCACACTAACTAGACGCCGCTGGCAGAAGATAAGGAGGAAAGAAAGTGCCCATATGAGGTTTATTTATTTTATCAGAGGCTGCAACTGTCAGGGGAGACTGTCAAGGCCATACCCGTTATTCTGGACAGGCTGTCAGCTTCAAAGCGGAGCCCGTGGAGGAGAGTCTGGAATCTTCTCGTCACCATGAAGCAAAGCCCCTCCAGCTTACACTGAACTTCTCCAATGTCTGTGAAACAAAACGCATGGGCTGTAGGTCACCATTTTGCTGGCAGGTAGGTGTCGTTAAGAAAGCCATTGCTTTTTGAGAGGGTTAAGAACTGCCAAGGAAGAAAACTGAGTGCACTGTGGACAAAAGCTGGAGTTTCTCTTAACCCCTGGCCCCTGGTATTCCTGGCCTTTTTGCATTACTCATTTCAGGATATTTTAAGAAAGAGAGGGCTGTGTTTTCTGACTGTAAATATGAGTGCAGCAGGTTGAACTGAAATACACCAAATATTTTTCTAACTGAGGGAGACCAGTGTAGAACCTAGATGCCAACAAGATGACTAAACAGCCATTTGTCTCATATTTACTCGTTTAGGGCTGATGGGAGTGGAAAGAAACAGCTGGTGTGAGCTATTTCTATTGGGGAGCAATAAGATACAGCATGCCATAGGAGATGATTAAGCCAAGGTATATTATTGTCACAGGTCTTACATAAAGCTCTCCTACTCATTAAGCATCTTTGTCAATGGACATACAGATACACAAAGAAGTTTTAACTGAGTCTCCTTGGTGAGATTTTTTTTTATAGTCAGCACAGTTGGTCTTTCAACCATAAAGTATGTTGTGTGATAAGACAGAAAAGAGGACTGTATTCAAAGTTAGAAGTTGAGTTGCTTTTCAAAAAAAGCAATGAAAATAACACGAAAACAGGAGACGTAGTGTGCTGCATTAGCCTTTAGTGTTGACGAGAAAACTTGCTCCTGTTAATGATAAAGCAATGTCTACTTTTCATGTGTGACAAAGTTCTGAGCGGCCCTAACTTTTTCCATGAGCAATTAACCTCACGGAAGCTTCCCAAGGCCTGGATTCTGGAGAACGTTTACTTTTCCGTTACTAACACTTCCAACGCACCCTCCACAGCCAGTGTGTAGTCTCGCCTCTTCTCCAGCAAAGAGCCCGACTGAGATTTTTCTGGAGGCCTTCAGGTAGTGACCTATTTGTATCCATTTTGCATCTGAGGAAACTCCATCCAGAAATGTAATTCTAAGCTTTTGAGCCAAAAGCAAATTTTGGAAAACCTCAAGTCAATATCCTTTTTCAAAGGTGTGTCCTCAACACCCAGCAAATCAATCGCCTGGCACACAATTAAGTGCTGATGGCTTTTTTTCAGACCCTCGGTCTTTGTTTCTTAAGCAGTTCTCATGATTCCAGATCCGTGCTATAGACGTGGGAGGGTATAGCGTGGGTGCTGAGTTGGAGAGGCATTGAATGTCTGGCTGTTTTGGTTTTTGCTAAATGCCCACCGGTTGTCTTTTGTTGTAGTGGTTATAGTGCTGTTTCTGTTTTGTTTGTTTTGTGTTGTGTTGTCTATTTTTCCCCCCGCCCCCCCCCAAAAAAATAGAATGGAAAAATTGGAAAATACACTAGATGTTATTTTCCTAACTGCTAAATCTTGATATCAATCTTCCCCCATTGCCAGTACACACACACACACACACACACACACACACACACACACACACACTCAAGACTCCTAAAAGGGAGTTTTTTTCAAGACCTCAATCATCCTCAGAAATTCAGTCATCCGCTTTCATCATCTACCACATCCTCTATGAAGAAAAAGTTCCTTTTTTAAGGCAATTCTTCCTAGTGTTTCCATCCTCACTCCCAACATGTCTTTAATGATGACATTTCAGTCCAGTGTTTGAAGCTATTTTATAGAAGGTTCTTTCTGACCACTTTTACTTTACAGCCTCAGAGAAAAAGTAAGTGGTTTGAGCAAGCTCTCGTATAAATTAGTTGCAGAAATAAGATGAGAGACAGGTTGTCTGATTCTCAGTTTAGTGTGCTTCTGGGCCAGAAAGACCCAGAAGTCTTTCATCCAGGAGATCTAACATTCTCATAAACACACACACACACACACACACACACACACAGAGAACAATATTAACAGCAATAATCACATTGTGTGATGATTTCTCTAGTGTTGTAAATGGCCACCATGTTGCTCAACGAGGTAAAACCATACAAAGTCAAATAGCATAAGCCGTGCCCAGTGGCAATTAGAAGGTAACAGTATGAATGATGTAACCACAGGTCAAAGCTGAAACAAGTATGAAATTAATCAGAGGGCCAAGGAAATACTAGACTGGGGTGACCTGAGAATTTCTGAGGAAAAAGAGCTTAGTGAGAGTTTAAGCATCTATGATGTCTTAAAAGGAAAAAACAAACAAACAAACAAAAACTCTGCCACGAAGTGCACCTGCTTTCTCATAAATAACACCATTGCTTACATTATGACTGCTGTCAAAAATGCCATTCCCTTTCTTCCCTTTCTTTTGTCTGAGTCCTGCCTTTCTTTCAAGATTATATCCTGCCCCATGAAGCTTTGTCTGCGTGTCTTGAACCACAATTTTTTCTCCTTTCTCTAAACGTTCATCTGTGATTTGACTCTGATAAAAACTTTTTTCTCCCCCCCAAAATATATTTTATGTTGTATTCCCCCAATTCACTGAAAACCCCTGTGCCTCCCACTTATTTGTTTATGTTTTCAAACAGTCTAATACAGCTCAATACAATCCCGATAACAAATTGACCTCGTGGTCAGGGAGCAAAGACACATGGGAGTTACAGTAAAAGGTATGGGGCATCTGGATGCGTCTCAGAGGGGTGGGACCTGCATTTGTAGTCTGGTTTCCCCTTGCATATCTCACCCCTTCATGTAGAAAGTCATCCATGACTATTGTCTGGCATTCTCGAATAATCCAGGAACTGTTTATTTGTTTGTTCACCACAGAGGCAAAGAGGAGTTATTATTCAGTATGTGGACGTCAGTCAAAACTCGGAAGCAAAAAATTATTTACAATTGTAATATTTAATGAGTCTAAAATGAGAATATAAGACCAAGAAATGGATCTTCTCCATTAATTTTTAAATTTGTGTTTTAGAGAGTAAGTGATCTTTTTTTAAAAAAAAAAAAAAGTTCACGTATTAGAATGAACAAAATCTGGAGCACTGACAGCACCAAATGCTGGCAAGGATGTGGAGGAACAGGAATTCATTCATTGCTGGTGAAAATGCAAAATGGTATGGTCACTTTGGAAGCAAGTTTGGTGGTTTCTCACAAATCTAAAAATACTCTTAGCATATGATCCAAAGGCAACTCCTTAGTATTCACCCAAAGTAACTGAAAACATGCCTACATGAAAACCTGCACATGAAGATTTACAGCAGCTTTATTCATAATTGCCAAAAGCTTGGAAGCAACCAAGATAGCCTTCAGTAGGTGAATGGATACATAAATTGTGGTACGTCCACACGATGAAATAGTGTTCGTTACTCAAAAGAAATGAGCTACGAAGACAGACAAAGACCCAGAGGGACCTTAAGTTCATATTACTAAATGAAAGAAGCCAATCTGAAAAGACTTCAATTTGTATGATTCCAACCAAATGACATTCTAAAAAAGGCAAAACTATGGAAACAGTAAAGAGATTGGCGGTTGCCAGGGATCAAGGTGTGGGGATGAATATGCAGAGCATATAGGATTTTAGGGCATTGAAACCATTCTGCATGATATCATAATGATGAGACATGTCCTCAGATATTTGTCCAAACCCATAAAATGTACAGCACCAAGAGTGGACTGTCATGTAAGCTACAGGCTTTGGGAGATAATGATGTGCCAGTATAGATTCGTTACTTATAACAAATGTACCACTCTGGTGGGGGATGTTGATAATAGGGAAGCTATGCATAGAGCATGAGGAGATCTCTATCTGCCTTCTCTTCAATTTTGCGGTGTACCTCAAACTTCTCTTTTAAACAACCTCAGTTTAAAAAGAAAGACACACACACACACACACACACACACACACCCTAAAAATTAGTTACATTGAAATGCCTGCTGAAGTATTTAGGGGAAAATGTACTGATGTCTGCAACTAATCTTGAAATGCATCAGATAAATGTGGTAGATTGTTGAATGGGTAGATGGACAGATATGTGATAGCAAGAATGGGACAATGCTGATTGTTGACACTAAGAAGTGGGTTAATGGATGCTCACTGCGAAAACCTTTTAACTTTTCAATATGCTTAAAAATGTTTATATTCAATGTTAAGAAAAAGTCTAGTTATGATATAAAAGGGAAATAAAGGAGATGTTCTCTTATTTTGAGTTCACTGATCAATCTATAAACAGACTGTGCTCTGTCAATAAAACCTCTGTGTGTGTGTGTGTGTGTGTGTGTGCTGTAAATCTGAAAATAACCATTAATATTGACTAGGGTCAAAAGGCATGTTGACATATCATACTAAAATGCCTTCATCTCACTTGTAGTCCGCCTTATCTATGCATAGTGAAGGAAATGCTTATGTAAACAAGGTGTGTGTGTGTATGTGTTTGTGTGTGCTCTGCAAGTCTGGAAAAAGGAAAGTCCACTTGTTGAAAACAACCACTAATATTAACTAGGTTCAAAGGGCATGTTGATATATACTAACATGCTTTCATTTCACTTGTCTGCCTTATCTATGCATAGTGAAGGAAATGCTTATCTAAACAAGGTGTGTGTGTGTGTGTGTGTGTGTGTGTGCTGTAAATCTGAAAAAAAGAAGGTCCATTTGTTGAAAACAACCACTGATATTGACTAGGTTCAAAGGGCATGTTGACATATCATACTAAAATGCATTCATTTCACTTGTAGTGGCCTTATCTTTGCATAGTGAAGGAAATGCTTATGTAAACAAGGGGGTACAATTTGGAAATAGTGATTCATTTAAAGCTTAAAAAATATTTGATATAAAAAAGTCGACTTTTGTGCTATTATAAGTGCAGTATATACTATTTATGGAAAAATTAGATCATATAGGAAAAATAGAAAAAAATTTGAAAAACATATTTTTTCTGTTTTTACACATTTTTGTTTTCTTATTTGCTTCACATAGTTCAATGCTTATTTATTTTTGATACTATTTCTTTCTCATTACAAAAGCAATATATGTCATTGTATTTTAGAGAATACAAAAACACACTCAAGACAAATAAAAAGTCAGCTATGCTCCACGACTCACATGCAACCACTTATAAATTTATTACAATAGAAAACAGGACAAAGCTATAAAAATTAATGCATGCAAATCAAAATTAATGAAAATCATTGAGAAAACTTTCTCAATTTCAGGTTTCTCTGAATCCGGCCTGTCTAGGCTCCTCCCTGAGAAATTCCTGCTCTCCCTCGCTGCTTAGTCCCTGGTCCCAAGTGAGGTTTCTCTGGGTTCTCCCAGCCTGTAAATGAAGGCACCTTTCCCTACCTATTGCCTGGAGCAGTATCCCATTAGACTGTAAGCATCACTTCCCTTTAAAATAGTAGTTTACATTGAACCAGGCTGGAGGCTCTTACAGAACAATCTCAAAGTTCAGTGGTTTTTCTACTCTTCCCTGTGTGGGGTACCTCTCTTCTGGGGTGCAGTCTCCTCTCTGATATGTAAAAGTTGTGAAATCTGGGCACATGCCTTATTTCAACTTTCTCATGAAATTGTTGCAAAGGTGAAATAAGTCAATCCACGCAGTGCTCTCGGAAGAGCGCTTGGCATGCAGTGAACCTCGAATAAACATTAGTTGTCTTACTGGGTTCTCCTTAACCTTCCAAGTGGATCTCTTCATTTAGAGGTTGTTTCCCTATGTCATTAGTGTAAAATGAGGTGATATTTTTAAATCTCTCTGTGAACTGTAAGGCTAGCTTGGTCTTAGCGTTTATCTCCAGACCTTTCCCTAGAAAGAGAAACATCCTGAGTAGGGCCTTGAGAGGCCCCCAGGACCTGGACCCCCTTTATCTCACAACCTTATCTCTTGGTCCTCCAAGGCCTGTGTGAGCAATCCCATGGCTGCCTGCTCAGCCTGACCTTGCTTCCAGTAAACCAGACCCACTCAAATCTCAAAAACCTCCTGCACACTCTCCCCTTGACAATCTCTCTAAGCACTTTCTCGCTGCATCGACATTTGGATGTTACTTTTTGTTTTTGTCAGAGTAGCAACATTTTAAAGCAAATGTTTGTATTTAATGAGATATTAGAAGCATGCTAATCACGTTTAACTTACTATCCTATTTCAGGTCCTCACCTTTTCAATAGAAAAAATAAATAAAGCCTAAGAATTGGAAAGCTACAAAATTGCAGTTATCACAGATGATATATCAATTAAAAGACACAGTCATCTATAAAATATGAGTTTAGAAATATTACTAAATATGAGATCAATTACATGTATATACACCAATAAAAAATTTAGAGAAATACAAATAAATAAATAAAACAGAGTAGTATTTGTGAAATGATCGGCAGACTAAGGAAACAACAGGATACGAGCCCAGAATCAAAGCCACACGCGTGTTTCTTTTTTTAAGGTGTTTTCACTCTTTTCTTACACATCTGTCCTTTTTTTCTCATGTGGATTGTAACATCATTGTGAATAATGTTTGTTTTTTCTAAAGCATCTAACAGAAAAGGACTGATTTGTTTGCATTATTTTTCGTTGGTCATATTTTTCAGTGCTGAGTTTGTCTTTGGCAGAATAGGTGAAGATGTATATATGGGTAAGGCTGGGGGAAAACAAGATATAGTAAAGATTAAAGTATAAAAAATGAAAATAAACATGGAAAATGTAAATATTATAAATTGTCTAACCTACGAATAAAGCAACCATAGCCTTTTATTTCACTAACTACTGTGAAAAATCTACGCACAAGAAGCTGCTCTATTCTCTCAGTCACTATTCCCTGAAGTCACTATTTTCTAATTTTGTCTTAAACACATGGCCTACCTAGAAATCCTCTTCAAAATATCTTTTTTTTCCTAACAGACAAAATTTATATATACATCCAATGTAGGCTTTTGAAAATATTTTGGAGAATATCAAATTATATAATGAAAAAACATGATGACATAATACTATTTGCTCTGGATACATATTATAATATGAATATTCCCAATGTAATTATAGGCTATATAATCATATAGGTTATCTTGTTTTTATAATCAAATAGGCTTTTATCATTACTTTTATCATTTACTCATACTTTTACCATTTCCCTGTTATTGAATCTTTGTGCTATTTCTGTCTTTTATAAAGTATACTGTGAACAATGCATGCTTTTCAAAATCTCAACATTTCCCCAACACATATTCTAATATTAAGCCAAAGAAGAGATACATGCAGGCTTTGCAGCAAATGAAGTAAGTTTTATTAGAGTTGCCGTCCTGGAGACGTAGGCGACCTACCAAAGGCCTGGCCCCGGGTGTCTCTGGAGGGGTACAGATTGGGGGGAAAGAAGGTAGTCATGGAAACTAAGGGAGTCCAGTCGTGGGTGCTGCTGATTGGCGGATTAGAGGGGGATGAGGTAATTGGTCATTGTGTCCAGGTCTGGAATCAGCCACTGTGCTATCTGACTGGTCTTGGGGCTTGGTCCTGTGACGCGTGGGGTTGCTGTTCTTCCTAGCTGGGCCTGGGGCTGAAACACATCTAAAGCCAAGATGAAAGGCCAACAGAAACCTATTGTCCTCATGGTTATAGACCTGAGGCTCAGTTAATCTTATGCCCTGAGACTTAATGATTAAAGGAGGAGGCACAAGAGGCTAAGGGCGGAGAAAAGCAAGTGAGTTACAATACCATTAAATGGGCAAAACCAGATTGAATCAGAGAAAAAAAAAAAACTGTATTAAAGTAATGAAGTTTGTGTGCGGTTGAAACCAGAGGGCAACCAAATCCAGGCAGGCCCCAGGCTGCCTGCGTTGCTCGGCCGATAGACCCACACAGGAGTTGGGATATTTCGAATAAGCGTTTATTGTCAGAGCACCGGTGATCTGAGAAGCAGCAGGTTAACACCTTCAAAAACTGCCTTCCTTTCTCAGTTCGGCTTAGTATTGAAGGGGAAATCTGGGCATTATTCCAGGGGCTGCACGACGGCTCCGGGGGTCTGTTATGCTTCACGGGGCCGTTCCTCTGGCAACGTGGTCCCCCCCATTGGCTTTGCAACCCAGGGACAAAGACGGGAGTACTCTGGAAAGAATGCTAGACCAGAAGGATTGTGATCAGGGAGAATGGGCATTAATCATACGTTTCGGGGCAACTTTCTATGGCAAGGGATGTTCCAAGCCTCAGGGGACAATCTATTGTTCAGGCACGGGGCAGGGAAAAGTGAGGCAGGGGTCGCCGTGAGGCCTCTATCATGGGGGTCCCCACCGAGACTTCTTCATGGTTACGTTAGTGCCTGTAATTCTCAGGTCGCGTCTGTGCTCCTCGTCCGGCAGAGCACATCTTCACTTTGATTGTTTTCATCTTTTTGTCATTTTTTTCTCCCTTTTGAATTTTTCTCATATTTGTCCTCCTTATCACTGATTTATCCTCATCGGAACCTCTTTGACCAAAAAAAAAAAAATCCTGAATGTTTATTTTACTCTTCACTGTTTCTATAGTTTTAATGTAAATATCCTTCTGTTCTTTGCATATTTCACCTCCTTTCCTTTATTATCTAAGTGTAGGGTCTTCCCCCCCCTCTCATTCTGTCATTTCTTTCTCTTAGAAGTTATTCCTAGAATTTTTGCCCCTATTTTATAAAGCATTTCTCACATGCTGTTTTAATATTTTATTTTGTAATTTCATTTGCTTCCAATATAGAATATATTTTAGAGGTGGGTTCTTCTTCTGAGTCTTCAGAAAACCGTAATCTTTCCTTTCCATATATTTATTGGTCCCATGGTGTCTGATGTCAGAACTATTTTTTTTTTCTTTTTGAAAGATGTATCCAGACATGATATTTCCCAACAAATCTCCATGTGAATTGCTCTGGGCTTCTCTTACTGCTCATTTGGCTATTAGTTCAATCTTGTATTCAGATTAATAGCTGAGGTGGAAAAAGAGGGTGAGAGGGTACTTTGATAAGTCTTATATTTGACCTCATTTCCAGGCGTGAATTCATCTTTTTTAACTCTGCAGACTTGAAAAGGGATTGTCTCTGATCCCTAGGATCACTCTGCCTAAAATCTCCAGTATGTTATCTTACCGGAGATTAGGGATGTTACCATTTCTGCATTAGCCTGTTCCCTACCTAGCTAACCTCCCAAATGCCTTTTTTTATGGGGATATAATTCCCAGTATGCAATGCTTACTGCTTTGTACAAAAAAAAAAAAAAAAGAAGAAGAAGAAGATAAGGCTGGTATATGTCTGTGGGTCTGTGTCTGGTAGGTTGGGAGTACAGAGAAGTGTGAAGAAAAATATTCTCACCCCAAAATACAGAACCGGCATGAGAGGAGCAGCTGCTTCATTTTTCTTGTTAGTAATAATTTAAAACGGGATTCGAATTCGGGTCTGTCTGACTACAACGTTCAAGCTCAATACAGCAGTCACGGCTTCTAGAGGCTGATCCATTTTCTTGAAACAGTAGAACCAGATAGACAAAAGAAAAAAACCTTTCTAGCCCTCAAAGATACAGACATTCACATATAAAATAACAGTACAAATTGTGTGATTAACTCTGGAGCAGAGGTAAGGAAAGAATTAAGGGTTTTTTTTTTTTAATGCAAATATTAGACCATCTAGTCCCATAATACAATAAATCCCTATCGTACACTGTAAAGAAACGGGATATCTGGGGTAAACAAGAGCCGCAGTGCATTAGGCGTGGTCTGATTCATGTCGAGACAGCAGGAGGATCACTCCCTTCGGTCTGGACACTGGGTCTGGACACTCCAGTCCTGTTAATTCAGCTCCAGAACGAATTATCCTCTTGGCAGCCTTGACACACTCACTGGTGACTCACATGGGCTGGCAGTCAGCTGAAGTTGCTGATTCCTCTCACACGTGTAGCTGTTTAGCTGCACTTGCCCCCACCCCCCAATCCTGGCCCGGGGCAGTGCTTCTCAGAGCCGGAGGCTGTGTTCTCATAGGCCCTGAAATCGTCTCATGTACAAGTATGGAGATTTCGCACACTGCATAATCATTGACAGAGGGATAAAACCAGCTTACACTGTTATTAATGGCCCCCCACTGTGATTAGTTTACCCCAACCTCTCACATCTGAGAAAGCAACAGTTTTCTCTGTCGGCCCTGAATACAAATATTAAACAAATTCTCCGCATCCACATTTTCTCAGTAAAGGCCCCAGCTGAGGAACTTCGGGGAATTCTTAAACAGGAGGCAGAGAGGCTGGTCACCCACTCAATGTCAAATGGAATTCCAAATGTCTGTATGTTTCCTTGGGAAAGATGTCTGCTTCTCCCCAAACGTCCGGGTCCCAGTAAAGGGGACTAACATTTTTTGAGTATCTGCCATACAAATATGATTTAGATTTAGGTGCTGTATTTACACATGCTATTTATTTCATTATCATGACAACTTTGTGATTTACACACGACTCTCACTGTTTTATACTGGCAGAACTAGCGGTATGGGAGAATACCAATATTGTTTCAAGTTGCACAAAAAGTGAATGAAGGAGTTGTGATTAGACCCTCAAATTGACTGGGTTTAAGGCCTCATCTATTCAATCAACCCTACGGCCATCCTTTGCCAATGCATAAGAGGCACCCAAATCTAGCAGACAAGTTCTAGGGTCTAAAACAAAAACAAAAAACAAAAAACAAAAAACACTTCTCTGAAGGGACGCTGAGTGAGATAGTATGCTTGCTTTGGTTTTAGTTTCTAGAACAATGCCAAACTCATAGTAGATACTCAATAAATCATTAAAAATAGCCCAGGTATTTTCAATTTTCCCTCTCAAACAAGTAACTTTCACTTAATCTGCAGAAATGTATTAAATTTTTACTGTATGCCCAATGGGATATCATGGTATGAGGTAAATTAAGACAATCTGATTTGGGTGAAACTCAATATACATGACCAATATTCTTCAATTTAGTCAAAACGTGTAATACTGGTTGCGCTAGATATGAAAAGATAGAGTACTTGAAGGTCTTTTGTGGGGAGGTATCATGGAGTTCTTTGTGCTCACACGATGTGAGCCTTGAAGGATAGATAGAAGGTCAGTTCATTTCATGGAAGGAAACATCACGAGCTTGAAAACTAATTAACCACTGAAACAAATGAGCTCTTCCTTATCACTGCTACACACACACATACACACACACACACACAGATGTGAAACCATATTTACCCAGTACAGGGACAATTATAATGCAAATGTGGGTTGGGGATGTACTAATGTTTTTATTAAGAGAGATGCACTGACAAACCTTGTGTATGCTAAGGTGACATTCCAAATGAGCTAATAAAAACAATAATGATAATAATAAACTGTAATATATTGAGCTTTTCCAGTGCTTCCTTCAACAGCTTGCTGTATCTTATTTATTTCATAATAATCTTATGCACTGGGTACCTAATATTTTGGGGGAACCTGAGGCTCAGAGATTGAGTATTTGGATGAATATTATACAAGGTGGAGACTAGGTTTCAGGTGTCTTAACGATCGAACCATACTCAAAACACTACACCAGTGGCACCAAGTAGTTCCCATCGGCATCACCTGAGCACTTATCAGAAATGTTCGTGACTAGCCTCTTCCAGACTTTCTGAATCAGAATATGTGGGAAGGGAATCTGTGTTTTACAAGCCCCTGAGGTTATTCTGGTTTGAGAAGCACTGTGCCATTGTGGTTATGGCGTGGAAGTCATTACTGAGTAACGTCTGTAGAGAAAGGAACTGAAGAGACAGACTAGAATGGATGCTTAAATTCAGGGAAAAGAAGGTGCTCAATCAAGGTTTCTGTGAGTGTGACAAAATGGGATAATGATGCACAGAGTCCGAAAATCGCCTAGAATGCAACCATCATTTTTGGAGGAGTTTTAACTCTTTATAGTAAAATAAGTATGGATTTGCAGAAAGTTGCAGAAGTAGTACAGACAAGACCCTTGATCTAATTTTCCCAATGGTTCTATCTTACATAACATGATATATGAAAACAAGACATCGACACTGGTACAATGACATAATAGTTCGACGTCATATTTATCATGTGTGGATATGTGCAACCATCACTGCAGTCAGGATGCTGAACTAGTCCATCAGTGTGAAGATCTCTTTATAATCTCGCCACTCCTCCCAGCTACCATCCCGTAGCCCTGACAACTGCAGCTGTGGTCTGCATCTCTATAATTTTGTCATTTAGAGAATGTTATATAAACAAAATAACATAGCATTTGACCTTTTCAGAATGACATTTTTTCCCACTCAGCAAAATTCTCTTGAGATACTTCCAAGTTGTTACGTATCTCAATAGTTGTTTTTTTTTTAATTGCTGAATAATATTCCATGGTATGGATGTACCAATTTTTTAAATTATTCACCCATTGGGGTTATTTCTAGTTCAAAGCTATTTTCAATAAAGCTGATATGAATATGTACTGGGTTTTGTGTGGACATTATTTTTTATTTCTCCAGAATAAATGCCCAGTAGAACAATTGCTAGGTAGTATGGCAAGTTTATGTTCGGTTTTTGTTTGGGGAAACTGTAAAAAAAGTTTCCCTAAAAGGCTGTATGATTTTAAATTTCCACCATCTATGTATGAGATATCCAGTTTCTCTGCATCTGCACAGCATTTGTCATTGTTTTATTTTAGTTCTTTCTAAAAAAGTATGTAGGGATATCTCATTGTGGTCTTAATTTACATTTCCTTAATAGCAAGTGATATTGAAGCAGTTTTCACATGCTTATTTGCCATCTGAATATCCTTTTTGGTGAAATATATTCTCTTCTATTCATGTCTTTTGTCCATTTTCTAGTTGGATTATTTCCTTACTGTTGAGTATTGTGTGCTATTTTTTGCATTCTAAGTACTAGTCCTTTGTCAGATATGAGGTTTGCAAATACTTTCTCCTAGTCTGTAGCTTTTATTTTCAGCCTCTTAATAAGACCTTTCTGAGAGGAAATTGTTTTTACTTTTGATGAAATCCAATTTGTAAGTTTTTCCTTTTAAGGATGACAAATTTGGTATCATATCAAAGAACTCTTCGCCAAGCCCTAGGTCCTCAAGACTTTTTTTCTACGTAATTATTTAAAAGTTGTAGTTTTATGTTTTACATTTTTATTTTATGCGTATGTCTTACATCTATGATCCATTTAACCTTGATTGCTTTTTAAAAAAACTTTTTACTATGAACAGACTTTGAGCCTACAGATGAATAGAAAAATATTCATGACTCTCCAACTCATCATCTAGAATCATGTTACGAAAAAGGAAGGCAAGACAATGGGGTAGTGTCTAAATTAAAAGTTACCTAAAAGATGGAACTATCAAAAGCAATGCCCGGAACCCAATGGAATCACAGTTTGAATAGAACAACTGTGAAACATGATGTTGACACAACTAGGGAAAGCTGGACATGAACTAGGATGGAGTCAGATGGTATTAATAAAATCGTGTTTTATTCGGTACGATGATCTTGTCATTAAGGAAGAGAGTATCCTTTTTAGAGATACATACTAACGTATTTAGTGATAAAATATCGTGATTTCTGATATTTCTTTTAAAAAGTTAAACAAAAAATGTGTCAAGAACATCTTTTTTCCCGAAGTATGGGATAAAGGGTAAGTAACCAGCTGAAGGGGCCTGGGTATTTGTCAAGAACATCTTTTTTCCCGAAGTATGGGATAAAGGGTAAGTAACCAGGTAAATCACAAAGGAGAGCTTGGGGCAGACTTTTCTGAGAATGTGACAATGAAGGTAGCAGTGAAAATTGTACTATGTCAATTCATCCCATGGATATTTATTGAGCAATTGAGTGCTTACTTCGTGCAAAGCACGGTTAACCATTTCTGAGAATTCAGAGGTTGGTATAGCAGTCTCTTCTCTCAAGGAGACAAATGAATGTCCTGAAAAAGTTACAAAGTGCAGCAAGAAGGATCAGGAAACGTTTTCCAGGAGGGGAGAGCAGGGAGCCAGGGAGGGCAGGCATGGAGATGGGTCCATCAACTTATATAAATATGTTCATTCATTCATTTCACTAAACACTTGTTAAGCACTAATATTGCAAGGAAAATACATAAGAAATCAATAAGATTAATTAGGTATTGAATAATCTCTAACCCAGGGCAGAGTTTTCTTCTATTTTAAGTTGTCAGGCTTTATTCTCAAAATTATCTGCACATTTCCTAGGGCTGCTGTAACAAGGTAATAAACACCGAGTGGTTTAAAACAATAGAAATCTATTCTGTCTCAATTGTAGAGGCCAGAAGTCTGACATCAAGGTGTTGGCAGGACCGTGTTCCTGCTAATGACTCTGAGGGGAATGCTTCTTGCCTTTCTAGCTTCTCATGGTTGCTAGCAATTCTAGTCATGTTTTGGCTGGTGGACGGTGACCTCTGCCTCTGTTGTCACGTCTTCTCCTTGTGTCTTTCTCCTCTTCTTATGAGAACACAGGTTACATTGGATCAAGGGCCCTCTCTACTCCAAAACCACCTCCTGTGAACTTAATTACACCTTCAACGACCCAATTTCCAAATAAAATCACATTCCAAGCGACTGAGGTTTAGGACTTCAACCTATTTTTTTTTTTGAAGGAACATAATTCAGCTCATAAAAACCTGTAATCCTAAAAAGAATTATTTCTATATACTGTGTGCCTTGGGTTTAGCTCACTGAGAAATATAATAGCTTTGCCTCAGAAACAATTTTTTCAACAAATGTTGAATTGCTCGGTCTCTGGTGGAACATGGGAGGCCATGACTCTGAAATGGAATAATAGGGACAGTATTTAGTTCCTATACTTTCTGCAATTTTCTCAATTTATATGATCTAAATATGAAACCGCATTTTTTATTGTGATGCCCATCTTATATTGTGCAAACACAAGCTGAAGTTTTAAAGAGCAACCTTTTGAGTTTGCATTTCGCAACAAATTTGTGCATCTGTTTAGTGAGAATTATCAGTCATAGGTTTCTTGGCAACTGAGCTATTTTTACCTACAGAGAACTAAAAAGGAATTGAAAGATATTTAAAACAACAGATTGCCAACTGTTTGGCATTATGCATCTGGGTCCTTGTGTAATATCTTCCTGAACAGCTGCCTCCTGCTATTACTGACCAGAACCCTGCTTTCAACTGACCAGACGCCTTCTCATGCCTGCTGTGAAGGACCTTTGCAAGCTACAGGCACCCAGGCCTCACATCACATCTATAAGATACTTGATAATGTTGGCCAAATGAAAGAATTCTGTGAAGAAACGGGCGATTCTTACATTGGGGCACTATATAGTTTATTTCTGTTATTTCCCACAAATAATTACTGAGCAGCACCACATAGCATGGCACCGGAGGCCTGGATTAATCCCTGGCTCAGAGATTTCTGCTTATGGTAGTTCAGCAAGTTTCTTAGCCTCTTTAATGCTCAAATTTCTTAACTGTCAAATTTTAAAATAACACCCAAGCAGCAAATTTGTCATGGGAATCACCTAGTACAGGGCCTGAGGTGTAAGTCAAATTTGAAGAAGGAAGGTAGAGAAATCTTGCTTTGACTCATTTCCTTCTTTTTTCTTTTTTCCTTCCTGTTCACTGTCACTTAGCAGTGGGCCAGAAGTAGAGCTTTATTTTTAAAGAAGTGGGAGTTTCATTCTATTTTTATCAGCTCAAAGTGATTTTAAAAACAACAGCAACAAACAACAACAACAAAACTCCACTGTCTTGGTTCCTGACCTCAATAGGTGACATAGGCTTAAGAAGGATGTAAATATACATTTCCTCAAACTTTATCATTATCATCACCATCATATTCTCACAACGGTCATTTTCCCATCACCCTCACCAATAATAATTATAGCTAACATTTATTAAGTGTTTACTATGATCCAGGCACGGTGCTAAAACCTGCTTGTGTAGGGCTCATTTAAGCATCACCTTTTGAGTTAAGGACTATTCTTTTCTATCAAAGTTGGAGAAACAATGTAGCATTGTAACTAGGCATTTAGCCACTGGATTTAAATCTTTGCCCATTGGGGCATGTTACTTAATCACTCTGCTCTATTATTCTCAATAAAATGGGAGTGATTATCATGATAAGAATACCTGCTTCATAGAAATGTGAATATTACAGGACTTGAAAGCATGTAAGAATTCCACGAATGTTTGCTGCTTTTCTTATCTCTGTATTTTAAATGGGGAAACAGTCCTGGGGTTTAACTGGTTAGACTGAGCTTATGTAATTTTCATACTGTAGGCAGTCCAGTTCTATAGCTTGTATTCAAAACCTCTACGCCCCACATCTAAATCGAGTTTTATCATTAAACCTGTCAAACATCAGAGAGCTGGCTCAATGCCATTTAAACTCAAGGGCAGGGAACAGGCACAGACGAAAGAGGCTCGCTCACCCCACATCCCCACAGGCTTGAGCGGAAATGAAATACAACTTTGTTTGGAGACTTCCATGACACTCTCCAAACAGGGTAGAGATACTGATTTAAAACCCTTCAAATCCTGGAGACTGGACTACAAAATAGGTCAAGATCAGGAATACAGGCATCTCTCATGTGCCTTTTGAGGCCTGAGCTCAGCTGGAGTTTTAAAGGGCAGACAAAAATTCCTCTTTGTTCTTCCCTTTCCTCTTGGGTTCCATAGACTAAGCCTTAAGGACAGCATGTTCTGAGTGTGGGTTGACGGTAGAGGCTGGACACCCAGGGTGGCTTAAGTTACTGCACTGAATGTGGAATCCAGTTGTAGATAGCTAGCAGTCCGGCTGCCTTGCCTGGGTAATTAGCCTGGGTGTCGAAATCCACAGCTTTGTCAAGCAGCTATTAGATTCGAATAATCCCAACCTAGGCATTTATTTACCTCCCAGCTCTTTCACAGATTTATCTACCAATAGCTGTGACTGAGGTTTGACACTGACGTCTAATGATATATTTTATAAGAACGTAAGAACACACACACTTTTTTCCTCTTTGTTATTTTTTATTATGTGCATAGACTTGAGCCAAATTTTTCTGGATTTCAAGGGAGTTTCTTGTTTTTCTTTCTCTTTCTTTTTTTTTTTTCTTTTTGCTTAAATTTGGCACCTGAAGTATTGTATGACAAAGCTGATTCAGAAGCGATCTCTAAGCCTTCAACTTGGGGGGCCCAGCCAGGCTTAAATGAAAACCATTATGGCCAGCCCTGGGAGAGCCTAAATTTGAGTGCAAGCTTCATAATGGGGGAAGGGTGCCAGGAACCCTCCTCTTTGCTGTAAGAAGCTCCGGGTACTCAATTAGGTGTTCCAGAATGCCATGTTCTCTTCTAAGCTTCCAGAAGGTTGTGTACATGGCTTATGGCTTCTTACTTTTTTTTTTTTTTAATTTGAGAAATTTCTTTTCCCCAAAAATGAAAACAGAAGGTTGGTATCTTTAAGAAACCCATTGTCCTAAGCAGTGAGCTCTGAACAACCACAGCTCTTGTCTGTAGGAGTTAAGTATAGTGTAAGCCTCTCCCTCAGACTACACCTCCATGGCTTTCAATTGGCTCAGTTTCCGCTACATATAGACCAGATCATTTGGTTTTTTATTCAAAGAACTGGCTTAGTGTTGATTTTAGTACATTGCTTCTGGAGTGACCCCTATATACAGGGTGCACAAGTCATGACTCGAGCCCACAAAAGAGCCTGACACACATTGACTTGAAGAATCTCATGTATGGAAAATGGATTTTTAGAGGTCACTTTGGCCTTCAATTCCCAATTCTCCATATAACTGATAAAGACCTATGATTACAAAATCTCCTTTGCAAGCCCCTTTTCTTGTCTGAGCTTCAGTTTTGTTTTTTGGTTTTTGTTGTTTTTGGGTTTTTTTCCCTGAAATGTAGAGGTTGGACCCCATTATTCCCAATGTTTCTTTTGACTCTGAAATTATTATGCTTCTGTGATTGATATTTTAGTATTTCCTTCCTGCAAGGTGCTTTCTTATCATGGAAGAGGATTACAAATAAGAAAACACAGTAGGTAGAGTAAAGCTCTCACATCTCTCCCTGATTCCCAACTAAAAATCTCACAGGACTTTTTAAAATTCTAAAATGTCAGGGCAATTATCAGAAACATGACAGTAAGAGAGAATAATAGTAATGCTTAAGAAGAGGCAAGAATAATATTCGGAGTCCTATCATTATTAGTGGTGAGCAATCTACCGAAAAACCAATGATCTTTCCTTTTTCTCACCCTCTTATCCACTGCCTCCCTCCAAATGCTGTCTTCCTTCCTTTTTTCTTCCTTTCTACTTCTTCCCCTTCTTCTCTTTTTCTATTTCTCAATGTCAATTTAAACAGTCAGTATCAGCATAAATATGCTCAGCATTGGACCTGAGTGAAATATGGTGCTAGCTACTGATTCATTGGCGATCGGCTCTAAATTCACACATTCTCTTGCTTTGTGAGCATGAATCTAGGCCCTCGAAGTATCCTTCCTGTGCCTGTTGGCAGGATGTGTCAGCTTTGTGGGTCAAGGGTGCTGTTGCTCCGTAGAGCCATTTCTTTTGCTTCCTGGCTGTGTCATGTTCCTCTTGGAAGGGTCCTCCCAGGACTTCTCCAGTGTCAGATGTCTTCAGTGACCCTCTTCTCCAATGCCAGCTCCTGCGACTTCTCCAGCTTTTGGCTGCTACAGTTCATGTCATTTCTCCAGCAGCAGGCTCCTTCATTATGGACTCAACAGCTTCTCCTGTGACCGGCTCCTGTGGTATGAGACGCCAGCAAGGCTGGTCATCTAGCAGCTTGCCCGGGCATGCTCGTTGAGGGGTTTCATAGTGGACCCCCATTGCCGAGCTACTTCCTTGTGAATAGCCTCCCAGAGCACCTTAGAGAACTGATTTCCACCAAGTTCTAGAATGGGGATTTTCAGCAAGTTCCGAAGCATGACATCATAGCGACTTCTCGGCCATTTAGTGAGACACAGCCACATCCTCTCCAATAAGATAAGAACCTCAGCCTGGTAGGGGTGTGTGCTCTTTTGGCCTCTCTCTTTCTCAGCTGTAGGACGAGTGGCTGTACTCTGCCATTTTTATACATTTTACAATTTTATTTAGTTCTTACAGGTCTATCTTTTATTATTCCAGTCCCGGTTATAGTTAATCATTATTTACATTAAACTTTCCCTGTGAAAGTTACTGTGTGGTTTCATTCTTGATTGGATCCAGACTGAGACATGTACCCTGGCAAAAAAAGAGAACATAGTGGTTTTCCTTAAATTAAATTTCAGTCTTCTGCAGGAAGCAATGAATGAACACATAAAGAAAGTAGGATACATGTATGTAAAAAGATAATCAGGTAGAGAATTGAACGTATAGTTAAGTCAGGAAAAGAAACAAGATCTCAGCCTTCTTAACTGGTCACTCTTTTTTTCTCTGACCAGTTAACACTGGAATGTTCTGGGGTCCACCTTCATCCGCTGTTCTCTATCTCCACAAAATGCTTTCATTTCACTACTGGATCTTATCCAGTCCCAAAGCTTTAAATACAGTCCATATGCTGATAACACCCAAATTTATGTTCCCAGCTTTGACCTGTTTCCTTTGACTTGTTCCCCAGCTGCCCACTAAATATCTCTACCTGGATGTCTAGTAGGAATCTCCAAATCAACGCATCCGATCTCTCCAAAGCTGAATCTTCCACTGTCCCAATCTCCACTGACAGCAACTCCATCCCTCTAGTTACGTGTAACAAAATCTTGAGATCATCCTTGACTCCTCCCTTTCTCTCACAGTCCTCGTCTGATATACCAGGAAATACTATTGATTCTACTTCCAATTTGATTCAAAATCTAGTTTCCCCAGCTCTGATTCGAACATCCTAATCTGAGCAGCCTCACTTGTCAGCTAGATTGCTGCCAGTAGCTCCTCACTTGCTGTCCTGCTTCTATGCTTGCCCTTCTGCCGTCTCTTCTCTGTGCAGCAACCCGAGTGTTTGCCAGTGTTTAGGGAAGTGGTGTGGTTATAAAACAGGTGAACACGAGGGATTCTTGTGGTGACGGAATTGTCTTGTATCTTGGCTGGGATGGTGGACCCATGAACTCGCACACATGCACACACCACACAGCAAAACTGTGGAGAGCTGAGTAAGACTGGTGGATTGCGTTAATGTCAATTTCCTGGTTATGATATTTAATATGGTTTTGCAAGTTGTGACCATTCAGGGAATGAGGTGAACAGGGCAAAGGATACAGACTCTCTCTATATTGTTTCCTACAATGGTATGCGAATCGACATTTAGCTTAAAATGAAAAGTTTGATTTTAAATAATATTGGCTCCAAAAAATGTTTGTGGATGACAGGTAAAGGTTATTCTCATCATGCTTTTAAGAACTAGTATTAAGTCCTCTTTTAAAAAAGGATTTAATTTGTCTGGGAAAGGAATCTTGACTTCTTTCTGAAATGAGAAAGAAGAGACTCATTTAAGCCATCTTGCTCCACCACGGGTTTTCCTGCCCAGGTTTGGTTTGTTGTGCTTCTGAGTTATCTCGTTTATACCTGACTAGCTGGGTAGAAAGGATTGTTGGATTTGCATTTCCAGGACACTCGAATTCAGGTCCAGGCCATGGCACCGGCTTGCTTGGCTTCCCTGTTCAAATCAAGGGTCCTCAGGATTCTCAGTTTATTCCTCTGAAATACAAGAGGATGTGGGCATGAAAAATAACCATGCCTGGACAATCTCTCTAGTCCCACCTACTTCCACATGGTTATGACTCTGGACTTCTACTCCTAGCGCAATTCTTTGTAAGCAACGTTCTTTGAGTCTATGCAACTTACCCAGGGTCACCCATCTTGTAAATGGCAGAGCTGGGGTTCTATTCACATCTTCAGCCCCAAACCCACACTTTTAATCATTCCTGCCCTAGATGCACTAGTCTTTTAGATTCTCTAAGCTGCATATGTTAGATATATAGATATCTAATATAAATGGACTCCATTATTTTAACACCGCAAAAATGTGTTTATTGAGATATGATTTAATTCAATGCCATTAGAATTTATAGAAGAAGACAATTATAAAGAGGTTTTGAGACACTGGAAAGAGCATCAGACTCGAAGAGAATAAATATATTTTTAGTTGCGCTTTCATGTGCTAATGGACTTTGGAAATACTTATACTTCTGAGTCCCAACTCTCGCATCTCTAAAATAGGGTTTTTAATACTTAATTTATAAACTTGCTAAGCGTTAAATGAAATCTTGTATTCAAAACCACTTGTCCTTTTGTACACACTCAACCAACATTTACTTTTTATTGACTTACGGGCTCCATTTTTTGTTTTTGTTTTTTTTTTGAATTATAATAAATAAAAAGATTGGTTTTTTACTCACTTGATTACCAAGTTTTGAGGAATCGGTAGGCATCTCGTGTTGGTGTGATATGTTTACAAAGATGAGTAAGATGTGGTCTTCCTCCTTGTGCAGATCACAGCCTACTAGAAGGTGTGAGAAATTTTAAATAACTAAATATAGTGTATTAAGAGCATTGTTTCTGGAAAATTCAAGTGCATTTGGAAATAAAGGATGGAGTCAGACTCTTGCTTACTGACTACTAGAAAGTCTTCACACCGGAGGTTGTTACTTCCCCTGGGCCTTTCGTAGGAGAATGTGACAACTAGATTGGAACTTAAAGAAATTAACCAAGTACATAAATTGATACCAGTGGCATTAAAGTGATCATCTACTAATTTTTACTCCAAATTTAAGCCTTCATGTGCTGTATCATTCACGTCTTTTAACTTAGTTTAAATAAGGAACAAACGACTTTATCAGTGGGTTTAGAGTAAAAAAAAAATGGCCCCTATGTTCTCATTCACACACAAAAGAGAGAGAGAGAGAGAGAGAGAGAGAGAGAGAGAGAGGATGAGACTATAACTATAAAGGCTCATATTTATTCGGCTCCAAAAGTTCAGCTGGGTTAGACCAACTCTGAAGAAATATTTCAATGTTTATATACAAATTCTCACCCAGCCCTAGTTTTGTAGACTGCCTATGTCTGGTCTATGAAGGGAGTGACTCGAGCATGAAAAGGAAAGATTGATAATACCTAAGCATCATTAGATTTGTCTCTTGCCAGATGGTATCATTCTTATGGGGCTGCTTTCTTAACTGGACCTTGCCCAGGCTGGGCTTCTATCCATGCAGCGAGATATCAGATCTTTATGCTCAGAAGAAAAATTCTGGAAAATTTGGAAAGAATCCATCTAATAGGGTCACAGTAACATACGCAGCCTCGGTCATGATCTGGAAGGTAAATGGAAGTTTTCAGGCCTTTTTACACTCCCTAATCCCTAGTTATGTTTCTTTTGCCAAAAATCTACTTGGGGAAGACTTTTACTGGTCCCAAATCATCATCCAGTGCCTAGATTCTTGGCTATACTGGGTGGGACTTCTCTTGGGTGGGGCTGAAATTGGACAGGCAATAGCTGTGATCATCACTATATGCAGAATGAGTGTGTTTTCCTTTCTTACACTGTCTTCTCTAGAGACTCAGACATAAACAAATGTCAGCTATCCAAGAAAGGTTTAAAAACCCTGGCTGGTATGCTTAAATACACATCCGTGCAATATTGATTAAAACATTTTTTTTCAAGAAAGGAAATTCTAGTTTTATAGTCTGTAAATAACAAAGCCATACAACTTAAAACATTTTCTGGGATCTAACTTGTAAGCCTAAGTTCTCGATTTGTGAAAATGAATAGCAGAGACGGGAAAAAAAGAAAGCCCATTTTAAATTTGAATTATAAATGGGTCATTCTTTAAACTCTTGATGTCCTCTGTGGCCTGTACTACCCTTTGATTTTGGGTAAAAGAGTTGCACAGGTTGAGCATTTGGTACCATTATTTTATACCTACATGTATTATATTTTATTCACTGTTATCTTTCTACAAGTGCTCTTCTAGGTTCTGAGATACAGACTATGTCTCTCCTCTCTGGATAGTATTTATATCCTAGGTTCTGAGAGAGACCACAATCAAACAAACAAACAAACAAATAAATAAATAAAACAATTTCCAATAATAATAGACCTTTGAGAAAAATTGCTGGATAATGTGATAGAGAGTGACTGGGAGAGGATGATGGCACTTTAGGGAGCATCGTCGGGAGAGGTGTCTCAGTGAAGGTGACCTCAATTGCGAAAAGAAACTTCCCATGGAGAAGAGTGGCTTAGGCAAAATGAAGAGTGACAAGTAGTTATCATGAAGTGGGAACAAGCCTGTCTTGGTTGAGAAACAGAAAGAATTCCAATGTGTAGTGTAATAAGAAAGAAAGATAGAAGTTCAGCAAGAAGTCATGGGAACAGACAGAAGGCAGATCTTATAGGACCCTGTGGAGCGCAATATGCTGAGGTCAGATTTTTGAAAGCTTCTAAGCAGACAAGTGACACGATCTCACACTGGCTGTTCCGTGGAAAAAACATAGAAGAGTGAGAGTGGATGAAAGATAGATAAATGACTCTGACAATAAGCACAGGATGATGGCAGTGTGGCTGGGGTGGCTCCAATAAGGGGGAAGAGAAGTGTGTTCACTAGGTAGGACTCAGGTTACTAGGTTGATGTCTGCCATGGTAAAAATCTGAATGTCTCCTTCTAATGTTCAGAGCTAATAACAAGGACTGAGATATAAAGAGTTTTCCAAAATTCCCAATGGCCTTTCCCTTCTGTTATTTTTATCCATCCCAACAGCAGCCATGTGAGGTTGGCAGCAGGGGAGTTCTTTTACCTTTACAAATGAAGAAACTGGTGTGTCCACTAAGAGTCAACCAGAACACAGTGGAGCCAGGACTCGAGTCTATCTGGTGACGATGCCATGCTCTTCCTAATGGCTCACCTACCTCATTTTAGACATTCCAAAGCACTTGTTTTGTCAGACACAAAACCATATTGTGTTCTTCTGGGGTCAGACCATACTGGGCAATTGTAACAGTTTACCTGCTATATGTCTAAAGAAGAAGGCCACCAATTCATAGAAAAAAATCTCAAGGCTGTATAAAAACCACAAATGGGTGGGTTAAAATTCATTTTAGAGAAGTAAAATTCCTTGGTTTTTGCATTAAGTATCCCAGCCCTTGGCCCAGTGGCCTGCTGAATGGAGGGGAAAAATAAAAAGACAAATGAAAGATCAAAAGGAACACTAATAAAAATTGTTGTTTAAGAAAGAGAGAGAAAGGAAATTTTATTAAACTCCTACTATGTGGCAAGGATTTTTTCTAGTTATTTTCATACGCTATCTTGATTATATAATAACTCCGAGAGGTTAGTGTCATTCCCATTATTGTTCAGATGAGGAAAATAAGGTTCAAAGAAGAGTAATTTTTTTCAAGTTTACACAGCTAAGTAGGGGAGCCATAGTTTGGATAGAACTCATTCTGCCACCAAAGGCAAATACACAGAGTCAGAACTCCAGAATTGTTCTGGCCTCACGCACCTCCAAAGCTGGGTAACACGGCAACCATTTGTTTCAGGATGAGAACTTTAGATACTTCATTTGTGGACGTGATATGGTATTTCTTAATGGTGCTAAAATCTTCAGGTACTGTGGTAGACTACTCAGGGTGGCTTTTTATTTAAAATCTAAATATCAAAGGCTTATAATCCTGAGAGCTTATAATTTACAACTCCTTTAGAAGGGAACAGGTTTAAGCATAGTCTCAATGTGTCCAGTTGCCCAGATATTGTAGCTTTGAGGTTTTGTGCATTATACAGGAGGCCTAAAACAACTGGGTAAAAGAGATCCCAGAGTTTGTAGCCAGCTGTGAAGTCTTGAGCAAGGCTCTAAAATTAACTGGGTTGCAGTTTACTGCTTTGAGATAACGACGTTAGACCTGGTGTATTCTTCCTTTCTTTCTTTGTATCTTGCCTCATTCTAGCAAAGATTTGAGGCATCCGAGTTGGACTAAAGACACTTTAAGGTTCCTTTTTACTGTGATTCTACTAACAGCTTCATGAAAATAACCATTTATTTTTGGTTCCAAAAGATCCTTCTTCCAGAATTTTTATTTCCTTAAAATTTTCTTTTTCTCTCTTTTTTCTTTTCTTCTTCTTTTTTTTTTTCTTTTTAATTGTAGAAACACATCTCTGGAGAAATGGGTTGTGTAACTCCTATAATATACTCATACCTCTCTTCTTTCTGAGAGTGAATCTGTGTACTGTCATTCTATCCAGACCTGATTGAAAAATGATTACGTTTGATTTTCTGACTCACCAATCAACTCAATCCAAGATAGAGAATAAAACTCAGCCTTTCCCTTGCTTATAAAACAATTGTGCTTCCTTTCAGTCAGTGCTCTCATACGTCACCAAAGTTGTTTCAAAGCTTAGGTACACCCACTTATTGTGCATTCCCCCACACACATATCAGGATTAAACCTCTTGTCACCCTGAATAGGAGAGCTAAGAACAAGTCACTTACATTTGCCTCACCTCCAGTGTGCAGTGTTTTCTGAGAGCAAATGTGTAACTTGAACTCCATTGAGACGAGCCTGCTTCCACACCTCAGAGGCCAAGCCCAGTGAAGGCTCCTCCTCCTTACCCTGTGGTCTCCACACCTGGAGCTGATTACTCAAGTAATAAGGAGGTTAAGCCAGGAGTGTTGTTTTTAGATCTTGAGCAAACACAAATTCAACTCGTGGTGTCCGGAATTATACGCCAGCATTACCTAAACTATATAGTGCCGGATAATAATGTTAATCCAGACGTTAACCAACATCCTTTGGAAAGTATGCCATAGTTATTGAAGTGTAAGGATTTCTGTATGTGATAGGCCTCTTGCAGATTCATAAAGTTCACCAGAACAGTGAAGGTTTCTGAGAATTTCTGCAATGCAGAACCTGATGTGCTCCTCTGTATTCATTAAACATGGCTTAGAAGAGAAGTCTTTTGTATCATGGACAGACTTTCAGTATCCTGGAGTTGATATAGCAAGCACTTACTGTGTTAACAGTTCTTCCATCCAAGCACAAAGCCTGGTATATAGTAGACACCTAACAAATATTTTTGAAAATCAAATAAGCACATGAGTGGATGAATCCATATAATTGAGGGGAGAGATATATAGATACAGATATGCAGATCGTACTGTGATTTTTTTTTTTTATAGAAACACATTAACATCACCCGACTCGTGTTTATTGAGCTGCTACTGGTTGAGAGGCTCTCCCTATACTAGGCTTTGAAGACCTCAGAATCTAGCACAAGATGATGGTCACACAATATCATATGTGGAAGAGAGATAGATAAAGGTAAGTGTAAGGTGCTGTGGAATACGGGCAGCAAGAGTGGCAGGGAAGATTTCTGGAGAAGGTAATATCTGAGTTGAGCCTTAAATAACAAGTAAGAGTTAGACATTCAAGGAGGTGGCTCCAAAATACATATGACGTGCACGCATAAGAAAGTCTCCGCACGTGCTGCATTTAAGCAATTATTAAGCACACAGCCACTTATGTATTTTGTATTTTGAAGGTGAAACAACAGTACTAGAAGTGCTTTTGTTCAATGAGAGGACTAGTTTTATAATCCAGGAAACAAGATCAAACGGAACACTGGATTGTGTCAACAATCCATGTCCAAATTACATCAAGGAAACTGTAAACCACAAACAGAAATAGGAAATGCAGCATTTAACATTTAAGTCACTAAATTAAAAATGTAACATTTGTCAGGGTCCGTGCATGCTCGTTACAGAAATTTAAGTGAGCTGCCACCCTACTTTTCTCACAACTGAAAAACAGCCTCCTACCCGTAGTTCTTTCCTTAAACAGCCTTTTCTACTAAATTATAACAAGCCTAACTGGGGGTGAAGGAATTATTTATCAGTGAAAAGCTGGGAGTTTGACTTCTGTATATATATAATTCTGACCCTATTTCTCAGCCTATGCTGGGAATTTCATTCCCTTACTCACTTATTCAGTCTACAAAATTTGATTGCATTTCCATTCAGTGACAAACTACGTACTCAGATGAAAGGAAGAAATGCTGACACAACGTCACACATTTCCTTCTCCCATTGAGCATATCCTCTAATAAGAGACACAGGTATTCACAGAGATGAAAATTAAAAAAAAAAAAAAGCATCAAAGATGTTCTATAAGCGAAGGCAGTAAAGGGATGAAGCTGGCGGTGGTACTTGTAGGAAGTACCCCGAGGCAGTGACGATTGAACTGGGGATGAAAGTTAACTAGAAAAGGTGGTGGTGGAAGGAAGTGGGGTTGACAAAAGCTTTTGAAAAAGCACGCAGGAAGGTAGGAGCATGGCTTGCTAGAAAAACTCAAATAATTCCTTAGAGGCAGGCATAATTTCTTATTTGATAAATCCCAACAAATCTGGTCATGATCACACTCAAAAACTGTTTGTTGAATGAATCCCTTCACTTGGTAGAGGGAGGCATCAGCCCACTGCCCATAGCAAAAAGAAAGTGTAGCCCTCACACCCCAAAGCTTTTCCTGCTGTAAAGCTCCAAGAATGCCATAAATTTTCCTAAAAGAAAATTCACTGCTTGAGTCCATTCTTCCTTATTCTTTTATGTATTTTCTTTTTATTCACCAAATATTATTAAACACTGACTGTGCTAGTCACCACAGAGGATTCAAAAATGATGAAAATAGCCTCAGGTTCAAAAACCCTTTTATCTAACCAGGATATCATGTGCATCGATAGTCATAACACAGGACATGAAGAAAAAGTCTGGGCCATGTGGCAGAGATAACGTGAAATATTATAAGAGAGAAGGGGAGTGAGAGAACTCTAAGTTGAGATATTTGGGAAGAAGATAGTAGTGAAGTTATACTTTGAATTCGGATATAAAAAAATTTCGACAAGTAGATAGTTGGGGTGGCGAGGAGATGGGAAAAGCCATTTCAGGTTGACAGTAAAATGTTCTTAAAGATGTAATATTTTTATCTTGTTGAAAATGACATGAAGTGAAACATTTGTGCAGTCATTCCTCGGGACTGGGGGTGAGGGTAGTTGTTCCCAGGACCGCCTCAGATACCAAACACCAAGACGCTCAAGTCCCCTATATAAAATGGCGTACTATTTGCATGTAACTTATGCACGTCCTCCTGTATACTTTAAATCATCTCTAGATTATTTATAACACCTAATATAATGCAAATGATATGTAAATAGTCATTATATATGTTCCTTAGGAAATAATGACAACAAAAAAAGTCCATACATTTTCAGTGGGGACGCAGCCATCAAAGGCTAACTATGTGCTGCACATCAGCAACGTACCAATTTTTTTCAAATATTTTCCCCAACCCAGTTTGTTGAATCCCAGATGCAGAATCAGGATACCAATGGCCAATTATAGTCACAGTTAAGCCTTGAAGGATAATTTAAACAGAAGTATAGATAACCATTGGGTTAAACAAATGGTGAAAAGAGACACAGTTAAGAGGTGTTTTAACAGTTTAGGTAAGGGACACAAAACATCTAAAGTATGAGAGATAAATTTGAGTGACACATGAATCACATGGTGGTAGTGACTAGCTGGTTATATGGCAAGTAAAGAAGCTGAAGACAGCTTTTAGGCAACTGGGAGGAGAAGACGCCACTCACTCTGAGGATGTGAAACAGGAGGCAGACTTGGGGAGGATATGATGAAAGTTGTCAAATACCGGAAGAACAATACCCATTTAGTAATCATATTTCTAAACATAACTATTTCTTTGGGATGTTCAAATCCTAACCACCATAAAGTAGTTCAGTTTGCAATAACATTAGCACCCTATTCAAAGATGTCTTTATGTACTGTGATCTACCAAATTTAATTTAAACACCCCATTCTAGCATTGCCCTCAGTTGGATTATGGTCTTCTATGATCCACCTTCAAATTTATTTTCTATAGTTGGTTAAACTGTTGGCGAAATACAGCCCACACCTTAATTAAGCTTGTTAATTCTGTTTAAAGATAGATCAAAATCACATCTCTTAGTTCAGTTCCCATTCAACTTTGCACATCCATGAAGAATCACCACGGTCCCACACTATCTTGAAGCCCACCTTTCGAGCTAATCATACATTTCATTCCATTTTTTTTATATTCCCACACCACTCTTTACACCCTTGTAATTTCATTTTGCATCAAATGTTTGTGTAATTATCTTATTTCTCTTACTCAATTACAAGCTCTTGAGTATAAAGGTACACCTCTTGATCTCTTGCTCATTAACAGGTAGTCAGTAAACTTAAAACCATGTATCTGTCAACATCCACAGATGATACTAAAAGTAGAAAGGTTCAATAGAAAATGCAAATATCTGAACTATCTTATAATAACTACCATAGAAATCATACTTAGTCTGAGAAACATTGTAAGAGACCAGATTAGAGCTATGCTTCTTAAACTTTAGTGTAAGTCAGTCATCTGGGGATCTTATTAAACACAAAGTCTTGGTCCCAGTCTGAGACTTTGATGCAATGGATCTGGGGTAGCACCACGAATCTGCATTTCTAACAAATTCCCAGGTGAGGCTAACGCTGCTGGACAGTGAATGACATACTGGTAGCACTAATTTAAAGGGTTGAGTCTGACATCAGATTGCCTGGACTGACTTCCACAATTTGCTACCTTTATGATCTCCAGGTACCAAATCTTTTTAGGCCTCAGATTCTCACCTATAAAAGGGTAATAATAATAATGGAAACTTTGAGGACTGATATGAGAATTAAAAGAGGTAGTCTATAAAATGTGCTTCTGGAAGTATCTGACATATGGTATATACTCAAAAGTTAGGAGTCAGTGTCCAGTGACACAAATAAGTCAACAGATTCCTAAAGAGCAGGGGGTCATTAAACTCTGGCCTGCAGGCTCATTTTGGTAAAGCCATTTTAAAATGTTCAAATGATTGAAAAATATCAAAAGAATATTTTGGAACCTGTGAAAATTATATAAAATTTCAGTGTCCATAAAGTGTTTTTGGAACAGCCACACACATTTATGTACACATATGGCCTATGGATGCTTTTGTTACAGTAGTAGTCACATGATAGAGCATACAGCCAGGAGAGCCTACATGGATATTATATTGAAATTTTGCCAATCTCAATATAGTACCAAGTGACTTTACCAGTGAATTACTAGGACTAGAACCACCACCATTTCTAGTGTCTGCAGTGGCAATACTGGCTCAGTGGCTATAGTATTTTTTAATAATGTAACTATCACAATAAGGATTGTTAGGAACCCATAATAGGAATTGGGAAAAAAGATAAATTTGAAGGATAAGTAGCAAAATGCAATAATTACCATCAAACCTCCTCAAACTAGGAAATGCTATTAGAAGCCCCAACCCACTTTTTTTTAAAAGCAATTATTTATTGTCCTTTTTCTGATTATAAAAGCAATAAGAGATTATGGATTCGGAAAATACAAAAATGTATACAGAGTATAAATCGGTCATATTCCCAATAGTAGATACCAAGTTAGACATGTTTTTACAAAATTGGGATGTTACAGTACATATTGATCATATTATATTAACATTTTTCTAAAATCCTATTCTCTGAGAATATTGTTCAAGGGTAATGACATTCCATTGTTTGGAAATGCTGTAATTCATTTAACTATTGCTCTTGGTACTGGATTTTATTTTTTAAAGTTTCGTTATTATCGATGCTATAACAAATTTAGCATATTTCTGAAAAATCTGGTATTTTTTTCCGCTGTAATAAGTTACTGTAAATAAACAACTCATCTGTATTTGGCTGCTTTAAAGGGTATTACAAAGAGATTAGACAAGGATTAAGACAGTAGTCTGTTGTCTAGATTTCTAAACCACACCAATTTGAGGGATTTCTACTTATGATTAGTAAAATTAAATGACTTCTACTATTTTTACCCAACTACTTTCTTCCCATATATCCCATTCTTAAATCCATACCATTATAAATGGGAAAAGTTTTTTTCCATTGTTTGAAATTCCCCCTTCCCTTAGAAAAAAACACGATAATCTTATCAAAAATATTTTATTTACAAAAAAATTAATTATACTATACATCCTATACTGAAAATACATTGAATAATTGCTAAAATAAATACAGGCAATTAATTCAATCTTTTATAAGAATGAGAGAATTTGACATTTGAATGTTATCAAAGCTTAACTTAGAACATAAATAGTTAAAAATGCAAACTCAAGTTTTAGTCTCATTTATTGGCATGGTGTTGGCATGGTGTTTGTTTCCTGCAAGCTCTCCAATCAGTGAGTCAAGAGTCGCAGAATGTGATGTACCTTTTTGTATTCCAAAGGTAGAATGTGCAGCTTTTTCTTAGGCAAGATAGATGGAACATAGATGTCAGCATGAAAAAGAAGCAGAAAGGCAGGAAGTACGTAGTCAAACCCTTCTCCACATGACTCCGCTTCATCACAATACATTTTACCAACTATTCGTGTGTTCAATTGTGTTTTTAACACAGGTCTACACAGCGCCAGCTACAAGGCTAGATTGGTGGTGTCAAAATTCAAACTGGATGACCGGGGCTTGGAGAAGGAAAATTAGCTGGACTACAGGTACCTGGCTCATCAATTTATTTTATGTGCCAATTTTTGATATAATTATTAAACCTTGATATCATTTCTACTATGTAAACATATTTATGTAGGCCAAGAATAGATGAAAAAATTATCTGTATAATTCAAAAAAAGCTCCCCTAGAAAATAAACATAAAACTTGAATCTGCTATCTTGAATCTATATGCTTTATATTATAATTTATCCGACTCAAATGTGGAAACCTCATACTAATGTACTGTAAATTGGCAAGCTGAAAGAAAAAGACAATTGAAAAATGTTCACTATATAGACAGGATCTGGTGAATTCAAACACAGAACAAAATGAGTGACTGCGTTGTAGTTGTCCAAATTATACAGATAATTTTTTTTCCACTTTCCTTTTTACTTGGCCTGGGAAAACACTGCCAGAATCTCCAAGGATTATTCATCTTTGATATTCATGTTATGTCCAGTGCTGGATGCCCAGTGTTTCTGAGGACTAGCATTCCCTTTTTATAACTTTATGAAAAAATTGCACTTTTCTACCCCTTTGGCCTTGATTTTCAATGACTTACTTTTTTTTTGTACACCTACGTATGTATTTTTACTCCCAAATTGTGACAGGTATATTAACCTTTTCTAAAAGAAATGAAAAAAAGTTAAAATATCAAATGTTTAAATACTTTTCACAGAAATAAACTCTTCGATTTTAAAAGGTAGAGTGAGAGAGAAACATTTTATTCTTTCTATCATGAACATCAGTCAACCAAGCTTCACATTTTGGGTAGGTTTTTTATAAGTTTGAATTTTCTTTTTTTAAAAAAAAAAGAACATGTGTATTTTGGCAGAGAAGTAAAATATAGAATATGCAAATTTTGTTTTAAAAATTGGCATACAAAATTTTAAAACACAGTACAATTATATAAAAATACAGCATAGCCAATGGCCTTTAAAATTTCCTTTGGCATTTCATTTGGTAAAGTTAAACAGAAAATCCTTCCTAAAAAAAAAAAATAATAACTATCACACACAGTCCATAAGTTAGGTTGTATATGTTGTAAGAACTTTTCCTTGAGTTTCCAAAATCCTTTTCTTCCATGATAACCCACGTAAAGCATGGCTAGTGAGGTATATAGAGCAAAAACACTGTTAGGTGGATGTACAGTAAGGAAAAAGTGCATAAACAAAGAAGACTTCCCATTTTCATAGAAATAACAGGTTCAATCTGAGTTTCTTCTTGTTGATTGATGTTATCATTTTACTTTGGCAAAATCAAAATAAACCCATAGAAATGTCTTTGTTCAAGTCCCAGCAGCAGTGATATGTCTCCTCTGGCAACATTATCTGATGCCACGGTACTGTACAGTCCCTAGAGGAACTAAAGTTTTGTGTGTGTCTGCATATCTGATTGCAAACGTCAAACAATGCAAGATCATACATCAAGCACCATGTCATACTGTTGTCCCTTCTTCCGCCTGCCACATTTATTGATGAGAACCACATACAGAGTCAAAAGCATGACCCAATAGCATAGATAGAGCAACGTTCCAACAATTAGAACTGTCTGTTTGGATTCTGAGAATGGCTTTTTAGATTCCTTATAAATGGTGAAAATCACACCACCCAGGAGGATTGTAAACCAAACTGATACTGGAATGAGTCCTATGAAATTAACAACGATCGTTTTCCTTCCAGATGTGCCCCACCCAGCTTTGTTTATCGTTGCGATTGCAAACATCTTGGCGGGAAGTAAACTCGACATGTACAACACCGAGTAGAGGGACATGAAGACCATGACGATATTTCCTCTAAGGCAGCTGGCAAAGGATGATTTTATGAGACCTACTAACTGGACAGTTAACAAGAAGAGAAGGATGTTCCAAATTTTACCCCTATAGAAGAGCTGGATTACCGTGGCAATGAGAAAGAAAGGGAAAAATCCAGTGATCACCGCTTCGTAGGTCATCCACAAGTGATGTTTATGAAACCACATGGCATTGTACAGCCACTCTCGGAAGTACGACTTGCTCCAACGGGTCTGTTGGTTTAACCATCTGAGATATTCTACAGGCGTTTCCGTAAGGCACTTGGATCGAGCTGTGTATTTTGTTGCATAGCCCAGACTCAGCACTCGGTTCGTTAGATGCCGGTCGTCGCCAAAACTGCACTGGCTGCCCATAAATTCCTGATTGTACCAGTCTTCCACAAATTCATGCAGCAAGGAGTTTCTGTACATCCCCAGAGGTCCACTAATGCACTGGACACACCCAAAATAAGACTGACAGGCCCTTTCTATGTTAAAAGCCATCCAGTATCTCACACTGCTGAGGAAGGAGATCCAGGAGTCATACTTGTTTAAAATCTGCAAGAAAGAAAACATAAGTAAACCAAAGATAAGCCTTAGCTAAAAATACCAACAAATCGTGAGGTTACTATCTGCGGTGAGGTTTGTTATTTGGTCCTCTTTCTTTGGCTTTCTTCCTCTTTTTGACATGATTATATTTTATTTTCTCTGATCCTATATTACTAGATTAATTTGCTACGTTGTGTGTGTGTGTTGGGACTCTTTGATGATAAATATTTTTTCTACATCATTGCTCTGTCCTCATTTTGCTATGCTTTTTGTTCTTGTTATGCTATAATATTGAGATTTTTTTTTTTAAGGCTTTAGTTCTCAGTCCCTAAATTCTCCCCAGACGCTCCTTCCTACCATAAAAAAGATTTGAAAGTTTTAAGTCCTATTCCCTCCTGTTCTGGTTCATTTCCAATTCAACCAATCCTTGGCTATAAATTTTCCCTCTCCTCTCCACTTTTTCGCAATGCCAGTGATAAAAGGGTTTACTCTGGCCTCCCCCAAAACCTGAATCCTGAAGTCATGCTCTGTGGAAAGGCTATTCAAAATTATCAGCGTTTTCTTGGCAATATTTCTAAATTCTTCCCTCTGTCGCAATTTCGTTTAGTGTTCATCTGGATTTTACATGTTTCCTTTTTATCACCAGGTTACTTTTGGTCCGTCACAGTGCATTTTCTTGGTCTTCACTGTCACCATGCATATACAGAATGGGTTATAAAGCAACACAGTAAATTTTAAAGTAATATTTCAGTGTGCTTTTCACCTTTTACTCAAATCTAATCTCATACTTGCAAAAGATTCATTTTAATCTTTACATATTTTCACATATTCATTTTCCCATTCCACAAATTTCAAATTGCCCTCATTAATATTTGTTTCACTAATTGTTTCTCCATTAAATAGCAGATAATGGGAAATAAATAATAATTAGTGAGAATAATCAT
Organism: Eonycteris spelaea; assembly: GCA_003508835.1. NCBI lineage: Eukaryota > Metazoa > Chordata > Mammalia > Chiroptera > Pteropodidae > Eonycteris > Eonycteris spelaea. The sequence goes on from PUFA01000077.1 coordinate 4,956,889, forward strand.
TAGAAAACCCACTTATTAATTAATTGCCTTTTGCTTGCCTTTCTCACCAGTATAAATTTGAGTTGTTTCTCTTTTCTTTTTTTGTTTTCCAATTTGGTTTCTCGCTTAACCACATATTAGTCTAATTACATAGGTATAAGATATAGAATCCATCTTCCGCTACATTTTAGTTCATTTGCAAGTAAAGTAAATGAACTCCAACATTAGAGTTTTCCAGAACGGTAAATTATAGCTCAAGAAGATCTGGTGGAAATCATTACACATTTATTGTGTTGTATATAATTTATCAACCACTACAGACATGAGTTATAATTTAGGATTAAGCAAAGGAATCCTAAGTTATTTCAATTTGACAGAAGAGGAAGTAAAGTGAGTCTAATTCTAACGTGTCTCTCGCATCAAAACCAATACCTGCCACAGAGTTTATTGTGTAGTAAATACATGTTCAATGGATCAGTGAGTAAGAGCGCTACTAAAAGTGATTCTCATGCGAAAAGTGAAGCCATATGCACCTGGACATCTCCACCAACACCTCCAACCATGGGGTCCTCTTCTAAAACTTTTACCATCTCCACAGATGAAGCTGGGTCAAGCATGGTGTCTGAATCACAAACCTGCAAAGAAAAGAAATGTTAGAAAAAGAAAAACTGTTGAGTGTGCTCCATACGGTCAAAACTGGGCACAGGCGTATTCGGCCTTATCATCAGCAGGCGTCCATGAGCGCGTATCACAGGATGACAGAGCTCGTTATATTGTGGCCAATACAAAGAGCTTGTTTTCAGCAAGTTCAATATTTAAGTTAATGACCTTGCTGGATAGAACAGCTTAAGTGATGTATAAGTGTGTGTCGCAGGGCAACCAGCTTGTCCCACTCTGCCACAGATGGTCTCGATTTTGGTGATGAAAGTCTCACGTCCCAGCAACATCCCAGTTTTTAGAAAACATCCTGGCTTGGTCACCCTAGATTTTTTTTTTTTTTTCAATTTGGCTTAAATAAGGCTATTAGGCAACTTGTCCCTCAGGTGTGAATGATGATAGGAAAAAACTTTTATGACAGTGTTAAAAGAGGCGCATGTAAAAGTTATCCCCTCCATTTTAATATAATGAATAAAAGACAGGAAATTCTCTTATAGCTGGTTGTATAAGTCTAAAGCAAGATGTTCATATGACCGGGTGTAGCAGATGACATTGCACCAGGAAGGGAACTAGCATGACACTCAGACTACCTCTTTATTCTAGAGTAGTAAGTACTCACCTAGCCCTTTGTATATAAGAACAGATGTAAATTACCTTAAGCTGTTCTAGAAATGCTAAAACAATCCTTATATGGGTCAAAAAAAAAAAAAAAGCAATTCTGAAACCAAACCAACTATAACTTCAAGAAAATTATTTGGATTATTCTATACCCGTGAACCCCTGATAGACACTTCCATCGGAGGCCCAGGGGACAAGGTTACAAACAGTGCTTTTCTTTCCAGGCTAATTTCTGAACCAACTGGAAAATGACTCAGAATGAAAGTGATGAGGAACCAAAATATCACCTGTATACTCATGAAGCCGATACGAAGAACAGGGCTTATATCCGTAGAGAAGTGGGCTTCATAATTTATGTCCTCCAGGAGTAAATACTTCTCAATTCTAAACAGCACCAAAGTGGGGCCGGCTTCCCTGCACATACTGAGCATGCTCCTTCTCCAGGTGTGATAGGTATCTGCTCCGTGGCGGAAGCCACTGCCAGCAGAAAGAGGAAGGGAGGAGCTGGGCTGTCCCTTACTCCGGCCATACTCAACAATCAGATTAAGCCACTTCCCTTAGGGAGGAGTGAGACAGCTGGGAAAGGCTACTACTAGCTTTTGCGCAAATGGGTTATACCTGTGGATGGAGCTTCTTCCACATGGTCAAATGAAATAAGAACTGGGAGAATGCCACCCCCTCTCTATCCCTGACTGATACCTAGTAAGATGCAATATTCTTTTTCTGAGGGATGCAGCAAGGCCTTAGTAGAAATAAAGTGATCAGAGTTGACATGTAATGAGCCAGTTTCACATACTCGTCCAAACAATAAAGAACACCATTGACAGGGACTGGGATTGTTATTTGCAATTCCCATCATTTTGCCATCAAATCTGGCTATACTGGATGCATTTAATTCAAGTTCGCCCTGTTTATTTAAATCAAAAGTAATTATTTTTACAGTTTTTGAACAACTTTATAAAAATGGTAGGGATTTAGTATACCAGTTTTGAATGGAAACAAACAAAAATACCTAAGAAAAATTTGTAGAAAAATAAACTCTCCAAGTTGAAGAAGACTCATTTATGTATATGTGAAGATATATAGATATAATCATGAGTCCTCTGTGTAATTAGCTAGGGAATCTCGACATTTTTTAAAAATGCGCCTTTCAATTTTCTAATAGCTATCATTTTTCTGAAAAAAAAAAGTTAATGAAGAATGTTGGAGAAGACAGCAATTTAAATGCAATATTAAAACTTATGACATAAGGAGTATATGAAGCATCCAGATATTAAAAATGAACTTATTACTTTTCTGGATTTAACTAATTATATTAATTTCAAGGTTAACTTTTGAATTTTTCATTTTATTGGATTTATTTAGAAGTATCCATTTCCTAAATAAAAACACATTTATTTACTTGCTTATTTACTTATTTTCCTTTTTCGGCATTCTGGTTTGGTCCAGCATGGTCTGTCTCACTTATTTTAAAGAAAAAAAAATTAGCAGCTAGGCATTAGCTTTTCATTGTAAAAAATCGGATTTTAATAACACTTGGATTTGTCCTCAAGCACCTCAAGCCTCAGAAGCCTTAAGAAAATTCCTCCAAAGCCATGTTGTGCATCTGCCGTGCCCCGTCTATCGCTGGTTTGTATGTGGCTGGCTACAGGGCGGGCAGGTCTGTAAGGACCATAGAGAAAGCGAAGGCAGAAGTTCAATCCACCTTTAGTTTAGAATCCAATGTCCTGAGAGTTCATGGCCACACCCACCTATGTTGACTCAGCCCGGAAAGGTAAAACCAGAAAGCTAAAATAAGACTAAAAACAACAGGAAGGGGGCAATCCAGAATTTATGTTCAAGTAACTCCGCCTCCTTGTGAGCACAAGCCGACCAAAGGAACTGCCCCTTAGAAAAGACTAAACTTGAACCAAACTTCTGAGGTCCTGCATATTTAAATTGGCCCTGTCTCTCCCAGTTTTCAACAGCGAAGTACCAGGAGTTCTCTGAGGGAGCCTGTTTGTTTGCATGTTGAGTTTTAACTGTCAGAAGGGAAAGCTCTGAGAAATCTCTTGGAAAGGGGTTTGCTATATAGTGGGATTAAGAGCTTGAAGTTCAGTTTCTGGATGTTATTTAGTGATAGCATGCCAACTAGAAAGCCAGCATCTATGACAGTCTGTACATGTATGGTCATGGACCTAATAGTATTTATTTTTTAGTGTGCAAAAAGCATAACTTTGGCCCCTCTTAAAATCAGATTTGTGGGTACAGGATTTCTAGTTGTCTCCTTACCAGTTAATAACAAGTATGTAATTTCATGAATGTTGCTTGGCTATTTAGCTTTAGGCTAGAAACTGTATGGGACATATACTAGTTCACACAGAACTTAACCTCACCTGGAGAAAAACTACAAGGCATGCTTTGCATACCGGAAGCAATTAAGAGGACACATCAAAACGTCTTTCGGTCTATAGTGACCATATCACTGTAATTTGTTTAAACCGCATGCTCACTAGTCATAAGATTTCTCACTGCAAGATATAAAAATGAAGTCACAAAATTTTGACTAAAATGAGTGGAAAATATCAAGACAAAAAGATAGTATTGGGAAGAACCAGCCACCTCATTCTTAACCACAGAATTATCAACTCAAGAGCGAATATCACCAGCTCGTCTTCCTTCATCATCCTAGCCAAGATTAGGGCCCTCCCCCTTTTCTAAATAGAACAGGGGGCACAGACTAAGGTCTGTAGGCAAGTCTGGCCTGCCACCTGTTTTGATATGGCCCGTGGGTTAAAAATGTTTTTATCTTTTTACATATTTGAAAGTCAAAAACAAAGAGTTTGTAACACATGGAAATTATATGTAATTTAAATTTTAGTGTCCATAAAGTTTTATGGAACCAGGCATGCACATTCGTTTCTATGTTATCTATCTATGGCTGCTTTCACACTCAAACAGCAAAGTTGATGAATTGCAGCAGAGACCACATGGCCTGCAAAGCCTAATATTTACTATCAGGCCTTTCACAAGCAAAGTTTGCCAGCCTTGGGACTAAAATAATTGGTTGTGGGAGAAAGGTTCTCTTTTCCTAAAATAAAATCAAAAAGTAAAAACAAGTTGAGATTAAATATATTTGAAGCCTCAATTTTAATTCTAGTAGTATTATACTACTAATAGTATAACACTATCTTCATGTTATAAATAACAGCAACTGCAGACAAAGTGTAAAACATGAATTCTTTAGCCAAGATTTGCATATTATAAGAACAAATCAAGAAGCCAATTAAGTCTTGAGTCCTTATCTTCCTCCTCCTATGACCTTGAACCAGTCATTTACCATCATCATGATACTGGATGACACACTGCTTAGAAAAGTACTTTGTAAATTACAAAGGACTATAGAAGTATGCCCTTAGTATTAGGTAATAATTTTTAATTTATATACTCCTTAAGTAAACATATACCTAAAGGATCATGATGATCATTACCACAAATAGATGGCTGGCTCAGTTGAGAGAATCTCCTAAAGGAACAGGGAATTAATTTCATATCAAGAATCTCTTATCATAATGAAGCCATCCAAATGTGTCTGGAACTATCCATAATAATTAGTTATAGACTAAGTCCATAGTCTGTTATATACGTTTTTAGACTCTTAAGTCCATTCCAACTTATCTCATTGATCTTAAAGTCAATCTACCTTGCTGTAATTTAAATAAAAACCTCTTCCAGAAATATTACTTATCCTACTAAATGTCTTTTAATTCTAAGACCCAAGTCTAAAATGCCAAATTTCCACGTTTCACTATTTCTTAATGTTTCCTTTCAGACTGACTGATGGATCTCCCTCCCACTCTCCCCCCTCCCCCACCCCCGCCCCCAATACCACTTCAAAGGGCACTGAGATACAGCAAAAGGAAATCTTCATTACTCTGGCTGCCTTCAATGAGGAAACAGATTGAAAATAAATCAAGACTCCTATTGCTACTGCCTTTACCCTTTGCCTGCTTGTAAGGCTCAACCCTTTCTTAACCTTGACCCTTTATCTTAACCTTGACCCAGTGAGACCACTGGTATGGAATTAATTTTTGGTCATGACCCCACTCCCCAGCTTTCCTGCCACCACCTACCCACGAAGTAAATGGAAAGCTCCTCTTACCCATCTTTTCCCTCCCCCAATTTCTCTAGTAAAAGGGTAGGCCAGAAGCAAAACAGCTCACAAATAGATTCGCATCTAGCAAACACAAGATGGTGCCAGTCTCCCTGAACTCCTAACAGTAAAATCCCAGAGCAAACACACCGCTGAAAAGAAAACGAAGCACTACACATTGGGATCTAAATCCCAATCCACCATTTACCAGTCTTATATACTTGGACTATGGCTTCCTAGACCTAGGACTCCTTACCTTCCCCTAAGCTTCCATCCTCAGGTGAAAGATATGGATAATTGCATCCACCTCATTAAGTTTGTTGTAATGCTAAGTTACTTAGATAATGTATGTAAAACAGTAATAGCTTAGCTCATAATAAATGCTCAATAAAAGGAAGCCATATATACTAATAAGTGATAAACCAAAACCAGAGGTACAAACTAAGGACACTAGTCCACTGAGAAAAGGGGTCTTTATTATACCGTAAAAAAAAAAAAAGCCATGACTCACTCAATGCCTAGTCCAATACCCGATAAATTTAGATGAAACAAATTGAATTCTTTTTTTTTTCTTTTTTAGGCAAGGCAACCCTTGGTTGACCTCACAGACTGCAAGGACCTTGTCAGCTTATAATCCCTTTTTTTATTCTTATTTTTATTTTTTACACCTACAACACATGATCTTCCTAGGTGTCTCCCATCCAAGTACTAACCAGGCCCGACCCTACTTAGCTTCTGAGATCAGACAGGATCAGGCTTGTTCGGGGTGGCCTGGTTGTAGACAATAAATTGAATTCTTGAGCAGTCAATGTAAGAGTCCTTAGATAGGGTTGCTTACTAGGGAAAAGAAATAGTAAAATTAGAGAGCAGCGTGCAGCTGATTGTGATTCGTCTGTAGCCTGGTGTACAATGTGTCCAAGTTTATCATTTACTAAAGGGCAGACCATGGACCCAGCAAATCTTACAAAAGTTTTTGTTGCACCTTGACTAGGTATCTCTTTCATTGACATGGAACCTGCTGAATGTGAAGCTACTTAAAACAGAAATCCATGAATAGCGAGGGTCGACTCCATTATGAACGATTTAGTCTTTTCTGATGCTCAAGGAATCTTGGGTACCTAGATGCTGCCTGACTAAATTAATAATAAAATTGCCTATATTCTTTCCTTTTGAAAATGTCTATACTTATTGTGTATTTTCTACCTGCAAAATCTCTATGAACACTTCAGGGGATATCGTTTTTCCTTTCGTCACATGAACTGGTGGTGACTTATGTTTGCCACTTACATCATTCGTGTTTGATGATAAGAGATAGTAATAAAGCAATTATATAATCTAGACATCGAAAGTTATTTAAGTCTTCTGGTATTAAGTATTAAAAACACACACACACACACAAGTAAATACAATATAATCCCAAAAGTTGTTCTAAAAATAAGGGAAAAATAGAAAGATATACACTAAAAAGTATTAAATTTGAAAGTCTGGGTCCTGTATTTGATACAGATGATTTTAATTTTGCTCATTGTGCTTTTCTATACTTTTAAAACACACTACCACAGATGTATCATTTTGGTAAATAAAAATCTAATATAGATACTACTTTGAAAAGGTAAAACAAAGATGTATGCCCTATCTTAAGCCATATCCAGGCAGGTCAGAATCTGTCCTATTTTTTAAAAAAGGTAAGCTTCCCCAGAAAATACTTTGATTAAAAATTGAGAAAAGTTTTCTCAATCTCTTTATTTCTCATTTCCTTCATCTTCTTTTCTCACTTTATTATTTTTCTTCTGTTTTTCTAGCTTCATCTCCAAAAGCAGCCACTAGCATCCTAGATGAATCTGCTACCACTGGCTTCCCCTATAGGTTCCCATTTTCCATGTCTGCTTTAGTTATCCGAATGGCTTTCAAGCTGAGACAGCAGTCAGAGAGGAAGAAGTATAGATGGAAACTGAGAGAGAGAGAGGGAGAGGTAATGACTGATGTAAAGCCTGATGTAAAGCCGTGTTCTGGACAAGACCAGAGGGTGCCGACCCAGAAAGCCTGGGACCGCAGGTAGAAAGGTTAACCTGGAGACAGGAAGTGAGGTTGGGCACCCCTGGAACTACAAGCAGGAGAGAGTAAGGAAGATCTCAATGGCATTCAGAACCAGTACTTTTGATTGTCTTTCACAGGAGGCAAAGTCATCTGTTAGTAGTTAAGCAGGGAGGAGTTTGGGTAGGGTGCTGGGATAGTGAAGGTATGAAATAATAGGTCATAAGAGCACTAAGCAAGACATCTATTCAGGATCAAGTAAAGGGAGTGCTGACCAGTGCCAAAGCCCCAGCTGCAACTGGAAACCAATCATTTTGGCCATTTCTCTGCACAGTTAAGCAGTGTTCTCCAGCCAGGTTAGTAAGTATATGAACAGATGGTCAATTTCTTCCCCTACCCCCCATATTCTCTTGTGTATTAGCACCCGAACTTTCCTTCCTTCCTTCCTTCCCTAATTGACCTAAGCTCCAAGTTCCATCACTCAATCACTTGTAATGCTTCAAAGCCAACATCCACCACCTCCCTTTCTCCTCTGTCTTTCTGTGGTTGCTTCTCTGCAACTTTCAGACCCTGGGTCGTCACTCCAAACGTTAGGCGATAGTATATTAGTTTAAATCTTGTGACATTTCCATTTTTATAGGACACACATCATTAAATATTGGGGAATTTGATGAAGGGATGGCATGATGGAATTACCTGGCTTCAGAATGCCACTCGTGTTTGAGCAGCTGGAATAGATGGTGAATCCCAGGAGGATTACCAGCTGCTGCTCCCATCTGTCCATACAGAGGCTTCATTCAGCCTGAAGGAAGCACAGTGCTCCAGCCTGATTAGGGTGCTAAGCAAGAAGCCTACTCCAACCTTTTATATTTTGTATTATTTTTTTTCCTCGACAGGCACAATGTCAAGTTGTCAAGGATACAAACAAAATTCAAAACAAGGATGGGAAAAGGAGATTTGGGAGGAGCACATTTTGTAAAAAAGAAGAAAACCCACACAATTATGTTTTGATTAGAAATGACAACTTTAGCAATTGTTTTAACTAGAATTAAAAGCAAAATATCAAAACAGATGTTTTCTCATCTAAAGGTCCAGAGCTTCATTTGTCAAATCCTCTATAACTCCAGTCATCCTTTCCCTTAAGTGGGTCATTTCATCCATCATCTGGGCCTGAAGTTGCACTATGTAAATAAGTAAAAATGTCCTGTGTTAACTGAAACTACCTTAATTGTGGAAGTTCTAGAAATTAAGGGAAACCTAGGGTAAAAACCTATAAACTCCCTAAAAGGAAGATCAATATGTAGATTGGCATAAACTGATGAAGTGCTTCAAAACTCTTCGGATAGTAACCCAAATTAACCATGTGGTAGCAATTGACATGTATCATAATTTGAGTAAGGACTAGTTGATCCCCAACACTAATATTAACAGCAAATGTTTTGTTATTAACAATATGATCATTAACAATTTGCTACCTTTATAACTTTTGTACACTTCAGTTATATATATATATATATATATATATATATATATATATTATATATATATATATATATATATTTAAATCATTGGTTTATTCTATACAGAAAACTGAGGCGGAGGGGGTCCTGGCTCAAATTCATCCAGCTAGTAAAAATATCTGGACCAGAACCTCAGTCAACTGACCCTAACGCCAGTGCACATCTTCATCCCATTACACAGAGGGACCCACAGAGCATGGCTTGGCCCCAAGGTATAGGATGGGTCTTCTGGAAACTAGGATTGCCCTTGTAAGAGAAGAAGAGTGTCCCAGTGGATTTAAAAAAAGACAAACAACAACAACAACAAAGACATTTCTCTCTTCTTGATGGCCAAAATCTAACTAAAGTATTTTCAGAAAATTACAACTAGAAAATTCACAGGGACCCTATTAGCATCCTAAAGAAGAAAGCTTCAATAAGAAGCTAGGAAAGAAGAAATCTTAGAGTGAGAAGTCAGGAAATTAATGAGACACAGCCCATCTAATTCTCATGCAAGCAAACACCATCACAAATGCTTTCAAAGGTCAAGTTGCAGTGAGTGAGGTAATGCTGTTTGGGAGTGAAATAAACATTACTTTGGTTTTGCAAGGTTTTTTTTTTTCCTTTCTCCCTTTTTCATTTTCCTGTTCTTTCTGTCTCAGTTTTGAATTTCTTAGCCTTTTCAATCAAAATTGTTCTCATCACCCCCATTTTGCCCAGTCTCCATGAAAATCATTTTATAGCCTTCCCTTGGGCTCGCTGCAGATTTTCTCAAGACCCTTCTGCTTGGCAGACACTATTTTCTTACAAGGCTGGAGATTTTTAAGAGCGTGGAAAAATGACGTTGAATTTGACTTGGCAGAACCAAGGGGGCAGAGAAGGGAAGAGAAGGGAAGAGAAAAAAAGGAAGGGTCTCCTGTTCAAAATAGTCTTGATTTCCAACCAATAACACTGTACCAGTTAAGCGTTTTCATAGATAGTCTTAACGGTTTTACAAGAACTTTTTTTCCCTCTCTTTCAAAATGTGCTTTCAAACAGTCATGCTGTTTTCAAATGGACTGAAAGGAGTACTGTGTTCAGAAGTGACAAGGATGGGCTATAAGCATATGACTGGAGAGATACAAAAGCGGCTTTATTTAAATGTATGTTTGCCCTGGCAGGAATTTGGAAACCTACCTGTACATAATCCACACTTCGTCCCAGTGCTCTGAAGGCCGTGTACATGACTTCTCTTTTTCCACCCCATTTTTGCATGATGCAAATACTTTTGTTGGACAAGACCAACTGGGTGACATGTTGCGAGCTTTCTTTATGGGACTCCTCCGTCTCACCGGGACCCTTCTCATGAAAATTGTTCTTCCAGATATAAGTGGCTGACTTGTCCCTGCCCATGACTTCACTGAAGATGTCCATCATGTAAAGGTCGTCCTCTGAGTTCCCGTCGATGACCATGACCACCTTAATTCCAGGGTAGGTGAGCCTCTTCACAGATTGCAAGCATTTCCGTAAGTAGCCTGGATCTTCTTGATATGCAGCGATGCAAAGAGCAACAGTTTTGTTCAGTTTGATGGGGGTTTCTAGGGATTTTTTCATTTTCCGGTGCTCCAAAAAAGCAAACAGGCTTTGGATGATGAGGTGTGATGCTAAAAAGGCACCATACAGTCCAAAAGAGAAGTAGTAATTGTCCGTTTGGATAAACTGGTAGCCAACAATATAAGCAGCTGTGATTCCCAGGAGGAGAGAGACTCCAAAAAGTGTGGTTCCAATTATTCTCAGGATGCATAGAAACCTCTCACAATGCATCTGTAACATAATCAAAGAACAGTCTTGGTTAACGACCCCTGTCCCACACTTGTTATATACATGGTGTCACAGGGATTGTATTGGTGTGGAGGCATTCAGGAGTTCTAACCCTGAGTTTCTCACTTAACCAGCCATGTCACTTTCTGCATCTCAGTTTGCTCACCTGCAAAACAGAGATAAGGATATCTTTCTGTTTCAAGAGCCAAATAAAGGAGATGATGATACAAGGCACCATAGAAAAGCATAATTGTTAAATAAATACATGGAAGCACTATTTTTAGTGTGTTAGATCGTGTGTCTAAGGATGCATTCTATGTGTGTGGTCATAGCTAGGTAGGTGTAGAACCTAGATTTCCTAACAAGCAAGGCAATTTTTCTTCCTATGCCACATTGTCCCCTTATCCCCAATACTGACCAGTAAAAAAATCCACAAGAGATTTTGCTAAATTGCTCATGGGTAATTTCATCTCATCTCCAGTGCATTTCCCTCAGCTCGTACGCAGCTGAGGTTGGAGATCAGGACACCTGGATTTTACTACCAGCATTAGCTGCTGTGTGGCCTTTACCGGGTTGCTTTACCTCTCTGGGCCTCAGTTTTTTAATGTGTTAAATGAAGGCTTTTAGACTTGATATTTTCCAAAGTGTCTTGTTAACATTAAAAATACTTTATGCCTAGGTATCCTGCACAGTCATTTATCAAAGCCCTGTAATTCTGAACTCCATCATTCTGTTCAGATATCTGTCTCCTCCGTCCACATCACTGACACCAGATGGTCAGACCTGGGATCAGGAAGACCCCACACCTTGGATCCAATTAATTAGCTAGAGCAGCTTACATAACTCAGGAAAATCATCTACTCACCGCATTATTGGCTGATTATAAATGGGTGTAACTCAAGAACAGCCAGATGGAAGAAATGCACGGGTCAACATGTAGGGAAAGGGCACGGAGCTCCCAGTCTCACTGAGTTTCCTTCTCTCCCCAAATCACCAACCTGGAAGCTCTCCACTCTCCTTTTGGGATTTTAAGGAGGCTTCATTACATAGGCATGATTGATCAAATCATGGGCCATTGGCAACTCCAGCGCCTCTCCCCTCCCAGGTCTGGGGGTGGGACTGGAAGTTCCAATCCTCCAATCACGCAGCTGGCTCCCCTGGCAACACATCCCATCCTTAGGTGCTTTCCAAAAATCGCCTGTGTGCATTGGTGGTATAGTGGTGAGCACAGCTGCCCTCCAAAAATCACCTCACATAACTAAAGACACCTCTACGGCTCTCTGCACTTAGGAAATTGCAAGGGTTTTAGGAATTCTATACCAGATGTACAGTTGGCCCTTGAACGTGGGTTTGAACTGTGCGTGGGTCATCTTATATGCTGTGAGAGTGGGAATCCTTGAATGTGGAAAGCCGACTTACATTAAAGTGGGGTTTTTGACTGCGTGGGCTGTATATGTCCCTATCCCTCACCATTATTCAAGAGTTCAACTGTATATTTTTTATTATAAACCCCAGTATCCATATATATATATATATATATTTGCCCCTAAAGCTTATTTTCCTTCTCTTCCAAGATTGAACTATAATGAGGGATATAATTGGTATAAATGCGGTATCCCCATATTCAATCATTCACTCCAACTTCAGAGTTTTTGTTATATTTACAAATAATTTTTAAAATTCAACTAGGTTTTTGAAAGCTAAGTCATTATTTCTGCAAAATCTCTTACGAGTGATCTCTAGTTTCCTATTCCACATCAAGACGTAAAATTGAATGTCCGCATAGCACCCAGCATTCTATCGGTTGTCAGTAGCTGTGTGGCCACCAGGTCGATCGGCTCCAAGAGGCAATGCACATTCTACTCTGTGTGGTCATACACTGAGGTGGTTCTGTGTAGATGTGAGTCATACTTTTGGGAAACTTGAGTGTAGCAGCTGACCAATTGTGTTCTCACCTTTGGAACACAGACTGCTTGGTGTGGCCATGGTAGTCCGGCCTTCTGAAATCAGAGATGGGCCACTTTTAACAGGGACTTTTAAAAGGGAGAGTGGGGAACCCCTGCGATCTCTTTTCCTTCCACAGGTTTGATGCTCATCACCATCAAGGTCCTAGAGGGATGGCAGAGTCCAAAATGTAGGGAGATTGGTCCTTAAACTTGATCCTTAAACTGCCAAATGGAAGGAGCCAGCCACCAATCAGGAAACCTGCCTTGGACTCAGGATATTAAGAAAAAAAAAATGGAGTTTTTGTTTGTTTACCCATTATGCATTCTATGTTTAGTTCACCCTATGATATATATATAACCTAGGTCATGCACTGTGGCTTGGACACCAGGATTCGAGCCTGTGGACATTATTGTCCTTTAATAAATAGAGATGACAGTACTCATCAACCATCCTGCTCAGGGCTGCACTGAAGAGCAAAACCGGTGTTTATAAAAGTGTTTTTAAAAACCAGAAATGCATGTAGTTTAAAGAATTAGCTAACAAGGAAGCTAAAAAGAAATGAAGAAGCAAATAAAAATAAATGCGAGTTTTGCTGCTAGCACTTATACAGGACACCGTAATACGTAACACATGAGCCTGATAAAGGCAATCACACACAAACGGAAAGTTCAGACTTCTGGGGAACGGTAAAATGCTGAGTTTTTGGTGAAAGGCAAGAGAGCACAGCATCCCTTGTTAATTAAAACAGCTGGTGGGATGCTGAACACTCCCAAAGGGTGCATTAGCCAATGCCTAAAGGTGCTGGGAACACCAGACTTGGAACTTGTCCGTGTCCAAGACGTGAGTCATTCTCACAAGAGTGAAAATTTTCAAGACTAAAACCCTTGCCAAGGAGAAGCTGAAGTGTGTGTTTCACTTGTGTTTAAAATCACCATAGCCAGCAAAAGAACTGCCTGCTATTCTTTTTCCATTATTCATATTTTCCTTGCTTTTATCAGCACGTGGACAGAGAGTGTTCACATAGCATCTGCTGGCCACAGCTGAAGTGGAAACACCCTCTTACATCATAGGAGTCTACAGAATGTCCTTTTGAAGCCTGGGAAAAATTGCTAGTAACTTGCAGCGATGTGGCTAGAATTGAACCTTTATATTTCTGCAAGTTACTACATTGTTGCCTAGTATTACATTCACAGCATCTCAGTCCAGGTCAAAGGGCAAAAGGCACATTTCAGAGCCAGCTTTACTGAGGGAATACATTGATCTCAGGCAGTGACACACAGGACATGTTTCTTTATAATTTCCCCTGGGTGATTTCATAGATATGGGCACCATATGTGAGACTTTCTGAGACAATCCTCAATTCAAATACAGTGTTTCATAAGCAAACTCTCCTTGTCAGACATATGGCTTTATTGTTAAATTGGAAAATCTGGTTAGTTTCATCCTAGATCACAAGACCTGACTGCTGGATAGAAAGATGATTTAGAAATCTACCTTTCATAAATATTTAAAATATAAAACTTGAATTTTTTGACCAGTATTAACTTTACCTAGTCATTTATTTTTAAGTTGCTATTGGACTTAGTAACAATTATTCACGAAGTACTATTCTTCACAAAATTCTAAGGCAAACCAAGTGTTAAAGAATGATTTATGCACCATAATTAATATAAGTTCCACAAAGCCAAGAGATATTTTTGTAAATCTATTTTCACTAATGTGCCCCAAGGACATAAACCTGGGTTGTATTTTTATAACATATTTACTGACTACCGATCTGATAAGTGGTAGTCAGTAAATATTTGCTGAATGGATGTAACTCTGTATGTCAATCTATTGGCACCACTGTTACGTCAGCTGACATTTATTCATCTCTTATTAGGTTCTAGGCAGTGGGACAAATTATGTGTTTGTTTTGTTGAATAGCATGATCCTATTTCATCTGAATAACTTTAAATGGTAAATATATTGTTCATCTCATGCTACAAATAACATATATATATATGACAAGGAAACCAAGACTCTAGGATTTAAGTAACTTGTTCCAAGTCAAAAAACCAAGAATAGAATCTACAAAGTGGCATAATGCCAGAATATTAGAATATTCTCAGTAACTATTTGCTGAATAGCTTTGAACCCTCATGACAAAATAGGCAGCAACTTTCCTTTCTGTCTAATAAAACATGTTGTATAAGAAGAGTAGAAAAGAACTTTAAAAACTGTTTTCCTGCCATTATGGAAAATGGTGAACTGGCATGCACTTAGGTAGATACAAAACCAGCCAGTACTAAGATAGCTAAGCTCATACTATTTCCTGTGTGGGTACAGCCAAAGGGGACATGGAATGAGGTTGTCATAAAGGTAGAGGTTCCATCTATGCGGTGCTGCCAAAAATCTTGTTTTTCAATAAGAAAGGCATTCCTGTTTCCGTTGGTTCCGACAGTAGAGCAGATATAAGCCTTGCTGTTAGATTATATACTCCCAGCAGGGTTCTATAGGTTATTGGGAATCAGAACCATTTCCTTCCCCCTTGACCTTCTTATATTAACCAGAGGACAAGTGTTGGATAAGAGGGAGTGACAGCTGTCTCACTCTCCTAGTGCAGTGGTAAGTGATGTTCCTATCACTTTCACAAAGTGGTCTAGACTTCCGTGTTGCATCTGGGAAAAGCTGAAGTTAGTTCAAATTAGGAGGGTCGGCATCTGGGACAGGCTACAGACATTAGTCCAAAAGAAATCTCTAAGAGGTCTTAGCTTACTAATCCCTTCTAAAGTAACTGCTCCACCATGCCCTCTTCTTGACCCCTAGCACTTTGTCCCCTGACCCTGCTTGATTTTCTAAATAGCACAATGTACACTTTATGGCTACATAGACTTGTGCGTTCTCAAACATGTAATCCTGTACCAAAAAACAGGTTTCTGGCCCATAGTAGGCACTCAATAGTACATTCTGAATAACTAAGTTCATTTGGACTCAGGCAGTCACTGGACTGACAGAGCACAACGTCCTACCCCATATCTTTGCTGCAGTGAAGATATGCTGAGCTATTTAGAGTACCTTTCGTCCAGCACTTTTTCCTTTTTTAAAAAACCAGTTCCATAATTTCTTGCTCAGCTATCTAAAGATAATGGTTGTGGGGGTGGTGGGTACCAGATCAGTTCTAGAAGACCTTTTGAAAACAAAGTTAGAAAAGGCAAATAGAAGAAAACTAAAACACTAACCTGAAAAGATATATGTGCCTCTATGACAATGGTAGCATTATTTCCAGGAGCTAAGATGTAAAAACACCTAAGTGTCCATCAATGAGTAAATGGGTTAAGATTGCTTGTATTGTGTGTGTGTGTGGGGGGGGGGGGGTAATGGAATATTCAGCCATAAAAATGAAATCTTGACATTTGTGACAGCATGGCTGGACCTCGAGGGCATTGTACCAAGTGAAATGAGTCAGAGAGAAAAGGAAAGATACTTTATGATATCTCTTATATGCAATCAAATAAATAGATAGATGATAGATAGATAAAAACCAGACTCATAGATACAAAGACTAGTGGTTGACAGAGGTGAGAAGGTTGGAGGTTGGAGAAATAGGTGAACAATTTTTATTGTTTTTAGCTTAAATAAATTGAATTTTAAAAATCGACTATCCTATTATGATTAGAAATCATACTATCCTAGTATGATTTGCATATATACTCTGAAATAATAATAATCAATATTTATTGAATACTTTTTACATATCAGGCACCTTGCTAAGCACTTTAAAACATTTCATTTAATCTTCACAGCAAACCTGGGAGGTACTATCTACCCCATTTTACAGATTAGAAAACCAAGGCTCAAGGCTCAGAGTAAAACACACACTGCTTAATGTTAGAGCTGATATTCACACCAAGGATTATTTGACCACTATACCTTATTAATCTTTTGATAAAAATATGCTTATTAATGTGAGAGATGATATTAGTTTACTGCTCTAGACAGAAGCGATTTGCTCCATGTTTCTGGGAAATGGGGAAACTAAAGTTTGCTTTGTCAGGTATTCTTAACTATCGTTTAGATTTTTTTCTATCGCCCAAAGTCCCAAATAATAGAAACCTAATGAGAATTAATTCGTCACTTGTTGAATCCTTTCTTAGGAATAAAATTGAGATTAACTTAATTGCTCTCCCTTGGGATAGTATAAATATCTAGCAGACTTCAGTTTCTTGTTTTAGAATTCAAAGAACACTTGATTGTGCTGGAAAAAACTATCACAGTCCTTTTTGAAGAGCGGCATCCTTGGGGCAGCTAATAAGCCTCTACAGTGTAACTAAATGAACAATTATAAGAATCTACCCTCAAACATAAATTTCCCCAAGTATTTTTTTGCATTTTATTTTATTATTAGTGTCAAGTATACAGCACAATGGTTATCTCCAATTATTTTCAAAACAGACATTTCTCACCCCTTCTTCACTATATTATCAGAACATTAAGACTTTTTTCTTTTGCATTTTATCATTTTGGGCTAAGGTTTTTAAAATTTTTCAACATGACACTTCAAGGTAACTTGCAATTAAGCAACTGTTTTGCACACATGCACTATAGCTATCCGTACTAAATTAATTTCATAACTAGTCACAATTTTTTTCCTAACGGAAAATAAAGTCATAAGTAAAACCACAGTTTTGATTCTTTCTTACCTAATTTTGAAGTTTCAGGTAAAATTTAGAAACTCTAACTTTTCTCAGAAATCTATTCCTGTCAGTCAAATGCTAAGCAGTTCCTAGTAGTCATCTAGCAGAGACACCAAGCCAAGCTTGCAGGGTTAGGCAATAAGCAGTTGAAAGGCCTCATCACCGGAGAGCTGTGTCTGGATCCAGGGCTTTAGGATTCAGATTTCTCTTCATCTGCACTGCACTATCAACAGTGATCAATTTCTCCTAGGATGCCAATTCTCCCAAGTGCCCTATTGGTTCTTGAACTTCACCATCTAGACCCCATCGTCAAGGACAATGTGGCAAAGGGTAAAAGTAAGAAGACTCGACATGGAGTCTTAGTTCTATATGTTCTTCCGCTGGCTCTTGGAACCCTCACTATAGGTCAGAACCCCACACAGCCATATGGACCACAATGCTAAGTCTCTTCATGAAATCTTCCCTGATCTCTCTCAAATAAATGTGATTCATCCTCTATTTAAGACTCCATAAAACTTGACTAATCCAGGTACACAGCATGACCAGTTCAAGGGCATTATAGTATTTACTATTTCTTGGATTAAATTCCATCCACACCCCTTACCAACACTGTGACTGAGTAAATTGCTTAATCTCTCTGAGCAAGGCTCCTTTATTTATAAAGTCTTCTTTATTTATAGGTGGGGATGGGGGTAGGGGTGTTAGATAAAATGAATGTAAAGTGCTTAACTCAGTGCCCAAGACATATTAGACATGCGATAAACAGTAGCCATCATTTTACTTTTCTTATGGGCCAGATCATATTTTGCCTTACACTGTGGTTATTTGAAGACTGGGTATACTTTTTGTATAATGAATTCCATTAAAATGTGGAGTGCATCTTATTCCTTTTTTAAATCATCTGCAGCACAGATTATTTCAGAGGCATGCATTCATATCTATTTAAGTAATAAAATATTTAACAGTATGACCTTGTTATACTTATTTTGACTCATCGGTAACATTTTTCCTAGATCATGAGCAATGCAGTATATGTGATGTCCACATAGATGGCATTCAAAATAGACTTGAATAACTTAAAGTGTATGCAATGGGATGTTACTTATTCTATGCAGAGGAAAAGATTAAAACCAAGTCGGGTGTGATAAAAGTCATTTTTCTATAGGGAGCTGTCCCGCCAATTCAGCTGTCATAGCAGCTGCCAATAGCTCTGTCCTTGTAGCCCCTTAGTGGAACACAGCCAGGGTGTGCAGGGATAAAAAAGAAAAAGTGAACCCAGAAAGGGACTGGAGGATTTACACTCTGTTCTCCAATTTCATTAACCCATTGCTTCCACATTAAAAGTCAAGAAGCTAACAATGAAACAAATTACTTGCTCTTAGATTCGAAATGCAAGCTGTGTACTATAACTATGCCAAAAAGGATCGCCACTCCCTCAGTGACAATAGAAAATAAGTGAATCAGTGAAAATAAATTGGTTTAAAAATTCAAGAAAAATATTTTAAAATAAATTTTAACTGGTAAGGAAACCATGTATGAGAAAGTATTCATGAAATTCAATATTGTGGGGTTATTCTATAGACTTAACAAAAATGATCGCCCAATCTGCCTTACTTTCTAGTAACAATTTCATATTAATTGCACAATTCCCGTTTCCCAGAAATGTGGCCGACTAAATATCATCTTTGCTTTGTAGTGACTTTAAATTTGATACTAGTTACCGATTTAACACCTTGAATTTTTGACAAGCTGCATAACTTTCTCTAGTAAAGTAAGGATTCAGTTCTAGGTACAGTACCAGTAACTCAGGTAATATATAAATTAAGGAGAATAGGAGCGATGAAATCCTAATTACACTGTAATCCAGAAACGTCTATTTAGAATTCTGACTTTAGTCCTAAATTGCAAACACGTACGTGATGTAATATACATATTAAAATAGGAACTTTAAGAGTTAAACTTTTATTTAAAGTGTAAGAAAAAAAAGCCAAAAATACTAGGTAAACCTTTGATGGGTTATGATGGATATTAAACAAACTGTACCTCGATTGTAATGAGTACTCTCGTTTACCCTGTAGAAAAAAATGCAATGAATGAGTCAATTTGCGCGACACACTGGAATGAAAAATTTTAAATGTAAGAGTTCTTCTCAACCCTATCCTGTAAAATTTAAAATTGCATCTACAAATGGTTTGATGGTCATATGTATTTACTTGTTCTAGTCAATTCTAATATACACATTTTAATTTAAAACCTTTCAGCGGCATGTTTGAATGTGTTGACCTTTTAAATTTTGTAAAAATGACCTTTTTAAAATTTCACAATCCCTTTTAACACCTTCAAAGGTACGTTATCACGTGCCTTCACGGCAACGAGTAATCTGGGGTGGAGGAACCTTGGAAGCTACAATAAGTTGTGAAGTTTCCCCTCTGGTCAACTGCCTCACATCTCCAGCAAAGCCCAATCACGAACTTCCTTCGCTTTACTCTTTAACACCGAGCTGAAACTCTATATATACCCAGGCCTCGAGTTCGGGGGAAGCCCTTTCTGGCCAATCAGGGTTCCCCCAGCTATTGCGTCACCTCCCCCCTGAGCGTTACGTCAAAGGCAATCCCAGCCAGCCACGTGGGTTGGAGGAGTGTAGCGTTTCTGGGCAGCTGTTTGGGAGACACCCGGCAGCAACGGTCCCAAGGGCGGGGAGCTGGGCAGGGGCAGGGCTCCTCCACGCACCTCCTGGGAGCACAGCTCGAGCAGCTCGCTCGTCCCGGAGGCGGGCGGGGCGGGTAAGTCCAAGTCCTGAGCGCGGGCGTGTGGGGGATGGAGCGGGGGAAGCTGGCACCTAAGGCTGTGTAATCGGAGCCGGGTCCTGTAAAGCCGCCTCCCCAGGCACCGCCTCTCCGCTCCCATCTCCTCTTTCCAGCCTTAATTATCCTTTCAGCGCCGTTTCCCCTCGGCTGCGTTTCCTTGGCTGGAGGAAAAAGCCTCCCTCGCCTCCCGGTTCTCGCCCTCACACAGACCCTCCTTTCAGACCCGCCCCCCAGTTCACAGGGACCTATTTCGGAGCCCTTGCTCGTGCTGGGCGGGAACCAGCGGGACGGATGCCGCCCCAGGTGTTGCTTATCCATCCCTACCCGGCCTCTGGCTCGCCTCCCATCTTCACCTCCGGCTCCCGCGGACCCCACCACCCACCCCGGGCTGGGCATTCGGGATGGCGCCCCCAAACACCCCACCAGGCCGTGCCCCTCGCTGCAGCTGCGGAAAGAAGCGCCAGCGTGCTGCATGCCACGTCGGAACTGGCTCCCGGGACCTCGCAGCTGCCGCGCGCCGCGCGCGGTCCCCGTGCACGCCCTGCCGGCGGGCGGCCGGTGGGCGGGCCCGAGCGGCGAGGAGGGATGCGCGCCCTCCTCCCGCTGGGGTCTGCGACAGCCACAGCTTGAGTCGGGACCCCTGGCCCGAGTAAGGCTTCCGGAGCGGGCTGAGCCGGGACAGACTCAGCCTGACACTTTCATGGGGTGCAGGGAGTGCAAAGAAGGGGAGGCCGGGGAAAGAGGGGGGAGTGGCCGAGCGAGGCCAGTAGCAGCTGGGAGGTGGCGAAGGACCCTCCTTTTCTGGGGTCCCAGCTCTCTGGGAGACCGGATCGCTTTAACCCTTTGCGTTACGAGTAAGAAGCGGGCTTCCCCTTGGAAGTAAAATGCGCTGGGCTGTTCCAGGGTTTTCCTCCCCATATCGAGCGTGGGGGTGGGGGGAGCGGGGAGAAGTAAAGGAACAGGAGGTAAGGGGGAAGGAGGAGGCGGTGCGGAATACGTTCTCCTTACACAGAGGAAATTCGTGTTTCCTAACTCGGGAGCTCCTTGCGGCTCCGGAAGAAGCGGAATGGAAAAGTACGTCCTGGGACGTGCAGCCGGTTCCCAGGCGGAGGATACCTGTGTCCCCCGCGAGGCAGCGGACTTCGGGAGGGCGCCGCGGGGCGTGCGAAAGATACAACTGCTAAGCCTGAACAGCGATCTGAAACATCCCGATTCTGAGTCTGTTGAGAAATGTCCAGATCTTAAACTTTTCTGTCGAAAACTGACTTTAAGATGTGTGACGCTTACGGATCCTTTCTCCCCTGTCCCTGCCTCGTCGAGGGCCCTCCTCCTTCTTCACCAAATCGCGCCAGCGTAACGTACCTTGTTCAGCTCTTGGTCATAAAGTTGTCCTCAGCCTGTCTGTGTGGTCCCGGAGGGCTGGTGGCGGGCAGTTTCCAAAATTGAGGTAATAAGAGATCAGATGAATTTGAGACGACCGGCCAAAAAAAATAAAAAATTTAAAAACAACATTTAAAAAGGATGGGGGAGTCTTAAAGGTTCGGTTCTCCCCCACTGTAAAAGGAAAATTCACTACTGTTCTCTTTGATATTTCCGTTGCACGTCAGTCTTCTAATTCTTAAAATTATTTTTTAAAAAATGTGCTTTAAAAATAAATTAACTTTAGCTTTCCCCCCCTCTCTCCAGTCCCTCTCCCCTGATATCAGAAAGTCTCTTTTTCCTATCAAAAAAAGCCCGGTGAAGACTCCGCAGAACCCAGGAAGCGCGGAATCGGGAGAAAGTCTTTGGCTGGGGCTGGTTCAAGTCCCTGGTTGAATGGGCTGCGGGAAGCCAGGACTGGGTAATTCTTTCCAGACGTCTTGACTTCGCCTTCCTCGCAGTCGCTGCTTTTCAGCCTCCTCCAACTTAAGGGGGTCTTAACTAGTGAGCTGGTGGGTGTTTTAATAGGGCGGAGGAGGGAGGTGCGGACTGGGGAAGCCGGAGGGGGAGGGACTGGGCGGGAGCCGGGAGGGGGAGAGGGGGAGAGAGAAATTGGCCATTCAAAGCCTTCTCTCTGAGCTCGAGGCCGGTTCTGAACTCCAATGAATTCAATTAACGTGATTGCTAACTTGGGCCGAGCGATGCAGGGCATACAGGCTGGCCGCCACCTGAGTCTCTCTTTTCTCCAGCGGTGGACCTGGGAGGCCATGCCTTGTAGACGTCTCCGGACTCCTGTCCGAGTTACGTGGATTCTCTCTTGGCGATCGGCTCCCCGTAGCGTCTAAGCAATTTGCTTTAAGGCCAAATGGTGCCCTTAGTAAGTAACCGCGAGGGGGTGAGAGTGCCCGGAGGGGTGTGTGTGTGTGTACGCCGAGCTCCCAAAGCCGGCTGAAACTCTTAAGAAGCCGACAACTGGTCCATCCACCACTTGGTAACCCCATTCTTCCCTCCAACTCAGAACTGTCTGAGCTGATGTCAAATGACCAAGCCTCCCCCTTACACAGACGTTCCCGCCTTGGGTGCGCGGGGGAAAAGTAAAAATAATATAAAAATAATTGTATGCGTTTTAGTCTGGTCCCCTAACGTGAAAATACGCAAACAGCGGGCGTTATAAATAAAATGAGAATTTTTAAAAACCACCCTCCAGAGGGGTCGAAAAAAGCGCGCTTAAAAAAGCCATTTCTAAGGGAACGGCCTTAAATGGCTTTGGCTCCTTGCAACCCTTCTAAAAAGGTAAGTCAAAATGCTTATTTTTGCTATGGGACGGTCTTTTCTCATCTTTCTTCCACTGCCCCAAGGCTGAAAAGAGTTCGTTTTCTCGGGTCCTTCCCCCCCCCCGCCCTTTTTTTTTCTTTTTGGTCCTCTCCAACATGCCTTCTGATGACTTAAAGTGGTCAGTAGGTGGCACTGTTTAGGAAAAAATGAGAGTGAGTTTACAAATAACTTATTTGGTCTTTGGAGATTTCGCTGAAATTATTATAGGGTAAAAGATTTCTTTCTTGCCTTTCCAAGGTTCCTCTGAGGTATGGATTTCTTTCGAACTCCATTAGTCCTTGAAAACTGGGTTCTTTTTCCTTACCAGGTATCTTAGACAATAATGAACAAGTCAAAACCGAAAAGTCGAATAAACTGGGAGCGATGCTTTTCAACACGTCGCCCGGGGTGTGGTGTTGGGGGACGTGATTAGAGGTCAAGTATTTTATTGCAATACCAGGTAGTCAGTCAACCCAGTCCCCAGGGGCAAACCTGCAAAGTACTAAGCGTTTCCGCCTCCACCCTCACCCCCACCCCAGGCCAACCCCGACAGGGCAGTTACACCCCTGGCAAGCATTACCTTGGCCTGATGACTTCACAGCGCTCCGGGGAGACCCACTTACCAAGTTCCCCTTAACAAACCTTCAAGGCCTCAGCCTTTGTTTGAGCCCTGCCTGAGGTGTTTCAGCTCTAGAGGAACTGGCTTAAATTTCAGAGCATGATTCCAATCCACTTAATCAGACTCCTGCTTCTTGATTTTTAGTTTTATAGTATTTTTAAACGATGTTATAATTTAAAATACATTATCTAATTTAGGTACTCTTACATATCCTGTGGTGAAACTGATTAAGGAGTCGATGTGGCCATTGTGACGTCAACTGTCGCTGTGGGACCCCACAGGGACACTTAACCTCAGCTCTAAACTCCCGTGAATATTATATGTAATGTAGGATCTCCTGCTATTACTTGGTTGCATTGAACTGTTCCTATGCTAATGCTTCAAGCAATGAGAACATTTAGTAAAACTCTTTATTAAACAAAAACACATTTGTCGTTTGTCCCCTTGTACTTGTAATTCATGGCCCATAAAGCCAAAGGAAAAATGTTCCCCCGCTGTGGATGAATATAATAGCTAAGTAGGCACCCATACATTTCTATCAGTTTCCTCCAGCCACCAAGCCCCCAAAACAAATAGGGAAGAGGATAACACAATTGATAGCTGGGAGGTGAGAGTTCCTTGAAGGCAGAATACGGGATCACATTTCCTTAGGGAGGCCTAAAATGCAAATCCCACCTTTGATGAAGGATGGTGTGATGTGGGACCTGTTTGTGTGATCCTGAAAGTGTAGGTCACCTCTCTAGACCACTATTTCCTAGTTGAGAAATGAGAAAATACCTGCTTTACAGAGTTGTTATGTTGATAGAATCTGTTGAATTAGAGATTAGCGTGATGCCTAACCTCTATGCTTATGTAGAGCTTCCTAAGGTAATGAAGTGGTTCCCAACATAACCATTGTAGGTATTCAGAAAACTTTAGTACCTTTCTCCTGGCTTCTTGTTCTCTAAATTATTCTCGATATGCATTAACTAAGGTTTTATCCTGTGCTCTCTTATTTGACCTCACTGGTTCTCATAGATTGAATTATTCTGTGCTCATGGATACACCCCAAACCTTCACATTTAATGAAGATTCCTTTCTGAGTCCCAGGCCTGAAGCATGGCTACCAGCCACCTCGTTCCAATCTAAAAGCAACAGATTAGGAGAGGTGAAATCCATGTTCACCAACAAGTTTTGGCATCAAGCAATTAAATAACATTTGATAATTCATTTAAATTTTAATTCCTATTTTAGACATGAGCTGTTTGTATCAGAAGATGACATATTTCAGGTTTTGACATCCTAAGACATACCTTATTCAACCCATATCTGTTATGCTTTCAGCTATACAAGCAAAGAACTTCAGAAGTACGTAGAAGTCTCACTTGAATCACTGTGTTGATCTCTGAAGGAGATCAAGTTTTGCCATCCTAAAACCTGCCTTTTGGGATATTGACTTGAAGCTGGTCATTAACAAACAAAACACTCAGAAAGAACCTCTGCCCTCCCCCCCCTCTTTCTTGCCTGAGAGATTCAGATGGAAAGGCCTGCTTCAGGGAGAAAACCTTAGAATTTTAAAACCTTAGCCTTAATCAAATTGAGTATGGTGGATGGAGGGCTCCAGACAGGACCCGGTAGCTAGAGCACCCACTGTGTCCCACTGAAGCAAGAATTTGCCTGCCATGTATGTTCTGCTTTTCCTCAATTACCTGTAAATCACCTACTTCCTTTGCAATCCCATCACTTCTCCCTCTTCCTCCTGTCTCACTGTCTTTGGAATTTTCATGCTTATGTGAATGCCACATGCTACATATTCAAATTTGATTTCTCCTGTTAATCTATCTCTGTTAATTTGATGATTAGCCCAGCTAGAAGAACTTAAAAGGTAGTAGGAAAAGTATTATTTGGGGGGCCCCACACCTCCCTCATACAACACAAAGCAAATGGCCATATGAGTGATGGACGAAGTATGGAGAACAGGGATTTAGTACCTTTGTTATTCTCTGTATACGTGGTTCTCAAACTTATGTTAAGACTTCTATTCAGCCTTAAAAATTATTGAGGACATCACAAACTTGTTTTTAAGGCTTATTTGTATCAGTATATACATATTGAAAAATAAAAGCTGACTGAAAAGTTTTTAAATAACTTATTAATTCATTTCAAATAATAAATGCAATGACTTGTCAACATATTTTTGTGAAATGTGGCATTTTCATTTTTGCAAATCTCTGCTATCTGGCTTTATAAAAGTCAGCTGATTTTCCTATTTGCTATTTGTATATGAAGAATATATACTTCAACCAAAACAACAATTGAAATATATATAAATAATTTGGCCTCAAATGTGTAATTGGGAAATGATGAAGTATTTTAACAGTATTTTTAGATACTCTTATTAGACGGTACATCAAAACTGGACAAACGTGATTTTTTTTTAAAGGTAAATTGCAATGTTGGATCTAAAACAATAAGAATGAACTTTGCATACTCTATTACATTAAAACCCATTGGCATCTTTCACAATCATCTTTCACAATCATTCATGAATTTATAATTTTATGTATTGATCATTTAGAAAACATTTAGTTCACTGATTTATGCAGATTTTCAAAATGTTGACATACTTCATTATTCCAAATATTTTAAAAGTCACAATTATTAAAATCACCATTAATCTCATCCCAAAAGTCTTCAAATATTGGGAAACTGTCACGGTCATGGCAGCAAATAAAGTTCTCCAAAATTTAACTTTCTCTTGAAAGCTCAGATATTATCACTGGCAACAAATATGGTTAGTTGTTTTTACTGTAGTGACAAGTGCACTTCATTCGTTTTTCCAAGGAAATAAAATGTCTTCCAGATACCCAAGTCCGAATTACAGTAGTTTGGCGGTTAGTTGTTCTTTCAAGTAAAAATGGTATCCCATGATAAAAGTGGCTAGCTCAGCTCACACCTTAATCACATGAAAGCTTTTCCTTCAGAAAACCAAGGTCGCTCGGTGTACAGCAAGGCACGTACTTTCCATTTCTTCACGCAGAATGTTAA
This sequence comes from Eonycteris spelaea, assembly GCA_003508835.1. Lineage (NCBI taxonomy): Eukaryota > Metazoa > Chordata > Mammalia > Chiroptera > Pteropodidae > Eonycteris > Eonycteris spelaea. Next base: position 4,983,417 of record PUFA01000077.1, read on the forward strand.
AAAGACATATACTCAAGAGTTGACATTTAATGAAGCTAATATATATTTTTTTACTGCTTTATCAAGAACTCTCTTAAACGCAATATGTTTTCTATTTCTCTGTAAGTGTGTGGGGGTAACGGATATAAAGATTGACAGTACAGTTTGGTGCCACTGCCTCATTTCGTGCTCGGTCGGGCACTAGAAGCTTTATTCACCATCATTTTTGCACCATCGGTATAAATGTCAACAAAGTAAAAGATGCAGAGAATTTTTTCGTATTATTATAAAAAGTGTTGATCTTGTGGATCCCTCAAAAGGTCTTGGGGTCCCCAAGGATCTATATACCACACTTTGGAAAATACTGTTTTATATTAAGCAAACCAAATATAGCAACATACAAATCCGGTTGTTTTACTTTAAGAAGAACATAGACAAACTTGCATGTTGAAATTGAACAGTGAGAAGAGCAATATCAAGAGTAAACCCGTCACATGAGGCATAAATATTGGGAATAGAAATGCTTAGGATGACAGAGAAGACACAGAGAAGACTCAGAGAATCTGACAAACATTGGAAAACTTTTACAGGGCTCGGATATACATGTAAGATTTAACACGTTCTCTATGACCCTAAAACTGTGCATCAGTGGAGATTAAAACAACATAGTTCAGCTTCACAAAAGGTAAAATTTTGTAAGAGTCCGGGTTATGGAAAGATATTGACCTGGAATTTAAATTTCCAGTTCCCAGGTTGGTTGATACAAAGAGCTTTCCGGCGCCACAAAGTTAACTCCAAGGTTAGACTCTTGAGGCTCTAGGGTAAATTCAGACAAAATTTTGGAGTCGGCATCACCATGTTTATTACTATATTTGAAGATGTGGATAGAGGGTAATATTGAAGCATCTATCAGACACCCAGGATGTTAGAATGAACAGATTGGAAGAGATCAAATTACTTGTTGCTTCATTGATTTAGGTAGAGAGGACAGTTTTATTTCTCATCAAAGGTTTTGAAGATCTCTATCAGAGTAGTAATTTATCAATCATTGATCATTTCAAAGTAGACTAAATATTATTAGAGCCAGGTTTTAAGAATTACCCAAATGAAAGGGACAAAAATCATCATCAGACACTTTCATTGTTTTCAACATCTCTCCACAGATAAGAAAACTAAGTTTAAAGTATTATGACTTAGTCTAAACCCTAAAAGGTGGATACTCAAAAGTACCTGAGATTAATAATTATGATTTGATAATAAAATACACAAATACAACCACTTGGATGATTTAAAAGGAAAAGGAACCCTTATTTTTGGAAATATACCCTATATCACTGAACAAATTTGTAGGAGCTTTACTTTCACATTTTTGGACTATTTAAATTTTAAGAATTATCTTTAGATCTATCTGTGTTTCTGATTGGAGGGGCAAAAGTTACTTTACATAGCCCAAATGACATGTTTATCACTTGCATTTCTTTGACCCAGATTACAGAAAAGGAGAAAACTAATTATCCTTGATTTAATTGTCAACAACTTTTTGTCAGCAAGGGTATGTATTTTACATGGCAAATCAGGAAAAGCAGAAAGCGTTACTCAAGGTGCAAGTCTGCAATCTAATTGTTCTTTGATATTTTAATAGTCTCAGTTGCAATGGCTAAGAGAAGATTTTGAAATGTCTGTCCGCAAACAGTTGCTAATAGTCTTGATTGTGCAAATAGATTTAAGTAACTACATTGTTTAAATAAACTTCCTTGGAGATTGATTGTGTGGCATTTCATATGATTCCTGAAAAACTTAATCAACTTTCCAATTTCTTAAAACCTTAAAAAAAAGGTATGCTTAATTTTTGGAAACTAATTTATTTTTATTAGTAGAGGTAGTTGTTCAAATTTTCTAGGCAAAGAGATCCTTTGTTGATAACTTTTTTTTTTTAATGACCCTTACTACCAGAAAAGTGAATATATACTAAAAATTTTTCATACAATTTCAGGGAGGTCACAGATTTCTTTCCCTCCAGCCTGTTCATGGACAGATTAAAAATTCCCTTCCCAAAAGAAGTATTGTGCAGTCTTGGGAAATATTATGAAATCCTAATTAATTAGAAACCACATCATATACTTAAAGTTTTAAAAGGAAGACAGAGAAAAAAAAACTAACCTTTCATATTCTCTAATAATTCACACAACTTTTTTAATGCGTCCTTTTGGGGAGGGGGAATCTCAAATAAAGGAAATCTTAGGCATTTTAGAGAAAGCCAGTCAAGAGCGATAGGAATTTGGGAATATAAGATTTTTCAAGACTCCATTACATTTCCCTTTCTTTGGGCATTGAAACCTGATTTTATAATTTTAGGTAGACAAGAAAATTCAAATTATTCCAAGCTGTCAGGAGAAGTCTGCCTTCAAATACATTCAAGTGGTTGAAATCCTTGGAAAGAAAATCCTAAACCAATTTAGTAAAGTGAGCCTTCCTACCTTTATCCAAGAGGCTTAACTCCAGGACCGAATTAGCAGAATTACCATTTCAATAGTACTCGAAGGCTGGTGCCCAAGCTCTCTCTGTCCTACAAATGCCTTTCCAAAGTGTGACTCCATGCATTGCATTAGTCACATCCTGCCTACCGTGGATGGCAGGGTAATTTGGGGATAAAAGCAAGTGATTGTGATGCTATTCAAGGGAATTACATTTTTCTGAATTATAGGAATGTTCTCTCCTATAGCATTTTCTTTCTAGTACTTTAAAGTTTCAGAGATCAACCCAGATCGGAGTGGTTCTTAGGATGTAGTATGCAAAGATTTCATTTATATATTATGCCTAAACCAAGAACTGGGACATATTTTGATTTTGTTCCTGACTCAGCTCTTGCAGACAGCACCTGTTGTTTGTTCACACCAAGTTTGTTGGGCTTCTAATTAAGCAATTTGGGAAGCAGCCTCATTGTTTGTTTTGAAAAGCCAGATGGCTCCAAATATCAGAGGTGAAAAGAAATTTGAGGATGTGTTTCTTAAAAAGTATGGACTGAGCGTGGCCTCCATCTCAATCACCTGGCTGCCTTGAAAACGGATTCCGTGTCCAAACCCCAGGCCTATTTTATCAGAATTTATAATGGCGAGTCACGGAAATGCCTATTTTGAAAGTTACCTGGGGTCATTCTCAGGCACTCTGAAGCTTAAGAACTTTTGCTTTAGAGATACTGTAGTTGAAGAAAGCACTTTTCTGGACTTTTCACCGATAGCTCTTAAACCTTAGAATTCTGTCCTTAAATCTACTTGGATAGCAAAAGAGTAACAATGCCCTTTTTGCAAAATACAGTTGTGAATTCCAAAGACTTCCTCTGTTTAATCGTAGTATGTTGGTCTTAAACACGATGCTTGCATGGTCAATAGGTTATCTACTGGCCTGTTAATGCAGTGGTTTCTACCACAGGGGAGGCAATATCGAGTATAAAAGTGAAGGTTCTGGACTTAAACTACCTGCTTTGGGCACCCCACATCCACTACCTGTGTGATCTCTGGCAAATTGCTTATTTTCTCTAAGCCTGAGTTTTCTCTGGTAAAGTGGGAATAGTAGTAAAACTATACCTTAGAAGTTCATGTGGGGAATAAATAAAATTATCTATCTTAAGCTCGGATAAGCATGTATAATAAATGTTAACCATCATTACTGGTGTTGTTGAAAACAGGGTTAGATTGAAACAGGTGCCAGAGAAGTCACTCCTAGGTCGCAATGGAGATGTTCATTTCCGGTCTTCTGGAAGGCTACCTGCTACTCTCCGTTTCTAGATTATGCTCATGAGGAGGAGAATAAAGAAATAAAACGGAGTCACAACAGTCGAGCTGCTGAATTACTAAAGTCAAGTACCTTGAGGCATAAGGAAACAATTTTATTCTTACTTTAACTAGCCTCGGAATGTAAACTTTTTAACTTTCCAGTCCTGTGTCAGCATGCCTGGGTATACAATAGGCTTCCAGGTAACCCTCTGGTTACTCCCTGAATGACTAAGCAAAGAACATTCACATATCCAGATGACCTGGCATCCAGTGTCCAGACCAGTGGACTTCTCGAGGATTATCATGTCAGAATGTAGGACTCAGTCTTCTCAAGAATCCACTTTTTACTCTAAGAACTCTTAGCTTTTCTTCTTCAAGACACCCTGGATATTACCTACTTGTATTTCCACTTTGCAAACCCTAAGACTCCTGATGAAATAAATCTTTATCATTTACTTCTAGCAAAGCCTCCATACTCTTTTTGAGTTGTTCTGACACTCAGAATTAAAAAAAAATTTAAAAGCTCTTCAAGTCTTCTTAAAAACTTAAAAGCTAGAGCTTTTTCAAAAAATCTCTAAAGAAAATCCCTTTAATGCATTAATCGAGTACCAGCAGTGTGTTCTTCAGAATGAATTTTCTGTAGGAGTATTCATAAAATCTTCCTAAGTTATAGAAAGTCTTATGTTTAAGAAGAATGAAAGACAATTTAAAAATACTTCTTCGAAAGGGTGGAATGTGGAATGTTCTTTTTTCTTCCATAATGTATTTACCTAGGGAAACTAACTTAGGTGGAGCGTCTGGTTTTCAGCACAGTCTTGTTTTTACACCCGTGTGTCCAGCTGAACGCTCTGAGGTGCTGAGAGGTCAAGTGACGCGCCCCAGGTCACACACAATGAGTTAGTGATTCAGGGCAGATTGAATCAAGAATTTTTACATCAGGGCTGACAAGTTTCTTCGTAGGAATGTCCAAAAATACATGGTTAACTGAAAATAACCTTTACACTTCTGCTTTTGGAACAGAGAGATGGAGACATTTGCTATTTGTCATGTCTTTATTTAATTTACATTTCTAAATATAATAACTTGAATGTGGCTTCCCAACTCTCTTCCAAATAACTGAATTTATTCTGTTTAACTTACTGTATTGAATTGGAGTATAGCAGAAGAGTTTTTCTCTTGGAAATTCTGGCCAGAGAGAAATTCTGCCATCTCTCCTAATTTCAAGTCATTATGTTCATTGTTGCCAAGTATTCATTCACCAAAATTTACTTAAGCATCTACTATGGTCCATGTACAGTCTTGCCATGAACATGGCCAGCACTCTGTGTGAGAGTTCTAATTAAAGGCTCACACGCCATGTGTTTTGTTAAAGAAAAGAACGCAAGCCCCCAAAAGCATGGCTCGTGATAAAAGCCCATAGCGCCAAACGTAGATTTACTACATGACCTAATGCAGCTTCCACCTTTCCCAGAAATGTAATTTTAACCAACCAGTCTGGAATTTTCTGGCCAAGCGCCAGTAAGGTAACCTGTCACATGGGCCTTCTCCATCCCCCACAGAAGGGAGAGGCCATCTGCATGATAAAAACGCTTATGTTCCCCGCTTTCAAAAAAAAAGATGTCCTGGCCCCAAAATAGTCCTTTTTCTCTCGTTAATAGCTCCCTTACCCCAGCCTTCTTCCTATAAAAACCCCTATTTTGTAAAATCCCTCACAACGCCCTCCCAGTTGCTAATTGGGATGCTGCTTGATTCAGGAGTCCCTTAATAAAGCCAGTTAGATCTTCGGATTTCCTCGGTTGAATTTTGTTTTTTAGCAGTCCAAATGCCTAATATTCATAAATCAAGTTGCCAAAGTAGTTAATAAAATTAGTTCTTTGTCTTGACAGCAAATACACCTTCATAAGTCCAGTTTCCAACTGGGAATTCTCGAACACCTCAGTATATCAAGTGCAAGAACGTACTACCAGCCACCAGCACCTCGTGCTGATTTCCTGCTCCCGTCCTCAGCCCACCCTGCTTTTCTTCCCCAGCCCTGGCTACATCCTGGAATATGATGGGCCTCACACGCATGCATTGAATACACCAACTTGCACATTCAACCTCATCCACAGTTTCTAAAATCAGGCACCACTGCACTGGGTTTTTTTTGGAATTCTGACCTCTAATCCCAAGATAAAAGTTTATATGCTGGCCCTGGAAGTAGGCTCAGGACAGGGGCCCTTCATGCCTGGGTTTAAGAATGATTCTACCAGGTACCCTATCAGGGCATTCATATAAGGCTAAATTGTTCCATTGTGTAATCTGAGTATGCTATTCTCTTATTCTAAAATACCGCCACTTCCCATGGTCAATTCAGCAAAGGCCCCGCTCCTTAATCTGATCTGGCCTTCGATTTACTTTCCCACTTACACTACACTCTGTTAAATACGTTAGAACATATTTTCTCCTTAGTATCTTTTAGTTCATTTGTCCTTTTTGCCTAAATACACTTTCCGTCTCTGCCCGGCTTAATATTCATAGTCATCCTTCCTATTTATCTCTTACTAATGTGGGAAAGAAGAAACCTTCAAAGTTCTTCCACTAGTCTAATGATTAAATCTAAGAGACAGATTTACAGGAGAAAATAACCAGATCTAATTACATACATAAATATGGGAACCTCACATAAATCAGAGCATCAGAGACCCCACATACATGAGAGTTTCAGGGACAGAAAGTTAAAATGAGGTATATATGTCATTTAGAACTAAGGATGAGGTAAGGCACCTTAATGATTTTTAGAAGGGAGTTAGGTTATTTGTAGGTCAATAAGAAGAGCAGATGTTAAGTAATTACATGTTTAAACTGCCTTATAAATAGGTCATATAAAGTTATCTGTGGTAATGACTCAAGGTGCCACACAGAAGTTCTTTTACGGGGAGGTAAAATCTTCTCGTGAGCTCTTAAGAGTCTTGATTGCCTTCAGCTTAAAATGATTCACCTGGCAAAGTGGCCCATATTGGAGAGGCCTATTCTGAATCCCATCAGTCCCACCTCTGAAACTTTTTGAGAAGTTTCACGTTCCAGAAGTTGGGAAAAACAAAGTAGTCACCTTGGTTTTACAATCAGTGAAAGCATTTCAAATATAGGTTAGCGCTTACTCTTGAGAAGATTTAGTTTTCTTAAGTTATCAAAGACTAGAGTGAGACAACATAAAACACAGAAAATAATTTTGTTAAAACGGAATCTTTCTTTTAGCAAGAAAGTTTTTCCCAGTATTAGGAGTGCACTAATAGTACAGGAAAATTTTTCCTTTTTTTGTGTGTGTGCTGAAAGAACATTAAGTTTTAGTATACTATTGATATAAAAGCTTATTTTTAAAAACCCTCTAACAAATTTTTTCAATATTATTCAGCTTAATCACACATAAGTTTCTTTCTCAAGATTTATTTTTCATAACCTGTTTACAATTTTGTAACTTTTAGTTTGTTTCTTGTTCTCTTAACCATTCAGAAGTAGCCAGGACAAAATTATTTTAATTCCTCTTAATGAAATACATCTCCATATCTCATACCTTTATTTTTAAGCCAAAGCATATTCTACTTTTCTCATTCACATGGTGTTTTTTCTTCTTCTACTTCTTCTTCTTCTTCTTCTTTTTTTTTTTTTTTTTTTTGTGGCTTTAATTACATATATTAGAATTTTTAACTTTTAGAAACTTTAATTTCTGGTGAAAACTAAGAAGTAAGCAATTGTGAATTGGCTGTTACACCAGTATTTTTAGACTGATAAATTTATAAATACATTCCATAATTTTTAGAAATATATGGTTTTTCATAGTATAATCTTTTAATGAGGCAGAAGTATGTTTATTAGCAAACCCAAATATTATTGATTCCTCTGTAATAAGAATGAAAAAACAGATAAACCTATGTAATTAATGTTTCACTATTTTATCTTATTTAAAAGTGATCTAGATATTCGATGCCTATTCATCGTTTAATTTAGCTAGGAAAACTTTAAAGTTTAGGTTACCAAAGAGAATTAGGATATCATTTTTAAGTACAGGTAAAACACAATTATTGCTAAAGAGTTTACCTAAAAAATTGTTTTCTTCCTACTTAACGTTTATTTAATTTATTTGCTTTTACAAGTTATGTCTAAATTACTTATGAAAATTTTATCATCACGGGGAGGGGTAAGGGTGTGGATAAAAAAGGTGAAGGGAAACATAGTCAATAATGTTGTGATAAGTTTGCACAGTGACAGGTGAGTACTGGAATTAATGGCATGTCACATTGTAAGGTATAAAAATGTTGAATCACTATATTGTACTCCTGAAACTAATACAACTAATATAACATTATATACCAACTATACCTAAATAAGAGCAAATAAATAAGAGATAATTTTCTTACAAAAACATTTTGTCTTATATTCCATTTTGTTAAATATTTATATAACTATCAGCTAATTTTATTAAATAATAATAACACATTCTTAATTAATTTAAAATATTATTTAATCATAAAATCTTTAAATTTTAGTTTAGATGAGATTTTACTTGATATCTATCTGGCTTTCCTGGGTGACATGCTCTGATCTAACCTTGAGTAGGTCGATTAATATTAGGTAAAAATAATTTTGTAAAAAAGAAAATTTCATCATAGTTATTTTTGCTTGCTGACAAATTTTGCAGTAGAGATAACATGAACTTATTTGACTATAAACCCAGATAGAATAAAAGTATTATGTTAATGCTTATAACTCCAAAGACATGCCTATTTAACTAACCCAAATTCGAGCCAGCTTTAGTATCAAATATTACCCCAGTTCATATTATCCTGAAAAGCATTCGGGTTAGTTCTTATTTTTTGAGAAATTTTCTATAAATGCTTGCTTGTTTATGCCAATGAAATAGAGCTCTTTTACAAATTAACAATCCACCTGAAGGTAGAATGTACCACACAACACACATGAACATACAGAGAGACACAGAGACCTCTTGCCTTCATTTTGAATTTTAGCCATGAGATGGGTAACAAGTTAAATTTGTCCTCTCAGATGGTTGAGGCTTTTGCTTATTAATATTTGTGGAAAAGACACAAAGTGCTTTTTGGCCCCGTCTTTTTTTTCTTTCCTTTCCCTTTAGAACTCCAATGACACAAATTTTAGTTCTTTTGTGATAGTCCCACAGGTTCCTAGAGTTCTGTTCATTTTTTTTTTTTTCGGTCTATATTTTTTCTGTTTTTCAGATTGGATAATATCTATTGTTCTGTTCTCCAGTTCATAGATTATTTTTTTCTCTCCCCCCCCCTTCTGCTATTGAAATTTTACATGGGGTTTTGTTTTATTGTATTTTTCATTTTTAAATTTTCTATTTTATTTTCATTTGTATCTTCTATATCTTTTCTGAAACTTTCTGGTTCTTTTCTGAGACTTTCTATTTTAAAAATTGTTCATATGTACTCATTATTGTTCATTAAGACATTTTAATAATAACTGTTCTAAAATCATTGTCAAATAATTCGACATACCTGCCATCTTGGTGTTGCTATCTACGGATTGTCTTTTTTCACACATTTTGAAATCTTCTTGGTTTTGATATGAAGAGTGATTCTCATTTGAAATTTGGACACTTGGGGTATTACGTGATGAGACTTGGATTTTCTTTGAACCCCGTTTCAGTGTATTTTTTCTGGCATCACTGTGGCAGGGGAAGAAGGTGTATCACCTCACTACTGCCAGAATAGAGCGGAAGTTCAGGTTCTCCATTTGGCCATCATTGACATTGAGGTATCCCTCATTGCTGTTTGGTGCAGGTGGGATTTTTGGCTCATCCTTAGGCCTCCACTGACTGACACATCCCTGGCTGGGGGTGGGGTAGTGAGTGTGTTACTCCCTTGACGTGTCCTCCACTGACACCATGGGTTGCGGAAGGGTGTAGCCCCTTGCTGCTGGGCAGTGGTAAAAGTCGCGTACCCGCACTAGGTCTCACTGATACCACTCCAGCGTGGAGAACACGGGAGCTTCATTCCTAGCCAATGGAGTGGAGGCCCAGGTTCCCTACGTCATCTCCACTGACACCTCAAGAAAGGGAACCTCATTACCGCCAGGCTGGCAGTCCTGGTTTCCTGCTCATTCTTCTCTGACCCAAGCTGGAGGCTGGGGGAACTGGAGCACCTTGCACAGCCTGATAAGGGTGGGAATCTAGGCTGCCCCTTGACATTGCGGGCACAATTGGAGGTAGCATCACAGTTGTTTTTCGTTTTTTCCCTGTGGTGTTTGTCTGGAGTAGAGCAATTTTTGTCTAAAAGTTTTCCGTATTACTACGTTGCCCTTTTCTACTCCTTTGGCTAAAGAGAAAAGACTTCAATGGAGGCTTTAAAAAAAAAAATTTTTTTTGTTTGAATTTGTTGGCATTTTGGGGTGGCTACTTCTTCAGCTCTGTGTCTGAGAAATGGGACAATACAAGAAATCACAAGAAACTTACACTGTCATTACTTAGACCCTAAGTTCTCTAGCCAAGGTGCCTTATTTTCTACACCTTTCAAAGTCTTCATTTGTCTTATATATAATTTCCAACTTTTTTAGCTGTATTTAGTAGGAAGAATATCTATTCTATCTTTTTAGATGTGGAAGGTTACTCCATTTTTGACAGCTATTACTGTGATTACTTAATTGACTAAATTATACATAAATTAACAAATCATAATGTATGTGTGTGGGGGGAGAATTAATAGATACATAAGAACTAACATTGTTTGAAATAATAGCTATCAAGTTAGGTATGAATGCACAAATGAAAAACTGTTAAAAATACTGAAGGTTTTTGCATTAAGATTATGTTCTAAGCATTTTTAGACTTTTTATGCCACTCTAAGGAAACAAAAACTGGAAATTATAGAAGTGGTATTGTTAATAAGGCTTAAAAAATAGATGGCACAGATTAGTTGACTTATGCCTCCTCTTCCGCAAAATGCCATAACTGTATAAGAAAAGATTGACACATTAATGTGTTTATATTCAAAGTTAAAATTAAAATATAACATTTATCATTATTTTTAATACTCAAATTTAACTTTTTAAATCTTAATTGGGAAGGATAAAAGAAATAGCATCTTCTATACACTTCTTGAATTTTATTTCTTACTTTTAAACATATCTTTTGCAATAATTAGCTGAGCTGGAAAAGTTAAGTTGTCCTTTAGAAAGTTTAGATATTTTTTTCCCCACAATAGGACCTAGATCATTATCAACCGATTCTAAATGGCTTTGGCAGGTAACTGAGAAAAATCCACCTGAAGAGTAATTTTAACCTAACATCAATGCATTCATAACTTACCTTTTACAATATACATTTTATGAGACTTGGTCTTTATTTTGCACGTGCGTGTGCATGCACACACAGACGAATATGCTTTATAAAACAAAGCTAGCTATATCCTTGCACCTGCAACTTCTGGGTGGTAATTCTTGAATTACATTGAAACCCATGTGATGGAGATGTTAATTTCTCTACTCTCTTTGGACAGTGAAACAGATGCTGTCTTAAACTTCAAAGGATTTGACTACTTTCTGAGTTTCATTAATGAACAACAACTTTTCACAGCCTGCTTTAAAAAAATTTAACAAAACATACAAAGGGAAAATATCAATGAGGAATCCATTGGTCTTTTCCTTCTGAAATGTTTTCAGGGAAAGAGAGGAAGTCAAACTCAAAACATTTGATCTTTCTCAGGAAACTGGACTTCACTGTATTTATTGCTTTTCAAATCTGACAGGTCATCCTCTGGACTCATATCATGGTAAGGGATCCAATTGTATCAGGAGAAGATAAACTTTTGGGAGATAACTCTTCTGTTAAAGAGTTCATAAAAAAAGACAACCCAATTGATGATGAATATTTCCCTTATTCTCTTTACTAGCTTACCTAATTTTGACTATTAGCTCAAGAAATACAGTTCGAAGAGAGTGGACAAAAAAAAAAGAATAAAATATCAGTAGTTTTGAGTATTTTGAAAGAGCAGATCGATCCTGAAGATAAGAACTAATTAATGTTCAAACTCAAAAATTTTTAAATTTCCAATTCTGTTAAAAATTTTTTCAATTTTGTAACATTGATACATTAAGTGTTGTTTTGTTTTTTTTTTTTTTAAATCAAGATTCCTTATTTGTTAATATTGTACCCACAGTTACAGATATCTTCAAGAGAAGTAGATAAAGATTTAGGTTCTAAGTTTGCCAGACATGGATTGAAATACTGGCTCCACCATTTAATACCTGTGTCGTCTTGAGCAAGGAACTTAACATTTCCAAACTTTGGTTTCTGTTTTCATAAAACTAATGTGATAATAATGACCTATAATTCTTTAATCAAAACTCAGGCTCAGTCTGCGGCCATGCCACCCTGAATGTGCCCAATCTCATCTGATCTCGGAAGCTAAGCAGGGTCAGGCCTGGTTAATACCTGAATGGGAGACCACCTAGGGATACCAGGTATTGTAGACATTAAAAATAAAAAACAAAAAAACTCAGGCTCAGATTGTTTTTGAATTTAAAAAAAAAACATTTTTATGTATTAATTTTTATTGAGGAAGTGATTCAGTATAATCAGATATTCATTAAACCCCTATTTCAGCATTTTTCATGCACCATGAATAACACAAAAATTAATAAAACAATTTTTGTTGTCTATGGGCTTACTATTCTCTTAGAAGATGCAGATGACTATAGTGTTATTATTGAGTCATAAAATTCTATGGACACTCAGAGAAAAAACTAGATTCTGATGGAGTGGGGTAACTCAGGAAAAATTATTAAAAAGGTGATATTTGGACATTTTCAATTTTTAAAATTTTTCATGAACTCCCTTTCCACTCTTTTTAGTTAATTTTTTTTGGTGGTTTCCTTTCCTTTTGTGAAAACTATTACAGTATTCCCTAATATGTTATTAAGATTCAAATGCTATATGGATAGCACCTTTATCAGCTAAGTCCAGCTTCAATCAAAAACACAGTCAGTGGGAATGTTAGACTTAAAAGGTTACAGGTGTTTCCTTATTAAATTTATTGTTCCTAATAATTGTATATGTTTTCCTTTTTTAGTGGCCTTTTGAAAATATACTCTGTGTATTATAACATTGATCTGCTTTAAGTATACAATTCAGTGATTTTTAGTAAATTTACAGAGCTGTACAACTGTCACCACAATCCAGTTATAAAACATTTTCATCATCTTAAAAAGATAGAATTTAGAAGTTTTGAATGATAAAAAGCAATGCAGCAAAACAAACACTATACATTAAGTTAGCATCCTATGGGGTTTGGGATGGTACTCTATTATGAAAAAAATATTGAGTTTTTCTAGTGAATCATATAATTGTGTTACAAGAAATTGAATAAAGCCTCCAAATAATCTTATGCCATTTTAAGCACAATTTTTGCCTCTAAAGGAGTTCAAGTCAAGTTATCCAGTGAATTATGAAACGCTTTGAGTGTGCAGAGCTTCTCTGATTCTGAAATTGCAGATAAAGTATTGTAGACTTGTAATACTCAACTTAAAAGACCGTTGTGGGAATTAAAGAGAAAAGGTAATAAGATACTTAGCATGGTACAGAAGACATAGAAGACTCAGCCTCTCTGTATATGTATATGTTGATATTTAATTCAATATCTGTATTGAGAGCATGTGGTACAGTTTAAAAAGCATTGTTTGTGTGGCCAGGAGACTTGGTTCCAGAACCTTCTGTCTTGTTAATTGATGTGAGATACTGTGTAAGGATTGGAGCTGACAGTTAATGCTTTTTATGAATCAGGCACTGTTCTTAGCATTTTACACATGTTAATTAATGTTTATATTAAACTGATCACATATATATTATCATCTCCGTTTTATAGATAATAAAAGAAGCACAGAAAGTTTAAACAACTTCCTTAAAGTCACAGAGGAAGCAAGGGTGGGAGACAAGATTCAAACGCTGGTACTCTCATTCTCTGAAACGCTAAACTGTTTCCTAACTACCATTAATGTCACTTAAGTTCTCTGAGCTCTGGTTTCCTAATTTTTGTAATATAGAGAGAAGAAACCTACCATTTAAATTTATTCAATGTTACAAACTCATAGAAATTGGGAACCAAAGGGATCTTAGCGGTTACATTGTCCAAATTTTCACAGTTCATGGCTAAAGAAACTAAGTTCTAGAAATTAGGCCACTTACTCAGGGTCACACAATTAGTGACAGACCTAAAACTTCATCATCTGATATCTCAAGAGATAATCCTTACTGAATGCAGACAAATATTTCCAATATCAATATGGTCAGACAAATTTCATAATTAGAAAATTAAATAATAAATACATTGATCTACAACTCTTTGATATGAGGTATTATGATAGAGATAATATGATAGAGTCCCCTAGAAACACTGAAGACAATGGAATTAATACTGCTAAGAGTGTGTGGGCAGATAGAAGAAGAGAAAGAAGAGGTAACTTCTGAACTGGCTTTTTGATACATAGGAATGTCTTTGAACATGAAGAAGGGAGGTAACGGAGGCTGAAAAAATTGCTTGTTCACGCCACTGACCTAGGATAGCACACTCAAAGAAAAAGATATCTGCCTTTCCTGATAGATGTCAGGCCACCGGCGCTCCCAACTGGAAGTTGTGTGATTAGCAAAGACTGCAAAGTTCTTTTGGCAATGAAGAGGTTCAGAGAAGGCCTCCCCAAATCTGCTGCTTTGGCATGTGGATTATTTTGAGCTGAGGGCAGGCGAGACCCCGCAGACTCTCAAGAAACTTTTACCTCTCCTTAAAGAATTTAAATTAGGGGGTCTCACCCTTAGTAAGAGTTACCACCAGAAATAACTTTTTATGGCCTGTCTGAAGGCAGAAGACAAACGTTTAATTTCTGAACATGTGTACTTTATCATCCTGAGAATAACCTTCATCCCCTCTGAAATCCCAAGGTGCCTTACTTCAGCTCAGAATGTCCTATAGACCTCATTTTCTTTTAGCCTCTGACTGTCTCATGAACATGGGGTTCCCATATGTATATATGTAATAAAACTTGGTTATTTTCTTCTGTTAATCTGTCTCATTTAGATTTAATTATCAGGACCAGCCAAAAGAACCTAAGGAGAATAAAGGAACATTTCTTCCTCCCGCACAGCTATTTGAATCTCTAGTCTTTTAAGTGTTAAAATCAATAGGCTAACATTTCTGGAGTTTCGGAAATGTTAAGATTTTTGTTTGCTTCGGGTGCCCACATTTCCTGGCTGTTAGTAGTTAGAAGATAGTTTTAATTCTCTCAGTTTGCTTAGTGTCTTCCAAATAAAGGAGAAGGAAGGCCAGGACCCTTTTCTTACCTGTATATCATGTGGCCTGCCTAGCACAGTGCCCAAAAAAGCATAGAAACTTAATATCTATCTTTAACAATAAAAAGAAATGTTTAGTGTGCATTTTTTACAGGTGTTAGTCATTATGCTAAGCATCGTATGAGATTTTTCTATTTGCCCCGTGTTTTGGAAGCTTACAGCAACTGAGAACGTGTCCGAGGACCCGCAGTGGGGGAAGGGACACAGACTGATGCCTTCCATCTGCCTTCGAAATCCGTGGCATTTTCAAGGTGTGATGAACTCACTTACAATTATTTGCATATTTTAATATGGCTCATAATTTTCCCAATGTAAAAATGTATCTATGAGAATTGATGCAAAATTTTAAAATACCTGTATGCACCCAATGCATGAAAAGTGTTTATTTGTTTTAAAGGCGATTAACATCAGAAAGAGGTCTATATTTTTTTTCAGGAAAAAAATTAAAATATGATACCACTGAGTATTTTTAATTACAAGTACTTTTTAAAATGTAATAGGAGAGTGTTTTCCTTTTATTTTATTATTATTAAGCATTTTTTTAAGTATTGCTTTTTACCTAAAAGGATTATCATATTAAAGCTCTTTTTAAAAAGCCCCTTAAAAACTTTTAAACTCAAATACATGCAAACAATGCAGACTTTTTTTCATTCTGCTGCTTTCAAAAACAAACGTAAGGATAAGGTTAGGCTCTCCAGAAGACACTTTCAGAATTAAAGACATTCTGAGGGTTGGAGTTCACCAGATTCGTCAGCTTGTTGATTAAACTGACCTCGTGCTCAAGTCAGCAGGCTGACTTCTTTAAAAAAAAAAAAAAAAAAAAGGTAGACAGAAGTGATAAAACTCTAGGAAGGTGGGGTGAATTCTTGGTACTGATGTGCAAGTCTCTACAGTACTGCTTTTAAATCCCTTATACTAACCCCTTAAGGCAGCCTCGTCTTATTCAATTCTGCTTTTTTTAAAAAAAAAAATATGCATCTCAAGAAACTAAACTGACCATACAATACAAGTAAGAGGCATGTAGAGTAAATCACCAAATTAATAAGGAGGGGGAAAGCAGTGGAGGTAAATGATTTCACACAGTGCCGTCAGTTCCAAGTAAATCAATCCAGTGTGATCCCATCAAATGGGACAAGACTCACCATGCTCCTTACCTTGGGGGATAAAAATAATGATGACTCTGCTGTTCAGAAGTTCAGAATCTAATAGTGATAAGTCGTAGGAGCCAATTAGGCAGTTGTATGCAGTGCTGTGAGGAACGTGGGAACAGGTTGCCCGAGAGTCACAGAAGATGGGGAGACCTGCGTGTGACCTGCTGTATTTGAAAGGAGCAAGGAAGGGGGACCGTAGATGATGAGCAAACTCAGGAAGACATCGCCGGCTCTCTGCATTCAGTTGGTATCTTAGAAGGGTACAATTTTTAAATGCTGGGAAGGAAGAGGCATTCAAAATGGAATGAAGTACCTGAGCAAAGGTATCGTCGTCGCAGCTCAAGGGCACACTGGGGAGACAAAAAAGGACGTGGTTTGTCCGGAGTGCCCTTTTGCTAGTCAGAGGCCCTGAGCCCTCGCACATCTAACTCTCGATCTGCAGGTTAAATAATACCAAATTGTACATTTTTATCAATGGTTTTATCTCCACGTGCTATTTTAATAGTTCTCTAATTGGAACGATCAATCGATATGTAAAATGCATCGAACACTTACTATGTACATTTTACATGTTATCCTCCACAGAACACTTAAGTGCTAACCTTATCTCCATTTTCCAGAAGAGAAAGTAAAACTGAAAAGGGTTAAGTAATTTGCCTGAAGTCCAAAGGCGAGAAAAGTTTAGATCTCAAATTCAGAGTCTAGAGCCACATGACTGACCCCTAATACTTATTAAGTGCCCACAATATGACGGGCTCTTTGTTCAGTACTAGAGTTACATACGTAACTAAGAATGACACAGTCCATGCTCTCTGGGACCTCTTATTGTTCCTCAAAAGTTTCTAGCAGCCTAGTTTAGATGGAGAAATAAAACCAGTAATAACAAGCCAGTGATAAAGGCCTTTTAGCCTTTACTACAACTACATGCAATTCAGTGGTTTAAAAAAGGCAAGGATAGGGAGCCCAGCCTGAGAAGAGAGCAGGAAAGAGGAGAAAATGTCTGTGTGTGAAAAATAGTGTGGGCTAATCAAACTGGTTACACCGTAATGTTGATGATGAGACATTCTGGAGAATAAAGAATAAACATATGTATTAAACACCCGATATGTTGTGAGCTACGTGTTTTTAGATGCACCGGTCCATGTAATTCTCACAACAAGCTTGTGAAGTAGGTATAAAGGTCCTGTTTTATAAATAAGGAAAATATAAGGTTTGACTAGAAATCTGGGACCACATTATACGAAGCCTTGAGTCTGACATAACCATGACTCTCCATCCTTTTGAACTGGTAACCTCTCAGTTCAAACGTTGTGCTGCAGATTGGAAGTGAGTATTAGAAACCATGGCAACTCCAGAAACATTCGGAAAACAACAAATGCATGTGGGATGGAAGTGCGTCCAAGAACACAGCAGAATTCAGGACAAGAAGGTTTGAGGGACACCCCCATGAGGACTCAGGAGCTTAAGTGGAGGTTTGAATATGAGCTCCTGGGTGGAAGAACTAGGATTTCTTATAAAGAGAAAATACATTTTTTTGTAGAAGTGGGCAATGAGTCATTCAACCGTCTGCAGAGATATGATTCAATAAGCTGTTCTCTCAGCTTCAAGTTGCAGTTTGTCTTCCTGATATTTATGACAATAATAATAATAATAATAACTATTTATTGAGTACAAATAGTGCCAACCATCATATTGGATCTTTCCCATACATTACCTGGAATCCTTTTGTCAGTCTTGCAAGATGAGAATTATATGTTTTACAGATGAAAAAGCTGTGGCTGAGAATTCAAGCAACCTTGTCTAATTTACTAAAGATTTACAGAGCCAGGATTCAGTTTCGATTCTTTCCATTAGCCCATCTCGCACTTGTTAGATGCTATTATTTCATTTTACTGAGAGAAACTAGAGACCACAGTGAGCTGACGTAATTCCAGTGAAAAGCAAATAAATTGTTTCAGTTAACATGCAGCCTTATTTCTGCTGAAGGTGGCTATAAACAACTGAGTTTATTGAAGTACTGGGGTCAGTGTTACATCCCTAGCCTACCACTCCACTGGGGGACCCAGTATGGAGCTGGGACTGGGTTTTAAACCTCCGCCTTTACCCGTCTCTGTCTTGATTTCGTCATCTGTAACATAAGATCGTGGGATTAGAAAGCTGAAGTCCATCACAGCTCTGTGATGCTTTGGCTCTTAGCTTCCATATCCCGCTTCCCACACGACCGAACATCTCAACCAATTGGACGATCTGGATCTCAGGTCCTGAACCTGTGGTTTCTGGAGACCTAACTAAACGAAGGAGCATTTCCCTGTTTGTAGGGGTGGTTTATCTCCTTCCTCCCTTGAGGTGCTGCACTTAAAGCGCTTTCCGGCTGAAAAGATGAGTGACAAGCTCCTGGTTATCTTTAGGTTCCCCAACTTCAGGGGTTTATCAGTTCGCCCCATTTGATAGTTCTACTCCCTAAAAAGAAAGTTGGACTTGGTGGCTTTATAGCTTCTTCACAAATCATCACATGCGAAAACCGGAAACGCAACAGAGAATTATCTCTTCTTCTGAAGAGATTAAACAAAGTTCTAAGAAGCTCCTCTGCTGAAGAGCCCTTAAGAGCACATCTCAGGGATCCTCAGAAATCCGCATTCCAACGTGACGCTTCATATCTACCCGGCAGAAGCTGAAGGGGGTGCAGCCTGCATTCTCTCCTCCACACCCAACCGATCACGTAGATGTGTCAGGGTTGAAACAGCTGGCGACATGCCTATATCAGGCTGTCTGAGAGCTGGACAGTGGGAAGAGGTGACACAGAGGGTCCAGATAGCATCTAGGTTCAGGCTGGACCAGGTTTCCAGCCGATCTCAGCTCCGCCAGGGTCTAGACAAGGCAGTCAAGTTTCCGGCAGCTTTGCCATAATTAACATGTTCATAGACAGTTATTTCTTAGTAACAGAATACGAGGCCAAACAGGAAGGTAACTAGCTGTTAGAGTTTGGGTTTCATTTCTGGGTAAATTAGTAGTCATCTCACAGAAGCACTCTGTGTGTGTGTGTGTGTGTGTGTGTGTGTGTGTGTGTGTGTGTGTGTAATCTCAAAGCAGCTAAAACAAACGGGGTGAAATAAGAGAAGGTGTGTTAGCAGCTGCTCTTAAATTTGCCCATGTTGTTGGGATTCGTCGTAGTTTGGGTTTTCAAATCTTGAAAGTAGCAATTGCCATGTTCAACTTTAGATAACCCCAGAAATCCGGAAATAGCTAATGTGATTCATCTGGGGATCAGTTATGGTAACGGTCTGTGTCCAAACGGTTTAATAGTCATACCTATTCTAAGAGCTGTATTCTGTGGAAGGATGGCAAGTCATGGTCTCTTCAGCCCTGAGTCACTGCTCTTTACCTACAGAAAGCCAGTGATCTCGCCTGATTTTGAAGCTGGCCTGGCTCTCGGCCTGTGGGAATGGGGAGGGGAGAAAGTCTGCTCATACAGATGAGTTAAAAATGAATCAACCGTTAGTAAGAAGACCTTTTAAGGAAGGCCGGCTTATAATGTCCCAAAGAATCATTTACGTAAGCCGCCTTTGTGATAGAAAGCTCAAGGTGCGGTGTTTTTTTCCTGTTTGTTTTGGTAAGAGTGAGAGTGAAAGCAGACACCCCTTCCCTTCTCCCTCTGGGAAACCTTCATGGCCTTTATGTCAATTCACCAGAAAGTCATTGAGGATATGCTATGCAAAAAGTGCCCCTCATCAGGGGTTACAAATATGAAGAGGAAAGTCTGCCCGCTCTCTCAGGGCTCACTGTCCAGCAGGAAGATAGATGTACACGTGCGACTCTAAATGAGGGCAAACTGAGATGCGTGCAGAAATCATTGCCTCTTGGAATCTTTCTCTGGCCTCCCAAATGTGGGAGTACGACCCCTTATCTGAACACCAATAACTCACTGCATTTTTGGCAAAGGATGTCCTTCACCACCGATATCCAGTCTCCCTTCCCTTCTTCTTAGTAACAGAACCCAATTTTATTTAGGATAATGCTCTATATACACTAGAATAATACATTTCCCATCATTCTTTGCAGCTAGATGTGGCCATGAGACTAATTGTGGCCAAAAGAATGTGAGTGTAAGTACTGGGTGGGACTTACAGAAAGCTGCTTAAAGGGAGCTGAATGGGCTGCGGGAAGTTTTCTTTTCACCCTTTCCCATTCCTCCTTGAGACAGCCTAGATGTGCTGGCTATGTATCCAAGAGCTACCTGGGACTCTACGTTGGCCCTGGGGGTGAAAGTCATGTATTAGGGATAGCAGAGTAGAGAACGGAAGAAGCCTGGATCCCTGAGACCTTTGTGGAGGTGCCATATCAGACCTGGACTATTCATTCTACTGCCAGGATTTGTTAAATCCACATGAGAGAGAAATAAGTTCATGTTTTTTAAAAGCTATATTGGCTTTTCTCTTAAATGCAAGTAAACTTAATGATAACTAATACATCTGACATAAAACTTAATACACTGCATCTGATTCTCCACGTATACACACTTTAATCTCTTTAATAACATAGACCTTGTTTGTTTAGCCCTCTTTGTAAAAATTATGGATTAAATTGAAAGACTCAATGAATTTAAAGCTTTATTCAATTGAACTGAATAAATTTTATAAATGGAAGGATTTATAGATTTATTGAAAATTGGAAATGAGATGTAACAATGTGACAGGAGTTAAACATAACTTCAAAATATTTAGCTTGAGCAATGGAAAAAATGATTCAGGGCAGTTTTGGGGAAAAGATCCAGAGTTTGGTTGTGAACATTGTAAGTTTCAGCTGCACATATACGTATGAGTTGTCAGCAAATAATGTCAATTAAAAGCCATAAAATTAACTGAGATCTTTCAGGAATTAATGCAGAGAAAGCAGAAGCAATCATAGGCTTACGCCTAACACATTTGCTGGGGTTCAGAGCAGCCCTCACCAAGATGAGCTATTTTGGCATGAGGATCATTTGAGCTGAAGACAATCGAGATTCTGTGGGTCCAAAAGAAACTTTTACCTTTCTCTTAGATGATTTATATTAAGAATCTTACCCATAAAAAGACCTTTTACCAGAAACAACGTCTTAGGACTTAGCTGAGTGGAGGAAACATCTAATTACTGGACACCTGCTCTTTTTACATCCTGGGAATGACCTCCTTCTCCTCTGAAACTCCAGGGCACCTTTCTTCATCCTTAGCTCAGAATGTCATATAGACCACATTTTCCATTTTTGTCTCTGAACCTCTCGTGTGTGTGAGTTCCCATACATACTATGTAGTGAAGAGGGAAACCCAGAGTGCATTCCTGAAAGGCTACCTTAAGAAAATATTTCAAGGAAGGGAGAGTAATGACTGTGCCCAAGCCTACTTATCATTGACAATTAGACTTAGTGCTGTGGAGATCGCTGGATTCTTTCGTGGCATGGCAGGGGCTTTATAGCCTGCCTGCAATGGTTCTGAGAGAAAGCGAAATGAAGAGAATCCGAAACCATTTCAAGGAATTTAGTGGTGGAAAGTCACAGAGAATTGGCATGGAGGAGATTGCAGTGCCCTCGGAGAATGTGTCGCTATTGCTATTTGTTTAGATGGGAGAAATTACTGCTCGTGTACAGATAGAGGCAATAACTGATGAATCATGAGAAAGGGAAAGTTTAATAAAGCATGCCTCTGAGTAGTCTCTTTGCTTTTATTAAGTGCCCCATGTAGCTGATTCTCTTATAAAGAGATTTATATAATTATAGTCAGCTCTCTATCTATGCTTTTCTTCTCTGCAATTACACTGTAAACTCCTTATAGGCAGGGCCAGGATTGAACTTTACGCTTGGCGGTCAGGAGTTGATAGATTGCTTGGCATCATAAAGTGTTAATGACTATAGGATGCCTAGTGACTTTCTAGCTCCTAGGGGCTTTGCAAAGCTGATGGGGGTATTGTCTCATTCTTTAATGCAAATGATTGTCTCTCTAATGATGGGATTTTTAGACACCTGTAGCAAGTGCTTAGGAGAATGAGATAAGAATTCTCTCTAGTCTGTATCATACATTTTGCCTAAAATAGCAATCTTCCTGTCACTCATGGAATAATATGTGGAGTAATTCATGGAATAACTACTAAGTCTTCCATGTGAAGTCCCAGATGTTGAACCTTACCCTGGCCATCCATGACCAGTTAATAAGCAAACATACAGCACATCAGCACTGCAGTGACAGGTTTGTCAACCCTATCTGCTCATTAAGAAAGCAACTGTCATGCCCCCATTCCCTGTGATGATTTTCTTCCTGAGGAAAGGCCCTTTGATGTGCTTTCTTAAAAACAGAGCTTTCTCCCTCACTTGCAAATGGAGAGGTAGGCATGGGGCAGCCAGGAATTCCTTTGGTTTACCTGTGGCTAACAGGAGAGGTAGGATTATAAGAGGTTCCATCTTTTAAAGAAATTCTCTTTTTATAGGACCTATTATTTAAAGACTGATCACTAAATCTAGAAATGATCTCTGTAGGGCCATCATCTTGCTACTTCACTTTTAGGTCTTTTTCCTTCTTATTCACATCTCACCTGACCCCCCCCCCCCCAAAATGATTGAAGGGTCAACTTTAGACAGCCTTCTTTGTAACTTGTTAGGGAACACAGCAAAAAGATTGCTAAGGCAAAGAGGGCAAATGTATTGACTAATAAGAAAGTGTGAGATATTTGTGAAAAATCTACACATTCCATTTCTGCTCTACACATGAAGTGATGCTTTCCTGGGGTAATTACTCTGTGTAGGATAATGAGCCATTTACTGTGAAGCTGCCTCAGATGTCTCTGTTTTTTTCAAGGTCTCTTTAACAAACATCTTGAGGACTTACTTGTAAGAGTTTATGGATGGATGAATAAATATTTGCCTTCCTTTTCCTCCTGTAATTGCCTTAGTGGAAGTGTCAATAACTTCTCCCCTGACCATATAATAACCACTCAACTGGACTTCCTTCTTCTAATCCATGGGATGCACACTGTTTTGTGGTCCCACCTTTCAGTAAAACTTTGATAAAAGTCTTTATCCACTCACAAATTTCTAAACTGATGTCTAAACATTGGCTATTGTGAATCATGCTGCAGTGAACATGGGGGTGCAGATATCTCTTTCAGACACTGATTTCAATTCCTTTGGATATATATCTAGGAGTGGGATTTCTGGATCATATGGTGGTTTAATTTTTAATTTTTTGAGAAACTTTTATACTGTTTCCCATAGTTGTACATTTTGCATTCCTACCAATAGCGTGTAAGGATTTCCTTTCCTCTACATTCTCACCAACATCTGTTATTTTTGATAATAACCATCCTAGCAAGTGTGAGGTGATACCTCATTGTGGTTTTGATTTGCATTTTCCTCATAATTAGTGATGCGAGCATTTTTCATATACCAATTGGCCATTTTATGTCTTCTTGGAAAAAAAATGAAGATCCTTTGCCCATTTTTAAATTAAATTATTAGTTTTTTTTTGCTATTACTTGTATGAGTTTTTTAAAAAAATATATTTAGGATATTAACCATTATCAAATATATGGTTTTATCCTAAAAGTCATATACAGAACAAATATTTTACCTCCTAAAAGAAGAAAATATAGGCCACTGAAAATTACATAGGACATCAGCAGAAAAGAGAATGATTGCTTCTCAGTCACCGGAATGATCAAAAACAATTTATGGGGGAAAATCATACATTTTACTCCTTCTCCTTGACATGTAGTAATTGAGTTCACACACACAGGCATACATAGACACACACACACATACACACAATGCTTAAACTTGATTTAGAATGGAATATCTTGCAGCGTATAGCAGTCCTTTCAATTCCTTTAAACAAGTATTCAAAGCATCTTGACTCTTTCCTGCCACTTTTACAGTAAGCATGTTTTGGGCAAACAGGTAAGACATATATTATTTTAGCATTTTAACAAATTGGGGCTGGATGACAGAAGAGAAGTGCATGTAAATATTTTAAAAGACATGAATTGAAAAAATGAGATATTTGGGTCATGTAGAAAATTGTATATCTATTCTATTTGGTGTTACATCACATTCTGTTAAAGCGCTTCTTTGTCATTATTTACGAAATAACTTCTTTGTACTTTTACTTCCTTTGGTGATGGAAAGTGCCAGGAATTTCACCTTTACCTGTGATGTCAGAGTGCGACATATTTCTTGATCTGTTCAGAAAGGAAAGAAATTGGTCAAGCTTATGACCAATGAGATCAGTTAGAGTCATGCTATATGCCATATTTTATCAACTTTTAAAAGTTTTTACTAAAACAGAGATAAAATATGGATAGCTACCTATAAAGTTTATGATAAAGTCATGTTTTTTGACAAGAATATCTCTGGACATATGCCTATGTTACAAAAATAGATAAAATTTGAAGCATGGGTCCAAGGATTGTCCTGGAAGTTCGAATAGTTGTGGTTAGGAAAAGCTATTTGCAAAACAGAAGACCTTGTGACACATGGGGAAAAAAATGAGAGAGGTATATTCGTTTTCAGAGGACAGTAACTATCATAAGAATGCATTCATACTTTCACTCATGCAAACATGCACTGTGAACTTAACTACTACGACATAGAAAAATCTCAGTAAAAAATCTGTTTTGATTGTCTTGTTCTGAAAACCATTTCTTATTCGTTTCCCCAAACTTATCATGTCTTCAGATCTAATTCAAGTGACTAGGTAATTGCTTTTATTTGCTTATTTTGTTTTAATTTTATTTGCAAAAACGTATTCTGGTTACTTTGACTTAATTCCCAAGTGTTGGTAGGGAAAAATTCACATACTGCAACTTAGAGTGCTGGCTATCGTTATTCCTTTCTGACTGCATCTTACTAGTTTGCACGCTCTCCTGAAGCACCTATGTATTCAGAGAGAATAGCAGACCGAATCGAAACGGTGTGGGTGATGGTGCAGTTTTAAGGTACTGCTGAGCAGTATATATTTGATTTAGAGCAGAGGCTCCCCACTGCGCCCCTTCCTTCCTGCACCATTGTCAGTGTTTTTCTGTGAGCAATAGCTTCTTACCCTAGATTTGGCGATAAACAAAAGGAGGTGGCATCGTTATGTGTTAGCTGTGTTACTGAGAATAAATCAGCAAGGTCACAGACTAGGGGAGGGGCTTTGCTACTATAGGAATCCGATAAACTTCCGAGAGATGTGATAACTGGGCTTAGAGAGCACACGAAGAAAACTGTGTTTTTATTAGTAAGTTTCCGTATTAGGCAACCCTCTTTGAATGAAAGAGACAAAATCCAATTCAAAGTTGTTTAAGAAAAGGGGAAATTTCTGGCATGTGTCTTGGCAAATTTCAGATAGAGTTTTCTTTAGGTATGGCAAGATTACGAGGCACAAACAATATGTTAAAAATGTTAAGAGTGTATTTGAGTAAAAATCAATTTCAATGGGCATGGCTAAACCGGAAGTAGTTAGGAGAACTCCCACGATAAGAGCCAAAGGAAGGACTTATATAAGCAGAGGAAGGAAATTATTTGGTTGGCTGTCGCTTAAAGCCTAGTTGGCTGCTCGTGATTGAGTGTCCTTAACGTTTGATTCTGTAACCTTGAGGCATTTATAGGCTTAGATTTTGGTTTGCTTCTGAAGGTCACCACAGCATTAGAGCCACCTCAGTCTAATGGCCCGCGTGCTTAATTAATTTAACACATGTCGCCAGGATTCTGTCTCCCTCTGCCTTTCTTGGCTGAACTAGTGTCTTGGTTAACTACTTCTAAATCAGCTTGCCACCCTCCCTATATCACCTTCACTCTGGCAAAATGATGACAGGCTTTTCTCTATATCACAGTGGGAAGTGGCTGCCTCTACTTCCAGAAGTTAGTGAATTTAAACTTATGAGCAAGGCTTGAACCCTTCTTATCCCTACAGCACTACCTATTACTAGGATGATACTAGAAACCCCAGCAGGTAAGGAGGAGTGACTGATCAAACTGAACTTTTAAAATTCAGAGTCTGGTAAAACATCCATCCATCCATCCATCAATCAATCAATAATCAAATTAGTCTGATGGTGAATGAATGTTGAATGGAATGAAAGTATGCAGGACATGAGTATTTCTTTTGAGTTATTGCACAGATCATTCTCCGATAACCAAATAAAATGGTTTTTATTATTTTTATGGTTATCTTAACTGTCACAGGGAAGGCAAGAAATTAACTTGAAATCATGGTGCCACTGACTCTATGGCTTTTCCTTTCCCACTGTACCCTCTACCCCCGAGGGGAAACCCCGAGTATTGATTGATTTTAATAGAAGACGCTGGTGCGAAGAAGATAGAAAGCAGTCAGAAACACCCTTTATTCCCTTTGCTGCCCTCTTTCAGACCTTGGTCACTCTGGTTCTTGCTGAACCATCTCTCCCTCTCATCCTACTCTTTAATTTTCCTGCTGTGATTTTTACTGTTCTCATACAAGCATACGGCTATGTTAAATACCAGATATCATTATATTCGCAGAGTTCAAGCCTGAGTGCTCCTGGATTATGGGCCAAAGTGATCAAA
The DNA here is from genome assembly GCA_003508835.1 of Eonycteris spelaea. Taxonomy (NCBI): domain Eukaryota; kingdom Metazoa; phylum Chordata; class Mammalia; order Chiroptera; family Pteropodidae; genus Eonycteris; species Eonycteris spelaea. The sequence continues at coordinate 5,010,222 of PUFA01000077.1, forward strand.
TAGTTAAGGACAATATCCACTGGCTACTTGCTCTATACCCTATACCATTCTAAACCCTTTCATGTATTATTTCATTGAATCGACTTAAAGAAAAAAAAAAAAAGATGTGTGATATAATTAGCCTCAATTTACAGATGAGGAAGATTTTTGAGGCAGAGAGCAGCTAAGTAATTTGCATGAAGTTGCAGTCTTACTAAGCAGAGGAACCAGAATTTGAATGCAGGCAGCCTGTCATCAGAGCAAAGACAGTATAATGCTGCTTCTCAGTAAAAGGCCACGAAGGAGGACTAGGCTGCCAAAGCTGAGGGCAGTGGGCCAGAAATGTATTCACAAACGGAGACAAGAATCTGCCCCCAACTGATAGGGTGGTCTCTGAAGAAAGGAGAGAAAGATAGAGATCCTTCTGGACATGGAGGGAAAAAAAAAAATAAAGCATCCGAGAGCCAGAGGGAATAACGAGAAGAAAACAGTGTGTCCGGTATTGGGGCGGTATTAAGTTAGCCATCAGATAAACATGGAAAGTTAGACTGGAAAGTCAGTGAGCGGGACTAGCTGAGAGAAGGAAACGCAACAGCTTGTTGCTATAGTTTCATAGGGCCCGCATGGTAGACCAACTTCTTGCCTCAGTGAGCAGGGAATTTGTGGTTTTTAATATCTGAGATGGTTAGATTCAATCCAAGCGAAATATCTCTTTTCAGCATCGACATTTACAAACCTAAACTTTATTCGTATGAAAAAAATGAGCTTTGTGGTCCTCATAACGTTACCTTCATTCTTTAAGTTGTTTGCTTTCTACACTGCACCTGTCATTGTAACCGTTCACACTAAGAGTAGAAGCTTGTCGCATCAAAATCTTTATTTTGAAGGTGTCCCAAAACATCTGTGGGATAGAGAGGACTGTAGGAATCTCAGACAATAAAACTGCAGCCAGTAATGAGAGGATATAAAGCTATGAAACATGTGTTGATGTCCTATAGACATCAAACTCCTAAGAGCTGTACTGTGTACAGGATAAAAGATTTCACCCCCTAAAAGAAGAAAATTTAGGCCACTGAAATTATACAGGACATCAGCAAAAAGGGGAATTGTTGCTCCTCGATCACCGGAATGATCACAACAATTTATGGGACGAAAACATACATTTTACTTCTTCCCCTTGACATTTAATAATTGAGCTTGTATACACACGGGTAGATACACACAATGCTTAAATTTAGTTTACAATGACCTATTTTGCAGTATATAACAGGATCAAGTCCTTCCAAAACTCAGCTTAATTGGGAGGTATATTCACGTGTTTTTCAGAGCATTGTCTTAAGTATATTATTAGTGTCATCAATATTACTTGATTCTGTAGAACATTATCCAAGGTATACAATTAACTTTGCATTACAATTGAAATGGCACAAGCATTGCCTGTGAATAATCATCTCTCAATTTGTAAATCACCAGAGCACGGTGACAATTTGGCCTCACTACAATGATATCTAAATCAAGTACTTTTCCTTTTGTGCAATAGGGAATCTGCTAGTCTGGGAAACCCTTCTCCTCCTTTCAGTTTATTTTAAAAATCATTTATTAATTTTCCCTCTGGTAAAAGTAATTCCAGAGTTTGCCTTTTCTTTTTTCTCTTTTAAGGAGGAAGGGGTAACTTTTCAGACAGTTTCCTTAGTCATTCTAGGCAGCCAGCCAATGAAATATAGACTAAACAACACAGAGGATATTAATTTTACCTCACTATACGTGCACACAGCTAGTGATGCATAAGGTCTTCATTCCAGAACTGACAATAAAAGTTGTGCAATTGTCTAGAGCCCGACGTCACTAGTTTTTTTCTGAGGGAGTTGGAAGGAGATAAGCGAACGGACCTCAGGGAATAATTGTAAAATGGCTAAATAGTGATAGCAGAGCCAAACTCATACCTACATCAGTGGGGTGAGGAGAATTAATCTCTGAGCATATTTAATGCTGAATTTGAGGGGGGAAAACTTTTAAATGAATCTGAAAGGAAAAAAATATCTATATTTCACAGATATATTTGGCGTTTCTTGGCAGTGGAAGAGGCTGGGTAAAAAAAGAACATAAAAAAAAACCTCAATTTTTTATGGAAGTATATAACATGCATATGGAATAATTCAGAAATCGTAGGTCTGGAGTTTGACAAATGCTTAAATGTGAACACACCATGAAAGCAACTCTGAGGTCAAGAAACAGAACGTCACCTACCTTCCAGGAAATGTGCCCATTCCCCCACATAGTCACTACCCTCCCTCAGATAAATCATATTCTTACCTCTACCGTTAGATTAGTTTTGTTTATAAACATTACGTAAATGGACAATACAATGTATAATCCTTTGTGGCTGGGTTTTCTTAAGTCAACATTTTATATATTATTGAAATGGTCTCACTAGATTTTGGTATAAGATTATTCTGATTTTATAAAAATTGCTAGGAAGAGTTCTCTCTGATTCCATTATCTAAAGATGTGAAAAATTAGTATTATTTCTGTCTTCCTTAAATTTTTTGGCAAAATTAACTAGCAAAGCCTGGAACATCTTTTATTTATTAAACCGGAGCGGTCATGTGAATTTTAATTTTGTTGTTCAGTGTGTTTGAAAGATGTTGTACCTTTCCGTTCTCCTGACTTAATAACTTAAAAACCTGACAATGCCTTCAGAAGGAGACAGTCTCTATGTTTGATGTTCCTTAGTTCTCCAGTCGTAGCACTGCTATTACATGCAACTCCCCAAAGCCGTCCTGGTTTTCCTGTCTCCCAGTAGGACCTTTCTAGGACAAGCTCTGGTTTCCAGCCTATAGTGCATTCCAAGATGAGCAAATGCTTCCAGGTAGAGCAAAAGGTCACCAGCTCACCTCTGAAAGGTTCTTTCCCCACTGGATACTTCTGAAAAAAAAAGAAAAAGCAACAAATATGGGATATATATATATATATATTTAAATATATATATATATATATAATATATAAAATAATATATATCTTATCATTGTCAGGCAAAATCCATAAGGCTTGACTGATGGATGTGGGTCTTCAGGGGGAAAGAAGAGTCAGCTCAGATTTGTCTTTGAGCCAGAGCAAGCTAGAAGTTCTAGCTAGTGCCATAAGACAAGAAAAGGAAATAAAAGATAGAGAGGTTGAGAAAGAAGACATAAAATATCTTGGGTATAGATAATATGATCATCTATGTAGAAAATCAAAAGGATCATCAACAACATAATTCCTGAAACTAATAAGCAATTATAGCAAGGTTGCAGGATTCAAGAATTTATATATATAAAATTCAATCACTTTTTCACATACCAGCAATAAATAAGTGGAATTTGAAATTAAAAACACAGTATCATTTACATTAGCCCCACAAAAAAAATGAAATACTTAGGTATTTATTATAATGTGCATTCCCATAACATGTACATTAACTATATAAAGAAAACTGTAAAACTTTAATGAATGAAATCAAAGAAGAGCTAAATAAATGGAGAGATGTTCTATATTAATTGATAGAAAGACTTAATATGTCAAGATTTTAATTTTTCTCAACCTGATTTATATATTCAATGTTTTCTTAATCAAGATCCCAACAAGTTATTTTGTGGCTATCAACAAACTGATTCTATAGGTTACATAGACAAGCGAAAGACCTAGACTTGCCAACACAATATTACAGGAAAAGAATAAAGTTGGAGGACTGACACTACCTGACCTCAAAACCTACAATGAAGCCATAGTAATCAAGACAGTATTGAATATTGGTATTGGAAAAAGAATAGACAAATAGATCAGTGGAACAAATAAAGAACTCAAAATAGAACCAAATAAATATAATCAACTGATCTTTGACGAAGGAACAAAAGCGATCTGAAGGAGCAAAGATATTCTTTCCAACAAATGGTTCTGGACAGAAACCTTATACCTTTCAAAAAAATTGACTCAAAATGAATCATAGACCTATCGTAAAATGCAAAACTATAAAACTCCTAGAAAATAGTATAGGTAAAAATGTAAGAGACCTTCAGTATGGTGATGAATTTTTAGATAAAACACCAAAGGAACAATTCATGAAAGAGAGAATTGAAAGCTGGACTTCATTAAAATGAAAAACATTGTTCTGTGAAGGATAATGTCGATAATTAGAATTAGAAAATAAGTCTCAGACTGGGAGAAAATATTTGCAAAAGACACATCTGATAAAAGTATGTTACCCCAAATGTACAGATCTCTTAAAAATCAACAGGGGGTGGGGAAACCTCTAAAAATGGACCAAAGAACTTAATAGACAATTCACCAAAGAAAATATATAGATGACAAGCATATGAAGATGCTTCATGTCATATGCTATCAGGGAAATTCAAATTAAAACAACAATAAGATACCACTAGACATTTACTAAAATGGCCAAAATCCAGAGCACCGAGAACATCAAATACTGGAGAAGACACAGAGCAACAGAAACTGTCATTCATTTCCTTCCAGAACGCAAAATGGTACAGCCACTTTGGAAGACAGTTTGGCAGTTTTCAATAAACTAAATATATTCTAATAATATAATCCAGTCATCATGCTGCTTGGCATTTACCGGAAGGAGCTGAATATTTTGTCTACACGAAACCTGCACATGGACGTTATAGCAGCTTTATTTATAATTGCCAAAACCTGGAAGCACCCAAGATTGTCGTTCAGTAGCTGAATGGATATATAAAGGGGGATATATATCTAGATGATGAAATGTTATTCAGCACTAAAAAGAAATGAGCAAATAGAGATGAAAACAAATGGGCGAACTTCAATGCAAATTACTGACTGAAAGAAGCCAATCTGGAAATGCTGCATGATTCCAACTATATGATGCTCTGGGAAAAGTAAAACTATGAGACAATAAAAGATCAGTGGTTGCCAGGGATTAGAGGGAGGGTGAGGTGAATAGAAGGGGCCCAGGAATTTTTAGGGTCGTGAAGGTACTCTATATAATACTATAAAGGTATTTTGGGAAGTTAAAACCATATCTCTTTGCTAACATCATCCCATTTTTCTTATTAGCTTCAAATCAAAAGACAGCAAACTTTGTATGTGAGTGTTCTTCTAGAAGAGTCTTTCTAGCTAAAGTCTAGTCAACTTATGATATAGCAGATATGTTGTGTATGTGCCTAATAAGATGTTTTATTACTCATCTAATTCTTGCACCATTACACTGAAGTGGTAGCCAATGAGTGAGTTTACGCTTTTGGACATGCATTTAAAATCTTAATTGGGAAAGAGACACTCAGTGATTCAGCTGTTCTAACTGGTGAACGGGGATATCGGGAGAAGCATCTCATGATACACAGGGGACTGTGCTGCTCACCATTCATATGGAAAATGCCAGGTAGAAAGTATAGGCATATTGAAGAGAGCTGTTGTCAATATAAGGAGAAAGAATTTTGCTGTAAAAACATCTTAGTGCTATGGTCCTAATTTGTCATATTTTTGCTTAAATTTGGCATGAATTTGTCAATTCTATGAACTTTCTGTGCCTTGGCTTCCTCATCTGTGATGATTTTTATGAGATTAAATCAATTTTCATCTAGGGAAGAAACAGAGGCAAGAGGGGACTTCACAGACAGAACGGCCGGCTAAAATCCCAGCTTGACCATTAGTAGCTGTGTGACCTTGGGCAAATTACTTGCCCTTTCTGTACTCAGTGTCCTCACTTGTCAAATAAAGATAATAATAGGACATACTTCATAGAGGTGTTGGTAAATTAAACAAGTAATATTTACAGAATGCTTAGAATAGCTGAAAAATAGTGAGTGTTATGTGAATGTTTACTAAATATATAAAATTAAAAATAGGGAAAAAGAAAATAATTTGGTCTCAATAAAAGCTTCTTTCTTTTTTGTTTCTAAGTGTTAAAAAACTTTAACAAATCTCCTTTGGATGAAATATATGATTTAGGTCAGATATGTCTTTTTTCTTTAGAATCTCTTCCAGGTATGAATACCTATGAACATTCAGGTAGGAGTGCAAAAATGTATCAATTTTTATATAAGTAAATAAAAATGTATACATCCAAGGACCTCTGATTACAACCTTTGTTACTGTATAATTTCTGTGGTGACATTAGTTTCTGATCAGCTGGTCAGTCAATACATTCTGGCCTGAGCCTCTCTGTTTCCTGTTCCTTGACAGAACAGAACTGAAGAAGAGAAAAAGAGTTGCCGATCTAGCTCTGATCTATCTTGCTTTCCAAAAAGGAATCGTGTTTACGTTAGAATATTTGGCAAGTGAGAGGCTGATTTTTTTTTTGAAGGCCTGCCTTTGAGGTCAAATTTGCTCAGGGTGGGGCCCTACTCTTGGCTCTGAAGCCACATTCACCACTGACCCCTTAGCTGGAAAACACAAATGGCCAATTATGCTGTGACCAGTTGCTGGACTGTTAACGGTGTGCAAACACAGAAGCTTCAAAGCCAACAGCCTTTAAAATGCGGGGGATTGTAGCTGTCAAAGAATCTCCATCACATGGGAACCATTTCATCACTGTGCAGATCTTTCCTAACTCTGCAGTTGGAGGTGCTATGATGACTTTTAATTTGGCAATAACAAGGATGATTCCATAAAATGAGAACGAACCATCCTGGCAAGAAAAAAAGTCATAGGCCTTTTGATCGACTATTTTGGTGCCCTCGTTCTAGAGAGTAACTATGACTCTAGAGTTTCTCCAAACACATTGTCTCCAGTTTTCATCTTGGTCCTCAGGTTCAGTCTGATTTGATAGCTGATGGTGACTTTTTTATTTTGGTGCTTTCCATGACACTTGAGGGGTTGGAGGGAGGCTGGGTGGTAGAGCCTGAAAGAGAAGTGTATGATGTAGCAAATTCCCTTCATCTTAAGACACCACTCCGCATTTTAAGCTTTCCGAAATCAAGATGTGCAATACAGTCGCCATCACATTACATGTTATGTATGTGTGTTCTGCAATGAGCTTATTAGCTTATACCCTTTTTTCTCCTGTTACCCTTCTCCAGTCCTAAGAGTTCCTCTTTAAATTGCCTCCGGAAGCTGTCTACATCAACCAGGGAGGTGATTACTAGAGTTGGCCCACCTGCAGAGTGTAAAGAGTTTTACAGCAGGGCTGAGCCTCCCCTTTTATTTATTTATTTTTCCCTCAATCCTTCCCTCTGTGGAAAGAGAACTTTACATTCTCATTTCCTTCCTCCAAAGCACACTGTGACAATAGTTCTGTGATGTTATCAGGTTTTCTGGTTGCTTTTTTACTTCTCTTGGAAGAGGTATTCAAACACTCAAGATCTACTCCAATTATTTACTTGCTGTCTGTCCATTTGCAGGTTCCCAGATTTTCCCAAAGTTCTAGAGCTCTGTCTTTTTGGCAAGCACTGATAATTTTCCCCCATACACCTTAGCAAATACAAATTAAAGGGGGACAATTAAGTCAATGGCTATATTTGTTTACTATTCTACAAGAATCTATTAAAGCACCCGTGCTCCCTGAGAACACACCACTTAGTTCTATGGCTAAGGTGAAACACACCTCCATTTGCATATTTGATATCCTGGCAATTAACTCAACTTCATCTTTTATTTGTCTCATTTGTTGCAAGGATCTTGTGGCATGGAAGATCTTATTAGTCATATGTCTGTTCAGAGGCCCCTTACATGTATATTCTCTTTATGCACTTTTATTTTTCGAAATGTTATTTTTAATAAAAATTGTGTATATTTAAGGTACATTATGATGATTGGGTTGACAGCTGCATTGTGAAATGATTACTATGGTCAAGATAATTAACATATCATCTTCTCCCATAGTTACTTGTTTTCTTTTGTGATAAAAGCATCTGATATCTACTCTTTTAGCAAATTTCCAGAATTCAGAACTGTGTTATTACCTGTAATCACTGGGCTGTACATTATGTTTATTTATCCTACATAACTTAATACCCTTAAGCCAATCCCTCCCCATCCCTCGTAACCACTGTGGTACTCTCTGCTTCTACTGTTTGACTTTTTAAAATTCTACATATAAATGGGACATAAAGGTTTATTTTCTTCCTGTATTGCCTTATGCATATTCTCCACAGCTTGAGGAGAAGAATAATTCTGTAAGCTGACAGAATATTCGGCCATTTCACGTGTTATATAATGAAAACCTGGGCATTGGTGACGGTCAGGAAAAGACTGAAATAGAGCCGACAAAAATAAAACTCAAAGCCTGGACACAGTCCTGTTTCTTAACTCTGTGGGCTTAGGACGGGGTGTGAGGCCTGCTGTGAGGTCTGTGACTCTAATTACTTTCTAAATTCTCTTCCTGGGGCTTAGGCTTTAGCGGTGAGATAAGAGTGTTAATGATTTTTTTTTTTTAACTTTTCCGAAAGGGCAATTTAGGACTGCGTGGGGATGACCCTGTAAATCAGGAAAAAGGAGGCTTAGGAAGGCTAATATCAAATAAGCCTGTAATAAGGAAAACTATGCAAATAAAGACACTGAATCCCAGAGCGAGGTAGGAGTGCTCCTCTTACAATGGCTGGTGTGATTTTGTGTTCATGAATGATGATGAGTCATTGGACTGTGGTCAAGATCTGAGTACTGAATCGAGAGACTGTTGCCCCAAATTTTGGTATGGTCTAGAGTTTGTTTGTTTGTTTTTTGTTTGTTTATTTTTTATGTTGCAGTTTTAATTTGCAAGCTCACTTGATATAGTAGACGGTTGAACTGGACAGACCCCAGTTTACATCCTGGGTGCTTAATGATCTATCTATCTGACCTTAAATAAGGGTTGGCTTTAGTTTTCTGTCTTGTAAATAGGATTGGTAATGAGTACTACTAATATTGCTGTGAGATTTCGATATATTTACTATATGCCTAGTACTAACAAACACATTCTCCTCCCGATGCCAGCCTTTCCTTAAATTATGACCTTCTTCAAAACTTATTTTCTACTTAAAAATTAAAGCATTTTCTAAAGAACTAAAAGACTATCCTTTAGTAACTGACCACATAAGACTCACTTAATGATAGAAAAGTAATCAGAGACATGATGATGAATCATTTTGAATTGGGCAAGTGGCAAATTGAGCTTCAGGAGTGCCCTAAATGATGGCATCATAAACTGTAGAGAGGTTAAAAAAAATCAATTCCAACAGGTGTATGCATCTTTTAGGATTCTTGGTTATTTATTTGCCAGGAAGATGTTAGGATATTTTTCTCATTTCTTGAAGCACAGAGTCTAGGGAAAACCTCCAAGTTTGAAGACTCAAGTTCCACTACATGCTCTGGGCTGATGGGTCTTTAATTTAGAGCTACTTCAATACTGCCTCCTGGTGGTGGGGAGAAAAATATTTTATAAACAAATTAAAAGGTGTAGGAGAAATTGGTTGAATTAAGAGGCATTCATAAAAATTCAAAGGAGAATCAAATTTTGAGAACTAAAATGGGAACAGTAACAAATCAAATTAATATATGTTTCCTACTCTGGGGAAGAAACTGTGTTAGCACCACAGTCAGTTGGAGTTTGAGAATCCTTTTATAAAATATCAACAATGGGCGTTCCCTTGGCAGATGATAGATTGAGTGATGAAGTCACAGATTGGTGGAATGAGGAAAATGAGGATTATTTCATTTTAAGTGTTTTTGGAAGGAACACTCTTTTTCCCTGTAGTCATTGTAGTAAACCAGTGAACACCCAGGGAATTCAGTCAAAGACTGGTATATATCCGAGTTGGAAAAGATAGTAGGGTTCTTTAGAGTCCAGCTTCCTTATTGTATTAAATGTCTAGCCCAAAGTCACACAGGCAATTAGTGGCAGATCTTAAGGCCTGGAATAGTCATTATTCATTGAGCTCTTATTAAGTACCAGGTATTGTGCTGGATAATAAGAGTACAGTGATAAAAACAATTAAATATAGTCCCTACTCTAATGGACCTATTGATAAACAGATCCATTTTTTCTACTGTGAGAAGACTAGACTATAAAATGAATGGTCTTCAAAACTGACATTTGATTTTTTGGAGTCATCATAAGTATAGTTGGACAGTGACACTCCTGGGAATTTAGATTCCCTAGGATAGGCAGGCTTTTGCCCCTGCATAATTTATAATTGTCAAGAGCAATGATGTCAAGCCCTTGTAGAGGATAAAAAAATGAAGTCTTTAACATGAAAATAATAATGGATGGATCTCATTACTCGTGTATGTCTATAGAAGTTTGGGTGTGTCAAGAATCTCTGGTCCCTACAGAGAAAAGCAGTACTTACTCATTTTAGCCAACGTGGAAAGAGTTTACCTGTCACTACTAAAGTCATTACTCCATGCAACACTGTAATTGTCTAAGTATGAAACTTATGAATTAGTTCACAACATATTTCACCATAATGATTAATGTGGTTAAATAATAGTAAATGGACTGTATCTTTTTCTAATAGTGTAATGACTTTCAAGGCATTTCCATATAGAAGTAGACTATTTCAGGGTGTGATTGATACACAATTGTCTCAAAAAATCACTGTTGATAGTTTTTAGACTTTTGTGTTTATCTAAGAAGAGAAAGCCACTTTTTTCCCCCTCACCCACCACTTTGTCCAAGTGGAACAACATCACCCAAAGGAAGTTCTCCTGTAACCTGTTAGTTCCAATTTAATTTTTCTGGATGGTGAAGGGTTAAGTGATTACTGAGTACTCATTCTATTGACAATTTAAGGATTTTTGTTTTTTATACATGGATTATAAGAAGTAGAAACACATAGAGATTTATTTTCTATTATACAAAAAATATCTTTGTCAAGTTGTTTTGAACAAAAATCTCTTCACTTTCACACATATTTGAAGAAGTAATTCTGTTGGCCCGAGTTTAAATGGGATCAGTGGTCCTTGTTTCTCACAGAGAAGCTTTAAAAAGACAACACAGGTAACCTAAGGAAAAGGATTAGCGCAGTACTAGGTACATATGACACAATAAATGGTAGCCATATTTTATTATCTGACAAAATAATTGGCAAAAGGGCTGGTAACTGGAAATCAACAGAAGCCCAGTAAGCAGGTGGCTGTGAGGGCATCACACTGTAGACAGTGCGGACTCAGTCAGAGAGAGATTTGTGTCCAAGATATACAATTGTGTCCATGGTAGGTTGGGTAAGATATAGAGCAACCATGTAATTATTGTGAAATGGTGACAGGAAGTGCAAAATCTCAGTCATTAGAGACTTTGGGAACAAAGTAGGACTATTTCCATTGATACACAAATGAGAGATTTTTTTTGGAAACTGGAATCTCAAATCAAAGCCCACTAGTTGGAAGTGATACTTGCATTTACGTATCTCTCCATTAGACATAGGGGCCAACACACCTTCCCAAGTCTCATCAGGACTGTGTACCTCCTCACCAGGCTCCTTGTCAGGGCTGTGCTAGCAAGGCTGGAGGAAAGGGGGAAGGAGCAAGACCCGCATCTGCTTCGGTTCTCCAATGGTAAAGTCATATTTGATTAAGAAAGAGAGGACTTATTACAGAATCCAGCAAAATGGGTCTCTGTGCATCTAAGAAAACTGGCTATTGAACACCCCATGAAGGAATTGATCCCCAAAGAAAATTTAGAAGTCTGTGTGTTCTAGAAACAACGAGGAAAAAAAAAGCAAGAATTTGGAGTCAGGATTTTGTGTTTGATTTTCCATTTAATCTTGGACAAAGTACTTATTCCTTCTGAGTCTTAATTTTTTCCTCTGTAAAAACAGTGCATATTAAAAATGCAGAACTCTTATGGCAAATAAGAACATGCATATGAAAGCATGTTATAGACTGTAAATCCTATAAAATGCTTGTCATTATTTATTTCTAACCACACCACCCTCTCCTCCTCTTTCTGACCATTCTCCAACATTCAGAAGACAGTAGGTGAGACCAATGCCCTGTCCCTCTTATGAGCCCTGGCAACAGAAGTGTGGGAATACCCATTGGCTCGTGCCCTCACAGGGGCACAGGAGAGGCAGCTGCACAGGCAAATGGACAGAGGCCCTGGCCAAGTGACAGTACTGTAGGAGCCTGAGAGGTCAGATTCTAAACCCATTTGCTCTTGACCTCTCTCTTCCTTGCTCTTAGCAGAATGAAGACAGCACGTGCTACAGAATTACTTTCCAAGTAGGTTGGGGTCTCCTTGAAGCTTTCCTTTTTATGGGAGATTTCTTTCCCTCGCCCTCTGCGAATTCTGTTAAGTTATCTGCCCTCTTTAATGTTAAGTTTTATTTTTAGATTTCTCATTATGATATTCTTTCCATTTAAAACATCAACTGGCTTCCTTCCTTTCTGGCTATCTGGGGCCTCTTCTGCCATCCTGTACCTGTGGAAATAAGAAGAGGGAGTCTATCCTATTTCAGGGGCAGAGAGGGACCCCTCTGAATGATGCAATGATTTCACATAAGAAGGGAAACACACTTGTGTGATTTTTATATGTAAAACCCATCTAAAGTTGTAGAAACAAGGGACGTTCCAGAGGAATTTGAGATTATTCTCTGATGAGAAGAGAACCATGACATCACAGAGGCGGGCTCTGCACCAGTTCCACTGGAGGAGTTTCATTATAGTCAGAGCCTGTTGCCTAATTTCACTCCTAGGTGGGGTTAAACAGTTTAAAACTTACGTCTGTCTGCATGTCTTGCTGCTGACAGTTTGGCAAAAGATGGAACACAAGGTATAACCATCAAAATAAAGTTATGGAAGGATTATTATTTGTTTTAACGGTTGCTTTGGGATTCATATTTTCCCCCACTCTAATAGTGATTTTTATGATACTGAGCTGAAAACCTTTCACTCTTCCCCAAAACACAACATATTTTTCTTTCTTTCACAAATGATTATGATAGAATCCATGTGGTTTTCCACACCGAGGAATTACTATGTGGAGGCATTAACTTTTGAGATTGCATGCACACATCTTCATCTCCCTGCCCCTCTGCATTTGTGTACTTTTTGTGTCTGGCAGAAGTTTCTCAACATCCAAGTCTGAGGCAAAAAGTTGGAAACAGATTTTTCTCAGGGATGTCTTTTTTTCTACATTGAGGAAAATGTTTTTACTTTTCTTCCACCCAGTTGGATGCTTCTGAACTCTCAGCAAACAAGAGATTTCTATGTTCATCTGGTCCGGGTGATAGAATAGAGTCATCAGGAATGAATCGTTTGATAAAATAGAGTCATCAGGAATGAAATCGTTTGATCGATATTAGTGTGAGCTAGTATAAAATCTGGTCTGATATTCTTTCCACTTGATGAATTTGCTACTCCCCTTCCCTATCTCCAGTAGTAATACTCTAATTAAGCCAAGGGTTTGTTCTATCTATCTATCTATCTATCTATCTATCTATCTATCTATCATCTATTTGTTGGGTTACTTCCTATACTTTGGGACTTTTTACGATAAAAGTCTCCATTATATTTTGTGTTATTGGTACAAAGACCATTATTTATCATCATCATCCATTTAAATATAAATATTTGATGTCAATATGTTTTCTTGAGAGGGCTCATGATGAATTGGACAGTAGATACTATTACTTTGTAATTATCATATAATTCATAATTAATTATATCATTCAACTCTAGTTGCAAATACTCAACTAAAATTTTGTCTCCATCCTTCTGTTTCTGCTCCCAGCAACAAAAATCATTCATAAAGAAAGAATCAAAAGACTAGTAGTCCATTTGACACCATATCAGATGTTCATCAGCCCTTATAATTAGCTCAGCAAATCCAACTTGAATTGAGAAAGCTTCCTTCTTTTTTCATCTGTACTGCTGCTACTTTAGGTCAAGTTTTCATCACTTCACTTGACTTATTATTATAGCATCCTCTTGGTCACCTTGCCTACCTATTTTCTCTCCTCTGGATTGTCCTACTTACTTACTTCCGATTCATCTTCCTAAAAGTTGAGTATGATTAAGTCATCACCCTCTCAAAAACTCTTTGTACTTGTTAATGTCTCCTAAATAAAAATTTATGTCTTAACTTCACATGGAAAGCCCTTATCAGAAGTGGATCAAGGTCCTTCTATCAGAACTTAATTTGGCATATGACAGGCACTCCGTCAGTACTTGGTGACTGAAAGCATAAACTTGGGGCACCAATCTGGGGACAGGGCTCGCTGAGGGATGAGTCTTGTACTCTTGGTTAATGGGGGAACGAATTGTGAAGAAAAGAGTTTCTACTCCTCCATTCCACACTATCTATCAACATTTGTAAAGATTCTTTTAATTCTTTTCATTGTTATCTCACTAACATTAGGCATATCTACTTCCTTTAAATTTAGAAGCTGTGCCATTTTTGTAGAGCGGGCTTCAAGAACATGGGTTCTCCACGATTTTCCTCAAGCAATGCTTTTGTCCTTAGCACTCGTCATCTCTTTCTGATTTATCTCTCATTGTTTAGTTACTTCTACTCTGAAAAACAGCTTAAAAAGTTGACCTGGGACATTTGACCCATTTCAGTTTAAAAATTGTATTTATTTATATCCTTGCTTACCCAGAAATTATATTTATATCTTCCTTATGCAGTAAGATGTCAGGAAATTCCCTTTGAATTATTGATGGTAGCATCTACCCAACTCTATTTTCTGTTCCAGAAGGGTAGATGTCTGTTGCCTGGAGTTGCTCTGGAAGTCTCCTTGAGAAGGGAGGCTCCCTTTGGTGCATTTCTATACCACTGCAGGTAACCTTTTCCAGGACTGTCAGCGTTTGTGTGTATCGTAGTGAGTAAAGTGAGAATGGGGAATGTAGTCTCCTGAAATCTTTGAAGACAGCTTACTTTAGAAGGTTTGGCAGATAGACCACTACCTAGGTAAATATAAAAAAAGAGAGTAATCACATTGTCTAAATTTAGAGATTTTAAAGGGTAAACTTCTTTGGAAGTTTGCTATGAAACTTTCGGAAGAGAGATTGGTCATCATTTTAGGTCCATGAGATAGTAGATGTGGAATCAAGTTCTAAAAGATTTAAATATAAACATCCCAAGGGGAGAGACCTTGTCTGGATTGCTGATCATTATACCTTCAGAGCCAAACATAGTACCTGGAACAAGGTAAGCACTCAATATCCAGCAGGCACATAATAAATATTTATGACATGAAAAAATAAATGACTTAGCATGCTTGAGTTTGGTTAGCTCATTTGGAGGTGCTGTGAATTTGAACACAAAAAGCTGCAACCTTGCAAACACATTTGGAATGGAATGAGTGGGATCTTTCTATAAAGACGACAATGGAATCTAGATCAGCAGGTGACTCTGCGTGATTACCTAATCAAATTTCAACCTCAACTTCATATATTATTGAGAATCATTAGCAGTTACGGGCTCGTGAGATCATACTTCTGGCTCTGCAAGAGTGTAGAAACTTGCTTAATCCCTCATTTGGACTCTACAAGTCCTAAGAGTTCTTTGAGAAATCCAAGTAAAGCCTCGAGGGGACTTTACTTGGACTTCTTCCTGCCAAAACAAACAAACAAACAAACAAACAAACAAACTGTTTTCATGTGATAATATAAACAATTAAAAGAACTGTAGCCGCATTTGTGCTCCGTTTGTGGAGTATTCTTACTGATTGCAAAATAAATGAATAAATAAGGCCAAGTTGGTAATAAGATATAAGTCACCAGTAATCGACAGACAGTGCCACTGATTTCCTAGAGCTTTTTGTCAACACTCTGAATTATTCCTTACTCAAGAAGAACTGTAGCACAGATTGCACAGATCCTTTACATACAAGCCAAAACACCTGTTATATAAAAAAAATGGCATTAAAAAACACCATGAGATGGAAAGAAGACTGGATCAGGCTCAGGCCACCTGGCCTCTAGACTTTGCATGGAGCTCTGCCATGTGGCTGTCATGCAGTCCTGGGCAAGCCATTTTGTTCTCCGAGAGTCTCTCCCCTCTCTTCTGACAACTGATGATCTTCTCCTTTCAAAGCTTAAAATGCTTTTATCCCCGAATGGGACATTTTCTCAAAGAGCTTCTTCCCTTTGACTTTCAAAGTAACTTTTTATATAGGCTGTGCTCCGGCAAGTGAGAAACAGAAAAGATAGTATTTCTGTCATAAAACCAAAATGGTTTATGAATTTTTAAAAGTAGTATTGTTCATGGTCCTTATTGATACAGCAAAATCTAGTGATGAGCTCATCATTTCTATTATAAATTGAATATACAAATGTATTGGTGTTTATAAGTTGATGAGAACATTTTGCTTATAATTGAACCTTGCCAAAAAGTTTTCTAGCAGCTTTTATCACAAAAGTGATACTCGGCCATTAGGTAAGAATCCATAGGAAAAAATTCATAGAAAAATATCAGTGATTTCAAAAAAGCACATCTACACACTTTCAAAAGCCATAGAAAAATCTTCTTTCAGTGTTGTCAAAGGCTAATTCTTGAGGCTAAAGGCAGAAAATTGAAGAACAATTGTAAGGAAACAAGGATGTGCATGTTTACTTTACAAATAATAAGGAAAAAACCCCCGCCATACATTGCGTTAGTTAAAAATTTAGGTTCTGGAGAGTGATTGACCTTCTGGATCTGAAGCCCAGTTCTGCCGGTTCATAGCATATGACCGTCAAAGGAAAAAACTCAGGCAGAATTCTTTGGCTTAAATGTCAGGTTATACTACACACAAGAGTGGGAAGGGTGATGATGTGCACTGTTATCAACTACTTAAATCCCAGAGTATGATGAGCTTTATAGTCAAAATTAAAACACAATCTGAATTTATAATCAGATGTTGGTACGATAGGTAGAGAAGAGGGAGAAAAGGACAGAGAATGCGGCAAAAAATGGGCATCTAAATCTCTTCAGAATTGTAATTGCAGCCTAGCAGAGGACTGTTCTAACTGAATGGAGTTCTTTGGAGACTGAGAATAGTGATGAGAACTAAGGCTCTGCCAGGGTGCTCCCATTACAATCAGGACAAAAAATTCTCTTATAGGGTTATGGATGTTTAGGACATGAATTTCGAAAGCTTATTGTAGGCAATACATCATCTTAAAGGGAACATTTAACTTCTAGTTAGAGAATTATTGGCTGTTTCCAGACAAGATTACTTGAAAATACTTCCTAATAAAAAATTCTATGACTGTTGGTTAACTATAACAAACATTGCTTTTAACTGTATCACAGAAGCTTACAAGAATGTCCTTGGAAGTTAAAAGCAAAGCAAGACCACAAGCCAGACTGCTGGGCACATCGACAACTACAAGAATTTCTCTGGGTGTTAGAGTAACAAGGCTTCGTTATCTGACCAGGGACAGGAAAGAAAATATGGAACCCATGCCTTGCTCGAAGTTGGAAATGAGATCCAACCCTTGGGCCCAGAACCCATGAGACCTAATTCTGTGTCTACACTAAATTAAAGGATTGAACTGGAGGAAAAATCCACTCATCAGCACAGGCTGATAATGAGAAATTCTCTCTCCAATGGGCTCTAGACAGAAAAATTTTTTCCACTGGGAATTTATACTAGGACTTATTCATCATTTAAGTACTGGGATCAAATTCATACATCTTTATGTCCCAGAAGGCTTGAAGCTAATAAATTAATATAAAAAATCATCTTGAGCTACTAATGTCTCCTGAGTTTTGATGTAAGCAATATTTGTTCCTACATATTTGTTTATTGCAGAAAGAAAGGCAAAATGATCGTAGAAAGACTTGCATTCATCCTATTCTATAGATTCTACAGATTAAACCCTGAGGACAATGAGCTCACAATCTAAAATTTCAAAACACATTAACAATCAAAGTACCACGAGAGAGTGAGCAGACACAGGATTAGGTCACATCCCAACAAAAGAACCTCAGGTAAAGAATTACTGACTAGAGATTACAAAATCATTGTGCTTAAATATAAACAAAAATTTTTAAAGGAAACAAAAAATGTATTAAGCAGATCTGGAAACAGAGTCAAATGAGATTCCTAGAGGAAAAAATAATGGTGTGATAGATGTGTATAACTTCTCTTCCCCTTTCCATTCTCTCTTTCTTCCTAATAGAATCCTGGGGACTGTGC
Organism: Eonycteris spelaea; assembly: GCA_003508835.1. Taxonomy (NCBI): domain Eukaryota; kingdom Metazoa; phylum Chordata; class Mammalia; order Chiroptera; family Pteropodidae; genus Eonycteris; species Eonycteris spelaea. Next base: position 5,028,266 of record PUFA01000077.1, read on the forward strand.
CTACCCATAAAAAATGAACAAACAAACAAACAAATGCAGAACAAAAACATTTCCAGCCTCCTATGAAAGTGTGGCCATGTGATTAAGTTTTGACCAATGAAAAATAAGCAGAATTGTTGGCTAAGTTTCAGGAGCCATGCCGTGACCTTAAGAATTGAAGCCAAATGCTAAAAATTCTTCTGACTTCATAAAACTGCCATAACAGCCTTAGAATGAATACATATGAATATCTTTTATGAGAGAAACAATAAGCTTATATTATTAAGCCACTGCTTTTGGAATTTGCTATAAACAACTAAACCTAATTATAATTATTATAGATAAATTAAACAGCAGAATAGGCTCTACTAAACAGAGACTTGGCAAACTAATAGAAAAAAGGAAATGAGGATATTTCCAAGGTGCATCAAAAAGAGATAATGAGAGAAAATATGAGAGCGAAGGTCAAACTATGGAAGCTAGAATGAGAGGGTGTGTGTGTGTGTGTGTGTGTGTGTGTGTGTTACTTAAGAAGAGCTTAGAGCTGGAGATTGGGAGAGAGGAGTTGGGGCATGGTGAATGGTGAATGTCTGGGGAAGGAAGAAATGTTTGGAGAGATTAAGGCTGCGAGTTTTCTAGAATTTTGAGTCCTCAGCTTCAGGAAATATATCTCGAGCTTATAAGTATAAATAAACGCACTGAGACATTTCTTGATAAAAGAAAAGACATTCAGTCGGTAAGGGAACAAAAGTAGGGCTGAGAGCAGCATTCTCAGTAAGAACAAAAGCCAGAAGATGATGGAGCATGGAATACTGTTTTCAAATATTGGTAGAAAAAAAGACAACCAGGATTCTATAATCAGCTAAAATATAATTTTAATTTGGTGGGAAAATAAAGACATTTTATCTCTGTAGAACTAAGGAGCTTTTAACTCTAAACCCTGAAAGAACTGCTGAAGGAAATAACTTCAGAAAAAAAGAGAATTAAACCCAAGGGGAAGGGAAACAGTTGAAGGAATCGTGAGCAAATAAATTTATGAACATATGTGTAAACCTTACAAAGCACTGACTATGCAAAATGATGAAAAAAAAATTAGCGCCTTGTTCTGGAGTTTAAAAATTCAGTGTGCAACTAATTGGTTAAGAATAACACAGGAGACAGGAGAGACTGATCAGAATTAAAGCATCCTAAGTTCTTTGCATTTCTCTAGAGGAAGGTAGACATACTGGTTAACATTAGATTTTGCTACTGTGAAATTTAAAGGGAAGCTCTAAAGTATTTTTTAAATGGGTAAATATGTGGAGTTAATACTTGGGTAAATTTGAGTAAAAGTCGACTTTTAAAACAATAATATGTTTATACTATCTACAGAATAGAAGTACATGGGAAAATTAGCACAAAAGACTGGGAGTGTGAATAAATTTGGTAAATTAATTTAAAATGTTCTTAGGCTTTTGATTTGTCTGGCAATTGATAAAAGTACAAATTTGAGGTAGACTGTAATAAGAATATATTTACTATTTTTAAGGTCACACTAAAAGAACAATAAATAAATGAATAAATAACTAAGTTAATGGAAGGAAAATGGTGAAAGACTGGAATGATTCCATTTTTCTGAGTGATCCCAAGATGAATTGTACGAAAAGTTCCCCAAAGGCCAGTGGTCAAGAACAAAGCCTTACCACCTGGCCAAACCAGCTAAGCCAGCTAATCGGTAGGCCCTTAAGGCACCCCCACCCTTATTTCCTCCTGCACATAGTCTGATTACTGCACCTGGCACTTCTACACTCGGCCCTTTCTGCCCACGGCCCCCTCTATACGCAGCCCCACTGCGCACCGCCTTAGCCATATGCAGCCCCACTGCCCACGGCCCCCTCTGTACGCAGCCCCAACTGCACACGACCCCCTTTTGCACGCAGACCTAACAACCTACCACCCAATCCCTTTAAAGGTCAACCTAACCCCCCAATCAGATAACCCCAAGGCATTTCCCCAAGGCTTGCGGTTTTACCCTTTAAATTAGGTCCCAACCCCTCCTCGGGGCTCCTCTCAACCACTGATGCGTCAGTGAACCAGTGGAGTCCAAACTCGAGTTTGTCAATAAACTCCCTTTTGCGCTTGTGTCAGTGTCAGTTTCCTTCTTGGCTCATGGAGTTCCAACCAGGGCATTACACAATCATGGTTGGCAATTTTAACACCTTATTTAACTAATAGAAAGAGCCAACAGTAAAGATTTAGACCATCTGAACGTCAAGATTCAAAAATTTGAGCAACTGGCACATTACGGCATAATAATAGAGGTGACTTCTCATCATTTTTGCCACATAATGGAACTTCATCATGGGTGTGATCCCTCATCACTGTTGACATATTCTATTGATCAGAAGCAAGTCACAGGTTCCACCTGCCCTCAAGGAGAGGAGATTTGATAAGGTCAAGGTTCATCGGAGTCACCTGAGGGTGTGTCTCCCACAGCTACTCCTACACTCATTGGGTATATATTTATAGGTCGCCTGTTCTAGATGAGGTAATACGCTAGTTGGGACAATTGAGATAAATAAGCTGCAGCTCCGCCCCCCAAGGAGCAACTAGGCTGGTGGGAAGTGGAGACCCATCAGCATTTACTAAACAATATGTATGTGCAATGACGGGAGGCGGGGAAGACAAGAAAAAACGGAGTAGAGGCACCTTCCCTGTCCTCGTGATAGGCTGAGGGAGGTCAGGAGACTGCCTGCGTGGGTGAAGGCAAGGACTTCTCACTATGGACAGTGGAGGGCAGAAAGTGGGGGAGGGCGGGGGAAGGAGGAGATGAGCAGTGTTGCTGAAGGGCACCAGTAAAGTGTTTTATAAAATCAGAAACGTTAGAGGAATGAGGCCTTGTACCTCTTTCAAGGGTCCACCTCCTTGCATTGTCAATCATCAACCTTCCTCCACTTTTTGTTTTGTCAATCAGCCTGCGATTTCCCTGAGGACAGAGACTATGGCTTAAGCATTTATAACATCCTTCACCACCTTCTTCCACCCTTTATGGGACCTATTTGTCTAGCATCCAGCCCCGTGCCTGGCAAATGCGTGCGGACCGAATAAACGAGCCAGCAAAGAACACTCTTTCCTGGGAGTGACCCTTTGTGGTCTGGGACCCACCTGCCACTCCACCCAGACCCTGACTGTGTGGCCTCTCACAGCTGCTGCCCCCACCCACCTCAGCTGCGGCTGCGTCACTGGGAGGATGATGGGTCCCCGTGTTCTGTGTGCACATGGCTTTGTTTGTGATTAGCGGCACCCCGAGGGAAAACAGACTGCCCAGCCCGGCTCCTCTTCACGTTTCTTGTTGTTGTGTTTTGTAGGAGGGCGGGGTGTGCCGCGAAGCGTTCGGGTGGGGGCGTCCTGTTTGCAGCCCGGGATGACTCGCCTGCACGCTGCCGTGCTCGGTGCACTGCCCCCCAGGGAGCAAGGGGACCCGGGCTGTTCCTTTCATGCCGCCAGGTCACTGAGCAATGAGGGGAACACCCCCTCCCTTTGCCAAGTGAGCTGTGTTTAGGCTGGGCCTGGCTGGGGAAGCCGCTGAGTCACTGGGGGCTGAAGCAGACCCTGTTCCTCCCTGCGGGAGGCAGTTAGGCGGAGTACAACATCCCCCCTCGTCCCCCCGCAGCCCCAAACAAAACAAACAGATCTTCAGTCTGCAAACCTTGAACCACAAAACTGCACTTAGGAGCTGAAGTGTTTGAGTCCCTGTGCTCAGATGTAGCTTCCTCTGTGAGCACACTGTCACACACAGGAGACGCTTCCGCTTGGAAAAGAGGTTTATTTTTCTTATTAACACTGAGGCATCAATCTTGCTAAACCATATGCTCTTGGGATGCATCCACATAAAGGGGCCTTTTTCTCATTTGTGCAGTGGCATCAATATGAGTTAGTGAATAGGTCAGGAGTGGCCTTGTGACCTTTTGGGATCCGCGGTTTCCTCATCTGGGAAGTGAAGAGAATAAAACACATTTCGTGGGATCACCTGGTGATATGTGTAAGCGAGGTGTCCAGTAAGTGCTCTGTGCTGGATAATAAACGCCCAGTAAATAGTGCCTTTATTATTATCATCCTTATAATCTCTACCTCAAAGATGTGAGTTTTGTGAAAATCATGAAGCAATTGGCCTGTGTTCAATTAATGACAGCTGTTTAAAAAATTTTTCATCTTTTGTCCCATAGTGTTTAATAAAGTCATGATAAGTAGCAGAAACTAAGGATGAGATGGGAATTGCAGAGGGGGAGAGATTCTTCATGTCAGGGATAGGAAAACTCTTGAAGGCAGAGGAAGAGTCTGAGTTGGGCATTCTATGCAACGATGCTTGAGAAGGAGGAATCAAAACTAAAGCAAGGGGGATGAAACGGAAAGATTTTTTTATTACCACTGTATCTTAAACCATTAACTAATTATCTGGAAAAATCCTGACAGAAGGAACAATAACATTGGACAATTGGGGAACCTCTTTTGAAATGACAGTTGATGGACATTCTTCAGCACAGGAGCCATGGCGGATTAGTGGAGACCTGATAACTGGCCCCTGAGGCGTGACACATAGGGTGGCTGGGGGAGTCACAGCTGCATTGAGAGGAGACATCTCTTCTATAGTTATGCTGGTGATATTTCAGTTTGTGGGGAGAGCCAGTGGCAGCCGTGAATGGATTTGTGACTATCAATTGAGATCCCACAAGACCTGTTCTGTCAACAAGCTTGGCTGCTGCTAATCCCTAAAAGAATCAGAGGAATTTCTTATTTCTATCCCACATGCAAAGGCCACTGAGTCTGATCATAGAGAGCAAAGGACGAGGTTTCCTTTACAGCTGTTTTCAGGGTGGTGTAAGTCTTGCAGCTTTTCAAATCATCAAATGCAAACATGAAAGTTCTTATTTCTCTCTCTCTCTCTGCTCTCTCTCTCTCTCTTTTCCTGCTTTATGGGTCAGATCTGGAATCTAGTTCTGGCTCTGCCTCTGCCTGTGTGACCTTGGGCTCGTCACTTAATCCCTCTGAACCTTTTTTTCTTCATTGTTTAAATAATAGAACTTTTCTGACCATCCTTTCTAAAGCAGATCCTTTGCCTCTATTATTCTTTATAGCACCATCATTTTTCTTTCCTTTCTAGGACTAATCAAAAGTTGTAACTATTTTCTATATTTTTATTATTTTTTTTATGTTTTAATATTCTGTCTCACCAGTATAGCAAAGACTCTATCTATACTATACACCAGCCCATCCTCATGATGGGCTGAGGGAGGTCAGAAGCACTGCGTGGGTATGGGCGCCAGGGACCCGTGCTCCTGTGAGAATCTAATGCCTGATGATCTGAAGTGGAGCTGAGGCAGTGATGCTAGTGCTAGGGAGTGGCTGCAAATACAGATGAAATGAAGCTTTGCTCTCTGGCCTGCTGCTCATCTCCTGCTGTGCGGTCTGGTTCCTAACAGGCCACAGACAGTACTGGTCCAACGCCCAGGGGTTAAGGGCCCTTGCAGTACACTATTATATCCTTAGCACACGGATGGGGCCTTAGCACATAGGAGGTGAAATAATATTTGTTTAACAGATAAATTAATCACAATAGTTAAGTTTATAGGAGGGTTTTTTTTAGAAAAAAGCAGACAATTATATAGTCTGTTATTATCGTAATCTTTATTTGCTGTTAGTATTTATTTTCACTCATTTTTCCTGCTAGTTCACTCTTGGATAAAAGGCAAAATGAGAAGAGGGCCCTGAATCATTTGATGTCACAACCATTTAGACTGTAAAAAAATCTTTGACCATTTCTAATCCCACTCTATTTTGAGTGCTTTACGGGACGTAGCTACTGCCTTTAAGTCTCTTTCTTCTCTGTCAGCTGCAGAGTCCTAATGCTACTCTAAGACATCAGCTTATTTGGTTAAAGTCTTATATCTCAAGTGTAAATAACAGGATAGAGTTGACTCAGTCATACAATTCCAATAACACGCAATTTTCATTAAGATAAGGAACATTGTCATTCACTAAAACCACGAGAAGGGCTATGACATGAAAAAATCACACAAACATATATACACATGCACATTGCCTTATGGACAAGCAATAAATCCAGGCACCAGCCCATGTCATTCCATTTATAGAAAAGAATTATGTCTTGAATAGAAACAGAGTCTGCAGAGATAGAGTTCTACAGTCACCACACCTGTTTCAATGTTACACTAGTCAGCTTGAAGCTATGAAATATATCTTCATTATAGCCGAGACCTCTTTTCTTTTAATTTTACACTACATAGCTAAAAGAGTCTTTTAAGTTTTAAGTCCTGCCCCCTAACTGCAAGAACAGTCTGTTCCCAAGATCAGTCTCTTCCTCTTGAAAAGCAGATAACCATCTGCAACTTTAAATTCATAGTATTTCCACTTTCAAGATGAACAATAACAAGAATAAAGATCTGAGTCACGTCTCAGGCCCATCTCATATGATGCAAGTCAAATATGCTCACAACCTATCAATGTTTGCAAATAGAGAACAATAAGAAACTACAAATAATAGTTTCAATTTATTACATCCTTGCAGTATGTCAGGCACTATGGTCAGTGTTTACAGGCATATGTATCTTTTAATCCTCTTCATAAGTTTATTCTTGAAGACCGAATCAGATAATGCCCTGTAAACGGCCATTATCTAAACAGCTAGCTATTACCAAAATCCATTCTCTCTTTCACTTCAGTTACAGAGCTATTGCTGTGTTCCTCTTCACTTGCTTAAGAAATCTTTTTGATTCTGTACTTACTCTTTTTCTCAGCTTTCTGATGAAGAAATGATTCCAGCCATAGCAAACATGGAAGCCTTGTCTTGAAGGTGATATCATATTGTCTTCCTTGGCCTCTACATGACCACAAGGAGGAGAGTCTTGGACGTGTAGGTGAGTGAGAAATATAGTTCTATCTTGTTTGAACCACTGACTTTTAGAGATTCTTTTTCTTAAATAGCAGTTATCATTACCTTAACTAACATAAACATTAAGGAAAGTTCCTGGAACATAGAAACAGCTGAATAATTGCAAGTTATCATTATTTTTATTACTAGTAGCAATTATCGTCACAACGACCTTGTTTTGGGATGAGAATTATGGTAGATGTTACAATGAATACTGGAAAACTGCGTAATATGAGTCAGTAATTAATTTCTAGTGAATGAAAGAAGGCTCAATGGAGATGAACATTCTCCTAGTTATTTTAATTACTGATCTGAAATCTGTCTTATTTTTAATAACTACATTTCTCTCTCTGTTCTGAAACACTTATGATAATACGAGGTGAAAATAGCAAATGGCCCTAAAAGAGAGATTCGGAATAAATTATGCATGGAAGAGAAGCTATTCTAGCACCTAACCCTCCCCACTGGTGAGGGATCCCATAAATCCTAAATCTAAGGGATAGGAGAGGAAACATTAGCTTGCACTCTTCCAAATCCTTGTGGCAAGTATTGGCCCTTTTCAGAGCACAGGATTTCTAAGGGGCTCTCTCAGAAAACGATGTGAGCAGCTCTGATTGTTGCGCGTATGAGTGGGGGCCAGGATATGGAAGAAGAGTTTTTTAATCCATTTTTAAAATGTGGGTAGCTCTGTCAATATGTCAATGAGGAATAGTCTCAAATTCTATCAGCTTCCCTCATTATTCCCATCTAAAAATGGTCTAGACTGTAATTACTTAGACTCAGAAAAAAGGGGGAAATAATCCATTGGAAACCCTCTGAAAGGAAGAATTGGGTCATGGCCTTGGAGAGCAGGGCTCTCTTTGTCTGTTTTCCCTTTCCCCTCCAATGGCATCACCTTGCATGTTTCCAGCAAGCCCTATGTGTACAGACAAATCTGCATCTCATTTCTGCTGAATATGTTTTCCATTTAGGATTTGAGTTTCCAGATTGACTTGTGAACATCTAAAGGACTCAATGTCACCGTGACATAATGTTCCCCAAAGGCCAGTTGGCCGTCAGCAGAGAAATGGGCAGTGATTAGCTAGCTGTCAGTGGTCAAAGGTGCTGATGTGGCTGCGGAAACCAACGTGGGAACACTGAGCAGGAAAGAGGGAAAGGCCGAGGGGTGGTGGGGGAGGGGAGGTGGTCCAAGGGGAACTTTGTAAACGGCAGCGATTGTTAGAGGAGGAAACGTGAAGAGAGACCAGACGGGTCAAGATGGAACTCCTGCAGATGACTTGGACTGTGTTTCAAAGACCACTTGAAATCAAACAAGATCTTAGGGAATGCGTTTTCAAACTAAGAGGAAGGAACCAGAACAAAAAGGAAAAGTAATCTACATTTGAAGAAATTAGATTCACAAGAAGTCCAGGGAATAAGTACAATAGCATGTTTTTAAAAAATCATGATAAAACAACTTTTCAAAAGCAGTAATTCCAGTGACTACTAACTACTATTATCTGCCAGCATTTTATATAGGTCACCTCCTTTAATCATTTGCGGAAATATCAATATCCCTGCTTTACCTGAGAAAACATAAAAATCCACAGATTTGAAAAGTTGTAACTTTCTTCTTTTTGCCTTCTATTGTCCCTAAAAACAATGGTTTGATCACGATGTGTTTAATTGCATTTGTTTGCAGGGGGAAAAGGAATCTCAGACGATGTATGCAGAAGGGGAGAAGGAACTATTCAGTTATGTTAATTTTGTTAATGATGAAGATGGTGTTAATGAGATTTGTTTAATTTGTGAATTTGCATATGAATCCCTGACCCCCCCTCCCATACACCCCGGGAGCACCTTCATTTCTCCTTATTGGCCTCTCTCTGACCCCTATTCTAATTGTTGATAAATCAGTCCTTAGCTGCAGGAAGGTCCTCTCTGATGGAGTCTGCTCCATTCGCTGCATTTTAGGGATGATGGCATCTACAATTCTATCACTTACGTAACGGAGAATCTTGAATGGAGAAGTCTGTTTTTATGCTATTTATGGGAAGGTGTCCTGACAGGAGGATAGCCCCTTTCCAGTATTTGGCCTGAGAAATTTTTGTGACAAAAGGAAGCATCATTTGCTCAGTAAAGCTTTTGTTCACTATTTTGAGTATTTTGGAATATATATATTTCCCATTTAATGCACCCTCCAAGGAGCCACCTCTGAAAAATTAGAGTTACAGGCTTTATGTGGGTGATGTCACAACCATCTTCTAAGTCCCTTTTTTCTCCTTTTTCTCTAAACCCCAGTCCTATTCCAGTTTATCATGGTTTATTTCTAAGTGAGTTTTTATCTAAATAGGAAACAAGATCAAGTGAACAGAAAATTTGAACCCAAGGACAAGTAGTTCTGGAATTATATTGAATACTGCTTTATAATAGTTGTGCATCTTTAACATCTGTGAATTTGAATTTTCTTAATTTTAAAAACAGGGAAAATTAAGTCATCCTTTCATAGTTTGTGAGTAGGTCTTATGTGAACAGGCTTAGCTTTTTCACAAATAGCAATTCCTCAATAAATAGTACTCTACATTTTTTAATGTCTAAAAAAGTTTTTTTATTATTATTTATGCCTATAGCACCTAGGTCTTCCTAGGTGGTTTCCCATCCAAATACTAACCAGGACTAACCCTGCTTAGCTTCCAAGATCAGACATCAGGCTTGTTCAGGTTGGCATAACCATAGACCATGGATTGTGGCCCCACTGGGGTGTGAACCCGGGACCTTCTGTGTGTAAAGCAGATGTGCTAAACGTTACACTATGATACCACATCCTGAAAAGTCTTTAAGAGTGAAAGAAAGAAAGCTATAATGATGGATTGGTACCCCATGAGAAGTGTATTTGTGGAACTTGAATTCTCAATCAGATCTCATTCTTGTTCTCCTTTTGCCCCATAATAATTTCTTTAAGTCAGTAACATAGCATTTATCATGCGATAGTAACTAGTTATTAACACGTGTGGCCCATTACTAGGTTATAAGTTCCTCGTAAATTGGAATTATGCCTTTTTTTATTCTTTTGGGTTCTACAGGACCAATTATGTTATTGGTGGCTTAATTCTTACGGGCTGTGTGAAAGAGTTTGCTTAGTGCTTCACAACGTTCTCACCTCTTGTAGAAGCCAATGTTTTGCCCTGGCTAACTTGGTTTTCTTAAGACTTGTAATGAATGCATTTTTCTAAAGCATTCTAAAGGTGTCTTCTTTCTTTCTGGGGTGTTTTTCTAATAAAAATGACCAACAAGTGCCCTAGACTGGAGGATACCTCACCGTACCTGGGGAGAAGCAGCAGACACAACAGTGCTTCTTTCAACCCATCTAACACTTACTACATTTTGATCACTAACAAAAATAATTTCCATTCCCCCAAAAGAACACATTAGACTAAGAAAAAAAAAATGACAGGAAAGCACATATTTTTCTCACTATTGCTCAAAACTGTTAGTTCAAGTTTCAGGTTTTTGCCTCATTCTTTGGCAACAGAAGAGAAAGAAAAGAACAAGCTTGACATCCAAACAAAATAAAATTGATCGAGTTAATTCTCAGCTTTTTCCAGTTGAGATAATTACTGTGGGGAGTGATAAATACCACTCAATTTCACATTTTGCTGTCTAGGATTTTAGCTGTTTTCTGCATCTCATATCTGCTTATTAAATCTGACTTGGAAAAAAAATGGACGAATGAGTTCATTTTATGCACCTTGCGTCCTTAGCGATCTAAATTTCTTCATGTATATATCTAAGTTTTGATTGACAAGACTTCCTTTTAGATCTTTAAATTGCACATTCTGACCAGAAATTGCAACAGGAGAATCATATTTTGTCTAAGCAAATTTTCTAATCTCTAGGTTGTTCTGTAATGTGTTTCATATGAAAAAAATCTAAATTGTTTCTAGTGTGTGTTTTTTTTTTCTCATCCAGAAACAACAGTATAGAACATTACAGAATTTTTGGAGAGGTGCTTAGTCACATTATGCAATTTTGTATTACTAAGAAGCATTAGTATATACTTTTAAAAATTATCTGTTTCAATATACAGTTGCAGTCCCTGGTTTTTAAGACCTTGAAAAAAACATATTGGTAGGTCAAGTCTCTCTGAATTAGGGGAGCATGAAGTGACATTAATCTACATAACTTGACTCTCAAAAGGCTCTTTCATTTCTTTTTCCTTCCCGTAAACCTACCAAACTAAGAAAATGATCTGCTTTTTCAAAGTTGATAAACCAACACCTATTCTTTTGGCTTCATTGTCTTTCCGGATGACCACGTTTTGTCAACGTCTGATAATCGGCTCCTTTCTGAGGAAGTTCTTCGGGGGTCAGAGGCTAATGGTATCAAACATCAGCCTGTCTGGTGCGTTGTAAGGGTGTTTGGTTAGATCAGGATCCCCGATAAGACTGGATCTGCCCTGCCTGGGAAAGGAAATGATACCAGCACAGTCAGTCCTGAGGGAGGCAGAGAGAGGGAGATGCACCAAGCACATGATAAGTTGGTTTGTTTTGCTCTAAAATCAAGAGTCAACATAACATACCATCATTTAATACTGGAAAAACCAAACCTTGAGTTATGGGTAAAGTCAGAATCACCTTCAGTTCTGCACTATTGAGGTGAACAGCAAATCCGATGGCTAGAAAGTAACCGTGAAGCAAAACAAATGAGTTCCCAGTTCCCCGAATTTAAACCCATACTCCTTGGGTCTGGAGGTCAGAGCTCACCACTCAAGGTGACACCTCATATTTTATTTAAGCTTTCTTCTGAGGAGTTGAAAGCACCTGGGAGACATTAACTCTTTGGGGCAGTGAAAGAAAACACAGATATTATCAAATGAATAACTACATTTAAAGATCTGAGTCTCTCGGTTCATCCAGTTTAATAAAATCAATTTCATTTTCCCATTACTTTGTTTCTTATGTACACTTTCAAGGTGACATATCACTTTAGCCAGTCCTCTGATTTCTGGGAAGATAGCTTTCTCTACATGGAATCTTTTTTTTTTCCCCCACAAGAATCTTCAGAGTTTCCTTAGTGTTGCCACAAAGTCCTTATGCATGAGATTGCGTGTTCTGTTAATATTTGTTTTCATTTTTTTTTTCAGTTTCTCTTTCACTGATCAAGTACTCTCTTAATAATGATCAGCTGTCAATAGAGAAGATGTTCAGAAGGACATGGAGAATAATTAAAATGTGGCAGGGAAGCAAGAGAGAGCACTGACAGTGACAGTATAGTTCAATGTCATTTTACTGATGAGGAAGTCAAAACCTGGAGAAAGGGAAATCCTTTATTACCAGAAGGAGGAAAGAAAGAGAGAGAAAGAGAGAGAGGGAGAGAAGGAGGTAGGGAGGGAGAATGAGAAAGAGGGAAGGAGGGAAAGAGAACACAAAAGAAAGTTGCTTGTGTTTATGGTAAAACTGTCCTTTGAAATTATAACCTTAGGGGAAGTCCCAGTCAGGACAATGGCCAGCCTGGGCTTAGCGACTGTTCTGGATTCGCCTCTCTAGTCAGCATGGTCCTGGGATACCATGTCCTTCATGGCTTGGGTTCCCAGTTGTCTCACTGGCTGCTTTGCTCAGCTTCTGGCATGCTCCTGGCATACAGCGGACCAGAGAGAGAACACTTGTTGCTCCTGACAGCAGGACATCTGTTACCCAGGTCATCTGGTCTCTGGGATGCCAAGGGAAGACCACGGCATTTACTGTATCTGAGCATCTTTTCAGAAACAGCGTGAGTACATTTCCTCCATGAAGCCCTCCCTGGCCTCCCTAAGTTTCTTCTGGATTACTTCTCCAACCCCTTCCTTATTTAACATTGCTCTTACACTGCTTATTTTTAACATGTGTCTTTTGCACCTGTCTTACTTCTTTGGAGTGACTCTGTGAGCTTGTAAAAACAGGAACTGTGTCTCTTGCATCATTTACATGTCAATTGTGCTGCCGGACATAAAAGCAAATATGATGGAATATTTAAAATTTTTCTCTGCTTCGAAAGTTGTAGTTATAAGAAAAAAACACCTCCCTCATTTTTGTTCATCTCCTCCCCACCCACTGTGAGCACGATGGGTCGAGTGTAACTAATAATAGAGTAACTTTACATTGGTTTTTCGTATACCTTGAATTTTCATTCTCCTAGCTGCTCTGTGAGATAAGTGTTACAATTTCCAATTTTTGAATGAGAAAAAGGAGGCCCAAAGAGGCTAAATAACTTGGCCGGGGTCACACAGGCAGCACATGGCAGAGTAGACTGTAGCCAGGCTTCAGGCCTCTATATTGAGGACACACTCTATATTCCTTGATGTCCCTTTGTCCTCCCTAATATAGTGTAACAGAATCGTTTCGTCCTTATGCTAAAAATGCTGAGATAAAGGGCAGGTATAGACTATTACATTGTCAAGCAGATGCTGTTGATCTTGGCTACCATGGTTTTACTTTCAAGAATTTCTCCCTTTAGTAATTCCTCTTCTCCGGAAACACTCAGGATTTCACATTTCCCTCACACTCTCACTTTCCTCTCCTTCCCTATCCCTCTTACTCAGAACCCTTAAACTCGTTGACATTGAAATATAAATGACTGCGAGAGCCTAGTGTATTTCTTTTTCCATAGTCACTTGCAATTCTCAGGTGGAGAACTGTAAGCAAAAGAGATGATTTTCTACCGTTAGGAGTTCAGGCCTATCCTCGAGAATGTGTGAGCGTCAACCAGCACTCCCTGCCTGTTACGTTTTCCCTCGCAATGAGCCACAGGATAAAAATAAATATTTGGAAGGAGAACATAGTCTGCCCCCCAGGCAGATTTCCAAAATTTTATCCTGGTTTTCCAGGTCCCTGGATCATTCCCCACAGCAGTAGTCTGTGTGAAATATTGTGCAGTAATAAAATCTACAGGTTGAGGATAAACCAGGTTAGCGTCCCTAAGTGGGCATAATCCAAAGTCCAGATGGTCCCCTCAGGACGACTCTATAGTAACAGTGAAACAAACAGGTGCAGGACAAGGGCACAGGGATGAAAACAACCTCAACGAGGGACTCGTATGTTAGGTGTCAAAATATACAAATAAAAAGAACAGCTCATGCCATGTCAATCTTTTCTATTTTTTTCCTATTAAACCATTTTACTTGGAACTAAAAGTAAAGTAAATCCATCAACACTTTCTGATTGAGAATTGTACCCAACTCCAGAATATCCTTTCTTCTTGTTAGTTTTTTACTTGATTACTCAGCTTAGATTATTTGTCCTCATTTATCATTTTCCCTCTCATTCCTCTGCTTTGCATAATTTAATTGCACAGCATCTGCTCTGCAGTCTGTAAGTGCCATGAGAGCAGGACAAGGTTAATCCAGCCTTACTTTCAGGGTGGGTCCTGGTTCACCTAACCTTGATCATGGCCCCTCCTCTCTATCACAGTGGTTCACAAATGAGCATGTAACCCAGACCTTTTATCAGTGATTGTTTAGGCTTAGATCTAAGTTGGTCCAATCAGAATGAAACCCTCGGTTTTGTTCGCTGGCTGATTATAGAGAATCTGCATCTTTTCCTGGTCAGTGTTTAGAGGTAAGGCCTAAAACGGCTATAATTATTTTGCTATAATGAAAACAAAATCTACTCTTATAAGGATACAAAGAAGAGATCATCGCATAACAGTGGAGCTAGAGCCTTGATCAAACCATACCTGTAGCTATATTGGTCTTTTTGTTTAAAAAACAATAAATCTTCTTTATCGTTTAAATCTAAACCAGATTTTTCTATTTATTACTAAAAAATCACACTAAATGATAACCTATATATCATAATATATTGGTGCTTTCACTTCAAAGGCACAAATGTATTTTTCCTTATTAGTATTTTCCTTTGAGATATAGCTTACTGTAAAACACACTGATTTTGAGTATATTTTGGACAATGCACACACCATGTAAATAGCATTTCAATCAAAATTTGGATAGATTAAATAAATGGCTGCAAATTCTTGGAATCCTGAGATGTAGAAAATAATGAAGAGCCTGGAACAACCAGACATGTGAGAGAAGCCTTCCAGATCATCCAAACCATATACGAGTATATATGAAAGATGTGTATGATCAGCTGGGTTGTCAAGATGAGGAAAACTACCCAGCTGAGCAACAAAATCATGAGCTAAGTAAAGCAATGTTGCTTTAAGTTACTAGGCTTTGCAATGATTTATCACACCGTGAAGACACATTGATAGAAAAATATAGAGTATGTTTCTCACCTAGGAAAGTTCCCTTATGCCCCTTTTCTGCCAGGTTTACCTCACCATCAGGCAGCTACTCTTTTGATTTCTGTCATCATAGTTTATTTCCATCTGTTTTTAAACTTTGTATAAAATAAATCCATACATGTTACACTTTATGTCTGACTTCTCTTACTCAACATAATGTTTTTTTCCCATATTTTTTTGTGTGTTTCTTTGATT
The DNA here is from genome assembly GCA_003508835.1 of Eonycteris spelaea. Taxonomy (NCBI): domain Eukaryota; kingdom Metazoa; phylum Chordata; class Mammalia; order Chiroptera; family Pteropodidae; genus Eonycteris; species Eonycteris spelaea. The sequence continues at coordinate 5,043,627 of PUFA01000077.1, forward strand.
GCTCAGTAGTGCCTCATTGTATGATTATATAGTAATTTGTTTATCTATTCTCCTTGATGAACTTTTGGGTTATTTCCACCTCACTTTTATCTATCTCCTAATCTGGTTTAGTTTTTTTTTTTTTTTTTGCCTGCTTGGTTGAATGTAGCTACTAGAGTTAACTACTAGACCCTCTTTCAAGGATTTATTTTAGTGAGTCCTTAGCAACTGGTTTCTTTGTTGTGACATTACCCTTTAAACCAAAACTGTAAATTGCACAAATGATAAGTAGTTTGATTATCTAATTCTTAGTCAGACTCTCAGCGGGTTTCCCTTCTGATACCATAATAGGACTAGAATGAAGATAACCCTGATGACAAAGTAAGAAAGAGGAGAAGGGGCTCGGGGAGTATTGTTGCATGTGGTTTGATCTATTAATGCTGCAAAATCTCTCTTTTACGGGGTAATTATTCTCCCTTATGCCCCCTAAAGTTACTGGCCCCAGAGAGCTTTATAATTCAAAACTTTGTTGCTGTGCCAGACTAAAGAATTATTTATTTTCATTCTATTATGAGCATTGGTTAGTTAATTTCTAAAAAAAAAAAAATGCATATTGTTTGGTTTCTTTACCTGACTACCTCTTAGAAATACTTTATTTTAGAAAGGATGCTTAATATATAAAAAGCTTAACCTGGTGCCTAGCACTTGATTGGTATTTGATATATATTATTTTGCTTTCTTCTTCCTTCTGAGTAAATTCAAAGGCATAGTTAAGGACCAGTGAACATACTCATAGGACATGTATGTGATAGGAATAAAGATATTTCCCATTATGCTTGAGTTGAAAAAATAACGCCAGAGCTTGCACACAACTGTAATTGACAAACAAGTTAGTCAATTCTGCAAAAATGGGATGAATAGAGCTTATTCGCACTAAAACAAAAGGCTTGAATTTACAACCCACAGTAATTTTAGAGTTCTGACTTCTTACTCATTTTCTTTGTCTATAAATTGTAGTTCTAACTATGTATTTAAATATCATTTGATGAACAGGGTCTTCATGGATGGCAAGAACACACTGGCAATTAAGATTTCTTGGGGAATAATAATATTGAGTTCTAGAGTTAAATCACAGTGTGACTTTTTGAGAGACTAAAGCATTTCTTACTCTCTACCTCCACAAATTCTTTGTTGCTAGAAAAGAAAATTCTATCTTAGTATTCTTTTCCTCTGTCTGGAAAATGAGTGTTTTCTCTCCATTGCTGAAAATAAAAAAGATTTCAGAATTTATTGGAATGAACTGTAAATGTGTACAAATATAGAACAGATTTGGTGGTTGGTTAATGGTATCCCCAGATGTTTGGGCTAGTGGAACCCTACTATTCCCTGTTAGACCTGCCTACAGAAAGCCTGAATCTGGCTAAGCCTAACTGATAATGTGGGAAGACTCACTTGGGACCACATTTTCAGGCCTTTGAATTCGAAGGAGAAAAATCTGGGTTTTTTTTTTTTATTATTATTGTTGTTTTGCATTGCCTTGGGCAACATTATAAATGGGGATTTGAAATAAAAAGTGGTGAGAAGAAGTATAGAAACCAAACCATTTCTCTGATTGCCTGTGCTATGCTACCATTGGAACACAAACAAGGTAAATGCCTAAAGGTAAGACAAACATACAGAACATAATATAAAGAATGTCTTTAAGATGGATCCTTATTTTGAACAGCTGTTTATTGCATGTTTGCTATATGGCCTAAGTGATTTTTTTTTATATGGCTAAGAGTTTTATTCTTTGTATAAAATTCAATATGTTGAAGTGTATTTATGTTATAAAAGACTGATCTAAGGAAATATAGTATCTTCTCTCAATTTAATATAAGAGCTTGCAATACACTTTAATAGGGAATGGTGTAGATATGCTCTTAACTAATCTTCCCCTAATAGAACTGCTAGATTAAATGATATTACCCATTCCCTTTATTAATCATACTGGCTAAAGCCCAGTACTGAAAGTTCATGGCTAGATGTCCACATACCTCTGTTTCCATCAAATGGGTTGAATGCTTACTATATGTCAAGCATGGTGGCTCCTACATCAGTTTATACCAGTTACACTTTATAGTCATTATGTAATTTAATTATACATCAATCAAACCAATTAAATATGAGAGTGAAAGAAGAGAGTTGTTTCTAAGAAAAACAAGCTCTGTGCTTTGTAAAACATGAGTGATCTATCTGCACCATTAAAAAAATATACGACATAGATGGACAAAACAACTGTAAAAAAAAAAAAAGAAAGGTGGAGGAAGAAAATCTAACATTCTATGTCTGCCCAACCAGGTTGCTTTGCAAGCGTCTTTTCACAGACTCAGCTGAGACTTAAGGAAAAACAAATGTGGAAATCTCACAGATGCATTGTGGGTGTGGTTTTAATAAGAGAGATGAGGCAGATTCAAATCGGTGAACCTATACTCGTAAAAATGTCTTGGTCTACAACAAAAGTTTGGTCAATAAGTATGGTTTTTTAAATTGTACTTAATTTATGGAGCTTTCCTATTGTTCTCCCCTTTAACCGACTTTTTGATTAATTGACTTACTATGAATTTTAAGATAAGGAGTCTTCTATTATGTAGTATTTAAAAAAAAATCCTAATAACAATGCTGCAATAAATGTAGAACAAAATTATTGTAATGTAGATGTAAACCGGATTCTCTTTGCTCAGAAATCTCATTAATATTTGTTTTCAGTCCCACCTCTGTAATCCGTGAAAACAAAAAATTCCATCCAGTTTCTTATGAATAACAGCTTTTCTTGGCAGCCTTTGTTTCCAGGACCCCGAATCCATATACAATTCTGGTGTCATAACCACTTTTTTCATTATCTTGGAGAAGATAAGGGGGCTAAATAAAATATGGATGCAAAGATGTTATAGCACAATCAATACCTGGCACTCTTTCAAAGTCAGTAGCTGTTATTATTATTTTTATTTTTATTTTTTTCATCATGATGATGACTGTGCATAGTGGTTCATTTCCCATTTTGTCTGTTAAAAACCGAGACTCAGAGGTTAAGAGTTTTTTTTCCTCCCAAATGGTATGAAAGTAAGTAGCAAGTCCAGAATTTAACTGGGTCATTTGTTTTTCCAAACCTGAGGTCACTGCTGTGTACCATTATGCCTTGAGAGAAACCAGGCTTTCCTTGAGCATCTACAGAAGGGCCACCTATCTAGACTAGGGGGAAAAATGTGTGTCTAGTTTTCTTTCCAATGACAACCGAATAAGTGTTTTATGTTCCGGCCTCAATGGATTAATTGTTATTTTCTAGTCACCATGTCTCAGCTGACGTTTCATCTTTTTTCTTTTGTTCAACCTCTTCCCCCTCCTCACAGCTATCCATTTTCCATTGTGGAAATCCTACCCGTTGTTTGTGATTCCATGTGATTTATTCAAATCATCTGGTTAAAAATACAGGCATTTTATAATGATTGATACTAAAGAAAGCCATAATAATACACAAAAAACATTGACTATTTTTTCTGTACTAGGCAATGTGTTGAGCGGAATATATGATGCAAAAGGTACCCCATGAGGTCAGCATACAGATAAGGATATTAAGGATTAGAAATAGTAAGTAAAACCCTAAATCATACAACTATTAGGTAGCTGCTATGGTCTGAAAGTTTGCATTGTTGAAAACCTAACACTGCAGGTGATGTTATTAAGAGGTAGGGCCTTTGAAAGGTGATTAGTGCCCTTATAAAAGAGACCCCAGAGAGCTCTCTCCATTATGTGAAGATGCAAGGAGAAGTCAACAGTCTGTGGCAGGGAAGAGGGCTTTTACCAGAACCTGACCATGTTGGTACCTTGATCCTGGACTTCAAGCCTACAGACCTGTGAGAAATCAATTTCTGCTGTTTATTAGCAGCTCAATCTATGGAATTTTGTTATAATAGTCAAAAAAGACTAAGACAGTAACATAGTAAAATCTGAGTACAGGAATTCTGTCTCCAGAGTCTAAATTCTTTTCCACTGTATTCCATTTAGTGAGTAGAAATATGCAACAAATTCAACATCCATCCACAGGAAGCTTGGGGCATTTACCTTTCTTTAGAATTAGTAAATCTATCAAGCTCAGGGTAGAGTATTTTCACCTGGCATTGAAACCTTTTCATGAAGCAGAAGAAATAATTTCTGAGCCACCAGACCCATAGAAGTTTGATTGCGAAACTAAGATGTTTTCAGCATGAAAACAGAAACATAAAAATGATAATGAAGTTGTTATTCAACTTTGAAAGATAATGCCCTTGGAAAGAACATGGCCTAGACTTCAGGGACAAAAAATAGTCAAAGGAAATTTAGAGTGAAATAAATCTCAATGGAACTCCCCTTTCTTCCTCCCACACCCCCTATAATCTGCCATATGCAGGTATACGTCTTAAATACTCAAATCACAGGAAAAATATATATATATTTTTTGCCACTTTTGTCTTTACAAGTTAGTATTTCTCTTTGGTCTCTTTGATTTTTTATTTTAAATAATGGAAATTTTTAAAATATGTGGAGACATATTCCATAAAGCAATTTCAGACAAATCTAAAAGAAAGTAAAATGTGTACATTATTGTACTAAATAGAATTTGTTACTAAGCTGCATAAGAAGTGTCCTTCAGTTGTCTAAAATATCTTTGTGAAGTGTTTCTGTCCTTGTTTTCTATATTGTATAAGTAGACATTTAACCATGAACATAAAAATTCAGAGAATTTTTTAATAATGCCTAATAAAAATGCTTGCCAATCTCAGTCGAGTAAATAATGGATAGATATTTAACAACTTAAAATCTTAACATATTTTGGCATCCAATATTTTATCTGGAACAAAAATGAATTATTTGTCACTGCTACTAAGTCTCTTTTTTTTTCCCATTCAGCAATCATAGGAATATGGTTATCGCTATTATTTTAGTAGTAAGATTAGCTATTTAATAAAAAGTTCATAGAGCCATTATAGATATTAAACTTTGAATAGGAAATGCATGCCAGACAAGCTTGAGAATGAAATATAAGTTCAGGTTGCAAACCTGATATTCTGAGTGTGTAGTATAACACCTGAAACATAGTAGGTGCTCAATAATTATGTCAAAATCAAAAGAACTGAGCACAGAGTAACAATAATTTGTAATTGAAAAAGTCCATGGCAAACACTCATATTAAATATATTGTCAAAGTCTGTGATAGTCTACCAAGATAAGGTTAGAATTATAGACTATGAATTAATCTTGTTAAGTACAAGTCCCAATCAGTGGGAATATATCTAAACTATTTTAAACAGTATAGGGTAGTGTTTAACTGTGTTTAGCAGGGAATTTTCTGCAATTATACTGTATGAGTTGGAATTACTATTCTCTTGCACTAGTAAATTGTACAAGTTAATAATTGTCTCATTGAGAAATTACTCTGTGCCTCACATTAACTTCAATACAAAGTAGAGATTGTCATAGTATTTCTTCATAGAGTTGTGATATTTCATTGCCTGGCACATAAGCAACAATATATAGTAACTAACCTTTTCAATTTTATACTATTTTTACCTTCCTGTTTGATACCGTTTCTATCTTCTGCACATTGAACTTTTTGAAAACTCAAGATAAACATGGTTTTAAGTGATATCTACGCCACACATTAAATTATTCGAGGCTGCTGAACTTTAAATAATAGTAGAAGCTTAGCTGGACTTCTGCTTTCTATATTTGCATGCTTTTCAATAAATTTTTCTGTCTTCATTTGTAGTTCTCATTTTTCTTTATTTGACTCTTAGCATCAATTATTTCTTCTTTTGTGACACCCTGAACCTTTTAAAGGAACAAACTTTGCTACAACCTCAGTCTGTATATTTCACATAAGAATGCATCCTGCTAAGGTTTATTTCCCTTGGCTACTGTGTTTCTTGCATATCTGTGTCCAGGGCCAACCAGAATTAAGAACAGTCACTGAGAATTATTTCGGGGAAACTGGTAGGAGGAATGTATATAATTTTTCTTTCTGCTTTTGTTAAAAATTTTTAAAATATGATTTTTTTTCCCACCCAGAAACAGAAAATGAAATGGAGAGAAACTGAGTCCTGTTCTCACATTTGAGCCCCTAAAGTCCCTATGACTGTGGTCTGCAAGTAGGTAAGCCAAAAACCTATATGCTCTCTTGGCTTAAGTGAATTTAATTAACTTTCCTGTCACTTGCAACCAAAAGAAAGTAACGTGATAATCCACCCATGGTTAGGTTACCAGTTACTGTTTCTTATTTTGTCAGTGTCCTGGCCAATCCTGGACAGTCCTCCAAACACCCTACTCATTTGCCATTATTAATCCTCTCTGGGTATAGTTTGTTAATATTTTATTGTAACATGAATTGATATGCTCTGAGAAGGCTTGACAGAATTTTGCGACATGTATGTTTAACTTAGAACATTTTTTTGTTGTTGTAACTTTTTTTTTTCCAGAATCTTGGCTTTACTTTGGTTAACTCAGGCTTCTTGATAGTAATATCATAGGATGTCTTTAGAGACACGGAGCCTAGTATCAAATCTCAGACTTATCACTCAGGAGTGCTATGCATTTGGAAAAGTTGCTCATTACTTAATATTTCTCAGTATCAGTTTCTTATTTTGCAGAGTAGGGATAATATCTCACTTGATTGAAATGAGGAGTAAAGATCAAACCCATAGAACAAGACGTGGCATATGATAGCTGCTTGTGAAATATGCTACATCCTTTTAAGTAAATTTCTAAGTTGATGGGATACTTTTAGCTCTTCTAAAGATGATTGTTACCCATGTATTCTGTTTATAGATTTCTCCTCTCCCTAAATGTTTACTTTAGGATATTTCATTTTCTCTTTTTTATTTCACAGGAGAGAGGGTCAGAGAAAAAGAGGAAAAGATATTACTCTTTCTTTTATCTAGTTTGGTATCAGACATGTTACCAAATAAATATTACTCTTTCTTTTATCTAGTTTGGTATCAGACATGTTAAATTTCATTTCAATAGGCCTTAAGAGTTTGGATATTTGGTAGTATATTCTTTTGTTCTTGTGCTTCTTCTATGTCTAAAACTTTATTTTCTTGCAAATACTATTTTCTGAGGAGAGTGTTTGACTGGACATTTTAATTTTCTAGAATGATAGTGATCGAGGTAACTCCTGAATTCAAATTCATTTGACACATCTGGAATTTCAGAGGAGTTACTATGTGTTTCTGTAGCATTCTCATAGTTTAAATGTGCCTTAAACACATAAGTTTGATTGTCAGTCTTCCGGTTTTACAGCCTCTCCAATTCAATCCTGCCTTCTCCACATGGAAGACAGCTATGAAAACTGCTCAGATTTCCTTTTCTCAACTTCCCTGCTGCCAGCTTTCCTACCCCCCTCTATCCCATAGGAAGCCAAGAGGCTGCTCGAATTTCCTCTGTGGGGTGTGCGTCCCACTGGCTTCTTCCTCTCTCATTCAGCAACAGGTGGCTAGTTTTGTGCTGTCAGCGCTCCCTACCCCTTGGATGTCAGAATTCATTCCCAGTGGGAATGCAGACTTTGAGTTTTTTCCAGACTTCAACAGGTAGATGCCTATTTTCATATTCTGCAAGTAATTTTCTTTTGATGTAAAAATCTCCTTCCTGAACTATTTCATTGAACCAAAAACAACAACAGAAGATTTTAGTCATACTTAAACAGTTCAGTGATTGATCTGTTTGTTGCCCCTTTTCTGATTTCTTTCAAAATGTCTCCAAGCATGTGCATCATATCAGGTTAACCAATGAACAACAGAATCGAACATGTTTTAGTCATATTCATTAGATTTCACTGTTCTTTTACATTATTTTGGGTTTGAAAAATTAGAATATCTAAGGGTAGAACACAAGACTATATACTTAAAAAATATTCACCCGAGGTAATAGTAATGTTAATCAAGTTTGGGAGTCACTGGACAAAATAATATCTTAATAAAAAATGAAAATGTTTAATATGTGGGATTTTCCCCCATAGGAAGTTTCTGAGAGAGTAATGCCTCTTTTATTTTTTTAAAAGAAAAATGAAGGCTAAAGGGTAATATGATCAAAATGATAAGTGGATTCATCAATATATACAAGGTATGAATTTTCCCCAGCAGTATCAGGAATGCGAAAAATAACAGATTATGTTGTTTAAAGCTTTATCAAGCTAAATTTTACTCTGAGCTCTTATTTAGTTAATCTGCCTGGAAATTTAGTTTCTGTCCTTATTAGGGATTACTCCCCATCCCTTCCTTAAGGGTTGTGCAAAGCCTCACATGATCTGATAAAAAGTAGAATATTCCAGAAGTTCCTCCATTTGTTGGCCCATGCGGGTCATCACTAATGGGCCCTCCATTCTACTCTTCATGGTGACCTGGAATCAGAACACACTCTGTCTCCCTCTGCAGTTTCTGGCATTGGGTTCTTGGCTTTGCCTGGAGGTCCAATACTTAGGAGGTACCAACCTCTCTGAGAATGTCACTTTATCAAGCTTTAAGCTTCAGCAGGGGACCAGGACTTGAGGCACTGCTACTCACAGTTTCTACAGACACCCCTCCTTTCTAGTCTGGGGTAATCTCCCTGTCCTTACTCTCTTATTATTTATTCTTCTACTCATCAATGGCAATATTTTGCTACATATTACACTAAAGATGTGGTATGAATTTTGCATGTACAAATAAAATTAAAGCAGCTTTCACCATCCTTTTCATTGTTAAGGAAAAGGAGCTTTGGGGGAAACAAGGGGCAAGGGGTGTAATGGAAAGAACATTGGTTTGAGAGCTATACATGCTGGTCTTAAAATTGGAAGTGGCCACCAAAGGGCAGGAATATGTCTGAGTGTAATTCTCTCACTCCTAAAGTGAAGACACCAATACTCACTGCTCTAGCAGTAATCTTGCTACAGAGGTCATGTGTGTAATACACCTGGCCCACAACAATCGTTCTTTCATTATTAGTTTACTGATGGTTGCCATGAGATTGGGTAGGCCACTGTAACTAAGGAATGAATTTATGTGGGTCTCTAGATGATACCCTTAACCAAGAGAGCTCTGTGCTTCTGTGTGTGAGTCTCTTTCCTCTCTTCATATGACATCTTTTTTCCCCCATTCTTTCATTCAACAAATGTTTATTTAAGATAAATCATAAACTTTCCTGTATTCTATAATTTTAATAATGTAAGCTTGTCTATCCTGTCACAGAGTTTATACTGATGGGTATGTTGGGGGTAGAACAACCAATTAAAATGAAGTGTGCTGAGTGCTAAGATGGATGTTGTAAAGGGGACCTTGTACACACAAGGACATCGGTCCAAGCCTGAGTGGTGGGGAGTAGTGATATCTAGGCAAACGGGTCACCACTTTTTACTTTATTAATTAATAAACTATTTGTTGCCTAGCCTTGCGTTAAGGGCAAAATGCTCTATAGTTACTTGGCTCTGCTATTCAGATTAGAACACAATAAGTAATTTTGCTAAAATTCTGTTCACTTGATTAATTTATATTTAGTTGCTTCAGACCAAAAAAAAAGCACTGATGTTCACACTGACAGTGTTTCATATCCTTCCTTCTTTTAACTTGCCTGTTAAAAAGTTTAAGACAGTGATATTCAGCTTTCTTGCTTTCTTTCTTTCTTTCTTTCTTTCTTCTTTCTTTCTTTCTTTCTTTCTTTCTTTCTTTCTTTTTTTCTTTCTTTCTTCTCTCTTCTTTCTCTCTTTCTTTCTCTTTCTTTCTCTCTTTCTTTCTCTCTTTCTTTTCTCTCTCTCTCTCTCTCTCTCTCTCTCTCTCTCTCTCTCTTGTTTAAACAGGGGATATTTTCTTCAAAGAAAATTCTTGTTGGGATGGCAAATATTGAAATCAGGGGGGAAAAAAACCCTCAGGTGGGTTTTTATTAATCAAGAGCTTTTAAATTTCTCCACCCTCTCCCCATGACTCTTTCCTAACACTTCAGAAATCCCTCTGCAGAACCCCAGTTTGGCTAGGACAAAGTAATACAGGCCTAGGGAGATGCTAAGCTTTCTGAAAAGAATTACGGTGAAGAAGTGATTCAGAATTTGCCATACTTGACATTCAGAAGGATGGTCAAGATGACATCTCAAATCATTTCTAATGGTGAGAGTTTGTTGGCAAATGATGCTTTATTGAGATCTGAACAACTTTCATTCAGAACAGTTTTTCTTGGGTTTTAGTGATTGTTTCCTAGGCCATAAAGATTGAAAACCTGCCAATGCCACTGGAAAACAATATAAGTTTTTCACAACAGAATATAGAAGAAAGGGTTCTGCTAATCTTATTCTTAGTGAAGAACAACAAACTGTGTTTCCTCTACTTTTCTCAAGATTCAAAGTCTCTTTCTCCATATAGGGATCTGAAAAGGCTAGTATTCAGTAAGAGGGGAAAGATTTGGCCATATTTTATGGAACTTTTGGGGGAGAAGGAGAGAGGAAGCAAGAAAGAGATTTTCCAAGTGGCTGCACAGATGAGTATTATTGTGTGGTGTACGTGCTTACAGCTGGTAGTAATCACTCCTCAACATAATACAGTTATTTCCCAGTATCGAATGTGAACACATGTGAGCCTTTTCCTTCAAGGGCACTTTTTATGTGTGTTCTTGAATATAGGTTATCATTGTGATCCTAACCCACTTTTATTAGAGTCTGTTTTTAATCAAATGAAAGGTCTTTACTGGAGAATATTTCTTGTGGGTAAAAAACCCAAACCCATTGAAAAATTAATAACAGAAATTTCTTTGATAATTTGTTTTTGAAAACATGGCTCTGGTAATGTGTATATTTAGAGACTGTTGTTTATTCACAAGTACCATATACATCTATTTGCAGTAATGTGGAGTTAGCAGGTCAAGAAAGTAATTCTTTTGGAGAAGACTATCATCTATCTTACATTAAAATAGTCTTAATTATCTCCAAGGTAAGGGTATTTTGGCCTCACTTGCATTTATTTTCAGGAAATTTAAGAGCAGTTCTTTAAGGTATACTTCAATATGATGTCATCATTACTGTGGCAGGATGGAAAAAAAAGGTTCCCCAAAGACATATTTACTTTCTAATCCCTGGAATCTGTAATATTATTTTATATCCTGATGTCACAAAAGATGTGATTAAGTCAAGGATCTTGAGAGAAGGCACTTAGCTTTGGTTAACTGGGAAACCCTAAACGCCATCACAAGGGTCCGTGTAAGAAAGAGGTAGAGGGGTATTAGACAAAGATAAACAGAGGAGAAGATGATGCAAAAACAGCAGAGAGTGATGGAGCCATAAGCCAAGGAATGCTGAAAGAGACCGGCTTTCCTCTTGCAGCTTCTAGAGGGAGCGTAGCCCTGATTAAACCTTGGAGTCAGGCTTCCATAACTGTGAGACAGTACATTTCTTCTGTTTCACGATATCAAGTTTGTGCTAATTGTTACAACATCTACAGAGAACAAATGAAGTTATGTTAAACATATATATAACAATAAATGAAGCAATGAAGCTATCTAAGGGAAGTTCAAATTTCTGTTTTATGTGAAATACAAAAATATCTTCTTGTTGATTGGTTCCTATTTTTAGGGCTTTCTATAGGTTAAATTTTCTTTAATCCATCTTCTCTCAATTCCATGTCACATGTTTGTAGAAACATTTTTTTTCTAATTATGGCCATATGTGAGGTACAACTCTAATTTGCTTCGATAAATCTGGGGCTGTGGTTAAAATTCGAAGTTGCTCTCATCATCTGAATAGCTGGATATTCTCTTTCTTTACTTTCATTCAGTGATTGTATGTTTATGCTCCAGAAATGATATTAAGCCTTGTAGGATTCATGATTAATTAATGTTAGCCATGTCTCTTGCCTTCAAGGAGTATACAGATCAGCGGATGAACAAATAAACAAATTGCAAAACAGTGAGAAAATGTTTATCTACTGTACATGAAGATTTGTTCTTTTGATTGAGTTTTATAATAGTTGTTATTTTATGGAATTCTTTAAAATGGTTTAACACAAATAAGGTATTGATTGAAACCGATACACACAGTATTCCTGTATACGTACGTGTATATACATACATAACAAACATAAAAATCTGGGATTCTTAATCTAATATTGTTCTCTAACTAAAAAGAGAAAAAAGAACCCTAATTGTAGTAGTACAAATATACAATGGTTCTAGTGTTCTGATATTAAATATACTAGTTATGTAGAATGCAAAGGCAGGAATTAAAATTATATTCTCTACTGCCAAATTTATAGAGTTTTCCTATGCCACCCAGAACTATAGAGCAAGTTCTAAGAAATGCCTTAGAACTTAGAATTTACTTCTGACTTTAAGTTTCAAGTCCTAGTATCCTTTTTTTTTTTTTTTTGGTAGCATTATTGCTAATATAGAATGCTTAAACAGAACTTTAACTGATTATTTCATTATTAGGTTGTCAATAAACATGTTCTATGCATTTATTATGTTTGGAGTTGGAAAATAAAGCAAAATCAGGTGCAAAACCTGACAGGAAAGCTGATGAAGACTATGGATATTAAAACAGACTCCTTTTTTTCTAGAGCATCTTATGAAATTATATGAACTATAGGAAATTGCCAGCATTTAATTATTTTTGACCTACAAAAACTGACTTCATATCATTCAGCACAGTCATTTGTGGAGATTTGGCATCTCACTGATGAATTTAATTTAACTAAGTGTGCCAAATCTGGTAAATTGATTCAGGCTAGTTTTCAGGATATTTCAATCATATTCACCAAAATGAGTCGTTCTATTTCCCCCATAGGTCCAGATAAACCAAACTGGATTTTTGCAAACACCTCTGAGAAATATTCAACTTCTATTAAGCTGCAGTTTTAAGAAAAAAAAGATGGTCTTCTCATTCAATTCAGTTTCTTAATATTCTAGACCAAGATCAACAAACTTTTTCTGTGAATGGCTGGATAGTAAATATTTTAGATTTGCAGGTCACATGGCCTCAGTTGCAATGACTTAACTCGCCATTATAGTGCAAAGGAGCCATATGTAAGAATGATATATGAGGAGCCACAGATGATATATAAGTAAATGAGCATGGCTGGATTTCCATAAAACTTTATTTATTTACACTGGAATTTGAATTGAAATATTTAAATATTTAATATTTTCGACAATTTTTCTTTTGATAATTTTTCTCGATAGTTAAAATATGTAAAATCCATTCTTAGTTAATAGGCCATAAAAAAACATGCAGCAGGGCACGATTGGCCTATAGGCTGTAGTTCGTTGATTCCTGCTCTGGAAGTATACTTGTTAAAATGTTTAGGGAACTCTTTGTGATATTATTTTGGGCCCATGAAACATTGGGTTCGATAGAAGAGCCAAGAGAATCCTTCAAATTTAAATTTCTCAGAATCCTATACTTTTACATTTCTACTCTGAAGGGCTGCCACAAATGCTGTTATTCTAATATTCAGCAGGTTCTGTTCTTAGAAAGGAGCTGTTTTTATTCTCCAGAAGATATTCTCAGCAGTACTGTATACTAACTGGAAAAAGAAAGCAACTGACTCAGAGAGGAACTAAGGAAGAGAACTTTCATTTCCTCTCTAGAACAGAAATAGCAGGCAGCGTCAAGTGTCCACTTATCTGGGGTTACTCTTCTACTCTAGTCACAGAAATGACTGACTTGGATCCCAAAAGGCTGTGTTCTCCTCGTTTCTGTGCCTTTATACATATACTGGTCATCAGCTTAGAAAAACACTTCCCTTTCTTCACCTTGCCTGAAAAACTAATTTCTGGGGCTTACATAGCTTCTTTTTGAAAAAGAGTTTCCCAGTCTTTGTCCTTTGTTCTTTATTCAGAGCCAGGTGTCTCTGTGCTGTATGCTGACTTCTACTCAAGCTCTTATGTTCATTATCTATTTATTTGCTCCTAAGTTTTCTATATTGTGACCTCTTCATAAGAAAGGGTTGTTTTTACTTTGCTTTAATTCCTTAATTTAACATTAAGGCAGAAATGAGACATGAATCTTATTGCCATACTTGACCAGTAAAAAATGATTTATTATGACAGGTGAAACAGAATTGCAGAGAAAAGCTTGGAAAGGTTTTCCCCTTTCACTCTTAGTCTTGTACACTTAATTCGGGATGGGTGAGGGGGTCGGTGGGGAGAAGCTACAGCCAGAAAACGATAGGCAAGAAACTATGTACTAATTGCATAACTTGTCCAAGATTCCTGTATTCTTTTAGATTCTAGCTTTCTACATCGGTCCTGTACTTTCTCTTGTTCTTTGCATTCAGTTTTGTCTGAGTTTGTGTCATAAGAAACTGAAGAGGAGCTGGGGGGAAATGTAAGTTTAAGATAGCTTCTGGGTACCACCACTTCTTGGAAAGCCACGATCATTTTATCAGGAGATAAACAGGAGGCAGCCTGAGGACAGATGAGGTAATACAAATATGAAATTAAAGCAAAGAACACATACTTGTCCTGTAACACAGGCACGTGAATGTCTAGGTTTGTTATTTGCATCATAGCAGGATATAGGTTGTAATGAAGAGGACATTGGATCAAGAATCAGAAAACTGGGGTTTCATCCTGATGGTACCAGTTCCCAGCCATTTCAATTGTGGAATGATACCCTTTCACTCTCAGTTTTCTCATTTGTGCAATAGAGTTGGTTTTACTGAGATCTGGTATATGCTTTTTATTGTTCTGTCAGAATGACTGGGTATCAGGTTGGGGTTAGCTCTTTGAGAAAACCCCTTACTCTTGCCTAGAGCTTTCCCCCAAATAAATCTTTTGTTTCAACCCTGTGTCTGTGAGGAACTCTTTCTGCTCAGGAAGTTGTGAAGTAGCAAATGTGGGGGGAAAGCCATCCAATAAATGGGATCGCTTCTAATGTTAAAAAGCCCATATGAAACATGAAGAATGCCTTGGATATAGGTAGGCTTTCTCCAGGACACCGTCTGAATTTCTAATTTGGATCTATTTCATTTTTTTTAAAATATTTTCTACAGGATGGAAGCACCTACCCTCTTAAGAAAAAAATGTCTCTAGGCTTTGTTCCTGGCTTTGTTGGAGAAACTAGTCCATGGCAGATGATCCCACTGTGCTGCAACTGAAATTGTGCTATTAAGCAGTCGTGTAAATCCTGGACAGTTTATACAATCCCAAAATCACTGGTGAAATACAGATTCAGATAACGGACTCAGATGAGTTTAACTGACAATTTTCCTGTCTTCTGATGGAGACCTTTTGTTCTTGCTGAACACAATGTTCCTTGCTCCCACCCTTTAATCCTGGGTCCCAGAAGCCTAGGCGTGGTGGGGAAAGTATTAGTGAATTAAAGAGGTGACATTTGTATGTATTTGATTAAATGTACATCTTAGACCAGTCTTATTCCTTTTGCTGCTCCTTTTCTTTCTCTGTATTCACTTTCTGTCTCCCTCCAGGGCCCACTGTGCTCATATGTATACTATCCCTCATACATGACCATTACGTCCCGCCCACACCCCCAAACACCCATTAAGTTCCCAGTTCCGAGCTCTGCTTTGTGTCCTCTGCTCTGTGAATGATTCAACAATCTAACTGAAGTTAAATTGTCAATAGCAAATAAGAGCGTAAGGCATCACATTTCCTAAATATTGATAGCATTTTAATGAAAATAAATTACAGCTATGATCTGTGAGGTAATACTTGCTAACATCAGAACCTCGAACTGGCAGGTCTACATTCTGCCTTTGATAAACTCGGCCTCACCCCTGTATTCTTCTTCTCCAGTGACCTGAGGCCTCCCTTATTTCAGAGCGGTGTGGGTGACTCTCTACCATTGCAGATATTTGCTTCCATGGCACGGAAGGAATTTTTGCTGATCAAAGTTTATCATATAAAATCACTCACAATAATAATAACTGTCCAAAGACAAGATCTTGACTCTTTCTTCCACCTTACCTTTGCTTTCCTCTCTGTCCCGACCCCTCTATTTCTACAATTTCTTGGCACTGTGTTTTGGGAAGACATTCCTTGTACCGAATGTGTGGAGGGAGGGATGACGATTCATTCCAATGTGGATTCCAATCTTGTCAAGAAGTAAATTGTCCATAATCACCCTCACTTTTCTGTTCTGTTGTTGATCATCAAAATCGGTGACAAATGTCCATTGAGAGCGTCATCTGAGACATAGACTAAACAAAAATAAAACTTATTGCATTTGGAGGACTCGACCCCCCTTTGAAACTTTCACAATGAATTCATTTGCATACGATTTTTCTTTTAAAAATATTTAACATGTTCTGTTCATCCTGCATGGCATCAAACTTCTTATTATTCCCCTAGGGAAACGGAGATAAAATCTTGAGTTTTAGTTTATTCATAAGGGATTCCAATCACCGGACAGACAGTAAAGGAACTGATTCAGATATGTCTGGCAGAAAAGAAAGCCTTTGGAACCCACCTCCCCCATGTGTTTGCAGTTGCGACACCAACCTAACCCGAAAGAGTGGGAGGACTGTCTCCCCTCCAGATGAGACACCATCATGGTGACGTCTCAATTGAATCAATATTCCAAGTGAGCATTCACTCCCTGTCTGAGGCAGAAGTCGGAGCATGGTCAGTAAACATTTAGCATTGGAGACAAGTCCAGAAAACCCGTGGTGTTTCTAGTGACCCTTTGAGACTTCACCATAGAATTGATAGGCAAAGTGGGGAGTTGCATGTAAGTTTCCTAATTATTACTCGAGTTGTGACCACTCCCTGTTGTTGGCTGACTCCTGTAGAAAGAAAGCAGTGAGGGGGGTTGGGGGGGAGTATAATAGCGAAGGGACCACACCCTGACATTTTGTTTCACCAGAATTTCATAGTCAATTTGGAACTAGTGAAAAATAAAATTTCATGTCAAGCTACATCTGGGTCATTTTGTGACAGTTTGTCCTTATGTGGCAAATAAGTAGTAGGGATGTGAGAAACAACATGCCTGTTGCTTTTGACTTTTAAGATGACACACACAAAATAAACCAACATTTTGTCAGCATGAACTTTATCAGGGTCAATTACTTTTGTTTCCCAGGAGAAGCTTAAATAACACGTTCACAACTAGACCTTTAGCCTTCACTGCAGATGATCAGGATTTCCTCAGCCTTTGAGAAAACACATGTTTTCCTATCAGTCTGCCTTATTATCCTTAACATGTTGATAAGACTAGGTAATTTCTGTGTAGGCTCCACACTTAAACATAACGACATGTTTAGTAGTATATATAAAGTTAAATTCTTCACCTTAATTAATAATCTAAGAAATAGCACCATTTATACTCTCTCCTTGGTCTGGCTTGAATGAACAATATAACTAAATTAATATTCGTTTATTAGAAGTTTTACTTGAAGTCTCGGACTTTCCATGAATAAGTTAAGATTTAAGAAACCAGGTCCAGATGTCATAAAATCTCTTTCTAATATTCAAGATCATCAGATAGCTGGTAATCCAGGTAACAAGAATACCATTTTTTTTATCTTCTAAAAAGGGCAAAAAATTAGAGAACAGGAAAAAAATCTATTCCCAAGTGGCCAATCACAACCTTTAAAATGATAAATAATTACGAAAGGAGCCATTTGCAAGATTTTTAAACAATAGATCAACCCTATGAAAGAAACAGTATTTGAAATTCTAGGAAGTAATAGCAATGTAAACAGTATTATCATTGTCATTGGCACTATGAAATCAGGTGCCTCCAGGATACGATTCACAATGCTAGACATTAGGAATCTAAATTATAAGTCTTAGTCCCTCTCTTGTAAAAGCATTTAGTTAGGAAGATGAAACAGTGAAAGATTGGCACTATGCAAGTTCTCAATGAATCACTGAGTCCAAAAATGCTATGGGGATTCAGACAAGGGAAAAATATTGTGGTATAATGAGTCTAAGTATTGGATGAAAGAAAAGAATTAGGGAAAATAATACATGGGAAATAAAGAACATAAATGGTTACTCTTCACGGATCACATGGTAGAATCTCAAGTAATAATCTCAAAAAACAATGATCAATTGTATTAAGACATGGCTATCATTGGTACAGGAATTGTCTTAAAATGACAAAATTAGCTATCGAGAACCTTCTGAGTTCATTGTGATACTGGGTCAAATAATCGGTCACTATCGTTGAATAACCTCTACAGAGCAAGTCAGGTTAGAGTACAGGAGTCAAGGACAAAAAGTTGGATCAAAAAAGAAAAATTTATCTCAACATACAGATGTTTCATCAACTTAACACCAATCAAGCAGACATTGTGAAACAAGCTATATACACTCCAAAGCTTTCATGGAGTAGTAGGCGATGGATTTCCAGGAAAGAGAGAAATTGTAAATTAATAGCTTATGTAGAGTGGAGTAAACTGCAGTTTTAGATATAAGTGATTTCCCTTGTGATTCCTCTTAAGTCACTTCAGATTTTAAAAATTTTAGTGTTTCATGTTTTATAATTCTTTGACCTTTATTTCCACTGCCACTCTCATCATCCATTTTATTATTAACTAATAGAAATATGTGAAAAGACATGGTAAATGATACATACTCAGTAAGTGTTGCTTTCCCTTCTTTCTTGTTTAATTATCTTATTGGGTTAATTTGGAAAGCCATTGAGTATAAAGTAGGCCTGAACTTGGATTTTAGAACCGCAGCTTAGGACTGTTGATAACCTGGCACTATTTGGTAATGTGTCTGCTTACAACCTACCACCATCCACATGCTAAATTTTCCTAACCGAAATTTGCTGCTTTTTTTTTTCTTTTTAAGCTAAATAGTCAATCCGAGTCTAATGACCTTTGGTTTATTTG
This sequence comes from Eonycteris spelaea, assembly GCA_003508835.1. Lineage (NCBI taxonomy): Eukaryota > Metazoa > Chordata > Mammalia > Chiroptera > Pteropodidae > Eonycteris > Eonycteris spelaea. The sequence goes on from PUFA01000077.1 coordinate 5,062,433, forward strand.
TTAGCAAAACTTGAATTTATTCATTTATAGCTTCTTTCCCTATTTCTTATAGCTATTACTTTTAAGACAAATATGACTGAGTAGAACACTGAAAACAATACTATTAAACAATACTATTACAGTAAAAACGAGTGAAGATTTCTTCCTCTGTTCTCCATGTAGGAAATGCATATATTTTATGTTTTAACTTAGCTGATTTTCATTTATTATTTTGTTTGTCATTTAAACTGAAAATATATAAAAATCCTGTCTTCTTTTACCCCCAAATTTGGTCTAAATTGTAAAGAAATTGCTTTAGTTCTCAACTTCACTTTTCTAGTTTGGATATATCTAATACATAAACAAACATTTTAAAAATCATATGCTCTCTAGTGGTTCTTAACCACAGGGCTATGAATTCTACAAAAACATACTGATAGATTTATTTTTTTCTATAAATATGAATATATTTCACTAGGACACTATTGGTTAATGTACAGCTGAAGGGGAAATGGCAGATCACAGTTTTATTAGAATATGCAATATTTTTGTTTCATGAATATATGAGAGTACTCAAATTGTGATGTATATTGAATAGTGACCAACTGAATAATTGAATACTTTTATAGATATTGATTCTTCATAGTTTTCAACTTTAATTTTTTTGTGTGTATGCTACTCAAATTCCAGTATTTGAAAAATATTCCAGGAACACACACACAAAAATATGGCCCTTTGGTCTATCATAATGCTTTTAGTGACCTACCAAAACTTTGATGTTTGACCAAAAAGAACATGCAGCCACATAGTCTTTCTTTGAAGGTAGGTGGTTATTTTCTCACTTTAATAAAGAATTACTAAGATTCTAGAAGAGTAAGGGTGCATTGTTAGAGTTAGGTGCAGACCTGTTACATGGATTGAGAATTTAGTCATTTTCTTGTTGTATTTCTAAGAACATAATCACATATTCCTGGAATTGTGATTTTTAGGCATTCTTCTGTGTATATAGACTCTACTCAAAGGTTTAGCCAAAAGTGATCATCTCTTTTTACTTCTTATGTCCTTCCTTTTTTATGGATGCTTCTCTTTATAAACTTTATGCCTGGTTTATTTGGAAAAATACCCTTTTTACTTATTACATAGTTATCATTTGCTTCTCTTAAAATATAAATTTATGTTCTCACCGGGATGATCAAAATTTTTCTTGTATTATTTTTATCTGCTGGGAGCATGGATTTCTTAAATTTAATTTTCAAATTTGTTACTTTCTCAGTAACAAAACCACTGATCCAAATTGCCACTATTTACTGAGCATCTATAAATAGCAGTATGCGCTAAACCTCTCACATCTTCACTACCCTTAAAATATAGATTTTTTGTCTTCTATATCAGAGGGACCTTTACTCCAAGAGGTTAAGTGGACTATCCTAAGTCAGAAAGTGGATAAATGGCATTGGCATCAAGTTTGTCTTTCTTCTTAGTGTTCTCTACTGTATAACATACTATTTACCTGTAACTTGATAGGAGTAGCTAATAATTATATTGCTCTAGCAAACCCTTCATTAGATTACAGAATTATATTGGAGTCTATTGAGTATACACAAATCATGCATTTCAGGAAAGATATTTGACACTACAAAATGTCTCTTCCAGTTATAAAATCTGTGATAACATAAACTATGAAAAATTTAGCAACATGTGGTCTCATGCTAAAGGTGGTGGTTGTTGTTATCATTGTTTTGACCAAATATATCATCTAAGTATCTCTATCTTAATTTTCTTACATATTATCTATTATTTATCCCATGTTCATCTACACAACCAACAGATTTGAAAAGTAATTAAACATAACGACCACAAAGACAGTTAACTCTCCACTGAATGTTAAATCTATTTGAACTGAATAGACAGGTGGCATGGGAACATTCCAAGGCCAAGATCTAAAGCAGAGGCAAGGGATTTGTGACATATTTGATTTCCTTGAATTTCAAGCATTTTACCTATCGTGAAAAAACTTAACCATTCTACACTTTTTAATCTAAAGTCAAACTTTAGGACAAGCAAGGAAACAAATAGAGCAGGAGTGAAGTTTAAGTCCCTTAAGCTTGATTGATTGGTTTCAAATAGTTTAATATACAATTCCATATTTCTAAAATCAAATGAAAACACACAGGGTTAGATAACTCCTCTTTAGTGTACATACAAAATACATAATTTATAGTAAACAATTACTCATAAAAGTTAAAACAATTAAATATTAATAAGTAATTACTTAAAGTTAAAAATATAAAACACAATCACTTTAGTGAAAAATACATAAAATATAGTCACTAGTAAAAGTTTAAAACATTAAATTTGAAGTTTTAGTATAGTACTTTTCTTACAGATGTCTTTTGAACTATTATCATTTTTTTTTTATCTTGGAAGCTAAACAAATTTTAAAATATATTTTTACTAAAATATTTTTGATTTTTCTAAGTTTGAAAGTTTTTAGTACAAACATATAACACTTGGGTTGTTTCTATGGCAGTTATGGCAGCTTTTTACAAACAAGTCTTGCATAGCCTAGTCTTCTGCCTCTAGTCTGCTGAATATTTGAATAAAGGTCCTTTGCTTATTTTCTAATAATATTCCCAGTCAAACCATTTTATATTATAGTGTTTTCTCTGTAGTGACCAAAGCTGAAAATGGCTATATAAATTAATTCTGTTCTTGGTAAATAGAGTTATTTTCAGGTGATAAAGATATTACTTGATAATTATAAAAAACTAAAAACACAAAAAATGAATTTAAGTGATGAGGTTTACATTTCCATAAATGGTAAAATTTATAAATGGATTTATAAGTTATATTTTTTTGTTTTAGTACATGACAAATCGCATAAACTCACCATTTTTAGTCAGGCTAAGAATATACTTGTGTAATAAATAAGAAAACTTAAGAATTACTATGAACTCTTTTTGGGGTATTATCTTATGTCATGGCCTTTTTCTCTACAAAACTCTCTGTTTTATTTTCTGGGTGCTCAGCTTCTCCAAGAATAGAATATCAATTATTCCAATTCACTGTCTATTTATTTCTAGACTTCTACTAGAGAGAATGTAAAAAAAAAAAGAAAATTATTGAACACATGGTTCTAATAATGAAAAATTTGAAAGACACAACAATATCAAGAGCACATATAAATGTCTCATTTTGCTAATTAACAAGATTTCAGAAGGATTCACTACTAGGTCTTTAGATGTAGATTTGGCCCATTACATTGCCCTATTTTTTTTTTAAGTAATAAGATTAGATTTTAAAAATAATTTAAAAACTTTATAGAAGAAAATTTAGGGGAAAAGTAATCATACATTGATTAAATAAATTATACTGTAAACATGCAGTAGACTACTAGGACACTGTTAAAATGAGGTAGTTCTATGGAATAATGTTTGATATATCATGAATAAAAAATAATGTTTCAGAAAGTATGTTTAGTGTGAATGCCACTCTTTCAATTTCCCAGACTAAAACCTTGATGTTCTCCTTGCTTCTTCTCTTTATCTCATACTCTGCTTCCAATTTTCCAGGAAATATTTTTGGTTCTACTTTCAGAATATGACACCATCTCTCTTCTGCAATAGGACCACAACTCCTATTATCGCTCTATCCTCATCTCCTCCTGCTCTTCTTCTCCACTCCACTCCTGCTCTATTTGTTTCCTTGCTTGTCCTAGAACACGATATTTCATCTTAAGTCTGTTTTATACACCTGGAATGATCTGCCTCCAGATAGCCACATAGCTGATTTGCTAATTGTCTTTAAGTCTTTTTTTCAAATCTCATCTTTTCAATGAAGCCTACCCCCAACCACTCTGTTTTAAAATTGTTTAAAACTATCTCCCCAGCTTTATCCTTAGCATCTTCCAGTACCCTTACCTTATTCTATTTTTTTCATAGCTTGTTGTACCTTCTAACATACTATTTATTACTAGTCATTATAGTTATTATTTATTGTCTATTTCCTTCTAGAGAAAGTAAGCTTCATAAGAGGATGAGTCTTTGTTCATTTCGTTTACTTCTATATTCTAAATATCTGAAATAGTGCCTGGCATATAGAATATACTTAATAAATATTTGTAAAATGATTTCTTAAAATAACAGAACTTAATCACAAGGGACATATATTAACCATTAGTGAAGCATGTGACTGGAAAATGTGTATCTATCATAATGTGAGAATTTTAAAACAATGTCACTTTTACAACAATGAATAACTAGAAACAAAAAGGAAAAGCCATCCTTAATTATATTATTCTAACACATTCACTACTGATCTTTCTATGTAATAAAGTGGACTTGAAAAGAAATGTAGATTTAAAAACTTTTGCAGCTACATCTTTTTGAAAACTCAATTCTAATATACAGTTCCAAATTTCTTTACATTATGAAGGGAAAAATTTTTTTCCCAGTTTTATTGAGATATAATTGACATATCACTGTATAGGTTTTAGGTATATGTCATAGAGATCTGACTTACATATATATATATCATAATGTGAACTTCTGATATGATTATTGCAATAAGTTTAGTTAATGTCCATCATTTCGTACAAAAACAATATAAAGAAATGAAAAAAAAAGTTTCTCGTAATGAAAACTCTTAGGATTCACTCTCGACAACTTTTCTATATATTATATAGCAATAGTAACTACAGTTACCATGTTGTACATCACATCCCTAGTACTTACATAACTGAAAGTTTGTACCTTTTGACCACCTTCCTACAATTCCCCCTTTGTCCACACTCCATCTCTGGTAACCACAAATCTAGTCTCTTTTTCTATGAGTTTTGTTTTGTTTTTGTTTTTGTTTTGGATCTCATATATGAGTAGAATCATAGAGTATTTGTGTTTCTCTCTCTGACTTATTTCACTTAGCATAATGCCCTCAAGGTCCATCCATGTCATTCACAAATGGCAGGATGTCCCCATTTTTTGTGGCTCAATAATATTCCATCGTGTATGTACATACGTCTTTTTCTATGTATTTGTTGATGGACAGTTAGGTTACTTCCACATCTTGGCTACTGTAAATAATGATTGTATGAGCATGGTAGTGAAGATATCTTTCTGAGTTAGGAAAACATTCTTGACATGTATTTCATCATGAGTAGTTGAGAGTAGTTAAAATTCAGACTGAAACTTTTAGGGTCATTCACATTTGAGACACATTTACTCATAATTTCTGATGAAACTATACTTCTATACATGGAGCATACTTCCATACTAAAATACCTGGAAGTCTGTGTGGACGTACATACCTGATAGTTATGTATGTATTTATATTTGTAAGGCTCATCAGATTGTAGGGTCATCGTGATTTTTTTTTTGAAAACAGAGCCAACCTTAAATGAGAGGAAAAAATAGATAGACTAAAGGTTTTGTAGGAGTCCACCTTTGTCAAAATATGTTTCTATTGGCTGGTGGCATTGCCCCAAATAAGCAAAAACCAGAAATTGTCTGCAAGATAACAGTTAAGGGTTATCTGTGTTTTCTAGGACGATAAACAGGAACATAACAGAATTGTATTTCATTCTAATCAAGTAAGTAATGATTTCCTTGCATGGTCTTAAAACAATGGACCAAAAGGAGGTACATTTTATGGGAAAAGGAGGTTTAGGTGTAAAATGTCAAAAGCATGGAGTAGTGGCGGAGAGGGTGTGGGAGGTGGGAGGGGCTGTAAAAGAGACTGGCTGTTGAAAGTCGCTGGTTGCAAGGAGCTTGTGAAAAGAACCCTCTCCCCACCCCCACCCCACCCCCACAAATCTATTTTATTATTGCCCTCACCAATAGCAAATAGAATCACATCTCTTTTTTTCCCAATCATTCATTCACTTAGCAAAATTTCACTGAGCACATACAAGCACTGTGGTAGGCAAAAGACTATATTTGTAGAAGATTAAGACACAGCATGTGCCTTTGAAAGGAACTGCATTGGAAATTCAATGAGGTCAAGTATCTGTTGCCTCCTGCCCCAGAGCAGCTCTTGTCAAGCTCACTTGGAGCTTTCCCTTCATTTCCTGAAGGGACCCGGCCTATCCCAAAGCTGTCAGGAACATACGGCAGTTTATGCAATCTGACTGCAGGCTGCTGGAACGGCTCACGTGCCCAGCTGCTTGGCCTGCGACAGAGAAGCCAGCTGCGTGAGCCCACAGGCTTTGCTTGGCCACCCAGGAGCTCTCCCCGGAGGAGAAAAGCTGGAGCTACAGCCCACCTGGCTACTGCAGGACATTCAGAGGTCAAGCTGGGAAGGCCTGGAGTCTGCAAACCTTCACCTTCAGTACTGAACTGCGTAGAACAAGGCTTTGGGGGGACATTTTGAAGCCCAAGGTAACAGTGTTATGAGAGCTAAGGCTCATGTTTCGCTTCTTGATTTTTGTTGCTTGGCATGGGGAGGAGATTAAAAAGTGGGCTCTGGACAAACATAAAGCTTAGTTCAAGCAGAAGCTATTCAGCTTAACATCTGTGTGACCATAAGTAAGTTAGTTAACCTCTCTGGGGTTCAGTGGCTGCATCTCTAAAATAGAAAAAATGATAAAACCAACCTCATAGGGCTATCAAGAGTATTAAAGGAGAAAATGTATGTCAAGTAATTATTATATTTCCTAGAATATAACAAACTCTTGACCTTATTGACCTTTATTTTTGTTACCTTTTCCCCATTGGCTAGTCTTTTTGTAGCTGTTTTTCTCATTCTCCTGATTTATCCTATTGTTTATTTAGCATCTACTTATTCCCAGATATTTTAAAGGATACTGAAGAATACAAAGGTGAAAGGGATATTGCTCCTTCATCTCAGAGGTCTCAGACCACCAAGGGAAGAAGGGCACCTAGCATTTATTGTATACCTACCAATTATGTCTTAGGATCTGACATACTAAATATGTTACCTAGTGTGATCTCATGAGCTACTCTAAGACTCACATTATTTTACTGTAAAATAAGAATAACAGCTACTTCATTGAGTTTATCTAAAGATTAAGTGGAATCAAATAGCCGTTACTAACCCTAGTATCTGACACATAGAAAGCACTAAATAATATTATCTTTATGTTGTGAGAATTGACATTTGAACATCAGTCTGTCTGATTCCAACTCTAAGACAAACTTTCCTATTATAGGAAGTTGTAAAGAAATGGAATAATGAAACATTTACCTAGAAAGGTGTTAAAAGTCGTTTCTAAGCATGAGTCCTTTCTGTAATTTAGTGTATGTTTTGCTTTAAAAAAAAAAAAAGCCCTCCTCCGTAACCTTTCTTCTACACTGTATTTTTATTTTTTTAAACTAAATTTTAATTTTTGACTGGAGGGATAAGAGATGTATGTATTGATTAAGACATAGGCTTATATTGCTCTAACAAACAGGTTCAAAACACAGTGGCTCAAATAAAATAGAAACTTCTTTCTCTCTCTCTAATAGTGTAGAAATGTGCGGTCCAGGTTGGCTGAGTCACTCTGCTGCACAGGCCTCTCAGGGAAACCAGGCCGAAGCTGGATTCTGATCTGGGTTTCAGCCCACAGGAAGACCAAGAAGAGGACAGTGGAGGACAAGCAATCCTCTGCAATCCTCTAAGTAAGTGACATGGAAGCTGCAATGTGACATCCACCTATATCCCATGGGCTCCAGCAAGCTGCAAAGGAGGCTGAGAAGTATAATTTCTAACTGGACAGTCATATGCCTAGATAAAACTGCATATCTATGTGAAACAATTCGAGAGGAGAGAAAAAGTAATTACAACTGGGGCAATGTAATGCAGATTTTAAGTTACAGTAATTATAACATGCCTTTCCAATAATTGGGTTGGTTTTCTTTTTCGATATGATTGAGTTGACTGGTATGGTTACAGGTTTAGCAATTTTTTGAAGTCTGCAGCAAGCACCACTTTAAGGCACAGCTTGAACAGAGTCTCCTAGAGCACATCCTCTCTTCCTACGGCAGATATAACGATTTTATTTCTCTTATTTTTATAAATCATTTTTGTTTTATTTCAAGAATCTATATGCCTGTCTTCTTTCCTAAAGCTCTTATTCACATAGGAAAGGATACTGTCTTATATACCTTAATATCTCAGGGCCTAGCAGTGAGTCTGCATATTTTAGGAGGTTAATGTTAAATAAATGAATGAATAAACTGAAATATATAACATAAATAAATTTTTACATACATGTATAGGTTTATATACTATATAAACATAAAATTTATGTATTTATTATATTTATACATTATATAAATTTACATATAAATTTATGTTATCTATTACATATAAATATATAATATATAAATAAATATATTTTATATATTAAAAATACATATATATATATATCTACAGCCATGCTATCCTGAACAAGCCCAATCCCATCTGATCTCGGAAGCTAAGCAGGGTCAGGCCTGGTTAGTACTTGGAAGGGAGACCACCTAGGAAGACCGGGTGCTATAGGAGTAAAAAATAAATTTACAAAAATAAGGGATTGTAAACTGACAAGGTCCATGCAATCTGTGAGGTCAACTAAGCATTGCCTCGCCTAAAAAAATGATAAAATAAATTAAAATACATATATATTCCTTAAATGGTGGTTGAGTTGACTCATTTATTGAGTATGTTTTATGGAGTGTCGTTACATAACAATAAGTGTTGAAAGAAGAATGGATGATGGCTCCTTACGTATATTTTAAATATATTCAAATATATTTATTCTCATGTTGAGTATATCCTTGATTCCCTAGGTATGTAAAAGCATTTGATTATTTTACACAGAAAATGGTGATGCTTGGACAACTTCAAGGTGAAGATATGTAGTTCTTCATGATATGAAAGGTTTTAATTAAAAAAACACTTTTTCCTTCTCTTAAATACTTTCCTTCTCTGTCCTCATTCTCAGCTGAGTCTTTGAAAAGTTTGTGATTCAAGTAAAGTTTACAGGAAATTTCTAATCTTCCTAAAGCAATTTATGAGAACTTAAGAGGTTTTCTCCGCTCCCAACAAATGAGCTTATCTGTTGATTTATCTGTTGATTTTATTTTCCTAAAATCTCAATCTCTATTTGAAAAAACAACAACTTTGCCTGATTTTAAATTTCATTTCCCTGGCAGGCTGTCTTACTTGGTCTTTACTTTCAGTTTTTAGAAATGATATCTTTCTCTCACTCTTCCTCCTCCTCAGTTACCACTGGTTTGAGCTTCTTTGTCTCAAATTTCTGCCTTTGTTTTCCCAGCTATACTGCTATGAAATATCTTCTAAATGTTTGGACCTCAAATTAAATGAGTTTCAGGATAAGTTTTTATATTTATTCCTCACCCTGTTGTGTATTATCATTTATAGATCTAAGGAATCTGATATATTACAATTTGTTTATAATAACCTGTATATTTAACAAAAATTGCTAAGTGTACTTGAATGTCCTTAATAATTTTAAAGAAGACATACAGAACACATAAAATCTATTGGCTAGAAATCTGGCAAAGTTTTTATTGAATTTGGTGAATAATACATCTATCTTAAAAAAAAAAAAACAACTTGGCTTTATTTATTCTTAACTAAATTTTCCAAACATATATATGTCATTAGTAAGTAGCCTTCTGAAAAAAAAAATGCTACTTTCGTAAAGTAAGATGTTCTCTGTGTCCACATATTACATACAAATTTTGCTATGTGTATATGTTTATTCAGACAATATGTGTTTGAATATGGAGTCATTTACTGTCCCTTAGTCACCTCTTTATCACTGGAAGCTTAAAATACTCTGAAAAACATATAATATAATCAATAACTGTTTGTGGAATAAAAACATTCCTTCACTCACTAGATTAAGCATCATTTTTGTGCCCAGTATTAGAGCAACACTGGTAAACAAAGATGAATAAACACAGACTTTGCTCTCAAGGAGTTTACAGTCTAATTGGGGAGAGAGAATTGTAATCATTGCAATAAATTGTTTAATAAATGTGTTAAAGTGAACAGATCCTAGACTTGATTGGTCTAGGTATGCATCTAGATCTGGGTAGCAAATGTTTTAAAAGACAAATTGTAGTTTTTCTAGACAAAGAAAACTAGGGTAGAATTGCAGATAGAGTCTAAACACTGAAAAATGTAAATAATATATTTTCTAAAGTCATTAAAATGATGATAAACTTTAAATAATCATACCATTGTGGTAATTAAAATTTGCTTTCCTGGAGTGAATAGCTGATTGAAGGTAGTGTGATTCACTGGGTAGCAGATCCACGTCCAGAGTTGACATCATAGCTTTTGCTGCAGAAAGAAAATTTTTGATATCTTAGATATCCTTCAAAATGTGTGCCCTTCCTTGACATGGTGTGTGAACACAGAGAATTCACATGGCTCGGTTCTATAGGATTAAAGCTGCTTATAGCAACTTCTACCTAGTCATCTCTCTTTATACAAAGAGTAGGGATGGTGAAATAAACAATCCCCCCAGCAAGACAATGGGCATTTATTGGAAGAATGTTCCTAGGTAAGTACCTCAAAGTCAGGGAGGTCCAGTGTCCCCCAAATTGAGAGGAGGACAAGAGTAACTAGCTCAGAATGAGCATTAAATGAGATAAACTCTCTTTATTAGTCAGAGAAACAGAGCCAATAGAATGTATGTATATACATGTGAAGAGATTCATTATAAGGAATTGGCTTACATGACTGTAGAGGCAAATTAGGCCCAAGATCTGCAGGTGAGTTGGCAAAAGTTAGAGACGCAAGAAAGCCAGTAGTAATATGTGTTAGGTGGGCAGGGGAGGAAGATGCCTGCCTGGAGGCTTTCAGCTTGATATCGGAATCCAGACCTTCCAGCTGGACATCGAAGTCCAACTGATAAGGGCCCACTCTAAAGCCTGGGCGCCACGGCCCAGCCCGGGATGCTCAACTAACATTCAATTAACACTCCCCCATTCAATTAACACTCCCCCAATCAATTAACACTCCGCCATTCTATACCCTACCCCCACATAACCCCATAAAAACTACGCCCTCCCGCCCCAGGGCGCGACTTCTCTGGCCCCTCCCCTCTCCTCTCCTCTCGGGACCAGAGAACCTCGCCTGGGAGTGAGGCTTGCTTTTTAAAACTTCTCTCAGTGTGTCACGGGTTTACCTTACAATATGAATTCCATCTTAAGTAAGAAGGACTGAGAATCAGGAGGACTGATGATGGATCTCTAGGTCAAAATCTGGCAGGTTCAACACCACAGAAGAGTGAACATTTTAATTCAGATCTGAAAGCAGGGAAAATCTGATGGTTCCGTTTGAAGGCAGTCAGGCAGAAAGAATTCCCTCTTACTTGGAGAGGGTCATTCTTTTGTTCTAGTCAACCTTCATCTGATTGGATGAGGCCCACCCATGTTTGGGAGGGCAATGTGTTTTATTCAGTCTTACAGATTCAAATGTTAATCTCATTCAAAAATGTGATCACTGACACACCCAGAATAATGTTTGACAAACTGTCTGGGCATCCGGTGGCCTAATAAAGTTGACACATAAAACTAACCAGCACAATGTCTAATGTGCTTTGCACGGTGATGCAAACAGGTCTTCATAAAAGTTTTAAATAAATGAAAGAGTAAATGAAACCATGATAAAAACAAAGACAAATGATTTTCTTAATCATTGTTTAAGTGGAAACAAAATAAAATTGGCCACACATAAATAATTATTTCTGTAGGAACTAAAGTGAGATAGAAGAGTGAGAATGGGAACAGATCTCAGGAATTTACTATAAAATACAGAGTATTGACATAGTTTCCCAGGAGAGAATATGGCACACAATCAACCACAGCAAACCACAGAATGAGAAAATTAGCTTGTGGCCAACCCAAAAGACAACTTTCTAACCACAAGCTGAGATGCTTGATGAGCCATAATTCTAATGGTAATCCAACATGGAAATGAGGGGGAAAGTCATGTTTGATGCTGTATCTCTCAGTGGACTTTATATTCAACAACTCCTATAAGGCAATAGATAAGGACATGGAAAACATGGAGGATTGTTAAAACTTAATTTTCCCCAGAAAGATCAATGGAACTCCTAATGGGAAAGAAGCTACAGACATGATGTAGCATGGGAATGTTTTTTCAACAGACTCTCTCATTTCGACTTGAACATCTGAATATTGTACACTTATTCAGCGCGTGCTAGTGCCCGACATTATGCTGACTACTGCCACTTATGTTGCACCTACATAAAAATATGACATAAGGTAATGTAGGTATTCATTCCACAAATGAGGATAAAGGGCTTTAGACAAATAAAGGTTAATGAGACACATCTAGAGAACACTGAATCTAGATTCAAATCCAAGTGCTCTCATTCTAAGGTCAAAATGTTTAATAGTCACAGGTGTTGTTTGCACTTGACGCTTTGTTGTTGCATGAAGTATGACAAAATGAGATGCATATTTTAAAAGCTTTTCAAAGACTCTGAAAGCTATAAGAAATCTGGCCTCTTACATACTCGAATAAAATAAAATTTGTGTCTATATTTTATCATCTGAATGTACAGCAAAATCGAAAAATCTTGCTAAAGAAAGTAACACTCTGTCCAAATGCACCTTCTATAGTGGCAAAAGAGGAAATTAAGTATTCGATTGGTCCTGGAAGGAAGAGATAGGAAAAAACTATCCCTGCAATGTCTTCAGACCTCCTTCCTCATTTAATTTATGCTATGGGTGCTTGGCAGTACACTTCAGTGGCTAAGAACATGGGCTTTGGGTACGAAGGAGACTAAAGAAACATAAAAACTAAACCTTTAGGCCCTGGATTGAGGAAATATGTCTGCAAAGACTGTTACTGGAACAATTGTTTTCAACAAAAATAAAATGCAATACATTTTTAACAATTGATAAACTCAGGTATGGGTATATTGGTGTTTCTTGTACAATGCTTACAACTTTTCTGTTAGTTGGAATCTTAGTTTGGAGATAAAAGCAAAAACAAAATAGGGTAAAATATTTCCTCTCCAAAAAAAAAAAAGAACCATGGCTGGATAAACTTGATTTGAATATCAGCTGTGCCATTCACGAGGTATGGGACTTTGAGAGAGTTATTTAATCATTCCAAGCTTCAATATTCTCATTAATAAAAAGGGATAAAAGGCACTAATTATAAAAAATCATTGTGAGACTTAAATTTTATGTACCATGCTTAGTATATTATACCCAAAATAAAATGTTTTATGATAATTATAATAATAGTAACAGTTTGATATATTTAATTTGCCCGTATTATCAGAACAATTGTTTTAATCTTTTTTTCCCCCCCAGGCAGACCTGTCTCAGGATTATTGCGAAAAGATTTTGCTGCATCTGGTCTTCTTAAAACATCAATTTTGACCTCAGAGTCTCTGAAGCTATATTATACACCACATTTTAGATAACTTTAAATATTTTTTGGGAAAAGCCAGCAGGTTATTTTCATAAGGCTGATAATAAAAACTTCTAGAAAGAGTGAACAGCTCTGTTTTAAAGATTCCAGTCTTCTCCTTAGCAGTGTTTTGTCAAAACAAAGCCTTTTCCCACAGGAAAATCTGTCAGAAAATTTAACCTCTCGCCAGCTACTGTTTAATACCATTTCCTTTTTAATGGGCCCACTAAATATACTAGAAAACCTAATGTTTACAGAAAATTATAATTGTCTAAAAAATATGGTTAGTATAAGAAATTACAATCATTGTTAGTAAAATTATCATAAATAATAATGTTACCAGATGTCGCTTTTTTTTACTTTCAGGCAATCCTGTTACTGTTAGATTACATTTATATAAAATTCTTTAAAGCACAAAATTATAGAGATAAAGAATAGATCAGCGGTTGCCAGGGGTTAGTGCTGGGTGGGAGCGGGGCTGGGCGAGGGAGGTGTGCAAGGTTGTAAAAGGTCAACATGACAGACCCTTGTGATGGTAATGGCATTGTTCTGTATCTTCAGTGTGGTCCTGGATACATGAACCTACACCTGTGATAAAATTGCATAGAACTAAATCCACATGTGTAGGTAAAACTGATCCAATCTAAATAAAATTGGTGAACTTTATCAATGTCAATTTTCTGGTCATAATATTGTGCTACAGTTTTGCAAGGTGTCACTGTTGGAAGAAAGGAGGTAAAGGGTACTTGAGATCTCTCTCATTTCTTTTAACTGAGTGTGATTTTTACGATTTTCTCAAAATAAAAAACTCTAATTAGGAAAAATATTACTTAATGTCTTTCATCTATCTTGATGCTGATAGTAACCTTTTGAGGAAGAAGGGAGGTCTTTTTCTAGGTCATATACATGCATTTTAATAGCTCCTTGATCTCAGTCACTCTTCTTGATAGAATCTGCCTTTTGAAAGTCCAGTAACTAACACAGAACTGCTGAATCCACCATCTTGAGGTAAACAATTTAGGCAAATGTGGATGTATTACATTTGTCATTTGATGAATGAGGAAAAACTTCTTCAGGAAGAACTGGAGCAGCTTGAGTGAGTACAGCTTCTTGAGCACGCCCAGGGGGAAAATGAAGTCATTATTATCTGATGTGACACCTAGAGCAGCCTGCCTGGCAAGCCCACCACCAACGAAGACTGTCCATAACCAGAATCTGGGATCAATTAAGGAAAAGTGAACTCCTAACCTTCGTGAACTGTCACGACTGAGGCCTGGCCTGGCCGATCTCTTAATCACAGCACTCCACAGCTGACAAGGACCTCCCCTATTTTCCTACCTCCATTGATTAAACTTGTGCCCTCTGAAACCCCAGAGGGGAGAAAGGTCCCCTTACTCTTATTTCTAGAGTGGAAAATAAAAACAGAAAAGTATAGTCTTGTTTAAGAATGGACCTCACTAATCTAGAGCAATGGCTGGCATGTAACGGGTGTTCAATATATCTTTATTAAATATCAATTTGAAATAAACCTTAAGAGCGGTCTCAGCTCACAGCTCCTGATCTATACATGAGAAAAAAAACCCCATCAATCATCTATCTATTAAATGCTTACTATGTATCAGACATTGTCTTTACAGATGTAAGTACCAATCATTCCTTCCAGGTGTTCTATTCAGTACATGGTGTGTTAAATACCTGTGTAAGAGGTGAGGTCATTGAGATACAGGCAGATTGAACTACTTCCTAGGTCACACAGCTGTTAAGTGGCAGCACTAGATGTAAATACAGTCAGAGTGATCCCGGTGGTTGTGGTGAAACCACCAGCTGTCTTGCCTCAGATAATTTACAGAGAGCGTTCATTCATTAGGCAGAAGTATGTATTCAAAAGTAAAGACATCCAAGTTGGTTTGGAGCATAACCAAAATTCTCATATAAAATTTCAAAATGCATGTTAACAGTTCTTTTCATGTTTTAATAATCCTATAAAGTGGGAGTTATCAATCCTAGTTAATTAAAGGAGAAAATGAGGTCAATGTGGTTAAGGGGCTTAAAATGATAACCCGTCTAATACGTTGACCTTTTATTTCCTGAGTTTATCTTCTTTTTTTTTTAAAAAGATAACTGCTTCTATTTTAAAGAGGTTATCTTTAAAACCAGGCTCTTGGGTTTGCCATGTACTGTTGAGTCTTGCACTTTAGGGCCAACTTTGTATCAGCAAGGATTTTAATTCAGTTTTAAGTTCTGACTCTGACTAACTAGGTTAACTAAGTTTGTTGCAGTTCAATTTGCTTATCTATAAAATGAAGCTACTAATAAAAACTGAACTTTCTGTCTCACCTTGATATGAAGAAAAGATGAGATGATACAAGTGAAGTCTTTGTGAGCTATAAATTCATAGACATATTTCAGTTATGATTATTGTTTTTCAGAATCATTTTTACTTCCTGGAAATAATGTTAAAACGGGAAGTCCATTGGATTATAATTTGGGGCATTATACATTCATGTTTGAATTCATTCATTTATTTATTCAACAAGTGGGTTTTGAGTATTTAATATGCGAGATGCACCACACTAGAATCAAACACACACACACACACACACACACACACACACACACACACCACTGCTAACTAGGCAGTGTGCTAGGCTGAGTGTATTCAATCTCATGATCTCACAGTCTCTGCATGAAGTCAGACAATTAAGTCAATTACTGTAATTATAAGGACTGTGATGGGACTATGCAGAGAAATCTGTGACTCCAAAGTCTGCTACTAATGCATGACCTTGCAAAATCACTCAGCCTTCGTCTTAACCACATTGGACTAGAAGAACGAATGGGTCTAAAAACTAGAAAATTCTTGTGGTGATGTTTTAAAACTGCTAACAGCAAACTATTATTTGCAAACAAACCTAAATGTTTTCTGTTCAATCCAATAGGCGTTATTGTACACCCTCTATACGGTGGCACTGAATTTCTTAGCATCTTTGAAAATAACCACCAATTCCCTGTAGGCGGAAATGTATTCTCTAGAGCTGATTTTCCAATAACATTTATTTTAACGGTAATATGCTTAGTCTGCTGTAAAAATACAGCTTCCCTGATTAGGCAGCCAGCCCAGTCAAACATTGTTTGGGGTTATAATTATAACTATTTAATTGTTGAACAATCTCTAATAGCTGGAAAAGAATTCCAGTTGGTTTACATGCATAATTTACAACTTGTTTTCTTCTCCTCATTCTTTTCATCTTTAAAGGAGAACTCAGGATAAGTCTAGTCTGAAACTCCAGAGTACAATTAAGCCCCCCTCCAAAACACATTGGGGTTAGGAGACGCTCTTTTGGTTAGAGTGAGGAGCTGTTGCCATGATTTGTTTTAATCTGATAAACAGAGAGAGTTGCTCTGTACTGAGACCTCTTTCCCCCCACTCAGAAAGGGGGTGTTTATGTACAGCTGTGGGGAATTACTCACAAGAGGTTTAAACAGTGGAAAAAGAAAACATCCTCTTTTCTTTTTGGATCCACCCAGCCCACCAAGGTTTACAGACGTAGCCAATGGAGAGATAGTTTATGGTTTACTGAAAACTCCGTTGGAAAATGGAGGCCCAGACTCCATCAGAACAGCTACAAGATCTGAAGGTCTGACAAAGTGGCATTAGGCACAACAGAGACATGGCAAGTCAGAATCCTCTGAAGATGCTCTGCTTCAGAAACAGCTTGTAGATGAGATACCCACAAAGGCAGAGCCACAGTGACCAGGATCGTGTGAAATGTGTGACGGGGGGTAAAATCACCATACTATGGTTCCTTCAGGGTTATTAAACTGCCTCTTAGCCGGTGATGAACAAAATCTAGATTTTCTTCCTCTTATCATGTGCAAATGTTGGATAAAGGATAGATTGTTCTCTTTCAAATTTCCCCTCAAGTGATCTTTTTTTATGCATTTTATTTAATTACATTGATCTGTGCAAAATAGAAGTAGAGACTTTAACTAAATGAGAAATTTGTTTAAAAGATTTCAGAGTCCCTTTCACAACAACACCTTGACATGACGTTAAACTTTTCATAGGTCAATCCCTGGTCATAATGTTATTATTTTAAAATATATATCGAGAGTTGTAATTTATGGATTATTTTAAAATATAGTCAGTATTGGCCCACTTGGTAGGTCCTATAGGGAAACACAATTAATATTATGAGCAAGATGGATTCTGAGCTTTAAAAATAGGCAGTACATGTTTTTTTCTATTACTTTTCAATTTTCATGACTTTTCAAGAAGTGAGTCATGGAGTAGAGTTCTGAGACTATCTAATAAATAATGAATATATAAGAGATTAATAAGTACTCATATTTCATAAGTGTAGAATTAAATCATAATGTTTTGTGACATATTTTACCTACTACAGTTTAAAGAAAAGAGGAAAAATAGAAAAATGTATGCTTGTTTTCTGGAGTAAAATTCGCTGAATAACTTCTACCAAAATACTCTTATGTAGAGCTGTCATAACTATAGATTTTTGGAAAAAACATTTAAAGAAAATGGCTTAATTAAGTTGAGCTTTGTTAAATCTTTCTTGAACTGATGAATTTAACAGTTCAATAAATGCAGTAACTTAGAACTCCTTAAAACATGAGTATGCCAGTTTTAAATATTTTCTCCAAATTGTTGAGAAGACATCAACCTAAGGACAATAATCTTAATTTGTCTCAGTATTTTGCTTCATTGAACTCTTAAAATATTCTTAAAATCAACTACTTCTCACTTGCCTGGTTTTAAAGAGTGATAGAAAAAAATAAGTTCAAAATCAATAATTAAAAATGAATTTCATTTTAAAATTATTTCATTAAAAATAAATTTACTTTGAACGTTGCCCCAGATGTGATGACTCAATTTATTAATGGTAAACTCAGGTGCTAGGTCATATTCACACTCTGTGATTTTAGGCTCTAAAACAACACAAAAAGCAGATTCTTAGACTGAACAGCTTTTTTGTTTGAAAAAGCCTCTCATTTACTAAGATTTTTTTTCCCTTACAATATAACTTCCAAGAATAGCATTATGCTTGTTTCACGTGGATAGATTTTCTTTCTTAGAGTGTATGTCATCATTAGCTGGAGATGGACTGATATCAAACAATTAGCAATAATAATGGTAGAAGCCCCATAAAATAGTTAGGATTTTCCATAAAGTTCCATTTAAAATGGTAACAAACATATGATCTTTATTCATTTAATTCATTTTTTTTTTTAACAAAGAAAAGATATGTACTGGGAAGCACGTATGACAACTGGGGAAGATCATTTGCAAAATCAAAAGTAATCACTGCCATGAGATTATTCCAGAGAAAATGTTTGGTTTATAAAAATTAGCCAGTAGTTTAAGTAGAGGGATGCTTACTCAATTTTCTAAGGGAAATAAAATCAAACCTTAACTTTTCATTCTTCAGTGATTTGTAATAACTAAATGACTTCAAGAGACAATTCTCCCTCCTTCTCTTTCTTCCATTTCTATCTTCTTTCTTTCCTTTCATGATCAACTTGTTTTCACCTTTTAAACATCATTGTTAACTTTATTTTTTCTATCTTTTAAAAAATAATGTATTTTTTTGTTTTATTTTAATGTTGTAATTCTATAGTGTTGTAGGTTCTAGCCTACCTGGTATATAATAGATGATAAAAAATATTTATTGGGCAAAAATATTTACTCATTTAAAAAATATTTACTCATTAAGAAAATGAGTAAGTTAAGTCATGCATATTAATTGTAGAAAATGTCAAAACCATTCCCCTCCTTCCAGAAGAAGGATAGGGAAGAAGAAAAGCCAGACATTTGGTATGTTGGACCTTCCAATGGTTTACCAATATCTGTGCAAAACCTGCCCTTGGATTTGTGACTGTCCTTATGCAGCTTTACATCTAATTGTGTCACTCTTTAACGGCCATGAAGAGCTGAGCAGACCTAGAAAGGATACTAGAAGCAAGCCAAATAGAGGTAGCCTTTAAAATATTATTAGCCTGGACTTCGTGGGCTTAAGAAAAGTCTATCTATGTCTAGAAATGAACATTATTTATCCAAAAGTTTGCAGCTGTTGCATTCTCTTGAGAATACACAAAATAAGGTCTATCCATGCCAGGTTTTTCTGATTGCCTAACTTTAATGATTCAGAGATAAAAATCCCAAAATAGGCGTTTATAAAGGCAAGGATGCGAGGGAGAAAAGACTCAGAACTGGGATTGCTACTTGCTGCTGCTAGTTGTCAAACTACAAACCAGTAAGCTATTTTTCTCCTAATTTTGCCAGTTTGCCTAAGTGACAGTCTGTGCCAGTCAAAACAGTCATAGGCATTTCTGTACAATATATTCTGTTCTGTCTACATTGGTGGTTATTTTTGAAAAACGGAATAACGGAAGCACTGAATCAAAGAATGAAACCAGAAAACTTAAGCCCACAGATAAAAGAAGAAAACAAAAAGTAAGAGGAGAAAGTGTATTTTCCCAGGAATGTCCACATCTCTACGGACTCGGTTTTCAAAGTGGATTTTCTTTGAATAGGGTTTGGATTTGCCAACACGCTATGGGGATATAATACACTACTCAAGATTCTTGGAGAAAAGATCTATAAAGTGTGTTGTAATTCTCCCACTTTCCCAGAGATGGGTAGAGCCAAGAGGAACGGGTGAAGGAAAGTGGGCAAAAGACTGTGGGAGTGGAAGAGAACTTGCTGGATCTGATCCAGTAGTCTTCAAAGGATATCCTCTTCCAAACAGAGCAAACCTTCAGGGGGAGATTATGCAAAGCCCCTGCCTTCCAGCACCCCTGAAAACCTGCCACCCCCATCCATTCAGATTTGAGGATTAAGAAAACCAAGGGAATGAAAGCATCTATTTATCCCTGGTCCATGTCAATAATTGTTCTTCTGGGCTGGATCCTATGGTTCTATTGGTGGTGTGATTATCTTATTTATTTATTTATTTATTACTTACTTACTTACTTATTTACTTATCGGGGGTGGGGGAATCTGCATCACCCGATGGTTCTGTATTTATTTATTTATTTATTCATTTAACTATTTATTTATTTATTTATTTTAGCAAGGATGCTCAATTGTGTAACTCTTGGCTAGGTTTCCCTTGCCAAATGATAGAAATCCAAATTGGAAAAGACCTATTAGATCATCTTATCCTAACTCTTGCCAGTGAGAATTTTGCCTCTAATATGCAAGATGAAGTGCCCGCCCCATCCCTTGGGAGATTAGTTTCCCCAATCCAATCAGCTCACACTGCCAACACATTTTCCCTGGCATTCAATTTACAATCAACATCATTGTTTTTCTTAATTTCATTATCACAAATCAAGTGTTTACTATCTCTTATTTTTTTCCGAATTTCAATCCACCGATAAGCCTTTTCCTTTATTTTTCCTAAAATACTCTCGCTTATTTCATTGGCTTTTCCCTGGAATCTTGAGTTTATTCACTCACATTTTTATTCTTTGCACAACTCTGTAACTCTTTTTGATGCGAAGATAATGAAGGCTCCTAATTTCCCAGCTTGGAGCATTTCATTAACAGGCATGCATGCAGTGGAATTAAACAGAGAATTGATGTTTTCATGAGTTAGCTTTCCTCAATATATTGCTTCTATTTTTCAGAAGTTTTGGGAAAAGCAGTTAGCAGCTTGAAGTATGTCAGCAAGTCCCAGTGGCTCAGCTTTTTAGTTGTGTGTGTGTGTGTGTGTGTGTGTGTGTGTGTGTGCGCACATTTTTGCCAATGTCAAATTTTCTGATTGGAATCTGGCTCAGATGATCAGATGAGGTAAAGCAAAGCAGTCAGAGATAGGAGATAGGAGGAGAGAAAGAACACTACAATAATGAACGTAGGGACTGAAGAAACTGAAGAAACTCAGTCATCAGAAAACCTCACTCCTGAAGAGATGGACTCTTTGCAGGCCTAGGTGAACTTTCTGGACCAACACTGCCCAGTAAGGCTTTGCCCTCCTGGGATTTTCTTTCTTTATTGCCTTAGGCCCTAACTTTGTTCCTGCCTTCCCTTCTCTCCCTCTTCTGATTCTCTGGCTTATTTTGGCCAGGGATCACATTTGCCTGTCCAGTTCACCATGCAGATCCAGTCTCCTCCCCATGACTTCCCAGCCTGCATGTCTAAGGGAGGAGCCCCTGATTCTTGATCCTGCCCTCTGACTAGGACATCTCTTGCTGCTCCTCCCTTTCCTAATGACCCAGTGCAGACACCTGCCCTAACTCCACTTTCTGTACATCTCTAGTTATTTGGTTGTCAAGACAGCCTGCTCACTCAACTTTATAGTTAGCTCTGTCACAGTTCCTAGCCCTGTCTCAAAGCAAACTGCTTATGTGGTTCTTTAAGAGTTTCATAGATAATTGACTTACAGAAATGTAAGAAGTCCTTAATGTGATCTGTACATCCTACAAAGCTCCTGCCTAGCATCACAGCCCAATCACGTACCATCGACCCCTTGCTGCTCCAGCCTTGTTATTTTCTCCTTGGTTCCTTTGATGTGCTGGCACCAATCTCTTTTCCACTTTGGTGTCTTCATGATGCTGTTTCCTCTGCTTGCCTAAGTGGCACGTGCTCATCAAGTAACAGCTTAGATCTCCCCTAGGTATCCTCTCTGGACTATTAGGTCCTATTTAGTTATACTTAATTATTTAGTTCTATATTTGCATTGATAGAACTTAGCAAAAAATCATGAACATATATTTACTTATTTGTTAAGTAATTTATATTTGTGAAATTCTATGATACTTGAAAACAGACCCGTGTGTAGTGTTCCTTTCTGCTTGTACCTAGGATAACACAGGTGCTCAATCACAGGTGAACAGTTCAACCATGACAACAAAAATTAGAGTGCAAAATAAAAGTAGGCAAAGTCAGTCAGTCTCCTGTTGATAATGAATCAATCTTCTTAAGTTAACTGATTCTATTTTTCTTCATACTTAGAAACATATAGTTTGGCTTATGTATACAAAAATCTTGGCATGGTGCAAATCTGTATCAAGTATTATATTAGTCAGTTTTTTTTTTAATTTAAGCAAAAGAGAGCAACTATACTATTTTTACTGGAAAAGGGACTTCTTTGGGAAAAACAGGGAGCTTGTATAACTAATGACAAGATGGATGAGTGTACCTCGTGCATGCAAAGAACTAAAAGAGCGTAGAATTTGGGCAGTAGGAGCAATGAGTTTCTGGTGCTCATTGCCAGTTATTTCTCCCAGACACTGCTGGAATCTCAGGTCATGATCATTGCTGCCTACTGTGGAACAGTTGTCTTAATGAACTCTGACCACCGATTTGTTAGCACTGACTTAAGTTTCAAATCCCAGGGTTAAAGAGCTGCTTGCCCAAGGACTGATTTGGTAACCCAGCCCTGGTCTCTGGATTACACAGAAAAAGAATTCCTCTCCTGTACAGGCATTTTGAGGTGGGAAACCTCATCCCTCTAACTCCTCAGTGAGTTATTCCTTCAAAATAAGGAGGGGAGAGGAATGATGAACATATCTCCAGCAACAGTCAGTCAAACCAGCCAACCAACATGTCAACCAACAGTAACCACTAAGCATTAGTTATCACGCTCAGGATATCATTCCTAATGCTTGAAGCACAGTCTTGCTTTGTGGTCATCTCCTCTGTCACTTTCCATATCATTAATTCTGCAGTTCTTCTTTTCTGAAAGACTGCATTTCTGAAATCTATTCCTCCTCAGAGGTATTAGGTTGGTACCTTTGAATGATTCTGCAGGTTCCTTTGACAGCACAGGTTAGTGTGATATTGTCTTAGGCAGGGTTCTCTGGAAGCCGAGACCTTAATTCTTATGAAAGTAATACCCTGGTGACAAAGTTCATTAGGAATGGAGTGAAGGAGGATAGAGAAAGGGAAAGTGCTAAGCAAGAAAGTGGTGTCAAATAAAGTCTAGCCTTAGCCTAATCTACTGGAATGAGGTCTTTGAATCATTAACCACTTCGCTGTGTTGTGTCACTTGAGGCAAGGGGGTAACCTTTTCTATATCACATCAGTCAGTCATTGGCTCTGAATTGCTCCCAGGGTGTAGCTAACTCTCCAGTTGAAGCAACTGGCAGGGCACACTCTCCAGAAAAGCAGGGCACCTGTGAGCCATTAGCAGTTGACCCTCATAGAAACCGGGATTGGGGTATACCAGCAAGTTTAAGGGGGCGAGACGGAAGTCACAGTGTTTACTACAGAACTCTTCTATCTAGCCTCTGTTTGTTTTATTCATTGTTTGTGTTTTCAAACAGATCAGCAAAGACCAACATGATAAAACTAACCTTGAATCAACCCTTGGTTTTCTCTTTGACTTTCCCAAGGTATAAAAAAGGTTGTGGCTACATCATGCTAAACTTCTGTACAGAACATACATAGTGCAAACAGTTGAACCCTTTGCGTAAGCAACTGCAAATATATGGACACTTAGAGGAGAAAGATCAATAAGTAGTTTATGATTTTACTTTTCTATTCACATGTTCACTTGTTATACTGGGGATATAAATATGGCAAATGTCAAACTGTCGGATTTTTCTGTAAAATCAATTAGTCCTTCACATATGCTCCTAAACACTGGAGTTAAATTTTATTATGCAGGAAACATTTATGATGGTAATGTAAATAATAATAATAACAACAATAATCTCAAAGTTTTAAGTCTTTTATATACATGAATTCATTTAGTTGCCCCAATACTCAATGAGAATCTAGATATTATTATTATTACCACGTAATCTTTGAGGAAACTGAGGCACAGACAGGTTCACAACTTCATTAAGGGCACACGGCTCGTAAGTGATGAAGCAGAAATGAGTTTTTCATTAATGCTGGGTGTGTCAAAATGACCTCAGAACTTCCCAGAAGACTGCAATCCACTTTGATTCTGAATTAGAGGGTCAGTGGAGTCATTAGTATCCTTTGTAAGCTTCTCATCTTTCAATCCGTGTATCGATATCTCGAAGAATAATAGCCCTCTCCCCCTTGTGGGTAATGATGTCATAAATGACCCACCATCAGCAGAGCAAGCTCTAACCTGGGGTGGGTGGATCCTGACTGAACACATTTATATCTCTTTTCTTAAGTCCTTCTCATACTTACTACCCTGAACATACATGAGTGGTCCATAGACCAAAATTAAACTAATCAGTTTGTCCAGGAGATGAAAATTAATCTTATTAATACTAATATTATTATTTTCCAGTACTTAGCTGCTACTATGCACTTGCTTTAAATAATGAAGAAACTATTTTGCTACTTTATTTTGGTTTGTTTCACACCTTTTTCTCCCTTTTTTGGTTCCAGACATGCATCAGTTCCATATTACAGGTCTGGACACATCACAAAGTTAAGGGAATCATAGGATTCCATCCACCTGACCACACCTGATTGATCAAAAAATGGGCATGTGACATAAGTGGAACCAATCACATTTCTTCCCCAGGGTTTTTTCTAACTGGAGTTAGTTGAAAAGAATGTTTTTTCTTTCTATTTAGGACATTTATGAGAATATAAGCCCATAGCTGGCTGCAGTTTTGTTTTTAATACTGTAAGGATGGTGAGCTTAAGAGAATGCAGCATCTTGTAAAAAGAGGCAAATACAGAAGACAGAATGAAAATTTAGTGTTTTGAATCCATGGGTATAGTTCCATTGGTGGTGTTTTTGTTTTGATTTTGTTTTGTTTTGTTTTTATGGTTAGTTTGACTGAAAAAAACTTTTCTAGTATTACTTACATTTCCTGCTTCTTAAAGTCAGTGTTATGAATAATGCACGTATATTATTACTTATTCACACAGAAACTCCCCCGCCAAGTTAGGATTATTATCTTTATATTACAAATATGAAAATCAAGGCCTGAGAGGTGATGTCATTGGCCTAAGGTTGCACAATTAACCAGCAGGAAACAGATGTTGGATTCAAAATTTTCTCACTTCAAAATCACTAACTAGATGCTATAACTCTTAGAGAAGACCTTTAATAATTAAAAGAAAAGCACAAATATTGTTTATCAACATCTAAGATGTCCTGTTGTGAAGCACAATAGGAATTTTACACATGTGACAATGTGTATATCATAGCTCATGGCCATTTGCTTTTGTAACTTATCCAGAAATTTTGGCTACTTATTTTTTCACAAGAGATGGTGAGTATAAATATAATGTACAGAGAATGGAATAAAAAAGTAATCATAAAACTTTAAAAATTTTTGAAAAAAATTTTAGCAGGTATGTAATACCATACAATCTTGAATTTAAAGCAAAGAAATAAAAATGCTGACTGAAATACTTCCTTTTACATGATGTTTACAAATCAGAAAGACTTGGAAAATTAATGATTATCTATTGATTTTAATGATGTAGTTAGAAATATATTTTTTTAAGTTCTAAGATATCTCACATGTTTTACCATCTAAGAAAACCTGGTTGATGGATTTTTTCAGTCTTTTACAATATAATTCTATGTAGAAATAAAGAAATAAAGCTTTGCTTTAAATTTCAGGATGAGAAAGTAAAAGACATTCTCAGTTCCATAACGACCTCACACAAATAGAATAATAATTACTTGTAATTTTACCTCTTTTTTGTATCATTTATTAACATTTGTCCAAATTGCCTTTCTGAATACCCTAAGACCCTGCCTAACTTTCATTGCCTCTAAAATGCCCTCCCAAAGATCGTGATATTAGGTTACAAGAGTTAAGAACATTCAAAGAATAAAAAATCAGGGAAAATTACTATATATGGGAAAATGTGGAATGAAGAAATTCCTTCATTTTTTCCAAAATAAGTTTTTTTCAAAAATTTTCTTTTTTATTAAATTGAAAAATTTAATCACTGTATAAATTTAAGGCACACAATATGATGGTTTCATTTACTTATATTGTGAAATGTTTGCCACAATAGGTTCAGCTAACATTAAGTGAGGAAATTCTAGTCCATTTCTGATCTGATTGACTTGCTTTGTAATTGACATTTCTTCTACTTATTCACTGGTATTTATATAGCACATAACATATGCCAGATATTCTGCAAAAACACTGGAGATGTAATAGTAATATAGCTGTGATGACAGGAGTGATATGTTAACTTGAGAATATATATATTTTTTTAGTTTAAGGAAGCTTCCATCTACATCTTTATATGCAGTGAGACACATAATCATGCATCTTGGTGTCACTTTTTGTCCTCTGAATAGTCCCAGAGTGGCCTTTTAGTTATGTGAACAAATGATGTATATACTGGGGGCTTTAGAATGGTTGTAAAAAGACCATTTGTTTGTGGGTCATAGGCTAATCTGAAACTGTCTCTGTGACTCAGTGTCAGAACATTCTCATGGGAGATGGGGTCACCTGATTAAAATGATGCTATGACATGGAGGAAGCTCCCCATGAAGCAAGGGGTGTGTGTCCTAGTGGTCTAATTTTATCACAGACCAAGGGCCAGAGAAGAAAGGGAACCTCCAGCACAGCATGTGATTGCATTGGGTGGAAATATGGCTGAGCAAGTGAGTGTGCAGTGAAAGAGTTACATGCCTATGATAGAGATGGAGGAGAATATTTATAGTATGGCATCAGTAGACAAACATGCATTGGACAGGAGAGATCTAACCTTCATTAATGCTACTGAATTTACTGGAGATTTTTAGTGTTCCTTTTTTCACTCTCTCTCTGCCTAAAGGACTGGTCTTCCTTGTACAGAGCAGATTACACTGCTCAAGGTTTTTGAGTAATTTGAAGGATAAATTGGGATTGAGATGGAGGCCTCAAGAGGAAGAGACCAGGCTTCTTACTATTAACAGCAGAGCAATGACCAAGAGATTAACTAAAAGTGAAATAAAATAAGAATGATGAAAACCACAAACTAATAAATTAGGTTTTACTAGTAACCTAATGTGTGTGGTTTATCAGTTAACTTTCCCTTTGTAATGCTACAGAAACAATTTCCAAATCTCAGTGATTATAGCAATTACGTTTTAGGTCTCACTTACATTCCATGTCAGTGCAGGTCAACTGCAACTCTGCTTCAGTCTGTGACTCTGCACCATGTACTTTATTCATTTTGGGTCCAGGCTGAGGTAGCAGTGATTTATTCCTATTTGGGCAGTGATGATCACATGGCAGTTCTAACGTTTCTGCTTCTGTGGCGCACAAGTCTCTTCGGCACACAGTCTATTCATTGGTCAAGAAAAAACATTGGCTAAGCCTGTCTCAGTGGACTAAGCCTTCCTCCCACTGGGAGTTCATGAACGTCTCATGGCAGGAAGAAGGGGATGATAATCTTCTTAAGAGGAAAGCAGCAAATGATGGGAACAATGGTATAATCTACCACTCTGGAATCTAAACTGAACAGCTCAAATAATCAGTTTTTATATCATTTTTGCTGCATAGTATTATTATAGGAAATAGAACCAAATCCCTTTGAATTAAAGATATGCCATTTTTAATGGAATCTGTAGGATGCGGTTCAGGGGAATCATGCAAATAAAACCTTGTTCTCCATGGTACTGTTGGGTGACCTCAGAGCCATCATGCATGAGCTGTCCAATGATTGTCCTCCTATACATTCCAAATCTCCACGTCCTGTTGCCAGTATCCATAAATGTTGAGAAAGACTGCCAGTCAGTGTGCTTCTAATTAATATGAGCTTTAGTGGAATGAGGATTCTTCACCATAGATGGATAAGTGATTCACAAAGAAAATTTTGTGGTCTATCTTCTCTCGAATGAATCAACACCGACCACAGATCATTTTTTAGAATATTGCCCATAAAGGGGCATAAAAAAAGTTTATCGTTGTCTCCTCATCACCTAGCAAAGTATTTGGTACATTTTTACTGGTGAACATATTTTTGTTACTGTAAATTCAATTTTTCTTTACTCAGACCTTTGAAGAAATAAGGACTGTAGAGATTGAGTAACTGATATAAATTAGTGCTTTGCATTTGGTGAATAAACAAATATACATAATGGAGATAAAACACTAAAGGGTAATAAATACCCTTTTTAATTAACTAGCCTAAATTTGCTCTGATTATTTTGGTAGATATTCTTATATTTGAAAACATTTCAGAGAGTAGTGACATTATGCAAAGCTGTGACAATCATGAAGAGAAAGTCTCAAGGTTTTGAAAATCTCTAGATATCCAAAACAAAACTTAGCAAAAAATTTTTTCTATACAAAATGTAGCATATAGAAAAAAATTGAGAGAGCTCTTTACACTCAATAATTATACACATATGTATGATATTTACATGCAATTATATAATTATGCATGATGATTATATATAACTATAAAAATGTTAAATTCCATTTCTATTAAATTATATTTCCATTAAAAATAGCCTTAAAACCAAATTAATTATTTTTACGTTTTGCTAATATTTTATAATTCACTGAACAAGAAAACTTTGCATTGGCTAGCTCATTTGCTAAAACAATTTCACAAATGTATTTTTTTGTTTTTGGAAAAGCATATAGTAGACACGTTAAAGATGCTGGCTACCACCACCTTTGCCATCTCTCTCTTTAATTTATATCGTCTGTCTATTTTCCTTATGAGAAAGTGCACTAAAGTTTCTTTACTTACTCTTCACATCTATAAAAAACTGTGTTTGATATTGTTGCTAATTTTTTTTTTTAGGCAGAAAATGGTATTTTTCCAAGGTCAGCAGATTTGTGGCATTAGAAATGGAAATGGAGGAGGGAGGATAAGGGCCTCTGGCGTAGCTTAACTCACTCACTCCCTAGCAAAGGGACTTATGCTTTCAAAGCTGTCTCTCTCCTGACTCACGACTACTTCACAGGACACATCATTCAAATTTGTGCTTTCATAAAATACTCATCACTTCATGACATGAGTGACTAGCAATAATTACAGTCTTCAATGTGTAATCGCAGATGGCCAAAGCCATCCACTATATGGATACTTAAATTAACATTAATAAAGTGATGTTTTGTCTGAAGAACATCTAAATGAGATTTTGACATGGATCACACGTGCACAGACACCCACAAAGCTGTTTGATCACATGGACTTTATCATTCACTCACTTGTTCATTCATTTATTCACTATTTTATCCTTCAAACTATTACTATTGGCACTAGATCCTAATAGTCCCACTGAGATGGCACAAATACGGAATGACCAAAGATTTGAAAAGGCTTCATTGAGCTCTTTTATGTGTCTGGACTAAAGTAAAGGTATTTGTCGCTAACTTTACAAAAATTATATCACAGAAAAAGTTTCTTTCTGAATGTCCTTGATATACTTCCATTTTCTTCTTTAACACTTTAATTAAAACCCCTGATTCCTTAACAGGACTTAGTTTGGATTGCTCTCCTCCTCATGTTTTCCTGTCATCTATGCATTTGCACTAGTATTAAAAACAGGATTCAATTATGTACATTTTGTCTAAGGGGTAGTTGGCTCATGCCTGTTATCCTCATTTGTCTTAAGTTAAAGACCTTAAAGCATTGTCAAAGGGATGGAAAAGGTTGATTTGTTTTAAGTCCTAAAAGAAACTAACTCATTGCTGGGTTTGAACATAAACAGGCTTATAGGTTTAAGAATTTGGAGGCTTCCAGGAGATGGGCAGTAAAAGAGGGCTGCCTAGAAAAGGAACGCAAGAACCAGACTAAGATATGATGATCGTTTGGCTATCTTTGAGCACAGATAACACATCTGAACTTTACCGACTTAACAATTTTCTTTCCTTCACCATAGACCCCTTAGCTGTGCGAAGATATTGGTGTGTCTGTCTTCACAGTGACATCTTCCTTCCTTTGTGCTACCTTGCCCTGAACTGGATGACCTGTACCCTAGACACTCTCCCCTTCTCTCCTCTGAAAAATCATAATTTCACTCCAGAAAACAAGCATAAAATTTTCTATTTTTCCTCTTTTCTTTGAACTGTAGTAGGTAAAATATATGTCAAAAACATTACAATTTATGCTCTGTGGCTTTCTGAAGTCCTCCAGCAGCTAGGGGGACCCAGGGACAAAGGAATAGAGACTACACAGACAGGGGTGAATATTCATAGGCAACAATCTGCCTCTCCTCATAGAAGGTTCTCAGGGAAAAGCTTCAGATATAAACTAAATATTTGGAATGAATACTTGCAGAAAAAAAGAGTTACTTTTAAAAAAAGTCCATAAGGACAACTCAGTAACCTTAGACATAGAGGTAAGCTGGCCGATGTTGAGGTGTTGGCTGCAGGAAAAGGTTTAATAGCAGGGAAGAGGTCTTCACACTTGAGATACAGTTTGGGGTATTAGTTGGAAAACGTTTATTCTAAAATGGTTTCAAGGAGACTGCAGCATCTTTACGTCTCTGTGCCAGTGTGTTGAAGGAGTTAATCTTAGCGTTGAAGAAGATTCAGTTCATCTTCTATTAGGAGTTAAGTCTGACTTTATCTAGTTCTTTTTCTAATCACTACAGAAACAACCACCTGCAAAGGAACCCTGACACACTGCCCTTCTTTCTCCCTCTTCAGCATTTCTAGTGACTGACAACTTTTGGGGCTGACAGTTCCCATCTCAGGCTGTGCCCATAGTTAATTATTTTATTTTATTTTATTTTATTTTATTTTATTTTATTTTATTTTATTTTATTTTATTTTTATTTTATTTTATTATTTTATTTTATTTTATTATTTTATTTTATTTTATTTCATTTCATTTCATTTCATTTCGTTTTAATGTTGTACTGAAAATTACAAGTTGAAAAGCCTTGAGCACAGTGGCTGGCATACAAGAGGTATTCCGTCTTGGTGTTGTTCATTCAAATCAGAATTCCTGCAACTTTGATTTTTATATTCTATGTCTTTATCTTCAAACTAAATGGCATCAAGAGAAAGGTGGACCGTTGTTACAGATTTTGAAGTTATAATGCATTAAAAATTAGTAATCGACTGGTTCTCTTGTTTTACACTAATTACAGCAACTAATGTGAACAGTTTCCAGTTTTATTGACTGCAGCGTCATAGCTAGTGTGTGTGCATTTAACAGTGCCCGTTTCACTGGGTTGTGGTTGTATTTCCTCCATACTCTGCTCACCTATAAATCATGATTATTGATTTGCTTGTAATTTTAAAACAATTAGAAGCACTGTGTTGAAGTTTTTCTAAGCTATTTTTAAAAATTACAATATCTCCTGTTCCATTTGGGATCTAGGTGAATTGTAGTCTTTAAAATACTGGAAAGTTCTGAGTGATATGTAGGAAAGTTCTCTAATTGGCAGACGATTCAAATATTCAGAAGCCCCCTACATTTCAAAACAAAATAGCTCCTGGCATTTTTTTTTTTTTTTTCTCTGTTCTTTCTTCTAACCAGAGACCAACCCCCGAGCATTTTTGGAGGTGAACCCTTTCCTGGCGAACTGCAGGCTGAAAACAATTTGTGTTTTCATTTCCAGATTGTTTGGCATCAGAGCCCCAGTTGCTTTGTATTGATCAATAGGACGTAGCTGGGAGAGTCCTGACGTGTCCCGCCTATCATCACCAGTCCTCTGTGGATTTGCTCTGACAGCTTCCATGTGGGCTCCAGAGAAGGGCTAGATTGCCAAAGGTTTGTAAATATGAGCCTTGGGCGGGGCCCAAGTCCTCCAGATGTGACTGCTTTCATATTTTCAGTGTGAATTCAGGGACCTACCCTCTTTGCTGACGGAGATAACAAGTGTCTTTGGCCTCATTGCACAGTCAGAGAAATGTGGTCATTTGAGTAAGAATGTCTACAAGAAGCTTTTCCTCCCAACAACCTTGTGGCTAATAAATATGATAAGCCTGGGCTTCTCTTTGATCAACTGGTCATTCTAAAGCCATGCCTGAACACTCATTACTTTCGTTACTCTAAGGATTTTGGCTCCTTCTCTACCCATCATTCTATAAAAATGAATGAGAGAATTCTGACTGGTCAAGCAAATTATCTGAGGAAGTAGCTTATCCAGTGAGTCAATGTGTGTCTGACCAGAACTTCCTCTTTCTGTTGGCTTACCCTGCATCTGACACAGTCAGGCTCAGTGGTGGGGGAAGGGCTAGATTGCCAAGTTAAATTCTTGTGGTCACTTTTTCCATTTTCAGGCAATGGGTCATTCAGTGCACATAATCACGAGCCAGACATTTTGCTTCTCTTTTTACATCATTTAAATGTATTCCTTCTCAGGCACATTTCTTACCCAAATGGGAAAGTGGACAAGATATAAAGAAATCTTTAGCCACTTGCTGATTGTCATCATACTAAATTCAATGGAGGACTTGGTGAAATGAACAGAAAACTTACCAGGCGTCAGTGGAATCTACCTAACTCTTTATCTATAACTCGCTTTATTTCCTCTGAACTACAATATATAAAACTCCTGGTAAAACATATAGCATGCATGAGTAGGAGCTATAGATAAACTGATATGCTCACATTGTTTAGTGTGAAATGTTTAAAATATTTTAGTGTATTCGGTCTTTGGATTTGAAAGAATAAATCCAATTTATTTTAAGCAAGCTTTTAATATATACCTCTCAAATATATACTCTTTCAAGGTTATAAGCTTATTTTAGCTATATTTCCATTGCTTAAAAAATACTTTGTGCTCTTCTTTTTGTATAACTTAGTAGATTTCATCTTTCCTCCTAAAACACATCTGAAGTATATTATACACAACCTTGCCCCCCCCCACACACGAGTGTATGACTTATTATGACAGTGAGTTTTAATTGGAGGTGGCAGCAAGAAGGATTTATCAGAACCTTGGGGGACACAGAAATGTCTACATCGAAGTTAGGGAAAGATTTTTTTTGCTGTATTTTTTGTATGATTTGGAATGTTTGGAGATAAAATATTCACTACCGAGGATGTGGCTAAGTAAATTATAGAATTTTATAGCACATGTATAACATTCTATAAATTATTTATACTATTTTGCTATTAAAATGATGCTTATGAAAGATTTTTAATGGTATGTCAAAAAAGGCTAACAACGTTATTAATAAAGCAGGGTATAAACATATATTAAAATAAGGATACTTTCATATTTTAATCCTGATATCACATGGATAAACACAAAAGAATGCAAATAAAACTGGAAAGAAATGTGCCAAAATAGTAACAGTATTTCTTTGTATTCACTGGATTTACGATTTCTGCTTCTTCACTATTTTGTATATTTGTCTAATTATCTGCAATGAGCTGATATTATTTTGATAGCAGAACAACACAAAAATGGAACAAAATAGGAGAAAAGAGTATCTGAGGCAGAACCGGAGCTTGTATATTCTGTCTCCCAAGTTACAGAGCTGTCAGAGGATTCTCTCCTCACTTTGCATAAACAAGGTTATCCACACATAAGAGGCATCCTTGTGCCCCTATGGCTTCTGAATTGTTTCTACCATTCCCTTACAGTAAGATCCTCCTCCAAAGTCAAGTAGACACAGCTCTGCTTTCAATTCAATTTACTTGCATTCCTATATGTGAGGGAGCTCTCGCTAGAAGGAGGTTTCAGAGGCGTATGGGAGTTCTTCATGTCCTCAGTCTCATCTTGAGCTGCTTGTTAGACATTGCCTATTCATTGCATGGGGCAGAATACTTAAAGCTAGCTTTGTCTGCTTGTTGCCGTTGGTTGGCAGATGTCTCTGAAAAAAGACAGAAGAGCCAATCCACTCTTGGACCGTAACCTAGCCATTCATGTATTAAAGTCACTGGAGGCTGATGTAATGATAGCAACCATTCATGTTGGCAGACAAGAGAACTCTGTATGTAATACAGAAGACTGGGGTGATTTAACTGACCATTCCTTGAATGGAAATGACGTTAGAGCTGATTGGCTGGGCTTTGACAGAAATCGAAAGGGGTGCGAGGTGGTCTGAGCTAGTATAATGCTTTCAGAGGGTGAGTTTCTTTCCTGCCTCAATCTGATAAGTAAAAGATCAGTTTTGAATTACATTGGCCTTTGGAATCAAGTGGCCAAAATATGTGGAATATTATGAAAATAAGTCATAATGAAAACTTATCAACTTGAAGAAAAATTATTATGGTATTTTTAAGCCCTGAGATCAGTACCTCCAAACTTGTCTTTTTCCCATGCAAAACTAACACCACCATTAAAGAAAAGATTACTGGCAAAAATGTGAGTACTGGGCACTGTTTTGTGCCTCGGGATTAAAGGCGTACAATGTGGTGATTAAAAACATGCTGACTCTAGAAATTTGAGGCTTAATTAATGAGTTAATGACGGGAATAGAGCTCCTTTTCTTTAGCATTTAAAATTCCAATTATAAGCAGTTGTGTTTTTGGAAGCTTGTCCACAAAAGATCTCGAGTTGGGTTTTTATGGATGGCTAAATTATAACACCTGGGAAACATAGGCCATCCAAAGAGGTAACAGGAACCTGGGGTTTCATCAACATTTTATGAGAAGGGTGATGGACAGATACTTTCTTTTGAAGATGATTTACCAGAACCTCATTTAGCAAATCTGTCATCAACAAAATACAAAAGAGAGTTGAATTCTTATTAGATAATGTATTCAGTATTTGAGCCAATATAGGAATGATCTCAAGCAGTACTGTCTGATAAATTCTTCTGTCAAAGTTCGGGAAATTTTGAGTTAAATTGTCCAAAAATTTACTAATCTCTATTTATTATTGTTATTATTATTATTATTTTGCAGTAACTGAACTGAGTTAGGACATTTTTTTTTCAAATTATGCTAATATTTCAAGTTTAATAATTTTTGTTTTGTTTCATTTTCTTTCCCTTAGGGTTGATTTTGTTGTCTTACTTAGATGAAGGTGATGGTGTGGGTCACAGATAACCAGGTGAATTTAAATAACTGTGGACAGTCACTTTAGCTGCTTCTGACTTCCAGTGAACTTTGGATACCCACTGCAATCACTCTGTGGTAAGAAGTCACAATGTAGGCAATTAAAACAAAAACTAAAAAATACAGTTGAGGATAAAAAGAGAAAAAAAGTTAATGATGTCTCATCCAATCTTGCAATATGTATATATTTTAAGAAGGAACACCTGTGTCAGGCACTGATTTGAGCTCTGTTGCATTGTATTGTATCAAACAAAGCTGGTCACCTCCTCCAGAATGCCTCCAATCAGCCAGTAGAGATGGGTGTTCAAATATAAATATAATGATCTAATTACAGTTTGGATAAAACATCATATCATGAAATGAATAGTGCTTTGGTCAGGATGCTTTTAGCTGACAATAATAGAGATCCATTTTAAACTAGTTTAAGGATAAAAGAAAATTCTTTGGTGCACAAACCTAGAAAATATAAGGGCAGACTGGCTGGATCCAGGAGCTAACAGTGCATGCCTGGGACTTAATCTGTAGCCATCCTCTGCTGTGATAACCTCATGGAATAGACCCTACACTCTCCTTCTCCCATGCTAATGCCCCAGTCTATATCCTCACAATTCTTAAGTCCAGCAGGAAGAGAACTTTGTTCCCCAAACTTTTAAAATAGTTAGCAAATTAAGAATCATTGGCTCTGATTGGCCAAACCTAATTCAAATATATCAAGCTTTGGTAGGGTCATCCTTACTCTAACTCTATAGACTAAGAGTAGGACCTGTATTTTTCCTCAAGGAAAATCAAGATGTAGTTATCAGAGATAGGAGAAGTGGTCAGTGCACAGGAAAACCATAATGGCTGTCAACACACAGAGGACACAAAAACATCTACTGGAATTTTCATTCTTCTAATAAAAGGACTTAAGAAATCTTTGCTAACTGCACTTTCAAGAAAGAGACTGTTACTTTGGGCTTAAACATCAGCCACTAAGGAATATCTGGTGGTAAAAGAATTGTGACCATTTGCCTTTAGGAAAGATCTTCTACTTAGTCAATTATAATTTCTCTAGTACTCTCTGTATCAAGCATCATCTAAGGCTTCTAGATTCGGATTAAGGTAAACATAGAGTCAGGTATTCTGTAGACCATAAATTACTAGATTTTAAATTCTTCAGAGAAAGATTAAGAAGACGATGTTTCTAAGGATTATTATGTCTCTAGAAGAAAGGGTAACAGGTTTGAAAAAATAAGCTTCTGACTGTACCGTCTAACCAAGTTTAGTGTTAATCACAAATTTTATTTAAATTAAAATCAACGAGACTTCACAGGGAAACGTATGATGAGG
Source organism: Eonycteris spelaea (assembly GCA_003508835.1). Lineage (NCBI taxonomy): Eukaryota > Metazoa > Chordata > Mammalia > Chiroptera > Pteropodidae > Eonycteris > Eonycteris spelaea. The sequence continues at coordinate 5,098,986 of PUFA01000077.1, forward strand.
TCAGATGCGATGTTAAGAGGACTGTGGAAAAGATGGAAAGACCCTACCTTATTTAGTTAGTCACATGTTCTCAGAGATAGATTGACTAATGTCAACCATTCACTTTTCATTCAATTATCTTCCAGTTTAGGTATCGCTTATGACGAGGGAAGTATATCATCTACATTGACATCACCATTTGGAAGTTGTGATCTCTAGAAACAAGACCTGGTTCATTCCTGTTGTCTTTCCTTCAGTGTCCTTTTCTGCCATTCAGACTTTAACTCCAAGCATCCGTGAAGATAAGTCTGTATAGTACCCTTAACTTAGTACTAATCCATAATCTGTAATTATCTTTGGCTAAATCCATAATCCATAACCCTGAGCATCCATCCAATTTACCTCCTCTCAATTTCTGCCTTGTCTCCAGCTCTTACTAAAATAAATCCATGTTCTAACCTCCACCAATTCTCTGGATATTTAGAACTCAGAATCGAAGCCTCTTTAACCCATGATGGATAAATAGATAAAGGGTTTAGGTACATGGAAATGGATTCCTGACATGGTACATGTGGTAGACAGAATAATGCTTCCCCAACCCTGCCCTGCCAAAAGATATCTGTACACTGATCTTTAGCAACTGTAAATGTCTTCTATTACATGGCTACGGGGACACTGCACAGAGAAATAAGGTTACAGACCATAAAGGAGGGAGATTATCCTAGATTATCAAAGTAGTTCAATCAAACCACATGAGTCTTTAAAAGCAGATTTTTTTTTTTTTTTGGTTCGAATGAAAACAAAAAGTGGCAGAAGGAAAAGACAGAGAGATTCCAAATGAGACAAGGATTTGAGGCAACGTTGCTGGCTTTAAGATGTAGAGGCCCACATGTAAGGACTGAGGAGAGGCCTCTAGGAGCTAGAGGTGTCCCTGCAGCTAAAAGCAAGCATGGAAATGGTACCTCAGTCCTACAGCCATAAGAAACTGGATTCTGCCTGCAACCCAAATGATCTTGGAAGCAGATTCCTTCTAGAGCTATTTGGTAGAAGCTCAGTAAACTGACACCTTGATTCCAACCTTGTGAAACCTGGAACAAATAAACCAGCCAAGCAAACATGGACTCCTGATATATAAAACTGGGAAGTAATAAATTTGTGTTGCTTTAAGCACTAAATTGGTGGAATTTTTTTTAGAGCAGCAATAGAAAATGAATACAATATATTTCTGGACAAGGAGGAAAATTATAAATGAGAGGTAGTTGAAATCATAGAAGTTAAAAGGATGGATGAATTTCAAATGGGGAAGTTTTCTAGTGATTCTCTGTATGGCTCTGATTTTAGTCCTATCTTGTTAAAAAAGAAAGAAAGAAAGAAAGAAAGAAAGAAAGAAAGAAAGAAAGAAAGAAAGAAAGAAAGAAAGAGTCCAATAAGTTGGGTAATCCTGAACAAAAGTCTTTTTTATAGGGTCCAAGTCAGAATCTAAGTTACAGGCATAGTTTGTGGTGGGATAAAGAGACAGTGAAAGGTAAGAAATGGTAGATATAAAACTAGTCACTTGAATAATCATTAATCCTGCTAGTATATACCTAGTTCTAGTTAGAAATAGACCTTTTATGATTTGAAGACAAGTCTCAATATTTAGAAAGTTCTTTTTTTATGTCAAACCTCATCACATGTGTTGGGGAAAAAAAATAAGAATGGTTATATATTAAAGAGAAATAAAGTGAATCACAGACTTTGAAAATTCTTGTTGGTTGTTTTGACTCTAAAAAAGGGAACTTCTATGATATATTATGAATCCTTATGATACAGCAGATGGCTCTATCATCTGTACTGAGCAGAATGAGATGAATAGATCTCACTATTTTGCAAGCACTTATACCACAGAATGAACTTGAAATTGGCCTGCCAAGAAAAGTTTTGCTTTAATAGCCTTCACATGCACTAGACATTTCTATTTGCAAAGGATGTTTATATTAACCTTGGGCTGTTTCTAAGGTTTCAAATGGTTTCACAGGTGAATTCTACCAAGCATCTTAGAAAAAGGGAAACCTACAGGCTAATATTCTTGATGAACATGCATGCTACATTTCTCAATAAAATATTGGCACACTGGATTCAATAGTACATTATAGGATTATACTCTATGACCAAGTGAGATCTATGGCAGGAATACAAGGATGGCTCAACATCCATAAACCAATCAATGTGATACATCAAAGAATGAAGGATAAAAATCGTACCTCAGAAAAAGCTCAACATCTTTGACAAAACCCATCCTTTCATGATAGAAACTCTCAACAAAGTGGGTATAGAGGACATACCTTAACGTAATAAAAGCTATAGATGACAAACCCACAGCTAACATCTTCAATCGTGAAAAGCTGACTTTCCTCTAAGATCATGAACAAGACAAGTATGTCCACAATCACCACTTCGATTTCACATAGTACTGGGAGTCCTAGACACAGCAGAAAACAAGTATCGAAGGCATCAAAATCAGAAAAGAAGAAGTACAGCTACTATTTGCAGATACATGGCACTACATATAGGATACCCTGAAGACTCCACTGAAAAAACTATCAGAACGATCAATGAATTCACTTTTGCAGGATACAAATCGATAGACAGAGATCTTTGCATTTCTCTACACCAATAAGAAACTATCAGAAGGAGAAATTAAACAATCCCATTTACAGTTGCATCAAAAAGCATAAAATACTTAGGAATAAATTTAAACCAGTGAAAGACCTGAACCCTGAAAACTGTAAGACACTGAAGACAATGAAGAGATACAAATAAATGAAGGATACACCATGCTCGTCGATTGGAAGGTTAATATTGTTAAAACGTCCTTACCACCCAAAGCCATATGCTGATTCAGTGCAGTTCCTACAAAATAGCATAGCCTTTCTTCTCAGAACTAGAACAACTAATCCTAAAATTTATATGGAACACAAAAGGCCCTGAATAGCCAAGGAAACCTCAAGAAAGAAAGAATGAGGTATCACACGCCCTAATTTTAAACTACACAACAAAGCCACGATCATCAAAATAGTATGGTAACGGCATAAAAACATATATATATATATGTTTATATATATATACATATATATATATATCTATACATGGAAATCTCAGCTACTAAGTTCCAGAAATTCTTCAGATATGTAAATAATATCAAAAGAGACAGAAAATTCCAGTTGTCTTGTGTAGTATTCTTGATCTGACAGGGATTTCCTTGAGAGGTTGTGACTGTGAAGTTGTGCAGACAGGCTTTTCTTTTCTAAGACTGTTGACAAAAGTTCTTCCGCATAGACAAAATATCCAGGAGAAGCTTACTCAGGTTATGACCCAGTATCTAACTCTTTGGAAATGAGTGTTTCCAACCATTCGCTTCCTTTTCTTTGGAGCACATTTTATCCACCAATCCTTTCGTTCTAATTGATCATATTTAATGAAGGCTCTATAACACATTTGAGTCTCCACTCAAAAATGAAAAAGAATCATAAGAAAAGAAGAGAGGTGTGAAAAAAATATAACCTCCATAACTCTCAGGTCAGTGCCTGTATTTGACTAATTATAATTTATAAACCCTGGCGAATTGGATATTTTGTCATTCTATTTCATTCATCAATTCATTCATTCATCCAGTTAAATAGTAACGGTCGTGCAAAGAACTGAGTGTGGTATCAAGCAGAGAAAATAAACAGAAAGAACAAAGTCCTAAGGTAAGAAAGTTTTTACAGGCTTAAGGTACCCAAGAAAAGACCAGTTTGCCTTCATGATGCCAAACATCCAGAGTTTTTAAAATATCCAGGTGCTTTAAAAACAGTATGGAGTTTAAATATGCAAATTATTTCTGTGACTTTAAACAAATGTATTATAGATATTGATTATCACCTTCCTCTGAAATTGTAATTGACATCTCATGTCCATATCCAGAGTTCTGGATCTGGAGTTAATATTTCAGTTATGTCACCCAACATCCTTTTGGAAAAAAAAGGGGGGAAATCAGGCACAGAAAGTCAGTGGCTTATCTGCTATCACCCATCCTGTTGCTCAAGGCACTAATCTAAAATTCATTTTTCATTTCTTTTGTTCTTTACCCACGTCCCATGCTTCATGCCCATCCCATAAGTCCTGCTCGTCTCTCTCTATCCTTACTATAGTGCAAACTACCTTCAGCTCCCAGTTGATTCCTTGACATTAGCCACTCTTGTTTCCTTCACGCATTTTCAACCCCAAACCTTCAGAGTGATCTTTTAAAAATGTAATCACAACATGCCAAGTTTATGTTTCAAAACTGCCAAAAGTTTTTCCTTCAAATCCAATCTTGTCGGCCCTATAGAATCTGTTCCATCTCTCCCTTCCTGACTGTATCTACTAATAATTCCATTCTTGCTCACCACATTTCAATCACGCTATCTTTTTTGGTACTCAACATTAAAAGTCTTATTCTTGACTCACGGAAGATTATTTCCTCTGCTTAGAATGTTTCTGCTCTCAGATCTATTCTTTTTTTTTTTTTTAATTAAAATGATTGGGTTGACTTTGGTTAATAAAATCAAATAAGTTTCAAGTGTACGATTCAACAATATGTTATTTATAGATTGCATTGTGTGTTCACCACCCAAATTAGGTTTCCTTCTGTCATTATTTGAACCCTTTCACCTCTACCTACCTCCCCCTTCTCTGCCTTCCCTCTGGTAATCACTAATCCACTGTCTATGTCCATGAGTCTCTGTTTGTTTGTCATGTTTGTTTAATGTTTTCGGTTTTATATTTCACATTGAATGAAATTATATAATTTTCAAGTTTTTCTGTGTGACTTATTTTGCTTAGCTCGATTATCTCAAGATTCAGTCATGTTGTCACAAATGGCCCAGATCTGTTCTTAATTGGCTTCCTGTCATTTAATCTTCAGTGAGATCTTTCCAGACCAACAGATCCAATTAACATCTCTTCCTCCAACTCCTCACTTCTCTTTCATCTGCTATGTTCTTCACAGCACTTACTGGGAGTGTTGTTAATTTACATGTACCTCTATTTTCTGTCTCTCCATACTAGAGTGTAAGCTTTATAAGAAGAGTAGGGATCTTGTCTGTCTAGCTCTACAGTGAATCTGTATCACTTTGAACAGTGCTTAACCCATGGTGGATACTCAATGAATATTTACCCAATTGATTTGCTCAACATCATACAACATCTTAATTCAGAAGCAGTGTCCTAACACTCAATAGAGTACTCATTCCACTGGATTACAATTAGTCCCAGTTTTAATCTGGCATTGTTGTAGTATAATCACCTTGAATATATATCTCATACCTTTTGTGTAAAATGTATTCCTGGGTTTTACACTTCCTAACACTAGTATAATTTAAAAAAGAGAGAGAGAGAACTATTAGATGACTAATTAATAGGTAAACATTTTGATTAAACAGGGCACATTCAAATATGCAATATTAAATATGAAAATGTTTAAGTAAGCAGTGATTTTGGCTTCAAAGTTCTCAGTGATTAGCTAGAAAAAGAATCTGTTGACTAGGTGGATATGCCAGAGGCGGTGATTCCTATGGTCTCATAGCAACTACTTAATCTGACTTCCATTAACCTACAATGGAGGGATGTGTCTGAGGTCTGAGGTGGTCTCCTGCTTGGTTAGCCAGTCTGGGTATTCATGGGTCAGTGCGTTGTCTGTTCTTACATTGCTATTATAATGTAATAATAAAATTACAACAAATTTATAATTTGAATCTGAATAAATTCAACCAATTTTCTATCTATACATTTCATCATTTTTCCAAATGTTATCATAGCTTCTGGGTATCTTCTGACTTCTGAAAAATCTTATTTTATTATTTTTTTTTAGCTCTGTACCCTGAAACAGACAAGAAAGAATGCATTTCTTTTAAGGGAGAGGACAAAATAATAAATGCACAAAATTTCCAATTGAAATTAAAGATTACATGATTTTAAGCTCTAGTTTCATATTTGTATCTCTTTTACCTTGAAAATATATTTCTTAATGATCTTGATATGTTAACTCATTTGCTTTGCATATATTTGTGTTTCAAAATAACATTATATTATTACTAATGATGTGACTTTTTAGTGCAATGTATGACTCCTTTGCTATATTTTTTTGTCCTCTGGATATACCTCATCAGAGCTATACAGTCAAAACATTGTCTTTTTAAATAACTATGATTATTTTTTATTTGGTTATATGACTGATTTGGCACAAAGTGAGTGGATTTTGTTTTGTTTTTTTCTTTCCATTTTTAGAGATAGCCTTTTTTTAATGTAAATTTTGTTTAACTAGTAAAATATTTTCATGGTTTCATAGTCAAACCTATAAAACAAGTTAATTTTAGAGAAATGTGCCTTTCTTCCCTGGTCCTTCCCTCTTTTCAACCTTCTCTGATAGATAACCAGTTTTTCTATTGTTTTGATTTATTCTTCCATGTTTCCTTTTGAAAGTGAACACATATGTATATTTGTTTTATATACTATATATTTCTTTTATCTATCTCTATATCTATTCCCCTTACATAAATTAACATATTATATACTTTTTAATGCATTTTCGTTTTTCCCTTAATGGTACATGCCTGTGGAATGACAATAAAGATATAAATTTTTTTCCTTTATATAGAGTACATTGTACATGGTGGATGTACCATCGTATATTCAATTTTAGTTTATGTGCTGCTGAAGTGAGCACTCCATCATACCTTTGATTTGATTCATAATGATTGCCAATGAACACGTAGATGATTTTTCACTATTTCACACATAGTGCTGTAACTGCAGCATGCATTCTTGGATATACATTCTTTCAGATGTTTGCCAAGATATCAGTATTTTGCTTGTTTTCTCTCAGATTGTTTTTCATTCTCACTATTTAGAGGCACATCATATACCAGCGAAACAACCTTTTACGATTTAAGTTGCATATATTTATTCCCAGTTTGACATTTGCATTTTTTTAATTCTTTTTTTTTTTCCAAAGAAAGCAGTCTTTTAACGTTTATGTACTCAAATTTATTAAACTTTTCTTAGGGCATCTAGATTTGGGCCATAATAGATTTTTTTCTATCTCCCTGTTATAAAAGAAACCATCCATGTTTTATTAGAGTATTTATATAGTTTTAGTTTTACACTTAAATATACAAACCACTTTGAATTTATTCTGTTACATGCCATGAAAAATATTTCCAATTTTATATTTGTGCTTATGACTAACCAGTTGTCTGCAAGTTATTAAAAATTCTTATTTTTCCCCCATTGATTTGAGATACCCTCTTTATTACTTACTAAATCTCCTCCCATGTATTTTTTTTTTCTGGGTTTTCCATTCCATTTCATTGGTCTGTCTGTGCACCAATATAATACTTTTAAAAAAAAGGCTTTATGATATGTTTTAATAACCTGTAAGGATCAACACCCTTCCCCATTACTTTTTGTTTTTAAGGCTTTCCTAGCTAGTCTCACCTTTACCTTCCTTTTTTTCCCCCTTTCATTCTTTCAGCTGGATGTTGTATTCAATTTGTCCAGGGAGATGAGGAAGAAATAATCATCAAACTCACATTAAGGTTTACAATTAACATAGGAAAGTTGACATCTTTATTATGTTGAGTAATCCTAACCCAGAATATGGAATGTTTTTCCATTTATTGTTTACTTTTATGTTTTAGTGTGTATATATGCCTAGTACAGATTTTCTACTTTTCTGTTTAAGTTTATGCGTGTTTTTATTCATTTTATTTTACTTTGCTATTGAGTTATGTTTGCTCTCAATTATTTTCTTCTGAGTCTGTGTGTGTGTGTACATACACGTATATGTATATATGTATATGTAAGTTATTTCTCTATGCCAATTTTATACCCTCTACTCTGCTAAATTGTCCTGTTTGTAGTAGCTTTTGTATTACGTTATTTAGGTTTTCCAGATTTATAGTTTTATAATCATAAATAATAATTTTTTACCTTTGCTTTTCCTCTATTTTTTTTTTTTATAACATAACTACCTTAGGGAATTTCTTTGACACAACATTAGATAGCAGATGAGATAATGGGAATTTAGGGCTTGTTCTATGATCCATATCCTGTGGTTTTTATTTCACTATAGCATTGGAGGCAACATAGCGAAATTGGAAGAACACAGCCTTTTGAGTCAAGCAGTCATGGCTTTGAATTATGATTCTACCACTTAGGCAAAGGGCTTAAATGTTTTAGTTTTCCCACCTGTGTTATGCAAAGTAATTGCAATGGTTAATATAATGACTGACAAATGGTAGGTAATCAATAAGTATTTGTTAATTTTTTCCTTTCTATTTTTGGGTTCTCTCTAAATGAGTACTCTATCATCTGAAGATTTCTCAAGAATGTAAAGGGAAGTGGAGGAGCTTAGACTGAAGAAATCACAGCATTCACACTCATTGAGTCAGATTGGCATAGGATGCACATGAAGACCAAACACCTCAAGCTGAAATTTATGGGTAATAGTCAATTGCTTCAAATAGCAAATAGGTGTAATTGGTTTCAAAGAAAAATCTAGCTGTTTTCTTTGCAGTGCCCTCTGGTGGTTAGGATATATTGCTATAGTTTTTTTTTTTTTTTTAAACTGGATCATGAAACAGAATATTAATAAAAATAGCCAGTATTTAGCGATCACGTCCCATTTTCCAGGCCCTTGGTCAAATAATTTACACGTATCCTTTCATTTAGTTCTAACAAATCCTAGGAGATGTACATACATTAGCCCTTTCTACAAAGGAGGATATTGATGCTTACAGAGGTTAATAAACTTAACCCACATTACATAGTTAATTAGTGGGGATGCTGGCATTCTGTGTCAGATATGTTCGATTCGTATCTGTTATGTATCTAAAGTTACACATAACTGTATAAAATGTGAACACTAGACTTCGAAGGACCTTATAGGTCATCGAGTCCTCACCCTCATTTGACAAATGAATCAGCGAAGACCCAGGAGAGTTGCAAAGTTAGCTATTGAACCATCTGAGCTGAATTCCTGGGTCCCTTGGCTCTTAATTTTTATTCGTCTGATTGTGCAAAAGCTGCCTGGCCTTATTTTATTTAATTTGCCTCTCTTGAGATTGTGACATTTCCCCAGGATATAGACAGCCTTACCTATCCTTAAAATAAAAAAAGGGGGAAGTTGGGGAAATAATGCCTATGAAATTTGACAACTCATTAACTACCCTTTATTAAAGAGTTTTAATTGCTTGCCTTATATCCTGTTTTCAGCTTTCTTCTCCAGTAGCAAATATCAATTAAATTCTAATAACAAAGCATCTGACTGCGGTTGAGAAATAATCCTTTTCAGGAGAATTGCCCTCGGTGACTCTCCACAGGCAAAATTTACAATTCTTTCAGCCACAATTCTTTGTTGCAGTTTCCTCTAACATCGGATGTGACAGGCCTGCCAGGACAAGAAACAGGCTTGCCCTTTGAGGGCATTTTCCCATATAATGAGGTGGCCCCTGCAGAAATCACTCTGCCAGTGGTGACAAGCCACTATATCTCCTGAGTGCTGACCATACAGCTGCCTATAATTTACCTCGCTGACCAGCATTAGTGCAGGACCAATTTCCTTTGAATGATGTTCTGATCTTGCAGTTAAGTTGTTGACAATAGAACAGTTTATGAGTGACAAAGAGGAAAACTGGATTCCCTCACCAAAAGTCTCGGGAAGACAATTTCAGCTCAGTTTTAGGTAGCCTTTTGTAAAAACCAGAGCATATAAAAATGCTGCACACTGCCTAGAAAGCACTGGCTTCCAATAATGGGATATATTCAAATAGAGACCAGCTTTCTAACTAACCAGAATCTGGTAGAAATGACTCAGATTTCTAGCGGGTTGACTAGATATTTTCAATTTTTTTTTCAATCCCTAGACTATATAGTTCTTTGATTTAGTCATAATTTTTTCCCTTTAATCCATTGCTCTTTATTTGCTTTAAGGAATAATGTGCTATAGTGACCTATCCATAGACTTTAAAAACTATAAAATCAGTGAGTCACTGCTATCATCAGATGGGTGTACATGAACAGGACATGGCCTTTGATGTTTCCTTTGAAACACCGTGTTTTGCAGTTTTTGACGTTAAGTAAAAGACTGGTAGAGATTGTAGTTCCAGTGAATTTAGTTCCGTGATTATTAGCCAGATGAAGTAAGTTTCACAGTGATATTAGATACTCAGTATCTCATGCACCAAAGATATGGGAGAATTTTAGATGATTTCCAACATCTCTTTCAATTTTTGCATTCTATGAATCTAGAAATGATTTTGAGGAGATCATCAGCTGCTAAGTGAACAAAGGTAATAATAAAATCCTTGCTGGATTAAGAGCTATGAAATCTGCATTTAGACGTCTTATCTTATTCTATATGCATATAAATCTTATATACCTGTATGCATATACATGTATGTATATATATACACACATACATATATGTATATATATGTATATGAAGAGATCTAATCATGTAATATAAAGAACGGTATAATTAGCTGTGTTAGTAAACAAAATGAAGAGAAGACATAAGAATTACATAATAAGAGTCTTCTAATATAGAAAAGTTTAGAAAGGTCTGTCATGTCAGTGGGACCCAGCTTGTTTTACATGACTCTTAGAACTATGTTAGGAGAAAAAAATTCCGTGTTAAGGTAACAAACTTGATTCCAACTTGTCTGATGATAGAATAATCTACCTCATTTTTCATTTGTGTTATGTATCATGGAAAGTATCAATGCCACCTTGATGCTGCTTGAACAAAATATTAAATGGAAGTTTCAAGTAACACATTCCTTGCCATCCTGAGATTTTGTCATTCTCTGAATCTAGTCCTACTATCTCATGAATGAAGTGGTATCAGTAAGTTCTTCTCAAGTCCACCAAATCCCTTTAGAAAAGTTCATGATTCATAGAATCCTTACAAGGCAAACAGATTGGTCATGGTCTTATCTTTGGTAATTGGTTATCCCTCCTCTAGCTACTCCACATGGCAAAAAAAGGCAATCTCCCCTAAGAACGTCTCCTTGCAATTAAGTTCCACAAAACATGAAGCTTCGCAGCCCCCGATTTTTAATTCACTCCTCCTGGGTAGAGTCAAACTTCATCACGCCACTCAGTGAAGGGATACCTACCACAGTCAGGAAACTAACTGGGAAAGTATATCTGTCAGAGCCTCTAGCCACCCAGAAGGAGCTCCAAGAATCTTAATCCTTAGTGAACCATGAAACTCAGGGGCAGGCAGTTTGCAGCTGGGGATTTGTTTGCCTATGCAAATTCCATCATAAATCACCTCATCCTCAGCTAAAAGGCGAAGGCGAAGGCCAAGGTGCCTGTATAGCATTATGTTGGATCACAGAGGCTCAATATTTATGAGGCAAACCAGCCATAGATCGGTTCAGTCTTTTGTTAAGTTTAGTTACTTTAACTCCCATTTTCCAGATGAAGAAACCAGGATCCCAAATATTACAGACTTTCTCATGTCTTAGGAGATTGTTAAACAGAAATTCTGCCATCTGGTGCTCTACTTCCTCTCCAACCAATCTACTGAGATCACCAACTTAAATTCCTGTTAACATTTCAAGAGCCAATAATTTGGGGAAGTACAGTGACATCAGGTCATTGCCTCTAATCGCTGACAGTGTAGTTGCGCACTGCAGACCGTTGCTAAATAGCCCTAAGGAGTCCCTGCACTCACGTCATCAGTTCTGCATTTCCTTGTGAGGAGTCACAGCACCTGTTTCTGGACAAAATGTTTTCTGTTTTAAGACTATTTAGTCGTCTCTCTCTGCTGGCTCTGGATAGTAATAGCATTCTGGTGAAACAAAAGGGATAGGTGATTTCAAGAGAGACAGGAGTAGTCCGAGGGGGGCGAGGATAAAATGTAGAAGATGCTAAGCTATGAAGCCTGTTGCTAACATTGCAGCTCCAAATGTGTCTCAATGAGAATACAAATTTGTGGGCAGATTTAGAGTTGGAAGATTTGAATTCTGTCTCTGTCTCTGGTACATATTCACGAGTTCTGCAGGCTTGAGAATCCTCTCTGTGAGACAGAACTTTCTTACAGTCAGAAATGGCATCATGCCCCTTATCCCCCTACACACACATGCGCGCATGCACACACACACACACACACATGCTAGGTTTATGTGAATATTTAAATAAGATGGCATACAGAAAAGTTCTTCTGAAAATTATCAAGTAATATATACATAAAAGAAACAGTTTGTATGTAGTTGACCTTGTGATGCCAACAAACAATCTGTTACCACAACAAAGAGCCAGCCGGTGATAACTCTGGGAGCTGTCCCCACCTCCATCTAGCCCACTGGGTTATATCTTTACTCCATCACTTTCCAGTTATGTGGCATTGAACAATTTATTTAAATGTCCAAGGCTCATTTTTTACTTTCTGTAAAGTAAGGATAATAGTCTCTTCTACTTCTCTCTCCTGGGATTTTATGAGAAAAGAATGAGAAAAAAATGAGCCAAGAGATGTGAAATAAAATGCTTGAAAACTTGAAACCTATATTATGTCCATAATTAAAGGCATCTTATTATTACTGAAGCTTAAGCTCCCAGGAAAGGCTCTAGACCTTCTGGTCCTTGGTCGGGGAAGGAAGCCAGGAGATAAGCCCTTCTAGGACATTTATATTCTCTTAAATGTGAGGCAGTAAGATGCAATGATTAAGATAAGGACTTTAGTGACACACTACAGTACTTGGGTTTAAATTTTGACTCTGCCATATCCTGGATATATGATCTTATACAGTTTACTTCTCTATACCTCTGTTTCTTTGCCTATTCAACTGGGAAAAAATAAACTTATAGATCTATTTTAAAGATTAAATGAGCTCATACATATAAAGAACTTAGAGCAGTGCATGGCACATCTAGAGCACTCTCTAAGTACTAGCTACTGCTATAAATCACCCCTTCCCAGGCTTGGTCCAATTTGGACCCCTTCTCACTTGCCTAAGATTAGCCTACAGAAGAGATTTACCTCTGGGACCAGAGCATGAAAAGGCAGGTTAATATTTATCCCTTAGTTTGTCTGGCAGTATTTGCTTTATTGAAGGCTCTGCTTGGTCTTGGAGTTTCAGAAGTTTATTGTTGCAAATTTCCCTAAATCAATTTTTGGCGGGGTGTTTCTGTTTGTTTGTTTGTTTGTTTTGGTAAGTAGCCTTTGGGGATATGTTAGAATCATGGTATCTTTTCTTCATGATTTCACTACTAGGTTAAAATGAAAACAAGCAAGTCTAGGACCAAATCTAACTACACATATTGACATCTATTAGCCAACAGCAGAAAGTCATATGACCTCTTATGAAAGGTAGATGGAGTCCCAGTTCTCTGTTGTTTTAGGTGCTCTAGTAGTACCTTGAATAAAAATGTTACCTGAGGCAGGTGGGACCATATTTCACCAGGATATAGACAAAAAGTTTGGCTGGAGTCCCATGAACTGTCCAAGTCAGAGACTGGCCAGAGAATTCTTTATAAATTAAGTTTATAGTTCTGTTCTCACAGGTGTAGGCACTTGGCTGAAAAGAGTCCTCACACTTTATCTGTTTTGTCTCTGCAAAATAAGAGTGTGTCTACAATATTTCTAGCCAGTCCACATATAGTCAATGGCATTAATTTTATCAATACCTATTTCTCATATCTATGATGCTCTGGTTTCACTAATTTAAACCCCCCTTTAACATGTACCAGGTTAAGTAATATTAGCTTTGGTCTTAAATGAAGATGAAATGTTGAGAGCTTTGTGGTTCACTTCTCCTGAGATAGGATTTATGATGTCAAAACCCTGGGGTGTAAATTTCCATTTAGACCAAGTAATCGATCCTAGAGTAGAGATCACACACTCACACACACACTCACACTCACACTCACACACACACACACACACACACACACACTATTTAGGCTGAAGCAATTTTCTGAAGTAAATTACTACACAGATCAGTTATGGTGGGAACAGCTAATAAATTCCAAAGAATAATAGTGCATTTAAACGATTCTGTTCAAGAATTTCTCAAAAAGCTTCTTCTGGCTTTCTGACTTAATCATCATGAAAAGATGACATTTGAAATACATTTAAATTCTTTAGATAACTTCCTTTAATTCAAGAATTGAAGGCATTGCTCTCCTTCAGGCACCTTTACCTCCAGCTGGACTGTTACTCATATAAACCCGATGACTCATTTTTAAATTTGGTCTCCATTGGTACTTTTATCTTAAATAACCCTTTCAATTCATTCAACATGCTAATGTCCACCCATGCTTCCAATACCTGATTCAAACCTCTCCTTTGACAAAACTTCCCTGATTTTCCTAAGATAAAATTCTCATTTTTGTATAATATGTATCATTTCAATTTCTAATTTAATTGTGTATTTGCTTGTACTAGACTATAGGTTACTGGGGGCCGTAGATATATCTGATCCATCTCTATAATCATCACAGAAAAGATATAATACCTTGCTCAGGTTAGTCAAGCAATAACTACTGATGGAAAAGACCCATTTTTAGGGGAATAGAAAACACCTGAATTATTTGAGCACCATCCTCTCCACTTATCAGTGTGTAAACATCTGAGAACCACTTTTTTTTTTTTACCTATATAAGTAAATATGTATGTCTGACTTAATTTAAGGTGTTATAAGAATCAAATAAAAATGAAATCATTTATTGTGAATATAATACTGATTCACCCATTCAAAGGATTCTTTATTTCACAGAATTCACAGAATTAAAGGTTATTTAGTAAACCATCACCATTTAACAGATGAGAACAATGGAAGCCAGGAAAGAGAATTGACTTAAACAGACTAAAACTACCACGTAGACTCCATGACGCCCATTTGATGTTATGCTTCTTACACTTTTCTTTTTTTGAGCTAATATTTTCAAAACTATTTGATATCCGGCGAGAGACCCAGAGGTTTCGAAGCAATAAATAGATATGTAGTTTGTGTTCAATTCTAAGGAAAACATGTTTTATTCACAATATGGCTTTGGTCTGATCACTTACAGGTGAGATATTCTGATAGCTTATTTTCCATATTAAGCATTTTGTAAGTGAAAGTGTCAACAGAGTAGTGGAGAAAGGCTTTCTCTTGATCAGATTATTTCCTTGACCCCTTTTTTTCTCTTTCTCTCTAATATTTATGTTTAGTTGTCATAGATCTCCAGTGCTTTTCTTGGGGACTCATTCCACATCCCTTCCAGCCATTTGGGCAAAGTCATATCCTATGACTCTGTAAAAGAAAGCCAACCTGTCTTTCTCACAGAGACTTTGTGATTATAATTTTGTTAAGTGTGCTGTTTGTCATGAAAATTTAGTTAAGTGCCAGATAAACATTTGTTAGGGGCTGGTGGTCTCAAGAGTTTTGTGATTTTGGTTTGAATCCAGTATTCATCATTCACCAGCTATTGGCTTTAGGCAAGTTATCAACTGCCTCTATTTCATTGTTCATAACGTGAAATTAGAATTAAAAACAGAACTTAATATTATTGCCTTAAGGACATATGTATAGTCTCTAGTGCAGCTCCAATTGCATGTAGTAGGGCCTTAAATAAATAGGAGCTGCTTTTAAAGTGCCATGTACTTGTGAGGATCTTTTATCACTGTGTATACCTCTGCCACCTATGAGCGGGAGCCGGGCCTTGGGCTCTTCCATTTATTGTTATGTCTGCACACTCTAGAACAGTGTTGACATAAATAAGGCTTAATAAATGTTTGATGAACTAGTGAATGAATAAGCTCATAGTTAAATCTCCATATTGAAAACGCATCAGTCTTACGTGATTTTGTGTGACTATAGCCTGAAGACTAGGGCAATCCAAGGCAAAACCCTGGTCCAGTGCCTAAAAGAGTTGAGCCCCCTTCCATTTTTCTGCATTTGCAGTGTTTTTTTCTTTTTAAAAATAACATTATTAACTATTTCTGATTATTAAAAAAATGCATATTGATTGTAGACAATTGAACAATATCCACAATGCCTCCACTCTAAACCATTTTTTTTTTGTAGACACTTTTACTGTTTTTTCAAATTGAGGTATAATTGACACGTAACAGTATTTGCAGTGCTCTTATAAGATTTCTAATCTTAAGTAAACAGCCACATAGGGTGTGGTGACAATAAAGTACACCGACATGCACTTTGATGAAAGTAGATTAGCCAGGGCGGTTGTCTAATTTGGGTTGGAAATGGTAGTGGTGCTGTGTTATGAGCTGTTTCACACAGCTCTTGTTTTTGAGCTTCTTACTGATGTCATCAGTATTCCTTCTTCCTACTTCTTGCCACCCTGAGTAACTCTAGGGCCAGCTTGTTGGATCCTAAGTATCAGCTTTATGTCATTTAAAACCATAGGGCTCAGGGTACTCTGCTAACACCTAAAGCCTCCTCTCCTAGTTAAATTGGCTCTTCATCACACATGCGAAAGATGATTATTTGCATTGACATACAGAGTCTAACCACTCATGACCTCACTTACTATAGTTAATACGTATTGGTTTCCTGTAGTGATGTTTTCATAGCTTTCACATCAAATCTCTCATAGGATCCTTATAACACACTTGTGAAGGATATTAAAAAGGCATTACATCATTATTTGAAAGGAATCGAAGTTCATGTAGGTATTACCGTTTCAAAATAGGAAACCTTATGGTCTCATTAAAACTTGGCTCTGGTGACATCTTTGGAATAAATTTACGGTTTGATGTTAGGGCATTCATCTAAACAGGTCTAGATTAACTGCTATGAAGTGAGTATGTTCTTAGGAGCTTGGCTTCTTTCCAGGTCTAACATCCAACGATCCCTAATTCTTCATAACATGATGAGAGACAAAATGTGATGGTGGCAGAACTAGAAGTCATGAGGTCTTCTGAATCTAAATCTAGTTTTGTTTTGTTTTCTTTTAAAAATATATATACATAGACAGCTGCCAACAGCCAACACAAAGAGAGTCCTGGGCACGTCCTTTATGCCAGGAGTTTCTTCCAGACCTGGATGCTCATCAAATTTACCTAGATCGTTAAAAATACAAACTCTGGAGTTCCTTTTCAAAGGTTCCTAATTGTATAGGTTTGGTTTCTTGGCCCACTTTGAGATCTAGTGATCTAGGTCATGACATTGGGTCCTGAATTTATTGGTTCCATTGGCCTTCTCTTGAAGCAATGCCAACAAAATAAGCTGGTTGCCCTATGACTCTGATACAGACCAATGCAATGACTAAAACAGGACTCTCGCTGGAGATATAAAAATGCACGCTTCAAATTTCATATTTGTTTAAGAAGTCTGATATCCAACTCACAGTTACTGTCTTTCTCCCATTCTAAGGTAGAGTCTTGAAGATAAAGACAATAAGGTAAATGAGCATGATATTTAAGACCTCATAGCCATTTCTGGAAGAGGAAATTATACCGAATCACCTCCCCCATGAAATTGTTTAACAGGAATTGTTAATGTGATTGGTTTCTGTGAAACAATTGGCTTTCAGACCATGATGTTTTATCTGCTCATTCCTCGTGAAGGGGTATCTCCTTGGTTCCTGCTGTTAAGTGGAACCTAAGTGGAAGAGGAACTTTTGTTTCTGAGCTGATAATCAGCTTTAAAAAAAGGTACTTAACAAAGTCCAGACAGGATGTCAGTTGGGGTTTTTACAAGGCTCAAAAGTGTTTGCGATTATACAGAAAACAGATAAAGTTGAGGAAATGAGACTAACCAAAGCCAATCATAGTATCAAGTTTATATAATTTTTTTCACATATTTTAAATTATATGTTAATATATTTTAAAAAAAAAAAAATAAGCTAAAAGTCCAAAATAGCGCAGACCTCAAAGTAACTTTCTATCTTGGCCACAAATGGAAAGGTGAACAACATTCATCTATAGTGACCTTTGGTCAGACTACCTGCCCCAGGAAGCGGCATCATGCACAGTGGAAAGTCAGACCTGTCAGGTTTGAATGCTGACTCTGCCACTACTATGTACATGACCTTGGCAGAATCACCAGCTACCTGAATTATGGTATTAAGCCTGCTAACAAGCTCCCTGCTTTTGTCATTGCCCTTCAGTTTATCCTCAGCACAGCAGCCAAAGAGAACCAGTCAAAATGCAAGCCAGATCGTGCTGCTCTAATGCCATGATGTCCCATCTCCCCAGAGTCAAAGCCTAAGTTCTCACAATGGCTTACTATGCCCTCCATGACCTGCCTGACAACTGCCATTTTTTCTCTCTAATCTCATCTTGCACTTCCCTTGTTCATTCGGTTCCAACCATACTCACCTCTGCAGCATTCTTCAAGCTTTCACCATGGAGATTTATAACTACTGTTTTCCCTGTCTGAAATGCTCTTTCCTTGGATATTTATGTGGCTCATGTCTTCGTGTCCTTCAGGTTTTTGTGCAAATGTTGCCTTTTCAGTGAAACATTTCTTAATTTAAAATCATGATCTTTCCCCACCACATGTTCTTCCCATTCCATGTTGGGGTTTCCCTTCTTATCTCTTATCGCTATCATCTAATATGTTATACATTACTTATCTCATTTATTATCTGTCTTTACCCAATGGAATGTAAGCTATACGAGGAGAGGACAGTTGTCAATTGTATTCAACAATCTATTCTTGCTATCTAGGATTAGTGCCTAGAATATTGTAAACATTGAAAAAATATTAATGAATGAATGAGGGGGATAGTGAATGAATTAAAGATACTAGTATTCTCTAAGACTCATTTTCTCATTTTGTAAAGTGAAAATAATACCTCTTAGCATAGCCCTATTACATCCTAGAAACCTAATTCATTAGAAATCTCTTCTTTACATCTAGGCTCATATGAAAACATTTTTTATCACTATATCCCAGGAGAGAGTTAACACTAAGTTTCTACCTATAACACCAGCATTCCAATTCCACAGTCCCTCTATCAAGATTTTATTTTGCAAATTACTTTGACAAATAGGCTTTTTTCTGGTTGGTTCATGTCTTTTTACACAGTAGGTGTCCAATAAATACAAGTTTCATTTTTCTTTCTACCTTTATTCTAATGCACATAAATACTGTCTCAGCCAATAAGTTCCTTTTCAAGATCCTTTGCTTATCTTGGTAAAATCTAAAATGCCAAAATTCAAATACTAAGCAAAGACTCAATAAATGTTGGTTTAAATACATATAAAAGATTGGGACCTTAATAATATTTTTATCCCTCAAGAAATGCAGATGGTTAGGGGACCTTAGCTGCCTATTCCCATGCATGAGTTATTTTCAGGGTAAGTGTGGACCCAGCTAGAATAGCAACGATTTTGCCACATACACATACAGGTAGCTTACATTGCTGAGAAGCAGTGGATAAAGACACAGAGAACCTGAGGGTGCTTTGGTTAGATTCTCTTTTCCACAGAGATCTTTTGGTGACCACATGTATGCTTCAGTTTATTTATCTAAGGCTCTTCTCGTAGGGCCAGGCCAGAAAAAAGAGGGCACTGCCAGATGTGTTAAGGAAGGCAAGTGCTTGGAAAGCCTTGGATTAGGTTTCAGCCAGTCTTTATAAAATGCTAAGAATAGCATTTATATTCTCAGTTTCCCTTCTCAGACCACAGAGCCCTGGGAAAAAATAGTATAACAAATAAAGGTGCCCTCTCGGCACTGGGGGAAATAGTCACAGATTTTCAGAGAATTTTTCATTCAATGATTCAAACTAAAATTGAGTCATATTTGGTGTGTGTGTGTGTGTGGGTGTGCGTGTGCATGTGTGTGTGTGTTCTACATAACAATGGGTGATGAAAGCCAAATGGTTTATAAATAAAATCCCAAGCTTTGAGGCTTGAGTGATATTATCCACACTCTGTTCAGTATTTCTTTAGACACAACGTGGAGATTGTATGACAATGGTTATGAACTTTTTCCTTATGCTGCAGTGAAGTTAAAAGCACAGACAGAGCAGTAAAAGAGAAGCCCTCACGAAGAGAAATCTTCAAGGCAGCATTAATGTAGAGAGGAGTAATTATCTAGGTGATACAAAGATATGAGATATTGGGACATATGGAATCATTAAAGAAAAAAAGCCTTGAGATGCGTGTAATTATAACGAAGAACTACAGGCCTGTAAAAATATTGGTGATACAATATTACAAAAGAAGTAGCATTTTTTTCTTTTAAAAAAGATTTATTCTGTATTCATAGACAATATTAGAAATTCTTATTGATCAAATAGGTCACAGTTCTGATTTAATTTTTAAAAGGTTTTTATTAAAATATAGCTAACATACAATATTGTATTAGTTTTAAGTGTACACCATGGTTATTCAACATTTATATACCTAAAGAAGTTTAAAGGTAAAGAAAGTAAAATCAACAGCCCCAACAAAAGTTTTCTCATTTTAGGAGTAGATTAGTATAACGAGTAAATATTTAATTTGAAATTTTCCTTAAAAAGAAGCTGACTTGAATACTGATCTGGTACATTTACCGTCAATAGCATCCTTCATGCTAAATGACAGCTATGACTTACAGATAAGTATGTTTGTAACAGGAGAGACTCTTGAAATAGGCAACGGGAAGGTGACTCAGCAGGTCAGAGCCCAGAGTGAAGAGTTCATGAAACCCGTGAGGAAACTGGATGACCCGCCACAGCGAAGCACGTTTCAGATCACAGGATACCTGGCTCTTACCTCCTGCCACAGTTTACTTCTGTGGGTGGGTTTCATCTTGGAACTGTTAGTTTTTTCCTTTTACTGGTGCCTTAATATTCAAGGCAGATATATTTTAAGATTTTTACAACAAGATAAAGAAAGGTGACAAGAAATATGCCAGAAGGTCGAATGATAGACTCTCTCCTGCTCCCTCCTTTCTATCTGAGTTGAAGATGTGTTAGAAAAGGTCTGGATTCTAGTTCCAGCTATGTGGTCCTTGACCTGAAATCTCACTTTATTCTCGTATCATATGAAACGACTTGCACCATGCAAGATTTCAGATAATTCACTTAAAGTGCCTGATGCATAAAAAGTGGCAAAACTATTTATAACTATTGTTTATCTCAAAGTTTGACCAATCATTTAAAACCAAGAACAGCTACACATTTCTACATCTCACCAATAGAATCTCATTATGAAGTTTTCCCATCTGATAGACTGAAAAGAGGGAGTAAGAGCAGTGGTCTGAAATCCGGGAGGCATGGGTTTGCTCTACTTATGCAATGAACTTGGATAGAATCCCTCACTACTCTGGACTCAGGGGTCATCAGTTATAAGATGCGTTTATTTGCAGTGCATTTGATTGCCCCAATTATCCCGTATTCAAGAACAATTCATCTCAGCCACAGTAATAGTAGTAGTCGTTATAGTAATGGTGCTTATTATATGCCCACACTATTCTAAGCTTTTTATACATACTAACTGATGTAATACACTAAACTATGCAATAAATGCTATTATTTTTTTCTCAGATTTTATGGAAAAGGAACTGAGGCATAGAGAGGTTAAGCCTTTGTCGTGATGTCACCACAGATAGATAATTACAGAGGAGGATTTACACGCAAGGTGCTGGGGGCCACATTCCAGGTCTCTAACCACCACGCACAGTGGACGTTCTGTGACAAGTGCATTTGGCCATCTCTACTGCTGAAATTTTTAGAGAGGGTGTTAAAAATCTTAAGATAATTCCTTATGGGTAGAAAGAAAAAAGGCTTAAAATAGTGACCTGGAGCTGAAGACCTCCACTTCAGTCCACAAGCATTAAGACAGTCACACTGAATACATATATCCTTAATCCCTAACCGGAAGCCCACTATTAAAGAAACCCCTGAACATAAGTGTGCAAGTCTGCAAATCCAGGTTACTCTATTTTTCTAGCAAGGTTGAAGAAGATAAGTGTTGAAACTGTCATTTCAGAGAATGGAAGATGACCAAGGCAAGATGAAAAATTACTGGAAGTCATTACTAGTGGACTATTAATGTCTTTAATCCTAAATTTAGTGAGCCTAATTCTCCAGTTGTAATATGCCAAAATAAAGATGTGCACATCACATAAATCCCCATGTTTGCAAACAGGCCTTCCCCATTGCTATCAGCCTTTCGTGCCTTTAAATAATCTGTTGGCTTGTAAACCAATCATTAGGATCTAGTCTATAGTATTTTGTCGTGGCCTACAGTGTCCCTGGATCTTTCTTACCCCTCCAGAGCAAGCTACCCACCCAATGTGCACACACATTGGCTTCCTCTTCTTTTACCCAATACTCAAAACTGTTACTGTCTGTAGAACTTTGGGGCATGCTGTTCCCCCTTTTTGACATCTTCCTACCCCCTCTCACATAAAACTCAACCTCTGCCTAGCTAACTCCTCAACCTCTTCATAGTCTGTGAGGTAAGTATTACTCTTAGGAGACAAAAGCACCGAGAGGCACAGTGACAAGCAAATAGTCAGGGATGCAACGAAGAAGGGGCAGTCAGTATTTGAACTATTTTCTGATTCCTTAGCGTCTTTTTTTATTCTTGAATAACACTCTCTCCATTTCCGACACTCATATTTGAAGGTCTGAAATTGTAATGACCATTTTGTGTATTAAGGTTTACTAGAATGTTAGAAATTGGTTTATAAAGCACAGCACTCCTGTCATTTTTGTGCTAACTTGACTTTCTACAGACTCCCAATCTGAATGCTTAGCTGAGCCCTCATGGTGGCTTGATCGCCTCTTCATTTGTTCCTTCATGATTCCAACTTACACCATTCTCTCTCTCTCTGTTCAAATCTCAATTTTTTGGCACTTAATCACGCATTGTTTTCAAGATCTTTTGAATCTCTGTCTGGTATTATTTAACTCTTATATTGTTATTAAATTCTTGAATGTGTGTATCTCTGATTCTTCCAACTAGGCTAGAAATCCCTGGAGCTTAAGAGAGAATATTTTACAAATAATCGGCAATCATTTTCATTTGTATGTGCATGTCACAGCATATAAAGTTCTTCAACACACAACCTCTCATTCACTTTCACAATGTCTCTGTGAGAAGGCAAGGCAGTTATTCTACAGATGAGGAAAGAGAACAAAGAAATAACTAATTTGTCTATAATACATCACTTTTTGAGGGGCAAAAGAAGGTCTTAGGGTTTCTAACTGCATTTTTTTTATTTTAATTTTCCCCACCACATCAAACCACCTATCACATATTTCCAGAGTGTTTAGCACAGGCTCTTGTATACAATGGATACTTAATAATTGTTTGTGGATTGATTTCAGATTTTTAAAGGAAACCAAATAAAGTAAGAACCATCAGGGTCTGGATCCACATGACAAACATCTGTATGAAAATAAATAAATGAACTCACTGTCTGGATTCTTTCAAAATGTCCATGTTTAGTGTCGAGGAAACTATTATTTTGGCTAAATTGACTAAGATTTTCCCTTATTTTCTTGAATACTTATGGCTTTAAGGACAGACGCTAGAGTTCCAATCTTGCAAAAACTGGAAAGTGCATGTGTGAATTAAAGTAATTTTTGTAAGTTTCAGTTCTTTCAGGATCATGCATGCTCTGTGATTGTTGTAAATGAGTAAACAGCTCTTCTCGTCCTTCGGCTCATGCCAGTGAAGGAGGTGTGTAAGTCTGTCTGGGAAGTCAGAAACATGTGGTAGCTCAGGGTCTTGGGCAAAATAGGGTAACAATAATAGTCATTTTTCATTTTCTAGTCCTTGGTGTCTAAATGACTTTGGGGAATTTAACAAAATATACATAAAGCTCAATTCTGAAAACAAAGTGACACATCCCTGGGGCCTTAACAAAGCAGGGCCTGAGGGAAAATAATAATAAACGCTTTCCTTCCTTTGCCACCAACATTACAAACCATCAGCAGTGACACTGGGAACAAAGAAGTCAGAGGGTATGGGAAGGGGAAAGTTTTTCTCTAAATTTCACTGGAGAGGAAATCGCAAAGAAAATACAGGTCTATGGCCTCTCTAGGAATTACTTTTAGGACAAGTAGAACATGAGTTTGACAAAAAATGACAGCCACCCCTCCTCATCTCCTACACACACATACAGTTGTCACACACCCCATCACCAACTATAAGAAATACCTCTGAGAGGTGATCTTGGCACAGCAACATGTAAAGGAGGAAACTGTCATGGTCACAGAAACAGATACTTGACTTGCTTAATCATTACATAACATAGGTATAATAATTGAAAGATGCTTGCTCTGTATTACCTAAAAAAGCAGGTTATGATCAATATGTACATTTTGTACCATTTTGATACAAATATGAATATATGTGTGTGTAAATTTATGTCTGTTAGAATACATGAAAATATGAATAGTTGTTTTTTCCAGTTTTGGTGGTGAGAATACAGGCATTTAAAAAATTTCTCTCTATGCTCCTCTGACTTTGATATTTACCTACAATGACTATTTATCGCTTCTGTCAAAAAATATATGTTATTAAAAATCAAAAAACACCAGTAGTTAATGGCATACACCCACTAATACAGAAACCCAAAGAAACAAACTTGTATACAATCACTGTTTATAAATTTGATGAACTGAGGGCATGCAGAGATTTGTGGCTGAAGAAGACTTCTACTGTGAAAAAGGGTATTTTATCAGGTATCTCAGTACCTGTCAATGGTGTACACCTCCATCACTGATAACAGCTCACTGACAAAATCTGGCTTCAAATGTATCATCACTTGGGCAGTTTACTTAATCTTTTTCTGTCTATATTTCCCCATCTGCAAGATGGAGCTAATAATAGTACCTTATCTCCTTGAGCATGTTGAATATTTAATGAGATAGTCCCTGTGACATGCTTAACGCAGTGTCTGGCACATTGTAATCACCAATAAGTGTTCTCTAATATTATCATGGTTGCGAAAATCTGCATTTTCATCATCAAAGTTGTTAGTCTTTCCTGAAAGGGCCTCAGTTTTATGTTTCCAGCTTGGATTTCTCCTCTGTTCTCCAAACACATATCTCAACGACTATTCAACTCCTTATTCTTGAATATGTCAATGGTCTTAAAATCTAACAACTCAGACACAGAACTTAAAAGTTCCTCTTCACAAAACTAAGCTTCGTGTAGTTATCCTCATTTTTGTGAGTGAATAATATTATCTATCCACTGGAATAAGGTTCTGGCTGGAACCTCAGAGGCCATCTTTATATCATTGAAATATTCCTCAATTCTTCCCACCTCATTCCATCTTACCATCACCCTTCTAGATCATTCTAACACCGTCTCTCATGTGGACCACTATGGGAAATTCCCAACTGGTCTCCTCACACGTATTGTGCCCCCCATCCCATGCATTTCTTTCCTGTAGGCGAAGTGATAATTTTAAACACTTCTACAATCATATTACCTTTGTGCTTAAAGCCTTTCAGTGGCTATACACTGCTTCAACAGATAATAATCAAAATCCCCTATGGTGGCATCATCGAGTCCCTGTTTATCTTTTTAGCCTCAGTTCACACCCTGGTCAATTGTGCTTTATTCACAGGGGCATTTCATTAGCGCCTCTGGCCTGATGGGTTCCCCCCATAGTAGGTCACTTGTGACAGTCTTTCTCTTTCCACTTTCATCACACTAGTCCAGTCAATTCCTCATTATCCACACTTTTTGCCTAAACATTCAGCAGATGCTCTTTCTCATACTGCTCAGAGAAAATCCAAGCCATAAAATAGAAAAAAAAATTTTCTTTCTTGTAGCCGAATATACCAACTTGCCCATATCTGTACCTGAAATCTTTGATTTCCTTCCCGTTACAGTATGTTTTAGACCAACCTCACCAGTCCCCTGATCTTGTACTTTCTCAGGAAATCCTCTGCTATTCATCTCTTTTATTTGTCACTATCAACTTCTCCCTGCAGCTGGTTTAATTTTGACAGCACACAAGCATTACTATGGTCTCCTATCTGAAAATATAAATTAAATATTTTTTTCTTAATTTCACATTCCCTTCGGAAACCACCCTAATTCTCTCTCCCCCTTCTTGAAAAGAAAACTACTTCCTCATATGACATCAAGCCTCACTCCCTTACACTCAACAGAAAAAGATCTGATCAAGTCACTAGATATCCTCCCAATCATTTTCTCATTTGTTCTCACCCTATTTGACAACTCGGAAAGACAGGTACCCCACCCAATTCTTAAAATACCTCTTTTCTGAGGGTTTCATGGCAATACATTCTGATTTTTTTTCTAACTCACTAGATGGCCCATCTCAGTCTCCTGGCCTGATCCTCTGCTCAAATTTCTAATGATGAAATGTTCCAGTGCTGGTGGTAGGCATTCATTCTGTTTTCATTTCTATTTAGCTATTCTCATATAGTTCTATTCCAGATAACTCACATGAACCACTCATCATAGTTCACAGAAGGCATTTGGTATAAACTTAATATTAGTTCTCCTTCCTATTTTTTTTTTAAAAAATGTACACATTGCCTGATATAAGTCTCTGCAATTTAGCTCGCACAAGAACTGAGGTGCCTCTAGGATGAATGAACTCAGAACTGCTGAAAGAATCCACACATCTGCATGGGTTGAAAATAATACCCAACGATGGCTATATTGAGCTCAAGTGTCTTGATTTTTCTATTCCATTTTCTCATAAAAACAAACTGGGGATATTTGTCAGACTTTATAAACCCCTTGGTAAAGGTATTCCTCTGGCCTTCAGTTGAAAGTAAGAACCCTGTAATTGACTCTGTAATACGACTGTTTCTAAACTCTTATGATAAGAAAGAAGAAGGGGAATGGAAAAGCTTCCAAGAGAGAGTTTGAAAATTTAAAAATAAACACTACGTTAGCCCAAATGGCCTAACTGAAAAGGTTACAATATCTATCCAGATCATGAGACAGAAATGCCTAAAGCTTTGTTCATAAAATTCCTAGGGTTTGGAAAGGTTTAAGGATTCCCTAAATAACAGGAGAGGTCAAAGGAAGTAAGAAGATTCTAGAGTCACCTAGTAGAGTCATATGGGGCAAACTAATCTAGTGCTTCCTAATAAAAAAAAGTTTCTTCATTCAGGATCTATGAGTGACATTGAGACATTCTCCTTTGAGATCTATAGGATGTAGAAACTGTACCGTTCTGCAACTTCTGTAGCTTTCCTACTGAAAAAGTAAGTAACAAATGATAAATACTTTCTTTTCTTTTAATAAAAGTTCTTTTTTTTGATGCATTGTGACTAGCTGTCATCCAAGTGGAGAGACTCTCCCAGTCACTGTGTTGGAGCCAAGTCAGATGAGCCATGTCATCACAAGGAAGTAAAAAACATCAGGCCCTTTGTAACAAGGACATCTCAAATACCATGGGGGCTGAGGAGATGTGGGATGGACCACACAGATGAAGGAAAAGGAGACCCAGAAATTTCAAAGAAAGTCCAAGTGGCAATCATGTCTCCAACTACATTTTTTCAACATGGAACCTACAGTTCTGTTACATCGAGGGCCCCATGATGTGCAGAAGTTATCATTGTTCTCATTATTAGTCAGGACACTTTGAATTCAAATGACAAATATACAGTTATATTCTCTTTAGCAAAAAAAGTATAGTTGGTTTACATATCTGGGAAGAATATCAAGGTGAAGTCATAAAAATCGAAGGAGGAACTATAAAAATCAAAATATGAAAAACTGAACCCTAGCATTCAAAACCGCCAGCTATTACTCTTTCCCATTTGTGCTTTTTTTGCTTGCTGACCTCATTCTTTCCTATTGCAGACAGATTTTCTCCATGTGGCAGGATCCGTGGCTACTGGCATTCTCATTTTAGCAGCCTACATAGAAAGTAGAATGTAATTTCACCAGTACCTAACCAATCTTAGGGAAGGAGAAATATGAGCCCAGAATACGTCAGTTCTCCTTGCTTTGGAACAAGTGCTGTTTCCAGATATATCAGTACTATAATTGGGACAAGCCTGGGTCATGAACATAGGGGAAAAATTAATATAATATTGTATATAAACTATACTTCAATAAAAATAAATTTAAATAAGGAGGTTAGGAAGAAGTGACATACTATTCTCATGTACAGTCATGCATAGCTTAACGACACGAATATGTTCTGAGAAATGTATCTAAGTGATTTTGGCATTGTGCAAACATCATAGAGTATACTTAACACAGACCTCGATGGTATAGCCTATTGCTTGTAGGCTATGAACCTGTACAGGATGTTACTGTACGTGATTATAACACAATGGTAAATATTTGTGTATCTAAACATAGAAAAGGTACAGTCAAAATATGGTTTAAAAGATATAAAATAATACACCTGTGTGGAGCACTTACTAAGGATGGAGCTTGCAGAACAGGAAGTTGCTCCGGGTGAGTCAATGATTGAACAGTGAGAAAATGTGAAGGCCTAAGACATTTCTGTACACTACTGTAAACACTGTACACTTATGGTACACTAAATTCAGAAAAATATTTTTCTTTCTTTAAGAATAAATTCATCTTGACTTACTGTAACTTTTTTACTTTATGGACATCTTAATTTTTTTAATGTTTTGACTCTTTTATAAGAATACCTAGCTTAAAACACAAACATATTATATAGCTGCACAAAATATTTTCTTTCTTTATATTCTTATTCTATAAGAATTTTTCTATTTTTTTTTTTACTTTTTAAACTTTTTTGTTGTTGTTGTTAAAAAACTATGACACAACACACACATTAGTCTAGGCCTACACAGAGTCAGGATCATCAATATCACTGTCTCTCACGTCGCATCTTGTCCCACTGGACGATTTTCAGGGCAATAACACAAACAAAGCTGTTGTCTCCTCTGATAGCAATGCCTTCTTCTAGAATACCTTCTGAAGGACCTGCATGAGGCTCTTCTTAAGGAGGTTTCACTCTTTTCAGAAATATGTCTATGATGGCTTACTTAGTTTATTTCTTTTTTTCATCATATATTTGTTCGTAAGCAGATAATACACCATGAATATTTGTCTCTATGAATGGGAACTTTTTGGTGCCAGGGTTCATGTTTTCAAACTTTTTAAGGAGCTTGTTGAGGTCTGCAAAAGCTTCTGCTAAACCCTTCACTGTGAATTTTCTTGAGAGTTTTTTCCCCATTTCTTTTGCAGTTTTCTTTTCTTTTGCTTCTTCTTCCACTAGGCACTCCTGTTTGAGTTCCAACAACTCCACATTATTCATTTCTTTGGGAATCATCTCTAGGAGCTTCTTAATGTCATCCTCATCCACACCCAGGTTAGAATTGTTTATCATCTTAACCACAGCCTTATTGATTTTTGCATCTTCCTTATCCTTGGCAAATCCTTTAAAGTTATGGATGAACTTCTTGAGTGTCTTCTTACAGATGCTATTCATACACTCCTTGGTGAGATCACTCCAAGCCATGGCAAAGTTCTTGACGAAGTCATAGACATTGTGATCCTTCCAGAATTGCATCAGTGTCCTTCTCAGTTTCATCAGTAGCTTAGATGAAAGTCTTCCTCAGGTAGGAGATTTTCTAAGCTGCTATAACTCCTTGATTGGTTGGATCAAAGAGGTAGTATTTGGAAGGACAAACATCACTTTGATACTGAGATGAAAACCACCAATAAAAGGAGGATGTCCAGGAGCACTGTCAACAATAGCCAGAATCTTGAGAGGTATGCTATTCTCCAAACAGTACTTCTTCATTTCTCTGGTGGAGCAATTCAGGAGGACATCTTGGAACAGAAGCTGGGCCAACCATGACCTCTGATTGCTCCTGTAGTACACTGGCAGTGTGTGCTTGCTGATATGCTTGAAAGCACTGGGGTTCTAACTGTGCCAGATCACAAAGAGTTTCAATCTGAAGACCACAACACTGCCCCCAAACAAGACTGTCATCTGTCCTTAAACACCTGAAAGCTAACGTTGACATGGCTTCCTTACAGATGAAAGTTTTTCAGGCATCCATTTTCAGAATAGAAAGGTTTTATCCATGTTGCATATCTGTTCTGTCAAGTCATTTCCCTCAGGAATCAGCTTATCTAGAGTGTTAAAATTTTTCAGCTTCTTTCACATCGGCACATACAGATTCACCACTCACTTTTACATTATGCAATGAATAACAAATATTGAATTGTTTACACCAACCAGAAATAGCAGTAAATTCAACATCATAATAGGGTCCAGCTTTTTCTTCTGACATCACAAAATTTTTGCTTTGGCCATGATTGTTGTGGTGCTGAGAGGGATATGCTTCTGTGTCTGGTCTTCATTTCAGGTTATTAGAAGTTTCTCCATGTCTGACATAGGCCCTTCTCAAATTTTGTGAGTCTTGTTCCTTCAATGAAGCATATTCTTTATGAGCTTTTGTCATTTTGTTCTTGTTCTTCAAGGTTGTGTCTATGGTGGAATGGAACACGCCTGCCTGGTGTCACAATAACCGTCACTGATTTTCCACCTTCACTGTCCTTAGTCACTTTTAATTTCACTTCCAGGTCGATGGCCTGTACTGGCAACATTAGCAGTGGATTTTGTATGCTTAGGAGCAATGATCAGCAAAAAAGCATGAGGTTAAATAAAGCACAAGAGGAAACAAGGCAATCAAGAGATTTGGTAAACACGAGATACATGAGGTTGCTGTTGCCATAACTCAGCATACTGCTTTACAGCAAACTTTTTTTTAATAAGTAGAAAGAGTACACTCTAAAATAATGACAAATGGTATAATATAGTAAATACATAAACCAGTAACAATAATTTATTATTATTATCAAGTATTGCATACTGTACCATATAAAGTATGTGCTATACTTTTGAGCAACCAGCAGAACAAAGTTTGTTTACCCCACGTTGTGACAAACATGTGAGTGATTCATTGTATTAAGATATTACCATGGCTACGATATCACTAGGCAATATTTTTCAGCTCCATTATAATCTTAAGGGAATCACCATCAAAAATGCTGTTCATGGTCAATCGAAACATCGTCATGCGACGCAAGTGTATTCCCAAACATGATCTATTATCTTTATCATCTTATCTAAGGAGGTATACAGAATCTGCCCTTTGGTTATTAGGAATTTTGCAGATAAAGAAAATGAGTTAATGACTTGGCTAAACTTTTATAGGAATTAAATCTCCTGGGGTTTGGTTTATTCACTGATTTTATGATTTAAAAAAAAAGGTTGAACTTCAGAGTTAGAGAAATGAGTACGAAGGTGGAAAGGGAAGATGATTCAGCTAGCAGGTAGATCTGGGAGTGCTGAAATTCCATATTCTCAGGCATGGCAGAAAAAGGAGACCTGAGTCAATTCATTCATGGATTCTACCAATATGTATAAAGTGTCTTCTCTGTACAAGACACTCTGCTAGAGACTTGGAGACAAATATGATAAGAGGTCCTTCTATTTCCAGTAAATCATCATCTAGTGGGGCAAGATGCTAACTAAACATGAAAACAGACAGTGTTTTATTTGATTCAAGCTCTTTGGGGAAGTCATGTTACATAAAAGACCATTTTTATAATTAAAGAGGTTGAAATATATACAAATATATGCATCTATTCTAGTAAATATACTTAATATTTCTAGAGCAAGCTGCAGTAACATGAAACAATGGTACTTACTATAAATCAAATGCTCTGAGAGCATAGAGGAGACAGACTTTTTCTCCTGAAAGGTCTGTGAGGAAGTCTCAGAATCAGCAGCATTACCAACTAACTGCGAGGAGGAACAGGGTTTTGTTGCATCATTTAAGAATGATTCATTCTAATAGTAGGAATTTCTGAGACTCTGCGGGCTCAGTGTGCATGATATTTGATGTGTCTCAGCAGTCAGGCAGTAATATCAATTCACATCAACTCTGATGTCAGTAAAGTCCTTTAAATGGTATTGCAAGTTATTCATGAATCTATTGACTCTGTTGCCTGGCACCTAGATTGTTTTTCTCACGTGTAATGTTTTTGAGCTCTTCTAGAGTGCATAGAGATTAATTTCTTTGCTCTCACTGTGTGTGTGTGTGCACATGTGCACATGTGTCTGTGTGTGTATATGTTGAAAAAAGTTTTTGTGGTTAGGGGTTGAAAGTATATACATTAAATAGCAGAGTTTCCCCCTCTTCATTAAATGTATATTTATTGAATATATACTATGTGCCAGGTACCACACAAGGCACTTGAAAATATGAAGAGGAATAAAATAACCCTCCATCTGTAACAGCAAGGAGCTCTTTTTAGCTTTCTCTTTCTTTCTCTCCATATATATATACATATGATTATATATCTTTATATTATAGATATTGATTTATGTATGTGTATATATATATAATTGTGGAATTAATTTATATGTGTGTGTGTGTGTATATAACTTTATTCCATAATCATGGTTCTTCTGGGTTGTGACTAGGCAATTTCCCCAATCACTTGACCCCAGAGATGGCTCTTGTAACAAGGAAGTTGCCTTAAAAAATCAGGTCACAGCACAATAAAGAAATTGGAGCCAGAATTATGACCATAGCACCAGAGACAGATCAAAATGCATTTTAAAAGGACAATTAGAACTTTTGACTTTTTTTTTTTTTTTTGCTAAAATGTCATTACTTACCAATGATATGAAGCTAAAGCACAAAATTTTTACCAAGCCTATAACTGTCCTCGTCACCTGCAACTGTTCCTCTTCCTATTGCACTCCACTGGCTTCTTGCAGTTTTACAAAAAAGGCTTCTGTTCTTTTATGCCACAATCCTGTGTACGAGCTGTTCCTTCTGTCTGGAATGCCCCTGTGTTCTTCTCTCTGCCCTGAGGATATCTAGCAACGCATATTTATGTTTGGGTCTCAGCTAAAATGTCTCTTTCTTAGAGATTTCTGAGCCCTGCTCTCTCCGGTAGGTCGTGACTCCTGTTGTATGCTCTCAGAGGATATTCTGAATTTTTCTAACAGCACTTATTCCTACTCTAATTAAGCCATTAGTTGAGAGTCTGTCTCCCCTTCTGAAATGGAAGTCGACAGGGACCATGTCTGTCTTTGTCATCAAATCACCAGCACTCAACGCAGTGCCTAGACTATTAATTTCGTTAATCACTGATGAAAAAATGGAGCAACGAGTAAAAAAGCAGAGATTTGTCAGTCTCAAAATGATCAGTAGAAATTCTCAAACAACTCTAAAGATTACCCTTTATCTCAACTTTCCCTTTAAAGGAAAGAGTTATTTTCATAGTTATTCTGCCATAGAGTTCAGTTAGATGAAGGCAAGACTCAGAACCTAAAAATAGTCATTTTGGTTCTGGGTTAAGCTAATAGGGAAAGCAGGTAAAAGAAATAATTAATTCATCTTTTTGGAGCATAACTGTGGCTGGTACATATGTTATTTTTATATTATTTTCCATTTCTATGAATCTCATTGCCACTAGTCCTGCAGTGATTTGACCAGTAAAATATCATCTCTCCGTATGGATCCTGCCCATACTTGTCTCATGAAATCCATCAGCTCACTAGAAAAGAGGTCTCAGCTTCTTGAAAACTTTTTACCAAACCTCTGACTTTTCCACATCAAGGGTGAGGTGCCTATCCCCACAGGGCCGGTGTTGGAGGTGGTGTGAGTAGGGAAGGTGAGGGGTGGGGGCGGGAGACATTTGAGGTACAGTAGGTTCTTTGAAAGTTATAAAGGTGTTTAAGGAAACCTGAGATCTCTCAGGGCCTCAGCCCAAGGTCCTCGGAAGGTTTTCATGGCTGTAGGTCAGAACAAGGAAATACGGAATTCTCCAGGCGGAACATCAAGAGGGTTTTGGGTTTCACATGAGCACTTGAGAACCATCTCCCTCAGCACATGTGGATTTCCACACGCTTCAGTTCAACACCCTTGGAGGCAAACTGAAATATGTTTTCCCTTGAAATATTTTTTCTATTAACCTCTTCCTCTTCTCCCGTTGTGCTTTGACATTTTTTTCCCAGGTTGATTTTCTCCTAAGGACTTAAACTTTGGATTTCAAATTTCTGGTGATGACTACCCAGATGCCATTTTTGTTTTCCTTTAGCTTTGTTTCAAAGTTGTCTTCTGTTTCCCTGACTACAGGGTGCTTCTTCAGGCCACGCGCCACTCTCTGTCCCTCGCTGTATTTACAACTTCCTCAGTCCGCTTCCTGTCTCTAGAATCTCATTCGCCCTTCTTGCATTACTGCTTGAGAGCCGAGCTTTCATTTCCGGAGTTGGGGGTATGGTTTCAATTAGAAAGCTCTGTATCCCCCACCCCAACTTCATACACACTGGCTCACAGTGTCCCAGTGCACTTCTCATTGCTGTCTTCCACCGGCCACAGTTTGCCTTGTTAAAACATAACGATCTCATCTTCTTCTCCTTAATGACTTGACCCTATTTCTTCCCCTGAATCATATTACGTTATGGGTGACATTATTTATGTTTTCCTTTTTGCCCCGGTGACAAGCTTCAGGCTGTCCATTTCCCATATGTTGGGCAAGAAAGTGCAGGCCATGTGCTTAGCACATCCTAAGTTAATTCTTTCTTTCAGAGTAACCCATCCGGGCTTCTACAGAAGTCCTCAGATCTAACATCTGTTGAAGTCGCAAATTTTGCTGAGGAAATCAACAGTATTGGAAATCCTTGGATTTGGAATCAAATTCTTATTTTAACTTAGGAAGGAAAATAAACTCTTGCATCTTCTCTTCAGTTAAATAGGAGAGAATGGGCATATGCTACCCAACTTAGGGAGGTGGAATAGGGCAGTAGTGAGAAAAGACTTGAGGCAGGAGACCTGATTTTCCCAACCCCATCTTTTGTTCTTGCTAGAGTGACATTTTAGTGTTGAAGTTCATGATTTTTTTCTATTAAAAAGTAATTTAGTCATATTTTTCTTTTGCTACAGACATAATCAAAGAAGTGTATTTAAAAGTGTTTAGGAATAGTGGACGGCCGAGGTAGATAGAGTGTAATGTTTGAGAGTCGAACTTGCTAAAGTTTGGACCTTGATTCCAGCCTGCACTGGAGTATAACCTTGAGACAGTTATTCACTATCTATAAACTACAGTTTATCTAGAAAATTAGGTAACAAATGTTTTCACCTCTGAGGATTGTTATAGGGATAAGTACAATAATTATACTAAAGCACTTGAAAGAGTGTTTCATGGTGCATGCTTAATAAACACTGGATGTTTTTATTAACAATATCCTATATCTCTGCAAACTTACAAAGAAGTCTAACAGAATGGAATTACATGGCCTTATATTTGTTTACAAGTTCACGTCCCTCAGGCCAACTTTGGATGCCTTAAAACAGATATAATGTTACTATCACTCCTTAGCACCAAATCCAGGACCTGTGCCATAAATAAAGACAGATAGACTTTAAAAGGAGATAGGTAACAATATCAGTGTCTTTGCATCTGAGCCTTTTCCAGCACAACTGCTGGACAATTTCAAGTCCCTTTTTTCATTTCTCAGAATTCAAAGATGACATCTATCATGCTACATGACACAGGATCAATCTTTTCTTTCTACTATTTGGAGGGTTCTGTTTTGCTGCTTTTCAAATCCTCCTCATTTTTCCTATAAGGTCCAATAAAAATTCTAACTACAAAAGTAAGTCACTCTGAAGTTTAATTCAGATGTTAAAAAAAGGTTACAAGTGAAAGTTGCTCCTTTTTTTTGTTTCTATTGGTTAATAGTGCTGATAATCTGATACCTACCTTTCCAGATTTTTCTTTGCATGCAGACAGATATACATACATATCACAGAGAGTTTTTGTTTTGTTTTAAAAACAGTATCATACTATGAACATTATAATTGCATTTCCCACTTGCATTGATAAATAATTACATGAAAATACATAAATTGAAGAATAGTATTTACATCTGGAGATTTAGGTAATTTTTTAAGTTATACATTTCAAGTTAAAATCTAATATTGCCATCTCTTGATTCAGCAAGTTTTAAAAAAACTACTTATATCTTACTAAAAAAGGTGAGGATGTTAATTCTTCTTTCTTGACATTTTAACAATAAAAATATTTTAAATTATATGGGTTAAATTCATAGTCCACATTTTTTTTTACTATAACTATGTACACATTTGTTATTCATTGCTGAAAAAGTAGTCTCTAGAATAACATTTTTTCCAACTTGAGCTTCCTAAACTCCTTCACCCTCATTTATTATTGCATAATTTTCCCATAGTGTGAACATTTGGCTAAATCTTCCAACATCTGAAATAAGCTCTGTAAAATATTTCTAAATAAAAGTTTTCACAACGTTCAAACCAGCTTCATAATCTACCAGTTCCATTTTCCCTAGAGATATCTACTGGGGTCCTCTTCCCTCTGTTGCAATATGGATCTGATTTAGTCTATGCCTGCCACTTGATTGTTCTGGAAATTTTCTTCCCAGTATCCCAGGAATTGCTTTTACTTTTTATCTGTTTTAGGTTGCCTATTTCTAGCATCTTTTCTCATGATTTAATTGCTTATTTTGTTGAAACATTTCTTTGAGTAGGTACGCGAGAGAGAGCTCAAGAAAGTAATATTTTTGCTATTTCACTCTTTTGAAAATATTTTTATTCTACCCTTACTCTTAGTTGATAGTTTTAATGGGAATAGAATTCTAGGTAGACATTTATTTTCACTAAAAATTTTGAAAGTATTGATCCATTATCTTTCAGCTTTCATTATCATTTATAGGCTGTTCTTATAAAGAGCTTTTGAATGTAAATTTCTGACCCTTTTGTATGCAACAAAATCTTATTTACTCTCTGGAAGGCTTTGGAATCTACATCTTGAACCTCGGTTTTGACATTTTCCAATTAGTTCAATTAATTGTTCTAATCTGTGCCTTTAAAATTTTTATTTTGTTTTCAATTTTGTGGGCCCCTTCAAAGTGGAGACTCGTGGCTTTTGGTTAAAAGATATTTTGTTTTGTTATTTATTTGTTAATTTGCTTCACACTACATTCTAAGCATTTTATTTCTTTGATATAAAACCGAGCGTCCTTATGACTTTGATTACATTTACTTTTAAATCCTGGATCTGGAAATCTTGTCTCCCTCCACTAACCCCTCAGAGGTCCGGCCTTTCCCTCAGATAGTCAGCAATCCTGAGGCAGCGGAAGACGGCCGTCACCGGCACCTGACTGATGGTCACATGGTTGGACCTCGGGCGCGCCAAAGATAGCATCCTCGCCTAAGTTTCATTCCTGAGCCCTACGGTGGAATGACCCCTCTGGCTATTTTCCCATGAGACTGGACAGACTGGAGCTGCACAAGACCTCAGAACTATTTCTCCAGACCTGAAGAAAAGACTCATTGCCTTTAACTCACCTCCAACCAATCAGCTCCCAATACGAACCAGAACCGCTAACACACGCCGCCTAGTGATTTTGCCTTATAGAATCTGTACTCAACAGGCCTTTCGGGAGTTCGGGCTTCTGACTATTAGTTTCCCATTCTCCTGACGGTGCCATTCATAAAAAAATAGCCAGTTTCTCCACTGCCATTCTTCGTATTCAGTGTTTGGCTCTGCTAACCGGGTGCACAAATCCTTTCTGTTCTATAATAGTATACTCATTCTTTTCTCTCCTACTGTCCAGCTCTGCTTTTCTTATTATAGTTTTTTGGCACATTTTCTGTTATTTCTTTCGCTATTTCTACTGATTTTGAAAATAAAGTCTATTATATTTTTTCTTCAGGAATTAATTTTTATTAGTCCTTCTTTACTTCTATCATCTTTTTCTTGTTTCATTGATACATCTTTCGATGCTGTTGAGATATGAGCTGTCATTTAAATGTATTTCTGATTTCTTTCTGTTTTGTTGTTGTCGTTCTCTGTATTTTATGTTGAAGACTTACTACCCCGCATTACTTTTGTCTTTGAGCTCTTGAAAAGCAGAAACTTATTTTTGATACTTTTAGAAGCAGAAACTTGATTGGCAGTTAGAGAATAGTCATAAGGATATCAAGTAAACCATAGGGAATATGGTCAATAATATTATGATAACTACGTATAGTGCCAGGTGGGGAGCAGACAAATTGGGGGGGGTTACTTCTTAAATTACAAAAAGTCTAACCATTATATTGCACACCTGAAACTAATATAATATTGAATATCAACTCTAATCGAAAAATTAAAATTAAAAAGAAGTCAATCGAGTGGACAGCTAGCATTTTTAAAAGGCTTTTACCCTAATTTCAGAATTACTAGGTCTCTTCCATGGGCAATTTAGGATCTTCACAGAAGGACATCAACCTCCTGTGAGTAAGATAAAAAAGGGAATCCAAGGTCTTATCCTTTCAGGATCTGTCCTTTGACTTCATGCTCCTGTTTTCCATCTGGAACCTTACCCTTTCCTAAGCTTTGTTTCCTGAAGTCAAGAGATTCCTTAGTTCACTTTTTCCAGAATATATCTCTATTCTCTTATGGAGAGAAACAAAGAATAGTCAGTTATCTGCACAAGATAGGAATAAAAATGACAGTTTCCCAGACTTTGAAACAATCCACATGTTTTTAGCCCAACCTCTTCAACACCATCTCCTTTCTGTGCCTACTGCCTTTATTCCCTGAGGTCTGTTTTCTGTGGAACAAACAGTTTGTTTCTCTTGGTATACTATTTTGCTCTAACTTCCTCACTTAAGTTAATTCCCATTCACCCTTTCAAGCTCTGCAGAATCATATTTTATATGATGTCTTCATACAAAATACTTTATTTCCATTGAAGACTATTTTCTGTTCTTTTTGTAGTCTTAGGGGAGAAAAGGGCAAGCACATGTTGGTGATTTTAGCTAATTTTGATGATGTTTGGATTGGCTGTCGACTGGAAATATAACTTCTCCCATCATCCTGTGGTCTTTATGTCTTAAACTATGACAGTTTTTACTCTTATTCATCTTGCTGTGATTGAGATAAAGAAGGGCCATCAGTCTGAGGATTTTTTCATTAGATCTTGATGAACAAAATTCTTGCTCTTCCACACTCACTTTAATTGTGTGCTTGTGCCTGTTTAATAGGGTTTCTTATAAAGAATGGCAATGATTAAACATGAAAAGATGAAAAGTGTTATAAAGAATTAAACCTCTGTAAGGTATTTGTTACAATACCTTTAAGTCATGAAATTATGTTTGAAGAAAACAAGAAGTTAGAAAAATGGTTTAAGGCAGATTCTAGTAGTATATATAACAGGAAGGTCATTCCAAGTTCTAGGCTCAGAAAAATTTATCAACAAGGGTGAGAAAAGTAGGGAAGTAATTCAACACCTTCAGGGATATTGACTAAAATATTTGTTATACGTAGATAATAGTAGAAGCAGCAGTGAAAACTGCCACTTAAGTGCTATCATTTACTGACTGCTTATTATGCACAAAGTTCTTTATTTATTTTAATCTCATTTGACTCATTACACTAGTATTTCACATCATAGTTTTTTTAATTTGTAAAGGAGAAAACGGAACCTCTCTGAAGTTTAGTAACTTTCTAAAGTAAGTGGTACAAATGAAATTCAGCTCAACCAAAATTTCTTGTGTTTCTTCAAAATCATAGAATTTGAGGACAAAATTTGATCTTGCTAATTATAAGAGAGATGCATAATTCTGGAACTCCTCACTCACTGTGGAACTTTTCACAAAGAAAGAGGTTTGGTGTACAGTGGACAAGAAGAATGGATTTCTTTTATTGGGACCACAGAGAATGGAACCAGTTACTCCTGGGACCAGTCATGGTCAAAATAGCAGAAACCTGTATTCTAATCCCACATCTATTATGAACTAAATGCAAAGACCTTAATAAAGCCATTAGCTTTTGTGGGCAATAGTATTATTAATTCACCTGCAAGAGAGAAGGTTTGGATATACATTATTAAATGGCCATGAGCAAAAGATTGAAA
The DNA here is from genome assembly GCA_003508835.1 of Eonycteris spelaea. Taxonomy (NCBI): domain Eukaryota; kingdom Metazoa; phylum Chordata; class Mammalia; order Chiroptera; family Pteropodidae; genus Eonycteris; species Eonycteris spelaea. Next base: position 5,138,828 of record PUFA01000077.1, read on the forward strand.
AAAGGAATATACTTAACGACAAATACAAATTTAGAACTCTACTCTAAGAATAATGACTAGAACATGACATTCTAGAAAAAGTTAAGACTTTTTAGTATGTTATAGTTGATAAAAACGTTCAGATTATGTTGAGTGTGGGAAAAACAATGAGAAAATTTTAGGACCACAGTTTGGGGTCACTGGTATTATATTAAAAGATTAATAGAAATAAATAAATAAATAAGCAACAGAATCTCTCTATTTCTCATATATTTTCTAAAGTGAACATTCTTGGTTTTCTATCCAACATTTATGCCATTTCCCCTCACCTTCTTACTAAGAAAATCTTGTTTTAGGAGATAATCATACTTTCTTTAAGTTCGTTCTCCCTATTGCTTTTTTCTCTGAGTGGATACCAATTAGTGTAATCCAAGTGAACCACTTTGATATATGAATAAGATTATAACATATGGGCACCCAATTATTCTAGAGGAAAGGACTAATATTCCCTCTAAGGAAATATGGAACTCAGACTGCTTGTGGCAGTCATCTATGACTATAAACAGAACTAGGCTTATTATAATGTTGATGTAAAGAACAGATTGGAAAGAGATAAAAAGCAGGCAGCCAGGATAATACTGTTGAACTACAAATAAACGAATCCTGAAGTCTTATCCACCTCTGAAATTTACACATATCTTGACTATTTCAGGCAATTTCAGTTGGAATTCCTGTTACTTTGAACTACGAACATCTTAATTGATATACTGTGATCTTTATTAAAGAGTGTGATCACCAAATTGGGACAAATAGACCATATGTGAATAGGTGAAAATTAAAGCTCTGAATATATCAGACAGTGTTAGAGAATTTGGCTGTTGAGAATAAATTCAAACTCAAATGCGTTTTGGAGTATGAGCATGATTTACTGATGTGATACCAAAAATATAATGCTTGTATAGTCCCAGAATGAAAGCAAGTAATCTTAGAAATCTTAGATACCAGAATAAGTATGGATTCTAGAAATGATAGACTGTGTATCTCAGTGCAAAAAGTCTAGAATGAACAATTCAGATTTGTGTGGGCTTCTAAAGAGGAGAAGTAATGATCATCTGAGTTAACATGAGTAATTAGGTCAAATTTACTTCATATCCTTTCATGAGAAGCTTAACAAATAAGTACATAGGGTAAATTTCATAAGCAATATAGTTGGATTTCTCCAAAGAATTTGACAAAGTCTTAACATGATTTTTTGGCAGACAAGGTTGAGAAATATGTGATAGATGACAGCACAGTTAAAAATCACAGCTGGTTTAAAACTTGTAAAATATGAATTTTTATAATTGGATAAATGCCACCATAAAGTGAAGTCTAACAGGCTTCTCTCGAATGACCGATCTTATTTACTAGTTTGTATAAGTAATGAAGATGAAGATATAGAAGTCATCCCTACCAAGATAAATAGTGCCCTCAGGTTAGTTAAAAGGAATAGTGAATGCTTAAAACATGAGAGCTTTTATTCACAAGTGACCTCATAGGCTTTAACAATCATCTATTTATATAACAAGAGCACATTTACTAGCAATTAATTTTCTTATAAAAAACCTTCAGACTTAGGAGAAAAACATATCAATTTTCCAAGAATAAGATGTCCAAGGTATACAGAATGTATGCAGATATGGTATGTGTGTATGTGTGCACCTGCGTGTTTATTTGTGTGGACAACTTCCAAAAAACCATGCATACATATGGGTGATAAAATTCCTAAATAAGAATTTAATCAAGACTTTAAGGGCCAGTAATTGACCCAGGCTTTGTACCTTACAGGTTCTGGGGTGAGAACAAATTTGAAAGGAAGATAGTGAGTATAATACTACTCTGTGAATTTCCATTAGTGTGAAGAAATAACTCCATTTTGAGGAAGATGGTCTTATAACATTCTAGGCCACTTAGAAAAATAGCTCCCTTGGTCTCATGGTATTGTAATGTCCTGTCTTTTAAAATAAATATGTGTACATTGGAGAGTGGTGTGTGCGTGTTTCAAAATTATCCACTAATCACTTGGAATAATAAAGGTTTATGTGCCTCTTGAGATGTGGTGTGATCTTGAAGGTAGTAGAGATTAAAATACCTATGGCCACCCTAAATTTGTAGTCCCAAAGACCACCACTGATTCCTTGTTGGAGCCATCTACTTTGTAGAAAAAAATAAATCAAACCTTGGTTGAAGAGAGGAAGGAATTGGCAGAATGGCTTCTGGGCTAAAAACAACCCCTTTGTATAGACATTAATTTTTCCCTAAAGATGGGTGTAAGGTCGTAAAGTAGACACTAGAAAAAAAGGAACAGTTCCATAGATTAGGAAGTAACATGTCCATGAGGCCACCACTCTAAAATATTTTAATTTTCTTCTCTGTCTTATTTTGGATAACAGGAAAGTCATACTTCTCCTATGGTTTCAAATAATTTGCTCTTCTACATTTCAAAGCTTAGTACATCTGAGAATCTCTAGAGTAAAGTAACTCTTAAGGGGGAATAATGCTGTTTATTAGACTTATGTGCATGTCTTTACAAGTGCATAAATAGATCATAAAAAATATTCAAACAGACATTTGAAAATAATCATCTCTGGAGGATATAATTATGGAAGACTTGGATGGCTTGGCTTTTCTTTTATGCTTTATTTTTGGTATTATTAAAATTTTTATAATAAGCATGTATTGCTTTTCTAATTTAACAAGAGTATGGATTTAAGTTGATTTTAGCTTCTAAATGTCACAGAAAATAATATTATTTGGCTGAGTAACATGTATAGAAAATGGGAGGAAATTTTTCCATAAACTGGTCCAAGCTTATCTTGAGTGCTTTATTTTTATTTAATCCTAAGTGCTGTATTTTAAGGGGTGAGATGGACACTGAGAAGAGTTCACAGCAATGGCTGACTACAGGACTCAGTGTTGCAGCAGACGGATTGTGTCCAACTAGAAATGGTATGCCAAACTCCAAAGAAGACAGAGGCTCCCATAGCATTTTGTAGCCATGGAAACAGGTTTGAAAACTGTCCTACATTTTAAGAGACTTCTCAAATTTGCTGGTTGTTTAAATGATGGCAATTAATTCAAATTATTTAAAATTAATGTATGGGCTAAATGCTTGTGCCATAATAAGTGTGATCTTTGATCAAAATGGAAGGTGGTCACAATAATAAAGGCTCTAGAAACTAGTTCATAAGTGGAATAGCTGGCCACATCAAAGACTTTCCTGCTAAATAACTCAGAAGGACAACTTAAATACTTAGAGAGGCACAGAAAGGACATATACTGTCTTATCAAGTATTGAGATTTCCCACTTTATTTACAGAAGCTTGTTGACAAACTCTTAAGGATACCAAAGATGGAATTCCTGTGTGGGAAGCTTCATTAGTTCTAAGTTCTTTCCAAAGATAAGATCTTTTCGGTGTTCATCTGGGCCATGAAGGAAGGATATGATATTACTGTACTTGTGTTGTCTTTCAGGAAGTCAATAGACATTGAGCCCACGGGCCATTAAAGGCACACTGCAGGAGTTTTCTTTAATGGCCTTCTTTTTGAAGCCTATTGGATTTCTAGGCTCCTCACTAGAAAACTCAAACACATACATATTTTTAACTGCTAAACAAGAATGCATTTCTTATTTTAATAGAATTTAAAAATGTGTGGTTGTGTTTAGATCTGATTTAAAAGCTTCAGATATCCCATGATGCAAGTTGTTTTATCTCCATTTCTATAATGTGCTAAAAATTTTATGCGCAAAAATTTTACCTTTAAATTAAAACAAGATACTGGAAGCCAGCAGGAATTTCTTTTTTATGGGGTCTAATATTAAGTGCTCATTACACGCTAGGTGCTGTTCTAAATGCTGTATGGGGGTGGGAACATTTCATCTTTGCAACATCTCTGTGATGAAGATAGTGTCTTAGTCCCTATTTTTTATCTGTGGAAACTGAGGCAGGGAGAAGTTAGGCCACTTGTTCAAGGTCAGAAATCTGGTAAATGACATGAATTGGGATTTGAACTAGAGTAGTCTTTAACCACGATACTATGGTACCTGCCAAGTCTAATTTCTGAATATGTCTTCAAATACGTCTTAGACTCATTCTGATTTTGAATTGAAAAAGATGGCATTGAAGCATGTGTATATTTTCCTTCTTGTCTTAATAATTCAAAGGTTTCAGATAAAAACCCACAATGTACAACTAGCTAGCAGCTAGCCTGAGACAAGTACATAGAAAATGTTTAAGGAGTAGATGAGTTATATGCAAATGACTGTTAAGTTTTATAATTCACACACACACACACACACACACACACACACACACACACCACATTTGCACTTTTCATTGTGCTTAAAATAGTGTCAGCCGTAAAGTAAATGCGTGCTGGTAAAACAATACAGGACATTGCTGAGCACAGTTTTCCTGACACCTTTACTAATGATTTCCAACTGAGTAAAAAGGGTTATTCTGGTGAAACAGTGTAGTAAATATCAGTGGATTGATCCCCTGGTATCCTCTCTTCTCAACAGCTTCTGTTTTCTGTTAGAGGATCGATGAGGTTCTGATCAGCTGTCTCCATTCTCCAAGAGTGAGGTTTGTGACCCAGGAATAGGAAACCCATTTATTTGACCTCAGTGATTGTTTTGGAGTATGATGGTATGATGTTTAAATACATTCCCAATCTATTTCCTCTCAATTATCAAATTTTAAGATTTTGCTGTATTTTCTTTAGAACTTTCAAAGAAATAAAAAACAGTTACATAATTAGTTAAAGACTTCTCTCTATCCCCATCCCATTTCCTTTTCTAGAGGTAACCGATAAGCTGAAAAGCGTATCTTTCCCATCTTTTTTTACATTTTAATAATTTTGTTACACATGCCTCCCTCATAATAACAATATAGTATCATTTATGTAATTTCAACTGCATAAATGGTATCTACTATACATATATAATATCCTACAATTTGTTTTTTAACTCAATAATTCAATATTGCAATTTTTTATTATCCAGTATCTATACTTTTTCTCCTTTCCTGTATTTTATTAGATGATAAAAGTCTCTATTTTTTTTCTTTGTTATTTTGAAAGCTATTCTTCTATTCTTTCTGTGGTAACTCAAATGTTTCACGTACATATTTAGCTATATTATTTACTAATGGGGTCTAAAATTATCAAGTACCCTGGCTTATCTTGAACAGGACACAGATCTTAGCATGCCTTAAGCATAAAATAACCATCTTCCTTATTCCTTGACATAGCTTTCAAATTTTGAGATCGACTTAGAAAAAAAAAATGACACAATATTATTTTCTCTGAGTTTTTTCAATATTGTTATGTTCTCTGAGAAAATTGTATAATCAGGTTGTTTATATAGATAGAAGTGGACCTTCCATAATCCCCTTTCCTGCTCTTCCCTCTTCACCTAGTACAAGCCCAGTTCTTACAGCCTGTATCAAGGATCTGCTTCTAAAAATCCTTCACTGGCCATCTTAGCCCAGTGTTGGGTCAACATCTGAAATTCTTTTGCACTATTGACTTTGAATTTGATTTGACCATCAATTATAAATTATATTCTAGTATCTTACAATCTTGGCTTTTAATTGAACTCTTTATTGCTGTATAGATAATTTTTTTATTTCTTCTTAAGTAGAGATTACATTCCTTGAGGAAAAGTGGCATAGTCTCATAATTTTTTGTAACCCCCTATGGGCTTCCACACAGCAGGTACTCAATAAATGCTTTCTTGATTATCTATCAGTAAGTGAAACATCCCCAAAGGGATTGAAACCCAAGATTTAGTGCTTGGTCATGAAGGAGTCATGGTGTTAGCTGATGAATTGTGGAGACTTCATGCTGTGTAACGTGAAGAGAAATATCTTAGACCAAGAGAGCAGTTTACCTAACACCAGACTATGCTAATCAAGCTGTTCAATTCCCTTTCTGTGAGCTCCTGAACATATGGATATAGTTAGACTTCTAGCACAGGACAAGGAGAAACACTGAGCCACTGAGCAGTGAGAGAGCCAAAAATCTCATGCAACTCTCAGTGAAGAGACTGACAATGACCAAACTTATTAGGTGTGTTTGCGCAAGGCAGAGCTTACCAGTAATTTTTTTTCCTTTTAGCTTTCATAATGTTGGTGTGTGTGTACGTGCGCGCACACACACACACACACACACACACACACACAGGCACATACAGAAATGTTGGGAATATAGAAGCAATGTAGCCCATTAGGAGGCATTGCAATGTAAAAGTTGGAATAAGACATATGTGGGTTTAAATTCTGGTTGTATGGCTTGGTTTTTGTGACCTGGGGAAAGTTACTTACATTGTTTGAGCATCAACTTCCTTATCTAGAAAATGAGTATAAAAATATTCAGCTCCTATAGAGTAGAAAAGATAGCACATGATAACTAATATTTAAATTTTTATTGATCTTATTGGATGGGGGAAAAATAGACAAGAAGATACAGATGTTAGGGGAATGGTGTTCACTCATGAAAAGCTTCATGGGAGAATTGCTTTTCATGTGGGTGAAGAACTCCAGCCAAGGTCAGTCAGGTTAATTAGATAATAAAAGTTATAAATACCTTTTTTGGTTTACTTTTTTATTTTCCTAAAAACCACTGCTACCACAACTCCTTGCTTTGCTAACTGGAAAGGAAACACACCACGGATGAAAGGAAAGAACTTAGCTCTATTTTGCCTTCTCAAAATTAAGAGTCTCTTCAACTTTCCTGCGGTTCTCCTCAATTTTAATTTCTCATCACAAGGAGGATGCTCCAATATAATGAGTGAAACAGTAATAATGCAAGAAGGAGCAAAGCTTATAAGCATATTGTGAGATGCTAAGATTTTTGAATTGTTTTTATATAAAAACATATCCCAACTGGCTTCTCAAAAGTTTCTTACAGCAGGAGATTCTGTCACTGATTATATGTCCTGGTAGTTTTGCAGAGTCATGGATACAGCTAGAGAAGCTTCTTATATTCATTCACTCATGTATTCAACAAATATTTGGCCTATCTGTGAGCTCATAGTTATGAAAGACATTGCAGTTTAGACACCTACACTCTTTTGATCTAAATGAGTTCAAAGTTTAACCTAATACTTGGCATGTAGTAGGAATTTATCACGTAATTGTTGAGAGAATAGATAATGTAAGAGCAAATGTCTGTAGGCATAGACAAGTAAGTCAATGTCCTCTATATCACAATTTTGCATGAGTAACTATGCTGGAAGTTTTCATGGGGATCAAGCATGGTCTTTTCGAAACATGTATGACTGTAATTTGTAGTCATTACCTCTTTTGAATTCATGAAGTCATTATACTTTTCCCCTCCTGGAGCTCTCTTCTCATTTGCTGTTTTATGGTGGAGATGGGTTTTACAAACAGAAAGCATTTACAAACCAGGTCATGAAAAATTGCCAACACAGATGGTATGTGGTAAATGTGAAGAGGTGGTTTGGGTCTCGGTTCCTTCACTGAGTTACTGTGTATGATGTTCACTAAGGCCCTTTACCTCTGTGAGCATCAAATCTCTGAGCTGAGAATGAGAAAAAGAAGTTTACTCAACCCTTTTTTTCCCTTTCTCTAAAATGTAAAGTGACATTGACGTTCAAAGAACAGGGGCATTAGATAAGGCAACGTGATGAAGAAAATGCTAGGCGGGCACCGTTCAAACTCTAACTGCTCTGCCAGCAGTGTGACTCAGGGCCGGCTGCTCAGTGAAATCTCAGAGAAGCAATGTGATGCTGTGGGTAAGAGCCCAGGCTTAGGTGGGGTTCCCATCCCAGTTTCACCATTGAGTAACCCTGTGAATTGAGACATCCCTTTACTGGCTCTTCGCTTCTTCCCTCAAGTTTAAAAGTGCACTTAAACCACAGGCTTGATCTAAAGATTAAATAAATGAACATTGAAAAAGTAGAATAATACCTGAATATATATGTTAGCTTTTAAATACATGTGTGTATATATATGTATATATGCATGTATGTATACATGTATGTCTATATACATGTGTGTATATTATTTAGAGCTAAAGGTATACTAAATATGTATATAGTATGCATATTATATAATATACCTCTCTAGCTTTTACATCTCTAGCCCTCATAATTCCTCAGTTAGGATGATGATGCTACACTGTTGGTTTTATTGTTTTTTGTAGGGTTTTAAAGAATGTATAGGCCTTCCATTATCATCACGGCATCCACTTGCTGAGAGCTAAGCATAGGTTAGGCAATACCCTGGTTACTTTATATGGCGTTGTTGTTTTTCGGAGTAGGTGAATTGAAGAAGGTTTTACAGAGATGCAACTGGGACTCGATTGTGAAGGACTGTTAAGGTTTATAATAACATTCTCCCTAAATATTTAGCATGTTATTTTTGAAAGCAAACTCTGTGTGATGATACTCTACCAGGAAAGAGATGAATAAGAGAGATTAATATATGTTTAGCATATATTTCTGAAGAAGACCTAGCCAACATAAAAATTAAATCATTTGGTAGCAAAAACTTCTGTAAAGTAAATGGAGCAATGAGAAGAAATCATGACTCATGGGAGAGAACAGAAAATGAAATTTAGAAACTAAAACAGATAAAATTTATAGGCACTGAAGATTCTTTTGAGTATTTATTAGAGTAATATTGTTCTTGACATATCATTCCAAAGTCAAATAATATATATTCCTTTGACTTATTTTATAACTACTTTCCCTTGATATTTAACCTGCATCTTGAATGTCTGCAGTCTCCTCCCCCAAGCTGCTCTCCGTTTTCAGGTTCTCTGACAGGCGGATGATCCAAAATGTGATGAATCCACACTGGATTGTGTCTACACTGTGTCAGACAAGTGAGGCATTTGACAATATTTATTTGAATTTCTCACTTAGTTTATGGTTAGATAGGTACAACCATAGATGCTTGAAGTGCTTTCAGTTCTAAACATCCTGCTGGAGTTTGGAAGGAAGCTTCAGGTGTGGGCTGAGTTCAGGACTCCGGGTGGGTGTGGTTTAATACGTCCACCGTTTCTTCGATCTCTTTGACCACATGCGCCTGAACACAAGAAAGCCTTGTGAGTCTTGGGAGGGGAAATTGAACAGCTGGAAATGAGGCCAGAGGGTTAGCTTTGATGCTGTGCTGATCCCACCTCACTGCTCAAGCAATTTCAGATGGGGCGCACGTGAACACTGCGAGGACGTATTCTCAAAGCATAAGTGATGTGCAGGAAACCGAGATACATTCAAAACCAAACAGCTAGGGAACATCCGGCACCAGTTTTGCATTTTCTTTTAATTCTTTTAAAATGGGGGTTGTGGAAAGAGGAAAATAGAGCTATTTTGAAGTCCTTCTCACACTGGGGTTACAGAAGCTGCTTCCTAAGGAAAAATCAATGGAAACTCACGTTCCTGAGAAACTCTCTGTGCTAGATTTTATGTACTCTGACAAGCATCATCTCAAGATGCAACTGAATAAATGGTACCATCTAAATTTGAACCCTAGTTTTCAGTGTATGACGATCACATACTTGTTCACCAATGTAATCCTAACAAATCCATTTGATATGTATGTAGTGGTGTAAAAGCATGAGTTCCGGTCCAGAACTTCATTATTTCTTGGCACGTGACTTTGATGAATGTCTATCTGTGCCACGTTTTTCTCATTCATAAAAGAAGAATGAAGATAATAGTGACTACCTGAGAGGATTACCTACTATAGTAAATGTAAAACACTAAAACTAGGACAGTGTGCAATGTATGCCCACTGGTAGTATTCTAACATCGCATTATTGAAGAAGGCTTTCAAAGTCTTGCCCAAGAACTTACGGATAACAGGTGGCAGTATTTGACAGTAAGGTTCACTTTCCTAACTCTGATTCATTCTCTTAGTTTTTGAATACACATGTCCTTTAATGCACTGTGTTTAACATGGAGGAGAAAGATGCAAGACGTGTTGCCTGCTTGTAAGATATTTTTCTGGTCTCTTTTTTCTTAGGGTTGAAGGGCACTTGTGTCATAAGAAGCTATGGGAAAAAAAAGAGTGTTGACCTATATCTTAGTTAACACTTATTAACCCTTACCCACGAAGATCAGTAAACACTCACGGAATACATTCAAAAGTATGAAGATTTTCGCCATATCAAAAAGATTACAGTGAATGATGAATAAGACAGAGTTAGTTAATAGAAAGCTTTAAGTTTGGCAACTAGCAAATTCCCTGGATATCCCATTATAATGGGATAAGTAAATTAGGAAGGATAATAATACCTTAATTCTTTTAAGAAACAGGGTGGGGTCCTTTGGCTAGACCAGAGGAAGATACATAACAAATAGGCTAGATTAGAATGGAGGAGTAAGTACAGGAGCAAGGTAAAGGAGGTAAACAAAATTATTCTCTTTACGTGAATCTGTCAATTTCACTCATCCAATACAATTCAATGATTTCCATTGCTGAAAGGCTAAAATTCAAGATGCTCAAAAGGGATCGAAATGTTTTCAGGAACTGAGTTTGCCCACCTCATCTCTTGTCTATCTGCCACTCCCTCTGCTCTATACTTAAGAAATACTGAATTGCTCATCCGCACATGAGTCATCTTTCACACTTCTTCCACTGCCTGCTATTCTTTTGACCCCAGTTTGTTCCAGACTAAGCTCTTCTCACTCTGTCAACCTCAACCGAGGCTCATCCCTTTCAGGCAGACTTTGCCGATGGTGTTAGAAGCCCTGCTCACATGCACATAGCATCTTTAGCATTGCTCTTTTTCCACCATCATCCTAACGTTCTGTTTCCACCATCATCCTAACGTTCTGCTCTCTTTCCACTTCCAAATTTAGGTTTCTTAAGAAACTTTCCTGGCAATTGGCCCCGACTTCCCCTTTTCTGGTGGTGATTAGGAGCCACATCTCTTTTTCTAGTGATCTCTGGGGCAGTAAAGAGAGTAAAGCCCTATATATCCTCACACAAGTAATAGTGTCCTCTCTTTCCTCCTCATATACCCCAACTCCAGGATCTAAAACCCACCTCTGTGGGTTCAAATCCTGAATTTTCTCCTTTGGTCAAGGTATATAACTTCTCTGGCCTCAGTTTGATTATCTAAAGGATAACAAATGAATAATGGTACTAATAGTACAATAGTATTATCATAGGAGAACTATACAGATATAGTATATATATTCTTTTATTATATATACTACATTGATGTTTTATATGGTCAATTATGTATTTGTGCCACTCTCTTAGAGCTTTTAGAGTAATGCTGTCCAACTGAAATATAATGCAAGCCACAAATCAAGGTCACTTAATGTTAGATTTTCTTGTAGCCATATTAAAAAAGGAAAATAGTAAATTAATTTTAATAATACATTTTAACACAATATACACAAAGTATTATTTCAAAATGTAGTTAGGATAAATGACATATAAACAAATAGAAAGAAATGTAATAAATATAAACAACTAATATTTAATATGTATATTTTGTAGTAAGTTCTCAAAATCCAGTGTGCATATTATATTTTCAGCACATTTCAATATGGGAACTTGCCACATTTCAAATGCTCACTTATCGTATGTGCTTAGTGGTTAAGGTGTACATGGATGCACACACAAGTCTAGAGGACATGGACCATTCCACTTCATTTCCTCATCCTTCCAGTGTAAAGACAGAGGACTTGTGGTACGGGAGTACTTAAATACATATTTTTAATAACGGATTACATTAATAAAAAATAATCCAAGAATAGAAAATTATTTATAAATATTAAAGATATGAATATATTTAAATAAGGAAGATGTACCACTTTGTGATTGGTATATTATTTTATGGTTCCATAAACTTAGAAATAAGGTGCATTTCTGATGTAAATATAATACTTCCCAGCAGAGGGCAGAGGTCTTAACCTGTAAATCAGTGAGAGCTTAATGGTTCCAAACAGCTTATTCAGATTAGGGGAACTATTTATACCTAAACTTTAGAAATGGAAAACCAATAATATTTCTCATAATCATACGATTTCATCGCACTGATAGCTCAAACACCTTAGTCAGTGAGTATATCAGGAGTGGGGTGGGGCTGTATGCCTTTTCCTTTCTGGTTTAATCTAACTTAATAAATGACTCAATATTTAATAGAGAACTAATCTAAGTGGGATTGGCAACTCCATTAGGCGAGAGTTCACACAGGAAGGTCTGCTCCCTTCCACTTTTCTCTCTAGAGATCATTGTATTTGTGGTTTTCTAAGTTTCACAAACGGTTGACTTAAACCTCTTTGTCAGTGTCTCTGCACTCACAAAATTTCTGTCTTCATCTCTCTCTTACTCTCTTCCTGCTTTTATTATTATTTTTTGCATGCTTTATAAAAGCATGCAGAGGAAAATGGAAAATAATGGGATTCAGACATTTTTCAGATCCGGAAAGAGTGTATTTTAAAGTTCCAAGACTGTTTTCAAGCAAACATGCCAGAACGTAGGCATCTACATGAGTGGTGGTTTCCAATACGATCCCCTCAGAAAGCATTTCACTTTTCCTCACAATATTGCCATGATAAAAATATTTCTGTGACTTCCAAAGGTGCTGATTTCAGAGCCCGCTTTTAAGTAACTCCAGAATACCAGTCGTTTCATCAGTACACCTTGTTTTCTTTCCAAAACACTGCATTACTTAGTTTAATTATCCACATTTGTTTGTAAGACTGAAGTGTGGAAAATTTTTTGCTTATTTAAAAAATAATATTCACCTACAAAAAAAAAAGATTTTTAAAATATTGTGGAGAAAGTTCCCAAAAGATGTTGAAAAATAATGTATTATTAGAATAAGGATTCGGTCTCTCAAAGGAACTCTTTTGAAACAGAATCTCTTATTTAAGTGAGAGGTTCAGGTGTCACTATACAAAAGTTAGGCTCACCTCTAAGTAACTTCAAGTTAAAAGAAGAGACTGCAGATAATATTAATTGTACTTGACAATGTCTTCTGACAAAACCAGTGAAAATTGTGACCCAGAAGATGACGTAAGCAATAACACCTCATACTTTGTTAAGCACACAACTTCTGCTACCTTGCTAATAATAGCAGACCTTGCTAGACTATGAGGTCTTATACAACAAGCTTGGATTTACCTGAATCTATTTGCAAGTCCTTTCCTGCCTGACTCTGTGAAGTTATAGTCACGTCTATCCACTCTGCTTTCTAACCAAGCTAGACTTTATTTTCTACATATTTCTTTTTCAGCTTAGTTCAACATCCACTGACTGAACACTGACTCTGCCAACTGGAAACCAAAGATGAATGTAATAATGCCCTTGAGCACAGGGAGCTTAAAGTTGAGTCAGACACTTAAATGGTTCCTTTTAATTTCTCATAGTCAGTACTATGGTAGAGGGACGCAGTGGTTTCTATGAAAGGAGATTCATTTATTCACCATATATTATTATACATTCACTATGGGGAAAGCACTAAAAATTTCAGGTGCCTATGTGGAGTTTAGCTCCTGGCTGGAGCTTATAGAGAAGTTGATCGTGTGACCGATCTTTGTCACTGAAGAGAAAGAACTCATTTGGTTGCCCAGATCCTTCTCTCAGTTTGGATCGATCTAATTTTAGGAAGGGCCTCGTGCCTCTGAGACACTGTTTCTCTGTGTCCCAAGTTCTTCTGAACCTTTTAAATTGCCAAGTCATTCCATGATTTCATTCGCTGAATCCGGACTTCTTTCTCTCTGCTTCTTCTTCTTTTATTTCCCTTTTCTTACTCTGTGTGGTTGTTTTCCTCATTTACATGCCAGATCCTATGTTCATCTAGTGCATAGAGATTCTCATAAGTGTTCTTGTCCAGTGACTTAATCGTTATAGATAACATGCGCAAGCATACAACTAGCATTTTGTGCATGGGGAAAGGATATTAAAATCATTCTGATATAAGGGTATCCCTTATAACAGAAATACCAAAAAAATCTATATATGCTTTTGCTTTCAAAAAGCACAATTCAAGAGCTAAAACCAAATGTGGGCAAAAGAAATTTCAGGCATTACTCATCTTCCTTGTAAGATATTAAAGCATACCTAATTCATAACCTCAGCAACACTTCTCATATCTCATTTTCTCTTCTCCCCATTTTTTGTCATACGCAATACTCAAGAGACTCTCATTTATGGCCCTCCTCAGATCTCCACTCACTATTTCTCTTTCCAGTAAAATTAGAGCAACTTTTACTCTGTCTCATACTTGGATTCTTCTTCACCACTCTCTCTCTCTCTCTCTCTCTCTCTCTCTCTCTCTCTCTCTCTCTCTCTCTCTCTCTCTCTCTCTCTCTCTCTCTCTCTCTCTCTCTCTCTCTCCCTCCCTCTCTCTCATAATACAAAATGAGATGACCTTACTTCTACAACCTCACTTTCTTTCTCTAGCTTTCTTTGCTTTTACTCTGACTCTATGTATCATAAAAGAGGAAAAATAAGATCGATCTTGGCTGAGAGGAGGGCATTGAGGGATGGCAATAAGAGAAGCCTCTTTGGAAGCCTGAAGTAGTCAAAGAGTTTGCAAAACTCCCCTATTATTAATTTTTTCTTTATATATGCAATTTGCTACTCTCACACACAATGAGATGAAACATTTTCTTAATCCAAGGTAAACTAAACCCAAGTTCTTCAAGCAAACCATTGATTTCATGGTGGTTTTCCATTAATAAACTCAGTGGAAGTACGTCTTATACTTTATTTACAGTTCCCATTGCCATAAATTGATGTCCAAAGGCTTAGAATCTTGTTTTTATTAAAATCAGAACCTGATGCTCTAGCAAAGGGAGTTGTTAGATGTGGCTTTGCCCCCAACAATGTTTTCCAAATAATCTGTTGCAAATGTTGAAACAGGGTACCAGTGAGGCATGTTCTGTAAGGATTTGGGTAATAGAGATCTGTGTCTTGGATAACAAACTAATACAATGACATCTACTGTTGGCTCCTTCAGTCTTTAAGTTTCTTGGTTTTTAGAGAGGGCTCTGGGTATGTTTCAGCTTGGAAAGAGCCACAGGAAGAAAAACAAGTCTTTTTATTGACTTGAACTTTAGTTTGTTTTCTAGGAAATGTGTTGTGTTAGTTCACATTTTGCTCCATTTTTTTCTGCATTTCTAAAACGATACTATAGTTTAAACCATATTTTGGTGTTTGATGATAATCTTGTTGCTTTTTCTTGTTTTATGTGATCACATTGTGTCCATTAATGGATTATAAAATACGAAGAAAGATATATCTCACACATTTCTAGTGTATTTCTTGGATATACAATGACTCCTCAAAAAATACAAAGGTGGAAATTTTGAGAGAAGTAAAATAGAAGGAATTGAGGGCTTTCTATGTTCCAGGTAATGTGCTAAGATGTGTCAATGTATTGTTTTTTACCGAACCCTCGCAACAATGCAGTGCTTTCTTATCCTTAATTTTTCAGTAAAGATTTTGAGATTTGGTCAATTTTTATTTGACTTATTCCACTAAATAGTACATCTGAGATGCTGTATTTTTTCTGCTTACTTTTTATTTCATAAAATACTTTTTTCTATCTTTATATATTTATTTATGTTAACATCTACATATATTTTGAATGCTGACTTGGTTGGGTACAGAATATTTTTTTTTCCTAACATTACCCTCAAACCTGCTGTGTCAGTTAACCCTTCTCTGCCTTTAACAGAATCTCAGATAGTCCTAGCTACTGAAGTCTCAGCTAGTCAGTCTTCAGTTTCAGAAGAAATTTTCCAATTCAAAATTTCTCCTTCTTCCAGGTCCTACTTGACTCTCAACTTCCACAGTTGAGCTATGGAAAAAAGGAAATATAGTGCATACTTCACCTCTCACCCCTCCTCTGTTCTGTTCTTCTTTTCTTCCTCAATTCCAGCAATGTTTTTGGATTTTCCATGTTTAGGAAAGTAAAAATGGATGAGAGGAATGGGCTGGTTACATTAACCACTCAGTGCCACTGTGTGGTACATGACCCAAATTCAGATGTCGGTGAAGATTTAAACATAAAATAAACTGTTAGTTTGTTTTATTATGAAGAAAGATATACTTAATATGGCTTTTTATTTAGAAAAATCTGGAGAATAAATGTGAGAAGAACTTATTGAGAAGTAAATTACAGAGGTAAAGGGGGAAATGCATTAAAGGAAGAGTTCAATGAAGAAGACATTCAGAGAATTAGAATTGGTGAAACGTTTAAATGAAAGAGAAAAAAAGATTTATGAAATTTATGCAAGGGTATTGATATGAATAAAATGGAGTGGACATGTGAAGTCAGTTCTGGGCTGACAAAAGAGATAAAGGAAATGCAGACTGGAAGACCATCTGTCTTTCATTTCCCAAGTACATGTTCATTGAAATTCTCATTCACAGCATATGAGGATTTGATGCGGGATTCTGTAATTGCTCAGACTCTATAAAGAGCCTGGGAAGCAAGGAATAATAGACAAACACACAATGGGGATTGTGTGTTGAAGGCTAAGAAAGGAATATAAGGAAAAATGATATGTGCTTTCATATAGAAAAAAAATATAGTAAGTTTTACAAACCCATGTGAATTTTATTTCTGAAGAATTTTCTTATTTCTCATCTTACCGAAGTTTAGGTAACCTGTCCTCTGAGAACGTCAGCATGTCAATTGCTTATTGTTTTGTGGCTTATTGTGTGGTCTATTGGAATCAGATCTGAAAACTTTTATCTGGTTATATTTATTCAAAAATTATTTTCGAGTGGCTTCAGATTTCACTGTAAACATTCACAGAAACATAAGAGGTATTTTGCTAATACTTTTAAAGAACACCACACAATATTAAATTAAGAAAAATAAAATCATTTATAATAGGGTGTCTGTTTTGGTACCTGAGTCTGTGGTGGCAGAATGGATCAGAAACTACATGTTACTATATTGCATTAATCCTATTTTTTAAATTACTGAGATTGAAATATATAATAATTTTTGGATATTGCTCCTCAGTCCTTGAATGTCAATTAGTTCTTAGTAGTGGTAACAGTAGTAGTAGTAGTAGTAGTAGTAGTAGTAGTAGTAGTAGTAGTAGTAATGATAAGAAGAAGAAGAAGAAGAAGAAGAAGAAGAAGAAGAAGAAGAAGAAGAAGAAGAAGAAGAAGAAGAAGAAGAAGAATCCATTGATTCTTCACTAGTTCAAACAGGACATCAGTCTCCTAAAACATGAAATGCTCGTTTAGTCAAATTGTCACATCACCCTCATATACTTTTATACATAGGCACACTTATACATACATACACACATACACACTCACACACACTCCATTGTCCACATCTCTATGTCTTGTAGATATGGATTGTCTTCTCCTGCAATATAACAATCTTTAGGAAACTTTACAAATAAGAAATCATATATTTGAAACAATTACAAATTCTTAACACTAGGCCAGTAATCGAGGCAAGTTACAATATGGTAGAGGATGTGCTAGTCCTGATAAGGGAGAAAAGTGACTATAGTCCAAGCCTGCAGGGCCTAGTCAACAGGTACTGGCAGGAGCTGGAAAAGGATGCATGGGAGTATGTTCCAAAGGGTTTTGATGGAGGGGACTGGAACATAAGATTGAATAGGAAGAGCTATTGATTTGAAAACATGCTTCTGACATATAGAATTTAACATCCACACAAGAACACCAAAAGATGTCACAAACACAATACAAAGATGACTTCTGGAAGAATGGAAGAAAATTATGGCCAGAATTGCTGTAGGAGATGATAGAAGATGATGTTTAGTGTTTCAAAGATATGCACATGCTAAAGTGAATATTTTATGTAAAGTCAGAGAACTCACCAGAGGACTATGTTCCATGGGAAAACAAAAAGGATATATCATTTACCAAAGCAATAAAAAGAACAATGTTGAATAGAACACCAAAATAATTTAGAAGTTCAACAGTAGCCCCTGATCGACAGTAGGAGATACTGTTCTAGAAATGGGTTCTATAATACAGGAAAGTTGATAAGACCCCAAAACAATAGCAGCCATGTGGTTTTGCCTAACCACAGAAGCCAGGTACACTGTCGATGGAGTCCAGGGGTGCCTGACTATAAAATCTATAAAGATAGTTAATAGAACATGGTGTCTCTATCACAAATGAGTGGCCAACAAGGTTACTAGTCAATATGTCTGATCATAAGAAAACAGAGAGGGATGATCAGGAAAATAAGGGCAATAGCCTCATTAGAAATTGTGATCCTTTGCCCAGTTTTTGGAACTAATCCTGTTTTTTGGACTCAAACCCAATCAATTGAAAAAAAAAAAGTTGGATCTAATACTACAGAATTATTCTGTTAACTCAAGGCAAGTTTCTATGGTAATGATTACAGGTGGAATCTTTTGCGCCGTTCCCACGTCTATTATGTAACTGTGGGTAAGAGAAAGCACAGCTATAGCAGATACTCCAGATCACATAAGAGCAGAGACATACAGCAGTCACCGATTTACTGGAGGAGGGAACACAGCCTCAAGATATTGTGAGGCTTCTCCATCAGCACATGAGAAGTTGCTTGAGCCAATTCTGATTCTGCTCTCTGGGAGCAATGCCCATGTTCAATGTTCTCCCTGCCTCTTGGTGATACCCTCTGAGACATTCTTATTCATCTGTTATCCTCTACAATGACATCTAAAGAAGGTGTTGTGACCATGCCCCAATTAAGGAGTAGACCACTGCTAAAGTCCATTTCCAATTGGTGCCTGTGGGGAGCTTGAAAGTCTTGAAATATATATATATATATATATTACTCTAAGCTCTTTTTCAATGGCAGTAAAATTACCATGAAAGTTTAGTAGGCTTCTGTTATTTTTTGTTTCCAGACAAATTCGTATGCTAGTACTGGCAGTGATGTTCTTTTATTTCATTGTTATTTTTGTATTTGTTTTCAAATCCATCTGTTCTTCTTTCTTCCTATGATTATCTATCAAATGTATTGATGACTGTTTTGAAGTTGTCTGCTTTAGCAGAAAAGCTACATTTCTAAGGTTATTTTTGCCCCAGATTTGCATTTGGAGACCTTTTGTTCTAACACTTTTATAGACATACATCTTGTCACTTGGTGTGGTGGACAGGAAATTGTTTACTGCCCCCATGTCCCTACAGATGTGACTAAGTTAAGGATCTGAGATGGAAAGATTGTCCTAGATTATCCAGGTGGGCCCAACGTAATCACACAGGTTCTTATAAAAGGAAGACAGCAGACTCTGGGTCAGTGAAGATTTGCCCTCAAAAGCGGAAGTCAGAAGATGAAGGGACAGGAGCCAAGGGAAGCGGACAGCTTCTAAAAGCTAGAAAACATGGGGTCTTTTTCTTCTATCACTCCTACTTCTTAAACATTTCAGCCTGGAAATGATATACCGCAGTTCCGCCCACTTAATAGTGAATACTAGTCACATGTCACTTGGAGATGCAAGAACAGACTGAGTATTATAAAACTGTGGCCAAGAAGAAGAGTAAATAGGTCTTACTGAACACCTAGAAGTTTCTGTCATAGTCAGATAAAATCTGGTGGAAGTGGTTTTCATGCTGTAATCTGAATATAAATGGGAAACAACCAGGTAAATAGGAAGTGAGTGCTCGATATTAAGTACTTGATAAATATAAATTAAATGGAGGCATGGATGGAAGAGAGAAGACAGACATTGCAGAAATCAGTGTAGCAGTTTGAGACAGGAGATCCTTGTAAGTGGAATGAAGTGGGCAAAGTAAAGGGTATTTGATGGTGAGGGTAAAATATAGGCAGGGCCCAAATTAAGGCAGATTTTGTAGATCATGTCAATTAGTAAGTTTGTTATATGTGTGATGAGATTCGCTGATGGTTTTTAAGAGCAGGAGTGACGCTAATAATATGCATTATTGAAAACTTCTTAGGTTCCTGCATATAACTATGAATGGACAGAGAAACAGTGGTATAAGAAGATGGGTGTGAGGTTGTCATAGTCGGTTTGGTAGGAGAAGCAGTAGTTTATACTTTGATTTAAAGATATAAAGATTAAAAGAAGTTGATAAATTTGGGATTTTTTTTTTTTTTGAAGTTTCTCCATTTGAGTCATTATTCCTTCCAGTTTTAAATCACACACACACACACACACACACACACACACACACACCCACACACCAAAAACACTCCCTAAAGAATTTTCTTTTTTTCCATCATGATTATAGATTTTAAAAAAATTACTCTATTTTTATTCCAAATGAATACATTGATAGTGGGGACATAAATTGTGGAAAACGTCCATGAATTTTTAAATTAAGAAGGTCACAGTGACTGCACGTAGATGGAGTGCCGATTTGAGCTACTGAATTATAATGTGTTGAGAAGAATTCAAAACCAAATTTGAGGGCAGAAAGAGCGCCATATGAACTTGACCCTTACTGTCTACCATGGGCATAAAGAAAAGGAAGAGGTAGCATACATGCCACATGTTTGCACCAACAATGCTAGAGGTGAGGCAGAAAGTCCTATTTCCAGCCTGCCTCCATTTTTAGGTTCTTCATTGAATTGAGTAAAAGCAGAAAAGGGCACAAAAAAAAAAAGAAAAAGAAAAAACATGCCAAGACGGGCCACTCAGGCACTTGCAGCAGCTGTCCTGCAACTGGGAATTATAAAGGAAATGTTAGTGTAAAAGAGATACGATATATGTCCCAGGATTGCCAAACCATACTGAATTCCCTGTTCGTTTAAGTCATGTTTCACATCTGGTCCATATGTGTAATTGGAAATCTCAACTGTGTTTTCATGAAGGAAGATACAGATGCCAAATGCTTTACTAAGATTTATTTATTTGTGAGTAATACGCATGAAAATGTGACAAAGGGGAAGCTGAGACTGGAAATGGGGTTTAGCATTAGTAAGTGAGAGAAAAACCTTTGTAAGGAGGTGCGTTAGCAGTTGAAAACTTCCACTTGACTTAGAATTAATAACAAGACTGAATCAAGACCTAGATGACATAAAGTCAATCTAGAATCTTCTGGACCCTTTCATTAAGACACACACACAAAAAAAGCATGAGGAAAAGTAAAAATCGAAGGTCTGAATTACTGAAAGAGCACATTGCTCAAATTTGGAAGACAATCGCCTCTTTAATGCAATGCTTAACTTAGTTTAATCTACATGATGCCAAATCATCCAGGTAGCTGGATAATTAGAGATGAGGATAAAGAATAACTTGATGAATGGTGGAATTTTTGACTTGTCATCCAAATGTTTTGACCCAATAATGAATAAATATTTTATTGCAGTTGATAGGAATTTGGCTCCAACATGTTACATAAAAACCATCAAAAAATTACTATTGTACCTAACAGATATTACATGGTATTGTAGTCTAGCAACTGTCCTTATAATTATCACTAATACTGCATTTCCACTCTGAGCATTTTGCTCCCTTCATTGCTTCCTTGCCTGGAACAGGAAGGTGAAGCAGAACTATGATCTTAGTGGCCAAAGGGTGTGCTTGTGAATATCCCAGAAAAGGCAGGGACTTATGTAATATATTTCTCACCATGGCTCTAGCCAAATTGCTTGTTCTCCTTGATGCTCAGTTTTCTTCTCCTAAAAAATAAAATTAGTAACTATAACAGGAATCCTTTGGGCTGAATGAAAGCGGAAACTGAACTTATAGTAACTTAAATAGGTTTTTGTTGTTGTTACTGTTGTTTTTCATAATAAGTAGTTTGAATATGAGCAGTCTAACACCAGGCCACTGGCTCTGTGACACCTCGTAGACTTAAGCTTCTTCCAGATTTCTGTCTCCGACCCAGTCAAGCTGTTTGCTTTTCACCTTATAGTTGTAAAACGAGCAACATTAGCTGCAAACATTTACCTGCATTCAAGGTAGAGCAGAAAGGACGAACAGTGCTGCCTGCTGTGCTAGCTCCTTATATTAGGTTATATAATTTTTAAAAAATAAAACCTTATTAGATTTGGTCTTACATATCAGTGACCAGAAATATGAAACATGGCCACCTCTAGCTGAAAAAGGGACTGTAAAAACAAACATGAATCTGGGCACATTTTTGCTCCAAACCCAAAGAGGTAACATATTAGCAAGGAAAACAATGGGGAATGACTAGCTCAGGCATTTGTTTCTTTCACAGGGGTTACTAAGAACTCTTTCGGATTCAAAACTCTCTGATGGGAAAAGTTAAGATAGATAAGGTTTAGTGGCATTGCCAAGTGGGTATTGGAAAATCTTCGTTTTAATGTTATAATGGCTATTTGGACAGTTGCCGGACACTGAGAAGAACACTTTGGGTCTGCCCATTTATGAATACAAAGCATAAATTCCACCAAAAATAATTACATGATTAAACTTATAACAGAAACTTATAACAGAAAGTACCAGGATGACTTTTAAGATTTTAGAAATATTATCTGCATTAATTCTGGGATTCATGAGCTTTGTCAGAAAATTCCTACCCAACTTACCATTAAATTAATAGTTGTCAAGATGTTGCCTTAATATGGTCCCCAGATGTACCTTTTTAGTTTAGTTGTATTCAGTCTTTTTTGTGTTTCTGAAAATGGTTGTAGAGCGAGTCTATTTAGTTTTTAGTTTGTTAGATTCATTCCATCTTGTGTGCGTGTGAGTGTGTGTGTGTGTGTGTGTGTGTGTGTGTGTGTGTTGTGTTTGTATGTCCGATGACCAAAGATAAAACTACACTGCCATAGGATTCGGAAAGCTGAACAAACAGAAACAAAACTCAGTTGGAGATCTGGAAAGGTTCAAATATCTTAACAGCCATTCTCTTCCACTGAATTACGAGAATCGAAAAGGTCACGGTAATATAGGAACTTTAGGGCATTCATCCGTTCATTCAACAAATATTTACAGAACACCTGCTAGATGACAAGCCCCGCTCTAGGCTCTGGGGGGTATACTAATGAACAAGGTGGAACAAATCCACCTTATATTATAGTGAAGAAATAGAAGTAAAAAGCAATGACATTCAATTCAGATAGAGCAATGGGGTAGAAAGTGACCATGCAGGGTAAGGGTGGGGTGTAATTTGAGATAAGGTATACAGCAAAGACCTTTCAGCGACTCTTGAACTAAGGATGAATGTTCCTTTCTTCTGTTTCTTTTACTTCTTAAACAAAACTTCTTTATAAGAGCTTTTCTTCATCCTTCAGGTAACTGAGCAATTTATCATTTTCCTCCGTAATTTTCCAAGTACACCTTGGGAAAATACAAATTTTGTGGAATTTGATATGTGCTCACTGGGGGACCCTCTTTAGGAAAGATAATATAATTACAACTTAATAATTAGATGTAAATACAAATATTTATTTATACTCAGTAAAAATAAAACAAATTAGAATTTATAAAAGTTGACAAATTTTCCCCAAATCACAAAACCCATAAAAGTAACAAACAATATTTTAATTAACTAATTGATTAACATTCATCTATAATCATTTCCCCTGTATTTTGGCTGCATAGTTGTGATTAATTTGCCATAACTCAACACCTTTATAATATTGTTTCTATAAAGATAATGAAAAGATAATTTAGCCTTCTAGCTAGATAAGATAATTTTATCTTAAAAGATAATTACAGCATGAGAGATTGGATTTTTATGTATGTTTAGAATGTATGGAACATGCAACTTCCCATAGAATATACTCTCATGTTGTATTATAAATCATGCTGTAAAAAATTAAAAAGCCTTATCATGAACTCTAAAAAAAAAAAAACAGAAGAGAATTTTTATTTTGATTAGTTATCATTGAACTAAATCTCCTTACAATTTTACACATCTGGCGATTTGAAGATTTCCCCCACAGAATAGCTTCTGGAGCAAGACGTTTCACACCTGCTTTGCCCTCTCATTCCCAGTCTAACTTCTGTCGCCTGATGCCATGGGATATATTAACATACGTCTGTGTTACCAAGTTAACATCATCTATATTAATGTTAGCAGTGCAACTTCTAGTTCTGCATGTTCATGTGTGATGACCCAATCTCATACTGGACAGGGAGCAAGAACTATACCTGTAAGGAATGTTTTAAAAATCACATAATTTGATTCCACGGATTTGAAACCAGTGTGAATGTCTCCTCAACCCAGATGCCCGTTAATCATGTCTCACAAACGTCGACCTCTGTTCCAATTTCCCCCTGATATAAAGGGTATTGCGGCAGAAGAGAAAAGCAATCTACTGATCTTATCATTTTCCCTTAGAAATAAGCCTTCCCTCTGTGCTTATTTCAGGTAGCAAAAGGTTATAGACCCATCTCTTGAGAGAGAGAGAGAGAGAGAGAGAGAGAGAGAGCGAGCGAGCTCTGGATGAATATCTGCAGAGGCCCCAATTAACACACGCCTGATGCCCTGGCATTCCATGCAGAACCCCAGTGAAAAAGTGAGGATAAAAATGGGCATTCCCTTCATATCCCCTCGCCCTGGTATTTGAATGGAAATAATCAACGTGAGTAAAACCTATTCCCTTTCATTTTCAATAAGTTAGGATGTTTGGGATTTCAAGATACAGAAATTCCAAATCAACTGGCTTAAAATTAGAAAGAGTTTTACTGGGACACATATCCAAAGAGGCAGAGGTAGGGCAGGATACAGCATAGTTTGTTAGTGTGCACACTTACTTCTCAGTGATTTTCTTGGCTCTACCTTCTCATGTATGTGGTTTCAATTTTAGGCTGATTTCCTTCATGGTAGTAAAACTATAGAAGTTTCGGGTCTTATATCCACACCCTGTATAATCTCAGAGAAGGGAGAGTCTCTCCTAGGGCCCATACTCGCGTCATTACTCACATGCGGGGAAAAGTTCTGCACTAATTTTCATAGGCCCGGATGTGGGCCAACCCCTGAACTAGCATATGAGGGGGGACCAGGCTATTTCAGTCAAAGCCTTCCACAAGCTGGCTTCTCAAAAGCGACAACAGGAGTTGAGTCTGAGGGTGCAAATACTACCTCCTACCTGTCTTTAGAGCATCGTCCAACTGACAAAGTACTTCCGTATATTATACGTGCACAACTTCTTTGAGGCACATTTTCCATATGCAATTCAAAGGTTTAGAACTTAGATACAGTAATATCCTGGTAACTTTTTAGGTCTCTTAATTGAAGATTTAAAATGTTTTCCAGTTACATCAGTTTGAGGAATGGACCCAGGGAGAATATGAAATGGCTTAAAGAAAAATGGGGAACCAGGAAATTTGGGGCAAAGTCTTGATTTTAGCTCTAGCTGTTTGTCTTATTCTGCATGAATCACACAACTTACCTAGGTCTCTTACCATCTTAAAATAAGAAACAAGGAAATGCGCTTTAAAGTCCCCAAGGTTTTAAAACTAGAGTTATATAACAGTGTTGACTTTATGAGAATTTGGTGTGGCTGAGAAGGAAAGGGATCAGGAAATTTTAAAAGGTTAATGGATAGACAAGATAACACCCGTCCCCCCTACTTATAGCCTCCCCCCTCTTCCTCTGTGTGGGCTGCCGGGCAAGTAGAGGCCCTCAGTACGTATCACCCAGCTCAGAGCTGCTTCTCAGAAAGCCTCACTCAGAGAGTTTTTAGCCGTGCTTGAGGCTAAAAGATAAGAGCAAAATCGCATCCATAAAGATTGCCAAGGATTAAAATATGGAGAAGGAAGTTAAAATGTCAAAATTACAAGGGTTTAGCAACTCCCCATTTTGCCCAACCTCAGACAAACAACATTCTATGCTTCGCTTCTGTGAGTTTGACTATTTTAGATACTTCGTATCAGTGGAATTATGCAATATTTGTCTTTCTGTGTCTGATTTATTTCATTTAGCGTAATGTCCTCAGGGTTCATCTATGTTGTCATTTATTGTAGGATTTCCACTTTTTTTCTTTTAAGGCCGAATAGTATTGCACCGAGGCACAACATTGTGACCAGGATAATACTACTGTATTATATACTTAAAAATCTGTAGAGAGGATAGATCTCACATTCTTATCAAAATATTTATTTAAAGGAAAAAGTAACAAGGGCTTGAAGCAACATTACAAGATAGATTTACGTGGGATATTTTTTAAAAAGTGGAAGTGAACAAATGAGACCTTCAGGAGGCCAGGCTGAGCAGATTCAGCTGCATTTTGAATGGGAGTTTCAAATCTATTTACCAACTCAGGATATGGTATTGTTTTTGTAAACGATAAAAATGGAGGTGTTAGTGAAGTCAGTGTTTTGGGGGGACATTTTAATATTTTGCACTATATTCAGTTTTCTAATGCATACCTTTCAATAGGTATGCAAAGGAATAGTCTACAGAATTTAGAAAGGCAACTCATTCATGTTGGGTTTATAACAACCATGCCTCCCCCAAAATAAGGTAAAAAGTAATAATCATCTGGATAATTTTTGGACATTATATTACATAATAATATTTTCTAGGTGGTATTCACAGTTGAATTTTTGATAATATTTTTATCAGATAAAGAATATCACAGAAATTATGAAGCAAATAAGTACTCTTTATTCTTCAGTTAGCCCTCAACCAGCCAAGTAATCTTAATTCAGATGCTTCAAAGTAAAATGTTTAAACACTCTCTTTGGTAATATAATCAGAACCAGCAGAATTACAATTATATTTCTTAGACCTTATTTTTTTATTACCAAATATGTGTGCTTGCTTTGGGGAGGAGTGAGTGAGTGTGTGTGTGTGTGTGTGTGTGTGTGTGTGTGACAAATTCAGGACTCATTTTTTTTCACCATATAGAAAAGTATAAGAAAAAGGTGATAGTGCTACAGGAACAAAACTCTTGTGACTCACACAGATTTATGATAAAGTTGTCCAGTCTTTGAGCTATCCAGCCGTGGCTTCCCCCAAGAGACTATATGATCCACAACAACTAACATGCTTTTCTTGTTTCACTTTGTTGTTATTGTTTGTAATCACTGAGCACCACCATCCAGCACAGTGTTTGGTTCTGAAAACTATATATCTGTTGAATAAATAGATGAGATCATTTCAAATGAGGATGTTCACCAGAGTATCCACTGGAGTCAATAGATGTAGTCATGTACATTCATCCTGGGGGCCGAATTGAGTTGTTCCTGAGCTTATGGAAGGAAGTTCTTCTATCTCTAGGGCTAGGAGGAAGTTGGATGTGGACCCCAAGGAATAGAAATAAAAGTGAGTCTTATTACTTAGCTTGCCTTCAGCTCACAAAAACAGCAACTATTTAGAAGGGACTGTGAGGGTGGAACTAGTCCTTCCTTCTTAAAAATATTCGATTGTAGGAGCAATGTGTTCAACTAGTCTGTTTGTTAGTCTGTTCGATATATACCAAACTATATAATTATATATAGTTATAGGCATAGTTATATATAGTAAGTATATTTAAATATAGTTTTGTATTTATTTATGGTTTAAAACTATTACCCTAAGAATTTTTAAATACTATAGCCTTGAACTAGCAAAAATGAACCTGAAGGTATGAGTTTTTAGGGGACTTTCAGAAATCCAGTCAGAGTAGGATGACCAGTTGGAGAGACAAGGTAAAGTTGTGGAGCATGTACGTATATTTGAGGGGAAAATATCAGACACTGCTCTAGGAGAGAAACCTGGTAGAATCGAAAAAGACAGGAGTTTGAATTTCTTAAAATTTAGGTATGAAAGGAAATGTGACCTTGTGACACGTGACAAGGTTGGTGCGATGTGTGGCTACATACATACACATGGCATCTCTAGAAAAAGTGTCTAGCATGTACCAGATCTTCCTATGATGGTTATCTATGTTACTATGAATATTCTTGTAATTATTACTCTGGTTGGTGATGGACCCAACCAAATAATACATGTAAAAGCATATATTGAATGCCCTGCACTTTTGTAGATGTGAGGATTGATACCAAAACTTGTGAAGACCTACGGTAAGCAATGTGTATTCAACTCCAGATAAGGCACATGTTCAGAAAAGATCTGATCAACAAAGAGATGAAATGCACAATAAAATACAAATTCATTTAGTGCTAAATGCTTGAGAAACTCATTCTGTTTCATTTAGTGCTCTGAGTCATGACTAATTCTGGAAGGAAGTGGTCACGGGCTCCCAGGGACAAGTCACCTTGTTTCCAGTTGAGACTAAGACAAAGATCAAAAGATTTATCACAGAAGTCTTGCTGCCTACAGAAACCTATGAGTTGAAGGGAGACTTAAAGAGTGATGAATGAAAGGAAGGACATCCTTTTCAGGACTTACTTGTCTGCCAAAGAAAACAAATGTCATATTGGTTCTTTTTAAAAACAAAAAAACCCCCAAGTAATTGTAAGGAAGCTGTTATTGCTGCAAAGGGATTTGGATAGTGAAAAGATGTGGGAAAATGAAGTGTCTTTTTCAAGGGCAGTAAATTCTCAATTCCTTTCTCTAGAGCTGAAGAATAAGTGTTTTTTTTTTTTTCAATGTGCAGTGTGTTCTAATTAGAAAATGAGCTAACAATTCCCTTTTGAGTAGCCATCCGTATCGCTGATTGTCTGAAGCAGAAAGGATCAGAGAGGCCAAATTTGTGTCAATGTGTACTGTGAAATGACAACACAGGAGACAATATTTTGGCCAATAAATTCAGGCCAAAATGATTTTTTGCATGAATTATGCAAAGAGAATATAAATCTGTTTTCCTTATACATTGGGCCAGCAGTCCCTGAACAGCAATATTTTATATTTTTTCTTTGGATCAAAACTTGTTAATGAAAAGACAGGAAGAAATTCTAGAGATATAATACTTAGTATCTTTTTTTCTCTGAAGATGGAATAAAAGACTGTTAAGTGGTTTTTACGAAGCCCTGTTTATGCTTCTTACCATTCGATATAAAAGGGAAAAATAAATTGACTTTATTAAGGAATGTTTTATGAACAGCAAAACCCCAAAATGTAAGTTTTAGCTTATAGATTTCTAAATGGAAAACACTTCATCTCTGGTACCTAACAGGTGCTCATCATAAACCCATACTGTGAGCTGAAGAAAATGACTTATGTGGAACTGGAAATAAAAACAGTGAACCTAAGTTTAAACCTTGAACTCTGAAATAACTAAGTGATAGGAAAAAAATTTAAAGGTAATAACATGAGAAATTCATATAAACAATCTAGAGGAGGCAAGTGAGCTCTATTTCTGATTTAAGTGAGAACTGAAACAGGAAGGGTTTATTTAAATAGTTTAATGTGAAAAGTACACAATTTATAAATAAGAGGTTTATGCAAACATAAAAGAAAGGTTTGGTGTACAACAGGGTAAAGAGAGAAAACTGATAGCAGATTACTCATTTATTTATTCATTCGCCAAATATATCTTGGCACCTACTGAGTACTTAAAACTGTCCTAGGTCTTAGAAACAATATAGTGTGCTAAAATGAAAGAAAGATTTAGAATTAATATCTAGGAAAAAATAAGCTTTCAATGACTCTTCCACATCTATCCAGGACCCCAACTGTGAAAAC
Source organism: Eonycteris spelaea (assembly GCA_003508835.1). Taxonomy (NCBI): domain Eukaryota; kingdom Metazoa; phylum Chordata; class Mammalia; order Chiroptera; family Pteropodidae; genus Eonycteris; species Eonycteris spelaea. The sequence continues at coordinate 5,168,287 of PUFA01000077.1, forward strand.
AGAATCTAATGACCATGAGAAGGAAGATGTGTTGTATAAAGGCAGTGTGCCCCTGTCTTTTAAACTGGTGACCTGCTGGATGTATTTGATTTGCAGTTTTTAGGGTTATGTGATTCTAAGTATCTCAGAAGACATGATAAATCAATACTAAAATCTGGGCCGGATGTAAAGGGCAAGTACTGTTTTTTCTTGGCTTAGTGTATCGACAGCGTGCTATCGGGGGTCTTTGACCTATTTCTGCCAATTCAGAGGACACAGCAATCATAGAAGCAAACACACAATTGTGTATTCTTCATAGCTACCAAATATTCTCCATATTACTTTATGGTTATAGGATTCTTGATCTTCTTCTACTATAATGTTGAATTTATTGTTACCAGATGCTTGGCCATGTGCCTTGGGTTACCCAGGTTCACTGGCCCAACAAACAAAATAAAATTGGAATCATACTGAGTACATACATTTGATGAAATAATGACATGTAAGAGAAACAAGAAAGACAGAGCCAAAGGGGGAAAAAATTTGAAGTGCTGTCTTATGAGGGCAGAAACACAAATGCCAAGAACCTTTAAGAACCGAACTCAGCATTCTAAAGAAAGCTTTAATGTGCGAGCAAATTCCAGTGGCTACTAGGACAAACTGTACTTATACATGATTCACAAAGTTTTGTTTTAAAGGGCTGGGAGCGAGACTGAGTTAGCGATGAAATGCATATTCTCGTGTTCAAAAACCCATTGTAGTGATATTTGTCAAAGCTTATCTGCATGAAATTAGACTTTTAATTTATTATTATATTTATGTTAGATTGACCTTGACAGATGGTTTTTAGTAAATCCTTACGTTCAGTAAATCATTCTGAACAACTTACCTTAGAGCACAGCCTTCCCTGTTGCTCAAATAAACAATAGCTGTGTGTTTAGTAACTTAAGAGAACTTTCAGACACTCTAGTTGAATTTCACCACAGAGCTTGCCAACTTTCTTGACTCCTACATGTTAATTCTAATTGCTGTTCTTCAATTGGCCTCTTGAGTTCCTACCTCCTGAAAGATGACAGATAGGAGCAATCAGTGACATATGTCGGGTAGCGAAGAAGAATGTGTCACCTGGAGCCAGAAAACCATAGAGAGAGTAAAAGCTCTGATATTTCCAAGGTGTAGGAACTTGAAAATCACGACCTCTCTGAGTTTCAGCTTCAGTACTTTTATCTATGCTCCTAACAAGGTGGGTGTGATGACTAGATGAGAACATGTGTGGGAAAGCTTTATAAATTAGAAAGTGTCTTACCATTTCAAGGTATTTACAATGTGTGAAAATGACATTTAAATCTGAGACTTGAAACTTGAGTACATTTGAAGTGAACTATTAATATTTTGATAAATATTTCAGAGACATTTAAACAAATCCTGTCCCATCTTTCCATTTATTTTCAGTTCCACCTGATTTGAGAGAACTCCTACTCCGTGTTGTTATAAAGCCCATATAATTGTATATTCAGAAAATACCAGGGTCTAAGAACAAGTGTTAGTCCGCCCTGTGTTTCCACCAAGGTGAATTTCCAAGGGATAAAATTTATAACAAAAGTCAGAGCTATGGCCTTTAACCTCCTGATTATGGAGACCATTTCCTTAGCCAGAGAATAGAAGGGTGTTCTATTAATTTTTTTTTTTTGCAGTAAAAAAACACTGAATATATTATCTTAACCCTTTTAAAGTGTGTAGTTCAGTAGTGTTCAGTATATCCACATTTTTGTGCAACAGACCTCTATAACTTTTTTATTTTGTAAAACTGAAACTCCAAACACTAATTTTCCCTCCCTCCTTCTCCAGCCCTTAGCAATTATTGTTCTACTTTCTGTTTTTATGATTTTAACTACTTTAGATACTTGGTATGTGGAATCTTATGGTATTTGTCCCTTTGCTTATTTTGCTTAACATAATCTCAAAGTTGATCCATGTTGTATCATATGAAAGGATTTCCTTCTTTTTTAAGGTTGCATAATATACCATTGTATGTATACACCACATTTTCTTATTCTATTCAACTGTTAAGAGACATTTGGGTTGCTTTCATCTCTTGGCTATTGTGCATAATGCTCAAGTAAACATCAGTATGCAAATATCTCTTTGAGATCCTATTTCCAATTCATTTGATTGTATACTTAGAGTAAGATTTCTGGATCATGTAATAATTCCATTTTTAATATTTTGAGGAAACTCTATGCTGCTTTTCATAAAGTCTACACCATTTTACATTCTTACCAACAGTGCATAAATGTTCCAACTTCTCCACACCCTTGTCAACACTTGCTATTTTCTGTTCTTTTGACAGTCACCCTTGTGTGAGGTGATAGCTCATTGTGGCTTTGATTTGCTTTCTCTTATGATTAATAATGCTAAGCATCTATTCATATGTTTGTTGGCCATTGTGTATCTTCTTTGGAGAATTACCTATTCAGATCCTTTGCCATTGTTCAATTGGGTTACTTGGATTTTGTTTTTTTGCTTTGTTTTGTTTTGTTTTTGTTATTAAGTTGTATTAGTTCTTGAATATTTTTATCTTAACTCCTTATCAGGTGTATGATTTGCAAATGTTTACTCCCATTCTGTAGGTTGCCTTTGTACTCTATTGTTTCCTTTGATATGCAGAAGTTAAGTTGATATTGTTAAAATGTCCATACAACCCAAAGTTATCTACAAATTCAATGCAATCTATATACAAATCCCAATAACATTCTTTGCAGACATAGAAAAAGCTATCTTAAAATTCATATGAATCTCAAGGGACCCTGAATAGCCAAAACAATCTTGAAAAAAAAAAGAAAAAAATTGGAGGCCTCATGCTTCCTGATTATAAAGCAACAGTAATCAAGACAGTGTAGTTTTGACATAAAGACAGATATATAAACCACTTGAACAGCATAGAGAGCCCAGAAATAAACTCTCGTGTATACGGCCGAATGATTTTCAACAGAGGTGACAAGACTATACACGGTAAAAGCACAGATGGTGTTGGAGAAACTGGATATTCACATGCAAAAGCATGAAGATGGACCCTTACCTTATACCAGAGACAAAACTAACTCAAAACTAATTAAAGCTTAAATGTAAGACCTAAAACTATAAAACTCCTAGAAGAAAACATAGGGGAAAGGTTTAGGATGTGGGATATGGCAATAATTTCTTAGACATGGCACCAAATGCACAGGCCACAAAAGCAAAAAGTAGACAAATGGCCTCTATCAAACTATTACATGAAATCTCACAAAATGTCAAATAATTGCAGTAGAAGGCATTCTAAATTATATAGAGGCTTTTTGACAAGAGATTGGGGAAAATGTCTGCATTAGCTGAGTGAAGTTAGAGAGATGGACATAGCCTGAAACCGTGTGTGATGGTTTAGAGACCCGAGATGCTGTGATCTAAGGGAGGAGGTTTAAGTGATCAGGTTTGGCTGGAGCAAAGCAAGTATGTAAGTGAGAGAGACTGCAACTTGCCCTAGTTTTTAGGGAACTTCATACAGAGTTCTCATGCTCTATCTCACAATTCATCATAGTTCAAAATAAGTACACTTATTTCTGCTCAGTTACTCTTTATCTTCATTTATGACATTTATGACAGATAATATAAAATTTGTACTCGTTTCAACATTTCTTGAGCACTTATTATATAGGAGAGAGCTAAGGCTACACTAAGATATAAATCTTAGAAATCCATATTCCTTATTATCTATATTTTATTACATAAAAGCCTCTTCATGCTTTTAAACCTAGTTCATTCAACAAGAATTTATTGAGTTTCTACTATCTTTCAGACCCCAGGAAAGGCACTGGGAGTACAAAGGTAAATAAATTTCAGTTCTTTTCTTTTGCTTCATACGTGCTATTTATCAACATTTTATATTTTCTCTGAGTCAGCCCTAAGTTCTTCAAGAACATCTTAAGTTATACATCTCTGAACTAGATGTAATATGCTTCTCAATGTCTCATGAATGGAATTTATTATAAATATTTATACTTGTTGGAGTCAATAAACACTTACGAAGCAACTCTGTATCAGTATACACTAGAGATTCGTGAAGATAAAGAAGGTACCATCTTTCCCCTTAAAATATGGCAGTATGGGAATTTCTAGTGTTTGTTCGCCTCCCCCCTATAACTGAAACTTCAATTTAAACAATTATTCTCATGCAAAAATACCTTCACAAGAGCCAAAGATTCAAAGTAAGAGATCACAACACTTGCATGAAGCACGGAAGTAAGAAAAGATGTACTGAGGAGGGTAGGAAAGATAGATATGCACTAGTTCCATCGCTCCTTTCCCAAGCCCAGGCAGCCAGTGTGGAGAACATGGAAGAGAGTGACGTGAGCACCTGATTTCCTGGTAGAGCCTGGATCCAGGCTGACTCCTGCTTCCCTAGGATACCACTGTCACCCCAGACCTTGATGGTTGCAGAAGCCCCAGGCATCAACTGGGCCCCAGGCATCCATCCTTGGCTCCTATGAACCAAAGCCCCCAGTTCATGCTAGTGCCTGCCTTGTCCAATGCCCCAGATGACTCCAGCAGCCCAGGAAGCTCTCATGGCACCAGGCTCCCAATGGACTTCTGTGAACTTGGGCTCATGGCTCTCCTGGCACCTGCTGGCTTCAGTGGTCCCAGGAACTCCCACAGCTCCAGTCGTTTCCTCAGCTTCAGGCTCCCAGAGGGCCCGCATGAACACAGGCCCCCAACCCACGAGGGCATTGAAACCTCCCGTGGCCCAGGAGGCTCCTGAAGCCCCAGGTAGCTTCCATGGCACCAGGCCCTGTCAGGCCCTGCAAACTCAGGCTTTCAGCCTTCCTTGTGCCAGCCAGCCAGCTCCCACGGCTCAGGTCAGCTTCTGTGATGCCAGGCTCCCAATCAGTCGCTATGAACTCAGGTTCCAGGTGGGCACCTGAGAACTACTGTGCCAGGTCCAGCACTAGGCCAGTCACCGTGGATGCAAGCTTCCAAGCCACCTCAGCACCAGGACAGCTTCCACGGACCAAGTGTCTGGCCACCCCAGTGCCAGATCAGCGCTGTAAACCAGAATTCAGACTGGCTCTCCTGGTCCCAGACCCCAGTCTGCTCCATCACCAGGTCACCTTCCGAGGTCCCAGGCTTGGCTTGGCTCCCACAGGCCTAAGTGTCAGCCTGCCCCAGGGCCAGACTGCCCCTTGCAGACCCAACCTCCAGGTCAGCCCCTAAGGCCCCAAGTTAAGGCCTTCGTCTTATCATCTGTAAAAAAGTGTAGAGCATTTTCTCTCAGATAATCTGGTTGTATGACTAGCTACTATAGGTAAAGATTTTAGAATAGCGCTTGGCACTGATAAGCATTTAATAAATGTTGGCCATTATCACTCATCTATCCTAAATATGATTTTTTTTCAAATGTAAAGGTTAAAAATGTAGGAGTATGATTTACAAAGAAAGACATTTCTACTTTGTTTCTCTTACTGTCAGAGATTTAACAGTTTACCCGATTTTCATCATAAGATTGTGAAGTTCTTCTGCTCTGAAGTGTGCGATCCACTAGCCCAGAGCTGGAGTCACAGAAGCCATGAAAGGCTGAGGTGCTCAGAAGTTTGAACTGTATTATTTCAAAGGATAATGTCTGGGCCATGGATATATGTTGATTCACTTGCCTTGAAATTGATAAAAGAGGCAACTTCCCTGAATGAAAAAGACATATAACCATACAGGCGACAGATATTAACTCAGATCATGTGCCACAAGAATACCTGGGAACTAAACAGGTAGGGATTGGGCCTTGGAGCTGTAAGGATAGTTGTATGGTCAAGTGACATGGAGAGGGGCTTCCGTGGGCGCATGGAGGTGGAACATCAATCTTCAGACAGATTGCACAAGCCTGACCACACCATTTCTGTGTCATCAGAATAGATAGAAAACTGTAGGCCCTTGTCCCCTAGTGTTGTGCATTATGTAAGCTCTGGTATTCATGTGTTTGTTGTGAAGCATAGAGTTTGGGTCCTCAATGCATACGTGAAATACAATTTCCTGAAATATTTGTTCCTTGGAAGATCTGAGAAAGTTTTATTTTGGTAAAGCTAAGTAATGTGATTTTTTTTTTTTTTTTTTTTTTTTGCATCTGAAAATCATGGTGCATAATTCAACCCATGATATTTAACTACCCAAAGACTCCAGGAAAATATGCTATCCTGCCCATGCCACTGTCACATTATAGAGCATGACCTACTTTGTGTCACGTGTTTGTTTTTTATTGTGGTGATGGAGTAGATGAGTGGAAATAAAACTAATAACATAAAATGTTCTTTTTGCAGACACCAAAAACAGAGATTCAATAAATTGAAACCATGTTGGGTCTAAGGTCATGCTTAATTAGCATGAAGAAAGCCCTGAAGGATGAGAAAGATCCTTGTAGAGATGAGCAACTCAAAAATTAATTGGTCACATGTGAAAAAAATCAACAGCACCAGCAAAATGTAGTCATAGTGCATCAGAAAAGTTTCCCAGGTAGGCCAATTGAGAATTATGATAAAGTGTACTTTTAACATGTATAAATGGAGGTTACGTTGCACGATACCAGCATGCTGGGAATGTGCATGAGTTCGAATCCCAAACTTCTGCCATTTACCGTTGTGCATCTTTGGGTGAAATATTTTACCTTATTTAGCTCCATTTTTTTAATAGTAAAAACTGAGATATTAATGGCTAATCGAGCAAGATTATTAGAAGACTTATATGGTTAATTCACATGAGAGGGTCCTCACTCAGTACACGGCACCGTAAGAGTTCAGTTCACGCGAGAGCATTCAGATCCGGCGGAAATTTTTTTAAATGCTGCTCAAGCATCTGGTTATTTTGGTATTATCTAACATGCTGGATTGACTCTTACTTTGCAACCAAATGTAGAATCTTTATTATTCATGCAGTGTTTGATGTCATGCAGACACACTAGGGTTACGTGTTTAATTATGTAACACGTAAGGACAGCCAACAACACATTTTCTAAATAGACATGCATACAGACAAAAATCAAGAAACTGAACCTAAAGCATTCTAGAAGCTCTGACTCTTTTATATGTTTAAGTGCACTAGGAATTTTAATTTGTGAAAAGCACACGTTTGATTTTCAAAGTTACTTGTGTAAGGTTCAACCTGTTAAATACCAAGAATCAAATAGGATGAATGACCCAAAGAACAAGGTGGAGCTACTGAGCACTAGTTGTGCATTTTAGACAAGTGATTTAAAAGAAAAAATACGTATTACAGAAACTTATCAACTATAAAATTGCAAATGACAGAATCTTATTTCGAATTGGCATGAGCAAAAAAGAACTTAATGGTTCATATAAACTGTAGCTCTATGGTCAAGCAGAACCAAAGGGTCTTCTGCTATCACCGAGACTTCATCTTTTTCTCTTGACTTTTTTTTTTCCAGTTAGAACTTTACTTTTAGACACACTTTCTTCTTGTTTTCACAAGATGACTACCACAAGCTACTCTGACTTCAACTTTCAGTAGTTTAATCACATCACCAGAAAAAGAGGAATATTGTTTTTAATAGTTTCTATAGAAGTCCTGAAGGTAGCCAGTTGTCTGGGCTTCAGTCATATGCCCTTAACTCTAGGAGATGGGCTCCTCTAACTGATTGACTCTAATTTTGTTTGGCAATGAGTTGTTAATGAAGGAATATTATGTCTACTTGAACCCAATAGACTAAGAACGAGGGGAGAGATTCTGTTGAAAAAAATAATGGTGCTATCAGTACAATAGGCGGAGTAAATGTCCACTATAAATCTTTCACTCAGACAAAAATCTTGGGTGAAAACTTAGTATGCAAAGTTACAGAAGTCTAGACTGAATGATTTAGGAAGAGATGGATATCCAAAGTTCTGTTCCCTCATTTACTTGTCATCAGTCTCCAAGATACCCTTCTGATATCCTTGTGTTTCCTCAAGGATGGAAACACAAGAGAAATAATTGCAAATGCTTTATCTCATCTTACACTTCTGACTCGATAATATTTGCTCTCAATTAAACAAGCTTATTCATGTAAATTGTTTAGAAAAATGTCTGGCATATAGTAAATTCTCAATATATGTTAACCATCAGTGTTATTAAATCCATATGATTAATTATGTAATTAATTATAGTAATCCTTTTTAATAATACTTATATTTCTTTATTATCATTTTACTCAAACATTAATTCCAATATTTCTATGAGTAACAGGTCACTGAGAGTACTCTTCAGCATCTCAAGTAACCATTAAAAGGATAATACAAATTGGTGCCAAGAGAGCATCTTTGGGGAAAATAAAATCTAACTTGACTGTGCTTATGTGTTAATTATGTGCTTTCATGATCTCTAGTACAGGCGTTTATGTTCAAAGTCTTAAAGACACACATCCTAAAGCATGACGCTTCCAACCTCCCCAAATGTGCACATACATCCCATGCTTTATTATTCCTTGCTATACTATTTCCTCCAAGATTTTGTGCTTCAGGCTACCTCTTTATACCTATCCCTGATCACTTCACAGGAACAATGGAAGTTTATGTTATTAGATAATCCTGCCAACCCCAGATAAATCTAATACCTTCTAAGTGTTGCTGTGACCCTTTAAAGTACTCATACCCATCCATCCTCCATACCGAACAGGCCTATAAAAGCCAGAGAAGAGAGAAGGTTAAATAAAACATTTCCTGTTGTCTGGAAATTCTGACTGAGGTCCCAAAGGTGAAAACAAATAGTATCAAAGTCTCTTACATTAGAGAGAAGCTCTCAACTATACATGCAGGAATTGCAAATAGGTGGTCCAAGCAATTGATTTAGTCCATTAGCTATCACTTACTTCTATCTCGTATAGAAGACAAGCCTTGCATTCATGAAAATTTAAGAGTAAGTATTTCTGGGGAAAATTTTTCAGCCTAGAAGGAAATGCTATGTTTTGGTTGTCTCCTTCTGTTGAGAGAAAGAATCAACAGCTCTTACTCCACCATCAGGAAAAGTAAGGATGAGATGAAGAGACTCACATATAGAGTGAGGACTATTAGAAAGAAGGAAAGCTAGCATCTCACCTCTTGTCTGGATAATTGATGACAAAGGAATTTGCAGTTCTTTTAAGTCACCATTAGACAGTACAATAGTAGAAAGACATTTTTGTAAGCAGCCTGCACTTCCAGGGTTTTATGTAGAAGAAAGGGGTAATGTTTTTCTTGGGATAGAGTAATCATGATAAAAAGTACAGGGATTGCGTTTAAAGCCATCTTGAAAGGAATTTGGCTAAAAGGGCTGTCTTCTAGGTCTAGGTCATTTTTGCAAAAAAAGAGTCTGTACCCCTGGAGTAGGAATTGAGAGGAAATGGAAAAATGTTAGCCAGATATAGCATCGCTTCTTTCAGGGAATGGTGACATCCTCAGCTGTGGTGGTGGAAGAGGACAGAGAGGTTCCAAACTGCAATGACCATGCTGGTATTTGGGTGTCTGCTTGACAAAAGTCATTCAAGAGCTGGGAGAGAAGTGTGAATAACATCATGCAAGTAAAAAGTCATTTTGTGTTTCTACTTCTTCTTTCTTTTTCCTGCTCAAGACTTAGAGGACCAAGAAACAGGAGGAGAATGAGGTAGAGGGTGGGGGAAAGTGTAAAAGGCCAGAGAAGAAACTAATCACATCTTTCTTCCCCAACAAGTGATGGAACTTGGATCAGACAAATGCTGGGAAGAAAGAGGGAGGGAGGAAAAAGCAAAAAGGAAAAAAAAAGGAAAAAGAAAAGGCAGGAAATAACTAAATGGGATATTAAGCCTAATAGTGAGAGCACAGTCTAATAGTAATGTAGTCTTTTTTAATACTAAAATAGAACTGTTATAAAAACAGAAAGTAACTCAAAAATTTATTGTATTTTCTTGATACTCTGACCAAGGACAGGGATTAGGTCTGAAGAGCAGTGTTGAAGAAAAACAAAACCATGGCTGATTAAACCTCACCAAGACGTGTAATATCTATATGTCATGTACAAATACATTCTAGAAATTTTCTCAGAAATGCCCTCATGATTGTTCCCCCAAAATTTGCATTCGCTCTCAACAACTTTAGCACACCGCACTTAACTCCTCTGTACTGTGACATCAATAGGTACATGTACAATGACATCTAAATATTTTCAACAGTGACTTAGGCTGGCTCACACTGGCTTTCAAGAAACAATAGTCAAATTTTCACAAACTTTTTGAGCCAGTAGTTAAATCCTGCCATTGCAGAAAATTAGATTATGTTAGGTGTCAGCTTACAATCAGATACATCATATTAAAAATAAAGGTAGCAAACACTCAAAACTCATAATTTAAAAATTATTTTTATAATTTTTCACTATCATCTATGTTTCTGAGTTATCTTTATGACTACTGTATTTATGTGATGGAAATACTTAATAATACTATGCTACCATGCCTCTCTTTCTAATTCTGTGTTCAGTGAAGTCATGTTGGTAGCTTGAATTTAGTGGGACTATTTACACCACAGAAATCAGCAAATGCTGCAAATTAGCATTTTTGTTTTGTTTTGTTTTGGTTTTGTTTTCCAGAGAGTTGTTTTTAAAATCATTACCAGCACACCACTTTATTTTAATACTTCCATATTGTTTTAAGAATTTCCCATTTTGTTTTTTAAAAATGCTAACATTTCCTTCCATTTTATATATACTAGATCTCAACCTTGCCTCTAAAAAGTAGGTGAATATGCAGAGACTGTACAACTGAGGAAACTTCAATAAACTAAGTACTCTGTGCTCTTTTAAAAATATGTTTGAATAGTTTATAAAGAAAAAATTCTTATCTTATAATAAACACATATGTTTATTTTTTACATCATTATCAAATTACTAGAAGCCAAATGTAATTGGACAATCTTAAAAACAAGAGAAAAAGATTATCAGAAAGAAATAAAAAGAAAAAATTTATAATATAAATAAAATAGCTGTTTCAGAAATAAGCAAAGTTTTGAGTACTGCCTGAAAGAAGTGATCAAAGGCAGGAAGGCTTTTCTTGACAAGTGTGGTTAGGTTGAGGGAAGAACGTCACCAAGCAAAGCCACGTGTAATTTGGATAGAGCTAGGGGCAATGATGGCAGATATCCTCTGCAGTGTCTGAGAGAATACAACGGGAAATAATGAGAAATGAAGTTGATGAGAGAAGGGGCTAGTAAAGAACAGCTGGGAAGTGCCAGACAACCAAGTTTTAAGTGATGAAAGATCCAGGCTATTTCTTACAATATTCCTGTTTTATAGCTCCAGGCTTGAATGTCTAATTACTAACTGAATATACTCCAGGAAGAGGTTAACATTGGTTATATAAATTTGAAATCCATGGTTCCATGATATTTGAAACTATGAGTGATCCAATTGTATAGGAAAGAAAAGAGGATCGAGGGAAGAACTTTGTTGCTGAAGTCATGGACTATGGCGCAGGAGGTGAAGAGAGGAGGGGTCTAGCGACAGAATGAAAGAAAAGTGGATGCAAAGGCCATGAGTGGGAGTAAAGAAGGGAGAGAAATGGAAGGAAAGGTGAATAGGTTTAAAGAAGTAATCTAGTCATTTGCATGTTTAAGTGTAGAACAAATTAGAGTGATTCTTAGACCGTGGATACGGACATAGAAGTAGTCACTGAAGCAGAGTGATGGTGACAACCACTGATGTTGGGGAAACAATGAATGGAAAGTGTACTGCATTGGTAAGTTATCTCTATCGCATCCTGGTATTGCAGGATGATGGCAGGTTTTGGTGTAAAGTACTTAGATTTTAGCTATACTCCATGTTCTTCAAGAATGAATAACGTTCACCACATTTTAACTCTGTATTTGCTAAGTACCTATTCTAAGGTACTCTTGATTCAATAATAAACTGGGTTGACAAGGCTTCTGATTTCCTTAAACTTATATTTTAAAGGAAGAATAAAATAATACACAAATACACAGGGAAAAATATCACACAATAAGTTCCAAGCAAAGAGTTAAAATAGAGTGATGTAATACATACAGAGTGAAGTCTAGCTTCTTTAAATTGGTACTTAGAGAAGCCTCTGTGCATGTGAGAAAGTCCCTTAGGTTATAAAGGACAGTGATGGGTTAGGTAGAGTATGGCATGAGCCATGGAGAAAGATGGGTTCTGGTTTTTCAGTCCTGTTGTGCCAAGAATCACCTCAGGAAAAAGTTATTCTGCCCTTTCTTTCTGAGAAAGAACCAGCAAAATCTTCCTAATTTGGTCTTGCTCAGCTGTGAGTTTATATACCTACCATTATGTTCCTACAGAGTGGAACTAGATGGCCAAGTATATTTCAATCAGGTAGAGGAATAATTGCTCAAACTCTTTAGAATACTAGACGCCTACATCGTAGCAAGTTTCATAGTTTGAGTTGGCCACATTTCCCATTAACTATAAGAGATGAGGAAACTGAGCTCCTGAAAAAAAAAAAAAAGTGAGTCAGTTAAGTCTGCATGTTGATTCTGGGGCTCAGCCCAGGCCAAGGTTAAGCTTTCTGACTCTAGTTTAAAGCATTGGAATGGTCAAACTCCTCTGACTAAGCCAAAGTGACACTGCTAGCTAATTTTGTATTACGTATTAAATGTTCAGATTATAGTGGCCATCGGACGGATTGACAAAGAGAAATTAGACAGGCTGTCAGACTATCCAATGACTAACCACAAAAATAGATTCAAGGAAAACAATGCCAGATACCCAGAAATACACAAATTGGACTACATTTTAAAGGCACATTGTAGGCACATCCCAGAGGAAGAAAATGGCAATTCATCAAATGCATACTTATTTGAGCCTTAGCCATTGAGAAAAATATGAGTTCCAAATACAGTCTCTCTAAGCACATATGGGTTTCTTTCTCCTCATTTCAAGCCCTCTCTGCGATCTGCTTATCTAAGTTATCAAAGGTAGCCTCCACCCTCATGATCTAGGGTTCAAATAGGGCCTTACATGATAGGTAAACACCAGAATCACACTTTTCAGATTATTTGGAGATGGTAAAGGCAAAATCTATCTCTGTTTTATCAAAGGAAATTCATGCTTCAGCAAAATTTGTGATCACTGCTAAGAAAGCGGCTCAATCATTAATAATCTGAAAGCTTGGCTGAGACTTAGATAATGATGAAAAGCATGTGCTCTTGATATTTATTTATGCAGATTTCAAAGGGTGTTTGACATTATTGTATAAGGGTTTTTGGTATGCTTGAAACCAAGCAACCAACCAAATGCACAACAAAAAGCAACCCAGAAAATTGGGCATTATGAGGAACCTGTCACTACTGAAGAGAAAAAAATGAGAAATGAAAGCTGAGAATATTTTGCTTGACTCAGAGAAGACATCTGATAACCCCAGCAAGAGGTCTTCATGTTTCCAGTTGAAATCATTTAAGCACCTTGAAAGAATGGACTGGGGAAGGGACGTGATCAACCCATGTACATTCAGGGCTTACTGTGTATTTATTCGAGTGCCTACAATAAACAAAAACCGATTAGATTTGGTCTATGCCCTTGAAAGCTTACAGCCAGAAGAGAAAGGTGACTCAGAAGGAGATATTTTGAATAAAAGGTGACCATGGGGATAACAGTTTTGCTGGGGTTAATGAAACATAGAGGGGAAGACATAACTTAGAGAAGTCAAGGAAGATTTTGGGGGGAGGCTATGTATTGGCAAGAGTTTGTTAGTTTTCCCTCAGATTGTTTTTATTTATGTGATGTAAAGTAAGTTAAAATGAAATCATAGCGTCAATCAGTGGTTAGAATAGGAAAGAATATTCCAAACCCCGTGTTGTCCTCAGATACAGGGAGGTTTAATCCATGAGCCCAAGAGCGTCAGTGACAATGGGCAAGACACACTGAGCCAGTACATGGCACATGAGGTTCCAAACACGTTTTCACAGATCCTTAAGGGCAACCAGCCTAACTGTTAGCAATGTATTTTGCTTGATTAAATTTTCTTAGCACGATTATGAAAAGTCGGTGAAGAAAAGCTAGTGAAGAGAGGATCATCGTTAACCCCTAGGGAGTTGGGCTTCACATGTTTACTGGGGCACTTTGACTATTTTTAAAATATAAAATTGTCTTTCTTCTGCTCTCAAGAATGTCCCTGTCTATAACCCTCAAAACTGACTTGATTCAACCTCATTCATTTTTCTGTTAAACTCTCCCAATTCTATCTGTCAACAATAATTTTTTGGGGGGGCAAAAAACTCTTCAAATGATCTTTAGGTAGAAAGTTTACATATTAGCTCAGGATCAATTATAAAATAAATACATATTTTTTCTCAATGTACTAGTTCTCAGAGGATTATACAAATGTGTTTATTGTTCACCTTCCAGAAAGTACTTGGTTTCCGCCTCCTCTTTGCGGGAATAACAAATTTCTTCAGCTCAAATGCTCAGGTACAATAATTTAATAAGAAGATAGGCACTCAAATACAAGATCAACCCACTTTGATGTTTAAGGTAACTTTTTGTCGGAGGGTGGGGAGATTTTATCTGTTCTTTGACTTAGGAAACAATCAAAGAAAAATCCTCTTTATATTGCCACCATAATGAATCATCTAAAATTAATGGCTTAAATTAATGCAAATTTATCTTACACCTCTGAAGATCAGAAATCCAAAATGAGTCTTACAGCGCTAAAATCAAGGCGTCAGAAGTCTGTTTCTTCTGGAGACATCAGGAGAGAATCAATTTGTTTGCCTTAGCTCATGGCCCTTCATCACTCCAACTTCTGCTTTTATTGTCACATCTCTATCTCTGACTCTTTTTCTCCTGCCTCATTCTTATAAAGATTCTTGTGATAACAATGAGTTCACCCACATCATCTCCCCATCTCAATATCCTAAAATTAATAGCATTTGCAAGTTTCTTTTTTCTTTTTTTCTTGTTTTTTTTTTTGTTTGTTTTGTTTTTTTGCCGTGAAATACAAAATATTTACAGGTTCAGGGGATTAGAATATGGCCTCCTTTGGGGGTCCGTTATTCAGAATACAGCACACATCAACAAGAAAGAGAAAATAAAAAAATGAATAACCTTCAAGAAAGCAATAACTTTGAAAGCAATAGCTATAAAAGATTTTCTTTGTGTTTTTCCCCCCTCAAAAATAAAATAAAACTAAAGGAATCGGAGTATCTTTATAACTAACACAATATGAACACAATACAAATAAAATGTAAGATTTTAAGCTTCTTCCAAAAAGTAAATGAACTTTTGCCAAGTAAGTCATAGTTTCTAATTTCTAGTGTGGTCAAGGGCAAACAAAAGAATCGCTCTACTATATAGGAAATTATTTAATATACACATAGAGAACAGCTCATTTAAAAAACATTATCTGCCAAAATAAAATTGCAATTTTAATCTATCAACCTGAAATTACACAGGAAATTTTTCAAAAAGTAATTTAAAGTCGTGAGCTGGGAGGGATTACAGGCAACATAATATCCTAAATGTGCAAGACAGATGCTTATTTTTGCCAGAGGTCAATGCTCAGTTACACTCTGTGTGTCATCGGCTGAGCCAGATAAAGGGAGGATACATCACAGGAGAAATGAAATGGAAGAAGAAGATTAGATATTAAGATGCACGCGAAAAGGAAGAGAGTCGAATAAATTAAAAGGACCTCTAAAAGAAATCAAAGGCGAAGGGGAAGAAACACAAAACAGAGCAAACCACCATTCATTTTCTACAGGGCCAGTTCCTGAATATGTGAAAACCAGTAAGGCGCCGACATTTGTTGAGCATTCTACCAGCACTGATAGGAGTCCTGCGTTATTTAATTTTAATTCTTTTGGAAATCCTGTGGGGTAGACCTACTTATACCCATTTTATAGATGAGGACCCTAGACAACAAAGATTTATTGATGGGTGAAAATCACACAGCAGATTTGGCAGCAGAGAACAAATGAAAAATCTGGGTCTTTTTCTTCCAATGCCCTTTTTTAGCATGTTATTTCCTGTTGCCTTCAATTTCCTAGAAAAATACTCCTTACTTTTTTTTACATTAAAAGGCACAACTAAGACATAGTGTTTTTCTCAAGGTAACTAAACTGAATTTTTTTAAGCTCTTGTTAGAGATGATATTGTAATTGGTAGGTAAGATACATAATACAGTGTCAAAAAAGCTGACTGGCTCTGCCTATATTCTCAGAAGAAGAAGAAAAAAAAAACTATTCAAGAATAGAACAAATGAAAAATCTGCACTCAACACCAGGCACTGTTCTGGGAGTTAGAAATTCAGTGATGAACACAGTACACAGAGTTCCTGACCATGTGATGTCCACTGTTTAAGTGGGGAGCAAAGGCAAATGATTATATTAAATCGATAATAAGGACAGCTGATTATTATGATAAGGACAAGTTGTGTTACAGTGAGTATGCAGGGCAAGAGTGCCTAACTTAATTTCTAAAGAACCAGGGATGACTTCCCAAAAGAAATGATAATCGGACATAGGCCCAAAGGATAGTTAGGCATTAACTAACTAAGAGTAAAGGCAAAGGTTGGTTAGGAGATATTATCTAATTAATCTTTGCAACTCAAGAATCCCTAGTCCCTTGCCTGAAATGTTGAGGTATTCAATGAGCTCCTGATAGACTGATTTTAAGAAGAAAATTTAAAACAATGAGGACAATTTATGTTGGCAATGAAGAGGGTGTATGAGTAAAGCCTGTGAGCATGGTAAAGCTGTGGTCAGGGAAGATCAGG
The DNA here is from genome assembly GCA_003508835.1 of Eonycteris spelaea. Lineage (NCBI taxonomy): Eukaryota > Metazoa > Chordata > Mammalia > Chiroptera > Pteropodidae > Eonycteris > Eonycteris spelaea. The sequence goes on from PUFA01000077.1 coordinate 5,185,022, forward strand.
ATTCTTTCCCATATCCTTGTAAAATAGAACTTGATAGGGCCTGCTACAAGAAACTCTGAAAAACAACCCCCCCCCCCAAAAGTCACTTTTTATGTTTTTAATAGCAGTAAGGAACTATGAACTTTGAGAACTACTAGACCTTAGGCTCAAGAGGACATATTTTCCATATTTACTATAAATATTTAAAAATTTAAATTTCCAGGCATACCTAGCATATAGCCAAGTGCTTAACTGGTGTTGTTCTGACTGGATGGTAGTGCTGTCAAATAGAAGTATTGCAGTGATGAAAATGTTCTAGAAATCCGCATCATCCTGAGTGGTATTCACTAGCTGCGTGTGGCAGCTGAACCCTTGAAAAGTGGCTGGTGTGAATAAGGAACTGAATTTTTATTTAATTTTAAGAAATTTCAACAAGAATAGCTTGTTGAACAGCAGATATCTACAGGTGTGAAAGGATGATAGAACATTATTTCCAAGAAGAGGCTTCGGTTAAAAACGTAAGAGCGATCAGATGAATTTATAGTTCTATTGTTAACATATTTGTTGTTCAGATCACAGAAGTTTCATGTTCTCACACAACAGAGTTCAGTGTCAGAGTAAAGGACAGAGTATTACCTAGGAGACATAAAGAAGGCTTCCTGCGGCAGTTTAGGAGGCCAAAAACTCCTCCTGTGCCAGTGACGCGGAATCATTTTGGGTTAAACGCCATACGAACCCTCCATTTAGCAGCTGTACATTTTTTGGTAAGTCTCAATCTCTCTGAGTATCCGTCTAACCTGAAAGATGGGAATACTAGCAACCACAAAATACAGCCTATGTTATTTGACGAGTTCCGTATCTGTTATGCGTTAGGCCCTTAAGAGAAAAGAAAAGTCTATTATCCTTCCCAGAAGTATCTAACTCAGTTGGAAAAAGAATAACTTGACCTTTAAGCCTCAACTCATACTGAGGATTCATTTACGGGTATTTTCTGACAAGTCAATGAAACACAAATAGAAGTGATTATTAAGATATAGACTGTGAGAAAAGAATAAGGCGACTGGTTAATTTCACACTACCCAGAAGAGCCGAAATGGAACAATAACTGCCTTTATCTATTACACCTCATGACTGAAGTTAAGCTGCTGCTAATCCTTGAAACTATTCGGATTTTCCAAAGGGGGTGAGAGGATAAAGAAAGAAAGAGAAAACCCATAGGCTCTAGCTAGGTAAACCTTTGCAACTGTTTACAGGACAAAAAGGAACTCTCTATAGAAACCAAATATAAACAGCATATGTTATTAAACTCAAAACACATGAAAAAATAAAAGAGTGTCACATATATTTTCTCAACGTGACAGAGTCTGAGGCGAGTTTTGAAAGGAGTTGAACAAGGCCACACACAAAAAAGCCTTAGCTTCTTTCAAAGATCATTAAAACATGTACTCCCCCCCCCAAAGGCGTTTGCCTCTTTAATATGAATGCCTATCAAAAGTCCACAGAATACATTCAGTTCTTAGAGCATACATTTATTGTCACGTGCTGGAAAGCAACCGTAGCTGCATAATGCAAATTTATAATTGCAAAGTGAAGGTCTTTCCTGTTGAACCCCTTGAATCAATTGGGATGGTTCCCTGAACTTTTTCGTATTTTAATAATTTTATTACAATTTCATAAAAGAGAACTTTGAATAGTATTTATTTCAGTATTAGTTCTTATGAAAAAGTTTATTATCCCATACATCAGTTTTCCACTGTTGTGTAACAAATCGTCACACACTTAGGGGTATAAAACAACACCCATTTATTAACTTATAGTTTTGTAGGGTTCTCTGGGATATCAAAAGGCCTAAGTCAAGGTGTTGGCTGGCTGAATTGTCATCTGGAATTTGGGATCTTCTGAGCTCATTCCATTTGTTGGCAGAATTCAGGGTTTTTTTGCAGGGACTCAGGTACCTATTTACTTACTGGCTGTCAGCTAGGGACCACTCTCAGCTTTTTAAGGCCACTCAGATTTCTTAGACTCATGTGGCTTCCTTTATCTTTACACCAGCAACAGTGAGCCAAGTTCTTCAAGGGTTGAATCTCTTTTTTTTTTTACCACTGGCCAGAGAAAGCTCTCTGCCTTTAAAGTGACTCATATAATTAGATTAGGGCCACACAGATAATCTCCTTATCTTAAGGTCAACTCTACCTATAATATAACCTAATCACCAGAAAGGTATTTTATCATATTTACAGCTTCCGGGATTAAGGTATTGAATTGTGGGGGGCCATTTTGGAAATTCTGTCTGCCACACCCTGTATGGACTCACAGGTCAACATCTGTTTAATTCAAGTAATATCAGCAGCATTAAAATAGTGTCCATAGTGTTGCTGTTTTATTTAAATAAACATTGCTAATGTACCATATAACTCCCAGAAAACTGAAGATTGGCTTCTGGGTTAGTTCTTCTAATTCTGAATATGTTAATTTATTCAAAATTTATTGAGCCACATAAGGGAATAAGATGTGCCAAGTTCTGTGATACTAATTTGAAGAAGACAAGATCTGTTACACATAAAGAAGTTGTATTTTCGTGCAGGAGATAACTACACAAACCACTATGATAAAAAGTGATGTGTTGTGCTGAAGGTCTGAATGAAGGGCCAGCTCCTTGCATGCTTTCAGAGGTAAGTAACCGTACCTTGGATGAATATGTGGGATGTAAAAGACATGCATCTCGGAGACTGCAGAGGAGATTCGTAGATGAGTTTCACCACGTGCAAGCTATTCAACCTTGGAATTTTTGCTTGACCTTGGAGAGCATGAATTCATTCAAATATCTAGTGGAAATAACCAAACATACCTCATGTGTTTGTCACATAATTCTAAATAAAATAACATATTAAAGCACATGAGTGGCTCTTAGCATTTCTACGTCTGTTTCTCTTTGAGAGAAGGTCTTTATAGCCTCTACCTTGAAGTCAACCACAAAAGTTCACACTGAAGCTGAGAGCCAAACGAACAGTTTTCTGTTCAGGCTCGTGATAGTCACTAGGAAGATCTGCCCTACCTGTTGACCCCTCAAGTTTCCCTTTGTGGGATTTTGACTAAGCTGTGATGAACAGTGTTATACAAGTGAATTAATGCATATGTGTGGAACAATATTTAATTGCATTGTTTTGTCTCTCAGAAGCTTTCAGATTACTCACAGATAATAACCATCTGGCATGTGATGGTAATTATCTTGAAATAACATGACACCAATTAACAACACAGATCCTAGAAAGGGACTCAGAAACAGTTGGTCTGTTCTTGTAATCAGACATCTTTCTAGAATTCTTATCTGTGCTGTTGGTTTGCTTATCAGTTTTCTTCACAGGCAGATCAAAAGATATTTCACACACAATGTCTGAATGACTAGATTCTAAATTAATGGCGCCCGAATCAGTAAGATCAGTGTTCATGTTCTGTCAAGTATTTTTCACTTGAGCTTTTTGTGAAATTGCAGAATTCATCCTACGAAAGACAGGCTCCAAGTTAGACTTAATTCTGAGAATTATGAACTTCCTGTGTTTATAGTAAACACTGGAAATTTGAGAGGACTGGGCTTTTTGTCAATCTGATAATGAGTGATTCTGAAAAGGTGAACAGATCCAAATGTAAGATAAGGCCCGGAGAGCTGGATCACATATCTCAGTTGCCTAAACTTTATCAGTCTGTGAGACTTAACTACAAAGTTTATTCACAGTTAACCACAGTGGGAAACTAATAATAACTTACTGGTCCTTGATTTAAAAAAGAACCTTAAGTAGGAAAAAAAAATTTTTTTTAATTTCAATGTTTCCTCTTCTGTCCTTAATTTTAAAAAAAAAATTTAAGTAGTATATAAATGATATATGAACTCCACTCTTAGTTTTCAAGGCTCCCTACAACTTCACAGGATGGTAGTCTCCCCTAATCCAAGCGGACACGTCCAAGGGCCCCCAGTAGGTGCCTGAAACTGCAGATATCCAGAGCACTATATACACCATTTTTTTTCTCCCCTATACATACATCTCTTTTACTTAAAAGGAGCATTTTATGGCTTCTCTTTGGCATATCAAACTGCCAGCATCACTACCTTAAAACGTGGGGCCATTATTAAGTAAAATAAGGGTGAGTCGAGCAAAGGCTCTGTGATATTGCGACTTGATCTGATCATAGAGACAGCATCTAAGTAACTAATGAGTGGGGAACGTATGCAGTGTGGAGACTCTAGACAAAGGAATGATTCACGTCCTGGGTGGGACAGAATGAGATGATGTGAGATTTCATCACACTGCTCAGAATGGCACGCAATTCAAAACTGATGAGTTATTTCTGAAATTTTCCTTTTGATGTTTTCAGACCACAGTTAACCAACCAAGAGTAACTGAAACTGGAGGATGTGAACCCTTGGATTAGGAGTGACCACAAAATCTCACTGATTCTTTATTCTACTTAATAGATGCTCAATAATTGTTTAATGTAGAGAAGTTTAAAACGAAATGAAGGTTTCCATCATTTTTATAGCTACTCTCTGTTATCAGAGATTGAATATATTAGCTGAGGTTTACATAGGCCAAAAACATCCTCTTTATTTTCTCTCATAAATTGTTACTGCTTCGCTGATAAGTAGAGCATTTTTCCATACACGAGAGTACTAGCAACTCTGAATACAAAATGGTAAAATTGTAGAATATCTTAGGAAGACAATGTATCATATAACAATTAAAATGCCCTGGGTAATTTATCTGTGATAGGATTATCTAGCAATACCACAGATTTTCAGTACAATCTGTATAAAGGCAGCATATTTCCATGCCAAATGTGAGTGTGTTCTCTAATAGACTTCACATTGACTGCAATTGCATAACTAAATAATTTTCTTTTCAGAAAAAAAAAAAAAAGCCACAGTATCACTCCTCAACCTAAACTCTGCAATTTTAACGTTTGTGTTTTCAAACAATATTTTCTATACTTCAGGAAAGATATCAATTATCTATAATTATTCAAAAAGTTCCAAAAAATCCTTTAGAGTAACTGTAATTAATCTCCATTTTAGAGCTTAGTCAAGAAAGAGCCATGAGTCAAACATCCTGTTTCATATTTCACTCTCCTCTCTTTCCATTAGCAGCTATAATGTGGCAATAGCTAAGTTACTAAGTTACTCTTACGCTAAGATCCCAGACTTTCAAAATTTAAAACCACATACATACACACCGCACATATTTTAGCTTCTTGGAGAAAGTTGTTCTTGAAGTGTTTTCAAATTTTATATTTCATGTTTAGGTTGATGAAACATTTGCCCATTAAATACATTGAACTTGATAACTTGTCGTATATTACTATGAGAATGTTTATATGTTCCAACTTGATTTTCAAAAAATTTTAAATTTAATTTTCAACCAAATCACCTTTTAGTTACTAAGAAACACTGATAACCTAGAACTGCATTACAATAGCCAGAACATCAGTCCAAAAGTGAGTATTGTCCTTTGAAATGAAATAACAACAAGAAAAGATGTTTTTGTCAAAGTTCCTGGGTCTTCACAGAGCCCTTTTGTTGCCATAAGGCAGGAGATGAATCTTGTGGTTTCAAAGATGTGTGGGAGGTGGACTCATTGACTCCAGAAAGAGGGGCAGTGACAGTAGAAAAGAACCTCTTCATCTTGAAGCACTCGGCATATTGTCATTCCAAGTTGGGCCTCACTTGTGAGATGCTCCAAAGATATAAGCATGAAGAAGTGGGCTTATTTTCAATGAATAACTCTTCTCCAAGCAAAATAATTTCCCCACGGGGTTAGGTGTTATAGTGGTTTGTTCCATAGATTCTGAACTTTGAGAATTTCTATTTTAAAACATTTTAAAAAAATATTTATGACAGTTATAAAAACAAATTAATATATATTTGAATCATTTACATAAGCTTTATTACACAGCTTGTTGTGATTGAGTATTGTAGGAGAGGGGGTTGCAACTGTTTCTCTCTTAACTCGACCCAACTTCCCATTATTTATTTTTGAAAATGCCCTGTGGACTCTCTAGTCATCAAACATTATTGAAACCCCATGTAAAATAACTAGAACATTTGTATTTAGTTTCCTTGTGGATTATGCAGGGATTCCGAAATAATTCCAAATACATTTGGCTAGTTCGTTTTGTGCTTTGTGATCCTAACATTAAAACAAACCAACAGAAATTAACAGCTTTTTTTTTAAATAAAACAATATATAATCCTAGATGACAGCTGCTTTGTCAATTAGGCCACTAATAAGGAAGAGATATGGAACCAGAAGCCCAAAGAATGGATCTTCTTTACAAGCAAACAAAACGCTCATCTGCCAGTTGAATGATCACAGTCAGAAAAACACTTGTGAAACAAGTGAGAAGGAAGTCCTATGCTTGGGGTGGGAGAGACTGAGGCTTCATGGGCTCTGCCTTTTGCTAGCCACACCCCCTGACAAATGATTGTTCTTTCTAAGCCCCACTGTTATTTTTTTCATGTATAAAACAGGAATAACAGCAATTCTCATTCGTTTTCCTTCCACATGTATTAAATCTGGTGCCAGGGAAATAGCAAGGAAGAAAATGGCCCAAGATTCTCTGCTGTCACGGAAACTCACCTTTTTGTGGGGGTGAAAAAAAAGTATGACCGTGATAATTAAGTTAATGCACAGTGTACTGAAAGATAAAAAAGAGTAAGTCTGGAAGATAGGGAGTACCAGGGAAAGATATTTTAAGTAGTGTGGTTAGAAAAAGCCTTAGTATTACGGTGACATTTGAAGCCCTGTTTTAAAGATGAGGAAGATATTCCAGGGAGAGAGAATGTGGATCCACTTTTTTGGCCACTGTATCCTGCCGTTCTCCCAAATAAGAACACTTTGCTCTCAAATGCAATGTCCCATTAGGATCAGCTTGGAAGTGAGCCTCAGTAAGCCTGGGTTCAAGGTTATCCTTCCAACAGGGGATGGAGTTAGAGGCCTCTCAATGTGGGAGACACCATGTTGGTGTTAGAAAAGTCATGGCATGTGACCAATACATCTATCGTATGCATCATAGCAGAGAAACAGTTTAGAAATACTCTTTCGGAAATGGAGAAATGGGATTTGAAATTCTTAGACTGGCAATTCTCCTAATGGATAAATCAGTCATGAGAACAGGAAAAAGGAGAACAAAAACTTAGTAATGCTACTGTGACTGGGTGTTTGAAATTAAACAGCATCACAAACACTAGACTCTAGTGATTCTTTTTTTGGATTTTCTCCATCACAGATAAGTTTTGTTGTTCTTTGTTTGCTTGACTCTCAAGGAAAATCCACACTAAGAAAGGCCACATTCTAGAAAGTATAATTTATTACCATCAAGTTGAATATTGAATCAATTATTTAATATGCCTATATGATCTAGTCATAATCAATTTGTCACCTTCATTTTTGATATACAGTGAAAGCTTATGAAATCCCCCTCACTTTACTTATAAGTATCAAATAAACATATTTGACTATTTCTCTATTGGTTATTGAATGGGAACTTTCTATAAATCATTTTGTAAAAACAAAAGACAACAACAACATAAAAACAATCAGTCTCAAATCCTCTGAGTACTTGGATATTTACATATCAGATTTTTCCAGTATGCAGAACACCTGTTTCTCCAACAGGAAGGGCAACTCGATGCTACAGGAAAAGAAAGCTAGGCACTTTATTTTCTTTTTTCACACTCTCTGACCAGGAAAGTTCTTGCGTGGCCCAGGGAGGAGCTAAGTGGAAACAACCATTAGAATCCATTGCACCCACCATGGTGAAGAAAGTAAGGGCTGATTTGCTGATTGCTCTGTCTCAGCATTGGCACTCTGGTGAATAGAGAAGGTGAGTAAGCAGTCCATGCTGACCAGCTCATGTTCATGACCTTGGGAACACAGAGGAAGTCTTCTGCACCTCTCTGTCTCACATGAATTCAGGTATAAATGGATTTTGCTCCCTGCTTCCTTGTGGATTTCTCTTCCACCTGTTCCCAGGATTATTTTTCCTTCTCAAGAGTAACCACTTGGTCCTGTCCTTCTTCAGCTTAGCTGAACTCACTTTCCCTGTGCAAGCTGCATTTGAAGGAAGCTCTTCTTGTGTGTGCAAACATAACAAAGCAAAAGCAGAAGCCACATTCAATTTGTACTGGAACATTTGTCACCCCATGCAGATAGCTCTGTGTGAACTCGTACTTGGCACTTACACCAGGCCAATTTTAACAGAGGATGCACCATAAATAGCATGTGAGCCTGGAAAACTCTGATTTGTATGAGTTACTATACGGTTTGCTGAGCTAATGCCACTTCTACCCATCCACCCATTCCACCGTTGGGTCTTAAATGAGCCACCATGGAAAAGCTACATTCCATCTATTGGCATGGTTTCCAAGATATTACTCATTCTTGCTTATTTATCATTTCAGGTTATAAGAATTATGTATGAATGTTATTAAATTGGAGAGCTATGTTTGGAAGATTTTGTTCGTACTTGCTCTAGCTAGGGCAATGTCACAAGATGATGATACCTTCATTTCACTTGCCTGAAAGCTCACCTAAAATAATAGGTAGCTTGTTGGGAATTTGTGAGAATGGTGGCTGTGAATTCCATAAAGTACAAACTTTCAACACTCACATACAAAAATCAACTATTTGAATAAGAAATTTAGTAAAAATTCTATTTATAGTCTGCCAGAAAACGTTTTAAAACGAAAAATTAAATCAAATCTGCAATCAATTTTGAGTAGTTATTGTGTGCTCTTATATTCTTTTATTTCCTATTTATGCATCTGATCTTATCTTTGTGATGTATTGTCTATGAAGAGGAAATTTGCAAATTATCTATGAAATTTAGTCAAAGCAGTGTTAAAAATGTAAGTAGTGCCAGAATAATAATTGGATTAAGAAAATATTTGGGAAACATAAAGAGAAAGAGAGGGTACAGAGGGAAAGTGTGTTATTCATTTTTCTTTGCTTCTCTATGTAGTTGGAAGGAACAAGTATTTTCCCAGGGTGACACTCAGCAAATGAAAGAACACTTTCGGTCATGTCATTAATCTTTTTCTCAAATAATTCTACTCACCACTTGGCTTCGTTTATATGCATATGTGGTGCATTTTTTCTTTTGAACAAATTAAGCCTAGTCAGCAAGGGAAAACAAGGAGAAGCAGTAACACTGCCGGGAAGGGGCAGAGAAAGTTGAATGGAGTGATACTTAGGTTGGATTTCTAAAGGCTGATGGACAAAAATGGAGACGGATACTCAAGGCAGAAAGAACTGAGATTGCGAAGGCACAAAGAGTGACATTTCTAGGCTTTTTTTTTTTTTTTTTTTTTTTAAGAAAATGAGGTAAGTAGAGCCTTAAAACACAGCTTTTAGCTTTGCTGTATTTGAATGAGAGGAAGGTGAGGAGAGGAATAATTTGTTCTCTTAGTTTTGGTTTTCCCCAAAAGAAGATTCTGAGGCCAAGATAACAGTGCACACAGTTGATTTGGCAGGTGTTCCCAGGAAACACATTTAGGGGAATATGGGAGTAAATAAGAATGGGGGAAGAGCCACAAAAGGATGAGTTATATAGTCATTTATCACTGTGGACAACTGGAATTCAATCCTGTTAGGACACTTCGGAAGAATGTGTAGAATATACTTCAGAGTTTGCCAAGGGCTAAGCAAGCTGGGGCAGGAGTTGACTCATTAAGCTCTCGTTATGGATAAAAGCTCTAGCTCTGGCACTTCTGGCTTGTTTTGTGTTTGGGTCAAGTATTTCATAGCAATGAAAAGCAGCCCTTGGTCAGAATACCAGGATGTATAGCAAGCCGCGTACTCTGTAGAAGTCAATTTGAGGTGATATGAGTGGGGTGCCTACAGTTTTTGTCTAGCCTTCTTCTTTCTTATTATCTTGGTGCCATTCTCTATTCCTTCTGCCCTCCCCTCCTCATGCCAGCCCTCTAGTACTTAGAAATGCCTGTCAGGGCTCAGTACTGTACTGTAGACAGAGACGCTTCCCTCACCCCATAACACATTGGTCTCTCTCAGGAGGAGATAGAGAAAATGACAGCCCAATAAACTCTAAACCCCCAAGCCCACGAATTATTTTGGTTTGAAATCCTTCTCCTGAATCCATCCGAAGGTCATTTGGGAGTTGAAGTAATTAAATATCTGGTGAATTAAAAAGAAGAATAAGCTCCTCCTTTATAAGAAGACTTAGTTTTGATTGTTTCCTTTAAAACAAACTCTGGTCAAAACACAGCCACCCTGGTGCATGGCCTAGTCAAAGAGTAAGGTGTTTTATACTGTTTTTAGATTTTAAAAAAAGGAAATGAGAATTTACATTAGTTTCCAAATTTTTTTTTATTTCTTCTTGTTGGTTAAAGTGGGGTTGGAGGATTAAGAATCCCTGTATCCCTATCCTTTGAATTGGTGTTGAGTGACATTTTCCTAAAAAGGAAGTTCTGGTTCGTGACTACATCAAGTCATTGTCATCTGAAGTACATACAAAGTTGACAGTTTATTACTGAAGTAGACAGAGATTTAGAAATCTGAGAGTTTGAGTCACTAGTTGATTTCAAATCACTTCATCTTTCTTAAGGTCAAGTTATTCATCTATAAATGGGAATAAAGGTAACACACAAGATTAGTCAAAAACATTAGACAAAGTATTTATGTGTGTGTAAAAATGTGTGTGTGTATACATACATTATTTTATTAGTTCTACTTCTAATGGTAGAACTGGCTTTGTTTACTTTAAATAAGTGATTTAACCTTACAGCTACTAAATCTGCAAAATGGCTTGGATTAGATCACTGGTTCTCAACGGGGGCAGATGGACATTTGTCATTGTTTAAGGACAGTTTTGTTTGCCACAATTAGAGGGTGTGTGGTATTGGCAAAGAGTGAATAGGGGCCAGAGATATTGCTAAACATCCTACAATACATAGGACAGTCTCATATGACAAAGAATTATTTGGTCAAAATGTCAATAGTGCCAAGATTGAAAAATCCTAGATTTGATGATCATTGAAAATGTATATCAATATTAAGATTTTTCTCCCCCTCTGAGATGCTATTGCTCCAATAAATTACAAATATGTTTTGAGTACCAATGGTTTCCCATTACAGTTGAAGAAAATCTAAAATGTTGGCCCTGACATACAAAGTCGTACGTCATCTGGCCCTACCCTACTTCTCTGGCCTCATTTCAAGTTACCCTCATCTGTGCTCACTCTGAGGTGGTCATACTGGTCTCCATGCTGTTCTTTCAAAATGGCAAACTACTTAGGGATTTGGATGCTCCCTATACTAGAAATCTTCTCCCCAGATTCCTGCTTGTCTTTCTGCTTGTCTTTTATTCACACCTCTGCTCAGCTCTCACTTTATTTGAGAGATGTTTTCGAACTATATGATTTGAAATGCTATCATGCTTCATGTTTATCTCCTATGTTTTGATCATTTTATTTTTGTTCACAGATTTATCTCTAGCGCCTGGTGCAAAGAAAGTGCTCAAGAAACATGTCAAATGAATAAATAACTTGGATTGTATGCTAAACATTTTTTAAATGACCCATAACATTTTAATAGTTTTTTTTACGCTTCAATATTGGTTTTACTTTGTAATCTTAATGTGGAATCTGATAGATATTTTTAATACAAATTAAAAGAAAAAAGAGCTTATGAGGATTAAAAAGATTGTAGATTTTCTACTCATGAAGGAAAAATAGGAGAGTTGGGGGGGTTTTTTTGCATAATTTTTATATCTGAAGGATTAAAGATGTTTTCATTGGTGAGACAGAAATTTATAGAAGTCTGAAAGCTGTCTTTATTTGGGGGATTAGTGATTGACAGAATGGTCATTTTCTGTGTTTATTTGGTCTGTTTTATTTGGTTTTGGTTTCTCTCAGAATGCAAGTCTCTTTATCTCTAGCATAGAATACAAAGCTGGGAAAAATATTAGTTCTGCTTATGTTAATTTCTTGTCCCAAAAGCAAGGGTTTGACAGATTTCATGAATTTAACAATCTCCAAATAGTATGATTTATTTGGTGTTTTATTTGCCTGGTTTATTTACATGAGCATAGTATGAGCTGCTGATTAACACACGAAGAATTTCTTGGTGTGTTAATAAAATAGTCCTAAATTACACTAAAACTCAAAAAAAAAATCTTTTATCTCCAGTTTTATTGAGAAATAATGAATAAACATTACTGTATAAGTTTGAAGTGTCCTGCATAATGAGTTGACTTATATTGCCAAATGATTACTACAATAAGTTTTGTAAACATCCATCGTCTTATATAGATACAATAAAAAGAAAAAGCAAAAAAATAAAATTCCTTATGATGAAAACTGTTCGTATTCACCCTCTTAACAATTTCCATCTATATCACACAGCAGTGTTAGCTACAGTCACATGCTGTGCTTCTCATCCCTCAAACTTATGTGACTTATAACTGGAAGTTTGTACCATTTGATCACCTTCCTCAAATTTCCTCTCTTCACCCTTTTTCATCTCAGATAACTACAAATATGATCTCTTTGCCTACAAGCCTTTTTTTTTCTTTAATAATCTTTATCTGGAGATTTTGTGTATCCTCTGGGGTTATAATTTTGACTTTTGTATGCCAGAAAGGCCTAATTATCTTTATCAGCATGCCTACAGCTATCAGGAACCAATAATTATCCAGTTTGCTTTTCCAGTGGCCTGGCCTGCTTATCACTGCAGGAACATCCTTTTTTTACCCCTGAGGTCTCCTAGCTTGTTCATGTCCCAAACTTGGCAGAAGGAGACAGGATTTAACTCCTATTAAGCTGGAATTCCTTTAAATGCAACAATTAGAAAATGAACAACTTGATTTTTAAAATGAGCAAAAATCTGGAGACACCTCACCAAAGAAGATATACAGATGGCAAATAAGCAAATGAAAAGATGCTTCATGTCATCCATCATCAGGGAATTGCAAATGAGGACAGTAATGGGATAGCACACATCTAGGAGAATGGCCAAAGTCCAGAAGTGACAACAGCAAGTGCTGGAGAGGATGTGAGCAATAGGGTTCTCGTTCATTGCTGGTGGGAATGGAAAGTGGCCAGCCACTGTGGAAGGCAGTGGGCAGTTTCTTACAAACTTAAACAAACTCTTCAATCATACTATTCAGGAAGTGCCCTCTTCAGTACTTAATCGAATGAGTTGAAAAGTCGTGTCCACACAGAAACCTGCACACAAACGCTTATAGCTTTATTCAGATTATCAAAAATGTGGAAGCAATCAAGATATCTTTCAGTAGGTGAAAGGGTAGCAGACTTTTGCTTCCAGACAATGAAATATTATTCAGCACTAAAAAGAAATGAGCTCTGAAGCCATGAAAAGACATGAAGGAAAATTAAATGCATATTATGAAGTGAAAGAAGCCAGTCTTAAAAGGTTATATATATTGCATGATTCCAACTATATGACGTTTTGGAAAAGCAAAAGATCAGTGATTGCCACAGGTTATGGGGAAATGGAGGGCTGAACAGACAGAGGAGTTTTTGGAAAGTGAAACTATCCTATATGATACTATAATGGTGGATATACATTTGTCCAAACGCGTAGGATATATAATATCAAGAGTATATCTTAATGTAAACTATGGATTTTGTGTGATAATAATGTGTATGTTCACTGATTGTAAAATATATACTATCCCAGTGTGGGATGTTGGTGGCGGAGTCTGTGGATGTGTGAGGTCAGGGGTGTATGGCAATGCTGTGCCTTCCGCTCAATTTTTCTATGAACCTTAATCTGCTCTAAAAAAAAAAGAAGGTCTATTTAAAAATTAAACAAAGAAAAATAAAAAGGTGTAGAAGTGGGGTGTTTTTTCCCCCTCACCCTCTGGGCACAGCATTTGGGAAAGAATGACTACCTCCCATTGAAAAGTAATGCAAGAGGAATTTGGCAAACAAAAGGCATAAGGAAAAACAGGTTCTGGTAAAAAAAAAAAAACCCAATTAAATGATAAATATGGTCTCTGGAAGTAGTATGTTTTCACTGAGGTGGTCTGGTAATTGATTAAAAGACTTAATTTTGAATGTTTTCTTAAATATCAAGCCAATACCCCAAGGTATCTTCAGCTTTTCCTCCATTTCCATGCCAGGTTTATGGTATATTTTAATGGAGGCTGAAGACTGAGCAGCTTGCTTTTTTCAGTCACGGAGAAATAGGCTTTCTGTAAGGATGGATTACTTTCTGGCTTACTTTTCCCCACAGGCTTAGAGCAATGATTTGCACCCAGTAGGGATATAACTGGAGATTTTTTTAAACAATGTGTAATGTGAATTTATTCTATGACCTTTTCCTTATTAAAGATATTTAAAAAATAGATTAAAATGCCTCAATATTTCATGAAAAATAAACACCTAGCAGAAGAATTTAGACAATACCTGTGTACACATGATTTGAACCTGAATACCCATTTTTATTTTTATTTCAAACATCCTTTTTAAAACATAGCACAAAAATGATGACATTCGTGTATTCTTTATAGGTCCTTTGTCTCATAAACTGTCATCCAACTTCCATTTCCTTTCTCAAGTATATACTTTAACAGTATTTGCTCCTGCTTTTGAACAGGAAGAGGATCCATTCCATTATGTTAAGAAACAGTAATGTTTATGTTTTCTTTCTCTAAGTCTTCCAAGATGATGTTTCATGCTGAGTTTGAATAGTAACTGAGGATCTGCTCCTAAAAGTGGTGAGGCGATTACAGATCTCTCTAATTTTGAGAATAGGAAAGGTGTGTAGATACTTGTTCTGGCCACTGGGGATGACAACTGGGGATCTGCACCTTCCGCCACCTGCAGAAACACTGAACTGGCTCTGTCGTCCACACGAGCCTTTGTGGCCAGCTGTAGTCCAATTTTGTCTGCTTCAGCCTCCAGTGTCCTACTGTATGGTCTATCAAACACACGCTCTTGCAATTTAGACCGTATCCACCTTCTAAAAGTGACAAACTATCTCCAGGACAAATGGCCTAAATCATTGTGAGAAAAACCAAACCTAGAAAACCCAATAAATGAACCAAGCTGGTTTTTTTGTTTGTTTGTTTGTTTGTTTTTTCCCCAGCATGCCCAAATACTGAATGTGCTATATCGTGGTCCAGAAGAAAGAAAAGTAGATGAATATCAGTTCCGCTATTTAAAAGCCCAGGGAAGATAAACCAGAGACCTTGAAACCAAGGAAAGGCGTGGAATCCCCTGATGTTTCTTATGGAGAAACAGTTTAGGGGACACCAGACTCAAAGAGCAGGGGTGCCTATAACTTTTTAAATCAGTATCTGACCTGAAATAGAGTCATTTTGTGTAGTACATTTGTGGGAAAAATCTAAATTGTCTGACTTATGGAACTGGAAAGGCATCCTGCTCATTTGTTATTAAAAGTCCTATTGAAATGAAAATTTCCAGGCAGAAAAGTCAGCTCATCACACTGATGTAATGGTAGGCCCTAATACTTAACTGTTTGGTTAATTTGTACTTGATGACAGTTTGGTGAGGTTAGAGATAGTGTCACATTTTTCTCTGGTTGGTCAGTGAATTACATCAAAGGAAAACAGTTTCTAGCTGCAGACTACAGCCTGTAGATGAAGCCCTTATTTCTTTTCTGTTTGAATATCTTAGTGGTGGCACAAGTGAAGATGACCTCTTCCAATTAGTGATTATGTACGTTTATTTGCTTTTCTGAGTGAGTTCGCAAGCACTGCAATTATTTACATCTTTTCATCCCCTGCTATAAGGGAAGGGATTTTGGCTTGGTTACCATTATATACCAACACCAAGCATATATCTGCAAATAGATGCTCAGTAAATATTTTGAAGGAAAAAAAAAAAAGCTTTAACAAGCTGTCTCTTGAATACCCATTAGAGCTCTATGGTGTAACCAATTAGCCTTGAATCAGAAATCAAACACTTAGGTTCAAGGCACAATTCTATCCATTTTTACTATCTATCCTTTCATAAATCTTGAAAGTTCTCAGACTCAATTTCTCTCTCTGAAAAATGAGCCCAAATCAATCTGACCTGCCTTTCTAAGACTTGAGACTCTCTATCAAGGTAACGCAGATGGGAAAAAAAGCACTGTGAGTTTTAAGCTGCTATATAAATGCAGGATCAGATGTGGCAGGTCGACCTGACATTGATCAGGGAAATGATTTATAAAGCGAACAGGGAGTTTAAGAATGTGGAGAATACTTAATTTGCCAGAACTCTCAGGGGAGTATGACATATAGTTGGAAGACACATTCGATCAACTGCTTAAGGTAGTAAGTGAGATTCCTTACCACGTCTACCCCCAGAGGCATGCTCCACTTCCAAATAATGCTCAATGAAACTCTTGTCTAAGAAGGAGGTCCCTACTTAATTGAAGACCTTTTGAATATAGAGTGAGAGAGAAGTATGTAACCAGAAATACATTGCTCGAGGCACAAAGAATGAGGTTTTTTTTTTTCCTCCCCGAACAACTTTCTCTGGAAATTAATCAAAGAAATAGAATTTTATTCCTTTAAATTAAAACTTTGAGATGATGTCTGCCTACCAAAGATATCAAATTAAAAACCCGACTAGATGTACAAATATATATAATCCAGCCATGTATGTAATCATTTCAGAATCATATTGGATTTTATTGGCCCTGCAGGAAATCTCGTCTATGTTCCATAAAGTCAGAATCTGGTAATGTAGGTGGGACCTCACTTAATCCACTTAGCTAAAAAGTTAATCTCACAAAGCAATGTGGGGACTGACTTGGAGCCAGAGTCAGTATTTCACCTCATGTGGTACTGAATGTCTTAAAAGGAATGATATTTTAAGTATTGACTCAAAAGCATTGAACAGATCAGTTATTCGCATCACAGTTTTCCATTCTCTCTCTCCAAATGGATGGCCTGCATTCAAACTAGCAGATGAAAACTGGTAACGGCTTGCTAATGGATGTCAGAATCTTAGCTCATTTTATTCAAGTGTTCCTTTACTTATTCCTTAATTCATCAAACATGTATTAGATGCCTCAATGGTCCAAGCATCTGGAGTCGCATAGGGAATTATAGTAAATACAAACAAACATTGTATATATGTGTGATCTGAAATGTTTACTAGTTGGGGTATGAGAGGAAAAATATACCATTAAGATAAAACATTTGGCTCTTGGGCTAATTTCCAAGAGAGGTTCGAAAAAAAAAGTCCATTTTCAGTGTTCCCTCTTCATGACTGTGTTGAATCAGGAATATAAAGTAACCAGAGATTTGACTGCAGATTTTATTTCTCTTATACAAATTAAATTGAATACTGACATTCAAATTATGCCTACAAGGATCCTGATACTTTTCCAAGATTACCTGAAAACTTTAAAACAGTTTGAAATAGTCTCCCTTATACGTTAATTAATTTGTTCAGCACACATTTATCCATACCTATTATATGCCAGACACAGTGAATAATTTTAAGACTTTGCAGATAAGACTGCTCCAGAAGAACCCATTATTTGAAAATAAAGAACAATGGACTAAATAGCTTATAAGTTAGCATGATGGTTCGCTGTATCAGTTCATCCAGGGTACACAGAGGATGCGCAGAGGCACGTGGAGGAGGGTGAGGTTGATTGGACCTGAGTGCTCAGAGAAGTTTTCCTGGAGAATGTTAAGGTTAAGTAACATTTGGAAAGAAGAATAAGGGTTGAAGGTAGTGTTGGGCACTTCAGAATGAAGGATCGGCATGCCCCAAAGAACGGAAGCCTACAACAAAATGAGTGCCTTGGGAAATTTAACCAATTCATGATTGCTTGAGCAAAAATCATGAAGGGATATTTAGGCTACGTTGCTTTAGATATCACTGACTCGAGTATGACAAATCCATCATTTCCCTGTGATCTGTTAGTTGAAATTCACAAGTAGTCTTCAGTATTCTCTGTCTCTCCTTCAGACCACGTTAGCTTAGTGATCTTGAGTTATATGTTTAAAAACCACAATGACTTTGTAAAAACAAAAACAAAAACGACAACAACATAGCCAATATAATTTAAAACTGACTACATGACTACAAAGATAAAATTGGGAGGCCACTTGGAAATATTGTTCTATGGCCATAGAAAGTTTTTTCCTAAGATCTTTGTCTCTCCTTACCATTTCTCTCCCTAGAGTCTCATTTTCTAATAAGCTATTCCATTTCTTCTCCTCCCCCTTTCCCTTCTTCCTCGTCTCTTTCTTTTTTTCTTCTTCTTCTATATCAGTTATAGCAGATATAGACCCTCTATATCTACAACTGCATACCATACCTGCTCTTTTATCTGCCTGAGTGGTTTTAAACCTATACTTTCAGAATCTTTAGCACTTCCTCTGGGGACTCTTTGGGGATGACTGAGCCAGTGGCATTTCAGGCTCACTTTCTTCACCCAAACTCGGGCTAGTAGCTTCATACAGAGCTGCTATTTAAATGGGACTTCGGGCAAAATTTCATTTGGAAAAAAGTTTGTATGCTTCATTAAAATTTAAAATCATTCCTTCTTATTGAATTTTCATCTTTTGAGGATAAACTGAGGCAAACAGAGAAGTGACAGTATTAATACTCTCTAGGTAGCTGCCTACACAGAACCAGTCAAACATGAGCCTTCTCTTTTCAGACACTTGTTCCATTAGGTTATTCCAGCAAAGAGAGTCTTCTGTCACATTGCCCACTGCAGGGAAGAACTCCCCATCTGGAAGTCACCACATGTCCCTTGTTTCCCCTCAAATGTAGACTTACCTGCTTCCTAACCTCCTTTCAGCTTTAATGAGAAATCTCTGCCTATAATTTTCCATATTTAATTCAATTTAGAAAACATTAACTATGAATTTACTATGCTTGGCCTTGGAAGCACAAGGTTAAAAATATATATATATGTCATCCTCGAAATGGAGTTTCTCATCTACTTCGTGGATGGGGGACGTAGACATGCATACATCTGACTGCTTTAGCGAAACCAGATCTGCATTAGACATGTTGTTGCTTTGGGCTGAATCATGTCCCCAAAAACATATGTTAAAGTCCAGACGCCAGTACCTCAGAAAATGACCTTGTTTGGAAATGAGGTGGTTGCAGATGTGACTCTTAAGGTCATACCGGAGTAGGATGAGGCCCTAATCCAACATGACTGGTGTTGTTACAAGAAGACGGCCATGGGAAGACACAGAGACACAGGGAGAGCGTCACGTGAGCATGAAGGCAGACGCTGGAGTAACACATCTGTAGTTTACAGAACACCAAGAACTGCCAGCCATCATTAGAAGCCAGGACAAAGGCTTGGAACAGAGTGTCCCTCAGATGTCTCACCAGGAACCAACCTTGACTTTGGCTGTCTCATTGAGACTTCTAGCCTCCCTCCAGAACTGTGAAACAATAGACTGTTGGTTTCAGCCACCAGTTCGTGATACTTTGCTACAACAGCCACAGGAAAGATTGACATGCATTAAGCTCACAGATGAAGAAGCCATTATAACTATGCCGAGTGTCTGGCATACCACTGGGAGGGCGTGACACTGAGGTGGCTGCTCAGGATAAGTTGGAGTTGTTCTGAGGGAAAAGGGGGATGTACATTCACAGAAGAGAAGAAAGCAGGAACAGAGACAGGATTTGGAAAGGCTGGCGGTGTTTGAGCAATGCTGAGTAGTAGCTCTGTATAGCTCCAGTGTGGAATGTGGGGTGCTTTGGGCAAAGACTAGTGCAATGCCCTTTTGCAACAGGCAAGTTGACTTAAATCAATAAAAACTTCAAGTTTGGAAGCACTGTGTACTCTGTGTGTGTGTGTGTGTGTGTGTGTGTGTGTGTGTGTGTGTGTGTGTGTTTAAATATGTATCTATCCCCAGATGGTTTTTCTTTCTTTCTTTTAATTTCTTTTTAATTATGGCAGCTATTCTCCAAACATGTTTTTGTTTATCTCAAACTCAGTGTACAGTTTCAACATATGGAGCATATTTTGTTTTACTTCAGTTTATCTTAAGAAATCAGCTTTCCTAACTCTTGTTGGCAGTGGACCCCAAATGATTTCTTACTTTTTTTTCCTTCTTTATTTTCTCCTTTTCCTTCTTTTCTTTCAATTATGGTACGTAGCTTACCTCTGTCTCCCTCTCTTTTGCTTTCTCTCCCTCTCCCCTTCCGCCTTCTCCCCCTTCCTTCCTTCTCTTCTTTTTCCTTCTGAAATGTCACAAAAGATTTCCTATGTTGATGAACTGCTTCATTTAGTGGCAGAAACCAATGACTACTTGGCTGTTGGACATTTATTCAGCCTAGAAAATATACAAACTGGAAACGATGTTAATAAACAAGTCAGGGGCATTATTTGATCTTTTGTTCAGAGTATTCACCTTTCTTCATAATCTGGGCCCAAACTATTTTATCAGCCTCGTTTTGTATGATGCATTTTCTAACCTCATTGGCTCCTCTGTTCTTTCTTTCTTTAGAAAGCTTGTTTTCATGTCCCAGGCTACTGCACTCCACTTACCCTTCAAGATCCAGCTCAAATGGCTCTCCCTTTTGACACATGTTACGGTACTCAGAATTAATCATTTTCTCCTCTCGATTCTTTGAGAGCTTTGCATATTTCCCTATCCTTGCTTTATTGTGATTGGTATGTATTTTCATATACATCTCCTCCACTAGACTGAAGTCAAAATGGTTTCTCATTGTCCCCAAATCTACAGTGTCTGGTAGAGTGGCTGGTACAGAGAGGGCACTCCATAAATCCTCACGGAAGACACTCCTGAATGAAGAGAGATTGCAATCCTCCTACGAGCAGGCAAAGAAAGTTGTTTTGTTCAGGGTGGAGATGGGTGTCCATCCTTATGTCCTGTTGTGAAGAGAGGGTGCATCTAGTCCTCACTAGAAATGAAACCTGAAAGAAGCGTGGTGAAGCTCACACACGGGAACATGCTGTATTTTCCACAGGAGCACTCGGCCACCAATGCATCAGTCACCAGAGTGAGGGTTTCATGTCTCCTCTTCCTCCACTCTCTAGTGCAGAAAATTCTCTTCCAACCTTTAGCCAGTAACACAGCCTGGGTTTCTCTAGCTCACCTCTCTTTAGCCAAGAAGCATACATGTATGAAAAGTCAAACTACGGAGGCGCATCGTGGGGGTGAAGATGGCTTCTTGAGGGAGAGCCGGGAGCTGCGTTTTAAATGCTCTGAAGCACATTTTCCTACCAGGAGTTAAGCTAACTTGGTCTCCAGCTTTGTCAATGCTGAAACAGAAGCTCCTCTGTAAACCTCAATTTCACGCCGTGAAAAGATTCCACTCTACGCTAAGACTTTAAAATAGTTTGGAAGGAGCGTCATAGATTTTTAAAATAAGAAGCCAGCAAAAACTCCCACAAACCTTCACATGGACATGGTGCTTTCTCCTTTACAAAGCACTCGCTGCTGGCTGGCCTGGCCTCACTTTCACTGTAAACCACAGAACAACCTCACTGGTTAGGAAGATTTTGTTGGGAAATCTCCCCCATGCCCCAGCCAGCTCCACTGATGATGCTCAGGGCTTTGAGAAAATCAGGCTTGTCTTGCCACCAGCATCTGCTCCCACCTTTTTCTCCGTGAGAACTTCCCCAGGAACCCTACCCACTCCACTTCTGCTCAGTTAACCTCCTCTCATCTTTCAGTTGTGCCCTCAAAATAAAATTTTCAGGGAAGTCTTCCCTGATTATCTCAAATCCCAACATTCCTTATATCCATAGAAATTAAACATAGAATCATGTTTTCATTTCCCAGTATTGAGAACCAGTTTCTAGTTATGCGTTTTTCAGTATAATTATAACATATGTCACCCTATTAGGCTGAACTTTATTTCTGTGTTTAGTGTGCTGTTCTATATATAGCATGTGAATGGGGTATAATAACGTAATAAGTACTTGGGAATGAAATGAATGACCACCACCTACCTTCCTTTTCAGCTGAGGAATTTGAATCTCAAAGCAACATGCCAAAGGTCAAGTTACTGAGAATTTTTGGAGTCAGAGAAACTTAAAATTTCAATTTCAAATTAGCATTACCACTTGGGTGATATTTGTTGAGTCTCTGGTTCTCTTTTCCTTTATCTGTTCAATTCAGATCACAGAAACTAAGAGGATAGTTGTAAGTAATACAAGAGATGAAGTATATATAGTGCTTATGTACTCAAATCCATTTAAATCTGAGTCTATTAGCTGGACTACTGATTCTAGTCGATGAAACTATGTCTATATCGTTCGAAAAATCATTGTCTCCTCTTACAAGTGGAAAATGTGAAGCAAAAGGAAAGTCAGTACTAAATGCGTTTGTTTCCTCTTTGCTTCTTTTGCTCATAATGTCACGACAGAAGAGAAGGCATTAGGAAGGAAAGCAACACTAATAGTTTATTTAGCATCTTCCTAAATGCTTGCTGTAATCGTTACCTTCTAGTTCATTCCAATTAATAAGGATTATTTGAAGAGCAGGCCCAAGATGAAGATGAGAATGTTTTGGAGGAAATTAAATGAAAAATTTCTCATGGCGAAACCAGAGAGAGAGTGAATGCACAGTGTTTTTACTGGCGGATTTGCTAAAGGGTGGAGCTGAAGACACAGCCATGACGATAGTTAAAGAAGTTTGAAGAAAAGCCTTATGTAGTTAAAAAAAGAAAAAAAAGCAACACAAAGAAAAAAAAAAGAAAAAGAAGAGAAAGGAAAGACAAGACAGGACAAGAAAGACGTACAGTAGCATAAGCATGAGATATCAAGAGATGTTCCACTCAAGTTTCTAACACTGCATCTTTTGTTTGATCTACCAGGCTCCCTGCGGTGCTCTATAATAGTATTATGTCCAATGTATGATTCATATTCTCTGTATCTTATTCTTAAGCTCCTAAAGGCAGAGGACAGACCAGGATATTTATAGAAATTATAGTACTGTAATAGCAAGGGAATATAAAAATACTATAAGAATTCTATTTCAGGCTAAAAATGAAAAAAGAATGTTGGGAAACTTACACATATGTGATTTAATACATACTATCTAATTTATTTAACTTCAAAACTGTTTTAATATAGCTTTATTAGAAGTAGTAATTACACATATTTAAAACTCTGAATAGAGAGCATTAACTGAGGAGATCACCATGGGCAGCAAGATGCTTGTGTATGAACAGGCAGGAGAATTACAGTAAAAAAGAACTAGGTTCCATTTTTAACTATGCCACTTATGATCCCTGTGACACTAAGGTTAGGAAATAAAATGTGAGGACAGTAATGCCTACATCATAGGGTAAAGGCGATTAAATAAGATCGAAATTTATGAGTAATGTCTACATATTCATACCTGTAATATGGCCAGGTTTCATAAATGCTGGGTTTTTTTTTTTTCCTCCAAAAGCATTTGGCAAGAAGTGTAGGTCATAAACCAGATCTGGTTTTTAGTTCCAAGTCTACCCTTCACTTACTTTGAAAAGTCAGTAAGCACACTATATACTTTATTGGTCCAAATAAGGGCTAAATATCTACTTTCAAAACTTTGTTCTTTTTCAAATCAGATGTAACATCAGTGTGAGCGGCTGGAATCAATTGGCAGGCAGACAGTAATACTGGACTGTAATGATACAATATATTTTTACTCTTTCTTCTGCTCTTTAGAAAAGTATAACCACCCAGGAAAAACTTTTGAAAAAAATTGTACTACCCAAATGGTTTTATTTAAAGTTAAATTTTTAAATCTATAGTCACTTTGGTATTTTGTCTTTATTTATTTTCCTAGGGGAAAATCAGAGTAGCCTACATTAATAAGAAAGGACAAACCCTTTTTGCTGACTGAATCAAGAGATACTATTTCCTGGAGTTACTTCTCTTCTTTTGAGCAATTCTAATGTTTGAATGTAAAAATAATTACAAAAAGCAACCTGAAAAATTTTGAAACAACAAAGAAATAGATCATGATACTCCATTGCTTAAATCACCTAATTCTACCTATTATTTATAGAATTTGAAATCTTTGTGACCTGCAAGAACTTCCATGATTCAGCTGCTACCTATCCAATCTCTGTTTCTTGTACTTCCAAAGTTATCTTTTGTAGCAAAGTCTTCAAAATTTCTGTCCATGACTATTATATGGGCTGGCTGCTTCTCAACATTCAAGTTCAACTCAAATATTATTTCCCTAGGAAGTCTTTCTAGACTGTGCTGATTAATGTGGTAAACTTATACAATGTGGTGGTCAGAATTCGAAGATGAACCACATTTACCATATCCTTGTATAATCTGCTTTCTTTGACTGTGGATGAGACCTGTGAACGTATTGGGATTTCGCTTATGGTCATAATTATGTTATTTATTATCTTTATATGTGATTTGGTACATGGGAGTATGCAGATATAATTAAAGTCCTAATAAGGTGGCTACAAATTAATTCAAAGCGTGATTATTTGGGGTGGCCCTAACCTCCGAAGGCAGAAATATTCTTCTGTTTATGTGGAAGAAGCAAATGATCATTTTCGAGAGAGGCTATGGAGCTGGTCACATGATGGGGACCTAAGGGAAGCCTCAAGATGCTGAGATTACTTTTGGCCAACAGCTAACAAAGAAGCAAGGACCTGAGTTGTGCAATTGCAAAGAACTGAATTCTGCCAATGACATGATAGCAATTTGAAGAGGATCTTGAGCCCCTCATGAGACTGTGATCAGCTGTCATCGTGATTTCAGCCTGATGATGAGACCTTGAGCCCAGACTCCTGACCTATGAAAACCGTGAGCTGATTAACAGTTCTACTTTAAATCAATAAATTTCCAGCCATTTGTTATGCAGAAAGAGAAAATGAATATACTCAAGGCCACTCTCTCACACTGCATTATTTTATTTTCTTCAGAGCTTAAAACTCTTTGAAATTATCTTATATATTTCCTGTTATTTCAGTATTTACCCCTAGAATATATGTTTTGCTGGAAAAACAATTTTGATTGTCAGTCTGCCAGGTTGATTCTGACTATTCTGGCTGTAGGTAGATTGAAAAGAATAATAAATCTGTTTCTAATTTTCTATTTATAAAGGAGGAGCTAATATATAGTGTATAATATTAAGATTTTTCTCACTGGGACAAAATAATCTTTCCTTAGTATTCTTCAATTCTCAAAATAATTAAATATGAAGGAAAGACTAAAAATTCTTTAAAATAATAGAAGTTCCCAGCCAAAATTTTACATGAATCAGAGGCATGCAGCTCTGTTATTTTTCAAATAATACAATTGTTTATGGAAGCCATGCAACATTTCAGCACAGAATTGTATTTTGCATTAATACATATCTTTTTTTCACTCCCTGTAGTTATTGTGACCACGTGTAGTGATGGTGCCAAAACATTCCTCTCCTGCGTTTCATGCCCAGAGTGATCCTCATACTGAGGGCTTCCAGCAGATGTGTCTGTTTCGTAACTCTTGCTATTATCACAAAAAGGTAACAGCAACTGCCTGTGCCGAAGAGGAGGAAGCGAGAGTTACAGTGTTGTATGTTGTCCCCCTAGGCAAGAATTGAACAGTGGGCCACTCTACTGGTACTGAACTAAATAGCAAACAAACAAACGAACAAACAAACAAACGAAATACTGTTGTCCTTTTTAA
Source organism: Eonycteris spelaea (assembly GCA_003508835.1). NCBI lineage: Eukaryota > Metazoa > Chordata > Mammalia > Chiroptera > Pteropodidae > Eonycteris > Eonycteris spelaea. The sequence goes on from PUFA01000077.1 coordinate 5,210,632, forward strand.
AAACTCATAGTTTTAGGTAATATATTTTCTTGGGTGAAAATTCAAATTTAGTACTTTGTGGCCCATTATATTCATGTTCAATGTCTTAGCACTAAACAAAGAAATGATGCATTCGTTATTATATTGAATTCAAATGTATTGCAACATCCAACTTGTACTCTTCCTGACTGTCTAACATCTGTGTCTGTTAGCAACTGTAAACTTGTATCATATGCAATGTCACCTTCAAGTCCTAGGTCTTCAAAATATTATAAAATGATACTGGATAAACATATTCTGCCTTCAGTTGGTCAGTTTGCTTGGTGAAAGTCCTAAATCCTAAACTCTGTTTAAAGCAGGTTCAGCAACATACTCTGAATCCATTCCAAGATTTCAAACAAGGCAAACAGCTTCGGATATATGTATAGGAGTATCAGTCAGTATCTTTCTCCTATGAGTTAATGGATTCTGAAAACCGCCCCATTCAAAATAAATATATCTCCCATTGTAACTCATTGACACCTGAAATTTTACCATTAATTAAAAAAAAAATTCTTGTGCTCAGTATATACTTCTGACAAAATGATGGAGGTAATTATGCCATATTTGCATTTTGTTCCCTGAAACAGAAATCCAGTTTAACTTGGTGGTAGAAAATCACATTGGGAAGCGAATAGCCAGATAGTCCTCATTTAAATCTTATTCCTGTGCCTTATTAGGACATCATGAAAACTTCTGGGCTAGATTACCCTCAAATATTAAAACAGAAAATAGTAACACTTTACTAGACTCTCAAAAATATATCAGATAATGTAAGGCAAAGACTAAAACAAAACATAATTACTAGCAGCTATTATTGTTATTATTTTAGGTGACCTGCTAAGACATTTATTGTCTTTTATGTATAGTTTACTATAGATCCATGAAGATGTAATGGGTTTGTTTTATGTGTCTTCCAGGCAAAATCAAGAATCAATAAGAAACTGTAGAGAAAGACAAGTTCACTTCGTCTAAAGAAAAGAAAATATAAATTAATGATCCATTTAGCGTCGTCAATGCTATTATTTATTGACTGACTGCTTTCTGTAAGCAGGATAGTGCTAATTGCTTTCGTGTATTATTTTATTAAATCTTCACAGCCCAATATTTATTCTCATTTTCTGAAGAAACACACTGACCAAGTTTACAAAGAGCTGTGGAGCTAGGATTTGGCTCAGTGTGCTAGATTACAGACAGGACAACAATGACGCCTGTAGGACAGCTGGTAAGTACAAGGTAACTCTCAGTTAGACTTTGCATAACCTCACTTAAGCGGCTAATGATTTTTTGAAGTATGTAGAGTCTGTATTAGATGGCAGGGGAGTCTTACCTGATACCATGGCACTTATTCCACGGGTATATTAGAGACCTTTGGGGATGTCATATGAATCACAGTGTGGCAAAATCTAGGAGTGTTTCATGAGATTGTAATTTATAATAAGAAATATACGTTTGGTCTTTGTCTCTTTTCCTAAGTCCTCAGAACGTTCTCCATGTAAGAGCAGTAAATGTGTTTTTTTTGTCATGTTAATGAGGCGACTTTTGGAAAGCACCTAAGGCTGAGGGCCGGTTGTCTGAGGAGCCAACCATGTGATTAGAAGTTTAGAACTTTCAGCCTCACCCCTCCTGGGGTGGGGTGATTAGTCTCCAAAGGCCAATGATGTAATCAATCATCCATAAAAACCCAAAAGGACTAGTTCGGTGAGCTTCCAAATTGGTGAACCCATGGAGATGGGGAGAGCGGTGTGCTCAGAGAGAGCATGGAAGCCCCTCACCCTTCTTCCGTACCTTGCCCTGTGCATCTCTTCCACCTGGCGGTTCCTGAGTTACAGCCATTTATGATAAACTGGCAATCTAGTAAGTAAAATGTTTCTGAGTTTTGTGAGCCACTCTAAGAAATTCACTGGACCCAAGGAGGGAGTAGTGGGAACCTATAATTTATAACCTGTTGATCAGAAGTACAGGTAAGAACCTGGGCTTGTGACTGGTATCTGAAGTGTGTGTGTGTGTGTGGAGGGGAAGAGGGAGGAATGCAGTCTTGTAGGACTGAAACTTAACCTGTGGAATTTGATGTATCTCTGGGTAGATCGTGTCATAATTGAGTTGAATTCTCAGATGCCATCAGGGTGTCCAAGAATTGCTTGTTGGAAGTGTGTATGTGAGAGAACCGCCCCCTCCCAAGGTTAGAATTGGGTCTCAGAACACCAAAAGAATGTGCAAAACTAACTGAAGACAATAAGAGAAGGACATAGTTGTGGATCAGAAAGTGACCACAATGACAAAAAATGGTTATGAATACATATTTAATAATTTAAGACATCCCATGAGACTAGCTAAAATGACTTAGAGTGTTATGAATGCAGTGTGAGTTTATACTCATAACCTCTAATAGAGTAAACGAAAGCAACAAATAGTATATAGAAGATCATTTTTAAAACCTGTCATTGGCATGAGATTCGGAGGTACATTTATATCAGAAGAACTCATGTTGCTACGTTATGCCAGCTCTGCTATGCTATATCGGTTTCGTTCACTGTGTGAATTTCCACAATCACTTCACCTACTATTAATAAATGGAAAATATTGTCCCGACTAACTCATGTGATTACTGACAGGGGGGAAAAAAGAAAATAAGATAACCCATATGAAGGTGTTTATAAATAACCCAGGGATCTGCAAATTTATGTTGAAGATGTTGATGATGGTGGTAGTGGTGATGTTACTACTACTGATGGTAGTGCTATTGGCTGAGCAATTCAAACTAATGCCATCCAATAGAATTAAATGTGTTTATCTGCAGTTTCTCTCCCCCCCCCCCACTCTCTCTCTCAGTCATCCATCTGTCTGTATGTCTATTGACTTACCGATTATCTATCTATCTATCTATCTATCTATCTATCTATCTATCTATCATCTATCATCTACCATCTATCATCTATCAGTCATTTCAGGGTCTAGAAAGGCATATATGAATGTCAAAGATTGGGGATGATTCTATTTAGTAAGAGTTTAGTAAATCCTTAGTTAACCTGTATCCACAGAAGGTGACATTTCACCCTTGGGAGGTTCTTTTCATTTCTTATTCCCAATTGATCTGTGCAGCTCTGCTGATGAAGAACAAACATGAAAGAGGTGGCTTGGGTACTTTTCTTGGTGGATCTCATGAGTTTTTCCACACCTGAGTAGATCGGGCTGCTGCCCGAGGTGGGTGACTTCACACTAATTTAAACCTGCACCCTGCAGACAGCCTTCCGGTCTACTGAAATAGTCATACTGAGCTTCTATTGATGGAGCTTCACTTTTTAGGTCAAGGTACTAATTCTAATAAAGACAGACCTGCTTAATTGTTCTTCTGATCACGAACACAGAGATTTCATTGTTTTTATTTCTTTTTCTAAACACAATTTTTGATAAGAGAGGAAAATGAAAATCTAGTGGACAAGAGAATTTGAAGAAGAAATGGCATTAGCATTTTTGGAATGTAGGTATAGGCGGCAAACAGGAATGAAGTGGGGAGAAGATAAATGAATCGGATAGTTATGAATCCACTTCAAAGGGTCTAGGGTTTTAATCCCTGAATTCTAGCATTGTTTTGAGCTAGATAGCAATCTACTGAACTGAAAATTTCCATATCTTTAAAATAAGTAAACATTGTACATACTTTATTGAATTTGTACAGATCAATTGTTAGGAACTATGAAAATTGCCTACTGCAAAGTGTTGTTTGCTTTACCTTAGCCAAGGGAATTTATTTTCTTCTCAACTCTGCCAAAGTCTCAGAAATTTTTGCATGGGTCCTACATTTTTAACATATAATTTTCATCAGGTTATTAATTTTATATTTATTATAAATATATTCTATTTATTATATTTTTATATTAAGATTATCTTACTTTTATTGTTACCATTTAATTACTAAGCATTTATTGGTTCCATTAGTAGGTGTTGCTATAGTTGTATGTGAGTTTAGAATGTGAGAACAAGATATAAAACAGTAGATGTTTTGAGAAAATGTGTTTTAGTTCAATGATCAGATATTGATAATGAGGGAACAATCCTCTAAAGCTTGCATCTGATGCTTAATGAAAAATGAGTCTAAATGTGTTGTATTTATTATCTATTGTCCAAATTCCAAGATCAAATATGTGGTATAATATATACTTAAGTACAAATAATCCTAAGAAGTAATTTTGATGACAATGTTAGTAGACCATGAGGCTAACAGCTGGAACACTCTTCCCCACTCCTCCCTTGCATTCATTTTTAAAATAAACAAGCAAACAAACAAACAACCCTTTTTATTTATAATTACTGCTCAATTGTTCTTCCTTAGAGAAGTTCTCCCTGAACCTCCAGTCTAATCCCCACAAGGCTCTACAGAATGGAATGCAGCTAAAACTTCTTTAGTTTCAGGTTTCACTTGTTTTTTTTAACCGTGAAAAGAACACCTAACAGGAGATCAATCCTCTTTGCAAATATTTATATGTGCAATATATTATTGTTTACTGTAAATGCAAAATTGCACCACAGCAGATCTCTAGAGATTATCTGCTTGATGGAACTTGATGTCAACTGATTGTAACTTCACCTTTGCACGTATTATTTTTGCATTAATGTCTGTATCCCCACTAGACCACACAACCTAACAGAGCAACCGTGCTGCCCATTGGTTCTCACCACTGATTTCCCAGTGCCGAACACAAATACTGGCTCGTTGTACAGGCTCGATTATTTTTTATTAAATTCTAATATATAACAAGCAAAATGCAATCCAATGTCACTTTGAAATATTCTAAGGAATTTCCAGAGCAATTTTTCAGACTCTTTGTTTGTCATCCTAGTTTTCTTTCGAATCATGTTAGTCTCCAGTTTAGTCCTAGTCATAAATATTTCTGAAATAATGCTGAGCCACCTATTCTGCCTGCATGACAGAGCACCTGTGTGTGTGTGTGTGCATGTGTGTGTGTGTGAGTGTGTGGAGAGAGAGAGAGAAAGAGACAGAGAGTGAGAGAGAAAAAGAAAAGAAGGGAGGGAGAGAAAGGAAGGGAAGGGGAAGAAGGAGAAAGCAAAGCTTTCAGAAACAGAGATTAACTTCTAAAGAAGGGGACAAATTTAGTAAAAGAAAAAAACAAATATCACTTGTGGTGAAATTTTAATGGTAAAAACATAAAACTTAAAGTATGAGGGAATATTTGGAAATAGTCATTTTAGCCTCACACGTGAACACATGTCGTATATGACAAAAGATGTGATAATACTGTTTTTCCAAATATAAAATAACAGAAACAACTATATTTTTAAAAGTTTGCTCAGTGATGCATATCCATGCTCTGATTCAAATTTCTATTCTTAGTAACTTCATTTCAAAACAACAAAGTAGTGTTAATAATAACAACTCACGTATCACTTACTATATAGTCAGGTGCTTTTGCTAAAGCGTATACATGGATTAACTTTTTTAACCCCAAAAAACCTTATAATGTAGGTATAATTCTTTTCATTATCCTAAAGTAGGAACTGAGTCTTATTAGCTTAATGTCACAAAGCTATTTCATTACTTACCCTAAATTTCCTCTCTGCCTCACCTACGAGAAATGCAACACAGAAACAGAGGAACTAGCCTCCTTAACCCGGAAAAATAAGCCACACTTTGAGGGTGTCAGAGCAACAGCATGAGCCTGCAGCCTTGGACAACTTCGTGGAGTGGAAAAACTTACCCACATTTAACTAAGCACCAAATTTGGGGTTATTATCTGAGGGAAAGAATTTTTATCTTAAGTCACTGTAATTAGGGGTGAATTTATTATAAGACATTACCCTGTGCTCTAACAAAGCAAGCAAACAAACAAACAATCCCTACCAAATGGGTTTTACCCAGTATTTTATGGATTGCTAAAAAGTTCGTGAACCAGATAGAACTGAACTAAAGTTTAAGATTAAAAAAATTCCTCATAAGCAACATCATGGTCTTGTCATAATAGCAAAATTCTGGTTTATCATTTCTGCAAAAAAAGAGATATACACTCCGTTGAATGTATCATGTCTCTAAACCTCAATATTATAGGCTCGTATATCTAATTTTGTCATGACATAAACAGATCCATCTGCTGAGATAATTAAAATGAACCAAGATTATGAAACCAAGTATAAAAACAATGTCAATTTTTGAATTTACAATGAGAAATCATTGTCACACAGTCAGAGATCCTCAAGTTCATGGAGGCAATATATTTTCTTCATGTAGTCAAGATAAACAGTTTGCCAAATTGTAATCGGAAGCTACTGCAGTTTTATGAGAACTGGATACACTCAGAATCTATATAATCAACCCCTTGAGTCTCTGTAGACAGATGTACGCGTGAAGCCAAAGCTAATCAGAAGTTGCTTCACGAACATGGAATCAGATGTAAAGAGTCTGATGACTCAGATGTCACATGGTGCATCTCACAACTGTGATTCTCTTGGCAGTGGGAGCAAATACGCCATTGCACAGCTTTTGCTAAGATCACTGTCTCAGTGGCAAGTCATCTGCATTTCCAGATTTGGGCGGCTTTCATTTTTTTATGTTATTTTTTAAATTTTATTTTTCGGTTATAGTCAACATATATTATGTGAATTTCAGGTGTATGACATAGTGATTAGACATGTATATACCTTATGAAGCCATCACCAGATAAGTCTAGTACCCGTCTGACACCAAACATAGTTTTTATAATATTATTGACTTAATTGTGAAAACCAGAAAAACTGAAAGTCGAAAGGAAAGCTCAAGATTCCCCTCCACACCACACTGTTTGCAACTCATGTTTTTCTCTCCTTTTCCTATGATTCTTCTGATCTACTTACTCTATTTTTCTATTTTTAGCTGTGTTACTCTGTCACTTTGAACTAACATGCCACACTCTTGCTTCCAGCCAGATGAATTGATTTACTGCTTTTGTTCTCAAAGGGCAATCTAATTTTGATCATTTCTGCATTGGGGGGTTGGGGGTGGGGCATAATAAGAGCTTTCAGGTACAAATGACAGAAGACTTTTTTTCAGAAGTTAATTCTTAAAAGAAACCGTTAAGGTCGAATACTATAGATTAATTGTATCACTCCTTTTTTTTTTGCCCTACTCTGAGATTTAGCTTTTTAACTTTCTTATGGCATTTGACCATGTATTGCTTTATAACTTGGTAATTTTTATACCTTTGTAATTCACACTGGGGTTTCAAGGGACTTTGAGGGGAACAGCATTTTGTGATTCAACTCACAGTCACTTCAGTACTCAGGTCAATGTCTCACAAAAATACGTTCAATTAACATTAGAATAATTGAGTTAATAAAATGTTAATGAAAACAACTGAGATAAAAGTCATACTGCATAACTAGGGCAGTGTGGCTAATATGATATACTCCTTACCACCCATGACCTTATATAAAACACTGAATTCCTCAGAGGACAATAAAAAATTATGCTGGTGTGTTTCAGATTTCCTGAAAAGTTGGGGGGCAGTGGTATTAGTGGTGGTAGGGAGTACAGTTTGTGTGTGTGTGTGTGGTTGTGTGTTGTGTGTGTGTGTGTGTGTGTTTTACATTGTAGCACAAGAAATAAATATACTCTTAGGCTCACCTATAAGAAATGCTCAGTGAGCATTACAAAAAGTCCTTTGTTTGGGTCACACCCAAGAAATAACATCGGAAGTTCTAGGGGTGGAGCTCAAGCATCACTTTTTTTTTTAATAAGTCCATAAAATCACTCTAAGCATGTGTTTTTTCATACTCAGAAAGGTCACCAAGATATTTTTGTAAATAAATGCAGTATCTCTCCACCAGAAAAATACCCTCATCCTCTGACTTTAGTAAAGAGCATTTTTTTCCACCATATTAGGTCGATTTGTTGTCTCATTTCTATTTCCTTTTGTAGATTCTAAACTCCATGAGGACAGGATTAAGATATTTGTCTCATTCAGGGGGAAAAGGTCCCATAGTGCCTGAGGTGTATTAGTTACCCAATAAACATTTGTTGAATGAGTCATGAATTTAGGGTTTAAGAAAATCTGTAACAAAGCAAGCAATTTTATCCATTTAAAAATTGATGAGGAAAGAGCAAAAAAAAGAATACTTTTTGTATTAGTAGATAACATTTTTACTAGATAAAACACTTCCATGGGAGTTTAAGAGTATACATTTACATTATGAACAAGTTTGATTTCTCATAAAATTATCATACTAGATCATTAAATTGAATTGCAGGCAAAGAAGCTAAGAGGAAATACACTGCCTTTAATCTGTAAGTCTCTCAAACACTGACTATCCGAGTGGCTGGACTAAGAAAAAGAATTTCAGACAGTGGAGAATATTATCAAATATATTTTCCCAACAGGAAATAGGCAAAAGGATTTGTGAACTTCATCAGGAAGCCTCTAGCAAAGATTTGCTGCCATATGAGAACCGGGAATGGCCATCGGGCAAATCCTTGTCTGAAATTTCTGTGGGTTCCCTTAAAAGGGAGAAAGGGAAAGGACTTCGCCTAGTTGAATTCCAGATGTGTCTACGGGAACACATTTTACTCTCACTGATGTCAATCATCTCCTGACTCCTCTCACAGTTACTGCAGGTTCGGTATTGTAAACCCATGTCATTTCAGGCAACAGCTCTCAATATTCTTCGTGTGCAGTGCCAATCTGATCTCTGTTTCATAACTTAATAATAACAATAATAAAAATTAAGAACTGCCATATAATGAGTGACTGCTGTTTGGCATACATTTGCATACAGTATCTATTGTAACCATCACAGTAAAAACAGCAATAGTTATCACTCTCTTCATTTTACAGATGAAGAAACCAGGGGGCAGAAGTATTAAGGAGGTTGTTTGGGTTCACAAAGTTAAAAACAGTTGTTTGGGTTCACAGAGACTCACTAAGGATTTTCCTGTGGCAGTGCTTCCTGCCAAACCTAAGAAAGAAATCTTTAAAGCATGAAGGTCAAGAGTAAATGAGAACATGTTAATTTCGGTTCCATTTTTCAATCTTTCTGTCTAAGTTACGTACAAGCAACAGTTCTGTTCAACTCGGCCTTTGACAAACGAGTCATCCAATTAACTCATCAACTAACTCATAAATAAAGGAATTGCCAGTTTGATCTTTGTAGGGTCACAACATATGGTTTTTTTAAAAAACAACATAGTCATCATTTCATTGGTCTCAGCAGTGTCATCGATATATAATTATTAAATAAATAAATTAGAACTATAATGGCTTTTGTGCTTTCTCTAACTTATTTGGTTTGCTTTATATTACTTGAGACATTCGATGGTTAACAAATATATTTATCTTGTCCAGCCAGAAACGTGTTTCTAACCTACTGTCTAAGAAACGTTGGAAACATCAGAGGCAGGGAGATGGCCAATTCAAACCTTCTTCCAGATGTTTGGGTTTTGACAAACCAGTGTTGTTTGCCAGCTGTAATGTAAATGGATTTGGGAAAGGATACTTTCCACCAGGAAACTTGAGTAAGTCATTACTTTAGCCTTCAAGACAATCTCTCTGATAGAGAACTAATTCTAAAACTCTAGAGGGGGGGGGGAAATGCTTCTCCTGAGAGGAAGACATAGTATACCTCAGATCTGATTTCTCGTGGGAAGCGATTCTGAAGGACTGATCAGTGAGACACAGAAAAATGCCTTAGATATTATTCTCTGGCCATTGATGAACAGTTGTCATTTTCATTCTTTAGTATCCATGATATAAATCTCTGCTTGGCCTCTTGGCCTTGCCTACACTGCCTTCCCAAATCAGGACAGTTCAGCCTAATTCAAAGGCTTGACCTGGTCTTCATCCTGAGGAGTTTTTCTAACTCAAGATAGAAAGGTTGTAACTAGCACTTCTGGGGCTCACCCTCAAGCTCTGATTGCTAGCAAGTCTTATCCTATTTCTGAGACGTTTGTCTGCATTTATAGCTCTTATTTGGTAATCAGATCCCTATTGGCTTTTTATTTGGGGGTCCCTTAAAACGGGATCTGAATTGATTCTTTTCAAGCCAGTTGCCAGCAACTAAAATTCTGGCCCTGGCTCCTTGCCTATATGCCTGAGACATTTATATCCAATTGCAAATTTTCCCTGGTACCTACCAGGAACCTCAAATTCCATCCCCTCATGAGCTAAGCCTCTATATCCACTTCCCTCGTTGTCTCATAATAAATGTTTCCCAAATACCATTTTGTTCATTACTCTTTGCATTCGGGGCTATGTTCATAGATTAGACTTACCCCTGGTATCTGTGGTTGCTCTATTTCCTGCTCCCATCTCTGCAGATCTTTCTGCTTGCCCTATCCCAGTGCATCACTAAATTTTGGACAGACATATGACACACAGGATCCCATAAACTCTAACTGCTAAATATGCAGACAAATATCTCATCTGGTCAGTGTGTGGAATTGCACAATTCCACATGCCGTATAGCATTGCTGGCACATTTTCTTGTAGGAACAATTCCTCTTCCTGGAAATAACCACAACCAGAAGCATTAAAGTTTGCAACACCCTGAGAAACCACTCGAATTATTCTGTGAGAATGAAAAAGATATCAAGTGTCAGTCCCGTAATCAACTTCCGTTAGAACAAGAAAACTCTGTTTGTGCTTTCTCAAGCACAGAAATTTGTTCCTGCATATTAAAACAATCCATAGGCTTATATTACTTTATATAGTTAGGTGTTCGGAGTCTAAGTTTCCCAATTCGAATTGTGAGACTGTCTGAGCAATGGAAGGGTTTACATATTCAGAGGTCTTTAAAATTAGTACGGGATTTAGTTTACTTTTTGGGATTTAGTTCAAAAGCAAAATTCTTCCCAAATTTCTAGTTCCATATCGAGGCCTACATCTCTAGGTTACATTTTAATCACATTCATTTTGGACCTTGCAGGCCTATTTTGCATAGAACATTTATCGTTAAAATTATGAGAATTATAAACAACTAAATATATGTATATAGAAAGATACATATATGTATATAGCCACATGACATTTTATAAAGTGCATTTGCAAATAATATTTCCTTAAAATACTCAAAGGCAATGCAAATTAAATATTACCTCCATTTTATAGATATAGAAGCTGAAATCTTAAATGACTAAAACTTCTAGGAAAACCAGGAGCTGAACTTAGGTCCTGTGGTCACAAATCTTCCACTGTTTCACCAGATCTCATTTACCTAGCTCACTGCCTTAGCCATCACCCTCCTTGTATTAGTCACCAGTAGAGAGTACGTTGCACTACAAATATACGTTATAAAAGAAAGACACAGACCAAAAATGTCAACAAAGTGATCAGTCTGGTAAATTACAATGTTTTATAATTCACCTATCCTTGAGGAAAATGATTGAATTCCCAGATACCCTGGAATAGAAATTTCTATTATTTCCCCTTATGTAGGATGGCAGAGGAAAGGGGTGGAATCATCCAACATCCATCTTTGAAAAGGAAGCATTGATAGCCTATTCTTTCATTCACTGAGTCATCAGACAACACATTTCGATGAGGGCCTCTCTTAAGTGTTAGGCACTGTGATAGAAATCTAGAGTACAAAGAAAGACAAAAATGGAGACACTGCATGCTTTTAATAGAGGTACCCGCAAAAGGTTACAGCCCCTTAGAAATGGAGAACCTTGCTCTATTTTTGGAAGCTTAGAAAACTTTATTGAGTGAAGAGTCACTTAAAAAAGACAAAGAAGAAAAATATACATCTTGAGAAAAGGTTATATATGCATTGCAAAGGAAGCTTAGAATAATGCTAAGAAGAATCACAGATGTCACCCTGAGATTTTTCTACTTATCTCACAGGCAGTGGGTAGCCCTCCAAGGTTTATAAATGGGTGCATTGATGAAAACCCGGAATCTCCTGGCCAACTCTCTGAATTTGATTTCTCTTAAAAGCAGAGCCTTAGACAAAGATTTTGGTACCAGCAGCTTATTTGGGATATATTTCAGGAATTAAGGTGAGAAAATAGAAAAGGAAGATGAGGAGAAAAAAGGAAAGCCATTAGTATGTGTCAAAATGAGTGAGTTGTATATAATATACTCCATACTGTGACAGCTAAGGCTCCATTCGGCTTGGGATTCACTGAAAGGCAGAATATACCACTGTGTTGCCCCACCAAGCGTGAAGAATCTGGGGACATTTATCCACACGTTCTACTCTTCATCCATTGAGGGTAAATCTTAGGGGATAACGACCCTAGACCTTCTAGCCTGACCTATGAAAGCCTTTAGTTGGAGAGATAAATATGAGCTTGTAGGGGAGCCATGTGTAGGTGACCTCTAAGGTGGGCCTAGTTTGATAAGATTAGAAAGAGGATTTTTTTTTTTTTCATATGAAGTAAGAAACTAGCCTGTTCTATCTGGGAGGCAGCCATGGGGGTCCCTTGAGGTGGCTGTGCATTTGAAATCATTAGGGATATTTTTCTTTTCTTTTCCTTCAGAGTCTCCCACCATGGCAAATCTGAAACATGCCCAAACAGTATCCCACTGCCTGCTGAGAGATTTGGCCCTTAAAAGCTAGAGTATCCTAATTGCAGTCAACTGGGCTGTTTTCGAATGCCTATGGGGTTTGGGCAAGCAAACTCTGTGCTTGTTATTTGTCTTCCCTGGAAGACACAGTATCAAGAAACGAGGCCTGCCTTCCAAGGCTTCAATCTCTTTTGTTGCTCCAGATTGCAAATGACATCTTTGTGTGGGATGCATTAACATCCTTTGTGTCCCAGTGTCAGCCCTGAGGCCTGCTCAATGTTCACCCTGGCAGCTCTCATTAGGAGGAATAATAGGCAACATGTTTCCTTAAGATTTGTTATCTTTTCTCACTCTGCCCCAGCCAATGTGTCTGCTGGGCATTTTCTGGGACCTGCTTTGGTGCAATAACGTGGAAGGCGAGATAGCAGAGCAGCACTGGTTACGGGATCCCAGCTGCAAGCCTAACATCTGCTGAGTATTCTGTAACTTTCTTTGAACATAATTAAATACAATCACCAGTCTCCCCCTCGGCCTCCCACCATAGACCCTATTAGAAAAGGAGAAAAATATGCCATCGAACCTATGTGGAAAATGCCAAACAATGACACTAATTCAACTTCAATGTATCCATCCATTTCTGCTGAAGAGGCATTTGAATCATTATTGTCCTGAAAGCTTCTGTTTTCCTTTGTTCTTCTTTCCTTCCTTCCTTCCTTCTCATACCTCTCTCTCGGTCTCATCCTCTCTCTCCTCTCTCTCTCTCTCTCCTTCTCGCTCTCCTCTCATGTTTTTCTTAATTAATAATTATTCAGTACATTCTAAACCCCATGCATGACAGACATCTGCCCTAATGAGTTTAAAAATTATTCTGTAAAAAAAGCTCAGAAACATAGAAGCACAATGCGTGGGAAAAGCCCTGCCTTTAGAGTCAGATGTACCTGGATATGAAGGCCTCTCTGCTGTTTCCTGGTTATTTCACCTCCCTGGCCCTCCTTTCCTCATCTACAAAATCACAAATGCTGTTTTTAGCCTCATGATATATAAACTAGTTAGGAAACGCTAGCACATAGTGCAACACGTCATAGCTTTCCTTTTTTCTACCCGCCTCAGGGAGTCCTCAGAAAAGTGTTAGACACCCACTGTGTTCTGAACTACTGCATGTTGAAAGAAAGACTATATGACTTTGTTGGTGGCCAGGGTGTATATTCTCATACTCACAGAAACGTAACATTTCAGAGCCAGGAAGGACACTTCACTCTGTGTAGACTAGATGAACAACTCTAAGCACCATGCCTGATTGAAGATAGAGGATTGGCTTAACTCATCTCCTGACCTCTTGCGTCCTACCCTCTGTTCTGGAGAGTCGGTGTGAGAATGTAGACAGCTAGGACAAAGTACGAGCAGAGGCTCTGCCACCCTATTCCAATCTCTCGCACCCAGGATGTGTTCTGTTATTAGATTCATTTTCTTTAAAAAATAAATTCCTGCACAATCGTTACATTTTTGTGGTAGAGAACGTCAGTTGCTCACACAGCAGTCACCGCTTCCTCTTGTGCTTTTCTGAAAAAGCTTCCATTCTGCATAAAAGCTGAAAGTAATAGCTGTCTCCTTTCCCAGACGCACCTGAAGCCAGGCCCTGGTTGCAGAATTAACATGGGCTGATGGTACAAGAGGGGACACGTTTTGTCACTTGCGACTTACAAACTATTCATTAAAAAAGATAGCAAAACTAAGAAAAACAACCTATAATCTTACTACGTGATTACACTTGTTTATGTGTCTTTGCACACACACATCCATGTGAGCTCACACACACATGCACTTGTATACATGGTAATTTGTTAATAATGTTTTGAAATTTTTTCATGTAGTAGTACAAATTTCTCAATTTAAAATTCTTTTACACCATTATTTTGGCTACAGGATAGTATAATTTACGACTCAGTGAATGTTTATTTTAGTAGCTTTCTAATGTTGATGACACAGCTTATTTATAATTTATTAGTATAAATAGCTTTTTCATGACCATCCATAAAGCCGGAGCTGCTTTTCTTTCCTATAACATATTAATTTTCTCAAATATTGCATTTATAAGGGCATTACTTTACTGAAGAACCCAGAAATAACAGGTTGCTTTTGTATAGCTTTACACTTTCCGAAGTACTCATATTCAATGCCTCCTTTGATCTCCAAAATTATCTTTTGAAGATGATTGAATAGCTGTAATTAACTCTATTTTTTAGATGAACAAACCTAAGGATTATAGTTTGATTGTCTTTCTTAAGAGCTAAGCGAGTATGTGACATGTCTTTAGAGGCTTTTTTTGACTCTAAAGTCTAATATCTTGCATCTTTCTTTTCTAACTATCTTCCTGTCTGTCTCCCTGCCTCCTTTTTTTTTCTTTCTTATAAAAAATGACATACATTATCTCTGTCTTTGAGTTGCTTATAATTCACTGGGGGAAACTGGCAAGTAAGTTGGCATGCACATTATCTTGTGAAAAGTGTAACCAAGGGAGAATGAAGGAATGGATCTTAAATCAACCAGGAAAACTATGTAAAGCTTCCTAGAAAACAAAATTTGAGGAGAGATATTCCACACCAAGCTCATGATTCTTACTGAGATGTTTAAAGTTCTCTCTAATCAATGATACCCCCATGTTCTCTCTACTCCTTTGGAATTACAATATCATATTCAAATAAGGCAGAGTTTCTCCCTGTTTTGGCCATCAGGCCCTACCTCACCCTAAATTCCTTGACAATACCCGTCTCCTCTATTTTGTAGACAACCTGTTGTTTTCTGAGCACTTAATTGCTCTTTGCCATCATTGCTTGGAACCCTGCTTAAGCTTTACGTCTTTTGTGATACCAGAATCAACTCCTACTGGGTGTGCCTGAGAAAAAAAGGATTCTCTTAGCATGTTGGAGGCGAGAACCTCATTCTGTGAAACTGTCTATTCTCTCACCATAATTAAAGAAACGCTAGATTGTCAACTGGTATCTGTTATTATGCTTTGGACCAGGGCGACAGATATTTAGGGTATGGTCACTACCAAAAGAAGGTCATTGTGACAGTCCAGGGATAGTGGGATGGTGACCTTCTGAGAAATGAGCTCTAGATGTGTCCTTCCCACCCCACCCCCCATGTATTTCTGTAGCTTTCTGATGCAGGTAAGTATTAAATGATAATGTCTTACAGGTGAATTTTCTTCATCTCGGAAGCACAGAAGAGCTTCACAACTAGGAGAAAATATCAGAAGGCTGAAGAGACACCACACGGAGAAGAGACTGAACAAAGCTGGAGAATGAAAAATTGTCCTTCAAACACGAAACAGAAAGAAGGTCGCTGAGAAGATGTCAATGGACAAAGAAGTTCACTCCATGGGCTTTGCTTTTGGAAGTCACGTCCTCTGGATTCTCAGAGTTTTCTGATAATGCTTGGCAACACCGTTCCTATTGGAACTGGTATTTAGCGTTATGTCAATAGACTTCACTGTAATTAAAATTAATCCATTTGGGGAGTTTTGAGAACTTTACCGTCTTGGCATGAGATCAATGCAATAGGGAAAAGGCATTTTGGGTGACAGCTAAGCCATACTCCTAGAAATATCATTCAAGAACTAAGGGTTTTTGGCACTGAAAACAAAAGTACTTAAATATATTGCTGAGGGCAAGTTCCGTAAACTAAATCTGAGTTGCCAAACCATGACTGAGGGCCAAAAGACAGGCAAAGTTAGGCAGGCCATTAAATGTTAAGTTGGCAAAAGTAAGTTTAAAAAAATTAGCTTTAGAAATCTTTGTATTCTGGAGGACCCGACCTAATTCAGAAACCAAACATGTTTAAGGGGTTTCTGAAACTCCCATATTTCGTTTTTCAATACATTTGGCTTAAAATTAAAATTAGTTATCATGTTTCCTCACTCTGTGGGTTGGGTTTGCTGGGTGGTTGCTCTGCTGGGTAACCTGGGGCCACATCCATGTCTACGGTCACCTGATTGTTTACTCAGGTCTGGAGAGTCCAACAAGGCTTCACTCATATGTCTGGTGATTGGTGCTAGCTATTGTCTGGCCTCTCTCTCCACATGGTCTGAGTATTCCAAGGATACAAGTACAGAAGCTACAAGGCCTCTTGAGACCCCCTCAGAAGCTGTATGACAGCGCTTCCGCTGTATTCTACTGGTCAAACAAAGCATATTACAAGTCCAGCCCCAAGTCAAAGGTTGGGAAAATAGACTTCTTACTGGGAAGAGCTGCCAAGAACGTGAAGCTAATTTAATCCACCAAATTCTCATAGCTAGATTTGAGACTAAGCCCTAAAGAGGTTCTGTTCAGTCATCTGATCAAGTACAGAATATAAGAGGAGGTTAAATACAGCCCTGAGTGAGCCAAGGATGCTCTTTAAACAGAGATTATTCTCCCGTTCATTAATCATGAAAATATTTTTTGTGTTAAGTACACTGCACACATATGGGGAACTCTCCTTAGATTTTACATCCCATCAACCTGGTTTTCTTTTAAAATTCTAACTTTTGCTTTATGTATAGATAAGTATATGCTCATTTATGTAAAAATGATAAACATATGCATTATTTGCAAATGAGCATGCTGTTATTTACAAACTGTATATAATATATTTCCATGGTGAAACTATTTTAAGGTGTCAATCCAAGTCCTTTACTGTGATTACAAAAGAGAGAGAAAGTAATTTATATAAATACAGCCTGAAAGCCTTGCAAAAACTCCCTATAGCACAGTTCTTGGCTCCTCCAATCTTTGTTGATATGTTTTGTGTGATAAAGACCACACAGGATTTCTATCTATCTATATATATATTTTTTTAAATCACGGGGAGGGGGGGTGGAATAAAAGGAAAGGTTAGAAAATACTTTTTTCCAACTTCAGCATGTTCCTTGCTAACCCTTTATAGCTTCAACTGCCCCTGGTCCTATATCTGTCTTCTTCAACTTCCTGTACTCCAAGTGATACCTTGAAAGATTTGATCTGCATACACTTCCCTTCTTAAGGGTCAGGTAAGCAATTCTTTTAGGGTAAAGATCATTGTCAAGTTACCATGAGATACAGAAAGATGTTAACAGGAGATTAACAAGGAATAGAAGCTTTTAAGATTAAAAGAAGGATTTACAAAAGCATTGACAAAGAAAGAGTTTTAAAGAGTGATGTGATAAGCAAAGCAGTGGATGCTGAGTTGCACACATCACAGAGTACACACATCAGTATATTACAGGTTCGTGTGCAGATTCCAGTCTCTAGGACTGCCGTTGGCAACCAATGACACTGTTTCAAATCCAGCCCACCATCCTCTGCTTTTGTCAATAAAATTGTATTAAAACATACTCATTTACTAATGCATTCTCTACTCTTTTTTTTGTTCTGCAATGGCAGGATTGAAGAGTCATGATTGAGACCACGTAGCCTGCATGACCTCAAACATCTACTATTTGCCTCTTTACAGAAAAGTTTGCTGATCCCGACTCTGGAGTTTGTGATGTCCTCTGGCTAGGTCACTGAGAAACAAGGAGTAGCAAATGAAGACAGGAGATATTTGTGGTGTACAGGGAAGAATATTTTTATCAGAATATTGTCAAAATTTGGGGGTTTAAATTTTGATCAGCCATTTGCTAGCTGCTCAACCTTGAACAAGCTATTTAATCGTGGAGCCTTCCATTCCAAACTTCCTGCTACCTTTATCTCTGATGTTAGAATAAAACACAATATACATTCTTGAAAAACTTGTGAACTCTAAAGATGCAGTACACATGTGAATTACTATTATTAAGTATTTACAGTACCGTTAACCAAAATATTTTTTTATTTTTTCAGCCTTCCATGCGCTTTGTGGAATTGCAGTGTGCTGTCTTCCCAGAGTCACTGAAACTTGCTTTGGCCAATCAAATGCAATCAAAGTGGTCCGTGTCACTTTGCAGGAGAAGCCATTTGGAAGGACTTTAGGACATATCAGTGAAAAAACTAAGGAAATCCAAATTAGGTGCTTAGTTAATAATGTATAAATATCAATATTGGTTCATTAACTGTGACAGGTGTATCATGGTAAATCATGTATGATGTCAGTAAGCGGAACAGTGGGTTGGGTTTCTGCGAACTCTGTTCTTTCTTCAGAACTTTCTGTAAATTGAAAACTGCTCTAAAATAAAAATATTAAAAATTATCTTAACAAAGAATTCCTTAGGGACTCAAATATTTTCTCAACATTCTGGGCTTTCAAGGTCATCTCAAGGCTTTAGAACAAAATGTGCTGTTTGCTGTTCACACATATATGTCTGTTTTATTAACTATTTTTCAGCGCGTCAATTTTTGCATTTAAATATTGTGACCAGCTGCCTTACAAACAGACCACATACCCAACACCATGCCAGATACAGGAGAGGTGATTGATGGACCTCTCAGACTCTCTAAAAATTTCATATTTTCTCTTTTAATTAAAAAATGATCCTCGATTCACTCTAGTAACTCATATTTGTTTATATTTAGAGCAGAATCCTCAGTTTTTAAAAGGGGTAATACTGATGAGTTCGGTTATCTCCCTCGTAAGAGCGCATATTTTTAAAATTTTCTTCCTTGCCAAAAAGGTATGGGTTTACAGCCTCACCTGGCCATCCTGGCTCAACACAAGCAGCAGAAGGCATAGATCATTGTTAGGGGTGTAGAAGTGCTGCGCGGGAAGGAAGAGAGTGTGGAATGGTGCGCAGGACACACCAGTGCAACTCCCTGGCGATGAGTACTGAACACAGAGAGAACCTTCTTAAAACCTAGTGAATTTTAGACAGAGACCCCAGAGTAGTTAAAGACAGAGAATGAGAACTTAAAACTTTTTCAATGATTGCAAACTAAGGCATGAGTAGTCTTCTCAATCCCCTGATACGTGCTCTAAAACATGAAATCAGCTAAGACCAATGCCAAAAAGAGTCGAGAGCCTTAGGAAATGGAGCAGAATGTACAAAGTAGAGGAAGGTAACAGGGTTTCCATTCTTAGTGCTGAGAAATGTGAAATTGTTACTAATCTATGTTATTTATACTTCGGTTTGTGAATACACACATTTAGGTTAACTCTATAGTAAGTTTTATACAATTTTCAATCCATAGTGAGTTCAGTCTAGAGTAAACAAAAACAATTTAAAAATTCTCTTCATGAAATACTATATATATGTATATAGATACATAGATATACATATATATATCTATGTGTATATATGCTAGTTGGAACACATTTGATGATTTTTCTTAAAGCTGTCATTTAGAATTGCCAGATAATGTGCAATGTGGTTTTGCACGCATTTTGCAACAGCAGTAAGAGTTTGGAATTACTACTATTCCACTTACAAATGAGGAACCTAGTTCATATAAATTAAGTGACCTGACAAATACGATATGGCAAGTTAGCATTGGATCCAGATTTAAACCCATCTTCCTAACGGATACAGCCAAGATTCTGATCATCAGAGTAGGCAAAATTAATTATGACCCACTCATCGCATACGGAATGCTGCTTTAGCCAGTATTATTCCTGGGTGGTATACTGAACATAACATGCGTGTATTCTCACCAGTGAAACAAATCATGATGAGCCGGTTAGAAACACAATGGGGAATCTGATTCTTTGTCAGGTTCTCTCCTGAAACACTAACCTCTTAAACCTGAAATTCATGGGCTGGAGTAGGTTGGAGTCACTGGACCAAAAAAGTACTCCTTTGAGAGACAGCAACTACAAATGACTTAGCAGAATAGTGTCTAGGTCATCCAGTACAATGGGGATACACACACAACACACACACACACACACACACACACACACACACACATATAGAATCTTATTTTCCAAATCTACTATTTGTGTTATCCTTTCTCTCCTCTAGCTTACTGATTTTTTGACATTTCATATAGAAATATTTCAAATATTAACAAGTATACAAGACACATTTGAATAGTTAAATAACAACAATGAAACAAACACCTATGTAACCAATACCCAACAAACATTTTTACGGCCATGAAGCTATCTTTTCCCATCTCTTTTCCTCCCGCAATAGCTAGTCCTAACTCTGAATTCAGTTTCAATCATTTCCTTGCGTCCCTCTCTCTTTATACATAACTCACGTATATATACTTAATAAATGATTTAGTTTTTCTTTTGGCCTTTTATGTAGGTAGGATAATCATATATGTTTATGTTATCATCGTTATCTGTTTGAGATGCATCCTCATTGATAATAAAAATTCTTGTTTTCTGTGGTCACTATTTCATCTCATGAATATTTCACAGTTTTATTTTCTAATTTCGCCAGTATGAGCATGTAGAATCTCTCCTAGTGTTGACTAATATTCATGCTGTCGCTGTGAATATCCCAGTGCCTGTCGCTTGATCCAGAGGATCCTTGCAAGTGTCCGTAGGATGCGCAGAGAAGAGAAGATTGCTGTGTCTTATGGCATGAACACGTTCAAGTTTACTAAACGATCCCATTTTCCCCCCAAAGCAGTTGCCCCAGTTGGTACTCCCAGCAGCAGTGGATGACAGTCCCCCTTGCTTCACATCCTCATCAACATTTTCTATAACTGAGCTGTGCAATTTCACCAACGGTCTGGGTGAAACACTGGCTTTGCGATTAACTTTGTATTTCTCCGATAATGCAATTGAGCAATATTCCATATGTTTATGATCATTTGTTTTAACTTCTGAGAAATGCCCATGTGTATCTTTTCCCTTTTTATTTTTTTTCATTTTTTCTTCTTTTTAATAAGTAGAAATTCTTTATGCATTCTCGATACTGAATGTGTTAAAACATCTTCCTTTGTGCAGCTTATCTTTTTCACTCTCTTTGTGGATCTTTTAGTGGTTTAAGTTCTCAGGGTTTGCCCTTATGTTTTATATTTTTATGTCCATTACAATTCCTTTAAATATCATTTGGGGGGCGGGGAGTTGACCCTGGTTTGGTGAACTGTGTGTTCTCTTATCGTGTGGGTAGTATTTATACCGATGGAGCCTGCTTACACTCAGTCTTCAAGTGTTCTTTTCAGTTTGCTCCTTCTTAAAATTTGTTCTGTCCTTTTCCCCACTTTCCTGTCTAAAATTTCTTTGTAAAGTATTAACACAATCAATTTAAAATTATTCTAAATACCCCAAAGTCTAAATTAAGAATTACTTCATATTGCATTAAATACAGCATTTTCCCACCAAATTTACCTTACATCCAGTACACTTCCTGAAAGGTCAGGAACTTTGGGGTTCTCTTTGCTTGTCAACTGATTGTAGTCTGAAATTGTAACCGTCAGGCTCTGTGAGTTCCTTCACCTCAGTTGTGGAGGAATATTTTATTTAAAGAGAGAGAGGGAGTGAGGGCAACTAGGGGATTGTGAAGGAGGGAGAGAGAGAGAGAGAGAGAGAGAGAGAGAGAGAGAGAGAGAGAGAGAGAGAGAGAGAGAGATGAGAAAGAAAGGTTTTCTTTTAATCTTACAGAGATACATTCCTCTTTCTAGCCAGACCCACATCGAAATGCGATCATTTGCTCTGATTTTTAAACACACTTGATTTGCCTACCTTAAAAATGGTGCAATTAAAGATATTTTCAGGTTCTACTCAGCCACGCAATGTGGCTTTTGGCCCAGACTTGCCCCTAACCTTAAAAACCCCCAGCAAACAACAGAAGTGCAGAGATACTTGCAATCCTTATAAAAAATAGAAATAATCTCTAAGTATTTTTCCTTGTTAGGAGTCAGAAGCAGTATTCTGGAGAAATCATTAGAGTGCGGTTTAGGAGATGAGTCTTCTAACCTTAACTCTCATGTTAGACGCCCTCTCTGCACTTCAGTTTTCTCATCTGCCCAAATGAGGTTATCGAACTCACAATTTCTGAGTCTTCTTTTATCAACTGTTGTTTTTGTTTAAATATCTATTTGCTGTTTCCGGAAATAAAGGCCCCCCATTTTCAACTGGTCGGTCTACGGTATATGTCCTTCTTATTGGTCACGCAGATTTATTGGTGGAGGAGGGGCATGAAAGTCCCTAAAAATCCCTATTTTCAAATAGGGTTGGAGGCAGTTCATTAGGTTGAAAAAATAACTGGGCATGCTGTCATTCCAGAAACTGACCTTGTTTACCATTGTGGAAGGAAACAAATTTAATTCTGTCTGACTGTATTTTCCAGCCATATTTTCATTGTCAGTGAGCTCAGACAACAAATCTGACAGTATTATTTCCATATAAGCTGGCCTTGACTACATATTGGTACACCAAGTTTCATATTCACTTTTAAGAAAAAAATTTTTTTGATTAAAACATGTTTGAATTAAGATATTTTCGTAACATTTTTTTTACTTTCCTCTAAACAGATATATATATCTATATCTATATCTATATCTGTATATCTATATCTATCTATCTATCTATCTATCTAACAAATTCTTAAGTACAAGACAGAAAGATAATTTTGAAGTTCTTTTTCTGTATGAACAGTATGATGTAAATTAATATATGAATGCTTACTATGGGATAAGAACTTCAATAACTACTATAGTCATTCATCTAAAATTTTTTTTATTGATTAATTTATGAGAAATGTGTCAGGCTAACTCTTTTCCCAGCTATCGTGAAGCTTAAAATCTAATGGGAGACAAAGACAATAAAATAGTTTGAGTAGGCATTATTGCTCAGTAGAGAACATCTAAGAAATACAACTTCATTTTTTGTAGCTTAGTATTTATTTCTAAGTCCTCATTTTCCTGAAAGAAAATGACCTCAATCCTTGTGAGGGTTTTATGTCTCTAGAGTTATGTCACTGATTTTGGGTCATTGTGGGGATGCCCCTGTGGTCCTCAGTCTTGTTCTAGATAGCCCTGGGATCATCGTTGTGAGCTTTATGGCTCCTTCAGCTCTCATAGTTTTCTCTGTTGCTTCTGTGCTATGTTTGGGGCAAAGCGATCTTTGATTAGATTTTCTATTTGCCTGGTCATCCTGTATAAACGTTTCATCCATTGGATCTTTCCTTTTTCCCAGCCCAGCTGCCAGGAAGTGGTGCCTTGACATCTCTTCCTCCTGCCACTTTCTTTCCCCTATTGCCTGACTGGTAGGTAGGGTGATTATAATATCTTCCTTGTTTTAGAGAAAGTTTTCTCACTTTCTAATTCCAGCCAACACACCCATTCACTGAAGAGATCATATTTAAACCTCAGGTCTAAAAAAAGAGAACGATCCAGTTGTGCACAGATTGAGAGAAAAGCATTTTGAGTGGATTTGGCATGGCCTGGTTGTGTTTGAAATACTATTCCAGATATAGTTCTTCAATTATTTCTTCCAATAACTGCAGGAGATAAGCACTTCTGATTTTATTGATAAAAATTAAAGTCCACATTGTTAGGAAATGCCAAAAATCCACAACTAACATATAAAAAATAACAATTTTAATCATGATACTTCATAAGATTGAAAAGAAAAATATATGAGGTAGCTTATACTGGGGTACCTGATCTTGGAGGATAGATGAGATTCCCTGAGAAATTGATGGATAAGTGAGTCCTGAAGAGTGAAGAAGAAGCAGTTGAATAAAAAAGTCTCAGGATAAGAAGATACTGTGTGTAAAAACCCTTATATGATAAACAGGTAAAATGTTTGATGAACCAAATGAATGTTAGAGTTATAACATTGAGCATAAAAGTGAGAGTGCCCCAAAGTGAGCCTAAAGAATAAGGGTTATGAAACTTAGAACTATGGGAGAAGAGATCATCTGTGTCATTGGCAGCAGTGGAAATAATTTGGTCATTGGCAATTGCAGCTGGGAAACTCCAACCTCCTTAGTGCTAAGCAGCTGGGGCAATCTAAGTACTCACCTTGATACCTGTGAGCGGGGAGGGGGGGGGGGGGTCTTGCAGTGAACCTTGACATCAGATCTGGATGATCCCTCAGTGCCAGAACTTCTAGTCCAAATTTTAATGTGTGTCTAAATTAGTTGGGAATCCTGGTAAAATGCAGGTTCTTACTTAGTAGATCTGGGTCACCTACTGAGATTCTGCATCTCTAACAAGCTCCCAGGCGATGCTGACATGGCCAGTCTGTGGACCTCCCTTTGAGTGGCAGGACTCCAGTCAACATATCTTTTTAGTGAAATGTTACAATCGTAAGTAAACTTGAGATTCAAGTACTAGTTTATGACTCCAAAAGTCTTGTAAACCAAGACAGTAGGTTTCATTATGGAAATTAAAAAACCACAGATAAATTTTAGGAGTTCTAAAGTTGAAAGGGACCTTACAAATTGCTTAATAGAATAACTGATATTAATCAGGATGGCCCAGCTAATCCATAACAACCATGGCTGTGCAATGTGTTTGTGTTCTAGACTGTCATTAGTGATTCAAAAAGGCTAAATACCTTGAGAAGAGATTACCAAATTGTATGGGAATGACAAAAGGACTGATGACACCCATGACTGTTCTCCATAGAGCTGATCATAAATGCAGTGACAAAAATGTAGAATCATAACAGTAGTATGTTTACAACATTATTGCATATTCTACTAGAACTATAGAGACCTTGGTGTTTCATTTTTTTTATGATAAAGATCTCATTCAAGAGATATGACATATCTACTTTCTTGTTTTCGCAAGCCATCCATACTGCTCTCTCTTAAAGAAGGAAATTTAACATGAGATAACAAGTCTTCACCTAGTTATGCATATCCAGCAGATTCTTTTTCATACACACCCTTTTTGGTGGGTTGAGCATAATATAGGCTCAACATATCTATCACTCTGTCCCTTAGTTACATGAGAAAATTGAATTGCACATAAGAGATAATATGGGACCTTACATTAGATCTATATGTGTGTGTATTTATGTGTGTGTGTGTGTGTGTGTATACCTACCTACTTACATACTTACCTATCTATACCTGTCTCTATCTTTATCTATTACATAAAACATTTTTTTAAAAGAAGACTGTGGAATCTGAATTATATCATAATAAATCAAGAGAGGTGGCAGGGGGACTTTTCAGGGCTGGCTTAGGGAAAAGGGTTTTTTTCTGAGGGACTTTTACAGGAGAGTCAGCTAGTTGGTTGAGTATGTTTTTTCCCAGAGGGGGTTGAGGAAATAAACCCCTTGGCACTCAAGTCCATTCAGAATGACCCTCAGCTCTAGTTACTTAAAAAGCATCTGATCTGAGAACTATGATTTCAAAGTGCAGGAAAAGGAACTTATTTCCTGATACTTCCTCTCCTATTTCTAAAGGTAACCTTTCATCTCCCATTAAGAAACAAATTGCAGATGCCAACACCCTGTTGATAGCTGACTTATTTTACTTCAAAGAATCAACTTAGCTTAGTACTTCTAAGCTTATTGAGGAATAAATGTGCCCATTACTGTCCTAGCTACCACAGAATAGGGATTACTAAGATGTGCTTTTAGCCTAAATTCTCTCAAAGCAGAGTTCAGGGCAAGAATTGAGGCACTAATACTATATCTGGGGGGCAAGGTTCAAGGTCAATTGATGTGCATTAAAAAAAAATAGAACTGAAGCAAGAAAAGATGAGAAAGAATTCATGCAGTTACTCTATTGGCTACTTTTTTACTGTATATCTCAATGAGAAACCATTGGATGTTGTGAGGATTATTTTCTAGCACACAGCACTTTCTCTGGAGGGGCTCCATAGAAAACGGCATTTCAGAGTAGTTCACAGAAGGAAGAAGAAGGAGGAATTGATCTGCCTGGCTCATTTCCATCTCCTCCACATGGGTTAGGGTTGATGCCTTCAGACCTCCATCCAGTTCACATCATCTGATCCCTTAGTGTCCACTCAGTAAGGCAGATGCCATGTTCCCTAGAATGACACTTTTATCCAACTCCGAAGAAGAAGGGAATGTGACATGAATTAAGCTTAACCTGAGGCTTCAAATTAGACTCCATCCAGCTAATTCAGGAATCTCAGGGTACTGGACCAGGTGGCAGTGGTATCAGTATAATCTGGGGGGCAGGTG
Source organism: Eonycteris spelaea (assembly GCA_003508835.1). NCBI lineage: Eukaryota > Metazoa > Chordata > Mammalia > Chiroptera > Pteropodidae > Eonycteris > Eonycteris spelaea. The sequence goes on from PUFA01000077.1 coordinate 5,237,139, forward strand.
CTGTATTGGATAAATGAAGTAGTCATATCAGAGGTGGACCAGAAGGCTTGTGTTTAATATAGTAAACTCCTTATTGTACCATGTCTCATGCCTTCCAAAACATCTGGCCACTAACTACATTATGAGACACCTGTTTTTTCTTTTAATTAATTAATAATTAATCATTTAAAAACCCTTTTCCCTAATTAATTAGGGGACTCACTCTCCTGAATGAGGAATTTGTTTTTACTGTCAATGTTTTGGATGAAGATAGTCTCCTCATATAGAAAACTGGCTCTAAGGTGCCAAGCTATTCATGGGCCACAAGCAGGAAAATAGGAAAACACTGAAGTATTTCAAACATTCAGGAAAGGGTTCCCTTGTTCTAGGGAACTGGGTTCTGCCATGTGGAACCTATAAAGTGGAGACAGTTCCAGACAAAAGAAGACATGCCAGAGATTAAAGTAAAGGTATTTATGTGCATAACACTGTTTGGCTTTACTTGTCTACAGTAATCATCTCTTTCAGTGCTGTTCTACGAAAAACAAAGAAATTCAGTTACAAGAATTGGCCCACAAAGACAAAAGACAAGCTGTAGTAAAATCGACAAATGATAGAGATAGGCACATCTTCCCTGCTTCTGTTACAGACAGGCTGATCTCTGAAAGCTGGGGTAAAGTTTACTAAGGGCCAGTAGCCCTCAGAGTGGTATCTGGAAGACAGTGGGAATTGGGAGCCCACTGAAAGTTCTTCGTTTTCCCTTCTGAATGGAAAGACATCCCTCATGGCATCAACCCTAGCCATTTACAAGAATTTATCTCAAAAAGGGAGTAAAGATGTTTGTTTTGGACCTTAGCAATTGACTAAAACATAATTATCTCACCAGATAAACCATTGTCTATGTGCCAGGAAGTCATATAAAAGATAGCAGTCAAAGAGTAATGAAAGATGTGTCTTGTTTTTTCCTCTACATATAACAGCGTTGGAAAGGTGACTATGAATAGAGGTCCAAAGCTTGCGACGTTCTGGTCAGGGGAGTCTGATGTCAAATTGTGAAATCATGATTCCACTCTTACATTTTTAAAATCCACAGAATACTTGTGTAATCGCGTCTAAAGTTCACCACAGCTTGCCATGACTCCCGTTCTTCAGATGAGTTAACCAAAGCTAAGATGACTTGTCAAAGTCCTATAATTGACTTGCTGAAGTCATATAACTCTTACAAATTGAGCCAGTGCAAGAGCCTAAGCCTTTGATTCTGGATTCCATGATTTTCGCCTTTGTAACACCTATTTCTGCAGTAGTAACTAGGTGGAGGATAAGAGCTGAGATCAAAATCTGGGAAGCCTTAATATAAACATTCCTTAATGTTCCTTTAGGGATTCACATGCTCCAAGCAATTTTTCCCCACCAAATAGAAACTATGTGACATATATGAGAGAAAATAGAGCACAAAAGACCCATAACAGAAATCCAAGCACTGGCACTGAATCCAGAACTCCATAGTACCTGGCTGAAAACCTGGCCTTGAGTAGATTATAGATAGCATGTCATCATACTCCCCTGTTGCTAGATCCCCATGCATAAAGTAGGGAGTCAGCGGAGTTGGGAATCTGGCCTGCTTTCAGATTCCCTTTTCAATGTGGAATGAACATTGTACAAGTCTGTACTGGATGAGCCGTGAGGATTAAGGTGGGGAACTGAGAAGGAGAATGTGTCCTTGTTCTGATGTAGCAAGTTTAGCTCTTGGCTACAGTCTGTTGGGCTGTGCTGGAATCCAAGCTGTGCTGATGTGTTGACATATGGGATGCCCACGGAGCTTTTCCTGACACCCAGTGAAGATGCTGGAAGCATAGCAGAGGAACAGGAATCTGTTCGGGGGTTAAGTTTGAGCCAGTGCCTGGTCACGCAGAGTTTTGCAGAAAAGACCTTAGATGTCATGCAAAAGACGCTTTAAGGGCCCTTGACTTGGCTCAGAACCAAGCAGCAAGGGGTGCAAACGTCTTGTGAGTAGTTGGAGTAGATAACATCTCTCTGGTAGGGGAAAAAAAAGCATCTGGCAGATCCAGCACCCACAGAATCTCGGAGAACAGTGTGCTTTTCCAAAACAGATGCTAGCTCTGGCAAGGACTGAGTCAACGACATCTCGTCCCTCGTCCTCCCTTCAAGTCCCTCACCTGCCTCTGGGAAGTAAGTTCTCTGAGGATATCCACCTTGTTGAGTTGGGATTAACACATTTGTGTTTTCATTTTAATTTTGTTTTAACGAAAATTGTACTTGGAAGCTAGCATTGAACGTATAGAAGGTGAAAACTGAAAAAACCCAGCAACTTCTCTTTTTAGATGAGGAATTTGAGCTCTTAAGTGTGAGACTATTCACGAAAGGTCTAGACCATTAGCGGCAGAGCTAACACCAAGAGTTGCTTGGAAAGAGCTTATCGGGCACCCGGCACTGCGAAGCACTTCACATGTTTTCTCTAAAGTTCATCAGGATACATCTACTTCTGCAAATAACAAATGTAAGAATTACAAAAGTAAAGTGATTTACCTAAATGGCAATAAGTCACCTTGACAGTTTCTGCCCCAAGATATAACACAAGCTAGTTATCCTTGTCTCGATTCCTGCTCTAGGTTAGAGTTCCAGAGCATTCAATTTGCTGACTACTTTTCATGGCAACAGAGCTAGAGAGCTATAATTCCATAAGCTATTGGTCATGGGGTAAAAGTAATAGTTGAATAAAGAAGAGAGAGAGAAACTGAGAATTCTTTCTCTGCACTGTTCTCTCTCCTTATCTGTCTGTCTCTTCCAGGCATCCTGGATAATTACTAAGCTGAAGAAAGGTATATTCCGATATTATATTTTTCTGTTTTGATATTTTTCTTATGTTTTTCTTATCTTCATTTCCTTTGGAACCCCTCTTTTTATTAAAAATATAATCAAAGATTACTAAGCATCTCAAAATATCTTCCATTTTAGAACACTTCCTGTTTTAGCTCTCAGATCATTCTTTGAAAGCATAGCCTATGCTGTATAACTCTTCTACTACATACACTTCCATGCCTTTCCTTATCCTCTCTGATTTAGTGCATCACTCTAAGCGTGGCTTTTAGGACCCTCCATTACATATCCTCATCCTCCTTCTCATCCTGATCTTCTAGTGCCCTGTAAACAGGGACGTAGCCAGCATCATCCCTGAACTTTTCTTTTCAGATTCACGTATCTCACTTCTGATCTTGAGCCTTCACTTATTCTATCTCTTCTCAACACAGTAATAAATACTTCTTTTTCTACTTTCTCTTCCACCGTCTTTCCATCAAAAACCCTACACAGCCCTCAAACTGCAGCTCTCAAACTCAAAGACCATCTTCCATTTGCACTTTTCCTGTCTCGTCTTCCCCAAACAGGACTTGTTTTCTTCCTTCTGTGAATTCCCATAGCACTTTTCTTTCTGACTAATTACCATAAGTCAGGTTCCCCAAGAAGCATACTCTGGAGATTAGTGCAAAGGAATTGTTTTTTTCATATTTGAGATTTGAGTGGTTGGAAAATATGGAATGCTCATGAATTTGTGTGTCATCTTTGCACAGGGGCCATGCTCACCTTACCTGTATCGTTCTAATTTTAGCATAAATGCTGCCAGAGTGAGCACTGCATGAAGGGATTTTATTGGGGAGATCTCTAGGAATCAACAGACCTGGGGAAGTGAAGGAAGCAGGATTGGGCAAAAGAAAAGTTGGGATGCCATACTGTCTCTATAAGGAACATAGCCAATATGATGGGGTAACTCAAGCTGCGATGACCCTCAGGATTGTTCTGAGTTATGCCAAGGGGTGAGGGTCTTTACATCTCTCTCTACCAGTCATTGGAGGACCTTGGGCAAGGACCAAGGGCAGTAGCACTTAGAGAAGATTACCTATGACCTGTCTGCTGTCAACATTCCTGGAGGGAATGAGTATTTCTCCCTGAAAAGGATGACAAAAACATGAGGGGCATAGCATAGTATCCACTACACCAACCTCTAAGGAATCTGGCATTCTCTGCTTTCTAGGTCATATCATTATCTCCTGGAACCTAGAAACTGTGTCCTACATATTTCTTCAATTTCTTGCATCTGTGAGTAAGGTACACAAGAGATGCTAATTTGCCGAGATGTATTCATTTTGTGATCTTTCATAGAACTTTTAATTTAAAGACATTAATGAGGTATGTCAGACACATACTGTCTCTTTTTCACAGAGGAGAAAATTGAGGCATAGAGTGATAATTAGAGTTGGTCAGTGGCACAATTAATTTAAAAGCTTCAAGGAAAAAAATCTAGGTCTCAGGACTTTCAGGCCAGTTGTCTTTGCAAAAAAAAAAAAAAAAAAAAAAAAAAAAAAAAAAAAAAAAAAAAAAAAATTCAATTAACCAAATACAAATAGTAGCTCAAAAGAGGACTACAGTCAGGTCAAGAGTTAATAACCTTGCTCACTAAACCTCTTCTCAAAAATTCCTGCTTCTGGACCTCCCTGAGGTGCCTCAACTTGATAAGTTATTAGACTTCCTTTTGGCACATATTCACATGGAAAGAGCCAGGACATTCAACTGAGATTTAAAACAACTTTGGCCCATTGCCCAGGGCTCATGCCGTGGAGAGAGCAGAAAGCATCCTCCAGGAATCTTTAAAAACAATCACTATGGGGAAGATGACCTGAAGTACAATTACTGAAATCATTTTCAGGAGACTTGCCACAGTCATAAAAACAGGTGAAGTCATAAAGAATCCCTTTTGAAGACAACATCTCCTCCCTCTCTCATCTTTGTACCCTGTTCCAAACCCATAACTGCACTATTGCCGTCCCCCACCCTAAATCACAGTTTTCGTGGAGAAAGTCACCTGTGATGTAGCCTATTTCTAGGAAAACACTGGCAAGGCCCCTGCTGCCTGACTCCAGCCATGAGTGTCAATCCGTTTATGTTGCATCGATGAGGCCTGTTAGCAGGGTTTCTCGTTCACTGCCATGCCTGAGAACCCCAGGAGACTGGGGCACAGAGCAAGGCTGCTTCTACTACTTGCAAAGTCCAGTTAAGGTCATTGTCACCTTGGCTAGTAACTCCTTTTCTCTGGGTTTATTGATATTTCAGAGACGTGCACATAGAAATTACATATAAACACTTGTGCCCTGGCCTTATTTACTGAGTTGTTGGAGCAGTTCTATTCTTCTGTTCATTAACAGGTCTATTGTCCTTACATGTGACTTTTTCTATGTCATGCAACTGCTCAAAAACCACACTCCTGATCGTAAGTACCAAGACCTCCTGACCCTCCGCGAACTAATTTCAAGCTGCTTTCCAAGTTCTACTGCCCACCTCTCCATCACACAAGTCCTGCATTCCAGCAAAATCATCCTCTAGGTTCTTGGATTAGAAGCACTTCCCAAGATTGCCAGTTCAGGTCCCTTCAAAACACCCTGGCACTGCCATACACTCTCCTCTTCCCCCTGGAAGAGTTATCACAAAACCAAAGGCCGTATTCTGCCAATAGAAACTATTCAATAGATTTCTAATTCTTCTCAATTTATTGATATGTTTCAGTGTCAATTAATTCACATGTCAGACTGAAGGTGCCACTTATGCCACTCACATTTTTCACAAAGACATAGTCACACTTTACATTTTCACTTAGCTATCTCACACACATGCACACATGCACACATCCCTTACATTTCATACCTGCAAAGTTTTTTGATATATTATTTTTCCCTAGAGAGAGAAACAATTTTTTTTTTTATCAACACAGGTTGAAATCTTACTGAGACTTCAAAGTCCAACTCAGGTGCCCTCTCTGCCTCGAAGACTTCTGGTGGCCCACTGCATAACCCATGCGTGGTTTACATCACTTTCTGCCTTGTGTTATTATTTGCGCTCATATATCATCCTGTCTCTATTAAATAGTAAGCTGGACCAGGGCAGAAGCCAGATGTCAACTTTTCTTCTGTTCCAACAATATCTGGCACAACGCACTGGACAAAGCTAATGTTCGATGAAAAATTGAAAAAACATGAGGCATTTCTTCTAAGAATCACTGAAGTATATGAGAAAACAAATTTGAAGAAGGCTTCGAAATATGTTTATTACCTTTTCATTGAAGTATGCCATATGTAAAATATATAACAAGTAAGTATAAAGGTTGAAAATTAGTAAAAAAAGTGATTAAAGGCATGTAACTAACTCCAACGTAAATATGTAGACCATGATGTACACTCCAGAAATAACCACCTCCCCTGCCTCACAGTCAGTGGCTTGAAGGAACCACTAGTCTGATTTCTATCACCTTAAAATTTTTTCCTCTGTTTCTATGAATGGAGTGGTAAGTATGAACTATTATTATCTGTTTTGTTTTGTTTTGATTTTTACTCATTATTATGATAATAGATTTATCAGTTTGGTTACTTTGTAACCTAGTTCATTCTTTCTATTGCCAAATGATATTCTATTATATGAATATGTAATGATTTATCAATGTTGATGGACATTCGGGCAATTCTAGTGTTTAGCAATTATGAATAATGCTGCTCTGGATATTTGTGTATGTGTCTTTTGTGCCACTCTGTTACATATTTAGCAAGAACTGAAATTGCCAAGCCACTGTATATGCACATAGTCAACTTGAGTTGATATTACCACAGTTTCCTAATGTGATTTTACCAATTCGAACGACCATCGACATTGTGTGAGAAATCCTGTTGCTTTATTTTTCATCAATACTTGATATTGTCAGATTTTTAAAATTTTAGTCATTCAGGTAGGTGCATAGGGGTAGCTTGGTATGATTTTAATTTGCATTTCACTGATGATAATGGGAAGGAAAACACATTTTTTAATGTTTTTTGGCCACTTGGATAACCTTATTAGTGAAATACCTATTTAAGTCTTTTGATATGTGTTTAAACTAGACTGATGTATTTGTCCTATTAATTTGTAACATTTATTTATATATTCTGGGTATGAATTCTTTGTCAGACTTATGATTACAAATATTCTTCTTCACACTGTGGCTTGCTCTCTTAATGGTTTTTTTTGTGACTAAAAATTAACTTTAATTAAATCTAATTTATCAATCTTTTACTTTATGGTTAAGGATGGTGCATGTGTGCATGAGCATGTGTGTGTATGTGCACTTGATTAAAAAATCTTTGCCAAATTCAGGATCATGAAGTGTTTCCTCTATATTTTCTTTTAGAAGCTTTGTAACTACTTTTCAATTTTAGGTGTAAGGTACATCTTGAATAAATTTTGGTGTATAGTGTGAGAAAAGTATCAAATTAACTTTTTCATTGGATATGCAATTAATCTTGAGTCATTTATCTATAAGGCCACTCTTATGCCATTGGATTATCACAACACTTTACTATAACTCACTGATCATTCATTCTTGGATCTATTTTGGGGTATTCTATTATATTCCATTTGTTTCTATGTCTATCTTTGTGTTAAAATCATAGATTATAATTGCAGTTTTATTGTTTGATTTTTAGATCTGTTAGTTAATGTCTTCCAACATTGTGCTTCTTTTAGCTTTTCTTTGATACTTTTAGTCCTTTGGATTTCTACATATATTTTAAGATTTAGCTTGCCAATTTCCATAAAAGTAGCCATGTGTGATTTATAATTAGAGTTTTATTGTATTTATAAAACAGTTTGAGAAATTTTGATATATTCAAAATATTAAATCTTTAAAAATGTGACTCTAGTATGTGGTTCCATATATTTAGTTCTTCTGAAATTTTATCTTTATGGTAACATTTTGTCGTTTTCAGTGTAAAAATATGGAATGACTTTTGTTAAGTTTAGTGTGAGGCATCGGTGTTTTTGGTGCTATCATAAATAAAATGATTTCTAATATGCAATTTCTGCTTGTTTGTTACTAATAAGAGAAATGATAATTAAAGTTTACAGAACACCTTGTATCCAACAATGCTATATTCAGACATTACACTGGCTTTTTATCTATAGAATTCCTTCATGTGAGTGATATACACAGTGAAGTTGTATATGAATTCACACTTTTCATTTATTCTTCCTGTTGTGCTGCATTTATAACAATTAAGAATATTAAATAGATGTGATACTACTGAACATCCATATCTCTTACCAGACTTAAGGGGTATCTTTAATATTTAATAATTAAATAAGATCTCGGGTGTTATTGTAGCTATAATTTATCAGGTGATTAAGATAATATCTATTTCTATCATGGGTTTTTTTCATGGTGGTGAATTTTATTAAAGGTTTTTTATGTATCTACTGAGATATTCATATGGTTTTTCTCTTTTATTCTATTAATTTATAATTTATTTTGAAATATTAAACCAATGTTTCATTCCTGAAATAAACTCAATGTGATAATAATATAGTATTATATTTCTATATTTCTGGATTTAATTTTTCAATATGTTGTTTAGATTTTCTTGTGTGCATGCTCATGAGAAATGTTGGCCTACAATTCCCTTCTCTTTGTTGCATGCTTTTTGCCAAGTTTTGTGTTAAGGTCATGCTGGGCTCTTAAAACAAGTTTGCAAATGTTTCTTATTATTCTGTTCTCTGGAAGAGTTTGTTTAAGATTGGTGTTTTCTTTTGCGTAAATGTTTAGGAGAATTCACCAATAAAAATATTTGTACCTTCAGATTTATTTGTAGAAATGTTTTCAACGAAGAATTCAATATATTTTTTTAATTTTTAAAAATTTCTTTCTATGCTAGTTCAGTGAGTTTTTTTCATCTAAATTGTTAAATGTATTACAATGAAGTTTTCCAAGTATCTTCTTTTGTTTTTCAATCCATGGTAATTGTAATGTTGTGTTCTCTTTCCTTTTTGTAATGAATAAACTTTATTTTTTAGAGCAATTTTAGCTTTACAGAAAAATGAGAGTAAAGTACTGAGAGTTCCCACATATCTCCTATCCTCACACATGGACAACCTCCCCCACTATCACTTCTGGTGCCACAGAAGTACATTTGTTATTGTCCACAAACCTACGTTGACACATCATCATCACCCAAAGCACATAGGTCACGTTAAGGTTCATGCTAGTTATTGTTCATTCTAGAAGTTATGGCAAATATAAAATGACATGTATCTACAATCGTAGTATCATACAATGAAACATTACCTCACCAAACTTGTTCTAAAAATGTTCTGTGTTCTATTCATCTCTCCATCCCCTCAAAACTAGATAACCATTAATCTCCATAGTTTAGCCTTTCCCAGAATGTCATATACTTAGAATTATAGAGAAAGTAACTTTTTCAGATTGACTTATTAAACAGTCTCCACAGAGGAACTGGTGACAATGTCTCATTTTTAAAAAGATTGTTCTATGGCTATTTGCATATTTACTTATAGTAATATTAACTGTAGTAATTATAAAAGGAAATGTTAGTTGGAAAACACTGTCTATGTATCAGCCTCTAAATCAGTCCTTTCTAAGCTATCTGGGATAAAGGATCAGTTTTTATTTTACAAAATAAAGTAAAATAAAAATGAAATAAAAATATACAACATTAATGCACATTTTTAATTCATTAGATTTAACAGACAAAATTACTATGAAACTCATTAAAAATTACTTTAAATTTCTGTACTTATTATGCAAGAGTAACAGTTCCTGAATCAGAACTCTGTGAACTGTGCTTGGGTAGAGTTACTCTAAAGAGTGTCATATTCATGTCTTTAATCCTCAGTTACCTTATCAAGTGGGTTCTTTAATTTTCTGAATTTTACAAACAAGGAAAATGAGGCACAAGGCATTTTGTGACTTGTTCAAGGTCATGCATCTTATAAATGTTGGGGAGAATATGACCCAAAACCAAGAGTTACATTCTTAACTGCTGTACTATAGTGGAAGAAATAAATGTTTTTAATATGTTTCTAATACCAAATAATCAGTGACAGAATTACAGCAGTTTTTAATTTTGTGTTGCACATTTGTACTGTACAAAGTATTTTTACAATATTTTATCATAATACTGACAGCAACCCTGTGAGTAAATAGTATAATAATTATTTCCCCCATTTTCTTATGTGAACAGTTGGGTCCCTGAGATGTTGATCAACCTAAGGTAAAGGTATGACTTGAGCTGAGTGTCTGCACTCATCATCTGTTGTTCTATGACAATCGTAGAGTAGGAAACGTGATTTAGACAAGATAGACTAAGGTATTAGAATCTCTCCTCCTAAAAGTAGCAAAAATCTTTGTGGTTTAAAATAACAAAACATGAGATGCATAGCTGTGCTTATAAGAAGAAAAATACTAGAAATCAGAACTAAAGATGTTACTTAAAAGTAGAAAGCTAGGCATGTGGCCTGAGGCTTTGGCTGCCTTGGTGTGTTTATGGTTCATTG